>OY728134.1:1388429087-1390997583 GCA_963277665.1 Viscum album | reverse complement strand
GCTATCAAAGTAAGGTCTCGAAACCCTCCTGTTTTTTTCACAGGGATAAATAGTGTGCGTAATTTATCATGCAAAATTTCCAAACATATTGGCAACAACTCTTCTTGAGGGAGTTCTAAGCTTAAGAAATATGTTAATCCCTTCTAACGAGCAATGAAATATGAAACTCTTTCATTCTCCCTTTTCATACAATTTGTATGATAAAAAACTATTGTCATTGGCAATGTTGAGCTGAATTGAATAAGGAATTGTTGATGGAGATCCTCCCACCTCGTAATTGACCGGGATTTCAAGCTTGTATACCAGACAAAAACAGCCCCTTGAAATGACTGTACAAAACACATGATCTTAACTACTTCTTGTTTCTGAGGGGTTCCCGTCATAGGATCACAATGAGAAACAAAATGTGTTATGTGTTGCTCTGGGTCTCCTGAACCATTAATGATTGGGAATGTGGTACATGAAAATTTTGATGGGGGAGGAATTGCATCAACCCATTCAAGGTAACCTCTCTTTTCTGGTTTAATTTGTGCATGTTTTCCCTCCATATATTCCAACCAAGCTTTTAATGACTCAATGGTAGTTATTATATTTTGAGAACCATCTGGTTGAGCTGGGACCTGAACAGGTGCGATAAGTGGAGCTTGGATAGGTGTGGTGGTGGTACTGCAACTAATGGTAGCACCATTGATTGTTGTTGCGCATGACCCATAGGACTAGACCTGTGAGGGTGTATTGGTAAAGGAGGATACTCTTGATCCATCTCAGTAGCTGCAACAAATTCCCTTGGCTGACTGACTCCATCACGCTTAGGAGGAAAGCTACCGAGAAGTAGTTCTGCATTCAACCTCCTTAATTCCTTCATTTCTTCCTGCTATATTGAAAATCATTTCTCTAGTGAGAGTGATTGTCCTTCTCCAGAGGGATGGTGTAATGTAACCTGATTCTTTCCTTTCACCTTGTTGTACACCTTTCGGAGAGTGGGATGTTGGTTACTTGAAGGAATACCTAGATTCTAGGAAAGCCTTTGGTTTCATGTTCGCACACCATCTCCATTTTCCTCTGTGTTCATAGACTCTTGAGCAGTAACTTCTTCATCTGATCCCTCTAGGTGATCCTCATGTTCTAGAGGATCAGTAACAATGGAATTGATGACATTTATTGATGCCTAATGCATTTCATCCCTTCTATCGGTATATCTGCAATACTATCTTTTTCTATTTCCCCGATGAGAATATTCCTTCTGTTGAGTTGATCCCTCAGGAACTTCTTGACGAACCATAATTTGGAGGGATTCTCCTGATAATTATGCTCTTAGTTCCTCCTGAGGCTTCTTCCCTAATCGAGATATGAAAGACTTTATATGAGGAAGAGATTGAGGATTTGAAAATGTCCCCAGTCTTGTGGACTGAGGCTGTTCCTACTATTCCTAGTCAACTACTCAAATCATATTTGTTGATTATGAGGGTTGATCTAAAAGAGTCCCCAGTCTAGCAAGATTGGGTGGTTCTTGAGTTGCTACATCTAAGACTTTCTTAAAATCTCTCCTGATGTTGTGGACATTAGTCCAGAAATTGGATGGATGCATCAACCTACATCCACTCAAATCACCTGGCTCAAAAGGCCGTTGGATGATTTCTAACACTTCTTTCCCTTGATGATGTGCACGCTCTAAATGATAAGCCTTTTGATATTCTAATTTTTCCCGATGCAAGAGTAATTAGACAAATTTTTCTCTGTATGCCTGACTTTGGGTAGAACTAGATGAGGCCTGTTCCTGATCACGCCTTTGATTATGCACAAAATCAGCTAGTTGTGGCCTGTTCTGGTAAATAACATAGCATGAGACCACCTTTGGTGGGAATTGTTGACTGGAGAGTACAGTGAAATGTAGTGCTCCATGAACAACTCATCCCCTGATATGAACATCAAATGGGGCATTTACAATTAACTGGTGCAACCTTTTTAGTGCGCCAGGGAATGAATGATGAAGGTCTCTCTGTTGTTTTTCAGCCTTTGGATATTTGGAAACTGAGATAGATTCCAAATCCATTTGGCGGTGTAACCCTTCTATTATCTTGACATGATTTTCATATTCATCATAAGATAATATTTTCTCTTTCAAGTTACAATGAGTTTTCCACATGTTGAGATGAATATCGTGAATATAATAATACGTCAACATTTCTGGAATGTCATTGTGAGAGTCAGCCAAAGGCCAACACATTACAGGTACATCACCTTTCGCCAGTTTTTTTCTCATATTCAGCACTTCCTCTTTATCATTCGATGAAGATTGTTCTTCCTTATTGGACCAAAGCTGGGGATTCTTTGTTGCTTCATCTGATTCAACAATATTCGTAGATAATTCATTTATCAAACTAGACGATGAATAACCCAGGGGTGGTTTGGAGAATGACCAACACCCCAGGCTATCTTCTGACTGAGAAACTATTTCACGAGCTAGTAGTAAAGCATCAAACATGACTGGCTTCACATTTTCAAGTGCCTCAAGGTAAGAGGGATTTCTCGTTACTGCATTTTCTTTTGAAGGATTTTCCAGAAAATGTGAATTACTATTGTTGAGAGGACTTTCACAGCTAAATTCATCATCATAGGGAGGACCACCATGGTGGGTTATAGTAAAAGATGAAACCTTTTCCTCCTTGATCTTCTGACCACGCATATAATTATCATGACTCTCATATGAAGATAATAATTTGAGATCGACCGAACTATCATGAATAAATCCTTCATGGGGAAGTTTATAATGCAGACATTTTGAATTAATGTTACCACTATTGGGAAATGAGAGAGTAGAATCTTGAGTTGCAACATATAATTGTCAGAGTGCATCAAGAACTCCAGCATCGAGAAAACCCTTATTACAGATTGGTCCTTGATTTCTTAACTGTGTTGGACATGTCTTTTTCTTAGACACCTTATTACTCACAATGGGAACCACTTGTTGATGAAAGGTGTTATTATGGTCATGTTTATGTGCCTGCTCAGGAGAAATAGTCAGGTTAGGCTGATTATCTCCATTCAAATCAGGTGTATGTGCCTGACTTGATTGTCCATATGAAATGGGGGAGTATGCCCCACAACCCTTTTGGATTGGAACAGAGGTGTGTATCTGTTCTGGAGTTATTTGTTCATGTGTCACTCCACTGACATGATTAGATTTATGATTCTTTCCCTATGATGTTGCTGAAACTATTATAATATTATGACAGGCATCCAGAATATGAGAAGGGATTTGCTTCTACTCCTTCACTATTGTTAGAATGTGCTTGGTGACTTCAACTGCCAGAATGGGAATATACGTCCATTCTATGCTTGGAGTAGGTGTGTATTCCTTCTCTGGTCCTCCTTTTCCTGTCATTTAATTCTATAAGTACGCATGTGTGGGGGCAGAGAGTTGAGTCGGCTCCAAATTTGTCGTCGGAACTTTTCGATCAACTTCTCTGAGTGCTACCAAATGAGACTGTTGGCAGGATTGATTAACATTGGCAGGTGTATGTGCCTGTTGTGTATTCTTTGTCAGGTATGGTTGACGACATTCTTTCAATACTGGAAGATGAGGCTTCTGACAGAATTTCTGATTGTAAACAGGTTTATGTCCCTACTTATAAGTTGCCACCATATTAAATTGGCGAGATTATTTAATTATAGTCAGATGAGCCTACTGACTAACTGATGATTTATAAATAGGTGTATATTAAAGACTGTAATACTCCGTCAGAATTTCCTGGCGGGATTAGCGTGTTACTGCCAGACGAGTCTGCTGGGTAATAACATCAGAACGTACGGGTGTATATGCCCACTCATTGCTTTCCATCAAGTTGGCTTGATATACTTCTCCGGAGGGGGAAGAAACAAGAATATGCACCCTGTTGACTAGATTTTGCCTCTGGCGGTTCGTCTTGTGGACTCAGGTCTGAGGGACCTGAGCCGAACCCCTAAAGGCGATACCCTCATCATGTTTAGGGTGCACTACCGCACGAGTTTGGCGGCGAATGTTGATGGGAGACCTCAATAAGGACTCATATATCCTTGAATTAATTCCTTGAGTGACCTTCTCATTCACCTCATCACAATATGGGAGGGACTGGTGATTGCGTTCTGGGGATAACGACCCGAAACGGTTGGAGACGGTTGTTGGAACCACCAGTTTCTTGATCACTAGTCGTCGTTGTCCGAACAACGAGGGTGAATTAATGACATGGAGGGATTTTGGAGTATCCTCTAGAGTTGGAATGTAACAGTGTCGATGGTATTCCTTAACCAGTGCATTTGACACCCAGCGTTGAAGACACTATGAATGTGATGTCGTCCTTAGAGTTGACGAAGATCCAGTAGGAGTAGCAGCAGATGCATTCACAGGTGTTAACTTTATAGAATCCATTCATAGGGGTATTTACAGGCTACTGAAGACCTTGGGAGAAAATAAAATAGGGCACGCAAATCCACTGCACACCCAATATGTGGCGCGCAAGTATACTTGCATGACCAAGATGAAACTTTCACGACCCATGTGTAAAAAAATCCTTGATCATGCCTTTGTCAATTTTTGATGTTTCTTCAAAGGATGAATCTCTCTGTGCTAAGGAATTCCCCTTTTTCAGTTGTTTAGACTCTGTGATAGAAAGGAGCGTCAACCTGGTGATAAAGGTTCCTTTCTTAATGGTGGGGATGTTAACAATGAATGGTCTTTCAGGTGAAATTGGTTGGCCTACAGGCTTTAAATAATATATATTTATATATTATAATATATATATAAAAATATAATATGATATATATGTGATATATATATATAATATTATAAATAAGATCAGTGTATACACATCTAGACTATCCTTTGTGGGTTGGGCAATGGAAAATATTAGATCTTAAGAGAATATGTATTTATTTCATTATAGTTTTACCATCAACACCTAATATTTATATACATAAATCAGCTTTAATTTTTAATAAAAATAAAATGATTTTCAAAAAATATTATTCAGTCCAAAACACATCTTTTAGTCCTCCTAAGTTATTTATTCTTCACTAATGAAGGATGATGTTTATTCCAAATAGGTTTTCTCTTATTCATTTGGGAACCACAAATTTATTAAGGAAATGAGGCATTATTAATTCATTATGAAACCCATTTATTTCTTTGGGTTCTTTCATTATTATAATTTTAATTTATTCTATGTTCCAAGCATTATTATGTAAATATTTTTATGTGATGGGTCTGCCTGGAATTATATATCCCTCCAACACATTTGGTAATGTGATATACCTCATGAGATAATGTGTATTATGGGTGAATATGATTCTATCTTTGACCATAATGATGATGTTATGATTAGTCAAATATATTATCTGTGAACATTATGCTAGCTTTTCTTACAACTATGTGTGGTACTAGACCATTGTAACGTGTTGTTTCATTTTTATGCCTTTCCAGATTCCATGACTTTATGAAATGCTTTCCTAATAATGATGATTATGATCCTATTCTTATTATATTATTATGATAATTATTATTATCACCAATGTAATATTGATTCATGCCCCCAATTAATTATCTTACAGGGATTTTAGCTAACCCATTTCATTTATGTGTATCTAATAGTGACTACAGATGCTATGTAGAATGTTCTCTTTTATAATGATAAAAGATAATGATATAAATTGTTTATGTCTCACTATATGGATGTGATGTATGATCCTAATTTTCCAAATCTTTTAAAGATTTGAATATTTTAATGTAGAACTATTATGTTGTCTATATCTAAAATTATGCAGTAGTCATATAAGAAAAGAATTGTTTCAATAGGTAATATTAGAGGTATGTTTTAGTTAGCTTGGTAATTATGAAGCAAGAATGAAAAAACATAGCATATTTTGAAGTATCCTTAAACACCCAAGAATCATTGTTTTATAAAAAGTACAAACATAGAGACCTCTTAATACATTCCTTTAGAGTAAATCATGTAAAATAATAAATTATTGATTCATGATTTTTTTGACATAAGTTTTTTTCAAACATTTTTATTTTAGAAAATGGTGGGAATCGTGAGAAAAAAGGCCAATAAGACATGTGAGGGACAATGTAATGATTTTTTGAAATACATCTGCATTACCATTTGAGGTGGAGTTCAAAAAATTATGGAAATTCTTTCCAAAATATCCTAGACTGTGAAAAATAACCTGAACCATGTGGAACATCAGTATTCACCGAAGAAGGAACAAATGGCCATTAAGTTTTTTATGTGGAAACAACCACCAAAATTTCACAAATATTAGTATTATATTATTTTGGAAAATTGGATTAACCCAATAGAGATGATCTTTTCTATATACCACTATTATGAGAGGTAGAAGGTGACTCTATCCATCTATCATTTATATGGGGATTTCGATCAATGGTTTTAAATGATAATGAACACTAAGTTGAAGTATGAAATGGAAGAGATGGAGTTGGAGGAATTTAGAACCATATTACATTACCAACATTTCCCTAGAAATACATAAAAAACTATGGAAATAAAATTCATTTTTCTAAAGAAAAGAGAAGGTAACACTATCAAAACTTGTGAGGAAAACATTAAAACTCTTCAATGATATTCTTCTACTTTTTTATCAACAATGATAGCGAAATAGATTGATTCGTTAGTGGTATAAAATAAAACCATCCAAAAAAACTGTCTATTTGACACATTGGGGGTCATGATTAAGTAGTCTGGTGTGATCTCAATAAAGATTTGGAGTTCAAATAATGGTCCCATGGTTATGGTGATAATAATAGAATAATGGTGTTTCATGATGGTGGGATAATGAAAATGGAGGATAGAGGATCCAACAACCCACATTTCAAAAATGTGGGAAGAAATATCATGGGAATTTATTTAATGGAACGGTGAAATAATTCAAGTGTTGGAGAGAAGGATATCGAGCTAATGATTGCTGAATAAACACAATGATGTTAGACAACATGATGGGGGAAAGGAATTCACCTTTAAATGTTCCAACCAATGTTAAATGATTCAATTATAGGGATCAAGGGTTTTATGAAATCCAGAGCACTAAATCATGGGTCCTTGAGGGTAACTGGTTTATGAAACCACCAAAGCAGTAGGAGAAAGGGAAACAATATCACATCACTAATGATGAAGTTGAGTGTGAAAGTGGATTCATACAGGTTACACTCCCTATTTAATTAATAATTAAATGGACTTATTTTATTCTAGTTCTATGAATTCATTAATATCCCACATAGTTGATTATAGATTTACATAGTTTTATTGGATTAGCAGGGAACTATCAATGTTTTGTGATAAATTCATCAATATTTTCCAGCCCACTAAATAAGTTAATAATTATTGGTGTATAATATATATGTATAAAAGAATGTGATAAATTCTTTATGGAGATCATGAAGAGGCCAATCATATTAACTTTCTCTCACTACCAATAAGTGGAGAAGTTTTTGTGATATAAAGTGATGCTTCAAATAAAGACATTGGTTGTCTACTCATGAATAATGAAAAGTGATAGATTATTACACATTAATGTTAAAGACCTGTGCGTAAAAACTACATGAATCATGATCTGGAGTTAGTAGTAATGACCTTTTCCTTGAATATTTATATCCCCTATCTCTATGGTGAGAGGTGTGACTTATATACTGATAATAATTGTACAGACCCTAAGGTTAACGTACATGGACTTTACATTACTTTTGCAGAATACTTAGTACATAACAAAAACAGACACACAAGGACCGTAATATTTTAGTGTCTTTGGAAACTCGGAATATAATCTTCTAATCATGGTGAAAGATCTTCAACATCTCCCATAAAGATCTTCCCCTTTTTTTCTTACCTAAAACCTTTCTTTATATCCTGGGGAAAAGAAAACATAAAAGGGGTGAGCTCAAATGCCCAGTAAGGGTAAACATAGATAACATAAGACAATCCATAAATATTTGAATGCAAAAACCTGAACATCAAATCTAAACATCAAAATCTTTAGCAAATACATGAATCTTGGAAGTACGTAAGGAATATTTCATAAGGGAACATCAATCATGATAAAATAGCATGGGAATAAAACATTTAATTGTGGAAACCATTCAACACTTGTTATAATTTCCATAGTAGCCACGGAATTGCTGTCAAGACCATCTTAGTGGACAAAGTCCCGTTCTGAATCGAGTTCACTCTCGTTTCAGTCCTGTAACACTGAACCGGATTAACATACTGTTTCATCCATGTCTATCTCATGTGATATAAATCTTTACCCAATTAATTGGAGTAAGATATAGGTCCCACCCATCTCATAATGAAATCATTCTTACTTGTGCCACAACATAAACATAAATCTTTCATCACAACCCAAAGAATAAAATGGGTTTCATAAAAATCATTCCATCATCACATAATCCATATAAAAGAATTGGATATCATTTAATAATAAGAAAAGTGAAACCATGTAAATAATAGAGACATGATACTTGAAACATACACATATGAAATAATGTAATCTTAGATGAAAAATGGTTTTGATAAAACACTTGAAATGAATTCTTGTGGAAAATATCTTTTCTTCTTTAGAATCATTCTATTTTCACAAAATGTCATGCAATTTTAAAATAAAAGTATTTTGTTGAACATAGTCATAAAAAATTTTTTAGGAAGCTTCATTAAAATAAGGCTTTATAAAACCGTAAAAATATGTTCACACCGTATAAGTTAAAAATAACAATCTCCTCGTACTTTTGTCGGAAAAGTCAAAAATTACCTCGTATGGTAAAAAAAATAAAGATTCCTTCCATACGACGTGGTAAAAGTTAGAAAAGGGTAAAAATGTATTTAAACATACATGGATGGAAAGTAAACATTTTGAGAACATATGGACATGGATAATAAACATAACCCCCAGTAAATACTTACGAAAAACAATCTCAGATAAGAATGAGATTTGAATAATTATCCCTTACCTTACGTCCGATATGCTTCACATGTATCCAAACCTCATGTATAATGATTTTAATAATGTCATTGACTTATTACAGAATCATACTCATTGTAATGATATCATATATGGTTCACTTATGACTTTATATTACCCGTTGTTTTGTAAATTCCATGTTAAAAAGCGTTTTGGGTAAAATCTTTTCATTTGTCGTCCGTGTTTTGACTTGTAATTATTCATATGATTACTTAGATCATGATTACTTAATTACAGAATATAAAACATGATTTATATATAATATATATTCATAATATACATATATATATAATAGATCAGTAAATGGAAAGAAATACACCACTCATGGAGACGGTAGGCCGTACGTACGCATGAACGCTGTTTTCGTTTCCCTATTGAGTTGAATGGAATTAAGTAGATGACATACATACACATAAATCCAGTATCATTATTATGTCATATATTTAATTATTACTTATTATATATACTTTATAATCATTCATTAATGGTTAACATGGAGAATGAATCTCATCGCGTCGTGGAGACGGTAGTCTGTACGTACGCACGAACGATGATATCATTCTGATGATCATGAAATTGTATTGGAGTGTATGTATACTATTTCAGAATCAATATCACTTTACAATAATCATATATAGTTATTATGTACACCATTATACCCATCCATGTAAGGAGGTGGTGGAAAATAGATTACACCACGGCGTGGAGACGGTATTCCGTACGTACGCACGCAAGGTGATTTCGTTTTCCGTAGGATGGATAGATGGTGAAATAGGGTTGTTTCATACTTATAATAACATATCCATATATGAGTGATACTTATGTTATTACTTCATAATGAAAATACCTAAGAAGAATAACTGGAAGAAGAAATAAAGTTGAAAGAATCGGTAACAGACATTACCTCTTCTTTGAAGCGCCTCTTTCAGTCCTCCTCTTAGGGCACTAAAATTGGTCATTGAAGAAGACCAGGACCTCTAGGATGTTTCTAGGGAAGTGGGGAAGAGAATTGGGCAGCGGTTGTCCGAGCTTGAAGGCTCAATGTGGTGTGAGGAAGAGAGGGAGGAGGTGCCCTTTTATAAGGGAGGAGAGAGGCACCTTTGGAATAACTAAAAATATTATTTTATTATACAGTCATATTCGGTTTTTAATAGCTCAAAATTTAGTTATTTCTAAGCTAAGGTGGGGATGGGTAGAAAGCCTCACATCCAAATGAATTTGGACAAGTTTAGTTTACTATTGTAACCTTATCATTTAGTTTTAACTTTAAGTTAGATAATTTTACTTTTACAGTGTCTTTTTGTGTTCTTACACTATAAGGTTAATAAACTTACTATAACAACCCAAAATAACCCCAAGTTATTTATTTTTAATATATATAACATTATCTAAGTCATTTGACTGAACCTTATATTTTTAGGATTAAAATAACAACTAATAATATAATATTTTTTTTAAAAAACTATTTTATGTCAATTTTGACACTATTTAGTAATTGATTTTTGTAAAAATCATAACAGAACGATTAGTTCTAAAAAAGTTACTTAAATCAATAATGACATGTCATATTAACCTATAAAATTAGTGTAATTCATAAAAAGTCTCAAATTACATTTATTTGGGTATTTATAACATCAATTATGTCAATATTTCATTAATAAGATAATTACTCCATCATCGTTGTGTCAAAAATAAATTAAATTATCTAATGTCTAAATATTACAAATAAAATAACATTATGTAGGAAATATTTTTAGATTTCTAATGAATTTTTACAGTAGAATTTATCTTATGTATAACCCTATATTAAAAATTATCTACTTATTAAACATTTATTTTTACTATTTTAACCCTTCTTTAAATAAATTAATAATAAATGTCCTAATCCAATCCAAGTGGTCCTAAATGGTCATATTTTATTCCTAAGGTTTTTTTTGGTCGAATTACACTTATCCAATAGAATTAGGACATGTGTTAGGTTAATAATAATATCATTTTTACCCTCAATTACCCTATTTACTTTTAACCGTGGTAAAAAAAAGAAAACAATTACTATTCACCAAAAATTATTTTCATCTCATTGAACCACATTTTACTTACTGACATCAACTGTGTCTCTCGGATTTTTGAAATTCCATTCACAGAAGCGGTAAAATTATGTTTTATATAAATTTGAAAAATCTCCTAGGAGGTGGGTAAAAGACGGTGAAATGTTCAATAAACATTTTATATATCTTAAATTATTATAAAATGACTCCAATGAATTACATTGAACTCATATAGGTATTATGTATCAATTTTTACCTAAAATAAATTTAAATAAAATAAATAATTATTTAAATAAAAAGTCGGTCTTTAAATTGTAACCCAGTGTTTTCACTATTCATAAAAAATTGAATGTTTTCAGAAAAATTCCAAAATTTCACCCTAGACTAATTTCGATATTCTGAATCCAAAAATGAAGTCCATTTTGAAAGGTAAAATTTATAAAATTTTAAAAAGTGGGTATTACTATTCATAACGACTAGTTTTTATAACATATCGTTGTTTAGCGAAACGCGGTATTGCGTACAACACACGCTATCGTGGAAGGTCGTGATTGCGTGTAGTGCAAGACAAGTCAGGGATGCGTGTTGTGTAGGATCCTTTTGGTGTAGCGTACAACACAAGACATTAATGAAATTAAAAATAATATTTTTCATAAAATCACAGGGTGTTACGTTCTACCCCCCTTAAAATGAATTTCGCCCTCGAAATTCGTCGGGGTTATAAATGGTTTACTACCCGAAAGTTTCTTTAATAGAAACCCACATCGTAAAAAGGAATACCAAAACCAATTTTTAAAAACAAAAGTATGAAATGTAATGGTTACCCCAATAAACTAATCACTGGGTTTCCACATAGGTGAAAATATGGATATGGAAGAGAAATCTAACCATCATGTTCTGATGGAGAGTGGTACAGAACATGGAAATGGAAAAGCCACCAATCACAAATCCATAGATTTGTGATGATCTAAGGTACCATCTAATTCATCAGATATAAGGGCACTAGGACAACATTTTTGGTTTTCAATATCATTTCCCTAATGTTGAAAAATTTGAATTAGAAGAAATACTTGGTTCATTTTGGTACAATCTCATAGTTGTTGGTGCTTTGAACAATTTCCACTTCATCTCTTAAAGAAATGAAGTTGAATTTTTCATTTATGAAGTGTTAGAAGATCATGTGATAGAATGATGAGTCATTCCATCTATTTTAAACAAAAGGTTAGAAAAAGTTATCAAATATACATAAGTCCATCTATGGTGAGGTTAATCGTATACGATTCCAAAAATGAACTTATACTTCATATATCATACCGCGTAATCAAATAAAACTAGTTTCTACTAACCAGGGACTTCTTGTAGGCCAGTGGTAGGTGATAAAGGACAGTCTCACTTCGGTTGTGGTTTCGATTCCCACAGCTTTTTCTAATGCGATGGGATGTCGCCCATCCTACAGGTTGTCCTTTTTCTAAAACTATATTACTATAACATCCCATCGATAATATCAAAACAAGTTCTATCCTTAAACAATACTAACTTATGTCCAACATAATCCATTCCAATATTTAGGGTTATCTAAAAGACTTTAGTCCAAGTTCATAGTATAAAGAGAATGATTACTTGAAATGTCACATAACAATCACGTGAATGCCATCATTTATCCCCCATATATCATAAGATATATCTTGTTGGTAAAATTACAAACATGTGAATACGTTAATCATGTATTCTCTTGAATAATGAATACCCATTGAACCTTAGTGAAAACATGAATGTAGTTAAAAGTTAACACTTTCCACATACCAAAATCCTCAAAATTCTATATACTCAAACCATGATATCACTTATTCCTTATATCAATCATGAGCTCATGAATACAATCAAACATATCATTATCTTCTTATCCCTTCATTATGTGCATATCATCTGCTTTTCAAAATATTTGAATCACTTTTCATGGTTATTGTTACCATTCAACATATACTTTCAAATACTTTAGGAAAAACAATAGTGTAACAATCCTTAGACGATTCTTTATTCCATTGTACCATACATTATTCTTTATAAACATACAATCATTCCACTAACTTCTTAAACCACTGACTGAGCTTCATAATTTCTTTCATCTCATATTTCATTTGTAGTCTCTTCATCATCATCCACATAAATACTACTCATATGACCATGATGATTCTCTTCAAGAGATTTTCCTTTAGGGAATTGGTTTGCATAATGCCCATACATTCCACATTTAAAAAATATAATCATTGTTGAAGTCGTAGATATACAATTATCCTTTTCCATGGTGTTAACTGAACCTTTTCCTTTGAACTTATTGGCTTTGTGTCCTTTTCCACACCAAAAGCATCTTCCAAATCCTTTGAAACAATCTCCCTGATGCCTCTTCCCACATGATTTACATGTTGTAAATTGATCTTTCTTTCCTCTATGATCATCATGAAACTCTATCTTTCTCTTATTATCTGAGTTGGGAAACTTACCAAAGTTGAGATTATTGTTCATATTATGAGATTTCTGATAAGGTATAATAACGATGTTTGGACTTCCATATCTCATTTCGTTTGGTTTCTCGTGAAGAATATCATTCCATTGCCCACCATATCATCTATTATCATGAATCTTCATGTTTCCAGCCATTTTCTAAGACCCAAAAAGAATAGTGTGAGAGGCAAAAATCATGCTAGGGAAAACAGCATAATAAAGGGGGAGTACCATTAATATCTAACATCTTAAGTTAAATTTTATGATTGTTACCGTAGTTCTAGGACTATATCCTATACGTATACTTATACTTAGGGACATCCCTAGACATACCTTATAAATATCTCTAGGGATCTTACTAACGTTTTTGCATCCTAGTATCCAATGGTTGACTAAACCATTCTTCTTATACCAACTGTAGAGACCCTAAGCTTAATGTACATGGACATTACATTACTTTTTCAGAATACCGAGTACATAACAAAAACAGACACACAAGGACCGTAATTGTTTAGTGTCTTTGGAAACTCGGAATATAATCTTCTAATCGTGGTGAAAGATCTTCAACATCTCCCATAAAGATCTTCCCCTTTTTTTCTTACCTACAACCATTCTTTATATCCTGGGGAAAAGAAAACATAAAAGGGGTGAGCTCAAATGCCTATTATGGGTAAACATAGATAACATAAGACAATCCACAGACATTTGAATGCAAAAACATGAACATCAAATCTAAACATCAAAATCATTAGCAAATACATGAATCTTGGAAGTACGTAAGGAATATATCATAAGGGAACATCAATCATGATATAATAGCATGGGAATGAAACATGTAATTGTGGAAACCAGTCAACACTTGTTATGATTTCCATAGTAGCCAAGGCAATGCTGCCAAGACCATCTTAGTGGACAAAGTCTCTTTCTGAATCGAGTTCACCCTCGTTTCAGTCCTGTAACACTGAACTAGATTAACTTACCATTTCATCCATGTAGATCTCATGAGATATAAATCTTTACCCAATGCATTATAGGGAGATATAGGTCCCACCCATCTCATAATGAAATCATTTTACTTGTGCCACAACATAAACATAAATCATTCATCACAACCCAATGAATAAAATGGGTTTCATAAACATCATTCCATCGTCACATAATCCATATAAAAGAAATGGATATCATTTCATAATAAGAAAAGTGAAACCATGCAAATCATAGATACATGATACTTGAAACATACAAATATGAAATAATGTCATCTTAGATGAAAAATGGTTTTGATAAAACACTTGAAATGAATTCTTGAGGAAAATATCCTTTCTTCTTTAAAATCATTCTCTTTTCAAAAAATTTCATACAATTTTAAAATAAAAGTATTTTTTTGAAAATAGTCATAAAATATTTTGGAGGAAGCTTCATTTAAATAAGTCTTTATAAAACCGTAAAAATCCGTTCACGTCGTATAAGTTAAAAATAACAATCTCCTCGTACTTTTGTCGAAAAAGTCAAAAAGTACCTCGTATGGTAAACAAATGAAGGATTACTTCCATACGACGTGGTAAAAGTAATAAAAGGGTAAAAATGTCTTTAAACATACATGGAATGAAAGTAAACATATTGGGAACATATGGACATCGATAATAAACATAACCCCTAGTAAATACTTACGAATAAACAATCTCAGATAAGAATGAGATTTGAAAAATTATCCCTTACCTTACGTCCGATCTGCTTCGTATGTATCCAAACCTCCTGTATAATGATTTAAATAATGTCATTGACATATTAAAGAATCATAATCATTGTTATGATATCATATATGGTTCACTTATGACTTTATATTACCCGTTCTTTTGTAAATTCCTCGTTAAAGAGCATTTTGGGTAAAATCTTTTCATTTGTCGTCCCTGTTTTGACTTGTAATTATTCATATGATTACTTAGATCATGATTAATTAATTACAGAATATAAAACATTATTTATATATAATATATATTCAGAATATACATATATATAATAGATCAGTAAATGGAAATAAATACACCGTTCATGGAGACGGTAGGCCGTACGTACGCATGAACGCTGTTTTGGTTTCCTTATTGAGTTGAATGGAATTAAGTGGATGACATACATACACATAAATCCAGTATAATTATTATGTCATATATTTCATGATTACTTATTATATATACTTTATAATCATTCATGAATGGTTAACATGGATAGTGAATCTCATCGCGTCGTGGAGACGGTAGTCCGTACGTACGCACGAACGATGATATCATTCTCATGATCGTGGAATTGTATTGGAGTGTATGTATTCTATTTCAGAATCAATATATCTTTACAATAATCATATATAGTTATTATATACACCATTATACCCATCCAAGTAAGGTGGGGGTGGAAAATAGATTACACCACGGCGTGGAGACGGTATTCTGTAAGTACGCACGCGCGGTGATTTCATTTTCCGTAGGATGGATAGATGGTGAAATAGGGTTGTTTCATAATTATAATAATATATCAGTATATGAGTGATACTGATGTTATTACTTCATAATGAAACAACCTAAGAAGAATAAGTGGAAGAAGAAATAAAGTTGAAATAATCGGTAACGAACATTACCTTTTCTTTGAAGCGCCTCTTTGAGTCCTCCTCTAAGGGCACTAAAATTGGTCTTTGAAGAAGACAAGGACCTCTAGGATGTTTCTAGGGAAGTGGGGAAGAGAATTTGGCAGGGGTTTGCTGAGATTGAAGGCTCAAAGTTGTGTGAGGAAGAGAGGGAGGAGGTGCCCTTTTATAAGGGAGGAGAGAGGCACCTTTGGAATAACTAAAAATATTATTTTATTATAAAGTCATATTTGGTTTTTAATAGCTCCAAATTGAGTTATTTAGAAGCTAAGGTGTGGATGGGTCGAAATCCTCTCATCCAATTGAATTTGGACAAGTTTAGTTTACTATTTTAACCATATCATTTAGTTTTAAATTTAAATAAGATAATTTTACTTTTACCGTGTCTTTTTGTGTTCTTACACTATAAGGTTAATAAACATACTATAACAAGCCAAACGAACCCCAAGTTGATTATTATTAATATATATATCCTTATCTAAGTCATGTGGCCTAACCTTATATTTTTAGAAATAAAATAACAACTAATAATATAATATTTGTTTTAAAAACTATTTTATGTCAATTTTGACACTATTTAGTAATTGATTTTTTTGAGAATCATAACAGAATGATTAGTTCGAAAAAAGTTACTTAAATCAATACTAACATGTCATATTAACATAGAAAATTAGTTAAATTTATAAAAAGTCTGAAATTACATTTATTTGGGTATTTATACATCAATTATGTCAATATTTCATTAATAAGATAAATGTCCTAATCTAATCCAAGTGGGCCTAAATGGTCATATTTTTTTCCTAAGGTTGTTTTTGGTCGAATTAAACTTATCCAATAGAATTAGTACATGCGTTAGGGTAATAATAATATCATTTTACCCTTAATTACCCTATTTACTTTTAACCGTGGTAAAAAAAAGTAAAAAGTTACTATTCACCAAAATTTATTTTAATCCCATTGAACAACATTTTACTTACTGACATCAACTGTGTCTCTCGGATTTTTGAAATTCCATTCATAGAAGTGGTAAAATTATGTTTTATGTAAATTTGAAAATTCTCCTAGGAGGTGGGTAAAAGGCGGTGAAAAGTTCAATAAAATTTTTATATATCTAAAATTATTATAAAATGACTCTAATACATTACATTGAACTAATATAGGTATTATGTATCAATTTTGACCTAAAATAAATTTAAATAAAATAAATAATTATTTAAATAAAACGTTGGTTTTTAAATAGTAACCTAGTGTTTTCACTATTCATCAAAAATTGAAAGTTTTCAGAAAAATACCAAAATTTCACCCTAGGCTAATTTAGATATTTTGAATCCAAAAATGAAGTCCATTTTGAAAGATAAAATTTATAAAATTTCAAAAAGTGGGTATTACTATTCATAACGGTTAGTTTTTATAACATATCGTTGTTTAGCGAAACACAATATTGCGTACAACACACGCTATCGTGGAAGGTCGCGATTGCGTGTAGTGCAA
Organism: Viscum album; assembly: GCA_963277665.1. Lineage (NCBI taxonomy): Eukaryota > Viridiplantae > Streptophyta > Magnoliopsida > Santalales > Viscaceae > Viscum > Viscum album. The sequence continues at coordinate 1,390,979,898 of OY728134.1, read as the reverse complement.
GCCAGGTCAGGGATGCGTGTTGTGCAAGCTCCTTTTGTTGTAGCGTACAACACAATATATTAATGAAATTAAAAAGAATATTTCTTATAAAATCTCAGGGTGTTACAATAATATTCTAAACTATATATCCAAATTGAAGGAGAATAATATATATCAAAGAAGATGAATAGAGTTAATAAAGGACTACGATATCTCTATTAACTACCATCTTGGAAAGTCAAACATGGTAGATAATTAATTAAGAAGAAAATAACATACTACACTATCCATGATGGAAATTGAAAAAACCATCTATTCATGGATTTACAAAGGATAAATAAGGAAACCATGAAGACATTTAATAAATACTACATTTAAAAAATGATTACCCAACCATGTATCTAAGTAAATATCAATTAGGCACAAAGGGATGATCTGGATCTATAAAAGTAGGTGAAAGTAGTAATGGAATGAAAGCTACATGAGTTCCACATTGATGAGGATGGTTTCATTTGGTCTGGAACTAATAATTATGTTCCTGCATCACCTAATATAAATAAGGATCTTTTGAGTAATATACAAATCTCATCACTCTATACCCATACATGAAGACCCAGATATATTATTTTCTTTTTTGGAACTTCTAGTGGGATCGAAAGAAGAAGGAGGTGTTAGAGTATATCTAAAGGTTCTTCATATGTTAGCAAGTTAAAATAGAGTGATATAAGTCCAAAGTGATGATGAAACAATTCACTATACCCATGTGGAAGTGGTAGAATCTCACAATTGAGTTTTATAATAGTCTCTACAATACATCCAAAAGAAACAATGTGATATGTGTTATGGTGGATCAAAATAGCAAGACTGACCACTAAATTTCTATTCAGGGAAATTTATCACTTGAACAACTTACCATGATATATGTGATGGAAGTGGTGAGGATTCATGTGGTTCCACATTTGATTATATTTGATTGTGATCCATGGATCACCACTATATTTTAGAGAAGAATTCAACAAGATCTGAATACAGAATTGAATATTAGAATTGTATATGGCCCCAAAACTAATGGCCAATAGAAAAGGATTATTCAGACACTAGAGAATATGCAATGATCCTAATAATGGAATTCAATGGTGGATGTGATCGACATCACCCATTTGTTGAATTCTAATATAATAGAAACTTCCACTGAAGTATTCAAATGGATCCATATAAAGCATTGTGTTGGAAATGATATAGAACTCCAAATTTTTGGAATGTAGTTGGTGAAGAAAATCTTTTATCGAAAATAGTTATTCAGGAGATGATATATATGGTAAAACCATCCAACATCGTATAAAATATTCTTGACTTGGAAATATATATTTTTTGGAAACCCTTGAAGGGACTTAGATTTTTATTTTGGAGATATGGGTTTCTTTTGAATATCACCAGGGAATAGATTCTCATTGTTCGGAATGGAAGTGAATCTTAGTCTTATCTACAAAAACCCCATTGAGATACTTCATCACATAGGAGGAGTGGACAATTTACAATCACTTCCACCAAATATCACTCAATTTCATTATGTGTTCTACATATCTATCTAAATGAGGTACATACCTGAGCCATAACATGTACTGAATCTAGAGGTGTTATAAATAAAGAATGACCTTTCATATCAGGATAAACCAGTGAAGATCTTAGACCATAGAAACAATGTTCTACCCAAAAAGACAAATCACCATTTCCATGATTTTTGGAGGAATCATATGTATGAATAGGCATCATGGGATCCCAAGGAAAAAACTAAATAGAAGTACCCTCACCTAATATCTACTGAGAATGTGAGTTTAAAATATTTGAGATGATATTTATAAAGGGGGAAATAATGTGAGTACCTAAGCTTATAAATGATATTTGTCTCTAAAATTAAATTCCTTTATACAATATAACTTATAATTTTATAGACATAAATTAACTGAAAATATCTATTTCACTAATAAAAAATATTAAATTAATCATAAATGAAAACATTGAAAATCTAAACTAGTAAAATTTTACAAAAACCTTAAAATAAGAAATGTAATATGGGATTATATGGATTTCCACAATCGTTTTGAATCATATCCCCCACTAACAACACTATAAATACGAAGAAAATATTATAAAAACAATAAACATTTTATAATATTAAAAATATATAACCTTGGGAGGGATTTAAGTGAAAATTTAGTGGAAGAATGAAGTTTTATTTATAGGAGGTAATGTGACAAATGGGAATAGTAACCTAACCATTGGAATATTAATTTAGCATCAAAATAATAAATTGAGTTTTAAATAATTTTTATCAATATTAATTTAATTATATATAAATTTTATAATGATTGAAAAAATATTACTATTAAAACTCTTCATAAAAATAAAATCACATTTTGAAAAATCTATATTTTAATTTATTTCATAAAGAAATTATTTTTTATTAAAAATTAAAATTACCAATGTTGAAATTTATTTTTATAAAATGAATATAGTTGTTTAAATAATCATGATGAAATTTTCTATGGTTGATATTTTCAAAATATTTTCAAACACTCTAATATTTAGGTGAATAGTAAAAACATAGTTAATCATTTTATGAGTTTATCATAAATTTCATCATTCACGTTTTAATAATGGCATAATTATTTCTAAAATATGGGGTTTTGTAAAATTATATTTAATTACACAATTAATTTATTAATATACAATAAAATCAATTTCAAACCCTAAAAGGATATTTCCAAAACCTGGTGTCAAAGGTGTTTCTTTAAAATTACATTTTTTATAAATTTCTAATCAATAATCTAAATAATTAAAATTATAAATGAATTTAAATTTAAAAATATAGACGATAATATATATATTATTTATATTTTCAAATATTTATAATTAAAATATATACATTTGGTATAATATTTTATTCATTATTTTTTTCTAAAAATATCACTATCATCAAATATATATGACCACTCTCCCTTCCCCTAGGAAAACCACTCCTACCTCAATCAAAAAAGTATATTTAATAACCAAATCCGCCCTATAAATATACTTATAAAACCTTAGTATGTTCTAGTGTAAATAATCAAAACACTAAAGGATTTTAACAATCATTCAAGAAAAGCTACAATGAGGAAAGAGCATGTTTCTAGAAATTATTCTCCATTTTTCTTCTTCCCTTTATTTTCTCCATTTACATAAAAAAATATAAAAAAATTGCAATTAAGTTTCCATTATTTTTTTGAACTTATCCTTTATAAATTTTCATAATTATGACTTTTATAAATTTAAAATTTCCCTTTTCTACACTTTTGACAATGTCTTATTAACGGTCAGTTAATCACCAACTTGGAAATTTTCAATAATATTACCTTAAACAAGCCTTTGAGTTATTATAATAAATTATATATTCTCTAAAAATGTATTAATATCTATCTTTCATTATTCAAGAAAAAATTTTATTTATGTAAAAATGACCTCAAACAAAAATAGCGAAATCAAATCAAAATTAAAAAATTTTATGAAAACATGATATCCAAAAATCTAAAATTTAAAAAATAGTATTAAAAATTAAAATAAATAAAATTATAATGGATAAATAGTGGAAAAATTGAACATAATTAACAACTAGAACTATGTTCTAATAATCCAAATTTCATTATCAAGGAGCCAAAAATGTAACAAAATAAAGAGGGATTTAAGGTAAGGGGAGTCTCGAACCCAAATCCTTTTCTTTATGTTACACCACATTCATGATATGTTCTGTATGAATATTCCTCCAATATTCAATAAATATAATTTTAATATTATTAAATTCTTTTTCCAGGATATACATGTTTCAACATTTATATTTAAACAAAATACAACGATTTTCAAAAATATCATTCATTACAAAACCCATTTTTTAATCCTCTTGAGTAGTTTATTATTATCTCAGAATGAATATTTTAATGGCATATATGTATTCTATTATTAATTTGGGATCACCATGTTAATTTGTTGAGTATTTTTTTATTTGAACTCATTCCATTACGTGGGATATTTCATAATTACTCTTTTTATACATTCGATTTGGCATGCATGATTGTTTCCAAGACGAAAATGATAATTGTGTTCTCAATGGTTGATTTTTTGGATTTTTATGGTTGTAAAATCATTAAAATCAGATTCATAATTTTTGAATTTCTTTTAATGGGTTTTATTCATGAAGCAAGAACCACCCAATGGTTCGCTTATTCGAAAATCATTTCCAATGTTAGGCAGTTGTTGAGAAATGGTCCAACAATTCTTAGGGACTCTCATTGGTTGAGAGGATGGGAGTTCAGGCTCATTGCATCATTATTTGGGGAAATTATTTCATTCTCTCGAACACTCTTAATTATTAAATTTTATTTGTGAATCCCTCATTAATTACCAATTATGATATGGGTTTCCCTTGAAAGAACAATAAATTACTACCATGTATGAAATTTAGAATCATTTTTACATTTCTGAGGTTCTTCATCAAATAGAGACATATATATGTATATGAGTTTCTCTATTTATGATATCCTTTTTTATTTTGGATTAGAGATTATTATTTCCCTCATTACTATGATTCTCATCTTAATTCATAGATTGGGGCACTCTAGTGTTTTTCATCATCTAGGGAGGTGAATTTTGTTTTGATATTTGTACCAGATTCATTAATTGGGTTTCCTATATAACAACATGAAAGGAATAAAAAATAATAGATTTTTTCCCTCTTCATGGGACACATCATACTTTTTATGGTCAGGTGATAAGGATCAAACCATTATGTTTTACATCATGCAGCAAGGATGGCTAGGCAAAAAATGCCTATTCAAGGGTTCATGTGTGACTTATGTCATTAGGACCTAATGTAATAGGTGGGAATGTGACAAATGGGTTGTATGGGACCCTACTACAAATTTGGACTAGGGAAGATTAGGGTAATTTTCGGGAGTTGTGTTTGAAGCACAGGGAGGCTTCATACATATCCAAATTCATTGGGAATCAAATCCCACATAGTTCAGAAAGGTATGGGATTACACAGATAGATTGTTCCCAAACATTAAGTATCCATGAAAATAAATAAACTCTGAGGTGGATACATGTATTTGAGTACACCATCCTATGGATTCCCTCTGAGATAAAGAAAATAGGAAAGTCAAAAAAAGGATTCTATTCTAAGTATTGCATATGATCATGTGGATGGCATGATCCTAACTAAACTTTAAGCCCAAGTGAGTTATGCTCAATGTGAGATAAAAAAGGAAATAAATGATATAGAAAAAAAAATGCTTCCCCATCCCCTAGTTGAAGGGGATATTGATATAGGAGAAGAATAAGTGATGAGATATTCCCATCTCCTCCAATTTTCATAACCAGGATAATCATGTGTGACTATCCATCTGGCTAATTACCATGTGTTTGGAGAAGGTGGATGGAATGAAGGAGGATAGGTCCTGAAAGGGTGGATAGGGAATTACATGAGGAGGTATTACCTGCTTATGGTTAAAATGGAATATTGTATAAAAAGTCACTAAACCCCAAAAAAAGAAAAAATATGGTCCTTTCCCTCCCCACTTGGAACCAAGGGTCTTGAGTCTCAAAGATGACAAATGAAGGGAATGGATCTATTCCTCATATCTATGTCCAGGATCTCCCTAAAACATCCCCCATATATGTGGTCATTTTTATGGATTGTATGCATAATTTCACCCACCCATAGGACCCTAACCATTGGGTAGGATAAGTGTGTGACACCTTTGACCGAAGGAATGCATTATGTAAGTAGGGAAATGAGGGTTTGTCTCAAAACATTATTGTGAAGGTCATCAGGATTAGGTGGAGGCTCTAATTTAGTCCCCCTATGATGGTATTCCAAACTAATGTGGTTCTCTTCCATTGGTGGCATAAAAAGCGGGATTAATGGAGACTCAAACATATCAATTCTTGGGGAGAAGAAGGTGGTTCATTTCGGGTTCCGTAGACAAGATGAGCATGCCTCACGCAAGGATAGACCTAGGAGGAACATTATGGACATCATTTCGGGTAGGAAAACATGTTAAATATTTGCCTTAGGAAATGGAAAACCTAGGTAATAAAACTTCGGTGAGGTCTTGATTTTGTCACCATGGATTTCCTCAGGTATCCCTCAAAGGGCCTGGTGTAGGTCACATGTTTTGGAAACGAAGCATCTCATTAGAAGTTATCCACTAGGGGGAGAAGTCCCCATGCTAATTTCTTGATTTTCATACCCCTGAGGGTAGATTATCCCACTACCACCTGATTCCCTTCTTTCTTAGGGTTTGGAGTGCTTCTTGAAAGGGAGTTTAAGACCTAGGAGAAGGGGCTATGCATCCTAAGATTTAAGGATTCTTCTATTCATTCTTTTTTGAAAATGGGGAGATATGGTCTCCTTTTTATAAGGAAACTCATGAAAATGGGATAAATAATTTTTTTTTCATTCAGTAAGCTGAAGCATGTTTCATGCGTAGTTGTGTCAAAGAGTGGTGGCTACCCATTATTAGTGGTATAGGTATGTCCTATGTGATCCAGTGGGCATGTATGTTGTGTGTGCACAAAAAGAGTATGCATAAGTTTAATATGTTTTCTTGATCCTTATTGAGTATCATTATCACTCTAATACATGTAGTACTCCATATTAAATATTATCATCCCTTTAGAAAAAATGAAGTGTTATAAAACCCCATGTAACATCACAGCCTGGATGACCATTGGACCAGTAGTTGGACCGGTCAACACATGACCTCAAGTGAATCTTATCGAATACAAGAGGCTTTTGACCTGAAGTGAGGGCCTAATGTGGGTATGTTGATAGACTAGGACTTCATATATAACAGTATTCATTTGGAATAAACCGGTGTAAATTATTATAAAATAGCAGAAGCATTGGTAATAAATGAAATAAATTATGTTGGAAGAAAAGAGAACAGCAACAAAAGAATAAATGAAACAACTGAATAAAAATTTCACATTGAAAATTACATATAATTATACACATAATTTAATGTGTTACTATAAGATACATGTAGTACAATAAAACAAGAGAAGAGAAAACCCCAACAGAAATGTAACACCCCAAGATTTTACGAAAAATATTCTTTTTAATTTCATTAATGTCTTGTGTTGTACACTACACCAAACTAATCTTGCACAACACGCATCCTTGACTTGGCTTGCGTTACACACAATCGCGACCTTCCTCGATAGCGTGTGTTATACGCAATACCGAGTTTCACTGAACAACGATATGCTATTAAAATATTATTAAAACTAGCTGTTATGAATAGTAATAACAACTTTTTGAAATTTTGTAAATTTTATTTTTCAAAATGGACTTCATTTTTGGATTTGGAATATCAAAATTAGCCTAGGGTGAAATTTTGGTATTTTTCTGGAAACTTTCAATTTTTGATGAATAGTGAAAACATTGGGTTACTATTTAAAAACCGACTTTTTATTTAAATATTTATTTTATTTAAATTTATTTTAGGTCAAAATCGATAAATAATACCTATATAAGTTCAATTTAATTCATTGGAGTAATTTTTTAATAATTTTAGATATATAAAAGTTTTATTTAACTTTTCATCGTCTTTTACCCACCTCCTAGGAGAAATTGCAAATTTACATAAAACATAATTTTACGGATTCTGTGAGTGGAATTTAAAAAATATTAGAGACACGGTTGATGTCAGAAAGTAAAATTTGGTTCAATGAGATGAAAATAATTTTTGGTGAAGAGTAACATTTTACTTTTTTTACCACCGTTAAAAGTAAATAGGGTAATTAAGTGTAAAAATATTATTATTACCCTAACACATGTCATAATTATATTGGATAAGTGTAATTAGACCCAAAACAACCTTAGGAATAAAATATGACCATTTAGGCCCACATGGATTAGATTATGACATTTAATATTAATTTATCTAAAGAAGGGTTAAAATAGGTAAAATCAAAGTTTAATAAGTAAATCATTATTAATATAGGGTTATACATAAGATAAATTCGACTATAAATATTAATTAGAAATATAAAAAGATTTCCTACATAATCGTATTTTATTTATAATTTTTAGACATTAAATAATTTAATTTATTTATGACACAATGATGATGCAGTAATTATCTTATTAATGAAATATTGACATAATTGATGTTATAAATACCCAAATAAATGAAATTTGAGAATTTTTATGAATTACAATAATTTTCTAGGTTAATATGACATTTTAGAATTGATTTAATTAAAAAAAATTGAACTAATTATTCTGTTATGATTTTCACAAAAATCAATTACTAAATAGTGTCAAAATTGACATAAAATAGTTTTTGAAACAAATATTATATTATTAATTGTTATTTTATTCCTAAAAATCTACGAATCGGCCAAATTACTTAGAGAAGGTTATATATATTAATAATAAACAACTTGGGGTTCGTTTGGCTTGTTATAGTATGTTTATTAACCTTATAGTGTAAGAACACAAAAAGACATGGTAAAAGTCAAATTATCTAACTTAAAGTTAAAACTAAATGATAAGGTTAAAATAGTAAACTAAACTTGTCCAAATTCAATTGGATGAGTGGATTTCGACCCATCCCCACCTTAGATTAGGAATAACTCAATTTGGAGCTATTAAAAACTGAATATGACTTTATAATATAATAATAATATTAGTTATTCCAAAGGTGCCCCTCTCCTCCCTTATAAAAGGGTACCTCCTCCCTCTCTTCCTGACACCACTTTGAGCCTTCATGCTCGGCCAAACCCTGCCAAACTTTCATCCACACTTCCCTAGAAACATTTTAGTGGTCCTGGTATTCTTCAAAGACAAATGTTAGTGCCCTAAGTGGAGGAATCAAAGAGGCGCTTCAAAGAAGAGGTAATGTTCGTTACAGATTTATTCAACTTTATTTCTTCTTCCTCGTATTCTTCTTAGGTTGTTTCATTATGAAGTAATAACATAAGTATCACTCATATACTGATATGTTATTATAAGTATAAAACAACCCTATTTCACCATCTATCCATCCTACCGAAAATGAAATCACCACGCGTGCGTACGTACGGAATACCATCTCCACGCCGTGGTGTAATCTCTTTTCCACCACCACCATACTTGCATGGGTATAATGGTGTACATAATAACTATATATGATTATTGTAAAGTGATATTGATTCTTAAATTTTATACGTACACTCCAATACAATTCCACGATCATGATAATGATATCATCGTTTGTGCGTACGTATGGACTACCGTCTCCACGACGCGATGAGATTCATTCTCCATGTTAACCATTCATGAATGATTATAAAGTATATATAATAAGTAATCAATAAATATATGAAATAATAATGATATTGGATTTATGTGTACGTATGTCATCTACTTAATTCCATTCAACTCAATAAGGAAACGAAAATAGCGTTCAAGCGTACGTACGGCCTACCGTCTCCATGAACGGTGTATTTCTTTCCATTTACTGATATATTATATATATGTATATTCTGAATATATATTATATATAAATAATGTTTTATATTCTAGAATTAATTAATCATGATCTAAGTAATCATATGAATAATTACAAGTCAAAACACGGACGACAAATGAAAAGATTTTACCCAAAACGCTCTTTAACATGGAATTTACAAAACAACGGGTAATATAAAGTCATAAATGAACCATATATGATATAATAACAATGATTATGATTCTGGAATAAGTCAATTACATTATTTAAATCATTATACAGGATGTTCGGACACTTACGAAGCAAATTGGACCTAAGGTAAGGGATAATTATTCAAATATCATTCTTATCAGAGATTGTTTATTCGTAAGTATTTACTAGGGGTTATGTTTATTATCCATGTCCATATGTTCTCAAAAATTTTACTTTCCATCCATGTATGTTTAATGAAAATTTTACCCTTTTCTTACTTTTACCACGTCGTATGGAAGGAATCTTTCTTTTTTTACCATACGAGGTACTTTTTGACTTTTCCGACAAAAGTACGAGGGGATTGTTATTTTTAACTTATACGGCATGAATGGATTGTTACGGTTTTATAAAGCCTTATTTTAATGAAGCTTCCTCCAAAATATTTTATGAATATTTTCAACAAAATACTTTTATTTTAAAATGTCATGACATTTTGTGAAAATAGAATGATTTTAAAGAAGAAAGGATATTTTCCACAGGAATTCATTTCAAGTGTTTTATCAAAACCATTTTTCATCTAAGATTACATTATTTCATATGTGTATGTTTCAATTATCATGTCTCTATGATTTACATGGTTTTACTTTTCTTATTATGAAATTATATCCATTTCTTTTATATGGATTATGTGATGATGGAATGATGTTTATGAAACCCATTTTATTCTTTGGGTTGTGATGAATGATTTATGTTTATGTTGTGGCACAAGTAAGAATGATTTCATTATGAGATGGGTGGGACCTATATCTACCTCCAATGCATTGGGTAAAGATTTATATCTCGTGAGATAGACATGGATGAAATGGTATGTTAATCCGGTTCAGTGTTACAGGACTGAAACGAGAGTGAACTCGATTCAGAAAGGGACTTTGTCCACTAAGATGGTCTTGGCAGCAATTCCTTGGCTACTATGGAAATCACAACAAGTGTTGAATGGTTGCCACAATTACATGTTTTATTCCTATGCTATTTTATCATGATTGATGTTCCATTATGATATATGCCTTACGTACTTCCATGATTCATGTATTTGCTAAATATTTTGATGTTTAGATTTGATGTTCATGTTTTTGAATTCAAATGTTTATGGATTGTCTTATGTTATCTATGTTTACCCTTACTGGGCATGTGAGCTCACCCCTTTTATGTTTTATTTTCCCCAAGATATAAAGAAAGGTTGTAGGTAAGAAAATAAAGGGGAAGATCTTTATGGGAGATGTTGAAGATCTTTCACCACGATTAGAAGATTATATTCCGAGTTTCCAAAGACACTAAACTATTACGGTCCTTGTGTGTATGTTTTTGTTATGTACTAGCTATTCCACAAAATTAATGTAATGTCCATTTACGTTAAGGTTAGGGTCTATACAGTTGGTACTAGAGGAACGGTTTAGTCAACCATTGGAAACTAGGATGTGAAAATGTTAGTAAGATCCCTAGAGATATTTCGAAGGTATGTCTAGCGATGTCCCTAAGGTTAAGTATAAGTATAGGTTATAGTACTAGAATTACGGTAACCCAAGATGTTAGATAATTAAGGTACCCCCCCCCCCTTATTATGTTGTTTTCCCTAGCGTGATTTTTTCCTCTCACACTATTCTTTTTGGGTTTTAGACGATGGCTGGAACCTGAAGGAACCGTGTTGATCTATGTAATGGACAATGCAATGATTGTCCTCCTGAAAAAACAAATGTTATGGGAGATGGAGTGAAAAATCTTATTGCTATACTTACACAAGATATGAATCATTCTAGACTTCCAAATGAGAAGATAAGGGAAAAATATTCTATTGAGTCCTTCATGAGGCAACGTCCACCTTCTTTCAGTGGGTCTTCTGATCCACTTGTTACTGAACAATGGATCAGTACTACTGAAAAGATATTTTCATTTCTTCAATTTTCTGAACATGATAAAGTCATATTAGTAGTGTATCATTTGGAAGGTGATGTTGATCAATGGTGGAATCTTATCAAGAATACGAGTCCAAGAGATGAAATTGAGTCCATGGAATGGGACGAGTTCAAGAACATATTTTTCAATAAGTACTTCCCTCATATTCTTAAAACAAAGATGGAGAAGGTGTTTCTTGAACTAATGAAAAAGGATGATGAATCTGTTTGTATATACGAAGCGAATTTTACAAGGCTTGCAAGGTATGCCTCTGGATTTATCATCCAACCTGAAAGTAAAGTTGATCGATTCTTCAGTGGCTTAAAACCAAATCTTCGAAGGGCATTAGCTATAAGAGACTTTAGTAGCTATGAAGAAATTGTGCGCGATGATATTAAGGTAGAAATGGAAGTTGGTGTTATATATCCATCTCATGGTTTTGACAAGAAACGAAAGATGGAGTTCAAGGAGAAATCTCAAAATAATGGTTCCTTATGCTCAAAGTGTGGAAAGAAGCGTGGCGGAGATTGTCTTAAAGGGACTAGAAAATGTTTTAAGTGTGGAAAAGAAGGTCATCGAGCAGCTGAGTGTCTAAGTAATGGAAAAAGGGTTGGTAATGGTGTGAATAAAGAAAATACTACAGAGAACGCACCAACAACACTTCAATGCTTCAAGTGCAATGAAATGGGGCATTATGCTAATCAATTCCCTAATCCAAGGGTTAATGATGATCGACCTGAGAATCCACTTAAGGCAAAGGACAAAGGGAAGTCACATGCGATCACTATTAGCGATGTTGAATATGAAAACGATGTGGTGTAATGATTAAGTGTTTATGTAATGGGATTCCATAATAATGTTGTATATAGTATCGTGGAATATTGGAATATTTATGTGTTGGTCTATTGTGGTTTTTAATAATTTTATGGTACCGGTAACCATGGAAAGTGATTGAGATATTCTTGGTAAGAAGATGGTATGCGAATAATGAATGGATAAGAATATAATGAGATTTTTTATTGTATTCATGAGCTCATGATTGATATATGTACTAAGTGATATCATGGTTTGAGTATAATGAATTTTGAGGATTTTGGTATGTGGAAAGTGTTAACTTTTAACTGCATTCATGATTTCACTAAGGCTCAATGGGTATTCATTCTTTAAGAGAATACATGATTAAGGTATTCACATGTTTTTAATTTGACCAACAAGATATATCTTATGATATATGGGGGATAAATGATGGCATTCACGTGATTGTTATGTGACATTTCAAGTAATCATTTTCTTTATACTATGAGCTTGGACCGATGTATTTTAGATAAACCTAAGGATTGCAATGGATTATGTTGGACATGAGTTAGTATTGATTAACGATAGAACTTTTTTTGATATTATTGATGGGATGTTATAGTAATGTAGTTTTAGGAAAAGGACAACCTGCTGGACGGGCGACAGCCCATCGCATTGGACATGGCTGTGGGAATCAAACCCACAATTGAAGTGTGAATGGCCTTTATCGCATACCAATGGCCTACAAGAAGTACCTGGTTAGTAAAAACAAGTTTTATTTTATTACGCGGTATGATATATGAAGAATAAGTTCATTTTTGGAATCGTATACGATTAACCTCACCATAGATGGACTTATGTATATTTGATAACTTTTTCTAACCTTTTGTTTGAGATAGATGGAATGACTCATCATTCTATCACTTGATATTCTAACACTTCATAAATGAAAAATTCAACTTCATTTATTTAAGAGATTAAGTGTAAATTGTTCAAAGCACGAACAACAGTCAGATTGTACCAAAATAAAGTAAATATTTATTCTAATTCAAATTCTTCAACTTTAGGGAAATGATCTTAAAAACCAAAAATGTTGTCCTAGTGCCCTTATATCTGATGAATCAGATGTACCCTAGATCATCACAAATTTATCGCTTTGTGATTGTTGTATTTTTCATAGCCATGTTCTCTACCACTCTCCATCAGAACATTACAGTTAGATTTCTCTTCCATATCCATATTATCACCTAAGTTATCCTATGTGGACACCCATTAATTAGTTAATTTGGGTAACCGTTACGTTTCATACATTAGTTTTTAAATCCATGTTTTGGTATTTCTTTTTACGATGTGGGTTTCTATTAAAGAAACATTCGAGTAGTAAACATTTTATAACCCCGACGAATTTCGAGGGCGAAATTTATTTTAAAAGGGGTAGAATGTAACACCCCAAGATTTTACGAAAAATATTATTTTTAATTTCATTAATGTCTTGTTTTTTATGCTACACCAAACGAAGCTTTCACAACACGCATCCTTGATTTGGCTTGCGTTACATGCAATCACGACCTTCCTCGATAGCGTGTGTTGTACGCAATACCGAGTTTCACTAAACAATGATATGCTATTAATATATTATTAAAACTAGCCGTTATGAATAGTAATTCCCACTTTATGAAATTTTGTAAATTTTATTTTTCAAAATGGACTTCATTTTTGGATTCTGAATATCGAAATTATCCTAAGGTGAAATTTTGGTATTTTTCTGGAAACTTTCAATTTTTGATGAATAGTGAAAACACTGGGTTTCTATTTAAAAACCGAATTTTTATTTAAATAATTTTTTTATTTAAATTTAATTTAGGTCAAAATTGATACATAATACCTATATATGTTCAATGTAATTCATTGGAGTAATTTTATAATAATTTTAGATGTATAAAAAGTTTATTGAACCTTTCACCGTCTTTTACCAACCTCTTAGGAGAATTTTCAAATTTACATAAAATTTAATTTTACCGCTTCTGTGAGTGGAATTTCAAAAATCCGAGAGACACGGTTGATGTCAGTATGTAAAATTTGGTTCAATGAGATGAAAATAATTTTTGTTGAATAGTAACTTTTTACTTTTTTTTACCACGGTTAAAAGTAAATAGGGTAATTAAGGGTAAAAATGTTATTATTACCCTAACACATGTCCTAATTATATTAGATAAGTTTAATAAGACCAAAAACAACCTTAGGAATAAAATATGACCATTTAGGACCACATGGATTAGATTAGGACATTTAATATTAATTTATTTAAAGAAGTGTTAAAATAGGTAAAATCAATATTTAATAAGTAAATAATTTTTAATATAGGGTTATACATAAGATAAATTCGACTATAAATATTCATTAGAAAGATAAACAAATTTTTTACATAATTTTATTTTATTTATACTTTTTAGACATTAAATAATTTAATTTATTTATGACACAATGATGATGCAGTAATTATCTTATTAATGAAATATTGACATAATTGATGTTATAAATATCCAAATAAATTTAATTTGAGACTTTTTATGAATTACAATAATTTTCTAGGTTAATATGACATGATATTATTGATTTAAATAACTTTTTTAGAACTAATCATTCTGTTATGATTTTCACAAAAATCAATTACTAAATAGTGTCAAAATTGACATAAAATAGTTTTTAAAACAAATATTATATTATTAATTGTTATTTTATTCCTAAAAATATATTATTCTGCCAAATGACTTAGATAAGGTTATATATATTAATAATAAACAACTTGGGGTTCGTTTGTCTTGTTATAGTATGTTTATTAACCTTATAGTGTAAGAACACAAAAAGACACGGTAAAAGTAAAATTATCTAACTTAAAGTTAAAAATAAATGATAAGGTTAAAATAGTAAACTAAACTTGTCCAAATTCAATTGGATGAGAGTATTGAGACCCATCCCCACCTTATCTTCTAAATAACACAATTTTGTAGCTATTAAAAACCAAATATGACTTTATAATAAAATAATATTTTTAGTTATTCAAAAGGTGCCCCTCTCCTCCCTTATAAAAGGGAGCCTCCTCCCTCTCTTCCTCACACCCCTTTGAGACTTCAATCTCGGCCAACCCCTGCCAAATTCTCTTCCCCACTTCCCTAGAAACATCCTAGAGGTCCTGGTCTTCTTCAAACACCAATTTTAGTGCCCTAAGTGGAGGACTCAAAGAGGCGCTTCAAAGAAGAGGTAATGTCTGTTACCGATTCTTTCAACTTTATTTCTTCTTCAACTTCTTCTTCTTAGGTTGTTTCATTATGAAGTAATAAAATCAGTATCACTCATATACTGATATGTTATTATAATTATGAAACAACTCTATTTCACCATCTATCCATCCTACAGAAAACGAAATCACCGCGCGTGTGTACGTACGGAATACCGTCTCCACGCCGTGGTGTAATCTATTTTCCACCACCACCTTACTTGGATGGGTATAATGGTGTAAATAATAACTATATATGATTATTTTAAAGTGATATTGATTCTGAAATAGTATACATACACTCCAATACAATTCCACGATCATGAGAACAATATCATCGTTCGTGCGTACATACGTACTACCGTCTCCACGACGCGATGAGATTCATTCTCCATGTTAACCATTCATGAATGATTATAAAGTATATATAATAAGTAATCATGAAATATATGACATAATAATGATACTGGATTTATTTGTATTTATGTCATCTACTTAATTCCATTCGACTCAATAAGGAAACGAAAACAGCGTTCATGCGTACGTACGGCCTACCGTCTTCATGAACGGTGTATTTCTTTCCATTTACTGATCTATGTTATATATGTATATTCTGAATATATATTATATATAAATCATGTTTTATATTCTGGAAAAAATTAATCATGATCTAAGTAATCATATGAATAATTGAAAGTCAAAACACGGACGACAAATGAAAAGCTTTTACCCAAAACGCTCTTTAACATAGAATTTACAAAAGAACGGGTAATATAAAGTCATAAGTGAAGAATATATGATATCATAACAATGCGTATGATTCTAGAATAAGTCAATGACATTATTTAAATCATTATACAGGAGGTTCGGACAATTACGAAGCAAATCTGACCTAAGGTAAGAGAAAATCTCGCAATCTCATTTTTATCTGAGATTGTCTATACTTCAGAATTTACTGGGGAATATTTTATCATCCACATCCATGTTTCCTAAATATGTAATATTATTTCCATCCACCTAAAATTTTTTAAATACAATTTTACCCTTCTATGAGTTTTTAGTAAAAGATATGAAAGGAATCTCTTGTTGTTTTTCATACGAGGTACTTTTTGACTTTTCCGACAAAAGTATGAGAAGAATGTTTTTTAACTTATACAACATGAATGGATTTTTAAAAAATTATTTCCAAGAAGATTCCTTTACAGGTTTTCAAGTTTATTTTTAATCAACTTCTTTTAGTTTAGAATTGTATGACATGTTAAGAAAGGAAAAGTGTTTTTGAAGTAAAAATGATATTTTCCTCGTGAATGGAGTTCAAGTGTTTTATCAAAATTATTTTCCATAAAAGATAATAAAGGGTTCTTTTTATATCCCTATTATTACATTAATTTGATTATGTTGTGATGGAATTATGTTTATGAATTCGTTTATCTTGTATGAATTGTTTTATAATGTCACGATGTTTAAGAATCCCATTTTTATTACATGGGTTATGCTATGATGTATGGTTTATGATTTTGTGGAACACATAAGAATGGTATCATTATGAGATGGGTGTGACCTATATCTGCCTCCAATGCATTGGGTAAAGATTTATATCTCATGAGATAGACATGGCTGGAACGACAAGTTAAACCGGTTCAGTAATACAGGACTGGAACGAGGAGTGAACTCGATTCCGAAAGGGACTTTGTCCACTAAGATGGTCTTGGCAGCAATGCATTGGCTAATATGGAAATCATGTCATGTTCTTAATGGTTACCAGAATTACATGGTTTATTCCCATGCTATCTTATCATTCTTAATGTTTTTTGTGATCTATGCCTTACGTACTTCCATGTTTTATGTCATTGCTCAAGCTTTTTATGCTTAAACATTATGTTAATGTTTTTATGTTCAAATTTATATGATTTGTTTTATTTTATCCATGCTTACCCTTACTGAGCATTTGAGCTCACCCTTTATATGTTTTCTTTTCACTATGAAATAAAGAATGGTTTTAGGTATGGAAACAAAAAGGGGAAGATCGTTATGGGAGTTGATGAAGATATTTCAACATGATTAGAATTTTATATTCCGAGTTTCCAAAGACACTAAACTATTACGGTCCTTGTGTGTCTGTTTTTGTTATGTATTAAGTATTCCGGAAAAGTAATGTAATGTCCATGTACGTCAAGCTTACCGTCTCTACAAGAAAACCCCTCGAGAATCCTTATTATGAGCCTTGCGCTATGCTCCCTATCTCCCATGTATACAGAACAACACAAGAAAATGGTCAAGAGTCCTTTGATCAAGTATATATACACGGGTGATAAATGATACCCAATTAGGTTGTGAGATATATATCTTAGTCTGCAGGATATACATATTAAATGAATAAGCAATCCAATCAAAAAAATCAATCAAAATATTACCTAGAGTCGTATGCTTATCCAAGGTGATATACAATAATCCCAAGTCTCAAAACTAGAACATCGGATAATAGGAAATACCACCAAGACCATTCAAGGCAACCCTTACTACATCCCATGTATCTCTAAAACATATTGTAAAAATGGATTTGTTCTCAAGTATCTCACAAGGGTACCGAGTATCCCTTAAGGAATTGTGTATCCATATTTCCAAAAATTCCATCCATGGTTACTACCCTTGGGAACCGATATCACTAAGGTGTATAATAAACCACACGGGAATCCCTTTCTAGTAAAGAAAAAACATCACCCCCAGTGTGTCAGGTAGAAACCCATCAAGCAAAATGATTGCATCCATGGGTTCTTAACATGGAACCCACATTCTCTCCTAGCTTGTGTCAAGTGCCATAACAAAAAGGCATACATATCAGGAAATGAAATTATTATTGATAGAAATAAAAGTCATCTCAATACAACATGCTTTCAATTTGACCAATATCTGAACAGTATTCCAAAAAAACTGTACATTTCACATAGAAAGGAAAGGCATTTTTTAAAGAGGGAAAACAAGGTATTAGTCATATGACTTAAAAAATTTCACATCAACACATGATACTCAACAACACAAGCTAACCGGATTATCAAGGACTTCAATATATTTCATGTCACTAAAATGTTTATAATAATAAGAAAACATTTATAATCAATTAAATACAAGAAAGGAATATGGAATAAACATTCCTCTTGACAATATGTCATCTATCACATTTCATCAAACATGATATCAATTTTGTATGTGCATAACATTAAATAAACAGTTTGGTCCAGCCACCATTCAAATTTCATTTCTGCTTCAAACAATTTAAAGAAAGGAAAACCAATTCAAAATGTGTAAACCATTTAATCAAGGTCATGATATTAAATTTTACTAAGTATGGAAATTAATTTTATTATTATAAGGTCATATAAATTAAAACATGCAAGTAAATGATTCAATAAATACAATCCATTCCATCTAAAATAATGCTATTTAGTTTATGAAAACAAGGAAATAGAATTTTTAAGTAACAAGATGGAACATGGAATATGGTATGGTCAAGAGTGAAGTAACATTCTTGGGTAATCCCTTATACAAAACCTATCAAACTATTAGATGGTTTTTGGTTATTTTTTGACATTTTCTATTTTCCTACATGGGAAAAATAATCTTTGTAGGAAAACCATCAAGGAATTTACATTTATTCAAATGAATACATTTTGTTAAACAAACAAATTAATTTATTTATTGAGGTTTAGGATACACATAGAAGGTTTCATAGAAATATGATCATCTATATACTTGTGAAAATACCAAGTACAAAACAGGTTATTACAATTATTAAATGGTATAAGAACCTAGAAGATGCTTGGATTAATAATTGTCTACCATATGAAGATTCAACCCCCCTATTTGGGAATCATTGAAAGGAATGGTCCCAAACATGCCACTTTTCAAGCATAACCTCAAGCATAGGGAACACCAACATAATATTACAATCAAGAAAAATAACTAAAAATTAATTTTTATTTGGAACACATCTAACCTCCATTGGATGGGTTTTATTATAAAATATTGGCATTTCATATCAAACAATAATTTATCACATTTATTACTTCAATTACGAATCACAGTCAATTCACATTTAATCTAAAGACACTACAAAATTAATTAAAATCTACAAAAACTATTGTACACCATAAATTAATGCATTATCCATATTAATGGAAAACGTATGGGACCCCACCACAAAGGTAGACCAAGACGACACTTCACACTAGTCAAAATTAGTGGTGGCCGCCTGAAAGGGCCCCACACTTCCACACACATACATTAATATATATATATATATATATATATATATATATATATATCCATTAATACAATCCATGTTTACCCCTCACTTGGAGGGAATATATAAATGGATGATATAAATTAATTAATATGTATAAATTACCCGGAATGTGAGATCAAGTATTCCCAAAGTTGTCAAACACTCTACAATTAAATCTAAGAAACCTAAAACCACATAAGGTCCCTCAATTAAATAGGTGAAATCAATTATAGTGTTTAAAAATTAACACAACTCAACAAAGATATACCCAATTGACCCCAACTACCTTTCCTTCGGTGGTTGTTGCTGAAACTCATATAAACAAGACATGATGGATGATTTCCATATAATAAAACTGGAAAAAATAGAAAATTGGATTATCCCAAATCCCTAGGATTGGTTGAGTGAAAACTTGGTGACAGGAGACCAAAACTTTAGAAGTGAAGGAAGATAAGGGGGGAGAAATACTTACCTCACAACATCGAGTGATAACCATGTGGAATCAAAAGGAAACAATAGACGAAGAGGGAGCCATAGGAGGGGGCTTGCACACACTGATATGAGGTAAGGAGAGAGGGGTGTGTTTTTATTTTATATTCCATTAATATAATTTAAATAATTTCAAAATCATATAACTAGGTATACCATATGGTTTGACCCAAACAGTGTACCAAACCATAGAAAATCATTGTGGTGAACATGGTGAGGTTACTACATCCGACAAAAATCATGTGGGATAGGTGCACAGTGTGGAAAATTTTATGTAGGCCCTGCAAAAAACCTCTATACACCTGCAATATGTTGCACAGTTTCTTGCTCTGGGATGCAAAATTTAATAAAAACCATGCGCCCTCTGTAGGTTCTTCAAAAACGTTATGTTTTCCATCCACTACTCCCAAAACACCTCATGACCTTTGGGAAACATATTAGGGCTCAAACAAGTCAAAAAACATTACATTAATGGTTCCAACTCCCAAAACATCATTACGAAGCTTAGTTTTAAATTCTTCCCATCCAGTAAATGAAACAGTTCAAATCTTGACCAGATTTTTATCAGTTCAAAACATGAGTCTTTACAACATTCCAATTGTACAAATTCTCATCCCTAAAAAGCCTTTGGGAATAATGTACACATCACCCGACCTACAAGGGTCGTGAAGCTTAATTAAAATGGTCACATAAAATTTCCAAATCCTCAATGAACCTTAAATAATTATATTATGCATATGGCACTGAAGCCATTAAAACCTGAGCCAACACTTGAATTCCATCCAAGACACTAAGATGGATCTTAACTAATCCCATTTTGATAGATAAATGATAACACCATTATCTCATTAACCATCCAGTCAAAGCTACTTCCCACCAAAGGCATTAAAGATTAAGAGGCTGAATTCCAATCCACATTTCCTTCCACATTTGTAATTTCCTTCGAATGTACACCCCTAAGAGTTATCACTATGCACCTAGAATTATTTTAAAATTATCAAATGATCAATTCCTTCATCAAACTCAAATCCAATGTTAAGTAATATTTTTTTGTAAAACCCAAACTGACACAAACTTTACTCACCTACACCTGATGAAAATCCAGATATGGTCCTTCACTAAACATACACAAAAGAATGGGGTTAGAATGTCAAGCCATTATGGATTACCATTCAAAAAATCGTCTTATATAGACAGAATTTGACAAGAATAACTGAGATCCCTTCTCCAAAGTAATCTCACATTAATCATGAAAACATCCACTGAAGTAAATTCCCCACTTCCAGTGATGTTCATTACCAATCCACCACCTAGCCATTTCAACTATAATTCCACCTCATGAACAAAAGTGTGACCAAAACCTAATCCATAATAATTGTCATCCATTAAACATTAACTCCAAGCACATAAAAAAGTTCAGGGTAACCTCATATTCATCACAAAGGAGTCCAAATGACTATTCCAAGGTAGTCCATACTTAACAATTACATGTGAGGCATTTAATCAAGGACACAACATTCACATAATATCAACGACTACATTGAGAATGACATCTTCCTGGAAGTCTTGTTAGGAGAAGACAGATGGTGTCCAAGAGTCTGTTTAAGATGTTCTTACATGACATCCCAAGCATCAATCATGAAAAACATGCCCCAATAATAACCACACATCTAGCATTCCACACTAATATGGACCACCCAAAAAAGTCCAATAACTTTTAAATCTTTAGAGCGGTGTAAGACTGACATTCTCTTAGTGTATCCAGGATGATGTCAAGACAAGTGGCATGCTCTTATCTTAAGAAGAGTACACTAAGTAGATTGAAATATTTTCTCATCAATCTTAACCAATTACCAAAAAGAATAATGGTCAAACCACTACTTGTCTACACCTTGTAAGTGACTCATCGTCACCATTTGAAACTTCATTAAAACCAATGACACTCCGCTACATTCGGAGACCTTTGGTGATCTCTCAACATTTAACCACTGAATTCCATCGAAGAGAAACAATGTTCTATAATACTTCATATACCAACAACTACAAGAAATTCATGATGAAACACAAGAAAAAACATTTAAAATCCTCAAGGGAATTCTAACAACCCCATAAATTCAAAAATGGTCCATTAATATGTGTTCCTTCTATATGGATGGATTTATTCACAAGAACAGATATGGTGCTCCCCACCGTAGGAGTCTCCTGGTTGAAAATGGAAAGAGGAATATATTAGGAGATAAAAACCACATTAGGTATAGATTTTACGTATTAAAAAATGTTAAGGCATTTAGAAGGGAAAAAATATCTAAACCATTCGACATTTTAAAACAACCTAGTCTGTTAGGAATGATCCCATAGATTGGGACAAAATTATTTCTTTTAACACCCTAGTCACTCTACTCTGGAGATGTCTGGAGGCAAAAATCAATAGAATAAGGCAAAATGATTCAACCAAACTAAGTTGATTTTGTATAACAATTATCAACATAACAAAACCACATATATCAACAGATACTACACAAAGGTTAGAAGGGAAAAATACACAACCTAAATGCTACTTTTAGTCTTATAATCTCAATGAATTAATGTATTTGGTGGACTACACTAGAGTTCAAGTCTAAAATCCCTTGGCCACATACAACCATTCATTTGTAAAATGACATTCCATGTCATCCACTACAAAGGAAAAGTATGGAAGATGTGACCAATAGAGAAGTCGACCATGCCATGGGAATGTTTAATCTACTGAAACCAAGCATTTTTGAATGATCATTCCCCTGAAAAATGCCCCTGATATAATGAACACCATTCCAAAATAGAGTTTCACTCAAAAGGTCAGAGTCGTAATTGGGACAACGACACCAGATCATCATAAATATCACATTATCTATCAAGGAATTAAAAACTCAGGGTGCTACCTACCATGGTCTAGCTCCTTATGAATACACAAGAATCGACCCATAACTAGGTCATCCTAAAAGAAAGTCACTAGCTCAAGAGCCTATCATAATGGAATTTATAAATAAATTAATTCTACAAAAAATTCTTGCGCTTCTATTCCAAGGAAACTCTATGTTGAAATCGAAACTACCCTATATGAGGATTTTAAATGGAGGAAACCACTACATGTTAGATTTCCAAACCCTTTATATTTAATCAAATTAAATATTTAAACATTTAAAACATTTAAAAAAGTACAAGGAACCATTTTTCAAACCAGAATACAAGGTACTTGATTTTAAACAAGTCCCCGAGGGAACAACAATCATGTTTTATAAAATTTCCTTTCTAAAAGTTTTATGCATTAATTAAACATCCAGAATTTATTAGGACATTTGTCATAATAAATTCTTTTTTAATATAGAATGAACCTAAAATGGTCTTATTTTAACCAACCTAGTCTCATAAAAATTCATCCAGTAGTACTTATTAACTTATTAAAGTTTCAAACACCCAAATATCCCATATTATAAAAAGATATGCCCTGGCTAACCTACTTGGGTCCAATTGATCATTTTTGTATTTAACTAATTAATTTATAAATTAAAATATTTTTTAACATTTATAAACATTTCATAAATAAAAAGGTCATAAAATTTAATAAGGGTAATCAGTCCTTCATTCATGAAGGGACCATACACTCCATAAACTGAAAATTGGCTCCAATTATTTGAAAAAAAATACATTTTTTCCATTCCATCAATTACGTATTTAAAACAATGTGAAGGATTTCACTAGAAGAATCTAACACAATTAAAAATGTTATAATCAAAGATGAATAGAATACTAAATATGAAATGCATCATAAATAAAAAATTCATGCTACGTAATTAGGAAACATGGAATATAAATAGAAAATTACTGTATTAAATCAAGAACAGAATAGTACTAAAGGCACACAGTCAAATCAGTAGGAAAGTTACAAACTAAACTACACGACATGGAATATGTATGAATTATTAATTTTTATATGCATAGTATGATTCATGTAATTCTCCTTCCTTGTTGAACCAAGCCAAAGGTAAAAATATTATAACTAGATAAATCTACAGGCACTGTAAATTACACTATTCACTCAAGGTGAAATTATATCAACTGTAATAAAAAAGAATGAAAAAAATACCATCCCTAGAAACAACGTTATTTCCCCACACGTGGGGTGATCAGTCCCATGAACAGCTATTTACCAATTCTTGATAGATTCCTAATATCCTTTATACAATCCAAAAAAAGTAAGACAAAGTAAAAAAAATCTTTGATACCACATTGTAACATCCCACACCAATTGACCACTATACTGGTATCCAGACCGGCCACCACCTGACCTCAAGAGTATCTCCCTGAATGCGAGAGGATAACGAATTGTTGTGAGGGCCTAGGGTGTGTCTATGGGGACACTATTCCTTCATAGATTAGAGTATCCATAGAAAATAAATAGGTTTAAATCAGTAGACAATAGTGGTCTCATAGGTAATAAATGTCAAAAAATTAGAAATTATGAACAAAAAAGAACAACATTATAAGAATAGGGGTAAAAAATGAAAAACAAAGGGTTCAAAAAAAATTACATATAATGATTCATGTAATATATATTGTTACTACAAGGTAAAAAAAGTAAAATATAATAAAATTATAGAAAACCCCACAAAAAACTCCTCCACCATCCTAAGAACAATCCCTGTCCTATTCTCCATAGCCCTCATATATACTGAACTACACAAGAAAAGAGTTGAATGACCTATGAGCAAGAAGATATACTCGGGTTCCATATAGTACCCGAGTAGGTTTTTGGATAAGTGTCTCAATATTCCAGCACCCATGGTGTTTATCCCAACAATTTTAGTGTATTGAAAAAATTAATGATATTGTG
Source organism: Viscum album (assembly GCA_963277665.1). NCBI lineage: Eukaryota > Viridiplantae > Streptophyta > Magnoliopsida > Santalales > Viscaceae > Viscum > Viscum album. The sequence continues at coordinate 1,390,954,531 of OY728134.1, read as the reverse complement.
ACACATATTATATTTGCAATTAAATAAAAATAATAATACAAAATTTATTTGGGTTCCCAAATGAACACTCATCCCTTATCACCTATATCTTCATAATCTGTACATCTGAATGGGGTAACTGTGCATTCCAAAATATGTGTATAAGGAGCCAATGTGACCAGGTAAACCCAAAAAGTGGTACACCCTCAAGATTTTGATTTGAATTGGTGTCTAATTCACATGTTATCATTTTATGTGCTAGTAAAACAAGGAAGAACATCCCACATGCATTTGCATGATCATAGTAATATTGAAGGATATTCATATCATATGAATAAGAAATCCAATCATAAAAATATGTCAGAAATAGAGGTGGAGTCTTGTTCCCATCCATGGTGATCTAAATGAATCACAAGTGTCACAACATGAACATCTGATATTAGCCACTACCACCGAGCCTATCCAAGTTGACCCTTATGGCGTACCATATATTACTATGATGTATGGTAACTACAGAGTTTGTTCTGGGTATCTCACAAGGGAACCAAGAATCACCTGAGGATTGTCATAGCCATCTTTACAAAAAGGTCTATCCGTGTTTTTCCCTTATGAACCATTATCACACTAGAGTATAATAAAACACCGAGGAAACTCTTTCATAGAAATCCAATGCATCACCCCCATCGCATTTGGTAGTAATCCATCGAGCACAAAGAGTCCATGCATGGGTCATAAACACGGATCCCATTTTCTTCTCCAGTCCATTTCAAGTTCCATAAGAAATAAGGGACACATATCACTAAATTCATTTATGATCCCTAGCCAACAAAATTCATCTCAATAACACATATTTCTAATTTTAAAAACCTTTTAACCTCAAGAAAAAAAAAGGAACATTTCCTATAACGTAGACATAGGTATTTTTAATAGAGAAAACAAGGTGTGGGTAATACGCTACCTAGAATAACTGTTAAACAATTTCATGTCAACTTATGAAACTCAAAAACACAAGCTAGTAAGCTTACCAAGTCCTTAAATATAGTTCAGGATACTAAACTAGGGAACAAGAATAAGGAAAAATTCATAATAAAATAATAATAAACAATCCATATGGAATCAAAATGCCTTTTACCAATATATATGTGGGGTGCTAAATACTTCACAAAGGGAAGTTAATACACCCATAAGAACTACACGGAGGGATGAAAAGATTCTAAAAGTTCCAAAAAAGAAAATAGCTGCAAATGGGATTGAAAATATGAGAAGAAACTTGATGATATCAAACATTACAATAGATTTAGTGTACCAATTACCATCACTGAGAAAGGTATGTAGGGAACTTGAACTACGAACCATCAGTACATGGATGGACCCACAAGGAGATGGCCCACAGGGTGATGGATAGAAAACCCATGATTCCAAGAACTGTGTGGTATGTGAAATCAAGCACATAAATTCCATTTTCATACCATCCTTCTAACTAAGAAGTTCTTGAAAGAATAAATATAGTAGGGTTCTGTGAACCACGTCTCACGAACCACAGGTCTAGAAGCCCCAGTTGACCAAGTCTTCTGTTGGTTGAGATATATCTTTATGGGATTCCACAAATGGTGCCTCATTATCATAGATATAATTTACCTATTTCTCTATAAAAGTGCAGAAGAGGGACGGGGGAGACGGGTGGAAGAGAGTGGGAAGGATAACCTAGAAGATAAAAGAGATAATTCGGATACAGAGAATATTCCAGCCCTGATTTCGAATCATCTATGATGTTAGAATGGAGAACCACATTTCGACATGTATAACCAACCACATACCACAAAAATAATGAAATTAAAAGTAATTGGTGAACAATGAACCTACCTGGTGCCATCATGAACCATAAATCCCTCATGGATGAATTACCCACGAACCACAGGGTCTAAGACCTTTCTTTATATCTGGTCTCTCCATAGTGCATGGAAATGTGGATAAAACCCTATGCCCAGTACTGCATTAGTACGTAGATGTAACCCAGAGAGGTGTGGAGAAACAAATCCAGGACCCGTACCACTTTTGTAAGCAGTGGTCCATACCCACTTATTCAAACCACATCGGTATGCAGAAATCCCCTCTACCCAAATAGCATTACACTACACTAGGTTATCCCCATCCCACATGAGAAAATAGTACATAGAATATGGTTTCATTGGGTCTCCCTCCCTCCAGCTCCAGTCATGCCCCATTATTACAATATAGTTCTCTATATATCCTTTGTGAGCCACTCCACTCGACATTAGGCCAAAGCCTCTTCCAAAGCCACCAGACCCATATGATCAGATCATCAGGCACACTAGCGTTTCATTTTGAATATACATACCTAAGGTAAGGGTAGTCACGAAGGTTTTCCAAAAAATAGTTTGGACCCCTATAATATCTATACGTCTACATTCCAAAGGTGATCTAAGGAACAACTTTGGGATTCCAATGTGAACCTACCCATTCTCAGGTTTAGGGGTAAACATGGGACTTTCCCCGTAATAAGTACATGTGACAGGCAAAAAGGCCACTCTTTCCTTCCCCTTTGAGCAGGGATGTTTCTCCTACCCTTTCCCAAAACTCTTATAATGGAAGTCCTCCTAAGGTAATCCCCTATCCTTTTGTAAGAGGTGTAACTATACACCCTCTTTTCCTCATCTTAGGACATGTCTTGATATATCACTAGACACGACTACCCAAGATATCAACATAGGTGAGAGTCGCAAGCTTAAAGCTCCCCTTATCCTCTTCTTTTGGGCCTGTAGCCATGGAATCTTCCACCATCGTCATCCTCCTTTTCGATCATTGGAGAGGAGAATATATTCCCTTGTTTAATCTTTTACATCATATTGTTTCTCACACTAATCATCAATCACATGGGATTAGAGGTCTATGATGATATGCATTGGAAAACCCCATAAACGAACTATAATAACTTTGATTCCTATTCCAACCAGGATACGTAGGATGTCTACTAATGACCTTAACTCAAAGGGGTGACCTTTTTAAAGGTTATCCAAATTATTCCCTAAAAAAATGGGCCTCCTCCTAGGTGTAATCCGTAATAAAAAATAAACTAATATAACTATGATTCCTATTCCAACCAGGATACGTAGGGAGACTATTGATGGCCCATGCTCAAAGGGGTTTCTTTCCTAAAGGATAACCCAATTATTCCTCCTAAAAATGGGCCTCATACAAGGATTAATCGCCAAGCTAAATGAACTATAAAAACTCTTATTCCTATTCCATCAAGGACACATAGGATTCCCATTGATGTCCCAAGCTCAAGGGACGTTATCCTCAGAAGTCAATCCTGAAAAAATGTTCCACTAAATTATAAAGGGCATCTTCATAGCAATAATTCCAAATTACTGAGCTATGTAGTCTATGATTACTCAAAAGGTGATACATAGGAAACCCATATTATGGGTTTGACCCCAACATCAAACCATCTTCCATCCCTCCTATAAAACGATAAACTCAATAGTGAATCATTGCATGGATTAAGTTAAAACTATCTCTGTAGCATAAAATCCATGTATATCCTTGATAATCATGAAACCCAAGGGTAGCCCATGGATAAAATCTTCGAGAATGAACTGAGGAATCAAGAACATATGAAAATATCTTAAATCTATTAGAGAGTCGTGGAATAAGAAATAAACCCACCCCCCCAAACTGTGTGATGAGCCTGACCTCCCATCCTATCGACCAATGGAGTCCTTAAATTACCTTGGGAAAATCGTCATTAATTGAGTGAATGTATTTTGAAAAAATGTCAATAGATCATGGATACCATGTATTTTGGGTGTTTCTGTATCCATGAATAAACCTGTTTGATGCCATCTGCGGAAATCACATCCTAGGAGGGCCAAATGAACGAATACTTAACACCCTTTAATCGCCTTCTAGGACCATTTGACTATGGATCCTCCATCATAATACAAAACAGATAAACTACTAAGTCCCCGCGGGGTAAATCCAATTCCCCAAAATAATAACGATGCAGATTGGGATGAAACAAAAAAATTCTATGTGAAAGTCTCTATAATAACAGAAAAACTATTCTCACCCATGAGGACATTTTTTCTTCTCCCCAAACACGTCACCTTCAGGTCGATACAAAAATTTTGTACTCGATGTGAAACTCTCTACCATAAAAGATGAGTGATGATTGTCATCAGACCATTTTGTTTCCCCCAAAATGCTGACCTTGGTTCAAAATGATAGTGGTGAACCCAATATGAATCGAAAACGTAACCAATGTAACAATTTTTTCCCACTCAAGCCCATTCTCCTCATAAAAAGGAATGGGGATAAGCCGAATCATAAATTATGTATATGATCAATAGATGACACTTTGATGATGTCTTTTTATATGTATATTTCATATATATTTTGCAGGTTTCTAGAGAAACCTTTGATCCAAATGGAACACCTAGAACCAATGAAATCACACACCTTAGCGATCCCATAGGCGGTTGGGGCACCGATGAAGAGAAAGACCCCTCACCTACCCAACATCTTTAACACTGGGTATCCAATAGGTTGTTTAAAGAGTACAACCAAAATGATACTCTCCCCATATTTGATGTCGAAATAAAATCCCTCGAATTTGAAAGAGAATTCTAGAGGCCTCCTCAGTTGTGGTTGGAACCCTAGCACAAGGCATCCCTGATTGTCATCTCGAACCATTTTGGGATCATAATCCTGAAATGCGACAACATGTACCTTCCTTATTTGAGGGAGGTAGATTAAGTTGATTTTTATGACTTAATACTAGGTACACATAAGTCTTACTCATTGGACCATACTTGAGAGCATCTCCTCTAACACAGGCCGACCAATTACCTTCACTCTAAAGATGATCTTATACTGAGGTCACCTGCGGAAGTCCAATGGACACATGCCCCTCAGGCCACCCACTGAGGGCGGAAAAAATACAATTCTAAACATGACATCTCCCTGATTCCTAAGGAGGAACTCCACCATATAGACACAATTAAATTCAACAGGAAGTCACAAAACTCTTCCCCCACCACTAAAGCCACCCATAGAAATAGAGTGGCATAATACGAGTGTGTGTCCATTGCTTCCAGTACTCGCCGGTCCCACCATGATGACATAGTGCAATATTACAGGCAGATGAAAATATTTTTCAATGCTCAAGAATCCCATCATCTAAACAATTCTAAAACCATCTACATGCTGGAACAATACCCTACTGATATGCATCAAGACCACAATCCAAATAGATAGCCAAATGAATATGTGCATAGTCAAATTACTATGGATTCTTACAAATCCCGTGATACAAATATAGTTACAAGTGAGAAGATTCATATTCATTGTAGAAAATATGAATCCCACCAGTCAAATGTGTTGGCAATCAGATAATAAAATCGATGTCAGACTCGTTCTTATTTCCCAGAATATGAGAACTTCCAGTATCCACTAGAAAAATATGGAAAATCTGAGTAGGCACACACTCTTGCTCCCAAATTTGAATGGGAAATCCTACCAATTCCATCCAAAATGCATCTCAGTACATCATGGAAATGCTGGAAGATCAGAAGTCAATTCCATACAATATCCTCCAGACATGTCAATACATCATTGAACTAGTGGAAAAGTTGGGGAAATAGACACATGGCCCTATTTCCTCAAACTAAATGAATTACCAAAAAATGGGTTGGTCACTACGTAGTAGTTTACATCTCTGATGCAGTCTAGGAGGGTCGACAACAATATCCCGCGATACAAGAACAACCAAATTAGAAACAAATAACGGTTCCAACTAGTACACATTGGACCAATGTGGTCGCTAATCAATGGAATGCATATATCCCAGTGAAATCTCAAGATTCCTATCAGCATTCCAAGTGGTATCACAAGAACCAACAAAACATGGAACCATATATGATGGTTGTTACCAACATCACATGATACCAGTTACCCGTAAGGGAGTGCCCAAAAAATGAAATGCAACGAAGGTAACTTAAAAAATAAGTAAAAATACGTGATTTTTCTCTAATATAATTTAGAGTTTTTGAATCCCATGAGCATATATCAATAGAGGCCCTAGATCTTGTAAGTTCATTACAAAATTATGGAAGTGGTAGTAGTAGTTGCGAAGTCCCTCCCTACAACATTGCTACCATCTGCTCTAAAGGTCCTCCCCAGAACACCCATTGGGTCTTACTCTATGGGATATGAATGATTGATCATGAGTTCTTATCTCTTAATGCATGTTATCGTAGCCCTCTCCTTGACTAGAAAATCAAATATAAAGGAGACCCTCCTCATTTTCCATCCGCACTAATGATCCACCCTAGGGAATACACTATTGATATGATTCTCCATGTAGTTAGAAATCAAGTAATTATGGTAGTCCTCTCCATGATAACAAACATTGTGAAGGCCCTAACTTCAATGGAAGTTTCTATGATGGGCCTCCCAATAGTAACATCAAGCAACAATATGGGACTACCCTCTTTTCAGTACATCCTGAAGGCCCTCCCCTAGATTCTCACTACAACAATTATTCCAGAAACCTGATATCAAGTTATGATAGTATTACACACCATCATATCAGTCATATAGAATTTCCTCCCTTTAGTGACATCAAGTAGAAATAAGGTCCAACCATTTCTATAGCCCTCCTTGAACATCCTCCCCATAGTATACGCTAGAGGGACATTCCCTGCAGTCAAGAATCATGTTGCAATGGTATCCCTCACCATTCTAGAACTAGTTGAAAATGTCCTCCCCTCAATTAAAATTCACACTGTTCAGAAGTTCCTTACCTTGTAGGTATAAAGTGAGAAATCCATCCTATGCTGAGGCACTATAAAAGAAAGATTCATACATTTCAGACACTCTGTTTATGACAATTGATGTCCTTTATCAACTAGAGGATGGTCAGGGGCCATTTTCATCTTACGAGCCACCCCCATGCTTCTCAAATATCAATAAGGATCATACAAACCCTAATGTTTGGGAAAACATCATTAAAAGGTGGTAAAGATGGGAATATCGCGTAGATGAGTCCCCGGAAGAACAACAACAAGATATTATACTGGTGATAAGACAACTAGATATGGATCATATACCAGTGATTTGTTATCCCACAACCACTTATAATTTCGACATACCATGGGAGTATTCTGAGGAATTTATGAATAAAGTTCACCTAAAAATATAGAAAACTCTCTGCTAGCTATAAGAAAGGTCCTTCCCCTATGATGTGTACGTAACCATGTCAACATATTAGGAGAACATCCCTATCTAATCAGCCTAGAATCCCTCCCATCAGCATGGAGTCCAAAATCATAAATGAAAAAGAAAGCCCTTGAACATTCCTACCTCCACACGATGAAAAATTTTTGTTGACTCATAGTTGACGCCCTATCTGGAGTTCATATCCGGGGATGGGGAGAACATGGAGCTCTACACTTCACCCCATGTCCTTTATAGAAGACCTCAATAGAAATTAAATATTTCAATTTAATTACCCAAAGCAAACAACCAAATGAAATCCCTGCTTAGGAGAGGTGGAATAGTCATCAAGAGTTGACCTTGAGTAAGTCTTAAAATTGTTAGGCCTGACAAGATCAAGACATCGAGAATATTATAATCCAGGAAACTGATAACATCCAGTAGGCATCCAGCCTAAGGTAATCCATCCATAAAGTAGTGATCATGTCCTCAAAAGAAAATAAATCCCATGATAACATAATATCCTACCTACCTCACACCTACGTGGGAGTGCATGAAATCACGAAGGTGACAATAGTAGCAGCAACCACTGCAACAAAGCGATATCCCCAACCTGTAGTGAAGGAGAATTTTAACTCAAAATTTCTTCCATAAGACCAAAAAATCTAGGCCATAGGGAATCAATGGAAGAACAAGAAAAATCCCACCCATAGGGCTGGGGGAATTTTTACGTAAAATTCTTACACATTGGACGTCCTTCTTCTCCCTTCTGGGAAGAATGATGAGCATTGAGATAAATAGTTCAGTCTCATCTCATGGTTCATACCCCCTGCAATGAAGGCATATTGAGAGGTTATATTAGGGCTCCCTTCGAGTCCATATTCTCCATGAAATTATATTAATACCATAGAATGGAAGGATAAAGTCCAACAAAGGATGAAAAAATCTCTCCAACTATTCGACACTGTGTACACCGCCCACAATGTGTTATGCATCATTGAATGTGGTGAACTTCAGTCCCACTAATATCACAGTAAATGATACAAAATGGATAGGATGAAAGAGAATATGGTTCCCTCCCTGAGGTGGCCCACAGTGAGCTTGACGGTGTGCATGCCTGAAATTAATGATTTTCCCAAAATTTGGGTGCACCCTCAGAAAACCCATTACTACCCCCTCGTGAATCCCCAATAAGGAGATGAATAAATCACAGGTTTTCTGTGAACCACCACCTCCTACTCCTGAGAATCTATCCATCTTGACCAAGGAAAGATTCTATATTTAAGAGGATTAAATTAAGGAGCTCAGGTGAATCAATGTCAAGGTGTGTCAAGGAAGATATTTTTCCGGGTGTGCTCCTTAAGAAGAACAAGAACAGGTGTGGTTAGAAGAGGTTCCTCTTCCATAGGAAATCATCTCGGAAAATTGATCTTATCTCAGATTCTTATTGATTCCATCATTGGGACTATCAGTCACCTTGTATCCATACCTAGAAGGACATCAAGACATTCCTCAACTGGGAAAGTAGCCAGAATACATTCATCTAAACCCACAAGGGATACCCCCAGCTGGGTATCCGCACCAAATTCATGTAGTTCCAGAACATCCAATTTTTCCCCATCTATAGCATCCCAAGATCATGTCTGGTAGGATATGCATCAATGTATATTGAATATCATCGAGGAATTGACATCCCAACTAGAAGACATGGAAGGTTGGTTCACTCCGATACAACTAGAATGCAAAACATACCCTAATTAGGAGAGAAATGTCCTGCCACCACCAAACTAGTGGAACCCCATATTCTGAGTGTTAAATAGTTCATGATTCCCGAAACAACATGTAATGCCCCATGCATTTTACCGCGACCCCATGATTGGCACCCTAGATCATCAAAGGGTAGTGAAGGTCAGATGTTTCATGCAAACTCTGCAGGGTTAAACCTTCTTTGTGGTAAACTAGTTTTCCATCTCACTCAATAATAGGATGGTAGGACCTCTGGGGATATTTTTTCTTCTATTTCGGTTCAACATTTCCTAAGACAATAATCTGTGATCCCATGAATTGCAGGAAGTGAGAGAATTAAATTGTTTCAAACATCATCACCAGATGGAAAGGCCTGACTTACTCCCCGAACTAGGCACTCCCAAGGATGAAATTCTATCTATGTGCATTGATAATCTATGTGATGAATTACAAACACCACTCATCCTAATTAAGAACAAAAGTATGTTTTGATATTTCTCTTCCATTTCCCAAATAATAGAATATTTCTTGCAGTGGAACAATCTAATGTTCCAAGTGGTCCCATCAGCCCCAGGAAAAAAAACGAGAATTGCTAAAGTGTCTTATATCACGATTATTTCACCCCTTACACCATCTTTAGTTACAAGTCCTCCAGAATACTGTACAAGATCCCTTGGATGCTAATAGTCACCCCCACCTTAGTAAGATGCACAAAGGGGTGCGAAAATAAATTAGTTCAAGGAACTTATAAATAATGTCTACTCATTTCAATATGAACAAGTCATTGGGATAACTCATAGTTTCCTTGAATTGAAACTTTCTATGGATACCAGAGCCAAATAAAGCTGATGAAATGGGACTTTATGGCAATCAAAACTATTTTCCACACCACTGGATACTAGGACACCCCACCTAAGAGTGATTCATCTTTAAGGATATACTACAAACAATGGTAGATTATGGACAAGTAAAGTTATGTCCGCAACCCGTACAAGTGGTGTATGTCTCCACCTTAGACCAAAGAGATGATGAGGAGTAGAAAATAGTCACCAGAAAAAAGGAGAAAAAATTGATAGTTGGTTGAATGGGAAAATAGGGAACTGAGCTCATGGAATCCTCCAGGAATAGGTAAAGAAACCTACCATTCCCCCAATATCTCCTGATGCAACACATACATCTTCCTCAATCCCACAACCCTTTGAGGGCCGAAAAGTCAGAAAGCATGATCAAGGAGACGAGCTAGCAAAAAATATGAAATTGTCTTGACACTTTTGAACATCATGATAGTATACATGGAAGCATAAGAACCAACCCTCCAAACTTGAAAATGAGAACCACCCCTCCCCCCAAATGGGACAACATTAAATTCCCACCAAATGGTACAATGGGAACCACCGCACCAAATGTCATCATCGGATGAATACATGTAGAAAAAATTTCTATCAGATCAATAAATGATCTTCAGATCCATTAATTTCATTAACTTGACGCACCCTGTTTCTGATGGGGACTATGTCCAAAAACCCAAATTCCACACGTCAAACTGAATAGGGAGAGGAAGAGGCTACAGAGGATGATGGTTTTCAGGAATTCGAGGTTGTGGAAGTAGTCAAATCCTTAGAAACACCTTAACTCGAACTGTTAATGTTTTTGAAACTCATAGAAGGACCCTCTAGTAGACACAACAAGAACCAGAGTGTTTTTAGGCCCCTTTCGGATGAAATTAGAGCCCAATAATCATTGAATATCCCCTAGAGGAAGAGAAGATGTCAAATCACCCATTGAATGCAGGAAAACTAGATCATCCAAACTCAGGATGAATAGAAGTACCATCATCCCATGTCATAGAGGCTGGAACATGTACATCCAAATATCAGGCCCCTAATGTTCCCATGAAAGATCAACCCCATGTCGAGAACCTCCGACCGTTAGAGAAGAAATATGATATTCTGAAAATCTAGACTTAGTATTGGAAAAACTATCATTACTAGATTCACTGAATTTATTAGCATACCTTTGGGAGGTGGTCAAAGAAGCCTTAATATGTCCCCCAGAATTGAAGGTCAAATTATTAGCTGCTGAAGTCTATCAAAAATAGAGAGGTCTTGTAGAATTCCATGATATCATCTACTTCATAGATCATGATGAAGACACCATCATACATTGACACATAAAACCCCTATGTGCATCTGGAATGATAAATGGTATTGATTTCTAGAAAATTTACATTGGCAATGGATCTAGAGTTCACCTCCTCCCACGGAAAACATTTCGTCAGTTGGGATATGATGAGGATAGTTGGAACCCTACACCACAACATAGTTGGATATGATAAAGTCTAGAGAATCCATTAGAAAAAATAACTCTTGAAACTTGGTTTGGTGACCTCGTTCCTAATTCCGAGTTTCTAGTAGTGTGGAAATGTATGAAATTCAATGTCCTGTTCGGGAGGCCCTTTCTGGATCAGCACACTCTGATTCCCTCATCATACCATCAGTGCGTCAAATATTGCACTAATGAAAAATCAGAACATTGAATGTTGATAAATCCTCATTCGAATCTGGTGAGTTATATTACATCAATATTGGATTCTATGAAATGAAGGATAATGATCATTGGATGACGATGTTGGTTGGATCACTACACCAAACGTATTGTAAATATATCCCTCTAATCTCCTCATGTAGATTGTGTAAGAGTATGTATTACAAATAAACCAGGTTGAGGGGATATGTTAATGATCATATGAGGACTCATCTCTTTACATGATTTCTTTTATGACTGCTAAGTCCAAGGATGTTGAAAACTGTGATAACACCCATGATGATGGTGAGGGATCGATCAAAAATTGTCCCAACCCATATTTAGGGATGAAGAAATTTCCTTTATTACTCATTAATATATAAGATGATAATCGGTCACAAAATGAAAGTGGGGAATATTCTCCACCCACCATTACATCCTATTCAAACTGCTCCCCATAATCAGCCTGGGTTAAAGGAGTTGTTATAGTGTCCATAAATTATAGTTGTGAATCCTATCACAATAATAGAGAGTTCATATCAAGAATACTGTCTCCATCATATGAGGAAGAAGATGAAAAAGGTAATCAAGAATAAGAATAAGATCTCAAAGATGTCCCTTCCACATTTGATGAAATCATCTCCACCACAATCGATGAACATAGGGAGATAAACCTGGGTAGTGAAGACGACATGCGACCCTCTATGATTAGTGTGTCTATGCCTTTAGGGGAGTATGAGGCATATAACTCCTTCATAAATAAGAATGAAGATTTTTTTCTTGGAACTACATAGTAATTCCAATCCTTGATCCCGAGGTTTCCACTCATCACCTTGGTCTGCCGGAAGACTATGGTGGTTTCAAGAAGGCTTCTAGAAGGATGCACCCGACATATGCTTCCAAAATATAGGTTGGAATTGAAAAAATAATAAAATATAACTTCATTCAAGATGTATAATATCTGATCTAGTAGGTAAAAAATTTCCCTGTTAAAAAGAAGAATGGAAAGATCAGAGTCTTCATTGTCTTCTAGGATCTCAATCAGAACTACCCAACTATGATTTGCTAATCCCTATCTTGGAATTTATGTTCGATGAAACTACCTGCTATGAGGACCTCTATTTCATGGATGGATATTTTAGATACAAACATATCTGAATGGCCTAGTAAGATGAATAACACAATGAATATAGGCCCCCTATGGATTATTATTCTATAAGGTGATTCCATTCGGTCCGGAAATTTCGGAGCTACTATCAGCGTTCCATGCATCAAATTTTCAAGCCCTTCATGGGAAAATTCATCAAGTTCTATGTTGATGACTTGGTGGATAAATCAGAATAGTAGTCAAACCAACTGACAGATATTGAATTTTTTTTATATAAACTATGACTTCATAGTGTAATGATGAATCCCCTGATGTGTGTTTTTGGAGGTACCTATTGTAAATTCCTCAGCATCTTTGTATTCCATCGATGCATCACATTCGACCCTGAGAACACACAATCCATCCTTTTAATGTATCTACCTCGCATTATCACTGAGTCGATGGGTCTCTAGGGGAACCTGGCCTACATTTGGCACTTCATTTCCCACCATGTTGTTAAGTGTTTTCCATTCACTAGGTTGATAAAGAAATGGGTCATATACTAGTGGGATAATTATTTTCAAGAAGCATTCAACAATATTAAAAGGTATCTCTTGAGCCCACAGGTTTTGATGCCACATGTTGAGGGAAGACCAGTCATATTTTACTTAAATACATTGGAATGGTCTCTAGGTCCATTCCCCACACATAAGAACGATGCTGGTAGTGAGAATAGTCTCCATTACCTTAGCCGAACGACGATCAATGTTGAGACTCGATATTAAAAAATCAAAAAGAAAATCCTATCGATAATCATTGCAGTTCTGAAAACCAGGAATTACATACATCACCATGAGGTCTATCTGGTATCACATTCCAACCCACTCAAGTATATCATAATCCATCCTATGATAACAGGACTCCTATCTAAGTGGGTTGTCATCATACAATAATTTTACACAAGGTAAATCCCCCAGAAATCAATTAAAGGCTATATGTTAGAATATTTCCTGGCAGAGCACCCCACAGAATAAATGGCCCCATTGTATACTGAATGTCCTGAAGAATAATTATTCTCTAAACAAGAATGACCCCAGGCATGGGAAATGTACTTTAACAGTGTCTGCAGAATCCTGACAGGTAAAAGGATGGAGGATCCCAAACACAACAAAGTAGGTTTGGGAGTTATACTCATATGTCTAGAAAAGGTCTTCTTGACTTACTCTTCCTATATTTAGATGGGTTCACAAATAATGAAGTAGAATGGTGTTCCCTTATAGTAGGCACAAAACTAGAACATCATGCACGAGAAGAATGCCTAGAGATAAAATGTGAGTCATAACTGGTTATCAAGTAGGTCAATAGTGAATATTAACATAAGAAATAATCATCGGTACCTTTGATGAACCATGTCTGAGAGCTGATGGCCGAATTCCCATCAGAACCAACAATAAATTCTATCCCCTTATCACAAAATACTCAAGCCTATGTATTGTAAAATACAAAAACAACCATATATGATCAATAATTAGATGAAATAGACATCAGCATTGTCCACTGTCGAATTTTCTTTCCATTCATATAGAACAATACAGAAAAAATTGATGAGATTGGCTCAATTCCTAATCATTACGATCACACCACCAGCTAGATGAACCCCATTGAAAATTGCCTTCGGATATGGGAACCCCCACTAGATAAGAAAGGATGAGAATAGATCTAGATGTAACTAGTCAATCTTTTTTTATAAAATGTCACCAACCAATAAAAGGTTATCTAAAAATGAGACCTTGACTAAGTATTTCTCGAGTGCATAGATGGGGAAGAGAGTGATGTCTTCAGGAAAGAATTGCACACCAGAACACTTGGATCAGAACAATCAGTATCCAATCTCTCCTATCATATCCAAATAAATGGATACTATTGGCCCACTATGATACATGATTGTTACACATTCTCCAAGATGTTCCATCCATGCCAAGTTATTTCCAATTTCATTCACCCACCCCTGGAACCACTTAACACAACAAAGTACTCCAATCCATTTATTGTATAGGGGATGGATGTTAGGGGACCATATCATCCTACCATATCCATACAATTTAAGTTAATTCTCAAAGAAACCGACATCTACTCCCAATGGGATGAAGAAGTACCACTTAAAGAGTTTGGGGATAGAATAAATGTTAGATTTCTAAGAGCCAAAATAATTACCAGATTTGTTGTTCCTCATACAATAATAATGAACTATTAGGCCAATGTTTTCTCTACTGAGTAAGATAACTTATACTAGGAATATAGAATCAAATCCAACCATTCATCCCACCACCATAAATCGCTCAATAGCTAGATAATGGATTTTCATAAGACTCTGTCTAATATACTGTAGAATATGGTAGTCAGTGAAAAGAAATAATGTCCATATAAGCACTTCCATGATTTATGGGCTTAATGGACCATAAACCGCACTACCACCAATGAAACCCCACACACACTAGTATATGAGATGGAGACGGTTTTTCCCATTGAATTTCATCGGTAATCACTTTGAATTTTCTCTTGCGGTCAACTATTTCTGGATAAGAAATCCCAAAATAGGTTTTTATGAATTGGAGTGACTGGATGATTAAAGTTTTCACAATTTTTACCATTTGTAAATCTAACAATATTGGATCGAAGAATCCTGTATCAACAAGTTTTTCCTTCCATATTTCCTTCAAGGAGATATGGTTTCCATCCTCAGAACCCCAATGATACCTAGGAAGAATGCCCCAAAGCATGATCCAAAATGGGAGTGAACATATGTCATACATAAGGTTTACAATAATGGAGCATATTCCTTGATATCATTTTATGGAAATCTCATCATAGCTCCCACCAAAGAAAGGTTTTTGAAGAAATAATTTGCATAATAGGGGCACATACATCCTAGTTGTAGGTTGTAAAAGTACATAGAACTACCTTCATCCTTACCACATGAAGTTAAACTATGAGGAAAAAAATGTCCTGGGGACAGGATATAAAACTGCATAGTAACACCTTCATCCTTACTGCATTACGTTGAACTGCAAGTCCATGAACATCCTACATACAAGATGTAAAACATCATAGACACACATTCTCCCTTACCTAATTCCATTAAACTACATGGCCTAAAACATCCTAGATGTAGGACATAAAACTACATAGCAACACCTTTATCCTTACTACATGTTGTTGAACTACAAGGCCAAAAATGTTCTAGCTTCAAGACGTAAAACTATATAGAAACACCATCATCTTTATCACATGACATTAAACTGCAAATCCAAAATCATAATTATTGCATAATGTTAAACTAGAAGGCAAAAAATGTAACGACCCGACTCTGTGGCTAAGGTGCGGATCGTTAGTATTCTTTCAAATCTTTCCTTTAAGCTTGTTTAATCTTTGTAACACCCTAAGGAAGGTCCGGGGAGTGTCCAGTGTTTTTTAAAAGCCAGGGAGTTTGAGAAATGGACTTGAAGATAGTGGCGCACGACTTGCACACAGTCTGCGCATGGTTTAGGATAAACCATTCGGCTGCAGACAGGGGCACCTACAGGGGTGCACGGCCATGCGGACTAGGCTTCACAGCTAGGAGGCTTTTGGTTTGAAGGCAGGGAGGCGCGCAAGGTTTGCGCACAGTTTGGGTTAACCGAGCGCCTAAACATTTCAACCATATTCTAGGTAAAATTACCATTTTCCCCATAAATCTATTTGAAATCCTGAACCCTCTTCTTTCCTCATCCAAAGGATAGCACCAGAGGAGGATCTCTCCTTTGAATTCTGAACCCTCCTCTCACTCTTTTCTTTGTGGAGCCTTCGTTTGGAGTCTGATTCTTGATCCGTCAGAAGCATTGGAAGGGCCAAGGTAAGGCTAACCTCACACACCCTACCTTTATAGGAAAATCATTCCTTCCGTATTTTTTTTATGGGGGCTCATTTGCCCTATTTTCAGATCATTGGACTGGAACTCAGATCTCTTACAACCTACTACGAATTTGAGGTCGATATCAAGCGATCCTACGCTTATATCTCTAAGGTTGGTGGTCATGTGTTATCCTTTTGGGTTTTCCATCGCTTTGGGTTTATATAATCGGGCTGTGGATTGTCTTTCCCCAAACCCCTTATTTATATTAACCGTTTACTATCCAAATGACACGTGTGGTATAGGATTGATGAATCTAACCTTGTTAGGGTCTTTACATGAGGTATGGACCGGGAGTGGTCATCCATAGGTGTTATTACTTGATATTTGTCCGCTTTTATCCTTTGGACCTTAATGATATGTCTTGAAAGGTAATTTTCCATGTTTGGAAAATGAGATGACTTGGTAAGAGGTTTTCATGGATTAGATAGCCTGAACCCCTTTGAATAAATTGAAATGTATGTATACCATGCTTTATTATGTGATATTATAAGAGGGAAATGACATGATTTAATAATGTGATATGATATAAGATGGAATCCCATATATAATGTGATGTGAATGGTTATGCCTTGATTTGTTGACAAGCTCACGTTAACCTGTATGGGCGGGAGGCATTCTTACCCCGTGCGAGATAAATAACCTATATGGGCGGGGGCATTCTTACCCCATGCCAGATAAATAACATGTAAGGGCGGGAGGCATTATTACCCCATGCCATATAAATAACCTGTATAGGCGGGAGGCATTCTTACCCCGTGCTAGATAAATAACCTGTATGGGTGGGCGGAATTCTTACCCCGTTCCAGTAATGATTAATATATATGTGAGAAGTATGGATGAGAGGCATGCTTACCACGTGCTAGTGATACCCTATTATCTATGTACTTATACCTCTGGTGATTGCTCAGATTCCCATCCATGAGCTGAAGTAGGTAGACCTGCCAGGTTTCCTTCCGAAATGTGAGTGGGAGGATTGATTATTTACTTTGCTTTACTTACTCGTAGTCTAATGCTCATTTTTGAATAAAAAATCTTATTTGAATTACACGTAGACCCCATTAGTGGTGGCCTACATAGACTTATCTCACACCCTACCCAGGCGGCCTCCTTGGCACCCGTGTAGACTTTACTGCTGCAGGTACTAGTAGGGGAAAAGGCCATGCTTCAGGTTGTTGATACAGATACGTTCTAGCTGGATTTCCAGAGCCGAGGACTAATCTTGGTTAGGTTTTCTCGTAGAATACTTTTGTTCTCTTTTTGTATTACTGTAGAGCATGCTTTCCATATTTTAACATTGTATCAGCATGTCATGCCTCCATTTTGTATTAGACACTGCCTACATGGATTTTGTATATTTATCAGGGGTTTCCTTACTTCTGATGATTGGTTGGTATGTTTCCCTTTTTCTCATGTTTATCCATTGGTTGTGCTTACACTATTTACTCACTTGATGCTACACCGTTGTGTACTCGGACATGGGGGAATAGTCTCCCCCACTGACTTACCATAACACCCCCGCAGCTAGTTGGCAAACCGTAGCCTATAGGGCGACGAGCTAGGGGTTATGTGGCCAACCGGGCTCGGGGTTCAGGTTGAGGGGCAGCTGGGTCCGGGACATCACAAAGTAGTATCAGAGGTTTTCTCTCTTTCGTGCTTTACTATTTGGTGATGATAGACTTGGAGAATGGGAACGCTTAGGTACTTAGCCATGAGTCATTCTTGGGCATCGTGAACCCATGTACGGGGTATGGGACAAGATTCCTATTTTATGTTGTTATTGATTCTTCTATTTACTGCAGATACCATTTCACCATTTGGTGCTTCACTTGTATTGTGATGTTATTGAGATTTTCATGTTTGGAAACTAGATTTCATGGTTCGACCTGATGAAATGAGGGTTATGCATTAGAACATGCATGACGATAGGCACAATATGATTAGGCATTGCATCTTTCCATGACACATTTAAATTTTCAGTGAGCATTGCCTGTTTTTTATTTCCATGACTTGTTTATATGTGTGTAGCTGTGCTAACCCTTCATGCATGTTGTGAATTGAGGAATGATGTGGTTTTAGTGGGTTTCACTCTTTGGTTCATAAGGTGTATGGACCCTTATGGATCAGAAAATGACATTCCAACCAAACCAATCATTTGTTTTAAACAAAATTTTAAATACTTAATTAGCCCAAGTAAATGAGAAATGAAATCCAAGTGTGTGTCATCTTTCAGTTCATGAAGATTATGGGCTCTTATGGGCAGGAAAATTCCATATCATCAGATTAAGTTAATTTTGAGCAGTTGCAGGTTTTACTATGTTTTTCATATGGGTGTGAATAGGTGATCTTAGGGATAGGAAGGCCTAGTACCTATCCTAGATTCTAGAGTTCAACCTTTAAATTGTTTTTTTTCTTCTTTTGAGACATTCATTTGGCATTGTAGAAATATGCCTCTGAGACGTCCTCGAGTCGCACGTGCTGAAGGTGGTGACGATCACGTTCCCAATGTGGTGGGCCCTAAGCCACCAGTTGATCCTCCTGTTGAGCCACCCGTGGCTCCTCTTTCTATTCCTGAGATGGGTGCCGATGCCTAGTTCTGTGTGAGATTCTTTTATTTTATGCAGAGTGTACAAGGTGGAGTGTGACCTGCCCCGAGTATGGCAGAGTTGACCCCGTGAGTTTCAGTCACAGCATCCACCAACATTTACGGGAGATGGCAGACCGCTTACTACAGAGTCCTGGTTGGAGGCTATTATGACCATCTACGAGCACCTTGAGACGCCTCCAGAGTGGAGGGTCAAGCTCGCAGCTTATATGCTACGTGATTTACCCAGGAGGTGGTGGGATGTCATCACCCAGTCGGGACAGCAGAGAGATATGATCTGGACTAATTTCCAGACCATCTTCCACTATTTTTTCTTTCCCCGGACATTGATAGAAAATAGAGAGAGGGAGTTTATGAATCTGCAACAAGGGACCATGAGAGTCATGGAATATTCATCTCGTTTCACTGATTTACAATGTTTTTCTCCTACACTAGCTGCTGATGATCTCATGGCCACTAGGAGTTTTGGGAATGAGGTATGTTACGCCATCCGTTCGCAGGTTAACGTGTTCAGGTTGACGACCGTTTCAGAAATTGTCAATCAGGCCTTCATCAAAGAGAGTAATTTGAGAGAATCGGACAATTTGAACAAGGGCGGTTCAGTACCTAAGGGTTCTAGTGGATACTTTTCTGGGAAGAAGCAGTGCTTTGAGGACTCTCATTGTGCGAATAGTGGTCATACCCTTTTATCTGGTGGTACTCTTGTCTTTCACCAATGTGGGGTGACAAGAAATATGAAGAGACAGTCTACACAAAATCCAGTGGAGTGAAGAGGTTGTTCTAGGTTGGGTCATCTCCACAATTTTTGTAGGGGTTTCCCCCATGTTCTACTGAGTAGAGATATGTACCTACTCCATGATATGGTGCTGGATTGGCAGGATCACGTCAGTGAGGTGGCTGGAATAACGCCGGTTGATTAGGTCATGGTGATAGTCGAAGCAAGGGTAACCAAGTGTACGATTCTCAGCACCAGCAGGGTAGGTCTGCTCAAGGTATCTAGGTTGTGACTTAGGGCCGTGGTGCCAGCCAGTTTTATGCAATAGAGCCTATGCCACATGTGCAGCACGCCAGAATATCTACTATACGAGGTATGATTCTAGTTTCTTCTACATTATAATCTACTTTTTTGATACTAGCGCTTTCTAACGACCCAAATCTGGAGCCCCTAAACCTGTGCCCCATGCCTGGTTCACCACATGACCTCAAGCACATTTCCCCAAATGCCAGAGGCTACTGACTAGTAGTAGGGGCCTTGGTAAGTTATTTGGGAAACTATGCCCTCATTTGGTAAGGTATACAAGGTAAAAGAAATAACAGTCAATAGAAGAAGCAGTAAAAGACATACAACAACTGAAACTAAACAGCAAAATCAATGTATAATATAATAATGATGCAGCATGGTACATGTATCTAAGGAAAGCAGCAAACACAACAACGTGCTAAAATAAAACTGAGAACAAAGCACTAAAAGTAAACAACAACTCCAGCAGCATCGAAAGCCTAAGCTCAGTCCTATGCTCTCCAGATCAAACAAGAAATCATGTATCTGAAGTAGAAGGGCCAAAATCACTATCCACACCTACAACCATATAACCTATTTGGGCCGGAAAGTAGGACCAAAACAGGGTGTGATACTAATCCTAGTAGGAAATCACCACAAGATCTGTTCCCTACTGTTACTGAGCAATATAGAAAAAGTAAAGGAAATAAATGCAGTATAGAAACAGGAGTACTCTAATGTAAACAATCCTACCAATCCCCATTCACATTTATTTAGTAATTTAATTCAGTCATTTAATTATCACCCAAGGATTCTCGAAACAGCTTTATATTCCCAAATCATAGCAAGTAGCATAACATGTATCTCAGCAGACTACTTAAACTACAAGAAGTACAAAACAAAAGCATGTTCTTTGGCTTGGTGGACTCGTCACAACCAACCAAAAAATAATCATGGTGACTCTATGGATGGATCACACTAGCAGACCCCTCTAGTCAAGTAAACATTAAATTCCTAGACACTCTAGGAAGCTCTCACCATCAATTCCCCTGCGGTCTTGCAACGATAACTATATACTCTCTGAGGAAGCACATATGTCTCATTCACCCTATAGTCTCGATACGTAACTAAGGAAACTCTAAGGAAGCACAAAGTTTCATTCCCGTAGGTCCTGCGAATGATTTCAATTTATAACTGACTCTCCAGGGAAGCCCTTAATCTCCAATTCCCTATTTAGTCTACCACACCAGGTTCCCACAACTCTGAGTAGTGTAGTCGCACGTAATCGACTTTTAGCAGCCGAAAGTAAGTTCAAAAACTGCTTCGATAATGGATAAAATTCATCAAAATCATATAAAAAGTAGTCAATACATTTAATCAATTATATCAAGACAGCCAAACAATGAAACAAGGTATACCTCACAGGGAACCTAAGCCAAATGATGATAAACAACAAAATAGGGGGAACACCTATGGGGTAATCCTCAAACATGATAAAAAGAAATTAACAATCCTCAAATAACCTCAAGAATACATGCAATCTAAGGCTGATAGAAATAATGGATCAAAACCCTAACCCGAGATACCCGATACATGGGTATCTGACACTTTTGCACCAAAAACATAAAGACATTCAACGTAGGGTGACAACCCACTTACCTCGATCCTAGAAGATCGATATAATTGAACCTCGGCCTGTGAATCATCATATAACAGATCAGATCTACAAAAATGTGTAAAACGTTCATCCTCAGATAACTCTCACAAGAGAAGGAATCAAGAAACGTGGCAAAAGAAGAACCAAGAACTCACCGATGTGATTCTATTACAACCGACGAAATTCGATTCAGATAATCGGTGACAGATCGGTTGACTCGGAGAAGATTAGTCCCCCTCAAGCACTCTGGACATAATTAGGCTGATAAGAAGATGAAAATAGGTTTAAGACACAACCCCTGTCCTATTAATGAAATAAAAAGAAAAGTACACGGGGTGTACTTCATGAGTACATGGCGTGTACTCGCCCTTTTCATACACCGCATTAAGCGGCCTCCACATCACCGCTACACATCGTGTGTGTGTCCTAGACACGGCCACCACACGACCTCACATGGGAGAAATGTACACGACGTGTACTCATAAAGTACACGACATGTACTTAGAAAATTTACAGATTTTCTTCCTTTTCGGAAAAACTACCAGAAACCGGAAATAATTCCGGAAATGAAGATCCGGGTTCTTAAAAAATTCCTCCTTAAAGAAATTAATCCCATAATTTCCCTAACTAGGTGGTGAAGATGAAACCTCGAACAACTCTGACCACTGTGATCGCATATCGACCTCCCTCTCCCAAGTCTCGTCTTGTACACGGTCATGCTGCCATAGCACCCGTACCAGAGGAACTGACCAGCCACGAAGAATCTTTGCACTATGATCAACAATCCTGATCGGATTCTCCTCAAACGATGCATCCTGCTCCAGATCAACCTCCTTGGGTTGGAAAACAAGAGACAAGTCTGAGAAATAGTGGCGAAGCTGAGAAAAATGGAAGACGTCGTGCATAGACTGGTACCTCTGAGGCAACTGCAAGCTATAAGCAACCAGCCCGACTCTCTCCAGAATCTCAAACAGCCTGATGTATCTCGATGAAATCTTACCCTGTCTCCTTATCCTCTTTTTTCCCAACCTCGGGGTAACACTTAGGAAAACCTGATCCCCAAACTTAAACTCCAAAGGTCATCTCCGCTGATCAGCATAAAATTTCTGTTGAGACTGTGCAGTAGCCATCCTTTTTCGAATCAACTCCACCTGCTCTGTGGTCTCTTGAACAAGATGAGGTCCCAGCATAGCTACCTCTACTGCCTCTAGCCAATACACGGGTGATTGGCGTGGCCTACCGTACAAAGCCTCGTAAGGTTCCATCTGAATAGTTGTTTGAAAACTATTATTGAAGGAAAACTCCACTAGAGGTATATGTCTCTCCCAAGAACAATCAAAATCAATGACACATGCTCCTAGGATGTCCTCTAGCACCTGAATCATGTACTCTGACTGGCCATTTGTCTGGGGATGGTAATCTATACTCAGAAGTACCTATGTACCAAAAGCCCTCTGTAGCCCTTGCCAGAAATGCGACATGAAGCAGGCGTCCCTATCTGAAATGATAGTACTTGGAACCCCATGCAAGGTTACAATCTCACGAATGTACAACCATCCAAGATCATCAACACTGAAGGTCTCTATAATCAGCATGAAATGAGAATCCTTTGTGAGCCTATCAATGATAACCCATACCACATCATTGGCGATATTGGTAACCCTGTCATGAATTCCATCGCAAAATCATTCCACTTCCACTCGAGAATGGATAGCTGCTGTAAAAGTCATGCCGGTCACCAGGGTTCTGCCTTCACCTACTGATAGATGGAACATCTCATGAAAAAACCAACAACATCTCTCTTCATACCTGGCCACCAATATAGATAGTGTAGATCACGATACATCTTGGTGACACCAGGATGAACTGCCTAGACTGAGGAATGAAAGTCTCACATCAGCTCCTCGTGTATATCTGCTGGAACCCATACGCGCCTCTGGAAACATAAGATCTCATCCTTGCCTATGGTCTATCTCGGAAGAGGGTCCTCTCCTGACACGCTTTCCCGTAGGACTAGGCCTTCAGAATCTGATAAATGTCTCATTCGAACTTGGTTGATAAGTGTAGAGGTAATAGCTAGAGAAGATAGGAAAGTCTTCCCCTGTCTATAGTGAACCTCTAAATGAATCTCAAAGAACATATCCATAAGAATCCACTCACTACTGGCCTCCTGAACTGCCTTCATCTGAGTCCTCCTGCTCAGTGCATCAGCCACTACATTTCCTTTCCCAAGCATATAGGCAAGCTCGAAATCAATAGACTGCAGGTACTCAACCCACCTCCTTTGTCTCATATTCAATTCATGCAGCGTGAAGATGTATTTGAGGCTCTTGTGGTCAGTAGACACCAAAAAATTCTCTCCTAGAAGCTAATGTCTCCAATAATGAAAATCATGAACAAATGCAGCCATCTTCAGGTCATGCGCAGGATAGTTCCTCTCATGTGGCCTCAATTTCCGAGATCCGTACGCAATAACACGATCCTTCTTCATAAGAACTGCTCAAAGACCGATGCTATATGAATCATAGAAAACTGTATAACTCTTTCCTGACTCTGAAAAAACTAGAATCTGTGCTGAAGTCAATCTCCCTTTCAGCTTCTGGAAGGATGAATCACAGGATTCTGACCAAACATACTTCACCGATTTCTTAGTTAAGCTCGTAAAAGGTGCTACTAGGCATAAGGAGTCCTGTACAAACCTTCTTGTAGTAACCATCCAACCAAAAGAAACTTTGTACCTCGAAGACGTTCTTCGGCTACTCCCAGGTGACTACTGCTCTCACCTTTTCTTGGTCTAATGATACTTCTGTCTCCGAGATGACATGACACAGGAATTGAACCTTGTCCATCCAAAAGTGGCACTTTTAGAGCTTAGCATATAATTGATTCTCCCTCAGTGTACTCAAAACGATCTCAAGATGGGTACCGTGGTTGTGTCGAGTGTGAGAGTACACCAAGATGTTGTCCACGATAACCACCATGAAGGAATCCAAGTAAAGGTGGAAAACTCTGTTCATCGACAACATGAAAACTGCTATCACATTCGTGAGACCAAACAACATAACCAAATACTCATACAGACCATACCTACTCCAGAAGGCTGTAAGAGGTATATTAGATGGTCTGACATGCAACTGGCGGTAGCCGAATCTCAATTTGATCTTAGAGAACACTCTAGCTCCTCGAATCTTATCAAAGAGATCATATATCTGTGGCAATGGATATCGGTTCTTGACCGTCAAATGGTTCATCTTCTCATAATCCACACAAACCCTAAGGGTGTCGTCTACCTTCTTCACAAACAAGACAGGCGAACCCCAAGGAGAAGTACCCGGTAGGATGAAACCCCATGTCTGCAACTCCTCCAACTACTTCTTGAGCTTTTGAAACTCAGGTGTAGGAAACTTATAAGGAGGAATGGACACAATTGCCGCTCCTAGCACACTCTCAATAGATAATTCTACCTCTCGCTCTGGAGGCAAACCTGAAAACCCTTCTGGAAAGATATCTGGAAAGTGATCAACCACTGGAGGAAAATTTACCTGAGAAGTTCCGTGGTCATCTAGATAAAAGCTAACAATCTGGGCCATAGAACCGCCCTACCCAAGAAGCTCTGGTCCTGCTCTGCTCGCCTGGACATCCCATTCTCACTTGTGAAGAAATGATCCACCCTATGGTGATGTGTATCTCACCCTATGACAATAGCAATCCACAAAGTCATGGAAGGGAACTTTCCAGTCCATCCCAAGAATGAAATCATAGTCTTTCATCTCCAAAACATAGAGAATCCATGAAAAACAACACCCACCAACCTCGAGGGGGTAGTCTAATCACTGACACATGCTAGAAGTTCTAATTCCCAAGGGAGTGTCCAGTGTCATCATATCCTCATAAGTATAAATAGTAAGTCTAAGGCATTCAACATTATGAACATAAATAATTCTATGAGAAGATCTTGTATCGAAATGTTCAGAGGATAAAACTAAGGCAACTAAAATCATACCTCGAAATGTGGAAGGTCCATAATCATTCTCCAGGTAAATCTTCTCTATAGAAAAAGTCTAGCATGTACCACAGACCTACGTAGCAGCCTGAGATCACTGTGATGCTCCTCCCTGAGCCTGACCACTGCGTCCATGACCTCTACCATGGGCTGAACGACCAGAAGAACTCCATCCCCCAGTATTCTGTGGAAATGGTAATCCTTCTCCTGTATGCGGAGTCGAAACTGGTCCTCCTTCACTAGCAGCTGGCAGAAGAACCTTGCAGAAGCGCTACAGATGACCCATCTTGCTACAAGATCAACACTCTACTGGGTTCCTCGAGAACTGGGGCTTCTTATGCCCACTTCTTCCACAATTATAACACACCGCTTGGTTACTAGAAGGAAGATCCCATTTACCAGAAGGAATACCTTGCTTCCTCGAGTCACCTCGTGTAGACTCTCGGTGGCGCTTCCTGCTGTCTGTCTGGAGAGAATCTTCCCTGGATGCTGAACCGCCCTGGTCCACAACTTTATCCTCCCTTAGGTTTCTCTCTGTAATAAGCACCTATTTGACTATTACAGAGATATAAGTCAACTGAAAGACATTCACCTGTGACTTGATGTCCAGTCTGAGGCCTTCTTCAAACTTCCTCGCCAAAAACAGCTCGTCAATCGCCAGAGTGGGATTGAAACACTGTAACTCTGTAAAGTGGGAGGAATAATTCATATCTATGAGAGTACCATAATGCAGGTTCATGAACTCTCTAGCTCTATCGGCCCTTAGTATCACTGGGTAGAGGAAGTTGTAGAACGTATGCTAGAACTCATCCCATGCCTAAGCATGTTGGTGCCCTATCTGCGAAACCACATCCCACAATCTCTTGGCGGAATCTCGTATCATATAAGTGACGAGATTCACTCTCCTCTCCGTAGGTGTCTCTAGATGCTCGAAGATGGAAAACATGGATTCTAGCCATGACTCCACAGCCTGTGGTCCTCCATCCCCTCTGAACAAGGGAGGGTGTTGCTGCTGAAAAACCTGCGTCAGCTCTGCCATAGATGGGGAAGGATGGTGAGCTCCCTGGAAGGTCTGGATGAATCTCATGAAACCCTCTCTAAATTGAGTGTCAGTACCAATTTCAGGAATCACTGCAGGTTCCTTATCTAGAACAATAGGAGGAACTACTGGTAGTACCTGATCTGCCATATCAGGTGTACGGTCACTACTTGGTTCCGGAAGTGAAACGGGAGGACATCTTGGTGCCATAGCTCTGAAAGGTCAAAATCACACCTTCAATAATGAAGAAAGTGTCAACTTAAGAGAGTAAATTGGAACAAGAGATAAAATCTCTAAATGTTTGGAAAAACAGGGCTACACGGCGTGTAGTACCACTACACGGCGTGTTTCCTGAAATTTTACCCTGGGCATGTAGCTTGGCCATACATGGCTGTGTAAACCTCCCCGCTACACAGCGTGTACTCACCCTTTCCCTCCCTTCCAGTTCACTCCTACATGGCTGGGAACATGGCATGTCCCAGTATGAAACTACACTGCGTGCTTTTCCGCTACACTGAGTGTCCTTAAGATCTCTTCCCTGTTCGTGTCATTAGTCACACAGACTGGTACAAGGACCACTACTATACGGAGTTTCAAGGGAGACACGAAATGTACTTGACATGCCTTACCTGGCTTGTCTTGTTAGTGACATGGCCTGACACATGGTCGACACAACATGGCATGTTCCATACGAACATGGCGTGTACGCATAAGGATAACACAAACCTGTGTTGTTGGATACACGGACAGCTACATGGTCAACTATACATGGCGTGTTCCCAACTGACACGGCGTGCACAAGAAGTAAAACCCCGGCTCGTGTTGTTCATGACATGGCCAGATACCTATTCTAGACTACACAGTGTGCTATGCTGGTACACAGCGTGTTCCTATAGGAATCATTACAACCCTGTGTCTCTTCCCAACACAGTCAGGGACACGGCTAGAAACTACATGACATGTATGCATAAAGTACACACCGTTTAATCTGGGTTTTTTCAGACAGTAGCCTCAGAACCACACCGGAGCCCAGAAAACACAGAAAACAAGTGTTAAGGTGCCAAATCCCGA
Organism: Viscum album; assembly: GCA_963277665.1. Classification (NCBI taxonomy): domain Eukaryota; kingdom Viridiplantae; phylum Streptophyta; class Magnoliopsida; order Santalales; family Viscaceae; genus Viscum; species Viscum album. The sequence continues at coordinate 1,390,926,633 of OY728134.1, read as the reverse complement.
TCCTTGGGGGCCCATACTCCCCGCTAATCAAATCATTCCATCATAACAATAGATATAACAAGTAAAAATTATAACAACTCACGATCCACCAAATTCTGATCCTCAAGGGCCCATAACACCTCTAAGACCAAATTTGGGAATCCATGATAAAAGAATCTCTAAAAAAATGATACCCTATCAACATAGAAGATATTCTATCACACCAGATACCACAACAGCATGCATCTTCTATCACAAATTCTATCACAACAGCATGAAAATTCTAATGCAATCTAGATGGATTGGTAAAATGCATGACATGTGATTTTCTAACAAGTGCATATATGATGCATGATATGGCATACCCTCTTCTCATCGTGTTGAAAAAAACTTAACCACAATCATACAAACAGTAATAGAACAAAATAAGTGCACCACCCAATGGTGAAATCAATTAAACTGTAACATTTGCAAAAACTCAAAAATTGCAATATTCTAGGTAATCTGGATTTTTTCCCGTACATGGGTTCTAGAACGCCCAAGAATTGCTATTTACCATTTAACTATTCCTCACTATCCCTGTCTAATGTCGCTAAACAGTAAGTCATTAGAAAAGGAAAGAAACCTCGTTCTGATACAACTTTGTAACGACCCAAATCCAGATCCCCTCAACTAGTGCCCCATGCCCTGTTCGCCACATGACCTCAAGTGAATTTCCACAAATGCCAGAGGCTACCGACTATCAGAGAGGGCCATGGTAATTTATTGGGGAAACTATGCCCTCATTTGGAAATGTATACAAGTTTTAGGAAATAACTATCAATAGTGGAAGTAGTAAACAACATACAACTACTGAAACTAAATATAGGAAGCAATGTATAAGATAATAATGATGTAGCATGGTACATGTATCTAAGGAAATCAGAAAAAACAACAATGTGTGGAAAATAAACTGAGAAAAAAGCACTAAAAGTAAACAACAACTACATCAGCATCGCAATCCTAAGCTCAGTCCTATGCTCTCTAGCTCCAACCAGCAATCATGTAACTAAAGTAGAAGGGAAAAAATCCCTATCCACACCTTCAGCCATATAACCTATTTGGGCTGAAAATCAAGACCCAAACATGGTGTGAGACTAATCCCAGTAGGCAATTACCACAAGATTTGTTCCCTATTGTAACTGATCAATATAGAAAAACTAAAGGAAATAAATGCAACAGAGAAACAGGTGTACTCTAAAGTAAACAATCCTACCAATCTCCATTAAAATTTATTTAGCAATTTAATTCAGTCATTTAATTATCACCCAAGGAGTATTGCAATGTAACGACCCAAAGTTTCATTAATGGAAAATCCCTCTTGACCCAGTTAAATGTATCTTTATAAAAAATGTTTTTATAAGATGTCAACTTCTTTGGTTTTATGATAAGAGTTGTGACCGTTACTTTTATAGCCGTTGAACAGTGATCACATGATTAGTATAAATGTAAGGCTTTAACGAACACAATTTTTACTCAGACAAAGGAAGCGATGGCCTCATCCAGTAGAATTGCCCCATACGAAGCCCATTTGTCGGAGCTCGGAAAAGAGGTGGCGTCTTTGGGCTTCGCCCATGACCAAGCCCAAGCTAAGCTTCATTATGTCAAGCTCGAACGTGACCGTCTACAAGAAAAGTGGAAGTTGATTGAAATTACCACTCGAGCGATGTTATCCGAGCCGCCCCAAGAGTCTGTCACCATTGCACACCTTACCCTTAGGTCTTATGCAGCTGTTTTAAGGGGTTATGTAACAAATAATTAGTACTATGTTCATGTACATTATTTTTGTATATAATAATGAATATAATTTTTAGTCATTTTTGATACTTTGTAAATAGTTTTTAAAGTACAAATGGTGTTTTTAATTATTATTTATTTAAGAAATATATTTTATTAAATTAAGGGATTTTTGAATTAAATAATATTTTAATAAAATATTATTATTAATATTAAATTAATTTATATTAAATATAAATGATCTTATAAATTTATGAATGCAATTAAATTTTTTATTAAGGTTTGAAAGCCATTTCTGTCAAAACCCGTGAATTTTCGAAAAATGTATGTTTTTATTTTAAAAGTGAAAATTAACATATATAGAATTTTTTTAGATAAAATAAATTTCATTTCTGGAATCAGGACATCGAAATTATCCAATGGTGAATTTTTCATAATTTTCTGAGACAGCCAAATTTTTGGGTAAAAATTAAATATCATTTAATTATATAATGTGTTTTATGACATCATAATGACCCAATGGTGATGTAATAAAATACCATAATCCTTTTGTTAGGCAAATATATGTTTTATCATTAAAATTATGTGATTTTGGGTTTGTTTGACTTACTTTTGAAAGCATTAATGAACCCCTCAAGACTTATTCAACACTTTGTCTTTTTAAATTAATTTCCATGGGAGTGTGACTCACCTCCACATAAGCAACCCTAATTTTTTAATAAGTTCGGACCTTGGCCTTGTAAAATATTGTTTTCCTATTTCCTTTTCCAGAAACCATGGGCAAATATCATGGTATGGTTTGTGGTTTGGATTATTTTAATATAAGGGGTCCCAAACCTAAATAATAAAGAATTCTATCACCTTTGCTATATAAACCCACCCAAGCTCCCACTTCCTCCTCACTAAAATCCCTTGGAGTTCTTCCAAACTATTCCATAATATCTCTATAATCCTCCAAAGGTTCCCCAATCTCCCAAGAATCCTCTCACAATCCTCTCTCTAGCCTTTGGAAACACACTTCCAAGTAAGAGTTTTTTCTTCCTTTCTCATTTTTGTAAATTTTCATTAAGTTGTATTTCCCTTTTAATTTCAATTATGAATGTTGGGGTATGGTTTAGAACCTCCCCCATACTTCCCTCTTATTGTTTTAATGATGGTATACCCCTTTCTCTCTCATTAAATACCTCCCATGTACATCCGTTACTATGCGGAAATTCCGAAAGGAACTTCTCTCTCATCTTTTACATTCAAGCAATAATTTTGTATCATGAATCTAAATTCCTTTTAAATTGTTGGGACATGTATCTATATGACCTCCTTACTATACATTAAATGTAAATATGATGAGGAACCCCTTTCTCTCTCATCAACCATTTTTATGAATTCTTATGTCATGTCGTTACGCTGCCGAAATCGCACCGATTTTCTAAGTCAATGTCATTGTGTAGTGAATACCATGCCCATTTCTCCATCAAGGGTATTCACCTTTATGCACATTTACTTATTGATTACAAAGTTTCATGTATGAATTCCACATTCCTTTATCGTGTAATAAATGATTATGTTTTATGGATTCATGTTTTATGATCCATGTGGCACACTTATGCATGAAATGAAATGTTTAAGAAGGGTGCGCCCATATAGTGCTCCAATGAATTGGGTAAAGTATAGTATCATGATACGTCATGTGCAATGAGTGTTGACTCATGCTAATTCAAGTGCAACGAGGGTTTACTCTTGCTTCATGTGCAATGATGGTTTACTAATGCTCCATGTGCAATGATCCACGACTCATGCTAATTCAATGTTAAGAGTTGTTGCCACATTTCCATGTTATGATTATCATGCTTTATCATGCCTTTATGTTCATGTTTCTCTTATGATCTATTGACATGCCTATTGCCTAACATGTATTTTAATCCTCATGTTATTCCATGTGTACTCCCTTACTGGGCTTTATAGCTCACCCTTTTCTTATGCATGTCCTCAGGTTATCCCATGCAATGCTAAGTACGAGGGAATGTATTGGTCATGTAAATGAAGTTTTCAATAAAGATGTTGTATTTCATGTTTTAAGTTTTTATGTAATGATACTAAGCCCCAAAGACACTAAACCTCTCGATCTTCTTTGTTGTATCAAGTGATGTTTTATGTAATGAATCATGAAGAAGTTGTAATAGAAAGCAGGGTTGTCATAGATGGTATCAAAGGATAGGTTTAGTTATTTTTGGGATTAGGAAACTCTAGTAAAGCCTTGGATACAAGACTAAGTATAATAAAAACATCCCTAAGTTATGGTAAATACTAAGTAAGTGGTTTATCAAACAAATACATCCCTGTCTGGATACGAGCAGGTAGAGGCGGCTCTGGCATAGATGTATCCTAGGGGTAAAACCCGAAAACACCGCTTTGAGCTAGACTCGAACGGGAACTGGTGCATGACAACGGGCCTTGCTATACTCTTGGTTATGACACTCCCGAGGCATATGTTTTGATAAATTCACAATCTTAGTATGGACCCTTATTAAGGGAAAATGCCCCTAAGAATATATGTTAGAACATAGATCATGAAAAGCTTAGATTGAATCCTATAGACTCATGAGTAATGGAAATAAAAGCATATTTATAAGTCATCAACTTTTTTCTTTGGATTACCCTTTATGTGTTACCCCTAACTTTACTTTTATTCCAGCCAATGGCCGGTAATAGGATTACTCTGGCTAAAAACCGTTGTGAAGATCAGTGTGATGATTGTACTAATGAGATGCCCAATCCAATGGGAGCGTGAATCACGAACATTTTCACGCTTCTCTCTCAGCTAACTCAAGTTTTGAACAGAAACGCAGGTCAATAGGAATGTCCAAACCCCCCCCCCCTAAGAAGGAACAAGTATCTATCTAGAGCTTCATGAGGCAAAGGCCTACTTATTTTAGTGGATCATCTGATCCCACGATCGTTGAACAATGGATCAACTCCATTGAAAAGATATTATCCATCCTCCAATGTTCTGAACAAGAGAAGGTTTTTCTGGCGGCTTATCGTATGGAGGGTGAATCTGATCAATGGTGGACATTGATAAAAAATACAAAGCCTGAGGAGGAGATCGAGTCATTGGAATGGATGGAATTCCGGAAGATGTTTTTCGATAAATATTTTCCGTGCACCCTCCGTCTTAAGATGGAAAGGGAATTCATTTCCCTCAAGAAAAAAGATGAAGAATCTGCGGGAGCGTACGGGGCAAACTTCACAAGGCTTGCACGATACACATCCGGCTTTGTCGTTACCCCCGAATGCAAGGTTGACCGCTTCTTTGGTGGGCTGAAACCTAGCTTGCGGAAAGCATTAGCGATCCGTGACTTCGACAGCTATGAGGAAATTGTTCGATATGCCCTCAAGGTCGAAATGGAGATTGGAGAATCAAAGGGGTATCATGGGGAAAAGAAGCATAAGGTGGACTTTAATGCTGGTGGTCCGATGGATAAATCCAACGGTGCTTAGAAGTTCCAGCACCCCACATGACAAAAGTGCGGAAAGAAGCACCCTGGAAATTTCCTAAAGGGGACGAGAAAATGCTTCAGGTGTAGAAGAGAAGGGAACCTAGCTATTAACTGTCGGTAAGAAGGACCCACAGCTGCGACAGAGGAGAGGAACGCTCCGTTCTAACCTCAACGCATTGTTCAATGCTATAAATGCAAAGAACCGGTTCATTTTGCAAATTAGTTCCCTATTCCACGGGTTATCAGAGGCAACCAACAACCTCCAAGACAGCAATGAAGAGCTTTTTACATCACTTCTGCCGAAGTGAACCCCGACAACGAAGTGGTGATGGGTATGCTAGTTATTCATTCAAGAATAGAAAACGCACTTTTTGATTCAGGTTATATGCATTCTTTTATATCTCGAAAGTTTAGTAGAACAATCCCAGCACAACCAAAAATCATAGAAGTAAAGATGTCGGTGAGTACGGAAAATGGGGAAATCATTTCATCCCATGAATATAAGTACTCCCCTATTATAATCTGTGGATTGAATTTCCCGGTGAACCTCGTCATACTCCCTTTGGTGTAATTTGATTCAATTCTTGGAATGTATTGGCTTTCCTTATATAGAGCCAACATAAATTGTCAAGAGAGGGAAATCACACTCCATATGGAGAATCGACCCCCGATTCTTTACAAGTTTCAGGAGGAAGATGAATCTACTTTAGCTCCATCATCTCAAGCATGGATATTATTGCCCTATGAGCATACGTATCTGGATCAGATGATTGAGTCCAAATAAGAAACAATACTTGAAGAAATGCCTATTGTGAGGGAATTCGCTGAAGTGTTTCCCGAAGAATTGCCTGGTCTTCCTCCTAGAAGAGATGTTGAGTTCTCAATTGAACATATACCTAGGGCATTACGAATATCCAAGACTCCATATAGAATGGCTGTTGTTGAGCTTGAAGAGCTGAAGAAACAACTACAGGACAATCTGGATAAAGGGTTTATATGCCCAAGTGCTTCACCATGGGGTGCACGAGTCCTCTTCTTCAAAAAGAAGGATGGGTCAATGCGGATTTGCATCGATTATCGTGAACTTAAAAAAATCACGATAAAGAACAAGTATCCACTCCCACGAATTGATTACTTGTTCGATTAGTTGCATGGAGCACAATACTTCTCCAAGGTGGACTTGCAGTCAGGGTATTATCAAGTAAGGGTGAAGAAGGAAGATATCCCCAAGACTTCTTTTCATACAAGATATGGGCACTATGAATTCATAGTAATTCCTTTATGACTCACCAATGCTCCAGAAATATTCATGGACTTGATGAATAGAGTCTTTAGAGATTACCTTGAAAAATTTGTGATAGTCTTTATAGATGATATTCTAATATACTCCAATACCAAGAAGGACCATGAGTAGCATTTAAGAACTGTACTAGATATATTGCGCAAGGAGAAGCTCTATGAAAAGTACAACAAGTGTGAGTTCTGGTTGAATGAAGTCTCATTCATGGGCCATATCATCACAAGAAATGAGATATCTGTGGACCCCTCCAAAATAGATGCAATTGAGGGACGGTCGAGGCCAACATCGGTAACAGATATCCGTAGCTTCTTGGGGTTAGCTGGATATTATCGACGATTTGTGAGAAATTTCTCACGATTGTCCAACCCTCTTACCAAGATAACTGGAAAGGGAGTAAAGTTTTATTGGAGTTATGAATGAGAAGAAATCTTCAAGGAGTTGAAAAGGAGGCTTATCATTGCGCCCGTCCTCACTTTACCCACAAGTGGGGAAATTTTTGTGGTATTCAGTGATGCCTCAAAGAAGGTCTTAGGATGTGTGCTGATGCAGAATGATAAAGTGATATCCTATGCCCGAAGGCAGTTGAAAATCCATGATTGAAACTATCCAACGCATGATCTGGAGTTGGCGGCAGTGATCTTTGACTTGAAAATCTGGCGGCATTATCTCTATGGAGAGAAATGTGAGATATATAATGACCACAAGAGTCTTAAATATATATTCACACAGAAAGAGCATAATATGCGCCAGAGAAGATGGATAAATCTCATCAATGATTATGACTATTAAATACATTACCACCCTGTGAAAGAGAACAAGGTGGCGGAGGCCCTATGTAGAAAGGATCCAGCGATTCTATCAATGATGAGAATTGAGAAGGATCCAATCTTTATATACTTGATGAAGATGGACGTGGGAATCATAAAGAAGGGAAAATCATCAATCCTTTCACAAATGATTGCTCAACCATCTATTTTGTAAAGGTTAAAGGATGCTCAAAAGGATGATGTGGGAATTCAAGAAAAAGTGGAAGCTATCATAAAGGGGAAATCCTCAGAGTTTAATGTTAATGAAGAAGTAATTGTGAAGTTTGGGAAAAGACTATGTGTTCCATCAAGTCTGGAGCTGAAGAAGGAACTTTTGGATGATGAACATAGTTCAAATTTCTCTATTCACCTAGGGATCACAAAGATGTATCGAGATCTCTGAGAAAACTTTTGGTGGGAGAATATGAAGAAGGAGATCGCCGAATATACATCAAAGTGCCTGGTGTGTCAGCAAGTGAAGGAAGAGAGGAAGAAGTCTAAGAGGATGATGCAACCATTACCCATACCAGAATGGAAATGGGAGAACATCACTATGGACTTTGTCACCGGACTTCCGAGGACATCCAAAGGCAACAATGCAATCTGGGTTGTTGTGGATCATCTTACAAAGACTGCACACTTCATTTCTATTCGGGAGGATTTCTCATTGGATCAATTGGAATTTATATATATTAGGGAAGTGGTAAGGTTGCATGGAGTACCACTATCTATGGTGTCCAAGCGAGATCCAAGATTCACCTCTAAGTTTTGGAAGAGTCTTCAACATGCTCTGAATACTGAACTGAACATTAGTATGGCCTATCATCCTCAAACTGACGGCCAATCAGAGAGGACTATCCAAACACTTGAGGATATGTTGAGAGCATGCTCAATGTAATTTAAAGGACGATGGGATCAACATCTTCCTCTGGTTGAGTTCTCTTATAATAACAGTTTCCACTCGAGCATCCAAATGGAACCATATGAAGCCCTTTATAGGAAAAGGTGCAGAACACCGGCATGTTGGGATGAGGTCGGTGAACGTAAGCTTCTTGGACCAGAAATGGTCTAAGAAATGGTGGAGAAGTTGAAAACCATTCAGCATCATATCAAGGCATCCTAGAGTCGACAGAAGAGTTATGCAGATAATCGTCAACAAGACCTTGAGTTTAAAGTTCGAGACATGGTGTTCTTACGCATACCTCCATGGAAGAAGATCATGAGGTTTGGAAAGAAAGGGAAGTTAAGTCCAAGGTACATCAACCCCTTTGATATTCTTGATCGTGTTGGGGATGTGGCCTATCGACTAGCACTTCCACCTACTATGGCCAAGGTGCATGATGTCATTCATGTATCCCTCTTAAGTAAGTACATACCGGACCCTTCACATGTACTCTCTTCTGAGGTGGTACAATTGGAAGATGATCTTTCTTATGAAGAGGAACCAGTGAAGATCCTAGATCGTAGAGAAAAAGTTCTATGAAATAAGACAATGCCCCTCGTCAAGGTGTTGTGGAGAAACCACAAGTTTGAATAAGCGACATCGGAGTCGGAGGATATGTTGAAGCTGAGTTACCCACATTTGTTTTAGTGTGGGAATAGGAACATTTTGAGGGCGAAATTTCTTAAGGGGGGAATATTGTAACGACCCAAAGTTTCATTAATGGAAAATCCCTCTTGATCCAGTTAAATGTCTCTTTATAAAAAATATTTTTATAAGATTTCATCTTCTTTGGTTTTATGATAAGAGTTGTGATCTTTACTTTTATAGCCGTTGAACAGTGATCACATGATTAGTATAAATGTAAGGCTTTAACGAACCCAATTTTTACTCAGACAAAGGATGCGATGGCCTCAGTCAGTAGAATTGCCCCATACGAAGACCATTTGTCGGAGCTCGGAAAAGAGGTGGCGTCTCTGGGCTTCGCCCTTGACCGAGCCCAAGCTGAGCTTCATTATGTCAAGCTCAAACATGACCGTCTACGGGAAAAGTGGAAGTTGATTGAAATTACCACTCGAGCGATGTTATCCGAGCCGCCCCAAGAGTCTGTCACCATTGCACACCTTACCCTTAGGTCTTATGCGGCTGTTTTAAGGGGTTATGTAACAAATAAGTAGTACTATGTTCATTTACATTTTTTTTAATATAATAATGAATATAATTTTTAGTCATTTTTGATACATTGTAAATAGTTTTTAATGTACAAATGATGTTTTAATTATTATTTAATTAATAAATCTATTTTATTAAATTAAGGGATTTTTGAATTAAATAATATTTTAATAAAATATTATTAATAATATTAAAATAATTTTTATTAAATATAAATGATCTTATAAATTTATGAATGCAATTAAATTTTTTTTAGGTTTGAAAGCAATTTCTGTCAAAACCCGTGAATTTTCGATAAATGTAGGATTTTATTTGAAAAGTAAAAATTAACATATTTAGAATTTTTTAGATAAAATAAATGTCATTTTTTGAATCAGGTTGTCGAAATTATCCAACGGTGAATTTTTCATAATTTTCCGAGACAATCAAATTTTTGGGTAAAAATTAAATACCATTTAATTATATAATGTGTTTTATGACATCATAATGACCCAATGGTGATGTAATAAAATACAATAATCCCTATGTTCGGCCAATATATGATTTATCATTAAAATAATGTGATTTTGGGTTTATTTGACTTACTTTTCAAAGCATTAATGAACCCCTCAAGACTTATTCAACACTTTGCCTTTTTAAATTAATTTCCATGGGAGTGTGACTCACCTCCACATAAGCAACCCTAATTTTTTAATAGGTTCGGACCTTGGTCTTGTAAAATATTGTTTTACTCTTTCCTTTTCCAGAAACCATGGGAAAATACCATGGGATGGTTTGTGTTTTGGATTATTTTAATATAAGGGGTCCCAAACCAAAATAATAAAGAATTCTCTCACCTTTACTATACAAACCCACCCAAGCTCACAATTCCTCCTCACTAAAATCCCTTGGAGTTCGTCCAACCTCCTCCCTACTCTCTCTAGAATCCTCCCAAGGTGCCCCATTCTCCCAATAATCCTCTCACAAGCCTGTCTATTGCCTTTGGAAGCACACTTCCAAGTAAGGGTTTTTTCTTCCTTTCTCATTTTTGTCAATTTTCATTAAGTTGTATTGCCCTTTTAATTTCAATTATGAATGTTGGGGTATGGTTTTGTACCTCCCCCATACTTCCCTCTTATGTTTTTAATGAGGGGAGACCCCTTTATCTCTCATTAAATACCTCCCATGTACACCCGTTACTATGTCAAAATTCCGAAAGGAACTTCTCTCTCTTCTTTTACATTCAAGAAATAATTTTGTATCATGAATCTAAATTCCTTTTCAATTTTTGGGACATGTATCTATATGACCTACTTACTGTCCATTAAATTTAAATATGATGAGGAACCCCTTTCTCTCTCATCAACCATTTTTATGAATTCTTATGTCACGTCGTTATGCTGCCGAAATCGCACCGATTTTCTAATCCAATGTCATTGTGTAGTGAATACCATGCCCATTTCTCCATCAAGGGTATTCACCTTTATGCACATTTACTTATTGATTATAAAGTTTCATGTATGAATTCCATATTCCTTTATCGTGAAATAAATTATTATGTTTTATGAATTCATGTTTTATGATCCATGTGGCACACTTATGCATGAAATGAAATGTTTAAGAAGGGTGCGCCTTTATAGTGCGCTAATGTATTGGGTAATGTATAGTATCATGATACGTCATTTGAAATGGGTGTTGACTCATGCTAATTCAAGTGCAACGAGAGTTTACTCGTGCTTCATGTGCAATGAGGGTTTACTCATGCTCCATGTGCAATGAGCCACGGCTCATGCTAATTCAATATCAAGTGTTGTTGCCACATTTCCATGTTATTATTATCATGCTTTAGAATGCCTTTATGTTCATGTTTCTTTTATGATCTATTGACATGCCTATTTCCTAACCTGTATTGTAATCCTCATGTTATTCCATGTGTAATCCCTTACTGGGCTTTATAGCTCACCCTTTTCTTATGAATGTCCTCAGGTTATCCCATGCAATGCTAAGTACGAGGGAATGTAGTGGTCATGTAAAGGAAGTTTTCAATAAAGATGTTGTATTTCATTTTTTAAGTTTTTATGTAATGATCCTAAGCCCCAAAGACACTAAACCTCTCGATATTCTTTGTTTTATCAAGTGATGTTTTATGTAATGAATCATGTTTAAGTTGTAATAAAAATCAGGTTTGTCATATGCAACATCTGTATATTCCCAATGAATAGCAAGTAACACAATAGGTATCTCAGCCGACTACCTAAACTACAAGCAGTACAAAACAAAAGCTTGTTCTTTTTCTTGGTGGAATCATCACAACCAACCAAACAATAATCATGGTGACTCTCTGGGTGGCTCACACTAGAAGACCCCTCTATTCATGTAAACATACAAAGGCACAAACACTCTAGTAATCTCTCACCGTCAATTCCCCTCCGGTATTAAAACAATAAATATAGACTCTTTGAGGAAGCACTTACATCTAATTCCCCCTATAGTCTCGATACACAACTAAGGAAACTCTAAGGAAGCACAAAGTCCCATTCTTGTAGGTCCTGTGAATGATTCTAATTTATAACAGACTCTCCAGGGAAGCCTTTAATTGTCAATTCTCTCTTTAGTCTACCACACCAGGTTCCTACATCCTTGAGTATTGTAGTCGTGTGTAGTTGACTTTTATCATCCCATAGTAAGCTTAACAAACTACTTGTCTAATAGCTACAATGAATCAAAATAATATAAACAGTAGCCAATACATGCAATCAATTATATCCAAATAGGAAAACAATGCAACAAGGTATGCCTTACATGAAACTTAAGCCAAACATCGATAAATAGCCAAAAAAGAAGAAACCCCCATGGGGTGATCCTCAAACATGCTAACAAGAAATTATCAATCATATAATAAACTCAACCATACATGAAATCTAAGGAATATAACAATACAGGATCAAAACCCTAACCCGAGATACCCTATACATGGTTATCCGACACTTTTGCACAAAAAACTCAAAGACATTCAACGTAGGGAAACAAACCACCTACCTCGGTCCTAGGAGATAGATATACTTGATCCTCGGCCTGTGAATCATCCTAGAATGGAGAATATATTCAAAAAAAATCTAAAATTTTAATCCTCAGATAACTCTCACAAGTGAAGGAATCAGGAAACGTGGCCAAAGAAGAACAAAGAACTCATCACTGCGATTCTATTGCAACTGACAGCGTTCGATTTTGATAACCGGTGACAGATCGATGGCTTAGAGAATATTCGGCCTCCTCGTATACTCTAGAACTAATTAGGTGCAGAAGAAGATGATAATAGTTTTAAGACACGACCCTGGTACAATTAATGAAATAAAAAGAAATTTACAGGGCATGTACTACATGAGTACATGGCCTGTACTCTCCCTTTCCGAACACCGCATTAAGTGGCCTCCACATCACCACTACACACCGTGTGTGTGTCTTGGACACAGCCAACACACAGCCTCACATGGGAGAAAAGTACACAACATGTACTCATAAAGTACACGGTGTGTAGTTATAAAATTTACAGATTTTGTTCTTTTTCTAAAAAATAATCAGGAACAGAAAAACATACTGAAATGAAGATCCAGGTTATTACACGCTTCCCACTCTTTTATATCGGAGGTGATTATTTGTGGTTTGGGCCTCTACGTTGATTCATATCATGGTGTGATCACATTAGATACCCCATTAGGTATCCATTTAGAGGGCATTCTTCATTGTCAGAGTTGTCTCCTCGAGGTGGGCGATTACCTTTTTGTGTGGAACCTATATGTTATGGACATGATAGGTTTTGATGTAATAATCAGGATGGATTGGTTAGTTACCAATAGAGCCCAATTTACTGCTATCATCGGAGGGTGGCGTTTACATCACCATAGGGTGACACACATATGTATAAGGGAGAATGGGATCTTAGAGTGACATGGGCAGGAATGGAACACCAGAGTTTAGGTGGCACCACGACACAGGTTTCCAGCCTTTATCTCGATGACCAAGTGTTAAAACCCTCTATTTATCCTCCCGTGGCGGAGAATTTCTGTGATGTCTTTCCTGATGATTTCTCTAGTCTACCTCTAGTGAGAGAGGTGGAGTTTACTATTAATCTTATACCAGGAGCAGCACCAGTGACCATTCCTCCTTATAGGATGGCACCTAAAGAACTTCTGGAGCTCAAGAGTTAGTTGGAGGACCTGTAAGAAAAAGAATTTATACGTCCCAGTACTTCTCCTTGGGGATCACCGGTTCTCTTTTCCATGAAGGTAGATGGTACCCTTCGTCTTTTCGTGGGTTATCGTAAGTTAAATCAGCTCACTATTAAGAATCAGTATCCTTTACCTCGAATTGATGACCTCTTCGATCAGCTCCAAGGAGTGAAGGTGTTTTCAAAGATAGATTTGAGTTCAGGCTATCAACATGTTAATGTTAGGACTTCAGACATACCTCACATGACGTTCAAGAGCACGTATGGTCTCTATGAGTACCTAGTCATGCCATTTGGGCTTACGAATGCACCTACAGTGTTTATGGCTCTTAAGAATTGGATTTATCACCCGTAACTTGAATCTTTTGTGGTTGTATTTGTGGATAATATCTTAGTCTATTCACGTTCGAGACACAACCATGCAACCCATCTTGAGATCGTGATGAATACACTAAGAGAGAATCAGCTTTATGCTAAACTTAGTAAATTCCACTTTTGGATAAATAATGTTCACTTCCTGGGTCACATTATTTCTAAGTCTGGACTTTCCGTCGACCCTGAGAAGGTGAGGGCTGTAATCTCTTGGGAGCAGCCCAAGAATGTCTTTGATATCAGGATTTTTAGGGGGCTTGCCAAATATTATAGGCGGTTAATTCAGGACTTTTCATGCCTAGCAGCACCGCTTACATCTTTGACCAAAAAGGGGGTGAGATTCGATTGGTCAGAACCTTGTGAAGTAGATTTTCAGGAACTGAAGGGCAGACTAACCTCAGCACAGATACTGATCTTGCCGGAGCCAGGCAGAGCTTATACGGTCTATTGTGACTCATCAGGTATCGTGCATGGAGATGTCTTGATGAAGGACGAGTGAGTCATTGTGTATGGTTCTCTTCAGTTAAAGGCTCATGAACGGAATTATCCAACGCACGACCTTGAGCTCGCAGTGGGTGTACATGCCTTACACTGTTGGAGAAAATATTTGTTGGGAGAGAATTTTTTGGTATTCACTGACCAGAAAAGCCTCAAATATATCTTCACTAAGTGGGATCTAAATCTCAGGCAACACAGGTGGGTCGAGTACCTACAATCCTTTGATTTTGATCTGGCCTAAACTCCAAGAAAAGGAAATTTAGTTGCCGATGCACAGAGTCAAAAAACTCAGTCACATGTAGTTCTGGAATCTAATGATGAGTGGAAGATGATGGCCCTATTTTCGGAGATGCATGTGGAGGTTCAAGAGGGTCAGGGTCATACTGTTCTCTCAGCCTTAGCAGTGACATCTACTCTTTTGTAACGGGTCAAGGCAAGACCGTTATTAGATCAGGAAGGCCTTTTTCTACAGAAGAGTGTAACTGATGATGCCTCTACCGATTGGTCTGTGGATGAGGGTGATAATTTATTGTTCTGTGGGTATGTATGGGTTCTAGTAGACATCAGAGTGGGGATGATGAGGGATTTCCATGCCTCATCATGGGCAGTTCACCCAGGCATTACCAAAATGTATTGTGTTTTGTGACGACAGTACTGGTGGCCTAACATGAAGAAGGAGATAACTGGTTTTATCATGTGTTGTTCCACCTGTCAGCAGTTGAAGGTGGAGCATCAGCATCTGTTAGGGATTTTGTAGGCATTTTCCACTCTAGAGTGGAAATGGGACGATGTTTATATGGAATTTGTAAACTGTTTACCCAGGTCACCTCATGGAAAAGATGCAGTATGGGTTATCGTCGACCGTCTGACGAAGGTCACACATTTCATACTCGTGCGGGACACCTACATGGTTGATGACATGGGAAGGCTGTATGTCAAGGAAATAGTGTGCCTTCATGGAACACCTCGTTTTGTTGTCTCGTACAGAGATCCTCGTTTTACATCTTGGTTCTGGTAGGGTTTACAGAAGGCCTTGGGTACCCAGGTACTTCTGAGCACGGCCTATCACCCGCAGACTAACGGAAAGACCGAGCGGACTATACAGGTACCAGAGGATACGTTACGTGCCTGTGTTCTCGATTTTCTGAGGTTTATGTGAGAAACACATTCCTCTTTCTGAGTTCAGTTATAGAAATAGCTTAGGGGCTACCATTGGGATGGCTCCCAATGAAACCTTATATCGTAGGCCTTGTCACTCACCTTTGTGTTGGCTTGAAATAGGGGAGGCAGCTGTTCTATGACCACTTCTGGTGCTGGAGACTATAGAGAAGATACAACTAATTAGGAAGTGTATGCAGACAGCTCTGTCTAGACAACAGTCCTATGCTAACAAGCACTGGCAACCTCTTGAGTTCGAGGCTGGGAACCAGGTTTTCTTGAAGGTCTCACCTAGGTTGTGGAAGAGACATATATGGAAGAAGGGTAATCTTTCACCAAGGTTCGTAGGACCCTTTGAGGTGATGAAGTGGATCAGACTAGTAGCTTACCAGCTTGCACTTCCGAACAGATATCTGTCTATGCCCAATGTTTTTCATGTATCTCAGCAATGCTGGTACTTTTCAGATCTGAACAATGTTTTTCAGCCTGATGAGGTTGAATTGGATGTGGATTCTTCCTTCAAGGAGTATGCGATGCGAATTTTTGACCAGAGAGTAAAGACACTCCATGGCAGGTCTGTTCCTCTTGTATGGGTGCTATGGAAGCACAACCTGGTAAAGGATAAGACCTTGGAGCGGGAGGCTGATATATGTTCTCAATGGATAGATCTTTTGGTTAATGACATCTGAGTACCCTCGGAAGGCCAACTCGGGGATGAGTTGATTTAAGGAGGGGAGGTAGTAATGACCCGACACTGTGGCTTAGGTGCACATTGTTAGTTTTCTTTCAAATATTTACTTTAAGCTTTTTTAATGTGTGTAACACCCTAAGGAAGGTTCGTTGAGTGTCCGATGTTTGTTCGGATCTCGAGAGTTTGAGAAAAGTACTTGCAGATAGTGGTGCACAACCTGCGCACGGTCTGCACACGGTTTGGGATAAACCGTGCGGCTACAGACAAGGGAACCTGCAGGGGCACACGACCAAGCCAACCAGGCTAGATGGCCGTCCGAATTTTGGTTTGAAGGCAGGGAAGTGCACACAGTTTGCGCACAGTTTGGGTAAACCGTGCGCCTAACCCGTGCGACTCTGTTCTGGGTAAAATTTCCATTTTCCCATTAATCTATTTTAAAGCCTAAACCCTTTTATTTCTTCTTCTAGTGGAAAGAACCAGATGAGGAGCTCTCCTTTGAATTCCAAAACCTCCTCGCACTCTTTTCTTGGTGGATCCTTTGTCCGGAGCCTGATTCTTGATCCGTTAGAAGTGTTGGAAGGGACTAGGTAAGGCTAACCTCACACACCATTCCTTCCTCGGAAAATCTTGCCTTCTGTCTTGTTACATTGATGCAGGATCATATGCCCTATTTTCAGGTAATTGGACTGGAACTCAGATATCTTTCAAACTACTATGAATCTGAGGTCGTTATCAAGCGAGCCTACGCTTATAACTCTATGGTAGGTGGTGATGTGTTCTCCTTTTGGGGTTTCCGTCACTTTGAGTTTATATCATCGTTTCATGGGTTGTCTTTCCCAAAACACCTTATTTATATTGACCGCTTACTATGTAAATTACCCGTGTGGTATTGGATTGATGAATCTAAACTTGTTAGGGTGTTTAGATGAGGTATGGACCGGGAGTGGTCAACCATAGGTGTTATGCCTTGAGATTTGGCCCCTTTTTACCTTTTGAACTTAATGATATGTCTAGAAAGGGCATTTACCATGTTAGGAAAATGAGATCACATGGTTAGAGGTTGGCTAGGATAATATAGCCTGAACCCCTTTGAAAAAATTGAAATGTAAGTATGACATGCTTGCTTATGTGATATTATAAGAGGGAAATTCCATGATTTAATAATATGATATGATATAATATGGAATCCCATATATAATGTGATGTTAATGGTTATGCCTTGATGTGTTCACGTGATCATGATAACCTATATGGGCAGGAGGAATTCTTACCCCATTCCAGATAATTAACTTGTATTGGTAGGAGGCATTCTTAACCCGTTCCAGATAAATAACCTGTATGGGCGGAAGTCATTCTTACCCCGTTCCAGATAAATAACCTGTATGGGCGGGAGACCTTCTTACCCCGTGCCTGATAAATAACCTGTATGGGCAGTAGAAATTCTTACCCCGTTCCAGTAATGATTATTATATATGTAAGAGGTTTGGATGAGAGGCATGCTTACCTCATGCCAGTGATAACCTATTATCTATGTACTTATACCTCTAATGATTGTTCAGATTCCCAGCCATGTGCTGAAGCAGGTAGACCCGCCAGGTGTCCTTTCGGAACCTGAGTGAGAGGATTGTTTATTTACTTTTCTTTACTTACTCATAGTCTAATTCTCATTGTATCATGAAAACACCTATTTGGATTACTCGTAGACCACATTGGTGGTGACCTACTGAGACATGTCTCACACCCTACCTGGGAGGCCTCCTTGGCACCCATGTAGACTTTACTGCTGGAGGTACTAGTAGGGGCAAAGGCCCACCTTCGGGTTGTTGATACATGTACGTTATAGCTGGATTTTCAGAGCAGAGGACTGAGATTGGTTAGGGATGCTCATGGACTACTTTGGTTCTCTTTTTGTATTACTATATAGTATTTTTTCCATCTTTTCCTATTGTATCAGCATGCCATGCATACATTTTGTATCAGACACTGCCTATGTGGCTTTTGTATATTTATCAGGGTATTCCTTACTTCTTATGTTTGTTTTGTATGTTTCTCTTTTTCTCATGTTTATCCATTGGTTGTGCTTCCAATATTTACTCACTTGCTACTACACCACTGTGTACTCTGACATGGGGGTACAGTCTCCCCACTGACATACCATAAAACCCCTGCTTCTAGTCGGCATCCCCTGGCCTACGGGGAGATGAGCCAGGGGTTATGTGGCCAACTGGGCTCAGGGCTCGGCTTGAGGGGCAGCTGGGTCCGAGACGTCACAAAAAACGTCCTAGCTACTGGATGTAAAACTGTATAGAAACACCTTCGTCCTTACCTCATGACATTAAACTACAAATCCAAAATTTTTCGTGCTGCATGATGGTAAACTGAAAAGCATGTTCGTTTGAATCGCAAGACATTAAACTTCATGGTTGATATTGTGTTTCAGCTAACACTACATCATGTTTAATTCAAATTCATGCCTGGAAAATATAGCAATACCCTCCCCCTTGATGTGAAAAGGTCAGAACAACACTATCAGGGAATTATAGAACTACAGATACCTTGTTTCCAATTCCTCAGTGGGGTTCATAATACCGCCTTGACCCTCGATCTTGGACCAGCCATCACATGAAATTGAAGTCCCCTATTTTTTCCTCTATCACCCCATACTATGAGGGAAATCCTTGTCAATCCTTATTTCCCACATCGAGTATAACCCACATGAGCTTAGTATCAGTGGTAAGGGGACCCTTTTGTAAAAAAATCATACACGAATCTGATAGGACAAACCCCCGTAGAGGATGATACCAAATTTACCATACTCCTATGCCCGTTTCAGATCTGTATAGGGAGAATATTGTTTACAGAACTACATATGGATTGATTCATTTCCTTACAGTATACGTAGTGACATCCAGATTGGACAACCTAACCCAGCCACCAATCAATGAAAAGAATGACCTCTCATTTCCCTACACAAGGACCAGAACTCTGTATGGAACTTTTGGAAATATATATGGATTGATTCCTAACCTTCCATGATACGTAGTGATGATGGGATAATCTATCCTAGACCAAAAATCAGCACAAAATAAACATGTCCACCCTCCATGTGTATGAACTTGGCTTATGCTGGGAGGTAATTTTCAGAACTAGAAATTTCTTGATCCCTATCTCATTGGGATACATAGGGATACACAAATATCAAGTCTTTGGAATAGCCACAATATGGTTATAATTCACATTTATTTACCAAAATCCTTATTGTATGATGATAAACTGCTCGGAAGCTGCTATAACTATGTATGGCTTGTTTACTGTCTCAGTGGGATACATAGTGATGCCAGGATCTCATATCCTGGTTCATCCATCATTCAAAATACCTTCCCCACCTTATACATGGACTAGACCATTATAGGGAGAATATATTCTAAACTACATGTGCCTTCATTCCTTCCCTTATAGGATATGTAGTGACACCTTGACCTAAAATCTAGGTTCAGCCACCTGGAAAGGAATTCTCTTTTCCCTACATATGGGCCAGACCTTTGTATGGATTTTCATTATAGAACTACATGTGGCTTGATTCCTAACCACGAATTATTTGTAGTGATTCTCAAATGTTCAATCCTAGTCGAAACACCATTTAAAACAAACAAAAAATTATCCCTTCCTCTGTATATAGGTCAAACTTTCATAGGGTAATCCATTAGAAGATGGAACCGCATGAAATTAAAGTACAAGGTTCCTCAATAATCATGTGAGGACCAATTCTCAATGTTATGAGATCCCAAACATGCACTCAATTCCTTCAAAAAATTCAATGAGATTAAATAACATTAAAGTATGATTTCTAACACCTAGAAGGAGTCAAAATGCTCTGATTCCACCTATATATAAGTCAACATATTTGTATAAGCTTCTGTAGTTCATGGTTAATCATGGTCTGGATATTTCTTAATCTCCAAACACAACTTTCCCATTTTTTAAACCCTATAATCTGGGAATTCATTGGTCCCCATAAACCCTCACGACCATCATAGATGGAAGGCCACTATCCGGCAGACACATTTTTTTGACTATGCACATCATGCCTCAGTAGATTTGCATATTTTTCCAAAAAAATGTGCATGTTAATCAATGGGAAATTCATACTCAGAAGAGGGTTTTCCTATTTCCATATGCCCAATGGATTCTAAGCCCTCATTCATTCCTCTAGATCTAAGGGCCCCAGGGGACTATGGTTTATAACTTCTATCATCTCTCATGTCTAAGGAATACCATAATATCCCAAACATGATTAACTCAAATCTGTTTATGGTATCCGTGACAATTTGTCTCCACAACATGATGGTAAACTATGATTCCAAGGTCCTTACCACACAGTGCTAAAACACAAGGCCATATGTTTCCTAGATGCACGACATTAAATTGCACCACAGAATGGAAATTATTAGATTCTTATCTTGGAATGAACTCTTCAAACAAAATTCTTTTCTTTCCTTCGTATGGGATTGTCCTCCATAAGGACTGATCATTGGGAATCCCAATAACTTTGTTTCCACCTAATAAATTTGTGTTAGACTGAAATCCAATAATCTAGACTCAGCCAGAGAAAGTATTGAAATATGCCCTTCTCTGTGCATGATTTGAATCAAATTAGAGAATACATGGATAAGTATTATTTATAGAGATTCTTAAAGTTATTCATATTTCCCTTATTTCATGATGATAGTACCCTACATCCATCCCACATGATGATAACATGTGTGTAATTATTCCGTGTTGCATGACGTTAAACTGCACAATCTTGGTCTAAGCATAAAACGATCCCTGCCATTGATTATTCCATTCTTAAGTGATGATCCACAATCCTTGTAATCCATTTTTTATCACATCATGAATAGATCACATGAGCTTAAGGACCTCAATAGGATATCCACAAAGGTGACATGAAAAACTATTCTAGGATTTTGGTCGTAGAAGCATGGCCCTAAAAGGCATCTTATAGTTCCCTTTCCCATAAGTAACCCCAGGTCCTTGTCATATGATGTTAAATTTCATGGTACTCCAAACACGGAACATATGCCTCCTCTTATATATGATCTAGATCTATATAGGGGATTACTTGATCCCATGGGTTAATCACACCATGGATGTTTCTAATGTATCTAGATACACACCCACCACACATCAATCATCGTGATTTGAGTAATATTGGATCACTATAACCCTCCATGGCCATGAGAGATAGATGGCTAGTGTATTGTGGACACCTTTGTATGACTATAAACATCATTCCATGGTGGATCTTCATATGTTTCCTACAAATCAATCATCAATAAGAGTCAAATTCATCCACAGGGGAGTCCTCCCCTACCTTGGTATGCTTAATGGATCCAAGCCTCGTGACGTCCCTCCTGATTCAAGAACCCTAAATGTCATGGTTTACATTCTCTCTCTTACCCACTTCCCAGATATATCATAACAACCCGGACCAATTAACATTCAGCCTCTCAAGGATTATATAAAATAAATATTCCCCATCCATATGTGTGAAGTTGATCTGTGTATGAAAATCAAAATTCCTCCACTTATTTCTAGCTTTCCAGGTAAGTTCATCCCAAGAAATGCCCCCTTTCATTTTTAGGAACACCCCTTTCATAAGACATATTCCATGTCCAGAAAGGTCCCAATATCCATAATCCTTGCTAAACACCAGATATGGAAGGCCAATATCCTATGAATACATTTGTTTGACTATTCACATCATGCCTTGGTGGATCTACATAATTCTCCAATGAAATGTCCATCAACCAATGGACAATTCATCCTTCAGAGAGTCCTTTCCTATTTCTATATTCCCGAATGACATTTATGTCCCATATCACATCCCAGATTCAAAAACCCCAAGGATTAAAGTTTACATAATTTTTCACTATCAAACTCCCAATGATGAAAAGGATTTCAAGTTGAACTGATGAATTGTTTTATCTCTCTTGGATAGAGAAAAATGATACCCCAAAATAACATTCATGTCTCCTGGTTGTATGAAAATAAACCATACCTTTCACCGACCCTCCATTACACAAGAAAAATTTGGTTTTGAGCGGTTTCCCACTCAAATACAATACAAATTTTCATAATACATTTAGTCATCATCCTCCGGATAGGGCACTCAATCTGGTCTAGAAGCCACAAAACCAATCCAAAATTCGCTTAAATATCATAGGCCTTTAGAAAAAAGAAGGCCAGTGTCCTGTGAAAACAATTTTTTGACTATGTACATAATTCCCCAATGGCTCATCATATGTTACCTAAAAAACATCCAAAAACCAATGGAAACTTCTTCCTTAGGATAGTCCTTCCCTACCTACGTATGACTAAAAGGGATACCAAGCCCCATATACCTGCAATACTCGAAAATTCAGGGTCATGAAAATACCTAATTCTTGAATGAGACTTTTTAGGTAATTAACTTTTGATGAATCCCAAATTGGGGCCACTTCACCGTTAATTTTGGTCAAAGATTTTCGACCTAAAACATCATTAATAATTTTGATTGGAAAGAATATAGACCACAAATGAAAAAGATACAATACTCGCCCGAGTGAAACCCCTTCAAGGGAACCCTAGATGAAATTTGTGTACCATCTCGTTTAACCTATAATATATATGGATTATGTAAAAAAATGTTGAGATATCAAATATTAAAAAATATATATTATTTGGTCAAAAACCCGCAATGCAAGGCCTATGAAAAAGTCATGTTATACCATATCAACCCGTATAGAAAAGGATTAGGAAACAATTGGGCAACGATGAAAAAGGCTCAAAAGATCATGAGATTTTCCATGTAACCCTAGTAATGGTCTAACTATACTCCATAAGTCCCATATCTCATAAAAAAATTAGATTCTGATTCAATTATTTCAATTTACCAGTTTTGAATCATTGTTTTAATCAATACCTGATCCAAATGATTTTTATACTCTCAATTGTGATTGATTTAAATTGTAGGAAAATGAAGAAAGATAAGAATCAGAGGGAGAAATAATTTCATTATATTCCATACAGGTATAGAGGGTGACCATAGAATGGAGACTCTCTTTATGAGTGGGACATGATCATTACAAGAGATGTTTGGCGGACTCAAAAGGTTGCATCAGAAATTGATTCGAGTTCTCAACGGCATGAAAATGTATTAACAAGTCCACGGACTGCACCTCTTTTCCATCCTCCAGTGCTTATACATCTCTCATAGGATTGAGGCCATTCCTCTCTCCTTCTTCCATCTTCCATCACCCTCATCAATGCCAACCGCAGCATGGGTGCGCTCCTACTTAAGTCCCTCCAACATTGGTCTCTAATTCCCCACTTTGTATTCATGTTGTTACACTAAGTACTCTTGCATTATTAGATCATTTTACAGTCTCACAACCACTCATGATTGATCGGCGGCCTCATCCATGAGGATTTTCCTCTCAGTAGTAAGATTAGCCATCAACATTATAGTATAAAGTAGAGATTCAATTATTCCAGTCACATCCCTAGAAGTAACCACTTGTCTCATTATATCATAGATGCCATGATAGTCAAATCTGCCAAATCCGAAGACCAAAAATTTGTGGTGTAATTTTGGAATCTTTGTCAGAATCTCAGCTAATTCATTTGTGGAGACTAGTGTCCAAACATTACTCCATGCATTTTGGTGGAAGGGATTAAGGTCTCCAAGTCTTCTCAGTCAGTCTTAGAGTGATGCCCTGATGAAGAAATATAGTTAGGACTGAACGTCATGAGAGAGGGACTATATTCAATAGCTGCAACCCAAATCGATCCCTCAGAATCCTTTCATCTAATGATTGGAAGAAAAGGAAGAGTGGTAGAATCTTCCACAATTACAAATCCTTGTGGTTTCCATTTTGAATGTAGAAGAAATACTGGTAAATATCCACGACTGTTGAAAAAAAAGGTTCAATTGAAATACTTGATAACTAAAATCTATCTACCAATGCTTCAATACCTTCAACCTCCCCAGAAATGTCAATGCCTGAAAATGGTTTCACCACGTCTTCAATAACTAGTCACGCCCTCGGGTCGCTCAAGGACCCTAATGGTCTGGGATTGTGGCCAATAGAAACAAAAACCTCCAAAAGAGTCCCCAGATGGTCTTTCACTGATATCAGGCCTACAAGGATGATCAGTCCAGAAATGGGTACTGGTCGTAACATTCTAGGGACTAAGACCATAATGACTCTTAGAACTGGCGAAAAAGGTGTAATAGCCTGCTCTGTGTTATTAAGAGAAGGGATAATTTCCTCTCCTGTGGTTGTGACCTCTATAGAGGCCAAGTCAACATGTCTAGGAAGATCAACAATATCTGAAGGGACTCCCACTATTGGGAAAAACCATTTGATCATGAATTATTGGTTCCTTAAGATATAAAATCAGTCAAGAATCCTGTGGGACTTGGGGATCTTCACTAGATTCTACAAGTTCCATAAAAGTTGTCCGGTCTTTCTCCATGGTAATAGGCTCAATGAGTTCAATCAGGGAATCAACTTATGAATGTCATTCTATCATTGATTCATAGATTTTTTAGCATGAGTAGACATGACTAGTGTGATTAAGATACCCTAGACTCCTCATATAGTGATATTCCTCTAATTTCGTTAATCACAATTGATGATGGATCTTCCTCTATGATAATGGGAACAAGAGACGTAAATTATTGAGCGACTTCCACATAGTTACTGATGTTCTCTACATAAAAATACAGACATAATATTTAGTCAAAAAGATATAGTCACATAGTTAGACAATCAGCTAAATAGACAATTACTTGTGATTCCCCTCATAATTCATCTTGATAGTTGGGACGCCGACTTGCATTTCATAGTTTTCTGTGGATATGGTTCTTAAATAAGGGAACCCAAGGGAGTCCGAATAGGAAATTACCTATAAGGGTCTGAGATGACTACTTCCATATGCTATCAGGCTCCAGGAGATCCTTCCGCAGCACCCCCATAGTCAGAAGGGTATCCTCCCCAGCAATATTGCCGCTAGGGGGAATAAATTGGGGAAAGAACCATTTGGAAATATGCTGCAGGATCTCGTAAGGTAGGGGTGTGGCTTTAGCATTTTAATAAAGACGGAAATTAAATTTTGGGGTTGTATATAGATAAAACTATCCATCTATGGTCATCGACCATGGGAGTTCTACCATCAATACTACTCGGTCAGAATAATAATGCTTGTTTGTGGAGGGGTGAAGGAAGTTGTCCATTTTGTTCAAATACGAAGCTACCTCATTAGGATCCTCATCAATAAAAATATAGGTTAGGGGAAAGGATTCTCCAAAATCTAGAATATAAACTAATTCTTCTTAAAGTAGTCACCAAATATCCCCATCAGATGCATTTTCCCCCAGTTTCTCCCTGACCCTCCAGTCGTTAGGAAATGATGGTGTTATTAGGATGACCAGTGCTGGAGGATTGGAATGGGGGAGCAGAGTGGGTCTCAGCTGGAATAAATGTTTCCTGGGTTCTTTTTTAGTCTAGGGACCCCAAGGATACGAACTCTTACACGACTTTGGGACATGTAAGAATCTTCTCCCGTTGTAGCCATAATAGGTGATCCCACAACATCGTCATCCTAGTCATCAGTTTTTTTGGCCGCAGCATGAAAATTACATGATGCAAGTATTTTCTAAAAACACTCCAGGAATAGATCAGGGTCTCCTTTTCCTCATGTTAATGACCTACCATTTTAGTATCTTCATAGAAAGAGATGTTAGTAGGTGCTGACACATAACCAATGAAGATAAGGGAATCCTCCCATGTCTGGAGGGACTTCCATATGGAATGGACAGACTTGCCACTAGTGGATTGGATTCTTCTCAAAATGTCCCATTGTATCTAGACCATTGGAAAATCATACTCAGTTGGGATGAATGGATGAATCCCAGTAGTAGCTTCGTCAGCTTGTTCAGTATTCCATGAAGTCAGAACCTCATCATTCACAACCTTCTTTGGGTGAGATCAAAGAGGCTTTTGATGGAATTTTCCTGGACAATAGTGCCTAAAAAATTCATTTTCTTCCCCATCCACATGGCCCGAGATTACTTGGATGTTATTATAATAGGAACCATATTATCTAATTGTCAATCTGGATATGATTTATCCCATTCCTCAACGTATATTTTAGCGAGCAAGGGTAAAATATTCCTAGAATTGGGAATTCTTCACTGGAACAAGGTGGCCTCATGTGTAAACATCAGCCACAATTGATGTTATATCATAATATTTATCTATTTACATGCACTGTTGAGAGTGGGAGGACACAAATTCTGGACATAATTAAATTGATTACCGAATCTGCATGGTGCATATCCCTCTCATGTAATCTCCTCTCCAATGCGATTAACCAAGATGCCTTTTCTCAAAGAAAATAATATACATGGTTGAAAATGTATTTAGATTAATTATTTACAATAATACCATCATGTTAATCTTAATTATGATAATAAAACAATTCATGGACGTTGAGAAAAGACATTATGTCTTGCTCATTCTTTGTAGTTTGCTCTTATTTCTTAACCTCTGTGGCCCAAGCCATTGGCATAACCCCAATGGCGCTATGATGTTACGATCAGGGGAAGGAATGAGGAATCCCCAATGAATTGATGTAGTAATAACCTCCTATGTGAGCTCCTACAGATCCCCAAAGGATTGGGTAGGTAAAAATAATCTGGTAATGTGGCTTCCCTTCACCGATCCTACTGAACAACTGATAAATCTTGGAAAACACTGGAATAGCAAGACTGATAAATATACCAGTGGCCAACTGAGTGGCCATGATGAAATTTTATACTCTTAGACCATCGATGTCCCATATTGGTAAGATCCATCCACTCAAAAACATGTCCAATAAGGCCTCTAGTCAAAAAATTTGTTAGTATCAGGGACATGTTCCCATCCCCATTCAGAAAATTTTCCCTATTCCAAGGTTGGACAATGGGTACCCACACATCTTTGAGTTTCCCTGGTTAGGGATGGACCTGGGTCTGTGTGGGTGGGGTTCTAGACCATTTGTCCAAAAAAATACTAAAAACCGCTCAATGAAAGGAATATCCTACTTTGAACTAGGACTGAATTCCTTCAAAGTGTCATTTACTAAACAATGAGTTTCTTATCCAAAGGAGGAGTCCTCTCCTCATTGTACCATGTAGAAGAAGGAGGTATGAATTACTCATACATGTCCCCAATAATATGGAATTATGATGTTACTCTTGTGTCCTAATGGATAATGTCATTCTACCCATTATTCAAATGAATTGTATTGGTGCCTGGGCTACACCAGATCAGGAGCCATGAATTAAGGGTGTTTGGTCAATGAGTGTATGTATGAGATACCCATTCAACCTTTTATATTCCCACAGCCTGCAGCTCTGTCTAAAATTCATCACAGCTATGGAAAACAGGGAAAGTCTACCCCTGTCTTTGCTAAATGAGCCCCCAGATCGAATGTACATCTTGGATGAAAATCCATGTTGTTCACTCGCTATGGGCCTCCCACACAATTATTTTATAATAGCAGGTCATCTTGTATAGCTTCTATTGAACCTCCCAAAATGTTTTAGGTGCATAGCTTAGTAGGACCCAATAGAATTATCTCTATGATGGTATCATCCTCTAGAAGAGATCATGGCCTTACGGATGGAGGTGTTAGTTATATAGGTAGCAGGCTAATTAGCCAAATTTGGTGTTATAATCGATGTGTCATACAATAGAGAAAACCCTTATTTTGGAAGCCTATCTGAATCCGGATACTCCCTTTGACTCATTATAATTTTCTTTTACATAAATTAATGTTTTTGATCTTCTAGAATTTTTTCATCGACCCTGTCCTCCTAGTTCTTCAATATGTCATTAGCAGCAAAAAGAGGAGTAGCAGCGAAAGGCTCAACATGAATAATGGAATTAGTAATGGTCAGTGGAAGAGAATTTGCAGTATGCACATAAAGATCTGAAATGCCAAAAAAATCAGTCCAATGTGGAATTTTTTTTGGATAGGAGACACAAAAATTTCCAAAGGACATGAAAAGTGGTTCTGAATGGGGATTCGCATACTACTCCTAGAAATGGTACATAGAAGCCATTTCTCTCGTACTGCATTTGTATGGGGAATCCATATCCCACGTATAGCGTCAGTATGCAAAAGTCCCATGAGGCACTGACCTGCAAATCATTGGGGAAAAAACTAAGTGGCTTGTGGAATGAAGAAACTACAAACCAAGGCCTCTCTATGTAGATGTACAATTTTTTCTGATTAAAAGTTTTTGTTCATTTTAACAGTGTTTAAAGTTCAGTTCTCTGGTTCAATGTTCATTGGGAGGAACATGTAGATCATGTAGCATTGTCCTACAAAGAGGTCTAGACTTATGTTCAAAATTACATGGTGTAGTTCGTGGAATCAAATATTTTTTTCGAGGAGAATAAATTTTCTGGAGTTCAGTTTTCTGAACCTATAGAGTGGTTTACAATTACAGATTTCTCAAAGGACATGGTACATGGACACAATAGAAGGTGAGGAGAGGTCAAAAGACCTTTTTTTCAAGAGAAATGGAAAAAGAAAAATTACCTAGTCCTATATAAGTAGGAATTCCCCCCTACCATACCTATATATTCTACCACAAATCCCAACAGTTCAGGTCTTCTTCTACATCATAATAGCCTCATCTTCATTTCAATTGGACCCCATTCCGATGGGGGGATTTGTAGGGTCATGAAAAATATGGAATGTGATGTAAATACACCCACACGTAATTTCTAGAGGGAAGAAAAAATCCCATAGTTCAGTAGTGAAAATAGAGGAAAAATGGATAGAAAATTTGAGAAAAACTTGAAGAAATCAAATTTTGAAAGAGTTTTAGTGTACCAATAACAATCACTAGGAAGGTTCATTGGGCACATGAACCATGAGCCATCGGTACATGGAAGGACCCGTGAGGTGACGGCCCATGGGATGATAGCCGGAAAACCCAGGACACCACGGACCATGTCATTGGTGAAATCGAGCACAAAAATTACATCCGCATATCATCCCCTGAACTAAGAATTTCATGAATGAAGAAAGCTGGAAGGGTTTCATGAACCACGTCTTGCGAACGACAGCCTCCGCATGTACCTATTGAAGAAGCCTTCAGTCAGTTGAGATATATCATCATTGTATTCTGCCAGTGGTGTTTCATGCCCACAAATAAGATTTCCCCAGTGTTCTATAAAATAAATACATGAGGAAAGGGGGATATAGTTTGAAGGGAAGGTGGAGGAGGTCCTAGAGGCTGGAAGCGAGAATTTTTATATTAAGAAGATTCCAAATTCTATTTTGAATCTCCAACCATGTGTGAACTGTGAACCATGTTTCCGTAGGTATACCCCATCACGACCCATAAAAAAGAATGAACTTAATAGTAATGGGTGATCCAAAAACCTAACTAATTCCATCGCAAACCATGAATCCCCCGAAGAAGAATTACACTCAAACCATAGGCACTAACACCATTATTCAATTCAATGCTAAGTATATCTCAAGGATATGCAGATCAAAACATGTGCTGCGTAATGTATAATTACATGGATAGAACCTGGGGCGGCATGGAGAACCACATCCGAGACCATATACTATAATTGTATTCAGTGGTCCATACCCATGTGTGTGTACCACTTTGGTACGCAGACTACCACTCTAGACCCATAGCATACAATATGCCAGGCTACCCCTTTCTACATGAGTAAAAAGTTTGCAGAATGATGTGTATTTGGTTGTCCCTCCCAATATCCCCAATATTTTCCTTCCATTATTGTCTATTTTTTCATTTCCACTCTGTGAACTAGTCCACCGACATCAAGACAAACCCTCCTCCAAATACAAAAGACCCATATGATGAGATCTTTTGGTGTACCAGCACACCCTTTTGAGTATACATACATAATGTATGGTGTGTCATAAATGTTTTCCACACATTGATTTGGACAGTCATAATGTTTATACGTCTACATTCCCAAGGTGACCCGGGGACTGACATTGGGATGCCAAAGTGAACCTCCCCGTTCTTGGGATTAGGGATAAGCACTGGCCATTCCCTTCAAAAAGTTCTAGTGACAAGATAAAATGTCACTCCTTCCTCCCCTTTCCCAAAACCCATATAAGGGCACTCCTCCTGAGGTAAGCCCCTGTCCTTCTGTGAGATTTTTCACTATTCACCATCTTCACCTTAGTTTGGGCTGTGTCTGGATAAATCAATTGAAGCGACTACACTGGATATCAAGATGGGTGAGGGTCACAAGATTAATGCTCCCCTTTCCCTCTGCCATTTTTTTCCTCCTTTCCAATCAGTGGAGAGGATAATATCTACCCTTTTTAAATCATTCACATCCACTTGTTTCTCACACCGAGCATGACTCATGTGGTCTTAGAGGTCTGTGATGATATGATATTGGAAAAAGACATAATCAAACTATGATAACTCTTATTACTATTCCAAAAATGATATGTAGGATGCCTATTGAAGGCCTGAGCGGAAAGGGGTTCCTTTCTCGAAGCATAACCCAATTATGCACCCGACAAATGGGTTGCCTCCTATGTGAAATCCCCAAGATAAACTAACTACGAGAACTCTGATTCCTATTCAATTAGGATATGTAGAATTCCTATTTAAGGCTTGAACTAAAAGGGTTTGTCTTACCAAGGGTGAAACCAATTATTCCCCCAAAGAATTTGGATCATTCCAAGTGTGATCCCCAAGATAAAAAAACTATGAGTACTTGGATTCCTGTTCCAACCAAGATACATATTACGGCTATTAAAGACCTAAGATCAAGGGAAATTCTACTTAGAAGTGAGTCATGGTAAAATGTTCACCCAAATTTGATAGGGCTTACACTTAGGTGTATATCTTGATAAACGAACAATGTGGGAACTAAT
This sequence comes from Viscum album, assembly GCA_963277665.1. NCBI lineage: Eukaryota > Viridiplantae > Streptophyta > Magnoliopsida > Santalales > Viscaceae > Viscum > Viscum album. The sequence goes on along the minus strand of OY728134.1, from coordinate 1,390,895,254 downwards.
TCCTCTCTTGAGGATATGTAGGAATCCCATCTTATGGTTCCGAAACCAATATAGAACCACCTTCCGTCCCTCGTGGACCACGATAAACTCCAGAGAGCCTCATTGCATTGCTTAAGTCAGAACTGTCTCCGTAGCCTCAAAATCATGTATACCCATGATGATTCTGTAATTTAGGGGTAGCCCATGGATACATTCTTTAGGAATGAACCATGGATTCACGAACATATGAACATCGATTAAATATATAAGGGAGACCCATAATATGCAACAATTCTCCCCGAAATTGTGTGAGGATCCCAACCTCCCATCCTCCCGAACAATGGATTCCTTAACTTTCATTGGCTAAATCATCATCCAACGAGAACCTACATTTGGAATGTAGGTCCATGAATAATAGATACCAGGGTAGTTGGGTGATTCTGGATCCATGAATAAACACATTGGAGACTATATGAGGTAATATTATCCTAGAAAGACCTAATGGACAAATACATAACCCCTACAATATCTCAAAGGGAACATTTGACTATGGAAACTCCTTCATAATGAAAAAAGTATACATTTCCCAGTCCCCTTTGGGTCAATAAAATTTTCCCCTAAAGGATAACGATGCAGATCGGGAGGAAACAAAAATAGAGGCGTGAAAGTCTTTATATTAAAAGACAAATTATTGACACCTGTCAAATTATATTTTCTTCTCCCCAAATGTGTCACCTTCAACAAAAACCCAAAATGGTATACCTGTAGTGAAACTAACAACAATAATAGTTGAGTGAATATTTTCATCGGACCATCCCCCCCCCCCAAAAACCAACCTCGGGTAGAAACAAAATCATCTATGACATTTCATCAAAAAATCTAACAATCTTGTCCCTGAATAACATTAAATAAATGGGTTTTTTGTGCCACCATTCACATTTTATTTCCACTATAAAACACTTAATGTGATTAAAATCAATTCATAATAAATGAACAATATAATGAAGGACATGCAATTTAATTTGAATGAACATGGAAGTTCATTTTATTATAACAAGGTCATCTGAATTAAAATTTTCGAGGAAAGGATTCCATCATGAAATTCGATTACATCCAACACTATGCTATCTTTATTATCAATATAGGTAAATTCTATTTTTATGTGACAAGATAGAACTTGATATGTGTGATGTTCAATAGGTAAATGACCATCTTGGGTAATCCCTTATATAATGAACGTCAAAAACTTGCATGTGTTTGGTTATATTTATACATTTAAAAATTTACGACTTGGGAAATGTCATTTATGATGGAAACCATTATGGAATATAATTTAGATAAAATCATTGAATTTGATGAAAAAAAAGAACACAATTTATTTACTGAGGTTCATGAGAAACTTAGAAGGAATCATTTAAAAATTTTCATCTACATACTAGGGAAAATTACTTCTATTAAACAAGACATTCCATTTATTAAATGGGACAATAAATTAGAAGATTCATGGTTTATTAATTGTTTACCATATGGGGTGGCAACCCCCATATTTGTAAAAATTTTAAACGAAATTTCCAAAACATGCCACATTCCAAACATTACCTCAAGCATCGAGACCACGAACACAATAGGAAAAGTATGAAAAATTCAGAAACATTATTAGGTTGAAGAAAATAGACACCCACTAGAAGGGATTTATTATAAAATCATGAAATATCAAATAAAATTTTTTTTATTGAATTTATAACATCATTTAGGAATCATTCTCAATTTGCATTTCATATAAATACTTTGCTGCATTAATTAAATTCTATGAAAATTATAGTATAAAGTTAATTAATGCATTCATTAAATTAAATGAATAGTTATGGGACTCTACCTCAATGTTAGACCAAGATGACTCTCGACAATTGGAAAAATTGGTGGTGAGCACATGAAATCTCCCTACACTCGCACGCACATACATTCAGGTGTATATATATATATATATATATCCCATAACCAAATGCATGTATTCCCCACACCATGAGGGAATACATAGATGAAAGATATATATATATATCTTTGTGTGTGTGTGTGTGTGTATGTGACCGGAAGTCTCCTCATAATTATCAAATACTCTACAACTAAATCATGGATCTTTAAAACCATATAGAGCCCATAAATTAAAAATGAAAAACAAAACAAGTGGTTAAAACCTACCCCAAATGAATGATGATGGAACGAATCAAGACTAAACGCCTCACATTTTATAGTGGTAGATGGAAATCTAAAAAAAATACCCCAAGGACACTTCACATATATTAACAACATAAGAAAAACTAAAAATTAAATTAGCCTAAAACTCAAGGTTCGACCAAGTGAAATCCAGGAAGTGAGAGACCAAAAACGGTTGTTGTGAATGAGGACAAGGAAGGAGAATGTAGTACCTAAAAACATTGAGTGATAAATGTGAATGAATCAAGAGGAAACAACAGATGAAGAGGGTGTTATAGGAGGGGGTTCATAAACATGGATAAGGAACCATGGGGGAGGGCGTTGAGCGAGTATAATGTAAGGGGAGATGGATGTGTTTTTATTTTAATTTATTTTAATATAATTTACTTAATTACAACATCGTAAAATAGTGTATACCACATGGATTAACCCATATGGTTTTCTGAACTGAGCACAAACTGTTCCATGATCACTGAGATGTTACTGCATCCAACAGTAACTATGTGATCTAGGATCATGGTTTGGAAAACCATGTTCAACCCGTGCGAACAACACCTATCCACCTGTAATATGCCACATATTTTCTTGTTATGGAACACATAGTTTTAATGAAACTATGCTCTATATGTAGGGTCATTAAAAATATTAGGTATCGAATCCATCTATCCAGTCAGACCTCGGTAACTAGAGGAAACATATCGAGCCTTCACCCAAGTCTGTAACATTACTTGTCCCGACTATTGAAACTTCATTATGATGATTGGTTATAAATTCAAATCTCCCAGTAAATAAAAAAAGACAAATTTACTCTAGATTTTCTCCCATTCAAAACATAGGGTTGTTACAACCCACCCCTCATGATTGGATCAAATCAAAAGAAGAGGGTCTAGACCTATGGAATAGGGATGAAAATATTATGGAGTTCTTGCAGGTTACCCCTGCAGAGTACCCACAAAAGTGAACATTTTATGTGTTGTGCATAGCTCCGGTGATTATACCAACAACGTCAATAAATGGAGACATTCATTGGTAATTTATTACCATCATTCACGATGAATATTTTTTATCAACTTGAAATTCATCCATCCTACCTTCAAAAGTTCTTCCTTGTGAAGGTTTATAGTATAGACACATCAATGTACGTTCTGTGTGCACTAGTGAAAAAACAGGATTTCGCGTCATTTTTTGGTATTGAACTTCGGTTTTTAAGTAACGCCTATAATGGAGATGAAGAAAATATTATTTTCGGTGTTTATTATGAACAACCGACACTAAAATTGATATTGGGAAAAGTTTTTGGTGTCGGTTTAATAAATAAACTGACCTCGAAAATCCATTGCATGCTTGTTTTCTGCATTGCTTTATTAAAAAAAGGCATGGGAAACCACATAAGGCCGGTTTTATTCATCGGTTTAATAATGAAATTGATTCAAAAAACTGGTTTTCGACATCTATTTTAATAAAAAATAATTCTAAAAAACTAATATTTTTTCAAATGATTCTGTGTTGGTTTTCATAAAAACCGAGATCGAAAGTTAATTTTTTATGGAAAATTTACAATATTATACATCCAAACTAGTCAAAATACCTATAATAAAAATATTGTATATAATAACCAAATATTATTTATGAATGACAAAACATCAATAAAAACATGCATTATTTTATCAAGTTAATCATAATATTATCTACGAATTTATACTATAAAGTAAAATTAAAAAACACATACATAAAATTTACAACATGGTCATTATTGGTTATTGTTAAAGCATTAATTTGATTTCAATATGTTCAGACACATATTATAACCAATTAATTAGTTTTTAACACAGGTTATTCAGGAAATGTGATATTATTCATAGACATTAGAATATACTTATCTTAAATCATAATCACACTTAACAAACAGCTCCCAAACAATGATTGATGATGGGTGAGTTTAGATTGGGTATATGACTAGTCATACTTGAATGTCTATAATAAAATTGAATGATATGATATTAAAAAATATATTAGAATGACATAAAATATAAATTGATTAATATAAATAACCTTATCAAATTCAGTTGAAAACCCTGTTGTGATTATCTAGTACAATAATCATAGAACATAATAACTAGATTCAACATGGCCTTTTTGAAAATGAAATTGTGGTTCTAAAATGTTTAAATGATAATAAAAACCAATATATATATAATCAGAATAATATCTCATATAAAAAATAATTACCTTTGCTTCCACATATTGTATTTATTTTGTCTCTTTATCAACATGTGTTCATTGTAAATTTTTTTCCATCAACTATATTTTTATATACATGATCAAATAATACATGAATAAACATTTAGAATTAAACATAATGATATTATGAAAAATAAAAAAAACTTATCTATCTAATAAGGTGGAAAATGTTTTGCAAACACTCCATGACAAAGAGAAAACCCAATATAAGGTGTATTCACTTGGAAAAAATACACCTAACATCCATTGCCCCCAGCAATAAAAAATATTCAAAATTAATGACATTATAATGATCATTAGTTATGATTTATATTTACTTTCATTCTTATCATGAAATGGAAAAAACTAATACCCAATCTCAGTAGGTGATAGTCTCTCACATATATATGAAACTCTATCTAGATTATTCACATGTTCCACTTCCATGGAAATATATTCTGGATCAATAAAATTGTTAATTAATTTGCATTCATTTTCAATAATAAGCGTTTGTAGAAATATAATTTAAAATGTAAATATTGTATGTAATTTTAAACCATATTTTGTTAATGAAATTGAAATTCAAACCATTATTTACTTACATAGAAAACTACTGCAACACATTTATGATGAGCTCCTCGAAATAAAATTGTTTTATGATATTTTATTTGAGTAATCTCAATGGAAAATATTTTCCACATATATTGGAAATCATTCGAAATGCATAGTTATTACTCAAGGAATAATAATCCTAAGATAATCTTTGTATCTAAAAACAAATATCAAAAGTATATACATTAGATTATTTCTGTAAAACATTGTTTAATTTGTGCCATTTATTTTACTTTTAGATAATATTATATATGTTAAAAGATAGAAAACATTACAAGTAATTTTTAATCATATGTAATTAATATAAAAAAACACATACCTCATTTGAAATATAACAAACAAGACCAGTTTTCCAAAGTAAATAATGACCCAGACAATCACCAATGATGGTAATCTCCTTAGTTGGATATGGTTGTAGATCAATATGTTCACTGTTATCAAGTACTGATACTCTATCCTGAACCATTTTTAGAATAGGGTGATGTACAGAATTTAAAAAAAAATGGATGAGCCCTAAAACAACCATATGCATTTGAAGATCTAAAGAAAACAACTCACAATATAATTTTTAGTCCGAGTGAGGAGGTGGAGAATCAATGCAGGTAGGTTGGGCAGGATAGTCCGGCTGTGATGGTTGTAGAGGCGAGACAACTATATGAGCATGCATGGAAGTCAACACAAACGTTTATTGTCTTGTCATGTGTTTTAACAATGAATGTTGCTTGTCTTCTTACATTTTCTCATCCATATAATTTTTTATATCTTTCATCTCATCTTTTAAGGATACTATTTCTATGTCTCTTAATTTATTACTCTAACAAAAAAAATTCCAAATACTAAAACCCACCTAACATCCTATAACATGGATGGGGTTTTTTTACATTTCTTTAACTAGTGTATATGATGTTCATCCTACCCTCAGGGATAAAATAGCCTTGTATCTATTTCTCCTGAAGAACATCCTAGAATGAAAAATGATCATGTTATATTACTATTTTTAATTTATTAAATAGAAAAATTCATTAAAAATAAATTATATTTTTATACAATATTATCAGCTACTTCCATAGCATTCAATATAAGTTACATTTCAATTTTACTTCTTCTTGCTCTTTTTCTTTTTTTATGGAGAGTGGGAGGAGATGGATGACAAAAATAGACCTCACTAAAACCACAAGTAGAGTGAGCTATTAGTACATCACATATTTTCTCAATCATTTTTACTCCAAAAATTGATACTCTCCATATGATAATGTATGAGGGTATACATTCTACAACTGAATGACTTGATGGGATTTCCTGGAGGCTTTTTATACAAACAGTAACCTAATATGTAAATAGGTACATATATATGAAATTTTACAATTTAATATAATTACCATACTAGAAAGGATTCCTCATGTATGTTGGAAAAAAATTTCTTCCATGTATCGACATCTATATACAGATACTTGAGGCACGGGTTTTCATTTTTTCTTTTTTTTAAAACATAACTTTTTTTCAAATTGGTTATGAAAATACTCTATCTGACCACCAGCAATGTAAGACATGTTTTCTTAATTACTTTTTTTCTTCCAAAATAAATTTCATCCGCAATTGAATGAAATAATAATTAGTCATTTCAAAATATATCATATTCTAAAAATGTTAACAAATAAATAAATAGAGATATTATTCATTTACATCATCCTAATGATGATTTTTCCTATCTTATAGATGTCTATAAAATGAGGATATAATATGATAATTATACAATAGATTTTAATTGAGATATAACTGATAAATTGTTTTTCATTTGATCTAGTTGCATTATTATTATCATCCAATGTAATATTTAGTAACTCCACTCTACAAGAAATTGAATGTTTTTGTAAGCCTATAATTGCATGCTTTCCAACTTGAGAACTCAATTTCATAATTGTAAATGAAGAGGACTCAACTACTGAGGTCTCATCAATAGTCCAAATTTTTTTTGTAAATTAAAATTTTTTTTTCATTATATTATTAATTTAATGTATATTTAATAATATGAAAAAATATAAATTCAACAATACATGGTCCAATGTCTTTAGATCATTACCCATCATTGAAATATAAAATAGTAATGCAATTTTTGTGGACCTATATTTTATTAGCCAATTGAATAATTAGATAATAGGAAAAATGAAATATGTAATTAAAAAAAAGACACACATGTTTCGGCTAAAGAAAACCATAATGATATTATGATTCGTTACCTAAAAAAATATAGAATTTAACTATAAAATGTAGAAATTAATTATAAAATCCCCAAAAAAATTTATAAATATAATGTTGAAAATTTATTAAATAATATAGATTTTACAAATGTATATTTGAAATAATGTAAACAAATATAACTTATTACTGTATTAATAAGGAGAGTAATTTAGTGTTTTCCCATATCCCTTCAGCATGATCATTTTGTTGTACAGGCACTATATATGCGTTATGGTCATTTTTATCCAAAACAATTGTGTAATAAATGAAGAAGCGTCATATTAATCAATAACAACATTGTCATCATTGTAATTATGGTAATCTATATGGATTATTTTCCCTTAGAAAATGATGGAATACAGATCATTTGATAGATTAATGACATAAAATATTCATTTCACATGTCTGGCTATGATAAAAGTTTCCTCATTGCAACTACTTTTTTTCAAATCAATTAGTTTAAACCCATATTCATAATGTTTCACCCTACTATTTCTTAATACCTAATTACACTTAAAAATTGTGACTAGAAATTTTATATAAGAAATTTTCCATATGTCTTCAAATACTCCAAAATATGGTGTTGATGAAAAAATTGTGTTCTTATCTTTGTCACTTGAAAAATATTGTGCTTCAACAAAAACTATTAAACAACTATTTTGAACAGTACTCTTATCATGCATATTTTTTGTGTAAAATGTTTATCAATTAATATTAAAACTAGACCATGTGATCATATTAAGAGATGGTCCCCCTTCCAACCACTTCAATGTTTCTAATGAAGATATATATATATATATATATATATATATATTTGATGACATTCTCTTTAAACCATGAAACAAAGGTCATTTTTTGCTCAATAATCATCCACATTTCATTTCTTTTATGATACCGTAACATTAATTTAGTAGTATTTTACTATATATAAAATTTACCCACATCTGTGTTCTTCAAAATTTATAAATATGCCTCCATTACCTCATCACATGGAATAAATATTACCTTAAATACTTGATTCCCTCTACTATCATTGTCAACTATTATGTGTTGAGATATAGGGATGAAAATATGATCCACTTCATAAAAATAATCTGTACATAACTCAATAAAACCATCTAATACATATTTTTTGAACAATAGATGCCTATGTTTGTTAAGGATTTTTAACATATCCCTTATGAATTTTCATATATCTTTCAAAAATTTTCATCAATCATAAATAAATAGGCCCACATATTCTAATCTCACACACAAAATGAATCAATAGATGAACAATTATATCAAAAATATAGGTGGAAAATGCATTTCTAGATGACAATAAATATGAGGTGTTTCATTCTCCAACACATATAACAAAATTGGATTAATGACTTTGAAAAAAATGTATTTGACCAAATAATATACCCTGATGATATTATTTCTAATAGAAATCTAAAATATACCATGCAATACAACTGGTACAAGTTGTTGCATCAATACATGACCATCACGAGATTCTATACCTATAAATTTACAATCCTTTAATGAAACAAAATTTATCACATTCTATGAACAACCACTGGGTACATTAATTCCAGGAAGACACTAAAAAAATCATCTTTTCAATCTTACTTAATGTGTGACATGCTAGATGTAAATATGTTCTATTTCCTTTCATAGTGGGAGTTAACTCCAAATGTATTCCCATTGGTATCAAGTCTTATATAGCATGAAATAGATATATTTTATATTTCCTTTTATGTCTCAAAAAATACCAATCAAACTATCACATATTTTTTTAACAACATGCATATCATCGAGGTTATGATTTATCTCTAAAAATCTCTATTAAGATCTTTCCAAAAAGATAGGATGCTCCTTACAAATATTTTTTTGAAGACCGAAACATATTTTCTTTCAAAATGTCAAATCCAAATTTTTCACCCAATCGTAGTATTCTCCAATTAACAATGGTCGATGTGGATGGTTTTGTTTCTATAAACCATTAAACTCTTTTTTAAATCTATGATATTGATTATCCATTTGAAAAAAATCATGCATTTCCCATATACTCTATCTTTCTTCCATTTTGAATTTGATAATTTGAAGTATCTTCTTCACAAATTTCACATTCTTTATGTCCCTTAACACTATATCCAGATAAGTTTCCATATGCAGGAAAGTTGTTTATAGTGAGAACTATCATAGCATGCAAAATAAAATTCTATTTCCTGTATGCATCTAAAACATTAACACATATCTCCCATAGAAGTTTTAAATCATCAATCAATGGTTAAATATAAACATCAATATCATTTCTTGGATTTTTTTGTCAATAAATCATTATGATCCTCATAACATCTTTTTTATTCATATATAAATGTGAGAAAAGTTGTAATCAACGAGAAAAACTAGACATGAACTATGTTGGATGCTTAGGCTCCGATATAGATTCATTCCATCAGTACAAAATCCCATTATGATATTTCTAACTTCACTTCAAAAATCACAAAAATCATTATCAAATCTCTTCTACTATGGTGAATCGGTAGGGTGACACAAATTACTATCAAAGATATGCTCATATGAATTCCATCATAAAAACTTTGCGTTATTTGAATTTTCAAATTGATGATTCAAACAAGGAATTAAAAGAAGGTACCAAATTTCACGAGAATGTTATTAGATTCTGGTACCTAATAATGAATCAAAGTTGAATTATCAGAATATTCTGAATTTTGTTTTCATGGTATCATTAGAAAGTACAAAATTTATTTTTCAGGAGGTTAGATGAAAGTACCTAAAAATGAATTTGATTTCACCTTTTCATCTATCTTAATGTGTGATGTTCCACATGCCTGAAAACATGATAAATATTCATATTATTACCTATAAAACACATAATAATTTGTGAAATCATGTATGTTTTTATACCCCAATCCCACTGGTCATATTATTTTCTTCTCATCAAAATAGGAATTTGGAGGCATGTTTTCTTTTGGAAGTAGCAATATTAAAATATCAAGTAAGTGGGATAAAATTTTGTCACTCCACCCATTTCATGTTTTGAAGTTAAATAATCTCAAATTTGATGATAAAAATATATATTTACTTCAACCTGGGAATAATGGTTTCTTAGAATCTGCATAAAATTGTTCTACATTTTCTATTTTTTTGGATGGTTTCAACACCTAAATCATGTATTAATTCCTCAATATGATCATCTAACTCATTATGAATATTTTCATCAAAATTAGATGTTGAATATTAATTTCATTAACCATGCCAGATCTAACATGTATAATTAAGGATAAAAATAGCAAATTAGATTGTCATCGATTATTAAGGAGATTAAGTTTCTCATATTTTAACACTTCACACATGGACAGCAAAAAAAACAAAAGATTGGAAGATTTCGTTTGGAAAATTCCAAGAATTCATTGACTAATTTTTTATATTCACTAGTGGTTCTTCATAAATTTATCAAATTATGATCCATTTAATACCAAATATCTCAACATTATTGGTAAATATATTGAAAAATATAAACATTTAATAATATATTTATGAACAGATAATTTTTTAAAAATTAAAAATTTAATAAAAAATATTGGTAATCAAATTATATGTCTCGGTTCTCACAACATTATCAATAGGGAATAAAACATATCACGGGGAATAAAACATGCCTTTATTCCACAAAAATATCAAAATATAACATCAATTTGATTGAAAACAATAATTAAATCAATAAAATATAATGTAGTAATATTTTTCTGATCACATTATCAAGTTATATCCAAATCACTATATCATATAAATGAGTGATTAACCTTGTCAGAAAATAATTTACAGTATAATTATATAAACTCACATCTACCACCGATCAAAATTTATCATAATATTATTTACCAAGCCACATTATCATTTCAACGTTTCATTTTATCTATTCGTATAATCATTATTTAGAAAATATATAAAGACACAAATTCTACTTCAATTCAATTGATTTAGGTGAAATTATTCAACCGATATTATTTTTCAAATTTTCCTATTATAAATTCATCTATATTCATCATCATCATAATCTCACAAACATCCACTTATCCTTGGTTATCTAATAAAATGAAATATGAAATTTATCTACAACCTTTTCTAGAATCACATCATAATAGATAAAATTTAACAAATTTTTCATAAAAGTTTCATGAAACAATTAATCAATATTTAACACACATCGCAGTGTCAAAAAATATCTAAGAAATATATTTGACATATGATTTTTCCAGAACACATTAATCAATATATATCATCATGTTGATGATTTCATAAAAAAATTATCAAAATAAACGAGCTTTAAGAACAAAATTTATAAAAAAGAATCAACTCCATAAAAATAGTTAACTCAATAATAAAAGTAAATGATAAATAATTTTAATTCAAAATATTTTTTAAAAAAAAATTCAAAGTTCACCATGGAATATGGAGACCTAATTTGAACATTCTCCCTCAAATTCATTATAATAATAATCATAGAACAACTAATCTACCTATTGGTATATTTGATTAATTAACAAGAACAAATAATGAAAATCACGTTGCTGTTGAATGTCACCCGGAAAATGGTTTGCGAAGAGAAATATGTCTATAGATGATGAAATAATGAAAGAGAATGGAAAATGGAACAAAAAATCATGAAATAATGATAAATATGGAATATAATAATAAAAAATAGATGTTGGGATCACGGGTCACCTCCATGATGTATGTCGCGAGGAAGATAGTGGGTTTTAATGTTCACAAACAATGAGGGTTCTGTGGTCAAAAATTATTTTTAAAACATTTCAGAGTTGGTTATTAAGAAAACCGGAACTAATGTATTATTTTTCGATTTCTTGTTTCATTTTTTCTTAAAATAGATGCCAAATATTGTTTTTTTCATTTATGGTGTTGGTTTTCTATGGTATTTGATGCCGTAAATGAAACACAACAATGTTTTTTTGCAACAGTTTTACATATAACTGACATAAGAAACCAAAAAAATACATTGGTGTCGATTGATGTATAATATGATGCCCAATGATTCTCAATAATATCTTTTTCATCAGTTTAATGAAAACAAAAGACATAACATTGTTTTTAATGATACTATTTCTACTAGTGGTGGGATCAAATCATTGAGGTTCTTGTGGGAACGATCTTGTCAAGGTTCGGGCCCAAGGCACCTAGTCAAGGGACCTGTATGAGGGTCTAATGTGAAGCTCCTGGTCAATGGTATAGAAGAAGGAATTTCCATTTCCAATTTTTTTATTTTTAAATCAAAATATTTATTTAAATGAATATCTTGATGTGTTCTTATAGATATTTAATAGTTGGTTTGATGGCTTCTCATGAAACAACTACTGCATGTATATCAAAGATTCTCAAATTTGTTGGGCCATATTTTGACATGAGAGATTGTAGTGTTCCAAAAATAGAGAAAAACAAGATTAACATTCAATATGATTATACGAAATGTGACTACTTTTATATTTACAATCATGGTCTTTGGAGAGAAGCTCTCATCCTGAACTCTCAAAACTATTTTTGGATGTTCTGGTTTGTGGAACATACCAATTTCCCTAACACCAACAACTTTTCAAAGGTTTTATACTTAAAGGAAGGACCATTTTCTACTAACTGGGACATGTACCATATCCTCTATACCTATAAATGAGGCCTCACATCCAAGAATCAAATCCTCATTGCTTTGAGTCACGATTTCAAACATCCAAGATAGATTAGAAATAGGGATGAAAGGTGGAATTGGACCGCTTCTCTAGAGGAGAAGTCAGGATTGAATGCATGTGGGAATATTTGGTACACAAAATTATGGAGAATTCAAGACCAATCTATAAGACATCATCATTTATGTGGCCAATTTCTTATGGAAGAATAATTTTTTACAAGAACCCGTACATCATCCCTAAAGTACTGAGTCGATGGAGTCCTCAGAATAATTCATTTGATATATATGTCTACAAGATATTTGGAAGCCCTATTATATTGGAGATATATAATGAGATTATCCCCCTAAAATAAATGTTGGATGATACAGAGAGGAAGCTGGTTTTGGATCACCAGCTTTATATGGTGGCTTGAATGGTGTAGAATAATGAAACTCATATAAGGGGAGAAATCCATCCTAAAGAATAGATGAAGGACTTCTTCGTTCCAGAATGGGAAGGTCCCACTTCTCAGTTCTATACAAGGTTCCCCGTGATAGAAAATGAGATCACCCCTTGAAAATTATACCCTAAATTGAAGCAAGGTAAATATACCCATTGGGGTTCCAAGGATATTTCTAAGTTTTCATTGAGGAATCCTTTGTATAGTTTCCTCACTATGTAGTAATGCTTCTATCTTTTTCCATTCCATGAATCTAATGGTAGCATTGTACCGGGGAAATTTATTATAGTAGACAAAATAGAAGAAGGTATCCATAAAGGTTTGTATGCCCTTGTCCGTTTGAGGATATACTATGGTTTACTAAACATGTACATAAAAAGGCCTCATGTATAATTTCAGGCCCGTTTCATTTTTCTGGGGGGTGGATTACACCAGACATCATTTATTGCCCTATGTGAAGTGAAGTTCATGTCCCCAAAGGCTTGTTTCGGCAATGTTTCTGGTTATTTCATGTATCTAGCCCCTATCCATACCAAAATAGAAGATTATGAGGATACTTAACATATTAGGAGAGTTACAAAACTTCTAATATGAAGATATACCTACTGAGACATTTTATAACATGATAAAATATGAAGACGGTCTATGGTCGTACAATATTTCATTCAGAGACAACACATTTGTGAAACATATTGAAAAAGATATCTTTTGTGAGGAATATATTCTGCATCAATTTACCCAAAAATTCATGTGACATCTACATAAATATGTTTTACCCTAGAAATTATTATCTTGACAAACAAATGATGGTGGCTCGACAATTTTGGAACTCAAAGGACATGGATGTATCCAAAATATTGTTCAAGATCCATCTAGTGGCTGCCTCAATAGTGTTCAAAGATTGATATTCTAGTTCCTTTGTTTATTCATACCTTACATGGGATTTAATGAAGGGAGTTCCTCAGGTACATGCTACAACAACTACTGGTGATGAAAATCATGGCATGAATGCTCAATCATAGGAGATGACACTGAATCTCTGTAACATTAAAGGAAATATCAAGAAATGACCACATTTATGGGAAGGGTTGAGAAAACCAAATCTTTTTGTCGAAGATGGTCTAGTCCTCATCCCGAAGAAGAAACTCAGTTTCCTATGACCCAGTCTACTATAAGAAAAAAAGTGGCATAAAAGGTCTTCAATGTCAAATGATGTCAGTTCCTCCTCACAACTATCTATTGTAGAATTATATTATGTGTGTCCCCTATAAATCAACTCCTAGATGGGAATAACTCATGACATTAGATATATGTGGGTATTTTTCTTGGTTGTAATACATATCACGAAGCTGGGGGATATCTGAGAACTCTTTAATATTTTCCCCAATAGATGATTGGTAGAGGTGGTATCACATGTTCAAGAGTTGGAGATGTTGATATATACCACTGATGATTGGGTCCTGACTGCTAGGAGAGTATATAAAATGCTGGATATATGTTCCATTTAAAGGGTATAAGTCATTACAATGAGTAATGGGATGACTATATCTATCCAAATGTGGTATATCTATTTTCATCAATATATTTTTGATCCTTTATCAACAATGAATAATTTTTTAAGGGTTATACCATGTAGTTTGTAGTATAAGAAGAAGAACAAGTAGTCATGTTGCAGATGTATGGGACCACAAGAACCTCCATCAAATTAGTGGCTGAGTCTCCTAGCTCCGTGGAACAATCCCAAGGTCAGAGGATTACTATTGAGGAAATAACGTGAGGGTATTCTTGAATGCCATCACAAGTGCCTAATAATGTGGGGACCAATGTGGGCCCCTTGCGGTCTTGAGAGAATAAATGATTGAGGGAGGAGAAGGTGGCCTAGTATATGCGTTATAATACGTATTTTCACTATCATTTCACTGTTATGATCAACGCAAAATACTTTTCTAGCAATTTGAAACTTTTAATGTATCTATATCAGATTCTTTCCTTAAGGGGTCTGGAAATAATCCTTTAATGGTTAAAGGGGACATCCCAAAAGGGGAATATAATCATGATGATGAATCAATTTTTTTGATGGATAATATTCCAGGATATGATTCCATGTATTCTCACATTATTATAGAGAGGGGAGATGTTCATGGTAATTTTAGATGTATATCATAAGGTGGCATGTTCTGATTTTTAACTTCTGTATTGACTTGTGTTTTTGGATAGGATTGAAATCCAAAGGAAGGTTTTTTTTTCTTGTTTAGTTGTGGTTTCATTTTTTAAACCGATCATGAAAAAATAATTATGAGTCTTTGAATATGTAAATATGCGGCTCTTGGAATATGGTAATTTCCTAAGAGGTCCCTTAGGAGTCTTATTGAGCATTGGGAGAAACATTCTCTGAAAATCACAAGTCGGGTTGTCTAAATAGGGCACATAGTTTTTCTGAAATAATGCGACCCTTAGTTGAAAACAGTACGGCCTAAATTAGAAGAGAAACATGTGTCACATGGGATACACATGGTTTATACAAACCTTCTACCTAGTCCACATGGCTATTTGTAGTTAGGTAGTACCTAAGATCTATTCATCTCATGGTTGATTTATGGTTAGGTAAACCATGTGGAACAACCATGTGAGGTGGGTTTCCTATGTAGTGGGAGATGCATGGTTGGAGCATTCTTTGTCTAAGACATGTGGTAAACCAATACGACCCAATTTTTAGTGTGAAATTATGATACTTCCATTAACAAGGTTTAATTTTAATTATTTTACATTCTTTACTCCCCTCATACCCACATGATCTATCCCCTATGGTGCACTGACTTATTTATTAATCCAATCCTAGGCCTTATAAGCTCTCCTCATGCTATCATCCGATTTGAGTTCCATC
Organism: Viscum album; assembly: GCA_963277665.1. NCBI lineage: Eukaryota > Viridiplantae > Streptophyta > Magnoliopsida > Santalales > Viscaceae > Viscum > Viscum album. The sequence continues at coordinate 1,390,878,957 of OY728134.1, read as the reverse complement.
GGTCCATATGGATTCCTCTTGGTAATAACAGAATTTATATTTAATCTTTCATCATTTAATAACCTCTCAACTTTGTTATCTAGGTGCAAGATCATTTTTCCTATTTTCAAGGAAAATTTATATTTCTTCAATTTGGTATAAATTGGATAGAATCAGACAATATTGGATTAGTGGAACATTATAACGATGTGGTAGGTGGTCTACATTTTTTCCAATGTTTTCATTTGTTTAATGAATAAAATCCTTGCACCCAATGATGGCCCTTACTAAATATTCCTTTAAAAAAGTTTCATTCATATTAAATTGATTCATTCACCTTGTATTTCTCCATTGTTACATTGTTATTTTTTTAGGATGTCAACATCGATCACGAGCACACCATTGATGTGATCACTCAATTTTATCCTTTTTAATTTATTTATCAAATGCCTGGAATGACGTATAAGTTATCAAATTTGATTAATAATTGAATTTCCCCTTATAGGCTTTGAAAAATTGAAAATGACACCTCTTATGTGCCATTTTGAATCTATCTAATATTTTGTCTTGATTTGGGTAGTTTTTTTTAAAATTTCCTTTGATGTGAAAGGGTTTATCGTTGTTTATTTTTTTAATAATGAAAAATGATTTTCTGATAATTAATTACATTTTTCTATAATAAAACCCCTAAGATGAGGTCCACTGTCATCTAAATTACAAATTTATATTTAGTTATTTAACACATTATTGGGTTATTACTTTGGTATTTTTCTACATGATTTCTGTCAATGTTAGATTTAAGGAATTTTTGGTACATGAGATCTTTGTTATTACTAAATTTAGTTTGCCATTAAAAATTTTATAGAACCATTTATCCTTTTAATTGAATGTATTGGACCAATTCTATTAAATTTATCCATGAACCAAGATCCTCATGAAGGATTGTCTTTCATTATAAATAGTTTTGATGAGGTAGGTAAATGCCAATTTTCTGGTGGTACCCTCTAGGTTCCTTATTTATACTTTTTATTTCATTTCCATGTTTTTTAGTTTGAATGGAAGGTGTAATATGGAATGGAAATATCATGAAGGATTTCTTTACTTGAAGGAATTATATTTTCAATTAAATGACATGTATTGATTGTGCTGAACATCATGATTCATGACAGTTCACACGAAGTGAATGAATACAATTTTTGACATGAATTTTAACATGTGGAAAGGCTAGACCAATAATACCATGACAGTATATCATATTGTTAAATGTATTCCCTTAATATTAATGGTATTTAAAAATGAAAATCATAAGAGGTATTGCCTTAGGGATTATCTTGTATTAGTAATATGATTTTGAATTTATAAAGGTTTAGGAATGCCGAAAAGGGTATTATTCAACAAGTCATAATCACGCTCTATTACATCGGGTGTTGAGTCACGGTGTCTCACCCCAATGATACTTTGGGGACACTAAACATAGGAACCGCGTTCTTTATTGCATATTGGAATAATGAAATACTCATTATGTTTAGTGTTGACATTACAGAACAATATTAGTATCCTATGACAAACATGACTTCACCCACTAGGGAGGAGATGCAGGGAATGTACCATTTGGCTTGATCTTAGAGGCTCATTAGACAGGTTAGGGATGAATGGGTTCTTCCTCGTTCAATCCAGCACCTAGTATTCTTTGTATATGGCTATTTGAAAACATTAATACTTTTTTTATATAGGTAGATGCAATATATAGATATTATATATATATATATATCATTACAGTATATAATGTTACTAGTTATACATTACTTTTCAGTTGTGATCTGAAGTAGGTAGACACGCCATGTGCCCTTTAGGAACCTGAGAAGTTTGTTGTTCATTTGTTGGTATATTAATTATTCATATTACCTATAGAATATGTTAAATTTTATTCACATGTTAGTTAATGTTATATAAAATAGGGATATTATTCTACAAGGATTTACATCTCACACCGTTCTTTAGCCTCCATTACACTGGTGTACCCGAGTATACCATATGTTCGTAGGACCATGGATTATTGCATGCTACTTTTCTTGTACCTGGGAGTTAGGTGCACATGACTATGCAAGATATCACGATGCCCATGGTGATCACCCTCAGGGATTTTATTTCATTTCTTATTCTTGGGCTGTACAATATTCTTTTTCATATTGTATGTCTACTTATTTATTTTTTCTATCATCATCAGAACATGAATGCTATATTGTATAGTAGCATTGTTTATCTATTATGATTCAGTTATTATTATTCTTCCATTTCATTATATTTCATTAGTAGATATTCTACTATTGTATGTTATGTATTTATATTATAACACTATTGTACTATGATTATGCGGGTATAGTCTCCCCAATATCACCTCTAAATACCCTCGCTGCTAGTCACAACTTTTGGCATTTGGTGAACCACGGTTGAGACCATGTGACCCACAAGGCCAGCTACAAGTTTAGTGAGTAAGATTGGTCATGACATTACACAGTAGTACAAGTTCCTTGCTTTGTTTTTCCTTTGATGTAATATTTGTATTTGGTAGACTGGAGACTATAAATGAGTCAGTGCTTTGTGAATATCCATGCCTAAAGTGATCATCCCACATATGGTAAAATGTACTAGTGCCTTGGGATGGGATTTTTGATTATGGTGTTCGATATTACAGTTGAAATTATCTCACCATGAGGGAATGGAATAATATTCAATGATTATTGATTAATTAAATTTATAATATTTTACTCATGGCCTCATATGGCAATGATGAATAATTACATGATTCATAATAGGCACATTGAAATACTCATTTCATGTATAAGCAATGCCATGTTGTTGCATTTATAGTCTTATTGTTGATTTAAATTTTGTTCCCTGAGTTTTACTCCATGCTTCTATATTTATTAAAAACATCTCATTTTCTTTACATATAAAATCATGCGAATATTTTTTTTATTTTAATTTGGAATAATTGGATAAATATATTAGGTGCGATTAAATGGGATCTAGTTTTCATTTATAAGGTTTATGTGTGCCTTATAGTTGAGAAAAGGTAAATCATGCAATAAAACCATCCATGTAACCTTATATATGTCTAGAGACCATTTTTAAACCACAAAATATAAAAAAGATCAAGATTTAATGTAATGTGGTTGTAGTGGAACTGGAGCCTATTTTCATTTTTAAGGTATTTGGGTGCCTTATAATTGGTAATGTGTAACCCATTTGTTTAAACGAGATTTGAGCTTTCAAATATATCTATGAGGACCATTGTTAAGATGTAAAATACTATTTAAGTGCAAATTATATGGTGAATGGGTTTGGTTAAATGGGGGCCCAATTCTAATCTGTGGAGTGTATGGGGTGATTTATAAGTTGGGAAATGAAAACCCATATAACCAAACAATTATACATATAAACATATGAGTTTTTTTTTTGAAATTGTTATAAATGTGAAAATGGTTTTATTATAATACAAAATGATTTATTTATCTATATAAATGCACAAATATACCCATGCAGGTTAGTTGTGTAATTTTTATTTCAGGATAAACCACTGCGAGTGTTTTAGAGTCTTTGATGATTAGGAAACTGATGTTGAGTTTCATTATGAAGAAGTCAAGTTGGCTTAAGGGGACCCTTGTAGGTCGCCTTATATTTTCCAACATAAAAATTAATTTATATGATGAATTTAATAATTATTATGGGATATCAATAAATTTTTATCATTTAAAAATTATGTTTAATATAACATTCCTGTTTTTCCTAAGTTGTCAGTTAAATTAAGTAAAAAGTGAATTAGTTTTATAATTGGTACTGATGTTCTATTTTAAATCATCGAAATTTTAACTTGTTGAATGATAATTGGTGTAATGAATTAAAATGTAACCATAGGTGATATGCTTAGTATAAACCATCGTGTATGGGTAGTTTAATCTTTTATTTGAGTTTCCATGTAACAGATCAACAATAATTTTCCATAAACCCTTATACTTTTTTGAAATGGATTAAATAATAGGCTTAGGGCCTAGTGTAATCTGAATGAAATGACCTAGTGATAGGGTTGGCAGTTATTCTTTTTTCGGGGGCAAGAACGGGGATAGTATCACCATTTGAGGTTAAATTCCTTGATAAATTTATTGAGTATTCTGATGCATTATTTCATTTGGATGTTGATTTCCCTAATAGGAATCCTATTTTTAAATGACAAACCTTGTCAATGTGGGCGGTTTTTGTATCCTTGACCCTTGTTACAAACATGAGCATCAAGTAATGCTTAGTTTTAGTAGGTTTGAAATTACTAAGACATGGTCAATGGATTGGTAGGTCTCGTGACCCTATTTCATATGATGAGCATCTCGAGTGGTCATTGGAATGTTTCATAGTCATATAAAATAGTAAATACTTGAGAATGTTCTATGTGTTATCCATATGATACATCAATTCATAGGATTTGAAATCTTATGCATAGTATCCAATATGTTTTTTTACTCATGTAAATATCACGTTAGTATTCATTGGTATAAGTGGTACCCAACAAGTTGCTAAATGATGCAAGAAACCAGTTGAGTTCGGTGTAATAATTGGATTTATATTGTTGAGTTCATTCTTGGGTCATCATTTGAGTAGAGTAACATGTTCATTAATGGAACCATAGTCACCCCAATGATTGGGATGGTAATTCAAGAGGATTTGGTGTTTTGACGTGCCAGTTTGGTTAATTTTGGTTTTCATTCCATGTACTAATAGTTGTGATTGTTAAATAGAGGAGTCTCATAGGTGTGTTCAAGGTGATTTTGAACTTGAACACTTGTGTATGGTTATTCTATCCCTACATTCAATGAATGTAACAGATTTATGGTGGGGAATGACACATCATTTATGCTAAATGTGTCCTTCAAGGTATAATGAACTAAACCAAGGAAGACCTTTTGAAAATAGGTTTTCCATTTGAAATTCAATTTATATGGAAATACGGTAAGATGTTGGTTCTTTCTAGATAACACGATGTTGGTGTAATTTTCCATGTGTGAATAATTGGAGAAAAATTGATGGTCATTGATGGACTTTGGTTGTTAAGATAGAAAAATTGCTAAATGCCTCATTTGGTAAAGTCATTGTGATCGTCTAATGGTGATTCATAAGTAGGAGTAACCATGATTTTCTAAGGAATTAGGCATGTGGCAACCCTAATATACTTCCTAACACATGTCAATTATGAATGGATGGTGATAAATAAAATCCTATTTGGGTATTATAGATTAGATACAAAAATTATCCCTATCTTGATATTGTTCTTGATACACTAAGAGAGAAACATTTATACATCACGATATATTTTTAAAAGATTTTGGCTTTTTGTGTGTGTGGTTTCTAACAAATTTTCACTCTTGGAATATGGGTTATATTGAATATTTGAGAGTCTAGAGTGATACCTTGTATTCTATGTATGAACACCTTAGATGGAAACTTGTACACCATCTATTTTCATCCAACATAACCCCTCGGTGGATGCTGCTTTGGTCTTAGTAAACAATCTATTTTGATTATTTTAGCTTTTTACCAAAACCAGTTTTATAAACATGGAGTATAGACTACCATTGGTTAGTTCTATGAAATCCTATTCAATAAATCTGAACATATCCCTGAATGTTTGTCTGTATTAGAGTATTTTTAAACGGTGATAATTCCAGTGGTTTTGGACATAGGTGACACCCTTTTTCGCTTTGAGTAATGATAGATTAAATGAATGAGTGGTGGTTTCAAAAAGAAACATATCTGAAGAGAGGTGTATACTTCAGTGAAATTTCCCATGGTAAACTCAATATTCCATGTATTAAGGTGATATAGTTCAATTTTTAATACTTAGTTCATCGAATATAAGATTTTTTGGAATGGTCGGATGGTGTGTTTTAACCAGTTACCCATATTGTTTCAGGAAACCATTTGGTGAGGTATCGTTTCTAGAACGCAGATAGGGAAGGATGAGTGTGTTATATATTTTCCTTGGATTTTCATAAAAAGGCTTCTCAACATAGAAAATGAGGTTTTTGGGGAGTCAATCAGTAGATCAACTCAAAGTGACGATGGGAGCACCGCTTGAATTCTTATGGTGTGATTGGTAGGAAATTCTAATGGGGGAGGAACTATGGCATGGGATATGATGTTTAGTATAAAGACCTATGGTGGCGATCACCATTGGAATTATTTTAAAGATATGAATAAGTGGTCATGTCCCAATAGAAATAGTCTTGGTTTCGAATCATTTTGCAATTTTAGTTGGATGATGTTTGTTGGCTAGGGTTTTGACGTCACAAATGTCATGTGCTTATTTAATTCCCCTAGTTACATTAGGAATTAAAAAAAACGAGGCTATTTTAATAGGAGTTCAACACCCTTTTTGGTCAAATGATATTTTCATTATTCCTAAAGGATTATCGGGGATTAGAGGTTGTATGGTGGGGAGGTTGGAGTAACCCATGCTTTTGGACCATAGGAAAATCCAAAGGAATATAAATTATGTCGTTTAATGGATGTGACATTTTTCATACTGAGTATCAGAATGTGATTTCACGTGTAAAAATAGGTTAATATGTTTTTTTATATTCAGGTAAATTACAAATATTTCCCTCAAGTGTATAAATGTGTTTTTGGAGTATTGGGCCTAATAAATACTAAGAAAGGTGGTTTGAATAGGGTGCATGATTTTACTAAAAATGTGAGGACAGTAGTAGAAAACTATGTGGCCTGAATCGTAGGAGAAGCAGACATCCCACTTGTTGTACATGGATTTTTCTCAAAATGTTCTCCTAGAACTCATGGTTAGTTCAACATAGGTAGTAAATACCTAAAATTCATCACATGGTTGGATCATAGTAATGAAAACCATGTGGAACAACTGTGCAAGTGGGTTTCCTAGGTAATAAGAACCACATGGTTAGCACATAAGTTTTCCAAACCATGTGGCCAAACTGTATGACCCAATTTTTTGGATGAAACTATGATTGTCAACTTAATGAGGATAAATTTTCTTTTTCTCATTTCCTTTATATCCCTCTATTTCCATGTGCTCTCCCACATTACTCATTGGCTTCCACCACAAACCTTACATTGGATTTTCCAGATCTTCTCTGTCTGTCCTTGGATTTGATCATTATCGATCCCTATGGATTCCTATTGGTAAACTCCTGATTCCTTTGGAATATATCTTTTTATAATGTACTCTCGACTATTTTATTGAGGTGAAATCTCATGTTCCCTATTTTCAATGAAAATCTCCATTTTGTATATTTTTCCAAAACTGGACTGAATCAAACATTGATATTGGACTAGTGGAACACCCTAATCATGAGGATGGAGGTCTATGTAAATTTCAAAAGTTATATTTAGTTTCAAGAATAATATAGTTGCACCACACACTGAACATTTCCACAAATTACATTAATTTTTTTTCCAACATATAAAATTATTCTTTGCACCTTATATTACTCATGTTGGTCATTTTGTGTATGTTGAAGATGTGAACCTCGATGAATAACACCCCGCTTGCTAAATTTTATCCTTTTCAATTAATTGATCAAATTCCTGGAATTACTTCTATGCATTTTCCAGGGACAAGTAATGTAATTCCCCCTGGAAGGCCTTGACATATTTGAAATGGAACCTCCTAATTGTGATGTTGAAGATCTTGAACGTTTTTCCTTGATTTTGGTAGTTTTTCTAAAATGTTACATTGAAGTGAGATGAGTTATAGATATTTCATTTTATGATTAATTATGATAAATGAATTACTGACAAATAATTCCATTTTTTATAATAAAACCCCTTAGATAAGGTGCATTGTCTTCTAAATTACCAATAGGTAATTAGTTATTTTAATATTACTTGCCTTATTGAATTGGTATTTTGATCCATTCCTAATGTCAATGTTATTTGTAAGTCATGTTTGATAAATGATGTCTTCATTATTATTTTTAACTCCCTATGATTTTACAAATTAATTTATTAAAAAATTCAATCAACATGAAGTCTATGTGAAAAAACACTTTGAAATTTATAGGAGATAGTTATACCCTAGATATTAGATATATGTTTTCTACTTCTATATTTTGAATTTCAAAAAACTGACACAGACAGTTGCGATCATTAAGTTATTTTGAGTCTGATAGGATCAACATAAAATTTGGTGAATAGTATATTACCCTTAGGAATAGTAACATAACCTTATGAATTGTATATTACCCTTATGAATATTAACATAACATTATGCATAGTAATTGATCCTTATGGATAGTGATGTCACACATGCAATTATAAAGATGATTTAGGCACCATATAATTGAGAATGAATGTTTCAAAAAATAATAATTAAGTGTGGGTGTTTTTGTGAGTAATAAATATTTAATTTCAATTTCAAATTACTAAATTAATAAATTCAGAAAATTTATTTGTAAATAAATATTTTTTTTCCTATTATTTTAGGATAAATTTATGAGACCTCATTTAATTTTTGAATGTATTATAAAATAAGTTTTAAATTTAAAATCTATATTTTTCTTGTAAATAATGATTATATTTAAAAATTAATTTTATATTATTTATTAAATCATTTTGATAAAATGGAGTTCTTTTTTAAATTCTATATGTCAAAAAATGGTTAGGGTGTGTTTTTTGGATTTTTCTGAAATATTTGAATTTTTGGTGAATAGTGGAATTCAGAAATTTACCAAATATGCTAAATAAATGAATTCCAGCATCATGGATGAGTCATGGAGGATGGAAATGGAAATTTTTACTAACTCACATGAAACTATTACTTCTTTAAGGAAAAATAATCAAGTCTATTAATAGTCTTGAGACAAAATAATAAAATAATGATTAAAATAATAGGAAATTACTCCTCTCATCCACTATAAAATCCACCCATCACCCCCACTTCTCCTCACTCCACTAAGACTTGAATATCCATAATGATTTTAAAAATACCCTTCCCTTGTCCATCAACAAATCCAATATCCCTTTTTGTTTCTAAAAGACCAAAACACCTCCCCTTAAAGATGTTTTGAAGGAGGTGCATTCAAGAGGTAAATCCACATCTTCTTTCTTTTATATTTCATTAGATATTCCATTCTTTTTGTTATCCTCTAATAACCTCCTCTACCCAAATGATACTTATTTCTACAGTATAATCTACATAATGAGAATTATATAATTTTAAAATAATATCCATCATAAATATTCTTACTCTCTGTCTTAATTTATAAACAAAATCATCGTCTCTGAGGTGCCCCTTTACAACCTTTGTGGACAACAAAGTCTCGTTCATCAATTTTTACCGTAGTTCGGGACATGAAACCATTTTTTTGGTTGAAAAAAAAAATAAAATTTGTATTATAACCTATTTAATTTTATGGAACTATTTTATATACATATTATTAATACATACAGTTAAACTATTTCACAATATTCAAAATAACACCAAAATAATCTAAATGATAGTCATTACTTTTTCATCTAATAACTCATCCTCATACCATATGTAAAAATAAAATATATGAACATTTATGATTATTTATTTTCCTTAGAATAATATAAAACATATTTCGTAGAATTATATCCTTTCTACATGAACTCCATTAGTTATAAAAAAGCAAACCAATTATTAAAATCAAGGAAATGAACACTCCCAAACAAATAAACTCAATCATATAAAATATCAATAAGTCCATATATTAAATTAATAAAGTAAATTTCAAAAAAATTATATATTAAGTTATCAATAAGTATAATTTCATATTCATGGACCTTATGTTCATGAACGGAACATATTCAGACATACGGTAAGGTGTTTCAACCCGAACCCCTATTTTCTTTCTGATTACTATTAGTCTTTCTTATTCCAAATTAAATTATCATTTATTATTATGTACTTTTCATAAATTCTTTTATAATTTCATAAAAATTTGTACAAACAGAAGCTTTCATCATTTTATGGAGAGATACATGTTTTAAAAGGATCATGAAAACATTATTCGCGTAATACAAGCCCAATTCAACAGAATTTCTCGAATTCTTACATGTTTTAATGTCACTCTATATTCATATTATAGGAAAAATTAATTGTTCTAAAATTACTAATTTTATCATAATAAAATTAAATTATTTAAATTCTGGTTTTATACATATATTTTTCCAAAATAACTATTTTTTCATAGTACAAGAGTATTTATCTCCAGAATTACTCAATAATTTTAGAAGAGTAATTTTCTCTATTCCAACACTCATGTTGAATCTGTTGTGTATTTGGGACTAATAGTTTCTAATATCATCTAAAATATGGTATTTAATGGTTTATTATCAGTTTTATTATGGATTTCCTATCAAGAAACTATTCATCATATTACTCAGAGTGGTTAGTGTTTCTGTATATGTAATGTTATTTATGTTTCATATATTTGTTTAAATATTAATGTATATATTGTTTAAGATTATACCAATTCATATGATAAATTTATTTGAAATATTATATGATGGGTGGGTCCCTATATATCTCCTCTATGCATCAGTAGGTCTCGTGAGACAAAATAGATATATTCATGGCTGAGGCCTTTCCCATTTCCAGATATGGTTTTGGTTGTGGTCATAATCATTTTCAGATGTCTTGGATGAGGCCTTGATGGTGTATTTCATAATTTCTGGTATCATTCATTTCTCTCATTAGGAACAAGTAATTGATAGTCCATGAGGTTATTTGACTAGTATAATACCCATGATTATGTTTTTATTGTGGTATTATTTATTTAGCTTTTATTTCTTCCATATTGTGTGGATTTATATTTTTATGGCATGTGTTTATAGTAATTAACATGCCAATTTTTTATATTTATGAACTATTCCACTGTATTTCTTACCGTTAATGGGCATATCAGATCACCCCTTTCTCTTGTTTTATTTTCTGAGGATATGAATATGTAAATTATGAATGATTGTTTGGGATATTCAAGGAGTCATGGGTGTTTCAAATGGAATATATATATATATATATATATATTGTATTTCCATAAAAGTTGTAATGTTGATCTTATGTATGTCTCTTTTCTTCCAATACATTTAAACTATTAATTAATTTGGGATATGAATTCCTTATAATCATTCCAATGTAATGAAATTAGGCACCAGCTCGGGGCAACAAGGGATAGGTCTTAACAGTTGGTATTAGAGAAAGTTTAGTAGAAAACATGGAAACTAGATTTAAAAATTGTAGAATAGATAGAAAAACCCTAAGATAGTATTAACATATAAGAACATACTCAAATTTTGTTAAGGAATGTATTATGTGGAACATTCTAGAAAAGACATCCCTATATGGATACTACAAAAGAACGAGGTTAGGGAACAAATGTACCTAGGAGTAACAACTCAGAAAAGGAGTTTCGGGATTGACCCTGAGTATCATGGTACACACCAACAGGGCTTACTGGGCACATGGTTTTACACTTTTGTTTGATATTATTAGTATAATTCAAACTATCCTTACAAACCATTATGAAGGAATTAATGGAAATTTTTTTCTTATAGAAACCATGTTTATGATTATGTGATTAGATATGAATAGGATTCCTATTTATTAAATGTATTGTTCTATGTTGATATTATACATTATAATTCATAACCTAATATAGTGTATGAAATTACATAGAAATGGAACCTAGTGGAATGAATGGAAACCTCCTGAATATGTGTATCCCATGTAGCGATTTTCCACCTATATAAGATTATGATATTGACACTAGATTTATGATTGGTGCTGAGAAACTTATAACTATAATGGTACAATTAAATAAGGTTATGAATAGTAACCTTACCTGTATAGTGTATCATGATCCATAATGTGGAGGAGTAATGTTATACCACTTTTTGCGAAAAAAGACTCCATCATTCAATGGGACTACAAACCCATTCCTAGCAGAGCAGTGGTTATGTTCATTAGAGAAGAAATTTCACACTTTAGGATGTAATAAATGAGAGAAGTTTTTCATGGTAGTTTATCTTCTATCAACATATGTAGATTAATGATGGTCAATAATTCAAAACAAAAAGGAGGAATAAGAAATATAAGGAATTTAATAAAGGAATTTTAAGGAAATTTCCCAAGAAAAGTATTTTCCTCATGGACAACAAACAGATATGGAGAGGAAGTTTTTGAGTCTTAGAGAAAAAGAGGCTGAAAATGTTGAAATGTGTGAAGAAAACAATAAAAGGTTATAAAATCATGTTCAGACTATATACGTAACACAAGAAGCAAGAGTGATCGATTATTTTATGGTTTAAAACCATCCCGACAATGGGAAATAGTCTCCCAAAGATTCTCATCATATGAAGACATTGTCTCATGTGATGTCAAGACAGAGAGAGAATTCTCTATCTTATGAAAATATAGGAAAAAATATAAGAAGAGGGTTTAATAGGATTGAATAGTTTAAGGGAAGAATAAAAAGGTGAATTTTCCAACATGTGATACTTGGGGAAGGAAACACCTCGGTGCGTACATAAAAGGAAAAGGATTTTGCTAAATGTATAGATAGAAAGGATATAATGTTGGATATTATAAGTGATAAAAAAATACATCAATGTTCAATGATATAATTATTGGGTGATATGACACTACGCTAATGATTGACCAAAATCATCAAGGAATCAAGCCTTAGAAAAGCCCATGGGAGTAAAGCTAAGCTCATACTATCACCATTTCTCAGGATAGAGATCCTAATGATGAGGTGGAAGGTACTTCAATAATTTCCTGAAAATTATCCACTGCATTGTTTTATTCTAGATCATCACATTCTTTTATATCTTACCAATTTTCGAAAAAAATTAGATATTTACAATTTGATCTCATAATGGAGTAGTCAGTCAAATCACCTAAGGGAAGTATATTTGCAGCAAAGACGTGTCGATCAGTACCCCTTATGAAATATAAATGTTCCTCAATAACAAATCTTTTCATAATAACCATGATAAACTTTTATATAATCCCTTGTATGTATTTCATTTCAAATTATGATGAAAAAATCTATTGTAAGAAGAAAGAAGATACTATTTTTGAGAGCGATGTAGAATCCCCTGTGTTTAGGGAATAAATTTCATAATTGCATTGTTATCTAGATCTACCACCAATAGATATAATTAATTCAGTTCTTGGTGAGTATGAGAATGAAATATTAGTAGATGAAGAAAGAAATCATGAAATTGAGAATGTACATATTGTGCAAGAATATGTTGACGTTTTTCAAGGGTATTAACCTAGACACCCCAACAGTAGGAAGTTTAGTTCTCTGTTGATTTAACTCCTTATTCAAGGCCTATATCAAAGAATCCTTGAATAATAGACACTATGGAAGTAGTAGAATTGAATAAATTACTAGATAAATTTAGCGATAAAATGATTTATTCACCCTGTTGTTTCTGGCTGAGGAGCCTATATTATTTTCATTAAGAATAAAAATGGATCTATTATGTTTTGCATTTACTAAAGGGAATCAATGATATTACAGTAATGAAAAAGTATCTCTTACCTCTCACTGATTATTTATTTAATCAACATTATGGATCTGAATATTTTTTGATGATTGACCATCGATTTAGATATTATCAATTGCGTGTGAGGAAGGAAGATATTACAAAGACAACATTTTTAACTATGTACTGGTGTTACATGTTTATGTTAATGCCTTTTGGACTAGCTAATTTACCCTTTGTTTTCATGTATCAAATGAATAAATTTTCCAGGAATATCTTGGTGATTTTTTTTTGTGTTTATTAATGATATCATAGAATAATCCTAATTCTATGAAGATCATGAGAATTCCTTGTTCATTATTGTAAAGACTCACAAAATAAAGGAGTTATATTGGATGATTAGAGATTGTGAATTTTGGATTGAAAAATATTCTTTTCTTATCCATATTATATCTATGGATGAAATAATCATTGATCCTGAAATGATAATGGCGGTTCATGAATGGCCTACTCCAATGAACATAACTGAGGTAAATAGTTTTACTGGTTTAGAAGTTTATTATTGGCATTTCATTTAGAACTTCACTCGATTAGACAACCAATTAAATAAGATTACTTGCTATGGAGTTATGTATATATGCAAATAATATTTTCAAGAATGTTTTGAATAATTTAAGTGGATATTAGTGAATGATCTAATCCTATTTCTACCATCCGGGAAGTGTGGATTTGTGATTTATAGGGATGCATCAAAGAAAGGACATGGTTGTTTCCTAATTCATAATGATAGAGTTATGGCCTACGAATCAATGTCTTTAAAAATACATGAAGAAAACTATCAAACTCATGATATTGAGTTAGCATCTATAATATTTTATTTGAATAAATGGAGACATTATATCTATGGTGAAAGATGTGAGATATATAATGATCAAAATATATTGAAATAAATATTCTCACTAAAAGAAATCAATATGAGGAAAAGGTGATGGCACAATATTTTCAAGGATTATAATTGTTCCTTAGAGTACCACACAGGAAAGAAAAATAAGGTAGTTGATGAATTGAGAAGGAAGGATCATGGATTTATAATTAGAATGATAATTTTCAACGATCCTATGTATATGGATATAGATAGGATAGAAATTGGAATTATCAAAGAAGGTGAAACATCGTTACTTTTACTATTGGTTTCCCAACCATTGTCATTAAAAAGGAATAGAAATTATCAGTATATTAATGAGAATCTTCAAAAGAAAATTAATGATGTGAATGATGGGAATTTGGCATAATTCTTATATGAAGGGTGAATTCTGATGTTTTGGAAGAGTCTTTTTGCTCTCACTATACAAAATATAAAAGGGGAGTTATTTCATGATGAACAAAGTTCAAATTTATCTAAACATCATGGTAACACTAAAATGTATAGAGATTTTATAGAAAAGTTTTTGTGGGAAAAAGTGAAGTGGGAAATTGCTTATTATGTATCAAGATGTTTAGTTTATCTACAAGTGAAGGACAAATGATAACATCTTAGAGGAGTCAGTTAATCTATACCTATTCCTACATGGACATGGGATGACATAACCATGGATTTTGTCACTGTATTTCCAAAAACTCCAACAAATAATAATTCAATATGAGTAATTGTGGATGGACATACGAAATATATTCATTCCCACCCTATAAGGAAGGATTTTCCACTAGAGAACCATTCACGACTCTATATAAATGAATTATTAAGACATTATGGCTAAACTATTCCAATAGAGCATGATCATGATCCTCGATTTACATCAAAATTATGGAAACGTCTTTAGAAATCATTGGACAGTGAGTGTCATTTGAGTACTTCTTATCACCCCCAAATTTATGGGCTTCTAGAATGGACGATCCAAACATTATAATACATGTGGAGATCATTAACGCTCGGATTTAAAGGTATTTGGGATTATTATTCAAATACGGTAGAGTTTGACTACAATAATAGTTTCCATTCTAGTATTCAAGTGGGACCATATGAATCATTGTATAGAAAGTGATTTCGTACACCAACATGCTGTGGTAAAGTTGGTGAAAGGAAGCATGTGGTTCCAGAGCATGCAGAGTAAACAATAGGAAAGGTAAAGACTATTCAAACCCATATCAAATAATCTCAAAGTATAAAAAAGAGCTATGAAGATAATAGAAGGAATGAGTGGAAATTCTCTGTGGCAGATCATGTTTTCTTGAAAGTATCTCCATGGAATGGTGTCATAAGATTTGGGATGAAAGAAAAAATGAGCCCCCAGTACATATGCCCTTTTGAAAATTTGGTGGGAATTAGAGTTGTTTCATATCTTTTGGAAATGTCCCCTAGCCTTTCTATGGTAAAAAATGTGTTCTATGTATCATTATTGAGAACGTATAATCCATACCAGACACAAGTTCTCACTTATGAAGGAATGGAATTTGAACCTAACTTATCTTACTATGAAGAGCCAATCCAGATTACGGAAACTAAAGAACCTACTTTTAGTAAATAGACGACTAGGTTGGTAGTTTTACTTTGTAAGAGTCGTAAAATTGAAGAGGATACATGGGATCCTAATGAACTTATGAGGAAGACCTACCCAAATAATTTAATGAGCTAACTTTCTAGTAATTTCAAGAATGAAATTTTTGTAAGGGGGAATAATATAACACCTTAAGGTCTTATAATTAAATTTATTATATAATGCACTCAAAACTGAGTCTATGAAAAAAAAACTTTGATATTAATAGGGTCAACTTATATTTTTGGTGAATAGTAACATACCCTTATGAATGGTAAGTTACCCTTATGAATATTAATTTATCCTTATGACAAGTAACCTCACCCATGTATGTATAAATAATACTCAGGCACCATATAAATGATTGAGAATATTTTATAAATTAATAATTAAGTATTTGTATTCTAGTGCGTAATAAATATTTCATTATATATTTAAGTTAATAAATTAATAAAATTCATAAAATAAATTCTATATAAATATTTTGTGTCCTATGATTTCATAATAATTTAACGCAACCACAATTAATTTTTGGATGACTTATAAAAGAAGTTTTAAATTTAAAATCTATATATTTCAAGTCAATAATGATTTTATTTAAAAATTAAATTTCTCCTATTTAGAAAATAATGTTGATAAAACAGAGCTCATTTTTGAATTACAGAAATATAAAAATTGTTAGCGTGATTTTTTTGTAGTTTTTCTCAAATACATGAATTTTTGGTGAAGAGTGGAATTTTGTAATTTACAAAATATTCAAAATAATTGAATTTATACATCATGCATGAGACATGGATAATGTAATTGGGTATTAGTTCGAACTCACATTAACTTATTACTATTTGGATTCACAATAATCAATACTATTCATAGTTTTAAACCAAAATAATAATTTAATGATTAAAATAATGGGAAATATCTCCTCTCCTCCTCTTTAAGAGCCACTCAATACAACCTCATCTCCCCACTAATCTAGGCCTTGAATATCATAAATGTTATTCCCAAATACTCTTCTCCTGTTCCTCAACATGTCAAGGAGTCGTTGGTGTTTCCCAAATTCCAAAAAACCTTCCATTAAGGAGGTGTATTCAAAACGTAAATCCACATCTTCTGTCTTTTAAATTTCATTTCAAGTTCCTTTATTTTGTTATCCTCTACTAAAATCCTATATCCAAATGATGTTTATTAATACATTATCATATATTTATATATTAATTATATCATGTTAATTTAATAACCATTTTCAATCTCCATACTCTCTCTCTCTTGTTTTATAAATGAAATCATTGTCTGCGATGTGCCGAGTTACAACCTTTGTTGAAGATGAAGTCTTGTTATTAAATTTATCCCTCAATTATGGTCATGAAACCATTTTTATGGTTGAGAAATATAATAAATACGTATTATAGTGAATCTAATGCTCTAAAACTTGTATATATAAATAATATTAAAACATACCAAAAAACTAGTTTGCAATATTCAAAATACTACCACAATAATCTTAATGATTTCCTTAATGTTTCACCGAATAACTCATCCTAATACCATATAAAAAAATGACGAATATGAAAATGTAATATTATGAATTTTCATTAGTGTCACATTAAACCAATTATGGTGAATTATATCCATTCCACATTCAGTACATTAATTTTAAACAAGAAAACTGATTTTGAAAATCAAGGAATCACACACTCTGGAATGAAAGAATTCAGTAATATAAAATATCAATAAGGCTATAAATGAAATTAATAAAATAAAAGTATAATAGTTTCTGAATGAATTTATTAATAAGTATAATTTCATATTCTGGGACTTTAATTTCAAGAGGGAAAAATATTCGGTCACAGCGTAAGGGTTTTCAACCGGAACCTCCATTTTCATTCGGGTTACTATTTGTCTTTCTTAATCCCAACTAAA
The DNA here is from genome assembly GCA_963277665.1 of Viscum album. Lineage (NCBI taxonomy): Eukaryota > Viridiplantae > Streptophyta > Magnoliopsida > Santalales > Viscaceae > Viscum > Viscum album. Next base: position 1,390,860,982 of record OY728134.1, on the reverse strand, counting down.
CTATTATTTATTCTTATTTAGTAATAATAAAATCTATTTTAATGTTCTATAAATTATTACTAACTATAATCCTTCATTACTTCATGGAGATATACATGTTTTATAAGGGTCTTTCAAAACATCTTCTCGAAAAACAAGCTCGATTCTAGAGAATTTCTCAAATTATTACGTATTTTCAAGGGTACTCAATAATCTATTTTAAGAAAAAATTATTTTTTATAAAATTAAGTATTTTATAATTAGAGAAATAAATTATTTCACTTATAGTTTAATACTAATATTTTTTCAAAATAACTCTTTTTTCATTGTAAATGAGTATTTATCTCAAGAATTACTCAATGGTTTTATAAGGGTAATTTTTTCTATTTCAACACACTTATTGAATATTATGTATAATTGGGACTAATATATTATGATATTATCTACCATATATTATTTAATTTTTTATTACTAGTTTGAATATGGATGTCATATCTTTAAACCATTCACCATATTACTCTGAATGGTTAATGTTTATGTTTGAGGAAAGTTATTTTCATTTCATATGTTAGTGTCAATATGATTGTATATATTGTTTATGATTATATACAATCATATGATGAATTAATTGGACTTATTATGTGATTGTTTAGGACCGCAATATCCCCTCGATGCATCGGTAGTTCTAATTAGGCAAAATAGACATGGACTTGGCTAAGGCCTTTCCCATTTTCACATATGCTTTTGGTCGATGCCTTAATCATTTTTAGGGGTCTTGGCCAAGGCATTAACGATATATTTCATATTTTTTGGAATTGTGCATTTCCATCATTATGAAACATGTAATTGATAGTCTATGTGGTTATCCAACTAGTATAATAAGCATGATTATGTTTTATTTTGCAATTATTTATTCATCTTTAATTCCAACCATATTGTGTTCAATTATATTTTTTAAAGGCATGAATTTTAAGTTATTCGTAATGCCTAATGTTAATTTTTATGATAACTTCCACTGTATTGATTTCCTCTAATGATAATCTAATCTCGCCCCTTTCTAATCTTTTTTTACGAGGATATGAATAAGTAAATTATGAATTGCTTTTGGGGATATTCTAGGAGTCATTGTTTTTTCTAATGGAATATATATCATATTTCCATTTAAATTGTAATGTTGAACTTATGTATGTATCTATTTTTTCTATGTTACTAAACTATTGATTCCTTCGGGATACGACTTTCTTGTACTCATTTCAATGTAATTAAATAATACCCCGGGTCCTGCCAACTAGGGTCAGGACTATATATTATTAAATTGAGTTTTCCCTCTAAAAATGTTATCGAACCATTGCAAATTTTATGTTTTTGTCTTGACCCACTCCTATTAAATTAATAAATTAATCATTATCTACCTAAATACTTATATTTCTTTATAAATTGTTTTTTTCATGTATCTAAAAACCAACTTTCTCATGGTACATTCTAAGTGCCATGTTGATTATTTTTAATGAATTTCCATGTTTTTTTAGTTTGAACAGAATGTGTAAAATGAAATGGATTTCTCATGATGGATTTCCTTTAGAGAATGAATTTAATGTTCCAATAAATGATATGGATTAATTACATTTAGAATAATTCTTCATGATGGTTCACATATTGTGAATGAATTTGATGTTTAATATGAATTGTAATGGGCAGAAAGGACACTCCAATCATAGAATTAATGTACTTTCAATTGTTAAATATAATAAATTTAGTTATAAATCAGATTGATAAATATAATGCACGAGAGGATTTTCCTGATGGATTATCTTATAATTGTAATACGATTATACCTTTATATAGATAGTTGAATGATGGTAAGATTAGTGATGAACATGGAAGAATCACACACCCTTACATCGATTGTTGATTCATGGCATCTCACCCCAATGATAATATAGGAATGATGGGCTGAGGCACCACATTCCATGTTGAGTGTTGATATTAAATAAAAGTGATGACTTCGAGTGTTGACATGATGACACAGTCACCATCTCAAGTGTCTAGCATGACGTATTATACTCATGATGAGATGTAGGAAATATACCCTTTTGCTTGTGAGTATAAGCTCATTAAGCTATTTATGGATGACTGACGCATGCTCAAGTCTAACTAGCACCTAGTCTGCTTGGTATATGTCAATTTACAACCATACATACTTGGTCCATATAGGTAGGTGGCGTATATAACTAAACTATATACATATATCATTACAACATATATGGTTTATGTTTAGAAATCAATTTATAATAATGTTCTGAAGTAGGTAGACCCTCAGGGTGTCCTTTAAGAACTTGATTGGGTTGTTTTTTATTTATTTAGTCAGTTTATTATTCATATTACTTGAAAACAACATTACCATTCATTCATAGACTCATTCAAGATATAGAAACTATTGGTGTTAAAGAATAAATATTATTATCTCAAAACATAATTGAGCCAAATTTAGTCTAGTGTACCAACGAAGAATATATTTTCTTGGGATAATGGATTATTTATCACTACAATACTTTTACATTGGAGTTAGGAGCATAAAATTGTTCCGGAGATCAGGATTCTCATCAAGATAACCTTTGGGGTTCTTGTTTCTTTTCTTATTCTTTTAATATATTGTATCTTATTTCATACTATATATATACTATTTAAGATTATGTATCATCATCTATAAATGAAGTCATTATTGTATATTAGTGTTGTCCATCAATTATTATTCAGTTATTGTTATTCATCCAGTACATTGCAATTTTTTAGTACTACTTTCCGTATTGTATGTTATTTATTTCTATTATACAATTCTACTACTCTAATCAGCAGGGTATGGTTTACCCACCATTAATTCTTTATACCCTCACTTCTATTAGGAATCCATGGGTGTATGGGGAGGCATTATTTAGGCCATGTAACCCACCAATCCAACTATCTGTTTAGTGAGTAAGCTAGTTTGGGATGTTACAACTCCCAACTATGTGATATCTCAGATATGAAACGTATTCTAGAGGACTAGACAATAACCATAATCAGACTTATCTCCACACTAAAAGGGGATAACATGGATAATAGGTGGTTAGATGAAGGTGTTAGTGTTGATCTTGCACCATTATTTTTTAATGATATTGTGCATGTTGAGAACTCAATAGACATAATTGATGGTAGAGAAAATTCAGGTCTTTAGAAACATTTCATTAACACCCCTACCATTTAGGATTCCATGAGACTTGATGAAAAATTAATTAAAGTAACAAAAATTTCGTATATTTTAAAAACATGAATAACCCTACCGATTTGGAGGATTTACATGTTATTTGTAGTTTATTAGGAAGCCAACAGTTTTTCATCATTTTGGTATTTTTTTAAAATAAAGTCAAACTCTATTCATTTGATGTCCCTCATCAAATATTTATGTATGTATATTTTTCTACAGTGAACATTGAAATGGTTATTCACAAAAAAGGAATAAAATTTGATTCTTCTCCCAACTCAAATAGGGATACAACTGAGATCCCTGAAGTGGTAGATTCCCAAGAGACCATAATCCATGATCCTAGAAAAACTCATGTGGATGTCCCCATCCATGATGATTTTAGTCAGAGTGATATGGTTGGGAGTACAATGGAGGAATTTATCCAAACGTCTGATCTAATAATGGTTGTGATTTATTTGATAATTTGGATTTTTTATGGACATATATTTTTATAAACCCACTATTGTTGATGAGGTGTGTCACTTCATATTTACTCTCATCGACATATGTAGATGATCATGAGGTGGGGTATTCTATTCCTATTTATTCAACATTAGTGGGATAAACTGATGCTTCCTTGGATGGAGTTTAACAATATTAATTATTAAGTTCACTAAATCAACAATACATATATCCCACTCAAAGAGGCTCAGAGTCAGACATGGGGATGGATGATCCTATTCTCACAACATGCCCTATTGTTTTGCAATACATCTAGAAGATAGTCTTTAGGAGGCCTCTTGAAGACATACAATCATGACTTAATCAAATAAAAATAGTATTTACCTTCATAGGGTATGGTGGGTTGGATTATGACATGATCCATCATTCTATATAGTCAATCAATCTATAATGTGAATAGGATTAGAGGTCATTGCAGGATAATGCATAATTATTATTTCAGTTTGAACCCCTTAGGGGTTTTGTGTCCCAGGTGGAGAAGAATAATTCCAAGGAGGTGGAGAAGCATAATTGGCCTCTAGAAGTGAAATATCTCCATGTTATAAATCATTAAGAAAAATTAAACACCATACTAGAAGATATGGTCCAAATCCACCATTCCATGAGGATAGTATCGAAACAAGGTGATGATTTTGTGGCTAGGGAAAAATAGAATCTTCATAATGATAAAAAGGATATTTCCCCACAATGATCTGGGTTCGAGAAAGTGGTAGAAAATGATCAATCCATATTTCAGCATTTCAAAACCAATTTCTAGGAACAACTATAAAATATGGAAGAGAGGATATAGCGTGTGGAAGCTTATCTGCATTTTAGAAAAAAATGAAATGGATTTATGTTTCTGGTCACCTTTACTTGATTTTTTTTTGCAATTGGTTCAATTGATATGATAGGGGAGAGGGGGAACTCAATTATTTTACCCAGTTCGTTGGAAAATTTGATCATAGTTCTACATTTTCAAGGGTCATATGGACAACCCTAATAACTTTTTTTCATTTTTTTCATTGCCCAAATTTTTCCTTTGTATTATATAATGTGGACTTATCCATCAGACATTTCTTTTTCACAGCTCTCCCTTTATGGATTTTCATCATAACATGTTTTGTGCTTTTTACCATTCAATTGATCAATTCATTCCTAAACTGTATTTATCATATTCTAGTGATTTGAGACACTTCTTTTACATAGTTTTCCATTTTTTTGTTTTTTAGCCTGGGAAGTATAATATCATTTTTTTGTGAAATTTAAGGTCATTAAAGCTAGGATAATGTGTCTGTTGTTTTAAGTAAAACATATTTGACCATATTTTTTGTAATGAGGACTGAAATAATTATCATTATCATAGTATGTTTAAAAATTCATTTGATACCTAAAGGGTAATTCTGAGTCATGATTTTCTGATTCTCTGATCTAAAACATAAGATGAGACAAGCATATGATGAATGGTTATACTTTTTTTTAAAAAGATGATTGTAGTAAAATATTTTCATGTCTCATGGGAATAGATATGTTCTATCCCAAGGAAAAATGTTCCTCTAGTTGAAATTCCCTTTTGTGAGAAAGATTAGGTAAAGCCAACTGGGGAATGTCACTACAGTGTTAGACAATGGTATCATCAAGAATTTAGACATTACCCCAACAAAGGTCAAGATTTTTTTGATGATATAAATATATCAGAATCACAATGGGGGGGGTTCTCCAATGGATGGTGTCTGAGAATGATTAGAGAATCTATATTGGAATTTACTAGGAATAGAAAACCACATCTACACACATTTTTATCATGTATAGAAGGGTACATTATCTTAATGACCAATTTCAAGTGGAAGGCCCCTTTCTAATAAGGGATAAAGCAACATGAAGTTTAATATAATATGACCAGGAAATATAACAGGTATATGCGGTTAATCTATAGAAAAATAGTGGAATCCTAAAGATACTAACATTTTTTTACTGATTTACTATGTATGTTTATAGAGATTTAGACTTTCCCGTACATCCAGTTTGGTTTGTGGAAATAATTATCCTAAATATAAGAGGATAACTTCAAGTTAAAATTACCCAAATATGGGGGGAAAATGGGTTCTTACATAGGTCTTACATAAATGATGTAAAGAAGGGGGTTGTTTACTAAGCCTAGTCCCAAAGCTCAAGGACTAGTTTTCACTATTTAACTCATTTTAATGATAACAAATCCGTACATAGTTATGGAAAACTAGGTCATTTAAAGTCTTTATGTTAGTACATATCATTCATTTTAATTTATCTGAACAAGGAATATATAGTTATTTTAATTCTAGGCCATATGACTATGATCATCGAATTATGAAAATTGTGGGATAAATTGGGCCTATCATATCAATGTTGTTTGGAAATATTTCAGACATGAGGGGGGAAATTGTAAACCATGGTGGTGAGTGTTCTAGAATCGGGAGATGTTAAATGGGGAAAGTATGCGATGGATGACTCCATAATATGGTAAAATAGCGGCTTCTGACATGACATAAAAAGAGGTTACAAATATATAAGAGGATTTTCTCGAGAAAAAATGTGCCACTGATTGACAAAGCTATTTTATGGCCGACCATATACAAATCCAATAAGGGCATGTTACAGCATAGTAAAACATTAGAATCCTATGGATGAGAAACCCTATTGGTGGGAGACTTATATAAATCAAACTGGGGAATGTTTCTGCATACACAGTCAAAGGTGTCCTTGGGTATCAAAAAATTCCTTATCTAGTAATTGGAGAATGATTATGAAGATCCAATACAATCCATGATTTTTAGTAGGATGTTTGGAAGGAAAATGTCAAAGCATAAAGGGAAACATCTAGATCGTAATTGGCCGTGAGGTTTAGATTCACATGAAAAGGTCTTACTCATATCTAGAAGGTTACATTTATACTTCATTGATGGAACCCAAAATTATGGAATCCAAATAAATATATCCTACATAGATCATTGTTTGTATGCTTGAGTGGGGGCATTTTTTTCTTCCTTGTCGATGGGACTATGAAATAAAATCTAGTTCTCACTACATATCTGGTTAGAATGAGGCTCAATCCACATGTAGTTCATGGGGATTATTTCAGTTCAATTTCCTAAAATAAAGACATTATCCATCCAATTTAATTTCATCTTTTAAGGATGAAAGTAAATAAACATAAAAAAGGAATATTACTATAGGTCAAGTGTAAAGGACCTAGGAATCATTTCATATCTCATTGGAATGAGAATATATAAACATGTAGTTCTAGAGGTAGATCCCACACACTAATGATTTATCATATAAAGAAGTGGTTTCGTTTAATATGGGCTCACGAATGGGGTGAGAACCCATATTGGATCCCACTCTATAGAGACGAATCATATATATGAGTGTTGGGTTATTTCCAATATTACGAATGGAACCTGATATTGGATCTGAGTGTCACTACATGTCCTATAAAAATGAGAATCAACACATATGTAGTTCTTAATGAACCACGTATTTTAAAGACATGTTGTAAAGTCATTTGGTGTTCATTTTATGGTCATTCAACTAGGAACATAGTATAACCTATGTTAATTGACATGCCTTGATTATATGGATAATTCATTACGAAAAACTTTTAAGACCATGTGAGTTATGGTCAATGTGAGAAGCATGAAGTGGAAAAGGATTCTTTAACTATTGAAAGGTGATAAATGTGAGAGATATGGGAATTTGATTGTCTTGTGACTGGATGAGGATGAATGATACAGAAATTAATATGTATATCATTAGTGTGAGAATAAAACCATACATAGTTCAGAATAAAATGGTTCCCTATTTACGTATGACATGTACATATAGAGATGATGCATTTTTTATGTTATGGATAGACCCAGGATTGCAGATCCACATATCAATAGATATAAAATGATAGAATTTCTCAATCCACATGTAGAAATTGAAAAAGTGTAGTGGGAACCAACCCTAAAGATTACAATATGCTCAAGTGCAGATCAGATTGTCACATAGTTTTGCTGCATGCAATAAGGTAGTGAACCGTGTAGTTTAATGTCATTCAGTAAATAAATTGTTTTATATATTAAAATCATGTAACAAGGACATTATTCTATGTGTTTTAAAGTCACACAAACACACACACACATATATATATTATCATTGAAATAATGAATGATGTAAGGATTTTCATACCAGTATGTGCTGAGATACATCATATGTGAAGAAGGAAGTCAAAAAACCTATATATGGGGGTCCTTAGATCAGGAGGTGTGGTCTGAAAAAAACTACCATGAATTATTGTATATGAATGTTAAAATAGTTGGTTACCAACATAGTGTTGTTGAGACTTACATAGATAGAAGAAGTAACTCCTGAGGACCAATACACCACAAGTTAAAAATCACTTTTTATGGGCGACAAAAACAAATCATACATGGGTGTATTTCTAGACAGAAAAATAGAACAATCCTTTGGTTTAGAGGCCCTTTCATTGGGAGTCTCTTGAAAGGACAACAAGGACACGATACTGAATAGTGGGAAAAAAGTTTTCCTAGGATACTATCATTCAATTTATGATTATCAAGGAAACATTAGGAAGATATCCCAAAACATTTATAATGATCTGTGGAAGAAATATGTAAAAGTATAATGTGATAATTTGGAGCTTCATTATCCATAGAGTGTATAATCCCGATGTTGATTATTTGTTATTGTTGAAATACGAGAAAGGGGTCATCTTTTTTTCATGATGGGATCCCGGGGTAGGGAACTTGAATTACAGTTTCCTGCATAGATCACTTTTTGTCTATAGTAGAAGGATATTATTTTTTTAGTTCATGGTTTTCCATAATAAATTGGTTTTAGTCACCACTACATATTCTACTATGGAGGTAATCATGACACGCCTAGTTTTTAAATTGGATCCATGTGCAAGTATAGAACATACATTAGGAGGGGAGGAATTCTTTCATATTGTGGCTAGAGCCTAGAGCAGAGATTTAGTTGTCATTGGTGAATTATGATGGAAGTAATCAAGATACACATCGTTCTTGAAAAGGTTTTGTGGGATACTAACAATGAAGATTATGATTTTTTTGAGTATGGATTAGAATGTCACATATTTTTACCTCGTGAAATAGGGATGTGAACAATGCAGTTTTATGTCAGGGTATGAGGATGTTGTTGTACAGTTTGACATATTATTTGAAGGATGTTATGTCTTGATTTAATGGTAATGAGACACAAAACAAATATATAGTTTAATATTGTGAAGATGAGATGAGGCATGAACTTTTGTCACATGATGTATTTTTCAAGTAATATGTCATTGGTATGGGATGTATGGAGCTCTACATCCATCGAGATGAGGTAATAATCCCCATTATAGTGGACCTTGTTTATAGAATGAGGTCTCACGCACTTTGGCTCATGCTTTGGATGTTTTTCTACAATATCATTGGATTCATGGTGATCAATACCATTTCCCCTTGCAAGAGCAATAAAGGAAAAGTAATTTTATTAAAGTCATGTGATATCTAATATTGATAGAAATAAAGTGATGTAAAGTATAAATTCTTTTCTAATAATTTAATTAATGTTCTTCCTACATTTTTTAAGATTTATTTTCTATGAATAGTTGGTCACATATGGGAATATGAAGTGATGTAAATTGAATATCAATGGGAAGGAATGCATGTGTTCCAATAAAATTGAATAGGAGGTTTCTCATGTAGTAGTTCATATTATAGTTTGGTTGACTCACAAGGTAATCAAGAGTTTCTAAATCCAATATTATTTATCCTTATCCACTATCTTATGGAATATATTTTATAGTGTCCTATTGAAGGTATTTTTCCATCCATTAGCTGCTACATTATATCTGGATGAATGGTTGGATTTGATAATAAAGTCCTGATATTACATCTCCTACATATCCAAATAAAAAATAGTTATGTTTTCTATTTGAATGAGGGACATGAAATTATGTAATGATATTGGATTTCAAGATACTGGAAATTATTTTGGACCTGAATTCTTCTGTGATTATTGATTTGACCCATTTAGAGAGTAACTCGGTAGTAGTTAAGATATAACTAAACTTGTTAGCCATAATAACAGAATATGGCCATTCGAAACCCATTAACCATATGGAAAATGGCTATAAATATTTGGCTGTATGTAGAAACATATGTGGTTGATAGATGAAGTTGGAATTAAAATGGTAGTAATGACATGATTTGGTGAATTTCATGGAATCATATATCATTATGGGTGAGTATTAACCATGACTTCTGATTTGATTGGAAGGAAAAACCCTAACTGAAGGGAACCACATGCTAATGCAACAAATTAATTCATGGAATCTGTGGTATCTTCTCCATCAATGCATCAGAGAATGAATCCATAAAATCATCATTTATGAAGGAATTTATTATGATTAGTCTATCATAAAGAGTAATGTTGGATACTTCTATTCAATTCTGATCATTTCTAGATTTATCTAATGAGAGCACTCAGTTCTAGAGGTACTCTATAGTGGGTATCGTCCAAGCAGTTGTGGGACCATTGGGTTTGGGAATGAGTCTGACCTTAATGATTTATTCCATTACAACATAGGGAGATGTTAAGACCATTCAGTGATGTGAAATGATGATGAATTTTTCATCTTGTATTAGATCTGTTTTGGCAATGGATCAATTTTTCAAGGCACAGGCAAGAGGGTTTTATTAATTATAGTTCATGAGTAAATGTTTTCTCAGAGGGGAATTCTATCATCAAACCTTGTACATAGTCAAATATGGAGAATAATTATTCTATTTTGACAACATAATCCTTGTTTATCTAATTTATTACCAACTTTACATCGCATTTCACATATAGGTGGACCACTAGTAATAGAAGTGCTAATTATAGGCTTGTAATGATGGCCATATATTCTACCTCATTGTTTGTACAACATCCTCAATACAGGATGTAGTAAGGAAAGTATGCCATTATAGGAGTGATAAATACAAATCCCATCATGAATTTGTTGAACTTCGAGTCTTCCAAACTCCCCCTTTTGGGCTTATGTGTATGCAATTTATACACATCTCCCATGTCTTGGAGTTTTCTTTTATAGAAAAGATATATTCATCTGGAAGGGAAGTATCTAGTGATTTTGATTCTATAGAAGGGTGTTCTGTCTGAAAATATCACACTTCATTTCCTTTCACTTTATCTTGAGGTAAAAACTATATTTAAAAATGTTGTTGAATAATCACCTTTCAAGTGAAACATCAAATAAAAATTGGACAACATAGAATGTATTTGAGCGGTTTAACATGAGACCGAATAGATGTCATGGTGTGGAAGGAAGTGCGTCAGTTTCTAAATCATCAAAATTATTTCCATGATACTCTTCTTAATATTTGAAAAAATGACCTGACCTAGGAATCACACATTGGTTCACTAAGCAGGTCGGTAACATGACCTCAAGTGCACCTCCACGTATTCCAATTGATCCCAAATAGCATTGATTGTGAAATATAGAGAATGGGGGGAATATACACCATTTATTTTGTAGTGAAAAAGAGAAAATAAATAAAAATAACCTAATGATATAATACTAATAAAAGTAATACCCATATTGCATGATCACCAAAATAAGAAACAAAATATCCAAAACTAACAGTAGATATGTATTTCTAAAAACATACAAGTTTTCAATATGAAAAATTGAAAAAACAATGATACTAACAACTCCCAAGAAGGGGAAAAACACTATGTCTAGTTCCCTCATCCATGATCCACCACTTATTAGCCATCAAACCATTGGCCCTTACCCTCAATATAACCCACAATCATGAAATATATTCAGGTACTCATCCAGAATCCCATGTAGGGTGTGAGTACAAACTCGTATTCCACCACCAATGGAGTCTAAAACAATATCATGTTAATAACAGTTTATAATTTTTTATAATGTATAAATAAATGACATACTGTATGCAGTTTATATGTATTCAATTAATCATTATTTACCCACATAACTCCTAGGTTCCCTATGACACTCAAAATCTGATTATCTGTTTGGGCCCATGTTGAAGTCTGAACTATATCACATATTAAATCTATATTTCATTATAACTAATTGGATTTTATATTCCATTTCATCTCAATTCATATTATGACCATTTTTTAACCATGGTCTAATACCAACACTTTGGGACTAGATTTCCGTGCCTAGGAACCCTATTGGATTTTGAAGTGGTAGCCCCATTCCGAGACCTATATATCAATTTATCACTATGGGTTTTTGAAGGATTATTCCCTATCCCACACATGTTTATCAATTTATTATTATGGGCTCTTGTTGTAGTAGACCATGTTCTACACGTGTTTACCAATTTATCAAAATGTGATTCTTATGTACCATACCATGTGACACACACGATTATAAATTTATCACTATCTACTTTTGATGAAATAGAATACACACCACACAAAAATATCATAAAATCTAAGGTATCACAATATCACATGCATCACAATATAGAAATTATTAAAAATATATCATGAATCAAGGTTACTAAACATTAATACTCTTATAAAATTTGAAAGTAATAATAATTACCAGAATTAATTCAATGATTAATTAATCCAATTCATCCAATTTCATTATACAAAAACCATAATAATTAATTCAACAGTTAATTAATTCAATTCAATCAAATTAACCATGAAAATAATCCTATTAATTAACTAATACAATTTAATCCATTACAGAATCACAAAATTACGATTAATTAATTCAACAATTAATTAATCCAATTTAATCAATTTCAAGAACACACAAATCCCATTAATTAATTAGTCAATTAATTAATCCAATTTAATCTATTTCATAATAAAAATAATCACCTTAATTAAATCATTAATAAATTAACCCTATTCAATCAATTTGAGAAATAGAACCAACACTTTAATTAATTCAGCAATTAATTTATCCAATTAAACAATCCCAACATTCAATTTTTCATTAATCCTTAATGAAATAATCAACCAAATAAATTAATTATATTTAAGGAATACAATATCTTGATTATTAATAATAATTCTATAGTTACATGATTTTAATTGAAATCAAGACTCTAGTATTTGAATAATTGACCACATTCCTAAAACATGTTGATGAACATTCATCTAATGGAAATCTCCAATTTAATTGGAATGATAAAATCCAAAATGATGAACAATATATTGAATAAAATCCTCGAAATAAGATGAAAAGGTCATGATCCATTAATCCTAGATCAATATATTATACCAATAGGGGAAAACATCCCTTCAATGGATGGGATGGATGGGAAAGAGGGATATAACCAATGAGGATGAGGTACACTTAGAGGGAGGTGTAATGATATTCAATATGGGATTAGATTATCCAAGGACGGAGGTCATAAGCCCAGGGAAATCTTCTGGGGAACTCCAACAAACGAAAAAAATCAATTATGGCTGAGTTTGGGTCAATTTAGGGTTAATTTATGGGGTATGGTAATATAAAATCTAATTTTATGGTTAAATAAAATAGTGTGCATAGTTTTTTAGGTAGGAGAGAATGTGTTTGGAATGCCGTGAACCTTAACGACTCACCTATTCTAGGGGGAGTTCATAGTTAATTTTAAAAGGGTGAAAATTTTTAAAAGTCCTACATCAACCATGCTAATCTCCAATGTTTGGGTTCACAAGGTTTGTTGGGAAGCACACACAGTTTTTGGAAAACATACGGCAACCGTACACATCACCTCTTCCTTCCCAAATTTTCAAAATCCAACCAAAAGTCCCCAAGGTAACACCCAAATATTTTTTTCTCAAAAAGAGGAAAATAATACCTATAAAAAACCATGAGAAATATCCTAAAAGGGTTGGGTTCTTTCAACCTTTCAGCCTGATAAGATGTCATCCTCTAACATTAATTATAAGAATATCCATGATTATGAGTCAAAAAGATTGGGATGTTGAGCCTGTATATATACTTTTCATTCTCAGGTTTCCTCCTAATCACAACTATTTTTAATAATTCACAAACTATCTACATGGTCACCCCCACAATACCTTATCAATATGATCAAAAACGAGTATCTAATTCTCCTTAAAGGACGTATCGGTCTCATGATCAACATTATCTACATTGATCACATGATAAGGGTCAGTGTGATACCACCACATATGTGTCACATGAAAGTAATCATGAATATCATTGTACCTTTATGGATGATCCAATCATAAATCCATCAATCCAATTCACTCCACAACCTCCAAGGGTCCAAAAAACATGGCTTCAAACTTTCCCTATATCTGTATCATCTAGTTACCCAGTATATGTGAAACCCAAAAGAATACATGATCACCCTCTGAAAAATTTAGTGGCCATTGATGCATATCACCATATGAATTCATCCTACATTGGGCTATTTTCACGAACCAACCCGGGTCGACCCTGAACCGGTGACACGAACCGGTCCGCAACATGACCCGAGAGGAGTTCCCAATCCTCCTGGGTTGGCGACAAGCACCAGGGCATCAACAAAGAGCATGTGGGAATGATTTATCTCAATGAAAATAAGTAGAGTAGTAGAAATAAGTAAAAAAAAATTAAATGAATGACACTGAAAGGAAAAATTGGCCAACAAAGAAAACTAACCTGGTCTCGACCAAAAAATCATGGCAACTCCGAAAGTCGCTCACTAGACCAGAACCAACTCTCGTCCATGGCGAGAAAGATTGAGTCAAACCTACAACAAAACTAAAAATAGGAAAACACTATAGGTGTGAGTATTAAAACTCAGTAGGCATGCCCAAAAAACTATTCCAAATGCACTAAATTTAAATAAACAAATTTTCTAATTCTAGGATTGAACTAAATATACAGTATATTGGTTTTCACACACACACACACTTTCATTTCTAAAACAAGTACCTGTCCATTTCTCTTTTTAATTTAAAAACAATTTTTAATGTTTGAAAAGAACAGGTGCATTTCATTTTAAAACATTTCTGCGAACAATAAGAAATCCAATCCTTAGTTATTATCAAAAAATAAAAACTACACATACCACAAAAACACACTAAGGGCATAGGAAAAAGTGGCACACAAGGGCCAGAAACCAAACTAGACCTCTCAAACGTCTACCACATATAAATAAACACTAAAAGAGACATGGGTCGAACCTAGAAGATCGTGAACATCCAGAATGTGCTATACATGTGACTCATCCTAAAAGCATGTTCTAACTCGATGATGTAATAATGCCCTAATTCTCGGCATAACCCTACATGGCCTAACTGAGGGGCCCAATCCACTTGGCAGTAATAACTCTGTATTCTCAAGCTATGGGCCCACTTGTCAGTGTGTAATCTAAACTAGTGCAACAATCATTCTCAGAAGATTCACTCACTATTCCAGGTTCCCATGTCAATACATACAATAAAAATGGGTGCGCCCACAATTTAAATCAATCAGTGACGATGCACAAACATCACATACAGCTCATGCAATCAACGCACAACAAAGATCACACCTGAGTGGGTTTTCCAATATAATTTATTTTATTAAAGTTCCAAATGTGCCTTCACCAATTTTAATGAAAAACCTAATTTCTCATAAAAACTCAAAACATTTGTTAATGCTTTAGAAGAAATCATTTATCATTTAAACCAAAACTAAATTTGAAATTCTATGAATTATGTTTAAAATCCGAAGGGGCATTCTTTCAGTACTGGGTGTCTGTTCATCAAGAAAATATTTCAAGTGATGTATATAAAATAAATGGTTCTTTTTACACCAAGTTATCATTCCAAAAGTCATTATCTAATACTATTTCTTATTTACTAAAAATTAATAAAATATCAATAATTTTATAAATTCTAAATTTAAAGGCAAGTGTATTGGGGGACCTACCTCGACTTGCAGCTTGGGTATGATGACGCGGAACGCCTCACACATGCACACAAGCATGGGAAACAGGTTAACCATGGTATCATCGATATTCTTTGCTAACATGTCGTAGAAATCATAAAACAATATATACCCAACAGCACAGATTTCAAAAGATTAAAATGAATAAAAAGCACAATGCTAACCTCAACAATGGAGCAGGCACAACGATGTGATCTCAAACCGCTCGCCTTCGGCGGTGGCATTCATTGTGTGCCCACTTATGAACTAGGCGCGCAACTGGTGACACAGGAGTCGATGGAGCTGGACGTTTCACCCTAGAAAGTTAGTGAGGGGCTACAGGGTGCTGAAAAAGTCACTGGTAGGGTCGGATGACCGGGAGGGGTGTGTGGCTGGTCGGAGGAGTTCGGTTGGACTGCAAGCTACAATGGGGTGTTTCAATATAGTTGGGATGCTCTGCTGTATGATGATGGTGTCCGCAGCCAGCGCAATGTCACCCCATGGCGGTACTTGCAGGAAAAAGGAGGTCCAACACTGGTAAGATGACTAGGGTTCCAGGAACCGAATCTAGGCACTAAAAACCCCAAAAACTGTGTCGTTGTGGTGAAACTACGGCATGGCACGGCCAACCGAGAGGAGATGGAAGCATCCCATGGCTCTGAAGAAGCATGTCATACCTAGGGCGGACCGATGATCCCAGATGATATAGTATGTCTGGATCTGGTGGTAGCGTACAGATGGGAAGCGATGGGCCCGTGCAGTAGGTCATCCAGCCTTAGGTGTGTTTCTAGTGAAGTGGTCTGTGGCAGGGAGCATAGGCAGGTAGAGGGAGTGCGGACGGCGGTGTGAGCAGGGAGGTTCTAGTAGAGGGTTGCAGGTGTGGGCTACTATAGGCGCACAGGAGGTGGGAGCAGGTGAGGCAGCGCCGAGAGGCTGGTGTGCGCAAGGTAGGAGGGAGAGCCAGATGGGGAGCAGAGCGAGTAGGGAGGGCGGTATGCTCAGGTGATGCTGCTGCGAGCAGGAGGGTGCCAGACCGGGCTTGTAGGCTGGGCGTGCAGATTCGTTTATATCCCGGAGGTAGAAATAGGATGCCCAACCAAGGCCGGACGACAGGAGGGTTCAATGAGCAGGAGGCGGGCTACGAAAAGGAGCTAGGTCACTATAGGAGGTCAGCGGCGCAGGCAGAGCATGGCAAGAGCGTAGCTAGAATGGAAGAGGGAGGGCTGGCGCGAGTAGGGAGCAGGCTGTGTGGGTTGCTCATGAAGAAGAAGCGCATGCATGAGGAAAGGGAAACCAGGTCCGGATGGGAGGGGGTGAGAGAGATGCCGCGTCAAAGCGCCACTTCAAGTGGCGCTGCACCCTTCTTCCGAATTAATTCGGCGCCACTTGAAGTGGCGCCGAAACCCACCCCCAACCTATAAATAGGACCTCTCCCCCCACCCCATTCCTCACTTCACTCACCCACCCCCATTCCTCCCTCCCTATCCCTTCCTCTGTTTCTCTCTCAAACTTTTTTCTTGCGTTCTTCGGTTGCGGTGAAGCCTTGCCTCTTCGGTTGCTCTGCCTGTGTACCTACGTCGTCACAAATTTGAGGTAACTCTTTCTTTAAATTTATTTAATAGTTTTATTTAATAATTTAGTTGTTTAATTTATAGAATTAGTATATAATGTTTGTATTTTATAAATAGTATGGTTTTTTTAAATGTAATTAGATAATGAAATGATTAGTTAGTTAAATAATTAATCATAATTAGTTGATTAATCAATGATAATTAAGTTATTAATTAATCATAATTAGGTAAATAGTTAAATGTAATTAGATTATTAATTAATGATTATTAGCTAATTAATTAATCATAATTAGCAAATTAATTAATCATAATTATTTAATTAATGAATCATAATTAGTTAATTAATTCATTATAATTAGGTTATTAATTAATGGTAAGTAGGTAATAAATAATCATAATTAGTTAATTAAATAATCATAATTAGTTAATATCATAAATAAATAATTAATTAATCATAACTAGTTAATTAATTAATCATAATTAGTTAATTAATTAATCATAATTAGTGAAGTAATTAATCGTAATTAGTTAATTAATTAATCATCGAAATTAGTTAATTAATTAATCATAATTAGTTAAGTAATTAATCATAATTAGGTTATTAATTAATCATAATTAGTTAATTAATTAATCATTAGTAGTTAATTAATTAATCATAATTAGGTTATTAATTAACCTTAATTAGGTTATTAATTAATCCTAATTAGTTAATTAATTAATCATAATTAGGTAATTAATTAATCATAATTAGATAATTAATTAATCCTAATTAGGCTATTAATTAATCCTAATTAGGTTATTAATTAATCATAATTAGGTTATTAATTAGTCATAATTAGGTAATTAATTAATCCTAATTAGGTTATTAATTAATCATAATTAGGTTATTAATTAGTCATAATTAGGTAATTAATTAATCCTAATTAGGTTATTAATTAATCATAATTAGGTTATTAATTAATCATAATTAGGTTATTAATTAATCCTAATTAGGTAATTAATGAAACATAATAGGTTATTAATTAATCATAATTCGCTAATTAATTAATCATCATTAGGTAATTAATGAAACATAATTAGTTAATTAATCAATCATAATTAGGTAATTAATTAATCATAATTAGGTAATTAAATAATCGTAATTAGGTAATTAATTAAGCATAATTAGTTAATTAAGTAATCATAATTAGGTAATTAATTAATCATAATTAGTTAATTAATTAATCATAATTAGTTAATTAATTAATCATTAGTAGTTAATTAATTAATCATTAGTAGTTAATTAATTAATCATAATTAGGTTATTAATTAAGCCTATTTAGGTTATTAATTAATCATAATTAGTTAATTAATTAATCATAATTAGGTTATTAATTAATCATAATTAGGTTATTAATTAATCATAATTAGGCTATTAATTAATCATAATTAGGTTATTAAATAATCATAATTAGGTTATTAATATATGTTAATTAGGTTATTAATTAATCATAATTAGATTATTAATTAATCCTAATTAGGTTATTAATTAATCATAATTAGGTTATTAATTAATCCTAATTAGGTAATTAATAAATCATAATTAGGTTATTAATTAATCATAATTCGCTAATTAATTAATCATCATTAGGTAATTAATGAAACATAATTAGTTAATTAATCAATCATAATTAGGTAATTAATTAATCATAATTAGGTAATTAAATAATCATAATTAGCTAATTAATTAATCATAATTACGTAATTAATGAAACAAAATTAGTTAATTAATTAATCATAATTAGGTAATTAATTAATCATAATTAGGTAATTAAATAATTGTAATTAGGTTATTAATCAATCATTACTTGCTAATTAATCAATCATCACTTGCTAATTAATTAATCATAATTAGTTAATTAATCAATCATAATTAGTTAATTAAGTAATCATAATTAGCTAATTAAGTAATCATAATTAGCTAATTAATTAATCATAATTAGTTAATTAATTAAGCATAATTAGTTAATTAATTAAGCATAATTAGTTAAGCAATTAATCATAATTAGTTAATTAGTTAACCATAAATAGGTATTACTTAACCATAATTAGGTAATTAGTTAACCATAATTAGGTAATTAGTTAACCATAAATAGGTAATTAGTTAACCATAATTAGGTAATTAGTTAACCCTAATTAGATAATTAGTTAACCATAATTAGGTAATTAGTTAACCATAATTAGGTAATTAGTTAACCATAATTAGGTAATTAGTTAGGCATAAGTAGGTAATTAGTTAACCATGATTAGGTAATTAGTTAACCATAATTAGGTAATTAGTTAACCATAAATAGGAAATTAGTTAACCATAATTAGGTTATTAGTTAACCATAATTAGGTAATTAGTTAACCATAATTAGGTAATTAATTTATCATAATTATGTTATTAGCGAAGTAGTTATATTAATCAGCGAAGTAGTTATATTAATCAGCGAAGTAGTTATATTAATTAGCCAAGTAGTAGTAAATTGCCTATGGAATATACTTTTGCATTACATTCTAGGAATGATAATGAATTTAGTTTTCAATCTACCTTGACCTCGGTTTGTAATTGAAGTTATGAACTTGAATTTAGTAGTTCAATATATTTTTTGCATATTAAGTGTTAGAGTTATCATGAAATGATTGCTCTCTTGAGTAAAGTATCCCCGGGTAGAGGGGCTTTGGGTCGGACCACCTACTTTCCTGGAGGCTTGCCTTGTCTAGGAAAGTGAATGGGGTTGGCTATCTGTCGCTCCGGGCTTACTCATGTGGAGACTTTCAATTTCATATAACTCTATGCTTTTACATGACATGTTCGTGTACCTCATGCATATAATGCATGTGGATATGTATAAATATATTTGACTTCTATTTTTGGGTAAGTAACACAAACTTGTGGGTTGTGTAAATAGTTACACATCAATATGGTTTGAACATATTGATTTGGTGGAGGGATTAGGATTCCAACCTAAATTACTAGAAGCATGCATACATAAATTGATTCTTTAATCAGACTTAATTAATAACAGTGGTTTCTTTTAGATAAAAAAGATGGTCGCCGCTTATATTTATTGCAACGGTCAAATAATTGAGACAGAACAAGGATGCAGTTATAGTATACATCCAGAAGCTGTTGTGATGCTTGGAGGATGTACTACTTTGGAAGCTGTGCAAAGGAAAATTCATCGGAGGTTAAAACTCGCGAGGAATCAAGTAATAGAGTCCATTACATTCAGACATCTTCAATTTATAGATAGGTTTTGGCATGTGCCCTATCCGGTAAATGATGATGATGATTGGGAATATATACTTTCATTGGTTAAGTATATACCTGAGAATCAAATGATGGAGTTGTATGTCACTATAGCTACAATGGAGGTTTCATCGACATTGGAAGTTGACCCATCTCAAATTCATGAAACTATGTCATATGCTCCTTCACATCAAGACGTTCCATCAGCATCAGTAGTTATTCCATCATTTCCATCAGCCACAGTTTCAATGGATAGTCCTCCACATACTTTAGATGCATTGGTTGATGAATTTGAGGATGATGACAATTTTGAACAAGATGAAGAGGAAGTTGAAGAAGAAGAAGAGTATGCGGAAGATCAGTATGTACCAACTCATGCGAGGTTCAACCGACCATTGAACCATCCTCCACTATTGGCTTCCTGGTCGACTGAAGGCATGAATCGCTTGCCAGAATTTGATTATTCAGTTATCACTCCCAGTTCAGAATTTCCAGGAATCATTGGTGGCATAAATCGAGTGTCAGATAACGATGTTCTGTATATTGGTAGAGAGTTTGAGAGCAAAGAAGCAATGAAAAATGTGATAAAACAATATCACATTGAAAGACATTACTCATATGTTGTAGAAGAGTCAAAGAGATCTTATTATTTGATCCGTTGTGACAAATCTGAATCGAACTGTCAAATGCGTCTGCGAGCTATTATTGATAACACTTTTCACAGCTGGCGCATCACTAGATTTACTCCACACACATGTGTGAACCCAAGCTTGGCACAGGAACACTCTTCATTAGATGTTGAGTTTGTTTCAACTATTATTGTTGAAATGATTAGAGCATGTCAAGATGTCCCCGTGGTTCTGGTCATTGAGCGAATCAAACAGCTTTTTGGGTATCGAATCTCTTACTGGAAGGCATGGGCAGCACGACAAAAGGCTATTGTGAAAGTGTATGGTGATTGGGATGACTCTTATCGAGTTCTACCACAACTGTTGGAGCTTCTACGCCACAATAATCAAATAGTCTATCGGTTACATACAGTTGAATATGTTAACCAACAGAACCAACTTGACCGCTCAATGGTTGTGTTTGATAGATTATTTTGGACATTTTTACCATGTGTGGCGGCTTTTAGACATTGCAAGCAGTTCATACAAATTGATGGCACATTTCTGTATGGAAAGTATACCGGAACTTTATTGATTGCCGCCACACAAGATGGAAATCGAGCCCCTCTGCCTATAGCATTTGCAATTGTGGAGAAAGAGAACTTCTCATCATGGAGCTGGTTTCTGGCATGTCTCCGAGAGTTTGTTACGGATGCAGAAGGAATTTGTCTTATTTCTGATCGCCACCGTGCAATCAAGGAGGCGATACAGTCTGAGGGTCTTTCGTGGAGACCACCATATGCCCATCATCGATACTGTATTCGACACATTGCCAGTAATTTGCGAAAGAAGTTCAAGAATGAGTCGATGAAAAAGGCAATCTTAAAAATTGGTATGAACATCCTTTTCTGTTTAAAATGTTTTTGTCGTAGTTATTTTCATAACTGTTCAGATGACTGTATGTATGATAGCATATGAGCCTCAACAACAAAGGATGGAGGAGCGTCTTCAAGATATCCACAGAGTGAATCCAGAAGTGTATGATTACATGATGCAAATTCCAAAGCAGAAATGGTCGTTGGCATATGATGATGGGAGGAGATATGGTCATATGACGACCAACATCGTAGAATGTATAAATGGAGTTTTCAAGGGTGTTCGAAAACTACCTATCACAGGTAAATACGAATATTTCAATATATGTTACTCAGAAGAGTTACTATTATAATATAATATTTGTATAATGTCGTAAATCTAAATTTCAGGGTTGGTACAAGAGACCTTCTATCGTAGTGTAAAGTACTTTCTGGAACGAGGAAAGCAAGCTGAAGAGGGCTTGAATAGAGGGATGCGCTATGGACACCATTTCCAACGCGAGCTAGATACAGTTCTTCAGGAGGCCGCAACTTACCGTGTAACTGCATTTAATCGTCCAGAGCAACGATTTGAGGTCGCTGAGCCCGGTGATGCTATGGCATGTAGCAATGGTCGTGTGCGAGTTGTTTTATTGGAGAAGCGTTACTGTGATTGTGGCAACTTTCAGGCACTGAGATATCCCTGCGGCCATGTGATTGCTGCATGTGCTTACGTACACGTATCTTGGGAGCAGTTCGTTGATCCAGCTTATCGACTTGAGAGCATCAACTCCTGCTACAATACTCTGTGGATGCCAATCGGGGAATATCAGAATTTTCAGCTGCCTGATGGTGCACCCACGCTTCTACCGAACAACAACAGACTTCGACCTAAAGGGAGGCCAAAGTCGACTCGTATTCGGAATGAGATGGATTGGCCTAGTGAACATCCAGCTGGACGGCGGTGCAGCATATGCCGCCAGGAAGGTCATACGAAGACACGTTGCCCTAGACACATAGGGCAATCATCTAATGGTTAAAATGAATCATGTACTCTATCAGTTACTGTAAAACTTTGTACATGTAATTATTTTTATCATTTCATCATTTTTAATCTTATTTGTCTATCTTGTAAATAGGGTAATTTTTTGAAAATGTACCATGATTTCACGTGACATTTTTTGTCGAACGATCAACATTACATGAGTAGCTTTAAACAAACAACACCAACTCAAAAAAAAGGAATGTACCTGTATAAGAAAACAAAACCATTTGAAGGGAGGTATTATACCATCAGGAAGAGAGATTCTAGAAATGTGCAATGTTATGACAAACCTTTAGATGAAATGTGTCAGTTCCCCACTAGATGTGCATGTTTCTTCAAAATTTTCAGGCTGGAGATAATCCACCATAAGTTTCACATAGCCTTATGTCTTCCATGGATTAATGTCAAACACTTCAACCAATTTGTTTACTTTATGGGGAAGTAAAACCTCATTCCTTTGAATATGCACATTACCATGAACATATAAAATCATCATTTTGCAAGAAAAACTACTAATCTCATGTTCACACCACCACAGCTTCCTACATCCATATTAACCCCCCAATTCAGTTTCATTAAATGTGGACAGTCCCCATTTTTACCAAAGTCAATGATGCACTATTAAACCATCACTTTTCAACCCCCGCCTAAAAAATACAAAATGCTTTGAGGGATGAGAAATAATTCGGTGCATTTTAGAACATTGAAATGTGCCGAATCATTTCTCATCCCTCAAAGCATTTTGTATATTTGAGGCGGGGGTTAAAAGTGGTGGTTTAATAGTGCATCATTAACTTTGGTAAAAAAGAGGGCTGTCCACATTTAATGAAAATGAATTGGGGGGTTAATATGGATGTAGGAAGCTGTGGTGGTGTGAACATGAGATTAGTAGTTTTTCTTGCAAAATGATGATTTTATATGTTCATGGTAATGTGCATATTCAAAGGAATGAGGTTTTACTTCCCCATAAAGTAAACAAATTGGTTGAAGTGTTTGACATTAATCCATGGAAGACATAAGGCTATGTGAAACTTATGGTGGATTATCTCCAGCCTGAAAATTTTGAAGAAACATGCACATCTAGTGGGGAACTGACACATTTCATCTAAAGGTTTGTCATAACATTGCACATTTCTAGAATCTCTCTTCCTGATGGTATAATACCTCCCTTCTCATCTCACCTTACCAAGAAAAATTATCTAGAGCTTTTGAGGTTGATTTATACTCAGGGGCATGACAAAAATTGCAAAGATGTTTCTATTGTTACTAGACACATAGGGCAATCATCTAATGGTTAAAATGAATCACGTACTCTATCAGTTACTGTAAAACTTTGTACATGTAATTATTTTTATCATTTCACCATTTTTAATCATATTTGTTGTACTTGTAAATAGGGTAATTTTTGGAAAATGTACCACGATTTCACGTGACATTTTTTGTCGAACGATCAACATTACATGATTAGCTTTAAACAAACAACACCAACTCAAAAAAAGGAATGTACCTGTATAAGAAACCAAAACCATTTGAACTATTAAATGAAAATGTCATCAGTTTTTTATAATGAAAGATGAACTTACAGTGACTACAAAACAAAAATGAGGAAACTCTGAACGTCTTCGCCCCAACACCCCAACACGGGAGACAACAACTAACCCAATGTGTTTATGCTTCTTTCAAAATTATATGCTAAATTACATATCTTACATGATAAAAGTCATAACTTACATGAAATTAATGTTTTATTGTTTGCATATTCAGATGGAGCAGCCACTTTTATCTTGCCAGGAGACGCACGTGTCGCGCGATGTGTTGGCGCGACGACCTGTTAGACATCTTCATGTTCGGAGAGCGCACCGTTTCCATCATGAGGCACCGCCGGCAGCTATTTGTCCATACCTTAGACGTGCAGGCTTTTATGGAGTCGCTATGTGTGACTTCAAGACCATCGACCATCATTTGATAGCTGCATTGGTTGAGAGATGGCGGCCAGAGACACACACATTTCATCTCCCAGAGGGGGAGATGACTATTACATTAGAGGACGTCGCCTACATGCTGGGGTTACCTATCCATGGAGATGCAGTTACGGGGGCCAGTACCGGTGATTGGGTTGCAGTCATACAGAGGCTGCTAGGCATTGACGTCATCGGCGCACGGGGTGTCCTCCATGGTTCGCGCTTGCGAATGAGGTGGCTCGATCAGCATTTTGACGTCATTCCAGATGATGCAGACGAGGAGACGCTTCTTCAGCACACACGTGCATACATTTTGCGGCTGCTCGGAGGCATGTTGTGCGTCGACTACTCCACCGCTTTGGTACACATGATGTACCTCCCATTACTTGAGGATCTGGATCAGACTGCTACATACAGTTGGGGATCCGCTGTATTAGCACATCTGTACAGATCTCTCTGCACCAGTTGTCAGGCCGATTCACATCAGATTGCAGGTTGCATGGTGTTAGTACAGATGTGGGCCTGGGAGCGTTTTCCACGCATCGCTCCTCGAGTTGTCGCACCGCTTGCACCGGAGCTACTTCAGGACTGTCCTCGGGGACGATGGTATGTCTACGTCATTACTTTCGGTTATTTAGTAATTTTGTTATTGTTTTTATAAACTTACCGTTGATTAATCTTTTTTCACCAGGTGGAGTCAGTCTCAGAAGTTTGCACATACTCCGAGACATAGTGTGCACAGCTTCAGACAGATATTCGATGCTATAGTGCCGGCTGATGTAAGTTAAACAGTACTTTTTTGTAGGAAAATTTGTTTTGTTATCACTATTTTAAGTTATTTCAATATAATCTCAGTAAAATTATCATGCTACTATATGACTTATTTTTTGAGTTTACATTTCAGGTTTCATGGACTCCTTATACAGGTTATGTCTACGCATCACTTCCACTATACTGCACATCTTTGGCTGGAGATCGTGCTGCAGTAGTACCACTCATTCACTTCCACATCGTTGAGTGGCACCAGCCAGACCGGGTCATGCGCCAGTTCGGTTTTATACAGCATATCCCCTTGGCACCACGACAGTCTACCGAGTTACATTCGATTGTGCTTATAGGTAGACAGATGACAGACTGGCGGCGACATCATGCATCTTATATCCAGCTTTGGGACAGGCGTGCCCGATTCAGTATCTTTCCACAGGGATATATCACATCACACTCTCATTTATCTGATCAGGGGGATTATGCACACTGGTATCGACGACATACCATCATGTACCTTACACGTCAGGGGATTGGCATTCAGCGATTGGTATGTTTACTAAGATTTATTAATTTTGTTTAACTCATTTTTGATATTAATTTGATTGTCATTTCATTTGCAGGCAGACGCCATTGGTCAGCTTGCACATTCCACGCAGCCTCAGGAGCATGCATATATTCTGCGGGAGGTAGTTCATCGGGATGTGGTGGCTCTATTGGATCATCTCCGGTTGATACGTGATAGTTTTTTTGATGAGGAGCCACAGATATATCCTGATCCATATCTTCAGGCAGAGGCACCTGAGGATGACGATGTCCCTGCTATGCCTGCTGAGGAGGATGCACCGCCACCACCGCCGCCAGCTGGACGACAGAGACGAGCACATCCGGGGGGGCAGAGGCGACCACATCGACATCCGAGAGCGGCTCCTGCAGATGTCGTCGCACCACAGACAGACGATCTCGCCCAGCCGACTGATGATTTTGCACAGCAGGGAGACATTTATATACCGCATATTGCGTCTCCGCAGACTACTATGGACTTCGATCTGGGTGCAGTCACACAGCTTATGGCGGCCCCCTCTCCTCCCGACGAGGCTTTCTTCAGTACCCCATTTCTACCATTTATAGGAGCTTCAGAGCCATATGTCACCCCATATGGTTATGGGGCATCCTCACATGATTTTGGGGCGTCCTCACATGATTTTGGTCAGTCCTCTACACAGCATCATGAGGAGGCACCAGAAGCACCGGAAGAGGAGGAACCTGCAGAGAGGACACCGGAGCGACATGGACGTCGGACGCGGAGAGGACGTGACATTCAGACACCGCGTTGTGGTACCGGGGGGCATCGTTGTTGATGTTTTTGGATGCAATGTTGTATATATTAAAAAACTTATTCACTATGATAAGTAACTGTTGTTTAAGTCAAATAACAAGAAAATCAAAAATCTATTAAATACAAACTTATTTCAATTAACTATTAAATTATAAAGTACAGGTACAATATAAATAAAATTTGTCACAACGAGTTAACCATTAATAATTAATAATTATAATGACAAATAATAATTAATAATTATATTACTAACTAATTAATTATTGTATATAAAATAATAATATTTTATAGACGTTTAAAGTCACATAGTTGAAACATTTTTAAGTTACAACTAGGTGGTTTTGAAAGCCTATAAAATATTTTCTATCGACATTTTTTACGTATTTTTTTTATTTTCATCTATTCAGTATATGTTTAATCCAAGTGTCAAGTTTCATTCATATTGGTCATATGGATTATGTTTTATAGACGTTTAAAGTCACATAGTTGAAACATTTTTAAGTTACAACTAGGTGGTTTTGAAAGCCTATAAAATATTTTCTATCGACATTTTTTACGTAATTTTTTTATTTTCATCTATTCAGTATATGTTTAATCCAAGTTTCAAGTTTCATTCATATTGGTCATATGGATTATGTTTTATAGACGTTTAAAGTCACATAGTTGAAACATTTTTAAGTTACAACTAGGTGGTTTTGAAAGCCTATAAAATATTTTCTATCGACATTTTTTACGTAATTTTTTTATTTTCATCTATTCAGTATATGTTTAATCCAAGTTTCAAGTTTCATTCATATTGGTCATATGGATTATGTTTTATAGGCGTTTAAAGTCACATAGTTGAAACATTTTTAAGTTACAACTAGGTGGTTTTGAAAGCCTATAAAATATTTTCTATCGACATTTTTTACGTAATTTTTTTATTTTCATCTATTCAGTATATGTTTAATCCAAGTTTCAAGTTTCATTCATATTGGTCATATAGATTATGTTTTATAGGCGTTTAAAGTCACATAGTTGAAACATTTTTAAGTTACAACTAGGTGGTTTTGAAAGCCTATAAAATATTTTCTATCGACATTTTTTACGTAATTTTTTTATTTTTATCTATTTAGTATATTTTTAATGCATGTTTTAAGTTTCATTCATATTGGTCATATAGATTATGTTTTATAGGCATTTAAAGTCACATAGTTGAAACATTTTTAAGTTACAACTAGGTGGTTTTGAAAGACTATATGTTTAACAATATTTCAATTTTTTTTATAAATAGTTACTTATAACTATGTAAATATATACATGTATAAATATATAATTATACATATACAAGTATAACTATAATTACAATATAATTCTAAATATAATTATAAATATAATTCTACACACACACATACACACACACATACACACACACACACACATATATATTTATATATGAATATTAAATATATTTATAAATAAATTTTAAATATATATGTAACAATATTTTCATAATTATATATTTTAAATATATTCATATTCATATAATTATAAATATTTATATTTAAAGATTAGTTTATAATTATATAATTACAAATATATTTTTTATTTAAAAAATATATATAAATAGATTTATATATATAAATAATTATTTTTAATTATATATATACATAATTATATTTATACACACACATATAATTATATATATACATAAATATAATGTCATAATTATATAATTATAAATATAATAATAATTAATTTAGCATTTTTAAATACATATTTATAAGATTATTTTTAAAATTTTATTTATTTATTTTGAAATTATTTATTAAAAAGAGATGAGGTGTAAAAAAACTAAAACAAAAAAAAAAAAAATAAAAGGGTGGCAAAGCGCCACTTGAAGTGGCGCTAGCCACCCGAGTTGTTGAGCGCCACTTGAAGTGGCGCTCAACAACCCCTTTTACCTAAATAATCTAAACCTAGACCCATTAAATTAAAAAAAAAAAACCCATCCCCCAAAATTAACCAAAAAAAGACAAGAGAAGAAGAAAGAGGAGGAAAGAGAATGAAATAATAAAAATTAAAAATAAAATAAAAGTAAAAGATAATAATAATAATAATAATAATAATAATAATAATAACTATATTAATAATGATAATAATAATAATAATAATAAATATAATAATAACAATATTATAAATTATTGTTATTATTATTATTTAATATTTTAAAAAATTATTTTAAATTTAATTTATTCATTTAATTTTATTATTTATATAAATAGTTGGGGAACCCCACACTCACCAGGTACGAATGCACGATCGAACTGAATGCGCAGTTACCATGCTCCCACTCAGACCTAATGCGCAGAGACCGTTAGTAATGCAGTGACTGCACACTGGACTGAGCCCCACTGAAAACATCAAAGCTTTAAAAAATTCAAACCCGGGCCAAAACCCTACTCTACCTAGAGTCATGGGACCAACAAAAGAATAAAAACATGGGCGTCCGTGGTCGGGGTGTGACAATTCTCCCCACCACACACTTTATGCCTCTAGAAAGTCACCAAGCCAACAGTTGAGAGAACATGAGTTCATTCCAAGACAAAATCATAGAGAACCTAGAGCTACATAGTAACCATTCCTATCAAATGTCACAGTCGACCAATTCAAGAAAAACCACTGCCCGAGATTGAAGGGAGAACATCAGAGGGTTCTCCCCACCACAAGAATTCACTAATACAAAAACCCTTGAAACCCGAAAAAAACAGCCCTTAGGGGGGAAACACGGGAACTCCCAAACCAAACTCTTTGATATTTCCCACATGTATGGAACAACACACCAGAGACTTGACGAAAATCCTGCTATGGAACAATCCAGCAACTTAAGGATGAGAAATTAACTCAACAACTCCCATAAAATCCCCAAAACGAACATTCCCCTATCGAACACAGCTAGAATCGACTCAAAATCAGAACAGGTTCATTTATTCATGGTACCACACCATTTAGAGATACCAAACAACTTAAGAACCACACTATGAGTAGATAAGACCGCTTGGATTGTGGGGGAACGTGCTCATCATGCCACCAAAACAAGGATGAGCTTACTAAAGCGATCAGAATAGAACAATGGAAATTTTTGATATTTCCATTCCATATCTGAAGAAATTATCTAGACCAAGGTTCCACACACCCTCGGAAACTACTGACTGTGCGCGATCTTCACCCCGAGACCTGTGGCTGGGGCCCGGATAGCTGAAGCATCTCCTGCCTCAAAGTCGAGCATTTTCATCTTCTGGTCTCTAACTCCTTCTGTTCGATGATTCAAATATCCATGATGGTCGTTCATCTTCAAAGGGATGCAACACGATAGCTTAGAATGTTCGTACTGGCCACACTAGTGAGACACAAGAGAGCGGTCCGACGAACTAGGATTCAGTACCGACGAGGATGATTTCTTGGAGACAGGTTCCACTGGCCTGCACTCCTTGCCACGTGGGGAACCGTCGCGGAATTCGACCACTATTAATCACACCCAAAACTCTAACAACGATGATACATTTCATCTTTACTGACCTAGAACTGAACCCTCGAATAACTCTAGGGCGGTACGAACCTTAACTACCCTGGGAGTTCCCAAAAACCCGAAGACACAATATCTTTCAAAAAAATACAACTACCTCTAACAGAATTCGACTACCTCGATATGCAAGAAACACACAAAAGGAACTGAGAACTGAGCATAACTCATTGACAACATTGGGAGGCTTTTTGGGAAGCATACTCAAAAGAACACGAATGACACCACCGAAACTAGCATCAATCCAATACTCAATAAAAGAAACAACATAATCTAAGGGAAATAGGACCATAATCCAATCATATACAACATAAGGAGAAATCACTTTCCAAAACCATTATATCTTTACAATTTTAAAAACTCACCTATGGCACCTTATGAACCGTCACATGTGCGTTTATTCAATCCCACTCACATCTTCTGTGAACAAGTTCCCCCACACACTTTCCATACATACCCACGCATGTTTGACCCTCCATTAGGAGTACCAAGGTTCAAACACTTCATTTCCTTACCAAATCCAAACCCATTCCAAGTTTTTCAAAACCGATACACCTTCTCTCTAAAAACCCACTTTAGTAATTTCAAAAGAAATTTGGAAGAAACAAACTTCCATTTAAAAACCAATTTCACTTTTAACACACGCTCAAATCAACTGAGACTAAAACAAAACACAAGAAGTAATAACCCATTGGAATGAGAAAGTAGTGCATATGTCTGACCCAGCGACATGGTGGTGAGCCATGCCCCAGGTAAAGCATAACACTAAGTGGATATTGAGCCTGAGACATAGACTCCACATGGGTCACCACCCCATGTGAGTCCGCAAAGTGTACCGATTTGCCTCCATTTCATCCCTTAATCCAAAGAAACCAATGATTAGTGACTCAAATCCCGAATGAACCATGGTAACTCAGGTCTCGTTACGAGCAGTGGTGATCAGGCACTGACCTGTAACCTACCTCTAGAGCCCAGAAAGTCCTAATCTCTATCTACTGGACATCCCAAATAACAAAGGGCACTCTGAAAAGTGATCTCTGCTAAGACCCGACCATCTTTGGTACCATTTTTTCACGAACCAACCACGGTCGACCCTGAACCGGTCACCCGAGCCGGTCCACGACATGACTCGAGAGGTGTTCCCGATCCTCCCGAGCTGGTGACAAGCACCAGGGCATCAACAAAGATCATGTTGGAAAGATTTATACCACTGAAAATAAGTAGAGCATCAGAAAGAAGTAAAACACAATGTAAATTAATGACAATGAAAATAAAGAGCGTCTAACAAAACACACTAACCTGATCTCGACCATAAACTCCCCACGACTCCGAGAGTAGCTCACCATACCACAACCAACTCTCACCCATGGCGAGCAAGCTCTAGTCAAACCTGAAACAAAACTAAAAACAGGAAGACACTATAGGCGTGAGTATTAAAACTCAATAGGCGTTCCCATAAAACTATTCCAAATGCACTACCTTCAAATACATAAATTTAATAATTCCAGGTTTGAACTAAATATACAAAATATTGGTTTTCACACACACACACACACTTTCATTTCTAAAACAAATATCAGTCCATTTCCCTTTTAATTTAAAAACAATTTTAAATGTTTGAAAGGAACAGGTGCATTTCATTTTAAAACATTTTTTTGAATAATTAGAAATCCAAACTTTAGTTATTTTCCAAAAAAAAACTACACATAACACACAACATACACCAAGGGAAATGAAAAAAGTGGCACATAGGGGCCAACAACAGAACTAGACCTCTCAACCATCCACCACATACAAAAAACACTAAAATAAACATGGGTCGAACCTAGGAGATTGTGAACAATCCAAAACTTACTATACATGTGACTCATCTTGAAATAATGCTCTAACTCGATGACATCATAACACCCTAACGCTCGGAATTTCCCTACACGACCTAACCGAGGGGACCAATCCCCATAGCAGCAATAACTCTGAATTCCCCTGCTATGGGGCCCGCTTCCTAGTGCGTAATCTAAACTTGTGCAGCAATCGTTCTCAGAAGATTCACTCACTATGTCAGGTTCCCATGTCAACACATACAATAAAAAGGGGTGCATCCACAATGTAAATCAATCAGTCATGATGCACAATCAACACATACAACTCATGCAAGAAATGCACACCAAATATCACCCCTGAGTTGGTTTTCCAAAATAATTTAATTTATTAAAGTGCCAAATGGGTCTTCACCAATTTTAAAAAAAAACATCATTTCTCAGAAAAACCGAAAACAACCATCCGCACTTTAGAAGACATCATTTATCATTTAAACCAAAACTACATTTTAAATTCAGTGAATTATGTTTAAAATCTAAATGGGAATTCATTCACTTTTGGGTGTATATTCATCAAGAAAATATTTCCAGTGGCGTGTATACAATAAACGACTCTTTTTACATCGAGTGATCATTCCAAAATTCATTATCTAATACTATTTCTTATTTACTAAAAATTAATAAAATATCATGAAATTAATAATTTCTAAATATAAAGGCATGTGTAGTGGTGGAACTACCTTGACTTGTTGCTCGGGTACGACGACGTGGCACGCCTCGCACATGCGCACAAGCACGCGCAACCGGTTAACCGTGGTATCCCTGAATTTCTCTGACAACATGCCGTAACAATCATACAATATTAAAAACCCATAAGCATAGATTTTAAAAGATACAAATGAATAAATAGCTCAATAATCACCTCAACAACGGAGCAGGCACCATAGGGTGAGCTCAAACCGCTCGCCTTCAGCCGCAATGTTCGTCGCACACCAAAGCTGGCCGTTCCACCCTGGAAGGTCAGCGAGGGGCTGTGGGGTGTGGAAAAATTCACTGGTAGGGGGGGTGTGTCCGTGAGGGGTGCACGACTGGTGGGAGGAGTTCGTATAGACTACGAGCTACAGCGGGGTGTTTAAACAGAGTTGGGATGCTCTGCGGCGGGACCGCCGTGTCTACAGCTGGCACAACGTCACCCCATGGCGGTACTTGCAATAAAAAGGAGGTCCAACACTGTTATGCCTACTGGGGTTCTAGGAACCAAATCTGGGAACTGATAACCCCAAAAGTGGTGGCCTTATGGTGAAAATCTAGCATGGCGCGACCAACTGAGAATCGATGGCGACATCCCGTGGCTCCGGTGAAGCGTGGAGGACCGAGGGTGGACCGATGAGCCCGGATAATAGGGTGAGTCCGGATCTATTGGTAGTGTACATATGGAAAGCGATGGGCTCGTGCAGCAGGTCGGCCAGCCTCAAGTGCATTTCTGGTGATGTGGCTTGCAGCGGGGAGCACGTGCAGGCAGAGGGAGTTCGGACGGCGACATGAGTAGGGAGGAGCTGGAAGAGGGCTGCATGCGCATGCTACTACAGGCGCGCAGGAGGTGGGAGCCAACGAGGCAGCGCCGCTAGGCTTTTGTGTGCAAAGTAGGAGGACGAGCCGCTTGGGGAGCCGAACGAGCAGAGAAGACAGCTTGCTCGGGTGATGTTGCTACGTGGAGGAGGGTGCCGGACTGGGCTAGCAGGCGAGGCGTGAAAATTAATTTCTGTCCTTGTGGAAGAATTGGGATGCTCAACCGAGGCTGGACTGTAGGAGGGTGCAGTGAGGAGGAGGCGAGCTACGACAAGGAGCAAGGGCACTGCAGCAGTTCGGAGGCACAGGCAGAGCAGGGCAGAAGCGTAGCTGGAATGGTAGAGGGAGGGCTGGTGTGACGGTGGTGCAGGTGAGCAACGGTGCGGAGCAGCGGCAGGAGGTCGCCACAACAATGGGAGGCGCTGCAGTCTGATAGAGAGGAGGGGACACGGGGGTGGCAGGCTGTGTGGGCTGCTCAGGAAGAAGAAGCGCATGCAAGCGGAGAGGTAAACTAGATCCAGATGGGGGGAGAGATGCCGCGTGGAATAACAAGAGAGAAGAAAAAAAAAAGAAAAGAGAAGAAGAAAGAGAGGGAAAGAGAAAGAATGAATAAAAAATAAAAAAAATAAAACTAAAATATAATAAAAATAATAACAATAATATTAATAATGATAATAATAATAGTAATAATAATAATAATATTTTAAATTATTGTAATTATTATTATAAAATATTTTATAAAATTATTATCAATTTAATTTATTCATTTAATTTTATTATTTATCTAAACAGTTGGGAAACCGTGCACTCACCAGGTCCAAACGCCCGATCGAACCAAATGGGTGGTGACCATGCACCCACTCGGACCGAATACGCAGTGACTACTAGCAGTGCGGTGACTACGTACTGGCCCGAGACCCACCGAAAACATCAAAACTATAAAAAATTGAAACCCAGGCCCAAAACTGACTCTACCCAAAGTCGCGGGACCGAGAAAAAAATAAAAACATGGGTGTCTATGGTCAGGGTGTGACATCTATAGTCATACATTTCTGAATTAGTTGAACCTGCTCCAAATCCTCCTGCACGAGACTTGGTCCCAATAACTGTGACTCACCTGCCTCTATCAAACAAAGATGTGATCTTCATGTCCTATAATAAAAATCATCATATGGTTTGATATGAATAGTTTCCTAATATATTTTGTTATATAAAAACTCAACTAATGCCAGGTTCTCTCACAAGACCAAGAGAAGTCTCAAACACAAGCTACCAATATATAGTCAAGATCTTGTATAGTCTGCTCCAAATACACATCTTTATGGGGGTGTAATTTCGTAATCAATATAACCTCTGTGCCAAGAACGTTTTTTAATCCATATTAGAAGTACAATATAAGGCATAAGCCTTGGTCTGAAACTATATTCCCTGACATCTAGTGCTGGAAAAATTTCTATTGAATGTACAAGTCTCCTAACTGCTCCTATGACAGTGTATCCCATATAGTTAATAATTTTCCTAAATTTTTCAAAGGAAATATAATAACCCATATTTCATCATCCTTCAGAGGCATCCTCAGGAGTCCCACCAAAAATTCCATAGTATCATTCTCCCACTTCCTTTCCAGAATGGAAAATATCTATAGTAAATAACATGGTTGTTGATGTTAAACAGTCACTTATTGGTAGGTGTAACACCATATCACGAATCCTACCAGAAGAATGAAGTAATCCATGGGTCACAATCAGAATCTATAGTACTTGGAATCTAGTGCAGATAAAGTATCTATTGAATATACAAGTCTCACAAATGCTCCATTGAGAATGTTACATGTATTTTTATATAATTCACTACTCTTTTCAAATAGTATAAAATAACCCAAATTGCCTCATCCTTGGGAGACCCAACACAATGTACATAGTAACATTTTCCAACATCCATTAACGAATAGTAAATAGATGTCATAATCCACGAGGTTTTTGATAAAAAACATTCACCTGTTTTCATGTGTAGCATCATATCAGGGATCGAACTATATTAATTTTCATTCCTAACAACAAAAACTATTTATGTAGGTCACCATACATTTGTGTCACACCTGGATGAACCACCCACATCGAGGTATGAAATTCATGCATCATCTCCTCCAACATACTCATAGGCATAGTGAAATGATTTCGAAAATAGATGATCTCATACTCATCCTTAGTACAACCTGAATGTGACTCTACAACTTCGAGGCCTTCACTCAAGTCTAAAAGTTCCAGATCCTAATTTTTTTTGTCTCTAATATAGATAAAATTTTTATTCTTTTAGGAAATTGATATGAGATTCATTTTATACAGACTCTCCTATACCACAATAGGATTCTCAGCCAATAAAGTCATCATATTCCACTCAGTACTAGACTCATGAATGGCATGTGTCTGAGTTTTTCTACTCAAAGCTTTAGCAAAACTATTTCCCTTCCAATTAAGATATACTACATCAATGTCAACTGATTGAATATACTCGACCCATATCCATATTTGGATATTCAAATATTTATATGGAATGATATAAATTATGAAATTATGATCCTTTTAAACTCTAAACTTCTCACCTAAGAGATAATATCTCCAACACTTCAAATCATACACAAATACTTCTAATTCAAGGTTATGTAATGTGTAGTTCAGTTCATGTGGCCTAAATTGCCAACAAAAATATTCCACAACATGATCTCCCAACAACCACACAACCTCAATCCCAATACCATATGTTTCAAGAAAACACCATATATTCCCCATATAGCTTAAGCGGGATCAATATTATTTCCAATGTAAATCTTTTCTCTAACTCTTTGAAGATATTTTAAAATAATCTAGACCATTAAAAATTCCCCCCCTTCTTTTTCAATCCTAAATATGGTTCTTCCAATCGGGAAATGACATGGATGAACCTAAAATAAAATTCTAATAGTAAGAGAAAAATGTAGATATCAAAAATATTCTTTTGCATGTCCCAGGAAGAAATTCACTGTAATTTTTATGGGTACATAGACACACCTTCAGCTGATATGATTTGACCCAATAAGTATACCTGATCAATCCAAAACTAAAACATATATATCTTGGAATATTGATGATTCTCTATAAATATACTCAAAAGGAACTCAATAAGTTTTTCACGATAAATACAATACTTTAATTACACCAATAGTTCATATGCAACCACAACCACAAAATGATCTAAGAACAAGAGCTTGATTATACTCATAATGTCCATAAACATGGTTGGTGTGTTCGTTAGCATAAAAGACATCATAAAAACTCATTAAAGTAATACCTTTTTCTGATGCATTTATCAGTATATCATAGGGTTGAACTCTAAATTTCTGCTACTTGGATTTCAATTAAATCTTTGTAAAGACACAATATCCCCTCAACTTGTAAAAATGACCACCAATTCATGTGAAATGATATTGGATCTTTTCATTCATCTAGTTCTTCTTTTGATAATCAACACACAAGAGAATAGTTCCATTAACCTTATTTGCAAACAAAACTCTAGTACCCTAATGAGACATAATCTTATAGAAAAATACGTAATCCTCTAACTTATCCATCATACTCTTGATCTCTTGAATCTCTATAGGATTAATTTTTTATGGTGTAATAGAAACTGAATTGCCCCAGATATTAGATCAATGGTAAATTCAAAATCTCTCTCAGGTTGAATCCTTACAAAGTATTTAGTAAACACATCCTAAAACCATACCATTATGGGTGTGAAGACACCATGATTTACACATCCATCATCTAAGAGTATACTAGAAACATGGGTTTGATCTCCCCTAGTTTCTAGTGAACTGAAATTTCATGGAATTTCAGGATATCCAACTCTCCATGGTAAATTTAATTTTCACCCTTAGGAGGCATAATAGTCCTTATTCTTTGCTAACACTGAATATGGCCTTGATATGTCACTAACTAGTCCATACCTGAAAATAGTTCAAATCCTAATGTGTCAATAGTGTACAGATACCTATGAAAAATATATTCCACAACCATGGGAGAACAAACCTTGTATAAATAGAAGTCCCTCAACCATACGTCAAACATTTTATCAATTATTGTAATTCCACTCACAATTATCACTTCTATGATTAAACCATTCAAATTCTGCAATGAAATAAAGGAATGAGAGAAATGAGTATAAAATAAATCACTTTATAGAAAATATAATTCATGAATAGTAATTGTATTTGTCAATGGTCTTGCCTATATATCCACTAGTATAGGATTAATGGCATGAAATTGTCTTTCCCATCTTCCATATGATGCAATGTGAGATCCTTGAGCTATACCACTCTGATGATATAGAGACTATTTCCAAGGATCAACTCTTGCACTACCTCTACCACCATAACTAGTAAAACACTATTTAAAAAACTAATACAATTAAAATGATTCCAATCATACACTCTTTGTCTATCTAGTTTCACCATCATTACTTATTTATCAGTGGTTTATGTAGAACATCTATAGATTTCCCATCATTCCATAACCTCAAAAAATTTCCAATGGTCATAGGGACGATATATAGATGTGTCCCAATATTCCAAGAAAGTTACAAATCACAGTTTTAAGGGTTTTTATGGCTGAACCTTCACTTGGATAATCCTCTAGCTATCACCATGGAAAAAATTATTATAACTATTTTTTCCCTCGGATGTTTCACTTCCTGATTGTTAAGAAAAAACCACCTATCCTTTATTGGAGGCCTTCTTCATTTTCCCTTCAGATATTAAATTTTAATTTACCACTTATAAAACTTATTTAACGTGAAGATATTTACATGTGACTAAATCTCATAATTAATCTTGTCCTAAATAATTTTTTCCATCATAGCTTAATCTCCTTCCAATTATAGAGTAATTTGCTGAAAATATGTAATGTTTTCATCATATCCCGTTATGGATAAAATCATTTAAGTCATCCTCAGGACCCTAGTTACTCACTGATAACCCATAATATTTGGATAAATGTTCTTTAGGAACATCTCTAAAAAGTCCATCCATGCCATTCCATCTACATACCCAATCGGAGGATGAACATCCAACCAGTGCTTCACTGATTCATGTAACAAGTAAGAAGCCAAGCACAAGAGCCTCAGCCCAGTTGGTGAGGACTCTGCAAGTGCATCAAAGAGACCTAAGTTCAAAACCGGGTGGATACATATTTCTTGGTTGTAGTAGCAGTACCGTAGCAGGTACTATAGCAGGCACTATTATGTACTGTAGCATCCGGGAATATTCATCTGTTTGGGCTTTCGGGCCACCAATTTGGGCCTCGGGTCTATTATGGCCTTCAGGCCACCCATAGACTTCGGGCCAGCAAGGCTTTCGGGCCACCTCAAGGCTTTGGGGCCACCTCAAGGCCTTCGGGCCTCCTCATGGCCTTTAGGCCACCCCAAGTCCTTCGGGCCACCTCATGGCCTTCGGGCCACCTCATGGCCTTCGGGCCACCAGAAAATGGTGCATAAATGATCAGACAGACTCTACAAGGAGCAGCCTCCAGATGTGGATTCAGAGAAGGCACAATCACCTGATCATAGGCTAAGTAGATTGTCAGAAAGAGAGGGTATGACATTGTCATTGGGACAAGCATGTGCTTGCACGAGAAGCCTAGCTGAACAGCCATGTGAAGGTGGAAAGCTGATATCACGATGAAGAAGCTGGGAGGAGGAGTTCCAAGAATAGTATATATATTTCTTGAGACCTATGGGTCATGTAATCTCTGAGCCCATTGTCATTGTAAGGGTTCACCCTCATTTCTAGAAAGGGGGTCTATCAAAAAATCCATAAAAAAGAAGGCCTTCTGGCCATTCGGGAAGTAAGAATCCAACTTGAACCTCTTCTCAACAGTTGTCTCTAAATTGTCAAGTATAGTCTGGATGGAATTAATTTAAAACTTCTCTACATTAGGTACAACATCTATGGAAAATATTAGAGGGTTCTAGAACTGAAACTACCACATCAGATCAGGCATTCTCTTCAAAACCCTCACTATGTATCTCTCAAAAAACTTCAATAATCGAGAAATATTCTCTCAGAACATCCCTCTAACATCCTCACCTAGCACTATCGGTGCATTAGGATCCACTAATGGTGGACCATATTCAACTATATCCCACATTCCACCCCCAACAAGCATCATCATGGATTCATATATCTATAATAAAAAACACATGTCTCAAGACACATTTAAAAAAATTACACACACACATAAGAGGGATTCACAATAAAACATGACTTGTAATTTTCTCGAAACCCCACCACCCAATGAAAATCAAGGAGATATCACTACCCTTTCCTATACTACATCATGGTCTTATTTAAAAAAGGGTAAAATATTTCTCATTATTCATGATTCTAATTAAACAACAATTTATTCAGAACCTTCATCTTTTTCAACTTTCAATTTCAAAATAGGAACCGCTTTCCATTTAATTTAAATAAAAAAGAAATGCATTTCAACTCAATGACATAAAAAACCTCATTTTCCTATGCTTACCAAAAAATAATGCAAGTCACAATATAATCTTGAGTTCCAAGAATAATGCATGCATACTCAACTCTAATTCCATGCCAGAAACTATGTCAAATATATATAAATATCAAAAACAATAATTAGATTACAGAACAATTTCAACACTAAATGTAAAGTATAATTAACTGTAAAAACACACATAAATATCAAATAACTCTCCCTAGGTACTTGGATTTTACCCCCATTCATGCGTCAACAACTCCCATGCACACACACATAAGCAAGACCTGACATATTCTATCAACATGTCTAACTTTTCCAAATAGCACGACTATATAAATTAAAATAAAACAACTTTTATACTATATTGAACATCCTGGACAAAGTTCCACACACTGGTTCCCCAAGATGGTAATTTTCATGACCCCAAGCATACCTCCACGCACGTTAGTGGATTCTCACTAACAACAATGGATTAATAGGGATATTGGGGAGACTATAACCTTTTTATCATGTATCACAACATTATAAGTAAATATGAATAAAAAATGATATAACCATAAAAGTAACAATACCATAATCACAAGATAACCAAAAATAAATACATATCAAAAAACAACATGTAGATATATAGTTCCAAATATGTTTCACATGTCAATATGCAAGGCCAAAAATAAATAGACACTTCCAACTCCTTAATTGTTACCAACACCATTTATTTTTCCCTAATCCAATATCCATCACCTATTATCCATCTAACGCAGGTCCCTTTCCCTTAACTTTTCCGGAAACCTTTAAATATATTTGGGCACCGATCAAGCTACATGAGTAGGGTATGGGTAAAACACAATAGGACACAAAAACGGTGTCCAATAAAATATAAAATCAAGAATAGTTTATGAAATTGTACAAAGAATAAATACATGAAATAACATATCCAGTTTAAATTAGTTCATCTACACTTTATTTAGCCACATAAATCCTAGGTTACAGAGGATACTTGTACTCTCAATACCATATTCATCCCATTCTAGAGTCCTAACATACCACACATTCAATTTATATTTATTTATAACTCATGTAATTTAATTATCCATTTCATTTCAACTTATATTATTGAAAATAGAGAACTATGGTCAAATTCCCAATCTTTGGGTATAGATCGCCATGCCTAGGACCCCATAATATATTTTGAAGAAGCATCCCCAGTACCACACTCGTATATCAATTTTTTATCATGGGATTTTGAAGTAGTAGTCCTTGTCCCACAATCATATATTAATTCAACGCCATGGTATTTTTAAGTAGCAATCCTTTTCCCATACATGTTTATGAATTTATCAGTATAGTATTCTTATTCAGTAGACCATGTCCCACTCACATTTATCACTTTATCTCTATAAAAATTTGATGTAGCAGACCATGTCACACACACATTTATACATTTATCACTATTGAATTTTGATTTAGAAGACCATGTCCCACACATTAATATCAAACAATCAAATGTATAACAATATCACATGCATCACAATATCTCATGTATTAAAATATCACATCAACCGAGGTTAATCAAAATTAATCCTCTTATCACCATTCACAATCACACAAATCTATTAATTAATTAAATAATTAATATGTAAAATTTAATAAATTTCATAGCCCAATAATCCCATTAACTTATTGAATAATTATTTAACCAAATTCAATCAATTTCACAATCATAATAATCCCATTATTTAATTCAATAATTAATAATTCTAACTAAATCAATGGATGAATCTAAATAATCCCATTAGTTATATTAATATTTAATTAATCCATTTCAATCAATTTAATAGACACAATAATCCCATTTATTAATTCGAAAATTAATTAATTCAACTCAATCAATTCCACAATCATAAATATCTGAGTAATTATTTCAATAACTAATTAATCCAATTGAATTAGTTTTATAAAATGAAAAATCTCATAAAATAGTTAAAAACATAGGTTATCCAATTCCACAACCCCAACATTCCTTTTTTGCAATCACATAAGGAATTATCAAAGATAATAAATTAATTAAATTTATGGTATTTAATTATTAGATGATCAATAAAAATTCTCCAATTACATACACAAAATTGAAATAAATATTATCATAATTCAATAAAAGACCAACCACCTCAAACATGTTGATGAATGACCACCCAATGGAGATCCCTAATTTAAGAAGAATCCTCAAAACCATTATAGAGAATGAGATTGTAAATCACATCATAGAAACAAGATTAAACAGATCCTGATATATCAAACCTAGATCTAGATCAAATACCAATGGGGGAAAAATCCTTTCAAAGGATGGGATAAAGACGTGAAAGGGTGAGGAAACCACAAATGATAATATTCACTTACCATGAGTGGTGTATATCTTCAATAAGGGTTTAGATTCTCCACGGAAAGAGATCAGTAGCTCTAGGATTATTCCCAATAACGTCCAAAAATGAGAGAAATCAACTATTTCCATGTTGGGGTTTATTTTGGGTAAATACCAAGGGTTTGAGAATTTAAAATTAAATTTTTAGGTGACTTAACATAGCACACAATGTTTCTTGGGAATGAGTGCATGGTTTTCGAATATGCATTCCTTAACCATTCCGCGCATAAATGGGGAGTGCATGATATCTTCTAAAAGTGACCTCGATTTGATGAACAATGTGCTGGGCATGTGAATTCACTATTTTGGGGTTTATACAGTTTTATGTATTTGTTACCCAATTTTTAATAACCGTGTGCCCACTGTGAAAAGCCCCTCCTCCTTC
The DNA here is from genome assembly GCA_963277665.1 of Viscum album. Taxonomy (NCBI): domain Eukaryota; kingdom Viridiplantae; phylum Streptophyta; class Magnoliopsida; order Santalales; family Viscaceae; genus Viscum; species Viscum album. The sequence goes on along the minus strand of OY728134.1, from coordinate 1,390,817,618 downwards.
AAAAATTATCCAACATGACAAAAACACACCCAGGTAAAACCCAGAAAAGGCACTCAAACAAGGGAAAATAGTAATTGTATATAAGCCGGAAACAACTCCAGAAAATGTTGGGTTCTTATATCGAATAACAAGTGTAAGTGTCATGCATAGTTTGAATAAGATAACAAATGATATTTTCATTCCCAATATCATTATTTGGGGTGAGGAAAGCACCCAAGGACTATTCAAAGTATTTCACGTATAGAATGAGTGTATTTACATAAATGGGGAGAATCAAAATCTGTGGGATATATAGTTACTTCTTGATGATTTCAAACTCTTCCTAACAATCATCCATCCACTAATATTAGATCCCCTTCTTCAACAACACAGTTAATAGAAGAATCATTCCTATGAGTCTTACTATAAGGCATAAATTGTAGGAAAGGTTACCCTATAAATACCTTAATTATTTATGGTTATGATGTGGTGATATACTATGGACATCCTTTGACTTCTCAGGGTCTAAAACAATTCCACGATGGAGTACGATGAAGCTGGGAAATTTCCCTAAGGTGACACCAAAAACATGTTTCAATGGGTTCATCATCAGGCTGTACTGTCTCATTTTTTATATGAAGGCCTCAAGATCAACTAGGATATTTAAACACTGTAAATAATTATCCTCAATGTCATTGACATATAATTAAAAAAACTTCCCCAAGAAATTATTAATGATGTGATGCCTTGGGTGTTGGTATGTGGTACCGATATTCATCAAGACAAAGGGAATTAACAGATAGGAAAATATTACCCGTAAGACCCTAATGGTAGTTTAGTAATCATTTCCTAGTTCCATAAAATTTTTTTGTATCTTTAATTTCCATCCATGAAGGATAGGTCATGAGAACTAGTGGTTTTATCATTCCATAGCTCTATGAGTTGAACAAAGAAGTCATATTTTAGATAATATTGGGTGAGATCTATGATGTTGAGGCATGCACTGAATTTCAAATTTTTTTCATTACTATAACTATATTGGCTAGATATTTTGGATACATCACTTCTTGAAGGAAAATTAATATGATGATATTTTTTATTGTCCCTCGATTTTGGAGGCATGATTTGGGTGTTCTTTTGGATACTTATTTGTATCTCAAGTGGTTTTCAAGAAAACCCCTGTAGTGAGTGTCCACCTTGGGATCGAGGCCCAATATCACTATGTAATTCATTGTGAAAATGTCATGATGTTTATTCATAATGGAATTATATACCTCTCATTCTTCAAAATACATTTCTGCATTGGTCAATGTTTCCATGGATCATCTTCTATAACCTAATTTATTACTCTTTATTCATCCATGGTGGTAGAGACACCATCCTAAAAAGATTGAGAGGAATCCCTGAGCTCATCCTCTTCCTCTTCCTCCTCATTTACTTATTTTTAAATTTTATGAGGATTTGAGAGTAATGAATGAATATCTTCGGAGTTAGGATAGGGGTCCTCATTCTGACATCTGAAAGTTGAAGTGAATTTTCCTGACATAGCTGATGCAGAAAGAATATATTCGAGCCCCATGAGAGCATTTTCATCCAATATTATACCTCATTCTAGAGATCTAGGGACCAATTCAGAACCACCATAATAAGTTATCATTATTGATTCCAAGAATTTTCTTGGGGATGTGTCTAAATTTGGGTCCATGCTTTTTATCAAATAGATCAGGAGAACATGAAATTTTCTAAGCCATTTGAATCAATTGTCAGGGGTAATTTCAAGACTATTTGGGGCCTAAATGAGGAAATATCATTTTTCATGAGTTTCTTCCCTTCCATTTGATATAATAATTCATCAATATACTAATTTTATGAAGTTTCCAATTTTTACTTATCAAAATACAAGGTCCCAATATGACCACTAAAATATTATTTAGCACATTTGTGATATGATGAAGGGATTTATGTTTGATGATGAAACTAAGACCATCTCTGCAGAATATTGGAGGCAATATCTTGCCAATCAATAAGGAATTATGATTCAGATACGAGGACCCTAAACTGATTCCAACAATTTATTTCACTGAGAGGTATTTTTACTGTCTTTATAACCCTACAACATTAGATTTGAAGGGGTTAAGTGGTTTTATCTATAGTCGACCTGAAGAAGTTTTAATACATGAATGATGATAACCCTTGAGTTGTTTCAAAAAAATATTACTAGATGATGATTCCATTTATCCTTTCAGACACATAAAATGGTTTTATGTGAATGTTTATAAGGGATAGATTGCATATTCAATGAGAGAGATGATTTTGTGGAATTATTTAGGATCGATCTCCACTCTATATACATCAGTGGAAGCAATTTCATCTTAAAATTCTTGAGGGATTAGTGGATCCTCTACGAGGGATTACCTAAGGACTTTTGAAAATTTCTAGATATCCAGAAGTTAAAAATTATCTTGAATCAAGTCTAATTATGTCAATATATCATAATTTTGAGGTATATGACCTAGCTTTCTAGAATTAGGTTGTCCTATCACTAGGGATTTTGGTGCTAAAGCATTCAATATCAGAAAAATAGACCCTTAGAGAAGGTTCTCATTTTCTTGATGGATTTTGTTAAATTGGTCTAAATTAATGAAAAGGATGATTTAGGAATTGTATCTCTTAAATTTGATATTGCTGGGTGATCAGGATATGGAGACTCCTAACACAAGGTTGGGAGTGTTCATACCCCAACTAAGCCCGTTGGAGGGATCTCTCATGAGTTTAACCTATATAGACGGTCTAATTGAGGATGTGGTTGGAGTGTTGGTTTATGATATGATATTGTCTTCCTTTAGTTCCCCAATCAAATGTAGTAGACTCAGGTTAATGGAATTATTAAACATTAGAGAAGGGATCCATTAAATAAAAGAAATTAATATAGAAAAAACATTTATTTTCATCTGATGAGTGTTTGGTCTGGTGGGTCTACCCTTGTTATACCATATGGAGATTCAATACCCATGTTATCGGGATTATTGGCATGTTGTTCAATAGATTAAAATATGAATTATCACTTGTTACATTTTTATCTTATCTTGTTTGTTTCTTTCTCTTCCATAAAATCTTCTGGTTGGAATATTGACCCATGGGGGGCTGTGGTGCGGACTAGGACTGTTGTTCCAAAAAAGAAATGGTTGGAGGAATAGTTGGATACATTAACATTTCCTAGATGATATAACGAGTATATATGATCGTTTTTATAACCATGAAATAAATTAACTAATTCATACCCTTGATGTAAATTTCATGCAATTAATTATCCTCCACTGTATTAGTTGCAGAGACTCTTTATACCTACGTAGTTTTCTTTTCTAGCTTCAATAAACCATATTCAACCATTTTACACATGATGTATTTGAAAAAAAATTCCCATATGGTGTTACCTAGTGTTAATTGGAATGGATAATAGTTCAAATTTTCTTTGACACCATCTTGATTTTTCTTCATGGGATTTGGAAACATGATCATGATGTTCCCCAATGCTAGGATGAATTAACCCGAGACATGGTAAATATGAAAAGAATAAACATTAATTTTCAAAACCCCAAAATATTTTCTCCTCTAATCCTTCTTCTCATCCAGGTGAGGCAAGTATTGTTACTGATTCTTGGGAAGGGTGGACAACATGATATGGAACAATATTTGGAGCTCGAGCATGTACATGGACCGGTTTAAGTATAATAGCGGCATGCTATATATTCATCGTTATATTTCCATTAGATGATGGGATTTATAATAACATGATATTTTTCAATGTTATTGAGTCTTACATTCATTGAGAAATTTTGAAGGTATTTTTGAAACCCTCCTACATATTTCATAGGAATGAGTGGTGTGCACATCTTGTCGTGAAGATTCTTTATATAGATAGACAAAAAATATTATTGAAGAAACTGTAGGATGAAGGATCATGTCAACCCCATCCCCTGAGAAATAATATTTGAAACCTCTCATTCAACTATTTTTTTCTCAGTTTTAGGGGTCGATGACTATTGGTTTAGGTAGCATTGAGCTACATTGGAAGAGAAACATTTGATAGAGATCTTCCTATAAAATATATAAGAGTTCTAGAAAACTAATATAACATACAATGGAAATCCTCAGAAGTATTTTCATAAAGCACCTATGTTTTACTACTTCCTTTTGTGTAGGCGTACCAAGCATGGGATCACAATGAGACACAAAATGTTTCATGTGCTTCTCTAGGTACTTCGATCTATTGAAAATAAAAAATGTATGGTTCAAAAAATGTGGCGGGGAGGGGTCAAATAAACCCATTCAAGGTAATGCTTTTTTACTTGCCATACCAGTGCACACTTCTCCACCATAGCATCCAATTAATCTATTACCAACTAAATAATATCGATGATCCATTCAGGAACATAAAGATGAGTGGGAGATTGAACATCGACAATAACATGTAGGGTCAACAATAGATGACCTACTGGTATCTATCATGGGTAGCCTACATGTGTTGGTATATAAAGATATTCCTCAACATGTTTCAGTTGTGTTCCCAATAAATGTAATTCCCAATATACTTTTTTTGTGATCCAATTATATTTTTTTGTGGTACCCTGTATAACAACCCAAACATTTATGAATAAAATATCCTTACTTTTAATTAAATGTCTTATAGATTTCGAGAACACATGAACTCCTTTTGTTTTATTATATCCTATTGTATTTAAATAACCATTATGTATTTTTACTATTGATAATATATCCATTGAATAGAGATCACATTACTAGAATAAATATAAGGTTTTTAATAATCCTTTTAACATAGACAAAGGATGTGATGGCCTCAACCAGTAGGATCATACACTATGAATCCCATTTATCATAGAATCCAAGGGATGGAGAATTTTCTCTATTTCCCTATACCAAGCCCAAGATGAGATTCAACAACTTATTCTTGGGTGAAACTGTTTATGGGGGAATTTCAAGCTCGTCGAGATCACAACCCAAACCATGTTCACTGAACGACCCCTTAAAAGTCCCACCATCTTACATCTTACATTTAGGGAGTATACTGGGGTAATATATAGATATGTAACAAGACCCTAGTACTATGATTATATGTAACATTTATTTATAGAATAATGAATATAATTTAATTCTATTATTGTTACATGCAAAATGAATTTTAGAGAAAAAATAGATTTTTTTGTTAAAAATATAATTCAATTAAAATATATATTTTAACGAATTAAATGATTTTTTAATTAAATAATATTTTAATAAAATATTGTTATTGAATTATTTTTATTAAATATAAATTATCATATAATTTTTATGACTTCAAATGTAATTTATATTATGGTTTGAAAAGTCCTTCTGTCAAAACCCATCAATTTTCCATGAATATCGGTATTTATTTTAAAAGTGAAAATTCAAACATTTAAAAAATAATTTATATAATATGAATAGATTATTTTGGAATTTGTATTTAGATATTATAAAACTATGAATTTTTAATAATTTTCTTATATAATCAAATTTATGGATAAAAAATTAAATAACATATAAATATATAATGTGTTTTATGAAATCATAAATACCCAATAGTGATGTAATAAAAAATATAAAATTTATATTCAGACAAATATATATTCTTGCTTTAATGTAATTTAATTTGAGGTTTTTTAGATTTATTTTATAAATACATGGTGAATCCTCCAAGCCATATAAAATATTTTCTTAATTTTAAAATCATTTCCTTGAATGTGTGACTCTCCTCCAAATAGGAAAAGGAAATATTTTAATATCTTTGGCTCTTATCCATATAAAATAATGTATACCACTACCCTTTTCCAGAAACCATGGGGAAAACTATGGGATAATTGTTTGTTTTGAATATTTTAATATGTAGGGTCCAAGAACAAAGTAATAATGAATTTCCCCACCTTTCATATATGATCCCACCCATGCACCCATTTATTTTCACTCATTATCTTTTAAAATCAACCAAAATATTCCCCCTACTACATATAGTCCTCCCAAGGCACTCCTAACATCCCAATAAGCCTCCCCAAAGCCATTGGTTTCACACATCCAAGTTAGGGATCATCACTTTCCTCTCCTCCATTCAAATTCAAGCATTTTATTATAAAGTAGTTCTTTTAATTTCCAATGGTTATATATTAATTCATTTATAATAATTAAATTAATTTAAATATTATGTAATTTTAATTAGGGAACATTTATCCTACTCCATTTGGGCACATTCCTATGTTGTTACTATGCCAAAATTCTGTAATAGATCATCCAGTCTCCTTATTAATCAAGAACTCCTTTATGAAATTTCATTCAATTTCAATTTTAATATGTTGTTATATGTTCGTACATACTACCCTTACTATCCATTTTATATGTAAATAATTATAGATTCTTTTCCAATCTCATTAATCTACCCATGATTCTCTATATACACCTGTTACCATGCCGAAATTCCCGAAGGGATATCCCTCTTTTCTTTTTTCATTCAAGAACCTCTTTTATTCCATTCCATTTAGTTTCCATTTACATTATTTTGGGTATGTTATTAAATGAACAAAATAATATATAATTGATGTATAAATTGTGAGAACTTACTATCACTACCATTAATACCTCCAATGATCCTTTAAACTCAATCGTTACTATACCTAAATTCCATAAGGGATTTCTCTCTTCTCATTTCCATTCAAGAATTTAATTTATATTTTAAATATAAATTCCGTTTCACATTTTGTGATATTATGTTACATGATCCTCATTCTATAAATCTCATGTATAAATTATTTGATAGAAACTTTTCTCTCATCATCCCAATTTAGGGATTTCAATATGGTGCCAATATGCTGCCAAAATTGCACCGTGATTTTCTATGCCAAAAATCAGCTTGTAGTGAATACCAATCACATTAATCTATAAAGGGTATTCAACTTTATTCACATATACATATCAAATGGTTACTTACATGTATCAATTCTACATTAATTGATCATGGAATAAATTAGGATGTTGAATGAATCCATGTTATATGATTTGTGTGGTAGACTTAAGCATGATATTGAAATTATTATGATGGGTGAAACCGAATAACACTCTAATTCATTGGATAATGTTTTGTTCCATGATATGACATTTTGGGACATTGTTCAACCTTATTCCTTTATAGTAATTTTTTCCAACATGTTGGGACAAGATTTTACCTGATTCCTTTATGTTAAGGATGCATTGATTTATGTTATTACAACATTTCCATTTATGATTAACATTCTCTATCATGATTTTAGGTTCATGTGTCTCTTATGCTCCATTTATATGCCTATTATATATCATTTTTGTCTTACTCATTTTATTCCATTTTCATTTCCCTATGGGCTTTATAAGTCACCCTTTTCTTATGTATCTCATCAGGTTATCCTATGGAATGCTAAGTATGAATGATTATTGTGGTCATGTCAAAGACGTTTTCAACAATGATTTATATTTCAAGTTTTATGATTTTATGTAACGTTACTAAGCCCCAAATACCAGTCCTCTGGATCCTATAGGTTTTCTTAAGTGCATGTTTATAAAATAAATCTTTTTAAAATTTATAATAAATAGAACATTTCTTATAGTTGGTATCCAAGGCCATGTTTAGTTATTTTTGGGATTAGGATTATAAACCTCTAGTAAAGATCTATAGTATAAGACTTAGTATAAGAAAAGAATCCCTAATTTTTTTTGAGTATATAGTAAGTGTTTTATCAAGAAAATTTATCCCTATCTAGATACAACATATTGGAGGTTATTATGGAACAGATGTATCTAGGGGTAAATCCTAAAAATCCCACATTAAGCTAGATCTGAATGCGAAATAGTTTATAACAATAGGCCTTGATACACTTTTGGTTTGACACTCCAGAGTATAAGCTTTGGTAAATTCCTAATCTAAGTGCGAATAATTATTACGAGAATATAAAAATCTTATACAAATCTATTTTAGGAAGTAAATCATGGATAACATAGATCGATGATTTGGAATTCATAAGTCAATGAGAGAAATGTGATTTATAATTTATCCGATTAATGTCATTAGATTTTTCATTTATGTGTTTAACAGTTTAATATACTCAACAACATGTCTATATTGGATAATGTATAACAAGAATAAAAAATATAAAGGTAGGTTTGTCATTCATATTTCTAAGCATTATTTTATATCATAAATGTTTACGGGAACAATCCAAACATCGCCAAAAAGAATTCAAGTAATGATGTTGGTGAAAATATAAAATGGATAAATTTTTGAATCCCTTTAATATAACGTATCCACTAACAAAATTTGTGGATTGAACTTCCCAGCGATTGTCCTCAAACCTCACATTATCAAATTTGATGAAATTATTGGCATGTATTGGCTTTACCTATATATATCAAACATGATTTATACAAGAGGAAAATCACTCCCCATATGGTGAATCGAACCCTGATTCTATACAAGTGCAAGGAGGAGGATGAATCTTCTTTATCACCATCCTCTCAAGTATGGATATTATTTCCCTATGAGCACAAAAATATATATAAAATGACAGATTCTAAGGAAAGATTCATCCTCTATGACATGCATATTGTTAGGGAACTCAATGATGTGTTTCCCAAGGAATTGACTTTTCTTCCTTATAGAGGGTATATTGAATTATTGATTGATCTTATACCTGGGTAATTTCCAATATCTAGGACTCTATATATAATGGCTGTTTTGGAACTTAAATATATAAAGAATCAACTACAGGATTATCTGGATAAAGGGATTATGCTCCCATGGGATTCACCATGGGGTGCACCAATCCTTTTCTTGAAGAAGAAGGCAGGGTCAATGCGCCTTTGCATTGATTATCATGAGCTCAAAAAAATCCTGATAAATAATAAAAATTCTTTACCATGAATTGATGAATTATTTGATCAGCTATGTGGATCAAAATACCTCTCAATGGTATATCTATGGTTATGATATTACCAATTAAGGGTGAAGAAGTAGGATATTTCCAAGATTGCTTTCCATACAAGGTACAAACACAATGAATTCTCAGTAATTCCATTCAAACTCACTAATGATCTAGAAATCATCATGGACTTGATGAATAGTGTCTTTATTGATTAGATTGACAAATTTGTGGTAGTCTATATAGAAGATATTCAAATATACTCGAAAACCATGGAGGATTATGAGGAGAATCTGTGTACTGTACTAAAGACCATTCAAAATGAGAATCTATATGAAAACACAACAAGTGTGAGTTATGGTTTAATGAAGTCTCATTCTTGGGGAATATCATAAAAAGTAATGATATATGTATGGATCCTTCCTAAAAAAATCAATTGTTGTATGACTGATTCCGACATCTGTGATAGATATCCATAACATCCTGGAATTAGCTAGATATTATCTCCAATTTGTGTGAAATTTATCATGATGGTCAAACCCTCATACCAAGATAACTCAGATGTGAGACTAGTTTACTTGGAATAAAAAATGTGATGAAATATTTATAGATTTGAAGAAGAGGATTATCACTACCACTATTCTCAAACTACCCACAAGTGGAGAAAAATTTATAATCCTTAGTAATTATTTGAAGAAGGGCATGTGATGTGTGTTGATGAAGAATTACAAAGTCATTGCCTATTCATCAAGGAAGTTGAGAATTCATGATCAAATGTATCTCATGTTTGATCTGGAGTTAGCAGCGGTGATCATTGCATTGAAAATATGTCGACATTATCTCATTGGGGAGAAGTGTGAAATATATATGGATAAAAAATGTCTTAAATATATATTCACACTGAAAGAGATGAATATGCACCAATGAAGATGGTTATAGCTTATCATGGATTACAAATATTCAATCCATTACCACCCAGGGAAAGTGAAGAAGGTGGTAGATTCTTTAAGTAGAAAGGAACCAGAAATTCTATAATTGATGAGAATTGAAAAGGATACCATATTCTTTGATTTTATGTTCGTGGACATGGGAATCATAAATAAGGGAAAATAATAAATCCTTTCACAAATTATTTCTCAACCATCTCTTTTGTAAAGGTTAAAAGATTCTAAAAAAGATGATTTGGGAATTAAGAAGAAAGTGGAAACTATCAAAAGATGTAAATACTCAGAGTTCAATGTTAATGAAGAAGGAATTGTGAGATTTGGGTCAAGAATAGGTTTTCCATAATATCCAGAGCTAATGAAAGAAATTTTGGATTATGCAAACTGTTCGAATTTCTTCATTCTATTATGAAACACAAAGATGTATTGTGATCATTGGGAGCACTATTGGTGGGATAACATGAAGAGTTATATTATTTAATATAAATCAGTGTGCTTGTTATGTCTTTAAGTGAAGGCTGAGAGGTATATGTCTAAGGGGATGATGCAACTATTACACATACAAATATGGAAATGGGAAAACATCACCATAGACTTTTTCACCAGACTTCCAAAGACATCCAAAGGAAACAAACCTATCTGGGTTATTGTGGATCATCTCATAAAGACTGAACACTTCTTTGTAATTCGAGAGGGTTTTTCACTGGATCAACTGGAATAGATATAAATTAGATAAGTGGTAAATTATCATGGTGTACCACAAATTATTGTGTCTGATTGGAATCCAATATCCACCTCTAGGTTCTAGAAAATTCTAGAATACTCTTTGAACACTGAGTTGAACATCAGCACTAACTATCACCCTAAAACAGATGTAAAATATCATTAGACTATCCAAAATCATGGGGAAATGCTGAGAGCTTTCCCAATAGACTTCAAAGGAGGATGTGACCAACAAAGTCCTTTAGTGGAGTTTTCATACAACAACAGTATCCAGTCAGCATCCAAATGGCCTCATATGATACTCTTTGTGGGAAGAGGTGTAGAACACAACATGTTGGGATGAAGGTGGGGAATAAAAAACCTAGGAATTGAATGGTTGAAGAAATTGTGGAGAAGGTAAAGACCATCCAGGAACACATCAAGGCATCCCAAAGTCAACAAAAGAGATATGATGACTATTATCGATGTGACCAAGAGTTTGATGTTGGAGACATGGTATTCCTTCACATATCATCATGGAAGAGAGTTATGAGATTTAGGAATAAGGGTAATATATTACAAGGTATATTGAAACTTTTGAGATTCTTGATAATATTAGAGTAGTGGCCTATTGACTAGAACCCCACCAAAGCTGTCTCAAGTACACGATGAATTCCAAGTATCACTCTTAAGTAAGTACATACCAGACCCATCACATGTACTCAATCCATAGGTGGTACCAATGGAGAATTAACTCTCCTATGAGTAGATGCCATTGATGATCATAGATCGTAGATAAAAAGTTATATGAAATAAGACAATGCCCCTTGTAAAAGTGTTTTGGAGAAACCAAATGTTTTAATATGAAATGTTGGAACTGGAGGCAGTGATATTGTAGAGTTACTGTCATCTGTTTTATTTTGGGATAAGGAAATTTCAAGGGAGGAATTTCTTAAGTGGGGAACAATATAATTTCCTGAACATTTATGAATAAAGTACCCTTCATTTTAATTAAAGGTCGTATGGATATAGAAAACACGTGCATGCCATTTGTTTTATTATATCCCACTCGATTAAAATAAATATTATTTATCCTTATCATAGATAATATATCCATTGAATAGTGATCACATAAAAAATATAAATATAGGGTTTTAACAAATCCTCTAAACAAAGAAGAATGATGTGATGGCCTCAAACGGTAGGATATTACCCTATGAATCCCATTAATAGGAGCATATGGGAGAGATAGCATTTTTAGGCTTTTCCCTAGACCAATACCAAGATGATATCCAACAACATAAGAATGAGGTAAACCATTTACTAGAGAAGTTAAAGATCATAGAGATCATAAACCAAACCATGTTCACCAAATGACCCCAAGAAAGCCCCACAGTCACACACCATACACTTAGGGAGTGTACTGGTGTAATAAAGGGAAATTTAACAAGACCCTAGAATTATTATTATCTACATTATTTTTTATAGAATAAGAAACAGACCTTCATTAAATTATTGTTACTTTGGAAATGGTTTTTAAAGATGATAGAATATTTTGCGTTAATATTAAAATTCAATTAAGAAATATATTTTGATGAATTAATGATTTTTTAAATTAAATAATTTTTTAATAAAATACAACTATTAAAGTAATTCTGTTAAATATAAATAATAATATAATATTTATGATGTGAAATCTAATTTTTTTTAATGGTTGAAAACTTTTTTGTCAAAAGCTGTAAATTTTCAATAAATATATTTATTTATTTTAACTGTTAAAATTCACCGATTTTAAAAAAACTTTATATAAAATGAATAATTATTTTTGGAATCAAGTTTTTGGAATTATCCAACCACGAATATAACATAATTTTCTGAGACAGTTGATTTTTTGGGTAAAAAATTAAATACTGTATATATATATAATTTATTTTATGACATCATAATGATAAAATAGTGATTTAATAAAATAATATATAATAGATATTGAGAAAATAATATATTTTCCCTTGAAAAATGTACTTTTATATTTGTTTGATATATTTTACAAAGCCATGGTGAACCCATCAAGACATATAAAACATTTTCATATTTTTAAAATCATTTCCTTGATAGTGTGATTTACCTACACATAATCAAGGGAAATAGTTTGATATCAATAGCCTATATCATTATAAAACAATATATACCACTCTTCTTTTCAAAAATCATGGGAAACACCATGGGAGGATTTTTTGTTTTGAATATTTTAGTGTGTAGGGTCCAAAACCAAAATAATTAATAATTCCCCCACCATTCCTATATAAACCCACCCAAGCTCTCATTTCACATCACTCAATCTCTTTGAGGATTGGCCAACCTATGCCCCCTACTCCAGAGATACCTCTTAGATCACACATCTATGTAGGTGATCATCAATTTCCTCTCCAACATTCAAATCAATCATCTTATTTGAAACCCGTTCTTGAAATTTAAAATGGTTATTATATGATCATTTTATAATCATTCCATTACAATCTATTTTTTGTTATTTCAGCGAGGGATCATTTTTCCTCCCCTATTTAGACCCATACCTAGGATCTTACTATACAAAAATTCTGTAAGGGATCTTCCACACTGCTCTTTTATCAAGCACTCCTTTTATAATATGTCTTTCAATTGGAATTTTAATATGATGGGATATGTTTATACATACGCCCCTTAATGCCCATATTATATAAAAATAACGATATATTCCTTTTAACTCTCATTAATCCATTCATTATCCACTGTATACACCCGTTACCCTTTTGAAATTTCATATGGGATCTCCCTCTATCAATTTTCTTCAAGCACCTCTTTTATGTCATGCTTTTTAATTTACATTTTATTCATTTGGTATATGTTATTCCATGACCCTGATACTATCCAATTGATTAATAAATGAAGAGATCTCCCATTAACTGTCATTAATCCTCCAATGATTCTTTAAGATCATCCATTACTATGCTGAAATTCCATAAGGGACCTCTCTCTTCTCATTTCAATAAAAAAATTTATTTTATATTATGCATCTAAATTCCATTTAAAATTTTGGTATATTTTTTTCCTTTATCCCCTTAATGTCCATCCCTTGTACAAAAGATTATTGATCCCTTTCTCTCCCATCAACCCCGTTTATAAATTTCTATATGTTGTCATTATTCTTCCAAAATTGCACCATGTTTTTTCATGCCAAAATAATCATATAGTGAATACCATACCCAGTGATCTATCAAGGGGATTCACCTTTATGAACATATAGATATAAAATGGTTAATTACATGTATTAATTACACAATCATTTATCATGAAATAAATGATGATGTTGAATGAATCCATGTTATATGATCTATATGGCACATGTAAGCATGAGATTGAAATGATTATGATGGGTGACCCCTGATAGTTCTCCAATGCATTGGTTAATGTTTAGTATCGTGATTTATAATGTTGGGATAAGGGTTTTCATGAATAATTTATCATAAATTCTTCCACCATGTTGGGACATGGGTTTTTCTCATTCCTTTATGTTAATGATTTAGTGTTTTAAAGTGTTTCCACATTTCCATGTTATGATTACAATGCTCTATCAGGCCTTTTTTTTATGTTTCTATTATGCTCCATTTGTTTACCTATTATTTTACATGTATTTAATTCTTCATGTTAAGACATTTTAATTCCCAAACTGGGCTTTACATCTCAACCTTTTTTATGTATGTTCTCAGGTTATCCCATGCAATAAAATGTACGAAGGAATGTTGTGGTCATGTAAATTATGTTTTCAATAAAGATTTGTATTTTATATCATAATTTGATTTGTAATTTTCCTAATTTATAAATACAATAGACCACTATATCATCTGCGTTGCATAATGTGAAATTTTATATAATATATCTTGTTTAGAAGTGTAAAAAAGTGTAGGATTGTTATAAACCGCATTGAGTGGATGTTTGAAATCTATTTTAGTTTTTGCAGTCAACACTCCATGGTGAGGTACACTAGTTGAAATTGTGAGTTTAGATTATTTTTTACAACATATCTAGCATGGTTATTGTAACACCCTGAGATTTTATGAAAAATATTATTTTTAATTTCATTAATGTCTTGTGTTGTACGCTACACCAAAAGGATCTTGCACAACACGTATCCTTAACTTGTCTTGCACTACACGCAATCGCGACCTTCTACGATAGAATTTGTTGTACGCAATACCGAGTTTCGCTAAACAACGATATGTTATAAAAACTAGCCGTTATGAATAGTAATACCCACTTTTTGAAATTTTATAAATTTTATCTTTAAAAATGGACTTCATTTTTGGATTTATAATATCGAAATTAGCCAAGGGTGAAATTTTGGTATTTTTCTGAAAACGTTCAATTTTTGATGAATAGTGAAAACACTGAGTTACTATTTGAAAACTGACTTTTTATTTAAATAATTATTTTATTTAAATTTTTTTTAGGTCAAAATTGATACATAATACCTATATAAGTTCAATGTAATTCATTGGAGTAATTTTATAATAATTTTAGATATATAAAAATTTTATTGAACTTTTCACCGCCTTTTACCCACCTCCTAGGGGAATTTTTAAATTTACATAAAACATAATTTTACCGCTTCTGTGAATGGAATTTAAAAAATCCGAGAGAAAAAATTGATGTCATTATGTAAAATGTGGTACAATGAGATGAAAATAATTTTGGTGAACAGTAACTTTTTACTTTTTTTACCACGGTTAAAAGTAAATAGGGTAATTAAGGGTAAAAATGATATTATTATTACCGTAACACATGTAATAATTCTATTGGATAAGTTTAATTCGACCAAAAACAAATTTAGAAATAACATATGACCATTTAGGCCCACATGGATTAGATTAGGACATTTAATATTAATTTATTTAAAGAAAGGCTAAAATAGGTAAAATCAAAGTTTAATAAGTAAATCATTTTTAATATAGGGTTCTACATAATATAAATTAGACTAAAAATATTAATTATAAATCTAAAAATCTTTCCTACATAATGGTATTTTATTTGTAATTTTTATACATTAAATAATTTAATTTATTTCTGACACAACGATGATGCAGTAATTATCTTATTAATGAAATATTGACATAATGGATGTTATAAATACCCAAATAAATGTAATTTGAGACTTATTATGAGTTACACTAATTTTATAGGTTAATATGACATGTTAGTATTTATTTAAGTAAATTTTTTCTAACTAATCATTCTGTTATGATTTTTACAAAAATCAATTACTAAATAGTGTCAAAATTGACATAAAATAGTTTTTAAAACAAATATTATATTATTCTTTGTTATTTTAATCCTAAATATCCAAGGTTCGGCAAAATTACTTTGAAAAGGTTATATATATTAATAATAAACAACATTGGGTTCGTTTGTCTTGTTATAGTAATTTTATTAACCTTATAGTGTAAGAACACAAAAAGACACGTTAAAAGTAAAAATATCTAACTAAAAGTTAAAAGTAAATGATAAGGTTAAAATAGTGAACTAAACTTGTCCAAATTCAATTGGATGAGAGTATTTCGACCCATCCCCACCTTATCTTCGAAATAACACAATTTGGAGCTATTAAAATCTGAATATGACTTTATAATAAAATAATATTTTTAGTTATTCCAAAGGTGCCCCTCTCCTCCCTTATAAAAGGGCACCTCCTCCCTCTCTTCCTCACACCACTTTTAGCCTTCAAGCTCGGACAACCCCTACCAAATTATCTTCCCCAATTCCATAGAAATATCCTAGAGGTCCTGGTCTTCTTCAAAGACAAATTTAAGTTACCTAAGAGGAGGACTCAAAGAGGCGCTTCAAAGAAGAGATAATGTCTGTTACCGATTCTTTCAACTTTATTTCTTATTCCACTTCTTCTTATTATGTTGTTTCATTATAAAGTAATAACATCAGTATCACTAATATACAGATATGTTATTATAAGTATGAAAAAACCCTATTTCACCATCTATCCATCCAATGAAAAACTAAATCACCGCGCGTGCGTACGTACGAAATACCGTCTCCCCGCCGTGGTGTAATCTATTTTCCACCACCACCTTACTTGGATGGGTATAATGGTGTACATAATAACTATATATGATTATTGTAAAGTGATATTGATTCTGAATAGTATACATACACTCCAATACAATTCCACGATCATGAGAACGATATCATCGTTCGTGCGAACGTACGGACTACCATCTCCACGACGCGATGAGATTCATTCTCCATGTTAACCATTCATGAATGATTATAAAGTATATATAATAATTAATAATGAAATATATGACATAATAATGATACTGGATTTATGTGTATGTATGTCATCTACTTAATTCCATTCAACTCAATAAGGGAACGAAAATATCGTTCATGCGTACATACGACCTACCGTCTCTATGAACGGTGTATTTATTTCCATTTAATGATCGATTATATATATGTATATTCTGAATATATATTATATATAAATCATGTTTTAAATTCTGTAATTAATTAATCATGATCTAAGTAATCATATGAATAATTTCAAGTCAAAACACGGACGACAAATGAAAAGATTTTACCCAAAACGCTATTTAACATAGAATTTACAAAATAACGGGTAATATAAAGTCATAACTGAACCATATATGATATCATAACAATTAGTATGATTCTTTAATAAGTCAATGAAATTATTTAAATAACTATACTGGAGGTTCAGACACTTACGAAGCAAATCAGACCAAAGGTATGGGAAAATCTCGCAATCTCATTTTTATCTGAGAATGTCTATACTTCAGAATTTAATGGGGAATATTTTATCATCCAAATCCATGTTTACTAAATATGTAATATTATTTACATCCACCTACAATTGTTTAAATCCAATTTAACCTTCAGTGAGTTTTTAGTAAATGATATGAAAGGAATCTTATGTCGTTTTTCATACGAGGTACTTTTTGACTTTTCCGAAAAAAGTACGAGAAGAATGTTTTTTTAAATTATACGACATGATTGGATTTTTAAAAAATTGTTTCCAAGAAGCTTCCTTTACAAGTTTTCATGTTTATTTTTAATTAACTTCTTTTAGTTTTGAATTGTATGATATGTTAAGAAAGGAAAAGTGTTTTTAAAGTAGAAAGGATATTTTCCTCAAGAATGGAGTTCAAGTGTTTTATCAAAATTATTTTCCATAAAAGATAATAAAGGGTTCTTTTTATATCCCTATTATTACATTAATTTGATTATGTTGTGATGGAATTTTTTTTATGAATTCCTTTATCCTATATGATTTGTTTTTTGATGTCACGATGTTTAAGAATCCCATTTTTATTACATGGGTTATGCTATGATGTATGGTTTATGATTTTGTGGCACACATAAGAATGGTATCATTATGAGATGGGTGGGACCTATATCTCCCTCCAATGCATTGGGAAAATATTTTATATCTCATGAGATAGACATGGCTGGAACGGCAGGTTAAATCGGTTCAGTGAACCAGGACTGAAACGAGGAGTGAACTCGGTTCAGAAACGGACTTTGTCCACTAAGATAGTCTTGGCAATGAGTCTTGACTAATAAGAAATGATTCCATATGATTATGTGTGTATGCCAAAAAGTTTCATGTTTTATGTTATGATTATTGGGATTACATTTCACTACTATAATTTATCCCATGTTATGATATTATGATCTCTTTTGTAGGTTAATATTTCCAAAATTTTATGTTCTTATGAATATGATGTGATTGATATTTCTTTTGTTTACCCTTACTGAGCATTTGAGCTCACCCTTTTATGTTTTCTTCTCCCCAGGATATAAAGAAAGGTTTTAGGTAAAAAAAGGAAGATCTTTATGGGAGATGTTGAAGATCTTTTACCACGATTAGAAGATTATATTCTGTGTTTCCAAAGACAATAAACTATTACGGTCCTTGTGTGTGTGTTTTTGTTATGTACTAAGTATTCCGAAAAAGTAATGTAATGTCCATGTATGTTCAGCTTCAGGTCTCTACAGTTGGTATCAGAAGAAAGGTTTAGTCAACCTTTGGAATCTAGGATGTGAGAACTTTTTATGAGATCCCTAGAGATATTTCTAAGGTATTTCTAGGAATGTCACTAAGGTTAATTATAATTATAGGTTATGTTACTAGAATTATGGTAACCCAAGATGTTAGATATTGATGGTACTCCCCAATTATTATGTTGTTTTCCCTAGGGTGATTTTTGCCTCTCACACTATTCTTTTTGGGATTTAGACGATGGCTGGAACCCGAAGGAACCGTGTTGATCAATGTAATGGACAATTCAATGATTTTCCTACTGAAAAAACAAATGTTATAGGAGATGGAGTGAAAAATATTATTGCTATACTTACAGAAGCTATGAATCATTCTGGACTTCCAAATGGGCAGAGAAGGGAACAATATTCTATTAAGTCCTTCATGAGGCAACGTCCACCTTCTTTCAGTGGGTCTTCTGATCCACTTGTTGCTGAACAATGGATCAGTACTACTGAAAAGATATTTTCAGTTCTTCAATGTTCTGAACATGATAATGTCATCTTAGAAGTGTATCATTTTGAAGGTGATGCTGATCAATGGTGGAATCTTATCAAGAATACGAGTCCAAGAGATGAAATTGAGTCCATAGAATGGCACGAGTTTGAGAACTTATTTTTCAATAAGTACTTCCCTCGTATTCTTCGAACAATGATGGAGAAGGAGTTTCTTGAACTAAAGCAAAAGGATGATGAATCTGTTGGTATATACGAAGCTAATTTTACAAGGCTTGCGAGGTATGACTCTGGATTTATCATCCAACCTAAAAGTAAAGTTGATCGATTCTTCAGTGGCTTAAAACCAATTTTTCGAAGGGAATTAGCTATAAGAGACTTCAGCAGCTATGAAGAAATTGTGCGCTGTGAACGTAAGGTAGAAATGGAAGTTGGTGTTATATATCCATCTCATGGTTTTGACAAGAAAAAAAAGATGGAGTTAAAGGAGAAATCTCAAAATAATGGCTCCTTATGCTCAAAGTGTGGAAAAAAGAATGGAAGAGATTGTCTTAAAGGGACTAGAAAATGTGTTAAGTGTGGAAAATAAGGTCATCTAGCAGCTGAGTGTCGAAGTAATGGAAAAAGGGTTGCTAATGATGTGAATAAAGAAAAGACTACAGAGAACACACCAACAACACATCAATGCTTTAAGTGAAATAAAATGGGGCATTATGCTAATCAATTCCCTAATCCAAGGGTTAATGATGATTGTCATGAGCAACCACTTAAGGCAAAGGAAAAAAGGGAAGTCACATGCGATCACTATTGGTGATGTTGAATATGACAATGATGTGGAGGAAAGATTAAGTGTTAATGTAATGGGATTCCATAATAATGTTGTATATAGTATCATGGAATATTGGAATATTTATGTATTGGTCTATTGTGGTTTTCAATAATTTTATGGTGCTGGTAACCATGGAAAGTGATTGAGATATTCTTGGTAGGTAGATGGTATGCGCATAATGAAGGAATAAGAAGATAATGAGATGTTTGATTCTATTAATGAGCTCATGATTCATATAAGGACTAAGTGATATCATGGTTTGAGTATAAATAATTTTGAGGGTTTTGGTATGTGGAAAGTGTTAACTTTTAACTACATTCATGTTTTCACTAAGGCTCAATGGGTATTCATTCTTCAAGAGAATACATGATTAAGGTATTCAAATGTTTTTAATTTGACCAACAAGATATATCTTATGATATATGGGGGATAAATGATGGCATTCACGTGATTGTTATGTGACATTTCAAGTAATAATTTTCTTTATACTATGAGCTTGGACCGAAGTATTTTAGATAAACCTAAGGATTGGAATGGATTATGTTGGACCTGAGTTAGTATTGTTTAAGGATAGAACTTTTTTCGATATTATTGATGGGATGTTATAGTAATATTGTTTTAGAAAAAAGACAACCTACAGGACGGGTGACAACCCATCGCGTCGGACAAAGCTGTGGGAATCGAACCCACAACCAAAGTGTGACTGGCCTTTATCGCCTACAAATGGCCTACAGGATGACCCTGGTTAGTAGAAACTTGTTTTATTTTATTACGCGGTATGATATAAGAAGTATAAGTTCATTCTTGGAACCGTATACGATTAACCTCACCATAGATTGACTTATGTATATTTTTATAACTTTTTCTAACCTTTTGTTTGAAATAGATGGAATGACTCATCATTCTATCACATGGTCTGCTAAAACTTCATAAATGAAAAATTCAACTTCATTTCTTTAACAGATGAAGTGGAAATTGTTCAAAGCACCAACAACAGTGAGATTGTACCAAAATCAAGCAAGTATTTCTTCTAATTCAAAATTTTCAACTTTAGGGAAATGATATTGAAAACCAAAAATGTTGTCCTAGTGACCTTATATCCGATGAATTAGATGGTACCTTAGATCATCACAAATCTATGGATTTGTCATTGCTGGATTTTCCATATCCATGTTCTCTACCACTCTCCATCAGAACATGATGGTTAGATATCTCTTCCATAGCCATATTTTCACCTATGTGGAAACCCAGTGATTAGTTTATTGGGGTAACCGTTACGTTTCATAATTTTGTTCTTAAAGATTGGATTTGGTATTCCTTTTTACGATGTGAGTTTCTATTAAAGAAACATTCACGTAGTAAACCATTTATAACCCCGCCAAATTTCGAGGGAGAAATTCATTTTAATGGGGGTAGAATGTAACACCCCGAGATTTTATGAAAAACATTCTTTTTAATTTCATTAATGTCTTATGTTATACGCTACACCAAAAAGAGCTTTCAAAACAAGCATCCCTAACTTGGCTTGCAATACACGCAATCGCGACCTTCCACGGTAGCGTGTGTTGTACGCAATACCGAGTTTCGTTAAACAACGATATGTTATAAAAAATAGCCGTGATGAATAGTAATACCAACTTTTTGAAATTTTATAAAATTTTATCATTCAAAATGGACTTCATTTTTGGATTCAGAATATTGAAATTAGCCTAGGGTAAAATTTTGGTATTTTTCTGAAAACATTCAATTTTTGATGAATAGTGAAAACACTGGGTTACTATTTAAAAACCGACTTTTTATTTAAATAATTATTTTATTTAAATTTATTTTAGTTCAAAATTGATACATAATACCTATATAAGTTCAATGTAATTAATTGGAGTAATTTTATAATAATTTTAGATATATAAAAATTTTATTGATCTTTTCACCGTCTTTTACCCACCTCCTAGGAGAATTTTCAAATTTACATAAAACATAATTTTAACGCTTCTGTGAATGGAATTTCAAAAATCCGAGAGACACAGTAGATTTTATTAAGTAAAATGTGGTTCAATGTGTTGAAAATAATTTTTGGTGAATAGTATCTTTTTACTTTTTTTACCACGGTTAAAAGTAAATAGGGTAATTAAGGGTAAATATGATATTATTATTACCCTAACACATGTACAAATTCTATTGGATAAGTGTAATTCGAACAAAATCAACCATAGGAATAAAATATGACCATTTAGGCCCACATGGATTAGATTAGGACATTTAATATTAATTTATTTAAAGAAGCGTTAAAATAGGTAAAATCAATGTTTAATAAGTAAATCATTTTTAATATAAGTTTATACATAAGATAAATTATAATATAAATATTAATTAGAAATATAAATATATTTCCTACATAATGGTATTTTATTTGTAATTTTTAGACATTAAAAATTTTAATTTATTTATGACACAACGATGATGCAATAGTTATCTTATTAATGAAATATTGACATAATTGATGTTATAAATACCCTAATTAATGTAATATGAGACTTTTTATGAATTCCACTAATTTTATAGTTTAATATGACATGTAAGTATTGATTTAAGTAACTTTTTTCGAACTAATAATTCTGTTATGATTTTCAGAAAAATCAATTACTAAATAGTGTCAAAATTTACAAAAAATAGTTTTTAAAACAAATATTATATTATTAATTGTTATTTTATTCCTAAAAATCTAAGTATCGGCCAAATGACTTAGATAAGGTTATATCTATTAATAATAAACAACTTTGGGTTCGTTTTTCTTGTTATAGTAAGTTTATAAACCTTATAGTGTAAGAACACAAAAATACACGGTAAAAGTAAAATTATCTAACTTAAAGTTAAAAGTAAATGATAAGGTTAAAATAGTAAACTAAACTTTTCCAAATTCAATTGGATGAGGGGATTTCGACCCATACCCACCTTAGCTTCGAAATAACTCAATTTGGAGCTATTAAAAACTGAATATGACTTTATAATAAAATAATATTTTTAGTTATTCCAAAGGTGACCCTCTCCTCCATTATAAAAGGGCACCTCCTCCCTCTCTTCCTCACACCACTTTGAGCCATCATGCTCATCCAACCTTGAAAAATTCTCTTCCCCACTTCCCTAGAAACATCATAGGGGCCCTGGTCTTCTTCAAAGACCAATTTTAGTGCCCTAAGAGGAGGACTCAAAGAGGCGCTTCAAAGAAGAGGTAATGCCCGTTACCGATTCTTTCAACGTTATTTCTTCTTCCACTTATTCTTATTAGGTTGTTTCATTATGATGTAATAAAATCAGTATCACTCATATAATGATATGTTATTATATGTATGAAACAAACCTATTTCACCATCTATCCATCCTACGGAAAACGAAATCACCGCCCATGCGTACGTACGGAATACCGTCTCCACACCGCGGTGTAATCTATTTTCCACCACCACCTTACTTGGATGGGTATAATGGTGTAAATAATAACTATATATGATTATTGTAAAGTTATATTGATTCTGAAATAGTATACATACACTCAAATACAATTCCATGATCATGAGAACGATATCATCGTTCGTGCGTACGTACGGACTACCGTCTCCACGACGCGATGAGATTCATTCTCCATGTTAATCATTCATGAATGATTATAAAGTATATATAATAATTAATCATGAAATATACGACATAAAAATTATACTTTATTTATGTATATGTATGTCATCTACTTAATTCCATTCAACTCAATAAGGAAACGAAAATACCATTCATGCGTACGTACTACCTACCGTCTCCATGAACGGTGTATTTCATTCCATTTACTGATCTATTATATATATGTATATTCTAAATATATATTATATATAAATCATGTTTTATATTCTGGAATTAATTAATCATGATCTAAGTAATCATATGAATAATTACAAGTCAAAACACGGACGACAAATGAAAAGATTTTACCCAAAACGCTCTTTAACATGGAATTTACAAAAGAACTGGTAATATAAAGTCATAAGTGAACCATATATGATATCATAATAGTGGGTATGATTCTGGAATAAGTCATCGACATTATTTAAATCATTATACAGGAGGTTCAGATACTTACGAAGCAAATCAGACATAAGGTAAAAGAAAATCTTGAAATCTCATTTTTATCAGAGATTGTGTATACTTCAGAATTTACTGGGGAATATTTTATCATACATATCAATTTTTCCTCAATATGTAATATTATTTCCATCCACCTACAATTTTTTAAATCCAATTTTACCCTTAGGTGAGTTTTTAGTAAAAGATATGAAAGGAATCTTTGGTCGTATTTCGTACGAGGTACTTTTTGACTTTTCCGAAAAAAGTACAAAAAGAATGTTTTTTAACTTATACGGCATGAATGGATTTTTAAGAAATTATTTCCAATAAGCTTAATTTACAATTTTTCTAGTTTATTTTTAATAAAATTCTTTTAGTTTAGAATTGTATGACATGTTATGAAAGGAAAAGTGCTTTTCAAGTAGAAAAGATATTTACCTCAAGAATAGAGTTCAAGTGTTTTATCAAAATTATTTTCCATCAAAGATAATAAAGGATTCTTTTTATGTCCCTATTATTACATTAATTTTATTATGTTGTGATGGAATTATTTTTATGAATTTCTTTATCTTATATGAATTGTTTTATGATGTCACGATGTTTAAGAATCCCATTTTTATTACATGGGTTATGCTATGATGTATGGTTTATGATTTTGTGGAACACATAAGAATGGTATCATTATGAGATGGGTGGGACCTATATCTCCCTCCAATGCATTGGGTAAAGATTTTATATCTAATGAGATATACATGGCTGGAACGACAGGTTAAACCGGTTCAGTGAAACAGGACTGAAACAAGGATTGAACTCGGTTCAGAAATGGACTTTGTCCACTAAGATAGTCTTGGAAATGAGTCTTGAATAATAAGAAATGATTCTCTATGATTATGTGTGTATGACAAAAAGTTTCATGTTTTAAGTTATGATTATTGGGATTACATTTCACTACTATGATTTATCCCATGTTATGATATTATGATCTCTTTTGCAGGATAAGATTTCCAAAATGTTATGTTCTTATGAATATGATGTGATTGAAATTTCTTTTGTTTACCCTTACTGAGCAATTGAGCTCACCCTTTTATGTTTTCTTCTCCCCAAGATAAAATAAAGGTTTTAGGTAAAAAAGGAATATCTTTATGGGAGATGTTTAGGATCTTTCACCATGATTAGAAGATTATATTATGGGTTTCCAAAGACACTACACTATTATGGTCCATGTGTGTTTGTTTTTGTTATGTACTAAGTATTCCGCAAAAGAAATATAATGTCCATGTATGTTATGCTTCGGGTATCTACAGTTGTTTCCCTGAAGTAGTTAAACATTGATTTCTCTCAATTATTTCATCTCTTCCTCTTACTGATAAAATCACCCCTAAAGTATGAAGGGATCAACCTATTCATAATGATGGGGGAATGTAATTTACCTTTAACATTTTCTTTGGTGGATTATTTCTGATGAGGATGTGTTGGATTAGGTGAAGGAATCCAAAAATTAATAGAATATATCTAGGTTTTGGTACAAAAACCTCCCTCAATCATGTTAGTTTGGAATATTGTTTTAATTGAGACTTCCCCCATCAGATCCATGATGTTGACCTCATGATCTGTAAGGTCAACATGGTTGGTGTTAATGAAATTCCACGATTCATAGATCATTTGAGGTATTTAATTTGTCTCCTTTTGATATTTCCTTTATTGTTTACCTCCATGAGGATTTTTCCTCTCCTTCATTGGCTCTCATGGGGCTGTTTGGAAGATGATCATTCGAAGGGAACATCCAGACAATTTTTTCATATTTATTACCAATAAAGATTCAAAAACATGGGATGTGAATACCATGGAGGATTTTTTATGAATCATTACACAAAATCATTATAAGATAGACTTCTATAGAGGAAGAGGTTGTTAAGGAAAAAAACTCCATCCTTGAGGGTTGGGGTTTTTTCAGCTTCATTCCCACAACATTTCGTGCATTGGTTTCTCACCTCAAATGATTTAATAAAATACCCCATACCTAAAAGATTGTGTATCTCTTTGATAGTAATAGATTCTAATCACGTTAATTCCATCATGGTTTTATGGATCTGTGTCCGAACATGGTCCAGTTTAATTATACGGTTCTCTTCTGAACCACCTTCTCCCAAAACTATTTGTGATATTTGTGACATTTGGTAAAAATAATGGTTTAATTCTCTTAGGTAAGAGGTTTTCCTGATATTTTTGGATTCCTAATAAAATATTTATTGATATATCATTCACATTTGGACCTATTCCCTTGAGAGCCAGTCATAGATAGTTTCAATTGGTCATATAGCTAATTAAAAACATAATCTGTATCCTGAAGCTAACCTGAAGCTTTGACGTTCCATGATGTCACTTTTGGTTGTATTTTATGATTAGGGTGAGTGATGAAATTCAATGATATTTTTTCACCCTATTCTTTTATATGAACACTAGTTTGGGAATCTATAATAAATTAACACAATTCTATTAATACATTGAGGCGTTGAAAATGATGTGGTATTTGAAAAATTACCATTTATAGGTTTCATGTGGCTATGTGGGCCATTAAGTAAGTTTGGTATTGTATGTCTTCTATTATGTTGACATGGAACATGTATTATCCAAAATGGAATAGTTCTTTTATTATGTGAAAATGAGAGTTTCATATATTTAGGTTGATGGTGTCCATATAATATATTGATTGATCCTATAGAATTCTGTACTGAGGAGTAGATAAAGGAAACAACATGACTGATATGTTATCATTAGATAAATGTTTCTTCATATTACACATGTCCTCATCATATGTTACTGTAGTTTTATCAACTTGGTTCTAATAAATAAGACTTTTATGTATTTAATTATTGTTAATTATAGGATTATCGAGTGTTTCCTTGGATATATTTGAAGGATGATGATCTAAGGGTAGTTCATAAAATGATCATTCCCTTGGACTTTCCTCTGGATGAGAAGTATTTCACTTGTCCATGATAAGGAATCAGTCATGACAAGCCTCATTTTTTCATGTTCCTTTTGTTAGGAAGGATTTCTACTCATTAAATCATTGAGGGGAGAGACCTTTTGATGAGGTGAAATGATATTGTGTAGATAACATCTTCTATGAACTCCATAATGGGGAGGAATACCATTATTGATTTACATCCATCTATAATGGTAATTCTTAAACCATTTACCCTAATGTGGATCTTCATTGTGGAAGAATGAAAGGTGAATACTTTCTTATTGTATGATCTTCGGAACACATGGAGGGATTTCCTAAGTCTTATTAGGAGATTGGATCTCATGATAATTCATACTATGGACATGAATAAATCCATCATTGTTAAGTATCCATGGAGGACCATCATTATTACACCAACTATTCATTTAATTTCTTAATATAAGAATAGAATATTGAACTTCCATAGAGAAAATTATGAGGGAATTATGAACCCCAACATTACATAGAGAAAGATAGTAGATTGGACATTATTCTTCTAGTCATCTTTGATGTGGGTTATTTTTGGAATTATTATTCTTAGAGAATGGGGCCACTTACTAGGGAAAGCATTCTTTAGGTACGGAAGTGTGTTTTATTAATACCCATAATTATTCTAGGATGTTACAGTAGATTTATAATATTTTTGTAGGTGTTTGTTCTTACCATGGAGTGTCCATGGGAAGAGTCCAATTACCTCTAGTTGTGATTGGTTAATTTACCTAGTATATTTGTCACAATATTATGGGGGAATTTTTCCCACGACCCTCCTAGAAAAGTGTATATTTGTGTGTCTTATTCAGAGTGACATGTTGATGAGTCGCAACATTTGTGGATTCAAAGTTGTGTGTCTGCACCTCTGCAATTATTGCTTCTATTTTTTTTATCTTGGTAATTTATTTGGACATGGGAAGGAATTTGTGAATTCCATTTAATAATTTCAAGGTTTAATTTGTAAAATTCAGTAGTTGGGACTTGGATATATTCCAATTCCATTACTATAACAGAGGTTCCTTCCTGGAAAAATCCTGTATTTACTATTATTTAATACTAGAAGAACTCTGGTGTGGTGTTAGAGGTATGTGACTTCCCCCATTTTGTAGCCATGTCTTTCTAGGTGGTCTCTTAAGGTGTTGACAGAAGGTACTTCTGGTATGATTAATTGATGATGACTTGTATGTGTGTGCACTCGTGGTATGATGCTGAATTTCACTAGGGGGATTGAATGATGTGGGAATGTTTTGTTCATGCTCAAGATTTTCTATAGAATTTAAATGGTATTATTCTTTGGATGCTTCTAAAAAGGTTGATGGAAATCATGGTTGGTGGAGGTTAGAATTTTTTTCCAGTATCATTTCACCACCTTATTTTTTTGAGAACATCCCCATAGGAGATAGGGGCATACACTATTACCTGTTGGGAGGTTGCAATCCTTGGCAGGCCATTTTTCAATCTCAGTTTTGGATGAACTGGGCTAGGCATTCGATGATGACACCCACATCATAATGAGGGTTCACTACCATGAAACATTAGAAACAATGACTACTTAAAAGTACACTATAAAAGGGACCTTGTGTCTTATGGGGAAGGTGGTTTGAGGCCTCTTGGTAATCCTCCATAAGATAAGGGTGGAGATCATTATTACATTCTGGTGATAAACTATAAGTCCACAACATTAAACGTCACAGAATCTTGAGTTATGTCAAGAATTCACATTTAGGGTCTCTTCAGGTTTTTAATTTTGGGGAATTAGGCTATAACTATTAGCTTACATCTCAAAAATTACAATGTAGAAACCTATTCTCTATAATATTTATTTGACAAAAATAAAATTCTTTAAATTGAAAGAAGAACACTTTTCCTAATATAAATATTCTTGAATTATTTCTTTCCCTTATCCATCCTTATACCTTGTGAGACACATTTCAAAAACATTGCATGAGAATAAAAAATCCCAGTAAGGGTTATAAAATAATGAAACAAAACATTAGTCCATCAAAACATACAGATCAATTAAATCATACATTTTAATTATAAAACATAATCTCTTTAACATACCACATGAAATAATAATATTTATGAATAACACCTAGAAATCATAAATAATAAAAGTACCTTGTGGAATCCATATCAAACATACATTATAGATTTCACTGATACATTGGTAGTTATGTTTTGTATACCCATCACAATATATTCCCTAAATCTCATTGGAGAAACTTTAAAATTTACCTCCGTCACGTTACCCAATGCGTTGGATAGCTAACTCGGGCTCACCCACCCTTGGTTTCTCACCGAACTAACCATATACATAAACAATGAACAAGAACCATATCATTTTCATGACATTTAAAAGGATGAAATTATCAAAATATCACTCATCAATTACAATAAATCAATTCAATATATTTAAATATTCAATACATTTCCAAAACCACTTATAACATTTAATAAAGAGATTTTTTGAATCAAAGTGTCCCATACCACATTGAATGTTTTAAATGAATTTAAATTTTAAAATCATAATGTCCATATAAATAAATCCTTAAATACATTTTGATAACATTGCCATTAATGAAAAATATTTAGAAGATTAAATCATTAAAACATTTAAAACAATGTTTTAGTTAAGAAGTCTCATAACACTCGAGAAACAAATGAATAAAAATTATTATTTAATAACATGAAAAAATATATAAATAACATGATAATATACCAATTGATGATGTAAAATGTCAAAAGGGATGTATATAAACCATATAGGATATTAATGGTGCATAATATCATGATATTCCTTACTGAATGGATATTGGGATGAAGTCCCTTAAAAAGATCATATCATTACATTCAAAATAAGTCAAATACATAATTATGTGTGAAAGATATAAATACAACCAATATAATTGTATATTATGTTAAATATGATATTAGTACACTCACATGTATTCATATCATGACATATTCCAGAAGTAGAAGTTTAACCCAAAGAATGGATATTTGGCTAAGAAGTTATCTTACGAAAATTCAGCAGCCTAACGACATCACTAAAAAAAATTCATAAAATGAGTTGTTGAGAGTGAAAATGGTATCTCAACAATTGGAAATAAAATGGATATAAATAAGGATATATAATAACATACCCTAATATAATGAAATGGAAATTAAAAGACATACCTTGACAGATGTATTTTACTAAAAGAGGAGAATGAAAGGTTCCCTTACTGTGAGTATTACCTGTAAAGAAAGTTCCTTGTTCTTCCTGAATAATTAACCTAAGATAATTTCCTCTTGATTTAGAACCTTTTTCAAGTTTATTATTCCATTTATACAAATTATTACAATGTTATAATCATTACTTAATTATTTAAGTTAATATCATTCGTTTTGTCGATATTCGATACTTGAGTAAAAAATGAAGTTGGTATGATAAAGAATTTTCCTTGAGGTAAAAAGTAAATTATATCTAGAATTGAATTAATTATTTAAATATTATATATATCCAATGTATATAAGTATTTATAATAGTACATAATATTTGGAGATATGTAATGAAATGTGTCTTTTATGGAGACATTAAGCCGTAGGGACGCATGAACACGACTTTCATTTCTTTTTCATATATAATGTTATTAAAAATAAATATACATAGTTATATTATAATTTTATTATAATATAATATTTTATATATGTTTCATAAGATTATTATATCTATCTTTTATTCATTCCATGTTTGGCATGAACGAGTCATATCACTTTGAGGGGGCGGTAGTCTATACTTTCTCACATGAAATTATCGTATTTACACATTATGGAAAGCATAATGGTATTATTTAAATAAAAAATAGAAGCATAGAGACAATATAAATAATATATATAATATAGAAATATAGTTCTATCATAATTTTCATCATGAGAAGTTTTAGGGGAAAATTGAACAATCATCATTTCGTGAGCTAGTAGTTCTCTGTCCACAGAAACAATATTTTCTTATACAATAGACTGCGGTGTGTGTAAATGTAGTTATAACACATCCCCTAAAAAAATACATGAATATTTAGAATACTATTTTTTATTTAAAAAGTTAATAATAATATAATATGGAGTGATGTAGTAAAATAATGTAAAGGATCTTTAGAGAAGACACTACCTCTTAAAACAAGTAACTGCCTTTGATTTGAGCCAAAAGGATTTCTTAAATTGTCTTATACCTAAGATAATGATTCTATGTGGAATATAGGGATGTTGAGAACATATTTTTGATGTGTTTAGATGAGGCAAGAGGCTTTATAGATGTGTTCAAATGGGTCAGGATGCTGATCTTTTATAAGAGGGAGGTGGGGAACTTTAGGAATGTTTTGAAGTATTATTTTATTATAAAATGATTTTTGTTTTCAAAATGTCCCAAAGAAATTTATTTCAAATATAATATTCTTAGGGTCAAAAAACACTCAACCCATTGGTTTTATAAATATATCGGTTACAAATTTAACCTTATATTTTAGATTTAAACCTTAGTTAACTAATTTTTCTCCTACCATGTCTTCTTTTATATTCAAACTATATGGTCAATATAGGTATTATTAAATGCCAATAGATCCTCAAGTTGTTAATCAATGACATATTCCACATTATTTAATTAATTTTATAGAATCATACATTTTTAGGACAATTATATCATTTAATAAAATAGTATTTCTTTTAAAAACACATTTATGTCAATTTTAATACTATTAATATGATGACTTTTTAAAAATCCATAAGAGGTTCATTATTTTTAAAAATCATCATTACGTCAAATATAACCAGAAATAATCATCCATAAAATTCATGGATGGAATAAAAAGTTACAAAATAAATTTATTTTAATATTTATCATCCCATTTATGTAAACCATTCATTAATAAGAAAATCACTACATCATCATTGGGTCATACTAAATTTTATTTATATGATGTATTAATTTTTTAAATAAAATACCATATTGTAGGAAATATTATTATATTTATAATAAATATTAATAGTATAATATATCAACTACATAAACCCATATAAAAATTATTTTATTATAAGATACTGGTTTTTGTTACATTTTTCATTAATATAATTTTATTCTTTTAAATTGTCTTTTTCACATCAATGTGGATCCACGAGGTCCCCAGACCGACCCAATTATGCCCATGTTCGAACATATATAATCCCATAGTATTAGCAAAAACTTTAGGGAAATATTATATCATTATAATATTATATTTTTACCCTATTTTACAAGATTTACTGTTTATCAATGATAAATAAAATAATTACTGAAGTTACTATTCATATTATCAAAAAATAAAAGGTCCCTATTTATATAATATAAACCTTATGATTTAAAATATGGAATCCATTTTTCCTAAATTCAAAACACATATGTTTCAATAATTATATTTAAATTAATTCCCATTGTCAAAACCAAAAAGAGGGTTTTTAATAAGTAATAACTATCAAAATATTTACCTGTGTTTATGATAAATTTAAAAGTAAAACTACTTAAAATGGACAATATTAGATGAAATGGTAAAAATATCACCCTATTACACTTAAAAAACAGTTAAAAGGACAATATAACTATGTAAATAAATTATATGAAAAGGCTGTTTAGAATTAAAATGCAGTACTTATCACTATTCATTAAAAATATTATCTTTATAAGAAAATTACAGAAATTTATCCAAGCTAAATTTTAATTTCTTGATTAAAAAGAATAATTTTATTTTTTCAAAAAGAACATATAAAAGTTATAATTACAATATTTAGAGAGGGTTCTCCATCAAAGGGCGGTAAAACGACATTTTAAATATATTAGAGTATTTTATGCTAAAAATTATATTTATTATTATTTTAGGCCTCTGAAATTTATTGGCTAAATGTAAAGATATTTAAAAAAAATTGTATCGTTATATTTTGGTTATCTTTATTCATCCATATAAATAAAATTTCTAGTCGTTAACTACCATTTAAAATAATAAAATTATTATATTATTTTTTAGTATATCTCATGCTTGTGTGCAAGATAAGATTTTAAAGAAACCTGTTGTCACGTGTTGAGTACGCTATCAGAAATAGCATCCCCTTTAATGTAAAAAATAACATCTTATTCATATTTTAATAGAAATATAAGATTTATTATTCTATAAATACATGGGTCGTTACATCCTTCCCCCCTTTTGGAAATTGTGTCCTCATAATTTAAAAATTGGGATCGGAAAATTCATTGAAAGTCCCACATCAAAAAAACATTCAATAAAACTGTCACATTAAAAGAAAGAATTTTAAGTTAAATGGTCACTCAAGATATCCTATATTATAATTTCCTGTAGGAAGACATGGGTATGGAAGTGAAACTAACCATCAAGCTCTGGTGGAGAATGATAGAAAACAAGATCAGGAGAAAGTTCACCACCCAAAAATCACAATCATGTGACAGGTTAAACAGTCATTGAATCCCCAGTAGGAAAAGTAAAATGAAAACATTTTTTTTGTTTTTATATCCAGTTCATAATGATTTCGAATTTGTTTATGAGATTTACTAAGAACATAAGGATATAAACTTAAATTTCAAATTGAGTTGCGTCCTTTAATAAATTTCAACCACAATCTCATATTTTCACCAAATTGTGAGTATTCAAGATGACATGGTCACATGTGAAGCACTAGAATTAACTTCAATAGAATCACATAATCCACAAAATATTAACTATATATGTTCTCCAACATTTATAAATTATAAAAAAATTCTAAAAATTGTTTGTACCAGATCAGAAAATTCATATAAAGAATAACCCTTTATAATAAGAAATACTACTGTTAATATCCAAAACAGAACAAACAATACCAAAAGTTCAAGAAATACCATTAAATACAAAATTTTTCTTTAAATTCATCAATATAATCCAACTGTGATTGAAAAACGAAATTTCGAAGGATTTGATCACATAGTGTTCCATGACAAATCTTATCATTTACATCTAAATAACATTTAATAATCTTAAATTCTAATAATGAAAAGTAATTAACCTATTCACATACTCTCTATGATAGGTTAATCATTTCCATAAATAACCCAAATAGCCATTTTTCCGCAATAAAACATTGATACTACCAAAATAATATTTCAACCATTACTCCACAATTTAAATCCCATAGTATTCAATATTCCTTAGGCATATAGTGTTCCCAAAAGAGAGAAATTATTCCAAAATAACATTTATCACATAATCATAAAATAATTTTCCTATAGTAAAGATATCCATTAGATAAAACATATGATCCTCAATAAACTTATTATGAATCCATAAAAGAATTTAACAAAAACGAGTAAGTCATACTAACCAGGGACTTCATGTAGACCAGTGGTTGGTAATTCGCCCTTCTCCACCTTCGGTTGTGGGTTCGATTTCTCTAGCCTTTCCAGAAGGGATAGGTTGTTACCCATCCTACGAGTTGTAATTTTTCTAAAACCATGTAATTATTATAATATTCTAAAAAATAAGATAATTTCATAAAAATTTACCATTACCTCCTTTATTTTCAATGGTTATCTAATACCTTTCATTTTTCATACTGTCAAGTAATAACCATTAATCACCTCCAAAAAAAGATCATATGAAACCCAAATGATTTCCATAATTTTTACACAAGATATTTTAATTCATATGTGATTTTTATTTTCACATATCAATATTCAGGATTACACATACTATAAAAAGAATTCCAAAGTAATCCCATCATAAAAAAGAATTAATACTTTTAAACATTTTATCATCCTAAAATCTACTATAACTCTTAAATCCATTATATGTAGACTTATTACTATTTTAGAATTATTCATAATCTATTAATTGTGCATTATAACCCTATTTCTTAAAAAATCATTCCTTGAATCTAGATAGCCTGATCTTCAGGATATTCCTTTCTCTTTCGGCATGTTCTCTAACATTAAAAAAGTAACCTTTCACTCTCCTTCTATAATTTCACTTTTTGATAAATTTGGAAAAGTTTAGATCTTGAAATTATATGAAAATGATACCATGACCCATAAATTTTTTTAAGAAATGAGAATGTTTTGTATAACTCATTCAATTTCAGGCAGGTTATTTGAATACTCAAGAGGCTGTGAAAATCATTCGAACAATATTTTTCCATAATAGTGATGATAAAATCACCAAAGAGGGATAGGCATGTTGTGAAAGATCTCATTCCTTCCATATTGAAAAATAAACCATAATTTTATAAAAATAATGAACACTTGAAGATGAAACAAATTATTTTTATTAAAAAAATGATATATCTATTGGGTAAAGATAACATAAAAACATTTATATTATTGTAATCCATAAAGGTCCTTATATTAAAATTGTTTAGGTTTCTATCCAAACAACCAATTATAGAATAACCCTTCAAAATCTTCCATATGATAGTAACCCTCTTAGTTATATGTGATCATCCACTTACACCAAGATAACACCCTATCCTCTAATGTTATCTAAACCTTCGTCTTATTTAAACTATAAGGCCCCATCCTTAAACATAACATAATCTTGAGTTATTTCAATAATTCATATTGATGGTATTTTTAGGTTTATGGTTATTGGGAATTAGGACACAACTATTACATTACATCTCAAAAATTACCAAATAGATATTTCATCTCCATCCAATTTTTTTGACAAAAAGAAAACTACTGAAAATTAAACAATAATTATTTTCATGATATAAATATTCTTCAATTATTCATTTCTATTAACCTTCATTATACCCAACAGAAAACATTTCAAATACAAAGGATATGAAAAAAAGTACAGTAAGGGTTTTAAAATAAGGAAAGAAAACATTTGTCTTTCAATACATACAAATCAATGACATCATACTTTTCAATCATAAAAAAATAATCTCTTTAACATACCTCATGAAATATTTCGATTTATGAATAGAACAAAGAAATCATAAATCATAAAGGTAACTTATGAAATCATTATCATATATACATTGTAGCATTCACAACAGAATAGGGAGTTACGTTTATAATACCCATCATAGAATATTCCATAAATCTCTTAAGATAAACATTTGCATTTACCACTGTCACATTACCCAATTCATTGGACAGCTATTTCGGGATCACCTGCCCTTGGTTTATCATGGAACCACCAGTATATTTAAATAATTACCAATAACCATAACATATTCATAACATATAAAAAATTTTAATTATCAAAATTTCACTCATCAATCACAATAAATCATATCAGGATATTTAAATATTGAATCCATTTCCAAAACAATTTCAAACATTTAATAAAGAGATTTTTGAATGAAGTTTCACAGACCACATTGAATGATTTAAATGAATTAAAATTTTAAAAACATAATGTACATATAAATAAATCATTAAAATAATTTTTAAAACATGGTCATTAATGATAATGACTTATAATAATACATCCTTAAAATATATAAAGCAATGTTTTAGTTAAAGAGTCTTGTAACTCTTGAGAAACACTAGAATAAAAATAATTAAAGGAAAAATTAAAACAAATACATAAATATCATGAAATATATAAAATAATGATATAAAATATCAAAAGGGTTCTATATAAACCATAAATTATATTTAAGGTTCATAATATCTAGATATTACTTAGTGAAAGGAGATTGGGATGAACTGCCTTTCAAAGATCGTATCATTACATTAATAATAAGTCAATGATTTAATTATCAGTGAAATATATAAATAAACTGAATATAAGTGGATATTAAGTGAAAAATGATCAGTGGTCATTCACACATATTCATATCATGTTATAATCAAGATGTATATGTTTGAACCAATGAATATAAATTTGGTAAATTAGTTATCTTTCAAAAATTCGGCAACCTAATAGTGTCATATAAAAATTCAGAAAATGATTTGATTAGAGCGATAAGGGTATCTCATAATTTAGAAATAAAATGGATTGAAATAAGGTTATATAATAACATACCCCAACAT
The DNA here is from genome assembly GCA_963277665.1 of Viscum album. Taxonomy (NCBI): domain Eukaryota; kingdom Viridiplantae; phylum Streptophyta; class Magnoliopsida; order Santalales; family Viscaceae; genus Viscum; species Viscum album. Next base: position 1,390,780,483 of record OY728134.1, on the reverse strand, counting down.
AAGAAAATTGAATTTAAAAGACATAACATAAGGCAAGTCTTTGACAAAAAGAGGAGGATGAAAGGTTCCCTTACATTGAGTATGACTTGTAACATTTGTTCCTTGTTCTCCCATGATAATAAAAATAAGTTAAATTATATGTGCTTCAGAAACTTATTCATTTTTTATTATTTTTATATCACCTATTACAATTTTATAAACCTTACATTATTATTTACTTTAATATCGGTCGTTTTGCTGATATTCGGTACCTGAGCAAAAAATGAACTAGTTATAATTACAAATTGTCCATGAGGTCAAAATTCCATTATCACTAGAATTATATAAATTATTTAAATATCATATATATCTAGTATATGTATTTTTTTATAATATAATATAACATTTCGATGTAAGAAATTAAATGTACCCTTCATGGAGGCCGTAAGACGTACGTACACCTGAACGCTACTTTCATTTCATTTTCAAATTTAAAGCTGTTAAAACTATATAATACATAGGTATAATTTAATTGTATTATAATTTCACATTTTATATATGTTAAATAATTTCATTAACTCTATCATTTATATGTTCCATGTATGACATGAACGAGTCATATCAATTTGAGGGGGAGGAAGTATGCCGTTCATCACCTGAAATTTTTGTATTCACACATTATGGAAAGAATATTGGAATGATTTAAATAAAAAAAATAAAAATAGAGTCAATATAAATATAATAAATTAAATTTATAATCATAGATATATCATAATGGCCGCCATGAGAGGTGGTACGGGAAAATCAAACAATCATCGTTTCGTTCGGAAGTAGTTCGCCGAACACAGAAATAGTACGTTCATATCAATAAGATCAAGGTGTGTGTAATTGTAGTTATAATACATCTAATAAAAACAGCATATTATATTTAGTATATGGGTTTTATTATGTAATAAAATAATAATTTTTTAATAGGTAGTGAAGAAGTGAAATATCGGAAACGAACTTTAGAGAATATGCTACCTCTTAAAACGTGTAACTCCTATTGATTTGAGAGGAAATGATCTTTTTAATTTTCTTCTACTAAAGGTAAGTCTTCTAAGTAGAATAGAGGGATTATGGGATCTTATTCTGGCATATTTTGGATGATCTAAGGGGCTATAGAGGTGTGATCAAATGGGTAGGTGTGATTCCCTTCTATAAGAGTTAGGAGGGGCACCTTAGGAATGTTTTGAAGTATTATTTTATTATAAAATTATTTTTGGTTTCAAAAGGTCACAAGGTAATTTACTAAAATTATAATATGCCTATTCATCGATAAAATCTCAATAAATAGGTTTTAGATGAGTCTAGATTACAAATTTAACCTTATCTTTTATCATTAACCCTTAGTTAACTAATTTAACTCTTACCATGTCTTCTTGTATATTCATACTATATGGTTAATATAGTTTCTATAAAATTCCACTAGAACCTAAAGTGGTTCATTAATGACATCTCAAACATTATATATGTAATATTGCGGAATCGTACATTTTTATGAGAATTATAACATTTAATAAAATTGTATTTTTTAAAACTCATTTATGCCAATTTTTATACTATTCATATCTTGACTATTTAAAATTATATAACAAGTTTATTATTTAGAAAAAAATCCCTTAATTTATATATAATAAGTCATAATAATCCATAATTTTTTTTATAGAATAAAAAGTTTCAAAATAAATTTATTTATTTATTTATAATCACTTTTATTTAAATCATTCATTAATAAAGAAATCACTACATCGTCATTGTGTCACAAATACATTTATATATTTTATATCTAAGAATTATAAATAAAATACAATGATGTAGGAAATATTTTTGTATTTATAATGACAATTTATATTATATGATATCTCTTATATTACCCAATATAAAAATTGTTTTAATAAAACATACAAGTTTATGTTACAATTTTATTAATAGAAATTAATTCTTTTAAAATGTCATTTTCACATCAAGTAGGCTCCATGGGGACCCAAAATAGACCCAAGGATACCCATGGATGGACATATATCATCCAATAGGATTATGATATATTTTAGATTAGTTTAATATTATTATAAAAATATTTTTTACCCTTATTTATGAGATTTACCCATTAACTATGGTAAATAAAATAATTACAGAAGTTACTATTCATAATGTACAAAATTAAAAGGTCCATATTTACCCAATTCGAACATTATTATTCCAAATATGGAATCCATTTTTCCAAATTAAATACATAGAACCAGAAGTAATTAAATTATAATTAGTTCTTCTTGTCAAACCCAAAAAGCGGGTTTTTATGAAGTAATAATAATCAAAAGATTGACATGTGTTAATGTCCAATTTAGAAGTGAAATTATGTCCAATTAAAAAAATTAGATTACATATAAAAAATATTATCTAATTAAAATTTAAAAATAATATAGGTGAGTCTAACTATATAAATAAATTAGATGGAAAGGTAGTTTTGAATTAAAATGTGGTATTTTTCACTATTCATTAAAAAATAAACTTTTTCAATTAATTACTAAAAATTTATCCAAAGTGAATTATGAAGTCATGATTCTGTAGAATATGTTTATTTTGTCAAATAGAACATATAAAAGTGAAAAAAATATTTAAAATTATTCTACATCAAAGGTCGGTAAAACGACCTTTTAAAAATATTAGAGTATTTCATACTTAAAATCAGATTCATTCTAATTATAAGACTCTAAAATTAGTTGGATAAATTGAAATACATTTAGAAAAATTTTATAATCATATTTTATTAAGATATATTTATTCCCTCCAATATAATAGTTATCCATTAACTACCATTTAAAATAACAATAATAATATATTATATTTCGGTATAACTCAATGTTGTGTGCTACATAAGATTTCAAAGAAACCTGTTGTTGCATGTTGAATACTCTATCGGAAAAATAATCACCATTAATGTAAAAAATAATATCTTATTAATAAATATTAATCAAAAAGAAAATAATTATTATTCTATAAATACCTGGGTTGTTACATAAACCCTTGAAACTATTAGAGATGGTGATTGGTTCTGTATGCTTCATGATCACCAATCATTGTGGAAAATATGGATGGGAGGAATCCATGTGCTAGTGGGTTGGTAAATAAGCATCTAGGTTCCTGATGGTACCATTTAAGTGGTTCTTATGGACCCATGAATTTTAGACCCAACAATAAAGACACAGGGTTGGGGGTGACACACTTTGTTTATTTGAGTGGAAATATTTTTTGATAGTTGATATGAATATATAAAACAACTAGAAGGATACCATTTGGATAGAAGGGATATATTTTTTAATGTTCCTGAAATGTAGTTGAAAAAATCAAATAAGAAAAAAATCAATCGATGTTGAATCTCAAGAAATGAACATAAGAAACATTTATTGCACTGCTTGGTTATCCTTCAATTTGAGAGTAAATGGGGCCAGATGTGTGTGTAAAACTATCATCATGGTTAAGGATTCACAATGGGTTCATCAATTTTGTTTCCTAGCTACAAATTCTCAATCATTTACCAACATCTTGTTTTTCAGTTTTTGAGGTTATAAAAGACTTCAGATCAGATTCACCATTTTCAAACGACTTCCAACGGGTTTTTTCATGGAGCTAGAATCACCACATAGTTCTCTTATTTGAAACTTTATTCCAAGGGTATGTAGTTTTTTAGGAAAGATTCCAACAATTCACAGGCACTATCATTATTCAATACGATGGGATGATAGTCTTAGCACACCATTTTTAGTGGAATTGTTTCCTACACTATTAATCTCTTAAAGATAAGATTCATATTTTAGAATAATTCATTACATCCAAATTACGACATTATAGACCCTTGAAAGAACAATCAATTTGTTAGGATCTATAAAATTTAGAATCATCTGTTTGGGATTTTGGAAATTCATCAATGGAGACATCTGTATGAATTAGTGTTTCTCCTTTGATGGTATCCTTTTTTATGTATTAGATAGTTTTTATGTCAATTATTTTTTTGATGATGTGTTTTTTCCACATAGTGGGGTGCTATAATGTTTATCAACATCTTAGGAAACAAATGTTTTTTAAATTTTGGGATCAAACACATTAAATTGTACTCCTAAATCTCCTTATGAATGTAATCATAAACCACATAATAGGATCCTCTTAATTGGAAACCTCATTCATTTTATGGTCATTTGAGAAGGAATAAAAAGTATTGTTTAAAATCATGGGACATGGAATCCCCGTAGAAAGATGCCTAAGAAAGGGATGATGTGGGACTTATACCAAAACAACCCAGTGAATATGGGGTGCTAGTTTTGATCATGAAGGAGGATTTCTACATATCCCAGTTGGTAGAAAATCAAATCCCATATAAAAAGGAATGATTTGGGATTACATCAATGGATGATTCCATGACATTTTTGGTCATTCCATCGGAGGGCCCCTAATATGGATACATGGCTTTGAGGACCCACCCCTAGGGATTTCCTTTGAGAGAAGGTATGGAAAATATCCCGGAATGGATTTTCTACTAAGACATGCATCAAATCATGATGATTTCAGGATAATAACTAACCATTACAACCATGTGAGTAATTATAGGTGTGAGAAACAAGAGGAAGTCATTGATATGAAAAAACATGCATCCTCCTTCATCCACTATTGGATGTGGGAAATGATATGAGATTAGAATAAGGGTCACGATATTCCAATCTCCTTCCATTGTTTGTTACTAGAATAATCACATGTGGATATCCATCTTGATATGTACCATGGGTATGGAGAAGGAGGATGGAATAAAGCAAGAGAGGTCCTTCAATATTGTTTAGGGGCTTAATCCATGAGTGATTCCCTATACATTATTATTGGGGAAGAGAGTAGGATCAGTCACAAATCCTCATCAAAGGGAAAATAAATTGTGATCATGTCCATACCTGCCTAGAACTAGGGGTCTTTGGTCTCAAAGATGATGAGTGATGGGAATGGACGTAGACCACCTTTTTATGACTGGTATTTCCATGACACTAAAGCAATGTTTGGGGTCCTCATGACTGATGGTATGAATAAATTCACCCACCCCGAGTACCCTACCAATATAGCAGGGAATATGTGGGACACCTCTGACTGAATGAGTGGATAACTAATTGATAGACACACTGGTGTGTCTCCCAAAATGTTGGTGTAGGTTGGGAGGATTGGGTAGAGGTTTTTATTTGGCCCCCCTTTAAATCTAGTCATAGGGAAGGATGCACCCTTCCTTGGGTGTCATGAAGAGAAGTCCCAATAGAGACTCACATATATCAAGGATTGCTGAGAATAACGAGCTTCACACAGGGTTCCTTAGGCAACCTTAGGATACCTCTTGTAGTGATATAACTATGATAAACTGGAAGTGCTTCATGTAGGATAGGCCTATACAGGATGAATTTTCTGTAGGATATGGGAATCATAGGAATCAAAACATGGGAATGGGATTGTTTTAGAAACCAAGGGTTTCCTTTGGTGTCCCTCAAAGTATACGGTGCAAGTTTCAGGTTTTTGGAAGGGACCTTTGGGATAGTTGTTTTCTACTATTGGTTATGAGTCATCACATATATTTCTCATGTTATAGAATTTGGAGCTACATTCATCCCACTACACCCCTTGATTCTTTCATTTCTTGATTTTGGAGTGCTACCTGAAAGGTTTTTAGGTCCTTGGTGAAGGGACTACAAGACCAAAGCATTGAGTATTATTCCATTTTTCAAGTTATGTAAATGAGGACCACTAGGATCCAATTTATAAGAAAACCTAGGGTGCTAGTTGATGGATTTTTTCATGAAGTTACCTGTAATATGTTTCCACCCCAGGTGGGCTATGCAGTGGCGGCTTCCCCTTCAGATCCGTATAGGTACGTCATGAATGAATCTTCTTGGTGTGCAAGCTGTGTGTGTTGGCTGGCTCTATGCAAGCCACTTGGGAGTGTTTTATAGATCCTTATTGGGGATCTTTATCTCTCTATTAATTGAGTTTTTTATCCCTAAATTTTTACATCACATGGGATAAAATCAAAATTCAATTATGATTATGTCAGTATTTTTATGTGATGAGTGGGATCAGAATAAGACATCCCTCAAATGAATTGTTTAATGTGTTGTGTCCCTTGAGATAATCTATATTATTCATGAAAATGGTTCTATGATTGTTCACAATGAAGATGGTATGATCATGTAAATATGTCATTCATGAACATAACTATATCTTTGTTCAGAAGTATCTGAGGTATTTCAACACCATTAAATGAAATTTCGATTTTATGCATTTCCACATTCCATTAATTTATTCTATATTTCATGACGGATATTGATAATCGTCCCATTCTTATGATTTGATTATTATTATTATTTTCACCCATGTTATATGGATTCATTTCCCTAATTTATCCTCTTTTAGGGATATTATCTATCCTCTTTCTTTGATGCATGTCCTCAAGTGACTAAACCATAAAGGAAAACATGATATTGTAGAAAGATAAAGAAGAAGGCTTGAAATAAATTATTATGTTTATTAAATAAATGTGATGTATAATCCAAATTTTCTAAGGAAAATAAACTATTCAATCAATGAATATAAAAATATAATGTTGTTTACCGTTAAAATGATGAACTATTTATTTAATAAATTCATAGTTTCTATATAAAATGTTAAAGGGGTATTATAAACACCAATAAAAATAAATGATTAGTAAATATAGCACATGTATCCTAGAAATGAAATGGAGTTATGAAATCCATTACATTAAGTCTCAAGTTCCATCATACACAGTTGAAACTTAGGTATAATATATATAGGTTGATTATAAATCTATTACATAACCATAATCATATATATCATACTGTATATTATTTACATATAACATTTTACTACACACAATTAAATAGTAGATTTTTTTATTTCATCAAAACATTCTATAAAAAGTGAGAATCATAACAAGTCATAACAAAGTTGATATACACAGAAGGAACTAATGAAATTATGAAATATGAGACTAATATGATTTGAATTAATCACCCTATATAACTCCTATTGAATTGAAATTACCTATGTATCCAGATCATCATTGATAATATGTTCCAGAAAATATTCCATCTTATCCCATGTTAGGATATATTCATCCACATTGATATTAATTTCATTAATTCCTTGATCCAAAATATGGTATTTTTTATTGACATATGCCCTTTTGGTCCTCATTGGTGTCATATATGATCATTTAGTAACATATTCTAAAGACATCCTCCTTTGGGGAATTGATACTTTAGACTTATTTGAGAATTTCTCCCTTTGAGTGAAGAATAATTTTCAAGCATATTATTTTCTTAACATACAATTTCCTTACTGTTTCATTCAAATCCTCTATAAATAGTGATTCTTGGTCCAGCCGAGGACTTCACATTCATGCCCCAATTAAACCCATTTAGAGCTCAGTAACCTAGTTCTTGATTAAACCCTTCCAAAAGAGTTGATTCATCCAGTCGTGGTCATATGCCTTGTTTCCTTTTTTACCTATTGATTTAGTAATAATAGTCTTGGGTTACATTGAGTAATATTTATGGGGACTTCATTCCCCCCTATGAATTGTAATGTTTCCAAATAAAGGGTTACCTTTTATACCCATCCACTAAATAGATCATTCTATCGTGTTCTCATGGGTACACGTTTCCCCATCAGTCATTGGTTGAGAGTTAGTTCCTTTATTACTATCCTATGTGTAATAAATAGGACATAACTCAATATGTTTCCTTTTCCATATTGGTATAAAAGTTAAACTCACATCATAATTGACACCTTCATTCTCATTTAAATAAAAAGATATAAATAAATAATGGATTTGGATCAAACATAGTTCCTCCAGATGAATAGAATAATGTCATGCTTGAATATATGAGGAATTCTGACAAGAATACACCCGAATTGAAGAAGATAGGATTGAAATAGAATTCCTAAAATTATGATCCTTATGGATATAAATTAGGACATGTTATTAGATATTGGACATGTGTATAGCCTTCACAGTTCTTACAAAGGAAGGAGATTCCTATTTATATACCAGTTATTCCACATGGATTACCTGTATTTCAATATTGGTAGCAACTGAATAATGTTTTAAAATCACAAATATATCAATCACCCTCAAGTTAGTGATCCCATGTATTTTCACTATCATAATAAAGATTATTAGTAGTAATTTCATCAACTCTATTTTTTCCATTAGTTAAAGCGTTTTGAGAAAGAGACCCTCTTCGAGAACTAGAATAAACCTCACTATAGTAATGCTTGTAGCCACATCATCCAATTGATGAAAGTTTCCCAAACGTATGAATGAGGAGAAGAAATATGATCATTTACCAATGACCACTCATTTTTTTCATCGAAACATATTACCAACTTCGATCCAAACCCATTGAACTTGTGGTTTATAAATATTTGACTCAACACAATGATGCTTGGATATAAGGTGAAGAACTAAATTAGTTTGACTGTTAGTGTACATAATGCATTTGACTAGGTTTCCAATCATATAATAATTGATGTATTTTGAAAGGAAGAGATTGTTTAGGAAAGCATACCCATTGAACCGAAATCAGAACATATGATTTCATATAAAAGTCAGAAGAGAAATGAAATAAGTGTATGAGGGATCCATTTCATCTGTGGGGATATTTAGACTAGGAAAGGATCATGTCCTTATATGATTCCAAACAAACCATCATATATCAATTATCGAGAAGGTTGATGATTATACGGTTCTATAAATACCATTATCAAAAAAGGAAACATTAAAATATGACAATTGATGGAAGATGATGAGTAAAGCATGCCATCCAAGATAAATTTATGATATATAAATTTTAAGGTAATTCTAAAGGGAAAATTGAGACTTCAAGGTATTGATCATGAAGATCCAGAACATTAGGGCAGAGAGAGATTGATGGGAATAGATGAAAAAATATGGGTTTCTAAAAGGAACGAAGGAGAGCTGAGCTCCTAAAGTGGATAGTGTAAGTAAACCCATATAGTGGTATAGAGACCTAATCCATGTCTATCATCACCTTATGAATTTTTTGATCTGTGTTCATCTCTAATTTATTAAAAATTGCTTGTTAAAATAATATTTTTTGTTAATATATGATTTGTTTTTCTAATAGGATTTGATTTGGAATTTTTTATCCATTTACATTGAACATGGATACATCACATATAGAGTGTGCAAAATGATATAAATTACATTTAAAATCATTACATGTTTTTTTATAATTATCATTTAATGTTTTAGAGAGAAATTTAATTTCACCATTCATGGCGATGGTTGAACGTATGTACGCAGGAACACAATTTCCATTTTCTCAACAGATGGAACAAAATGAAGGTAAAAAGTATATAAAAATTATTAGTCATCATTATTTCATATATTTCACATATATTCATTATATTTATCATTATCTCCTTCCTTGTAACGCGTAAGTGAAAAACAAAAGACACTGCTTGGGGTGGAAATAATGCTTTGTACACATGAAGATTGTTATCATATCACCAAAAAATAGAATTTAAGATGGTATATGTGATAGTATGAATAAAAAAGAAATTATAATTTAATAAATATAATTAATAAAAACTAAATATATAATTATCTTTAGCCATCAAAGGTGGTGATAGAAAATGAATTACATCGTTTCACGCTGTGGTAGTCCACCGTACACATGATCGATAGTTTCATTTCACATTTGATGGAACTGGGGATTGATATAGATTATTTCATTAACATAATAAAATATTTTTATACTTGATATACCATTATTATTATATCGTTATATTTTAATAATTTTTTTAATTGGAATATGAAATATATCAAAAAATGATGGTTTCATAATTTTAAAACTTCATCAGATATCCTCTTTAGGTTAAAACTAGAAAAATTCTTAAGAGGGTTTAGTTTTTAAAATAATGCTACTAGTATTTGGGGAGTTATATATGGATGAAAGTTTTTATGGTATTGTTTGAACAAAAGGGTTTTGTAATTGTAAAGAGTAGAGGAGAGGGTCTGACCTTTTATAACTGGGGAGATGACACATTTTGATTTTGTTTGGAAATAATTAAATATACCAATTTTTTTAAAATTTAAAATGGAAAAAATGACATGTTATCTAATATTAATATTTTTAATATCTAAATAATAAAATAAAATAGGAATTATAAATTTTTTTAACCCTTATTTTTTTAGTTTAATATTCTGGAAAACCCATTTAAACAATAAGGAGATCATTAATTTTCAATATTTTTAATATTGATTATGGATAAATATTATATTTATTATATTATATAATATTAATTATTCTGATTCAATATGAAATATATAGATGATGATGGAATTCATTTAAAAAAACCTACAGACATAATGAAAAACATTGTTCTGAAGGGAAAACATTCTAAACTTTAAAAAACATTTGTATAAAAATTCAATAATAAATTTATTTGAATGACAAAATTTTTATTAAAGATAATATAATTTGAATAATTTTACTTTTATAAAAATGTAAAAATAAAATTTAACATTAATATTTTTTAGGAGAAAACGATGTCTTTAATAAAAACCATTATTTATTACTATTCATCAAAAAATTAGTTCTCTCAAAAAATTCTAAGTATATAATTGAATGGTAATTTTGGAATATAGATTGAAAAAACTAATTGATATTTTAAATTTATTTTTATAAAAATTTCAAATATTCATTTTATTTTTGATCAAAAAACCAATGAGAATTTGTTTCTGAGGAAAACATATATTCAATGAAAATAAAGACATGACCAAAATTTAAGTAATATCTTATTAATATGATTTATTAATATAACAAAATAAACTTCTTTATAAAAATTAAGTTATTCTTATTCATACTTATAATTTCAATGGATAATATATAATATTAATGTTTAAAAATTAATATTAACAGTATATAAGGGTCCATAAAAACTCAGTGTTTCATATAATGCATGCTGTCGAAGAAATAAAATTTATTTGAGAAAAATATTTCAAAAAATATTTTGGTGTTACACTATAGTAATATAACTAACAGTGAAGGTTTAATAAGTTACGGTCATGAGGATACAACCTCTTTATCAGAGTGCAACATAGTGATAAATATTAATTAAACAGTCATTGGAAACATAACAATGATGTAGTGAAACATAAATCATCTAAATAATTGTAAATAGAAATAATTGGTAGACTGAATGATGTAGAAAATGATTTCATGTATATAAAAAATAGGGGGTAATCATACATAATAAATTCTATAAAAATTGAATTCAAATATAAAAATCTATACTCCAATATCATTATAAACACTAGATTGATCCTCTTCTCCCGTAATCCAAACCAATAAAAATCTCAAACATCTAATACTGGGTTCTTCCCCTTATCTCCACCTACATCCCTCAAGTCATTACAAATATCAACTAGAAGACCAAATAGGGTGTGATTAAACATAGTAGGCCACCACCAATGATTTCTAAAAATAATTTAGTCTATTAATTGAAAATGTTACACTATGTTGGTATAATAAGGATTAAAGAATATTAATGAAAAATATATTGGCTCAAGATCCTCATTGGAATCCCGGTTGACTCTACATAATTCTACCGAATCCAAATGTCAATGAATTTAAATCATATTTTTTTTGTTAATATTAACATAATATAGTTAAGGAGTCAATGTGTAATAATAATGATACAGGATCTATGGAGAAACTACCGAATCCTTGACCATAAATATTCTATCTAACTCAAAGTAGTAAACATTACAACTTAGCAATAGGGGTCTATTTGTAATCCAAGGGATTAAAATTTTAAATTTCATTAGAAAATTTTATAACTGAGTTCGTGGAGAAATACCAATGTAATCTTGAACTAATAATGACTAGATCCAAAGTTGATAATCCAGGGTGTCGCATGTATTAGGAAATAAATCCAAATAAAATAAAATAATGCAAGGTATTACAATTGTTGAGTATTCAAGTGAATCATTAATGATACACCAAATAATTCAAATACATAAGACATTTACGAAACCCTAATGTTGTTTATCACGTAGCAGTCACATCAATTATTTAGGGTGTTGTTCTCTTAGTAATCAAGTCATTACCTAGGGATTCCATATCTGGATCATGTTAGGTCACTAATTAAAAAATTAAATGGTATAAAATTTCAAGGAAACTTATATTTAATAAATAATCCTATGATATGATAATTACTAAAGTTAAATTAAAATTCGGTTTAGTTTAAACCATACCATTATCATTTAATGATTAAATGTTCTAAATGTGATTTCGATAGCATAATTCAATTAACTTATGAGTGCTAGGGTTCCATGTGAGATATATTCTAATTTTTTACAATCCATTTAATTATGTTAAAAATTTACCTTATAAGTGTCAATATAATCACACACTAAGAGTTTTTTAGCTAATTACATGTAATGTGTGCAGAGGTCCATAATATTGTAAACCCAAAGGGATGGATCAGGTTTATCTCATTAGCCTAAATCCATATCAATGGGTTTATAGGATGTTATGAGTCATGGTATATACAATTTATGTAACATCCCAAGTAAGTAAATAATTATTTATTTTCATATCTATGTCTATTTATGAATTAGATAGTGTTTTAAGAGTCTTAAAATGAGAATAAATCCAATCTTAAGCAATGAATTCTCTAATATTTTAAAAAGATTGTTTTACCACCTTTTAATAGAAAACCATTTTTAATGTATCTTTTGACAATTTTATAATCTTTATTTGTCAAAATAAACTTAGTCTTTATGATTGAGACATTGAAATTTATTTGGATAAATTTTTGGTATTTTTCTGACAATGTTCATTTTTTAATAAATAGTGAAAAATACTGCATTTTACATCAAAACTTCTTCTTCATCTAATTTAATTATATGGTTAGATTATTTTTTCAATTGGTCTTAAAGTGTAATTAGAATATATTTTTTCCATTTAATCCAATGGTGGTCATTATAATTAGTTTCACTTTGGAATTTGGCATAAACAAGTACCAAACTTTTCATAGATATTGTTTAAAAAAAGCGCTATTTGTTTTGACAACCGGAATTATTTTTAAATAAATTATTTCAATTTATCTTTTAGGAATTTGATAAAATAGATTCCATATTTTGAATGATAAGGTACAAATTATGTAATTAAGATCTTTTGTTTTTGGACATTATGAATAGTAACAACGGTAATTATAATTAATTATCTTGATTAATTAGTAATCGGGTAGTCAAGGTTAATAAAATAATATCATAATAATACAAAATGACCCCAAAATGTGTCCTAATGCTACCGGTTGTGTCATGGAAGACCATGGGATTCCTTGTGCCAAACTTTGGCACCCCATGGAACCACTTTTGGTTGAAAGTGACACTTTATCATTTTACTTTTAAAGAAAGGAGAATATCACTAAAGAATGTATCACCCGAGTAAACTATTTTTAGTTTTGTCTGTGTAAATTATCTCTTTGACTATAAATATTAATTGTAAATATAATAATATTCACTACATAATTTTAGTTTTTTTATTATTTTTGGACATTAAATAAATTAATTTATTTATGACACCATGATGATGCGGCGATTACCTCATTAATTACCGATTTAAATAAAATGAAACGATAATGTAAAATATAAGACATACACTTCTCAAAGTCCTATTTTATGAGTATATTTCGAACCCTTATAACATTATCCTCAAAATATATCAATGTGGGACCTTTAAAATCTGAAGATCATTTTAAAATAAAGTAACATCTCTTGACTTTCCAAGAGTACCCCTCCTCCCTCTTATAAAGGCCCCCACCTCTACCTCTTTAGACACACCTCTCAAGACATTGGCTCGGCCAAACTCTGCTCATTTCATCTCTCCACATCCCTCTCTTCATCTTAGATGCCTTACCTTATGCAGAAAGCTCTTCAAGAAACCCTTTTGGTTCAAACGAAGTGGAGTTACCCGATTTAAAGGTAAAGAATTATCTAATGTTCTTTTGTTTTATTTTGCTTCTCCAACCCTATAACCTATTTTTGTTCATATAGTTTGTAACATAACTAGTATATTAATTATACTAGGATGTTTTTATAATAATTATTCGAGCTAAAATTACACACAACTACATCTAATGGTTAAAGAACATACTGTTTCCGTAGATGGTGAATTTCTGCCTCACGAAACGATGACTGTTCAATATTCTTCTAAAACCTTCAAAGGTGGCCATTAAGATGTCATTATATTTATATATGATATATAATATGTTTACGTCTTCTTTAATCTTATGTATGTTTCATTTATGGCGTAACTTTATGGTTTTTATTATGGGTAAACACGATATCTTCATTTTAGGAAGTACAGACTACCGCCCCCTCGAAGTGATTTGATTCATTAATGCCATATGTGGGACATATAAAGGACAAGGTTAATGATATTATATATGATATTATAATGGAATTATAATATAACATTATATCATTATGATTCCATTGCATTAAATAGGAAATAGAAATGGAAGTAGCGTTCATGCGTACGTACGACTTACCGTCTCCATGAACGACGCATTTCATTTCTTACCTATAAATGTTATTTAATATTATAAATGCATGTATATACTAGATATATATGATATATATGATATCTAAATAATGAATATAATTCTATATATAATGGATATCGTACCACATGAACAACTTGTAATTACAAGAAGTTTATTTTTGACTCAAGTACCAATGATCGACAAAACGACAATTATTAACCTAAATAATTACATAGTGGTCATGACATGGTAATAAATGATATAAAAGTTATAATGAACTTGAAAAAGGTTCTTAAACAAGTAGAAATTAACTCATGTTTATTATTCAGGAGATTAAAGAACGATCGAGTCAAGTCAGACACGACGTATGGGACTTCGTCTCAATATCCATTCATTGAAGAATATTTTGTTTTATACACAAATTTCTATTATACTGTGTATAAAACCCTTTTAATTTTATGTTTATTCAAAATGAATCTTTTTTATACAAATTTTTTTACTAAACAACAAAAGGGGATTTTTGTTCTTGTACGTATGAGGCGACAACGACTTCTCCGCCGCCATGACCACTATTTGAGTTTCGACATCCTCTATAAGCCATAATTATTTTAAATGAAAAATAAATACCATGTTTTAATTTTATTTTATTTTGGTATTGAAAATGGTTTTGATAATGTTTTTTTTATATCAATGTGTTATTTATATCTTGTGATTGAAATGTGGAAATGTTATGTTTCCTTTATGAATGATTTATATTATAAGATTATGTTATGGTTCTTGGGAATTGTTTATGAAGACGGGTGGTTCCGTGATAAAATAAGGGTGGGTGAGCCCGATATAGCTCTCCAATGCTTTGGGTAATGCGAAAGAGTTAATCGCTAAGGTTTCTCCGAAGAGATTTAGGGAATGTACTTTGATGGGTATTCCAAACATCACCATGAGGGTAACTCCCTACCTAAGAATGTTATGAATGCCTCAATTTAACTTTATGTCTTATGTTTTTGATGATTTATTCTTAAATATTATGATTTCATGAGGTATGATAAAGGGATTATGTTTTATGAGTAAAGTATGATTTCATTAATTCTTATGTATACATGGAATAATGTTTTCATTCCACACTTTTATATCCCTTACGGAGCTTTTTATGCTTATCCCAAGTATTTGAAATGTTTTTCACAGGACAAGGGTAAGGTACATGATATGATGATAGTGTTAAGGAAGTGTCAAGAAAGAATCTGTGTTTTATTTTAAATATGTTTCCATTGATGGGAAAAATGAATACTATCTTTTATGTAACCACATTGTTTAATTGTGGAATGTAATTCATGATTCATGATATAATACTCTAAAACTCTAAACCTGAAAAGATCCTCAATGTGTATTCATGAAATATCTCATGATTAAGTAATGTTTAAGGCTGGGGCCTTATAGTAGGTATCATAGGTCGGTTTAGATAACTTTAGGAGTTAGAATTCTATTAAATATTTATCCAAAAATATTTTTTTTCTTGTCAAATTAAAATGATATAGCATTTGATGATTTCCATGTTGCTTAATCTAAGACATGTTTGTTCAGAATGGTTTTCCACAGAGGAAATAAGGAAGCAGTTCTAGGAGGGCATACAGAAGTAAAGGACATTCCGATTCAGCATCTGGAGATGGGCGAAATTGGAACTGAATAGTTTTTTTTTGTAGTAATGGCACAGTTGACTCAAGCGATAAATGGTGGTGGTATCCACACACGAGATCAACCAGATCAACCGAAGAGGAACATGTCCGTGGTGGAACATTTCATGAGGCAACATCCCCCACCATTCAGAGGATCATCTAACAATGTACTAGCTGAATGGTGGATTAAAGAACTTTAAAAGATTTTTAATGTCATGGGGTGTTCAGACAATCAAAAGGTTAGTCTTGCTATTTACCGTTTGGAGGGTGAAGCAGATCAGTGGTGGCCTATGGTTAAAAATATTAGGGATGCTGATGAGATTGATGCTCTTGAATGGGATGAATTCAAAGGTATGTTTCTTGAGAAGTATTTTCCTAAGGCTGTTTGACATAGGATGGAAAAACAATTCTTGTAATTGAGGCAAGAGGAAGACTCAGTGGACGCTTATGAAGAATGGTTCACTCGATTGGAAAGGTATGCTCCAAATTTTATCCGAGACCATGATAGTAAAATCAATCGTTTTTACTCAGGATTAAATCCAAAATATCAAAGGGCATTAGCTTCTCATGAGTTCAAAAGTTATGAAAAGCCTGTTCGATGTGATGAGAAGGTGGAAATGGAATTTGGCGATGATCAAGTGTTCTATAACAACCAACAGAAGAAGAGATCGAGGTGGAAGGAGAAATGGAATAATTCTTTAAAAAGGTCTGATAGTAAGAAAACTATGTTTCTTTTCTGTGATAAATATGGTAATAGGCATGCTGGTAAATGTCTTCTGAATTCTATAAAGTGCTACTGATGTGGTAAGATGGGACATAAGGCCGGTGATTGCACTGAAAAAGAGAAAGGTGATTGTAAGAACAAATTTTACTTACAGTTAGTGAAATGTTTTAAGTGATATGAGATGCTCATTATAAAAACGAGTCTCCAAAAAAGAGCTAGAGTGATGGGAAGCAGTTAGGCTACAAGAAGAAATGGGTGGTGAAATAATTTCAAACTACTTCAACAGATATTGGGCCATCAAATGAAGTGGTATCAAGTACTTTGTTTGTTTTTTCAAATTATGCCAGTGTGTTGTTTGATTCAGGGTCTTCACATTCATTCATCTCTGAAAATGATTCTATTAAATTGGGAATACCATCTCAAGAAATGACTTCTGATCTTGTGGTAAAATCACTTGTGGGAAATGTTGAGGCAAAAATAATTTATAGGAATCTCCCTATACTTATCTGTGGAAAGAACCTACTTCAAAACCATATTTTTTTACCTCTATTGGAGTTTGATGTTATCTTGGGTACGAATTTCCTCTCTATTTACAATGCTAAGATTAACTGTAGAGCTAAAGAAGTTTCTCTTCAGAAGGAATTGCGGTTTGTGTAAAAGAATGAACCCTTAATGTTGATAACATATAAAGAGGTTGAGAAACTTATAAAAGATGGAAATGAATGTTACCTTACAGATATTGTTGAAAACAAAGGAACTGATCAGATTAATGATGTGCCAGTGGTAAATTAGTATCCTGATGTTTTTCCTGATGATTTTCCTGGAATAATACCAGATCAGGATGTTGAATTTACTGTTGAATTAGTTCCTAATGCTAATCCAATTTCAAAATGGTAACGCCCCGTCCCCAGTTACCCAGAGTCAGTGCATTATTACATAACATTGGCATGATCACAAGAAAGATCAAATCTCAAATTACCGATTGGTTTAGTAGCCTTGGAGACACTAGATATATTTATAAAGTTTACATTACATCATAAAATGAAAACTACTACAATATAGTCTCCATATTCCACACTCTTATCCCCTCATAATATCCCTGCAAGTCATTCATAAATTACTTCTTCACATCCTAGTAAAAAAAACATAGAAAATGGGTGAGCTCAAATGCCCAGTAAGGATAACAATATATAGGAAACTTTCATAAATAAGAATAAACATTTAAGGCAATGTATAACTAAAACAAAAGCCTTTTGAACATGAACTTCAACATATTATGGAAAAAATAAAATGAAGTAATTCCATTTAATTATTCACATGGATATTATACTAATTGAATAATCACATGAAATATCAATAACCACATTCATAATGATGGAATGCATAATGCCGAACTTTAATTTCTGTG
Source organism: Viscum album (assembly GCA_963277665.1). Lineage (NCBI taxonomy): Eukaryota > Viridiplantae > Streptophyta > Magnoliopsida > Santalales > Viscaceae > Viscum > Viscum album. The sequence goes on along the minus strand of OY728134.1, from coordinate 1,390,762,038 downwards.
TCAAGGCCTCGTGCCAAGACCAAAGGTATAATTGTAACCGGAACACAACCTGGAGAGCCTCTGTAACCGGACTCCAACCCGAAGTGCCTCTAATAACCAGACATCAACCCAGAGTGCGTCTAATAACCGGACACCAACCAAGAGTGCCTCTAATAACCGGACACCTACCCGGAGTGCCTCTAATAACCGGACACCAACCCAGAGGGTCCGCTGTAACCGAACCCCAACCCGGAGGGCTTACTTTTACCGGTCCCCAACTCGGAACATTCTAGCCCAACACATTCATCTTAAGAAGAGGAAGAAATATAACACACAATTTTGTATTAAAACTAGCATGTGAAATGTGAATACTTTACCAATAAACCATGAGTGGAATACAAATAACACATCTACAGTCAAATATATCACAAAACCTTCAACACATTACGGAAGATTTGTATCATGATAAATCAACTTCAAAACAAGTATAAAATCAATTAAAGGATTTCGACATAGATGAGATTGATTTATAAAACTCTTTGAGAGAAATACCCCTTTTTCATGAAAACATTTAAAAGTCACACAATTTAAAAAAGAAGTCATTTAAATAAATTTTTGAATCAAAGTGTCCCATACCACTTTGAAACTTTTGAATGAAATTAATATTTTAAAAACATTCATGTCCATATAAATAAATCCTTAAAAACCATTTTGAAGACATGGACATTAATGAGAAAGATTTAGAAGAATTGATATTAAAAACATTTGAAGTGATGTTTTAGTAAAAGAGTCCCTTAAAAGAATCCCGTTGAGAACTCTTTCATGAAACATGTATATGGATAATAAATATGTCCCAGTAGATACTTATGTCAAAACAACCTCGGATAATAAAGAGATTGTGAAATTAACCCTTACAAATTTGGTAACTTACGAAACGTACAACCCATGAAAGAGGTATCATAAAATGAATATGTAAATACACATAAATTAAATTTTATTACAAAAAGGATATAATTATGGGCAGTACATACCCCACACAAAAGGTAATAGTCGCAATATGGTATGAATCTCATGGGAATGAGGAGTGAGATGAAAACCCCTTACCTTGTACTTTTACTTGGTTGAGGATAGGTTAACATCCTGTATAATGGTGAAATAATTGTTATTAAATTATACAAGAATTAATATGATATCATATATGATCTTTTAATATTTCTTTGTTAATAATATCTTAGAATTATCGTCGTTTCGGGTGTTAACTTACTCATTTTCTTTTATATGTTTTGTTACATTAGCCGTGTTTGTTATGGATAGGTTGTATATTATTCATATACATAATGATCTCAAGTCCTTAAACATTAATTTTTAAATCATCAAATGATAATTATACTTGAATGGATACGATGGAGAATGAATCTCATCGCATTCCTGGAGACGGTAGTCCGTACGTACGCACGAGCGACAATATCATTATTTTGATATTAAAATAATATATAATTGGATGGTATATTAAATATACAGAATCATTATCATGTTATATTTATTATTTACATGAATTATACATCATTATTATACCCATCCAAATAATAATATATTGAATAACAATTACACCACGACATGGAGACGGTAAGCCGTACGTACGCAAGTATGGTGACATGTTATTCAAAGGGTGGATAGAATAATGAATATGGTTGTAACATATTTATAATAACCTCATAGTATATATAAGATATTGGAGTTGTTTTTTATAATGGTAATAACAATTAAAGAAGAAGTTGAAGCATAAATGAATTTGAAAAAGGGTGGTGAAAACATTACCACTTCTTCGGGTTCTTCTTTTTGATTTGATCAAAAGGGTTCCATAGGTTGGCTTTTGGATCAAAATATGGCCTCTAGGTTGTATTGAGTGAAGTTGGGAGAGTATTTAGGTAGAGTTTGGCCGAAGCAAAAGGCTTTAATGGTGTGAAGTAATGAGAAGGATGAGTGTCCTTTTATAAGAGGGGTGAGGGGCACCTTTGGAAAAGCTAGAAATATTAATTTATAATAAATTCATATTCGGATTCTAATGGTTCAAAAGTGTCTTATTTAAAGGTTAAGGTTGGGATGGGTCAACAACCACTCAAAAAATAGAATTTAGAGAGGTTTGGGTTACTATATTAACCTTATCCTTAAGTATTATCTATAAGTTAATTAGTTTCATTTTTACAATGTCTCTTTGTATTTTTATATTATATGGTTAATAAACTTACTATATATATCCAAGAGACCCCCATGTGGTCCCTTAATGATACACCTATCATTATATAAGTCTCTTGGCCGATCCTTAGATTTTTAGGAATTTAATATCAATTAATAATATAATATTTGTTTTAAAAACTCTTTTATGCGAATTTTGACACTATTCAATAGTTGATTTTTTTGAAACCAATAACATAATTATTACTTCGAACAAAGTCAATTAAATAAATTATATAATGTCATATAAACCTAAAAAATTAGTTTAATTCAATAAAAGTCTCCAATTATATTTATTTGGGTATTTATAATATCAATTATCTTAATTTTTCTCTATTATGGTAATTACTTTATAATCAATGTGTCATAAATAAATTAAATTATTTAATGTATAAAAATTATAATAAAATACCATTATGTAGGAAATAGTTTTATATTTATAATGAATATTTATAGTCTAAAATCCAACATATATAACCTTATGTAAAAATTGTGTTTCTAAAACATATATGCTTCTCTCATTTTTGTACTTATTTTAACTTAATTAAAATTAAGTGTCCCTATCACCTACAAGTGGTTTCATGGGGTCCCAAAATCAACCCAAAAATTCCCATGGTTGGAAATGTATCCACCAATAAGGTTAGGACACGTTTTAGGGTAATTTAGTATAATTATAATATTATTTTTTAACCCTTATTTACCGGATTTACCCTTAACCATGGTAAATAAAATATTTACCGAATTAATTATTCAAAATGTCTAAAAATAAAAGTTGCCTATTTATACAATTTCAACATCCTGATTCCAAATATGGAATCCATTTTTCCAAATTCAAAACATAGAAGTGGCAGAAATTAATTTAAAATTAATTCCCGCTGTTAAAACAAAAAACGTGTTTTTAAGAGATAATAACCATCAAAAGATTGACACTTGTTTATGTCCGGTTTAATTGTAAAATTATGTACAATGACCAACATTGTATTAAATATTAAAAATATATTCTAAATATACTTTAAAACCACTCAAATTCATAATTTATCACTATTAATTATTTTGATTAAAAAAGTTATTTTTAATTAAAATTTAGTAATTTTCACTATTCATCAAAATATAAATGTTATCCGAAAAGATCCAAAATTTTACCCTTGGCTAAATTTGATATTCTTAATCCAAAAATGAAGTCCATTTTGTCAGATAAAATTTATAATATTTCAAAAAGTATGTGTTACTATTCATAACGGCTAGTTTGATTGGTTGTGGTGTGTTAGAACTCGATGTTGCGTACAACACACGCTATCACATTATTCAAAAAGAAGCGTACCGTAGAAGCTTGAGGTGTTACATTCTCCCCTCCATCAAATAATTTCTTCCTCTAAATTTCTAGAATACAACCACATTAAAAGACTCGGGTGGTTCTTCATCATAAGTTTCTCGGGTTCCCACGTTGCCTCTTCCACTTATGGTTTCTCCACAAAACTTTTACCAGACGCGTCGTCTGATTTCTTAGCACTTGTTCTCTCGTATCAAGAATCGTGATGGGCTCTTCAAAATAAGACAGATCGGGTTACAGTTCGAATTCCTCATAGGTGAGTACATGCGTTGGGTTAGGCATATATTTCCTCAACAAAGATACGTGGAACACATCGTGAACATTGGAGAGACTTGGCGGCATTGCCAATCGGTTAGCTACAGCCCCAATTTGTTCTAGAATTTCAAAAGGTCTGATGTACCTGTGACTCAATTTACCTTTCTTACCAAAACGTATGACTCCCTTCCATGGAGATACCTTCAGGAAAACATTAACACCAACTTGAAATTCCGAATCCTTTCTTCGATTATCGGCATAGCTCTTCTGCCTACATTGAGCTGATTTGATGTGATTTTGGATTACCTTCATCTTTTCCATCATTTCCTCCACTAGTTCTGGCCCTACAAGTTTTCTTTCACCAAAGTCATCCCAACAGGTTGGTGTGCGACATCTCTTTCCGTATAACGCTTCATATGGTGCCATCTGAATACTCGAATGGAAGATATTGTTATAGTAAAATTCTACCAAAGGTAAATATTGATCCCACATACCCTGAAAGTCAAGTGAGAAAGATCTCAACATGTCTTTTAAGGTTTGAATAGTCCATTCTGATTGTTTGTTTGTCTGAGGGTGGTAGGCAGTGCTCAAATGAAGTTCAGTATCCAAGGATTTCTGAATACTTTTCCAAAATCATGAAGTAAAATGGGGATCACGATCAGAAACAATCAATAGGGGTACTCCATGAAGTCTCAGAACTTCATTAATATATAGTCTTGCTAGATGTTCCAGTGGAAGATCTTCTCTTATAGCAAGAAAATGTTCTGACTTGGTAAAATGATCAACAATGACCCATATTGCATCGTTCCTTCTAGGAGTCTTTGGCAGCCCCATGAAAAAGTCCGTCGTAATATTGTCCCATTTCCACTCTGGTATGGGAAGAGGTTGCATGACTCCTCCATGCTGTTGCCGTCCAGCTTTCACTTGTTGACAAACCATACATCTTGACACAAAATCAGCAATCTCCCTCTTCATTTTGTCCCACCAAAAATGTTCCTTCAAATCTCTATACATTTTGGTGCTCCCCGGGTGTATAGAGAAATTGGAACTATGAGCATCATCCAACAATTCCCGTTTTAGATCATGTATATCGGGAACACAAAGTCTCTTCCCGAATTTCAAAATTCCATCATCATACAAAAAGTCTCTCAATCTCCCATCATTCACAGCTTTAATCTTCTTTTGAAATTCTTCATCATCAGTCTGAGAACTCTTAATTCTTTCTAGTAAAGATGGTTTGTCAACCATTTGAAAAAGCATTGATGTTTCACCTTCCCTGGTTATTCCCATGTCCATCTTTACAAGATCCATGAAAATTGGATCCCTTTCGATTCACATATTGTTCAAAACTCCCTGATATTTTCTACTCAAAGCATCTACCACCTTGTTTTCTTTCCCCGGGTGGTAGTGTATCGTACAATCATAATCCTTGAGTAATTCAAGCCATCTCCTTTTCCTCATGCTGAGTTCTTTTTGTGAGAAAATATAATTCAAAATCTTGTGATCAGTTTAAATCTCACATTTTTCACCATAGAGGTAGTGCCTCCATATCTTCATGGCAATGATCATAGCTGCTAACTCAAGATCATGAGTAGGATAGTTTTGTTCACGAATTTTCAACTGTCGTGATGCATAGGCAATAACCCTATCATTCTGCATAAGGACACAACAAAGTCCTTTCTTTGATGCATCACTATAAATAACAAACTCATCATTCCTCGATGGTAGAGTCAATATAAGAGCATTGACTAATCTTCTCTTCAGTTCTTCAAAACATTCCTCACACTATTTTGTCCAAAAAAATTTAACCCCTTTACATACGAGCTTCGTTAATGGGTTAGCCAATTGGGAAAAATTATGGACGAAACGTCGATAATAACCTGCCAAACCAATAAAAATGCGTACCTCAGTTATAATCGTAGGTTCTGGCCATTATTGAATTGCCTTGGTCTTATAGGGATCTACAGAGATTCTATCTTTAGAGAAAATATGGCCAGGAAAAGAAATCTCTTGAAGCCAGAATTCACACTTGCTAAACTTCCCATATAATTCATGTCTTCTCAGAGTCTTCAGGATAATGCGCAAGTGATTTTCATGATCTTCGTATCTTTTAGAGTATACCAAGATATCATCAGTAAATACCACCACAATTTCATCGAGATATTCCTTGAAAACTCTATTCATTAGATCCATGAATATAGAGGGTGCATTAGTCAATCCAAAAGGCATTACTCTAAACTCGTAATGCCCATACCTGGTTCGAAATGCTGTCTTCAGAATGTCTTCCTTCTTCACAAACATTTGATGGTATCCAGATCGAAGGTCAATCTTTGAAAAGTATTAAGCTCCATAAAGTTGGTCAAAAAAATCATCAATGCATGGTAGGGGATACTTGTTCTTTATTGTTATAGCATTGATCTCCCTATAGTCGATACATAACCTCATAGATCCATATTTCTTTTTAACAAAAAGAACAGGGGCTCCCCATGGAGAAACACTAGGGAGAATAAATCCCTTATTAATCAATTCGTCAAGTTGTTTCTTTAGTTGGACTAATTCCACAGTGGCCATTATATAAGGGGTCTTTGATATAGGCCTTGATCCAGGAATTAATTCAATAGAAAACTCAACTTCTCGTTCTGGAGGATGTCTAGGTAAATCTTATGGAAATACATCTACATATTATTTCACAACAGGTACTTCTTCTATTTGAATATTCCTTTCCTCACCCACAGTCATTTCATTCTCTTCCTCCCCAATAATTGAATTTATTTGAGCTACTGGGGGTGGATCTAGATAAGAATTAGGTGGTGACGATTCTACTCTAAAGATAAGATATTCCTTGTCATTATCATCAAGAATCACAACCTCTTTATTCTTACAATAAATCTTCGCATCATAGTCTGAAATCTAGTCCATGCCGAGGATTATATCAAACTCAATCATATGTATGACGATGAGATCATCAGATAAAGAACATTTATGTGCTATAATGGGGACTGAATCACAAAACTTTGTTGCAATGATACTTCCCTTAGGAGTTTTAACTGACAACTCCCTTGTTAAATCAAATTTGAAATATCTAATTTTGATAGAAAACTGGGAAGATATGAAACAATGCGATGATCCAGAATCAAATAATGCATTAGCTAATCTTGAGGAATCCATTAAATTAATTGCCACCACATTTTTTGGAGCATCTACCCCAGCAGTAGTGAAAGCATAAGCTTGGACTTGATCCCTTCGAATTTTCTATGGTATGTTCCCCTGACGCTTAGGACATTCATTTGCATAATGTCCCATCACCCTGCAATTGTAGCACTGAACATTGGTAGCTTCCTTCTTCCCTTTGCAATCACAATCTTGGTGGCCTTTTTCACCACACTTGTAACAGACTCCCGTTCACTTCAAGCAAGTACTGGGGTGTTACTTCCCACATTTACCACAGGATGGAAATTCAACCTTTCCCTTCTTCCGCTTATTTTCATTCCCAGATTGATCAGCAGATCTCTTCTTCTCTTGATTTTCTTTAAAGTCATAAGACTTAGAGGATTCCTTTTCGGTCTTGATAGCATGTGAGACAATGTCTTCGTACGACGAGAAGGATTGGGAGACTAATGCTCGACGAAGAAATGGTTTTAACCCATAAAAGAAACATTCAATATTAATTCTTGGGTTTCGTATATAATCTCCATCATACCTTGCTAACCTTGTAAAGTTAGCCTCATACATTGAGAAATTCTCATCCTCCTTTTGTCTCAGACTCAGAAATTGTCTTTCCATATCTGCTCGATGGTCGCGAGGAAAGTATTTTTCTAAAAACAGATCTTTTAACTCCCTCCATTCCATATTTGATACTTCATCATCTTCCTTCATATTTTGAATCAATGACCACCATTGATAAACATCTCCAGTGAGGTGGTAAACTGCCATGATAATGTTTTCCATTTCACTACTCCCCAAAGCCTGAAATATTTTCTCTAGGGAATTTATCCATTGCTCAGATACTAAGGGATTTGTACTCCCATTGAATGTTGGTGGTTGTTGCCTCATAAAGCGATCTAACATTGATCCTCCAAGCTACGGATCAGGGTGCTCGATACGGGTTAGGTTATTATTCATAACCAGAGTGAGTTGTCCCAGTATGGTGATTAGCTGATCGGCACCAGTTGCATCACCATCTCCACTATAATTATCTTGACCAGGAGGTCAATCCCTACATGGTGTGCGTGCATTGATACAGTTTCCATTTCTTCCACTTGGTTCCATTTCTAAACAATGGCATAAACTAGATCAGTTTATGAATCAAAATACATAATTACATACTTATAAAACACATAACATAAATTGAACTATTTATGGATATAATCCCTAATCATAAGAATGTTTTCTTTGAGTAAGTATATACTCATAAACCCTTCATAACGATTTTTAATGAAAATGAGAGTTATCCTAAGCATATCCCCCAGGAGTGTCGTAACCAAGAGTGTAGCAAGTCCCGTTGTCGTGCACCAGTTCCCGTTCGAGTCTAGCTCAAAGCGGTGTTTTCAGGTTTTACCCCTAGGTACATCTGTACCAGAGCTGCCTCTACCTGCTTGTATCTAGACAGGGATGTATTTCTCAGAAAACTCACAAAATATTTACAATACCAAAATTATAGGAAGTTCTTCTATACTAATCCTCAATGTCCATCTTAAATCTATGTGCTCTAATCAGAGTTTATCTAAATCTAGCTTCCAAGGATTGTACTAAACTTCCTCTGATTCCAACTATAATGCCCCGACCCCAGTTACCCAGAGTCAGTGCATTATTACATAACATTGGCATGATCACAAGAAAGATAAAATCTTGAAGACCGATTGGTTTAGTAGTTTTGGAGACACTAGATATATTCATAAAGTTTACATTACATCATAAAAAGAAAACTACAACAATATAGTCTCCATATTCCACACTCTTATCCCCAAATAATATCCCTGCAGTTCATTCATAAATTTCTTCTTCACATCCTGGGAAAAATAAAACATAGGAAAGGGGTGAGCTCAAATGCCCAGTAAGGATAACAATATAGCGGAAACTTTCATAAATAATAATAAACATTTAAGGCAATGTATAACTAAAACAAAATACTTTTAAACCTGAACATCAACATAGTATGGAAAAAACAAAATGAAATAATTCCATTTACATATTCACATGGATATTCTACTAATCGACTAATCACATGAAATATCAATAACCACTTTCATAATGATGGAATGCATAATGCCGAACTTGAATTTCTGTGTCAAGGCCTCGTTCCAAGACCTAATGTATAACTGTAACCGGAACCCAACCCGGAGAGCCTCTATAACTGGACTCCAACCCGAAGTGCCTCTAATAACCGTACACCAACTCGGAGTGCCTCTAATTACCGGACACCAACCCGGAGTGCCTGTAATAACCGGACACAAACCCGGAGTGCCTCTAATAACCGGACACCAACCCGGAGGGTCTGTTGTAACCGGACCCCAACCCGGAGGGCTTACTTTTACCGGTCCCCAACCCGGAACATACTAGACCAACACATTCATCTTAAGAAGAGGATGAAATATAACAAAAAAATTTGTATTAAAACTAGCATGAGAAATGTGAATACTTTACCCATAAACCATGAGTGGTATAAAAATAACACATCCACAGTCAAATATATCACAAAACCTTCAACAAAATATGGAAGATTTTTAACATGATAAATCAGCTTCAAAACAAGTATAAAATTAATTAAAGAATTTTGACATAGATGAGATTGATTTGTAAAACTCTTTGAGAGAAATACCCGTTATTCATGAAAACATTTAAAATTCACACAATTTAAAAAATAAGTCATTTAAAGACATTTTTAAATCAAATTGTCCCATACCACTTTGAAACATTTGAAAGGAATTAATATTTTAAAAACATTCATGTCTATATAAATAAATCCTTATAAACCATTTTGAAGACACGAACATTGATGAGAAAGATTTAGAAGAATTGATATTTAAAACATTTGAAATGATGTTTTAGTAAAAGAGTCCCTTAAAATAATCCATTTGAAAACTCTTTCATAAAACATGTATATGGATAATAAATATGTTCCAGTAGATACTTATGTAAAAACAACCTTGAATAATAAAGAGATTGTGAAATTAACCCTTACCAATTTGGTAACTTACGAAACATACAACCCATGAAAGAGGTGTCATACAATGAATATGTAAATACACATACATTAAAGTTTATTACACAAAAAATATAATTATGGGAAGTACATACACCACACAAAAGGTAATAGTCGCAATATGGCATGAATCTCACGGGAAAAAGGAGTCAGATAAAAACCCCTTACCTAGTACTTTTCCTTGGTTGAGGGTAAGTTAACCTCTTGTATAATGGTGAAATAATTGTTATTAAATTATAAAATAATTAATATGATATCATATATAATTGTTTAACATTGCCTTGTTAATAATATCTTAGAATTATCGTCGTTTTGGGTGTTACCTTACTCGTTTTCTTTTATATGTTTTGTTACATAAGCCGTGTTTGTTATGGATAGGATGTATCTTATTCATATACATAATTATATCAAGTCCTTAAACATTATTTTTTAAATCATCAAATGATAATTATACTTGAGTGGATAATATGGAGAGTGAATCTCATCGTGTTTGTGGAGACGGTAGTCCGTACGTACGCACGAGCGACAATATCATTATATTGATATTAAAATAATATATAATTGGATGGTATATTATATATACAGAATCATTATCATGTTATATTTATTATTTACATGAATTATACATCATTATTATACCCATACAAATAATAATATATTGAATAACAATTACACCACGACGTGGAGACGGTAAGCCGTACGTACGCACGTATGGTGACTTGTTATTCAAAGGGTGGATAGAATACTGAATATGGATGTACCATATTTATAATAATATGACATTATATATAAGATACTGTAGTTATTTTTTAGAATGGTAATAACAAAGAAAGAAGAAGTTGAAGAAGAAATAAATTTGAAAAAGGGTGGTGAAAACATTACCTCTCTTTCAGGTTCTTCCTTTTGATTTGATCAAAAGGGCTCCTTAGGTTGGCTTTCTGATCAAAATAAGGCCTCTAGGTTGTATTGAGGGAAGTTGGGAGAGTATTTGGGCAGAGTTTGGCTGAACCAAAAGGCTTTGATGGTGTTAAGTAATGAGAAGGAGGAGTGCCCTTTTATAAGAGGGGTGAGGGGCACCTTTGGAAAAGCTAAAACTATTAATTTATAATAAATTCATATTCGGTTTATAATGGCTCCAAAGTGTATTATTTAAAGGTTATGGAGGGTATGGGTAGAACACCACGGAACCAATAGAATTTAGATAGGTTTGGTTTACTATATTAACCTTATCTTTATGTATTAACTCTAAGTTAATTATTTTCATTTTTACAATGTCTCTTTGTATTTTTATATTTCATGGTTAATAAACTTACTATATACATCCAAAAGACCCCCAAGTGGTCCATTAATGATACAACTATCATGATATAAGTCTCTTGGACGAACTTTATATTTTTAGAAATTTAATATCAATTAATAATATAATATATTTTTTAAAAACTCTTTTATGTCAATTTTGACACTATTCAATAGTTGATTTTTGTGAAACTCATAAAATAATTATTACTTCAAACAATGTCAATTAAATCAATACTAATATGACATATTAACCTAGAAAATTATTGTAACTCAATAAAAGTCTCCAATTATATTTATATGGGTATTTATAATATCAATTATTTTAATTTTTCACTATTATGGTAATTACAGCATCATTAATGTGTCATAAATAAATTAAATTATTTAATGTATAAAAATTATAAATAAAATACCATTATGTAGTAAATGTATTTAGATTTATAATGAATATTTATAGTCGAATATCCGACATATATAACCCTATGTAAAAATTGTTTTTCTAAAGGATATATGCTTAAGTCATTTTTGTACTTATTTTAACTTAAATAAAATAAAGTGTCCCTATCACCTACAAGTGGCTTCATGAGGTCCTAAAATCGACCCAAAGATGCCCATGGTCTGACATGTATCCACCAATATGATTAGGACACGTTTTAGGGTAATTTAGTTTTATTATAATATTATTTTTTAACCCTTATTTACCGGATTTACCCTTAACCATGGTAAATAAAATTTTTACCGAAGTAATTATTCAAAATGTATAAAAATAAAAGTAGCCTATTTACACAATTTGAACTTACTGATTCCAAATATGGAATCCATTTTTCCAAATTCTAAACACAGAAGTTGCAGAAATTAATTTAAAATTAATTCCCATTGTTAAAACAAAAAGCGTGTTTTTAAGAGATAATAACTATCAAAAGATTGACACTTGTTTATGTCCGGTTTTCTTGTAAAATTATGTACAATAACCAAAATTGTATAAAATGGTAAAAATATATTCTAAATATACTTTAAAAACACTCAAATTCATAATTTATCAATATTAATTATTTTGATTAAAAAATTTGTTTTTAATTAAAATTTAGTAATTTTCACTATTCATCAAAATATAAATGTTATCCGAAAAGTTCCAAAATTTCACCTGAGGCTAAATTAGATAATCCAAATCCAAAAATGAAGTCCATTTTGGGAGATAAATTTTATAATATTTTAACAATTAGGTATTACTATTCATAATGGCTAGTTTGTTTGGTTGTGGTGTGTTAGAACTCGATGTTGCGTACAACACACGCTATCACATTATTCAAAGAGAAGCGTACCATAGAGGCTTGGGGTGTTACAAAAACACCCTTATCGAATAGCTCAAATTGAACTTTTAGAGTTGAAGGAGCAATTGCAAGATTTATTAGAGAAAGGTTTCATTCGACCTAGCACATCACTCTGGGGGTGCCCCTGTCTTACTTGTTAAAAAGAAAGATTTTTCTATGAGAATTTGCAATGATTATAGAGCCTTGAATAAAATCACTGTTAGGAACAAATATCCTTTGGCTCATATTGATGATTTGTTTGATCAGCTTCAGGGAGCTCAGTATTTTTCAAAGATTGACCTGAGATTGGGGTACCATCAGTTGAAGGTAAAGGAAGAAGATGTTCCGAAGACCGCGTTTCGTACAAGATATGGCCATTATGAATTTTTATTTATGCCTTTTGGGCTAAACAATGCACCTGCTGTATTCATGGAACTTATGAATATAATTTTCCATGAGTTCTTGGATAAGTTTGTGGTTGTTTTCATTGATGATATTTTGGTGTTTTCTAAAAGTAAAGAGGAGCATGAAAGCCATTTAAGAGTTATTTTGCAAACCTTAAAAGAAAATAAATTGTATGGTAAATTCAGCAAGTGTGTGTTTTGATTGCAACAAATTTCTTTCCTTGGCCATATTGTTTCTAAAGATGGGATAACTGTTTATCCTACAAAAACAAAGGTTGTTGATGAATGGCCAAGATCCACAAATGTAACTGAAATTCGGAATTTTCCTGGTTTGGCAGGCTATTACCGAAGGTTTGTTAGAAATTTTTCACGGTTATCTCGTCCAATGACTAAGCTAACTCGGATGGGTGTTACGTTTATCTGGACAAAAGAATGTGATTTTTGTATTCTGGAATTGAAAGGGAGATTGGTGAATGCTCCAGTTTTGGCACTACCTTCCAGGAATGGTGAGTTTGTTATCTACAGTGATGCTTCATTGAAAGGACTTGGTTGCATCCTAATGAAGAATGATCGGGTAATTGCTTATTCTTCATGTCAGTTGAAAACTCAGGACGTAAATTACCCTACACATGATTTGGAATTAGATTCTGTTGTTTTTGCTTTGCAAATTTGGAGGCATCATTTATATGGTGTAAAGTGTGAAATATATACTGATCACAAAAGTTTAAAGTATATATTCACTCATAAATAATTGAACATGAGACAGAGGAGATGGTTGGAATTAATCAAGGATTAGGATTGTACAATTCATTACCATCCGAGAAAAGAAAATACAGTGGATGATGCTTTGAGTCGAAAAAGTAATACTTTTTTAACCATGTTACATTTGGACCATAATACTTTGGTTACGGATTTGATTAAATTTGGAATAGAAGTTTTTGGTGCAGGATGTTATTCTGGTTTGTTTCATGTAGCAGTGAAATCATCTCAATCAGAAAGAATTATTCATGCATAGAAGCAAGACAGTGAGTTGCAGAAAAAGTTAGAGCTGGTTCATAAGGGTATGTTTCTTGAATTCGACATTGATAATGATTGTTTTTTGAGATTTCGGAAGAGATTGTGTGTGACTTGTGATTCATAGTTGAAGAGAGAGTTGTTATTTGAAGCTCATAGTTCTCCGTTTTCAGTTTATCCAGGAATTAATAAGATGTATAGAGATCTTTGGGAGTATTACTGTAGGGATGGAATGAAAAGAGATATTGCTAATTTTACTATGAAGTGTTTGAATTGTCAACAGGTTAAAGTAGAGCGGAAGTTATTGAAAGGGTTGTTTCACCCTTTACCAGTTCCAGAGTGGAAATGGGAGAATATATCCATGGACTTCATTGTGGGATTGCCGAAGACACCTCGAGGTAATAATGCAATCTAGGTTATTGTCGATCGCTTGTCTAAATCTGCTCACTTACTTTCTATACAAGATACATTTTCCCTAGATCATCTTTCTAGTTTGTATCTTAAAGAGATAGTCAGGTTACATGGAGTTCCCCTCTCCATTTTATCTAATCGTGATACCAAGTTTACTTCAAGCTTTTGGAAAGGCCTTCAGAAGTTGTTGGGTATTGAATTTAATTTTAGTACATATTTTCATCCTCAATCAGATGGGCAGTCAGAACGAACGATTCAGATTTTGTAAGATATGATACGTTCTTGTTCGATATATTATCAGGGAATTTGGTACCAACATCTTTCTTTGGTTGAGTTTTCTTATGATAACAATTTTCATTCCAGTATACAGATGACACCATTTCGGGCATTATATGGGAAGCGGTGTTGAACTCCATTTTTTGGGATGAAGTGGGTGAAAGGAAGTTGATGGGACCATAATTGGTAGAAGAGTTGGTAGAAAACGTGCAGCTGATATAGAAACACATGAGAACAGCTCAGAGCAGGAAGAAAAGTTATGCGGACAACAGGAGGAATGATCTCTCTTTTGAGGTAGGTGATCATGTATTTCTCAGAGTTTCACCATGGAAAAGTGTGATGTGATTTGGTAAGAAAGGAAAGATGAGTCCAAGGTTCATTGGACCATATAAAATTATGGAGAGTGTTGGATCATTTGCATACTTAGTGGATTTACCTATGATTTTATCTCAGGTACACAATGTTTTTCATGTTTCAATATTAAGGAAGTACATGCCAGATCCATCTATTGTTTTGAGTCCATAGGTAGTTCAACTGGATGAGAATATATCATATAAGGAACAACTGGTCCAGATTCTTCCCCACAGGGAGAAAGTGTTGCGGAATAAGGTGATTCATCATGTAAATGTTTTGTGGAAAACCCACATGATTGAAGAGGCAACATGGGAACCAAAAAATGCAATGAGGGATAAATACCCCCACTTATTCGATAAGTAAATAAATTGTGGGGACACAATTTTATAAATGGGGGAAGTATGTAACATCCCAATTAAGTAAATAATTATGGATTTTTATATCTATTTCTATTTATAAATTAGATATTCTTTTAAGAGGCTTAAAATGAGAATAAATCCAATCTTAAGCATAGAATTCTCTAATATTTTAAAAAGATTATTTTAACACCTCTTCATGGAGAACCATTTTTAAATATATCTTTTGACAATTTTATAAGCTTTATATGTCAAAATAATCTTATTCTTTATGATTGTGACATTTAAATTTACTTTGGATAAATTTTTGGTATTTTTCTTACAATGTTCAATTTTTAATGAATAGTGAAAAATACTGCATTTTACATCAAAACGGTTTTTCAGATAATTTAATTATATGGTTAGATTATTTTTTTTAATTGTTATTAAAGTGTAATTAGAATATATTTTTACCATTTAATCCAATGGTGGTCATTAGAGTTAGTTTCACTTTGGAATTGGGCATAAACAAGCACCAAACTTCTTATTGATATTGTTTCAAAAAAACCCTCTATTTGTTTTTGACAACGGGAATTATTTTTAAATTAATTATTTCAATTTATATGTTTGGAATTTTGTAAAATTGATTCCATATTTTTAATGAGACGGTCCAAATTATGTAATAAATACTCTTTAGTTTTTGGACATTATGAATAGCAATGACGGTAATTATCTATTATTATCTTGAATAATTAGTAATCGGGTAGTTAAGGATAATAAAATAATAAAATAATAATAAAAAATGACCCCAAAATGTGTCCTAATGCTATTTTTTGTGTCATGGCGGACCATGGGATTCCTTGTGCCAAACTTTGGGACCCCATGGAATCACTTTTGGATGAAAGTGACACTTTATCATTTTATTTTTATAGAAAAGAGAATATCACTAAAGAATGTATAACCTGAGTAAAACATTTTTAGTTTTGTCTGTATAAATGATCACTTTGACTATAAAGATTTAGTGGAAAGATAAAAATATTTCCTAGACCATAGTATTTGTTTTATAATTTTTGGACATTAAATAAATTAATGTATTTAAGATACCATGACGATGAAGCGATTACCTCATTAATTAAAAATTTAAATAAAATGAAAAGATAATGTAAAATATAATACATAAACTTGTCAAAGACCTATTGGATGAGTATATTTAGAACCCTTATCATCTTATACTCTAAATATATCAATGTGGGACCTTTAAAATCTGAAGATCATTTTAAAATAAAGTAACATTTCTTGACTTTCCATGAGTGCCCCTCCTCCCTCTTATAAAAGGCCCCCACCTCTACCTCTTTACACACACCTATCAAGCCATTGGCTATGCCAAAATCTACTCATTTCATCTATCCACATCTATCTGTTCATCTTAGAAGCCTTAACTTAGGCAAAAATCTCTTTAAGGAACCATTATGGTTTAAACCAAGAGGAGTTACCCGATTTAAAGGTAAAGACTTCTCTAATGTTCTTTTGTTTTATTTTTATTATCCAACCCTCTAAACTCTTTTTATTCATTTCTTATGTAACAAAACCAGTATCTTCAATATAATAGGATGTTTTTATAAGAAGTATTCGAGCTACACTGACAAACACATACATGTAATGGTTAAAGAACATACAGTTTCCGTGGATAGTGAATTTCTGCCTCACGAAACGATGATTGTTAAATATTCTTATAACACCTTCAAAGGTGGCCATTAAGATGTGAATATATATATATATGATATATAATATGTTTATGTTTTCTTTAAGCTTATTTATTTTTCATTTATGGTGTACCTTTATGCTTTCCATTATGGGTAAATGCGATATCTTTGTTTTAGGAAGTGTGGACAACCGCCCCTCAAAGTGATTTGATTCGTTAATGCCATATATTGGACGTATAAAGGATGTAGTTAATGATATTATATATGATATTATACTAGAATTATAATATACATATATTTCATTATTATTCCATTCCATTAAATAGGAAATAGAAATGGATGTAGCATTCATGTGTACGTACGGCTTACCGTCTAGATGAATAGTGCATTTCATTTCTTACCTCTAAATGTTATGTAATATTATAAATGCTTGTATATTCGGGATATATATGATATATATGATATCTACCTAATGAATATAATTATGGATATAATGTATATCTTACCACATGAAAAAATTGTATTTACAAGAAGTTTATTTTTGACTCAAGTACCAATTATCTAAAAAACGACCATTATTAAATTATATAATTACATAGTGTTCACGACATGGTAATAAGTGATATAAAAGGAATAAGGAACCTGAAAAATGTTCTTAAGAAAGTAGAAATTAACTACTGTTTATTATTCATGAGATTAAAGAATGATCGAGTCAAGTCGGACACGAGGTATGTGACTTCTTCTCAATCTCCTTTCATTGAGGCATATTTTGTTTTATACACAACCTTCTTTTATACGATGTATAAACCCTGATGACTTTTACATTTTTTTCAAAAGGAATATTTTTTATACAAAGCGTTTTACTAAACGACAAAAGGGAATGTTTTTGTCATACGTATACGGCGAAAATGACTTCTCTGCCGCCATGACCATTATTTGAGTTTCAGCATCCTCTACAAGCCATAACGTTTTTAAAGGAAAAATAAATACGATGATTTACTTTTCTTTTATTTTGGTATTGAAATTGTTTTGATAATGTTTTTATTATATCAATGTGTTATTGATATCATGTGATTGAAATGTAGAAATGTTATGTTTCCTTTATGCATTTTTTATATGATACGATTATGTTATGGTTATTGGGAATTGTTTATGAAGACGGGTGGTTTCGTGATAAACTAAGGGCGGGTGATCCTGATATAGATCTCCAATGCATTGGGTAAAGAGAAGTAGTTAAACGTTACGATTTCTCTGAAGAGATTTTGGGAATATACTGTGATGGGTATTCCAAACATAACCACGAGGGTTACCCCCTACGTAAGAATGTTATGAATGCCACAAGTTACCTTTATGTCTTCTGTTTTCTATGATTTATTCATCAATCTTATGATTTCATTATTTATGATAAATTGATTATGTTTTATGAGTAAATTATGATTTCATTAATTCTTATGTATACATGGACTAATATTTTCATTCCATACTTTTATTTCCCTTACTATTATTTTTATGCTCATCCCAAGCTTTTGAAATGTTTTTCAGAGGACAAGGGAAATGTACATGATATGATGATAGCGTCACAGAAGTGTCAAGAAAGAATCCTTCTTTTATTTTAAATATGTTTCTGTTGATGGTAAAAGTGATTACTATCTTTTGTGTAACCACTTTGTTTAAATGTGGAATGTAATTCATGATTTATGATCTAATTCTCTAAAACTCTAAACCTGAAAAGATCCTGAATGTGTATTCTTTAAATATCTCAAGATTAAGTAATGTTTAATGATGGGGCCTTATAATTTATCAATTGAAATATGATTTATAAGAAAATTGAGAAATGGATGACACGTAGAGAAATGGTAAGACATTTTAAAAATTCACTGTATTGATGTATTATTAATATTTCACTCACTATAACAATTATGTAGAGTCCTATATAAATATTGTCCTTTTATTTGGTCTAGATTGATAAAAAATGGAAAATTAGAAAACTGGCATAAAAATATGGCATATGAGCTCGCATGGAAATTTTATCCAATATAGCAAGGAAAAATGTGAAAGGAAGAAGTAATTTTTATAGACTTACTTAGTGTGATCCAATGTGATGAACCTTGTTTGTTTTCAAGAGTGTTTGAAGATATTTTCAAATACAAGGTAGAGGAGATGGATATTTATAATGTGGAGTATCACATTGGAAAATCAAGGGGGGAAAAGAGTGGATTTAAATTAATAAAAATAATGGGGAAATCATAAATTCAATATTTTTAAATGGGATCCTAGATTTCTCACATGTTTGGACTAACCATGTTCCAATCCAACACACATACTATCCATATGGAAAATAGTATCATACGGCTAGGTGAATAATGAGTCAAAAACCAATAGACCATGAAAGTATACTATCTATATGCTCCAATCCCACACACGTCTATGTGCAAAGTTAGGAGAAACAACGTGAAAAATGTGGTAGTAATATATATAGTTTATTACAGGGTTTTCACGATAATTAAGTCATGGGTCCATGTTTTGATTACATGTTTGACCACCCACTATCGGTCATTATGTATAGGTTCATGATTATCCCTGACCAAGTGTTAACCAGGTGCCTCCCCATTTATCTTTATTATCTGCGAAAAAATACTTAAACCAAAATAATAAACTACTAAAATCTCTTTGACCTATTGGGAAACTACCATTTAGATAAAAATAATGGGTTTAGATAAAATTAAATAGATTTTTACCTCAAAATAATACCATGACATTACATGTCATGGACTTATTTCATCATGGTTTATGAAATATATCTAAGTAACTAAAAATGATATTTATTAATAATAATTATAAAGTCTATGGATCATAACACGTGATAATATATTGGAGTTCCAATGAAATGTAAACATTTAGAATTCCTATATATTTTTATATCCAAATAATATTTGTAAGAACCTGGGTCTTATTTTTATGTATGGATCATGATTTCATCTTTTTTTAGAAAAAAAGAAAATTTGGGAAAATTTATAAGTACACACCATGTACATAGGAAGTACACACTGTGTACATGGTTTCTGTGGGTATCCATTTACTGGACATGTTATGGCTATGTAAATGACCATGTGGGGTGACATGGAAGACCGCTAATGTTGAGGGCCAATTGACACAAATACATGGTGTGTTTATTAACAGTACACTCCGTGTACTTTTTCATTAAATTGACTAATTGAAACAAGGCTGCGTCTAATCCCACGAAATGTCTTCTTCTGGCCGTATATCATGAAAGAGCATTCAGAATCACAGATTCATCTCCAACCCATAGTTTCTCCATCCAAGGTCTTATTCAATCTTCGAAAGGTGAATTGGAATCCCACCGGTGAGTCCATCCTTCTCAAAGAGCCTCTCCTCCTTATTTCATCTCCCTCTCACTTTTTCTCTATCTCTCTCTCTCTCTCTCTCGAGTAATACAAGGTTCATCATTATGATATTTATATTGATCTACGTTTTTCAAGGATGATTCAAGGTATGATGAATGAGAGTGTTCATCGTACAACGTCGAGGTATGTGGTTTGTTGACTCTTATTGTTTTTCTTTGAGTTTATATTCCATTGTGCCGGTTACCCATGTTTCTAGTTTTTCAGGTTAAGGATATTAAACCTTGTTTTATCTTCCTTAGATATATTGATGGATTAAGGGTTATTGTTGTAGTATTATGTGTAATTTCATGATTATGGAACACCTCATGAGTGAATTTCCTTGTTTGAATGTTTAGGGCTGTTTGGTCCATGTTTCCTATGAGGTGGTCCTTGTTTCCTTACCTTGGATGATAGGATGGAACTGATTGAATTTTTTTTATTCTTGTTATATGCTTGTGATATGAAATTAAATTTTTTATCCAAGTATTAGTTTAGATTACGCTGGGCTTCGTGATATCGTTTATGCATGAATGAATTGCATAGCGATGTGAGAGCCTGGTGTAGTTAGACAATAAGGGGGAATTGATGTTGAATGATTCCATAGTGTGTCTGTTATATTTCACATTACAAGACCACAAGAGGGATTTATGGTTTTCACTCCCATATAGTGTCTATAGATTTTGTTAAAAGACTACAATGGGAATTGATGTTTAGTTATTCCCCAAAGAACCTATAGTTTTTTTTGTGGAAAACCCTTATGTGGAATTGATGGTTAGTGCTTCCTTATAGTGTATTTTGCTTTTTCTTGAATTTTTTTGGCTAGAGGGGTTAGTCTTTTTGAGCTACCTAGAGGTATAATGTAAATATTTTTTTTGTGATGCGTCTTCCAATCCAAAGAACAAGCTTGTATTCGGTACTATTAGGTAGTATTTTGATATAGTTTTTTGTGATACAGACTTGATTAAATGATAATCATTAAAATCTAATGAATGTAAATGGAAATTATAGTATAAGTTACTTTTTTTAATCTTAGATTCTTTGTTACATTTTCACTATTACTTCCTATATATACTCACTAATAGTTTGGCACAAATCTTGTGGTGGTTGCCTACTGAGATTCATCTCACACCCTATTCGGGTCATGCTTTTGGACCCAAACAAATTATATAGTTGCAGGTATAGATAAGGTAATGTTCCCTTCATCCTCAGGTACTTGATTACTGTGGAGTTGGAGAGCATGTTAACAAGATGAGGGTTGCGATGATATTGGAGTTTATTTGCCTTCTTTTGTAATTTGGTTTAGTATTTCATTTCCAGAATTTTGACTTGTTTGGCTATTTTCCTAGACATATGTGACATGCATCATTTATATATATGACTAGTGGTTTATTTATTTTCAATCTTCTGTTATTTTATTTTTTATGGTATTATTTTTCCGGCTAATATTTATTTTTCGTTATTCTGTTCATCATACTCTGCCAATGGAGGTATAGTTTCCCAACTATCAAACCCAATGCCCTCGCTTCTAGTCAGAAGCCTCTTGCATTCCGGGAAATGCTCATGAGGCCATATGACCAACCCAGTATGTGGCACATTTGGGCGATACATGGAATAGAGATATTACAATCTCTCATCCATGAGATTAGTGAGTGATAATGACATAAGACATAACATTATCCCATTATGATCACTATCCCTTGATATTCAACAAATTATTTTCATTGTGATAGAATCATTTTTGAAAAAAGGAATAATAATTAAAAATTTCCTCATAACTCTCTTAGTGCGTCATTATAGTTAAGAAACAAAATATTCTTTTTTGGAAACATATATTCTAGGACATTCTCATATTATTGTTATGAATAGGTATAATAATTTTGAGAAAATAATTTGATTAAAAGAAAAATCATTAAATAAATAATGGAAATGTAAAATACACATGCAGTTTGTTCTTGAGAAACATGATAATAGGAATCCTTAGACATACAAAAAAAGAAACTTGGGAAAACTCCCTTGAAGTGGTTCCCAATTGAGTGTATTTATTTTCATCTAAACAAACTATTAATTTTTTACCCCAATGAATATAGTATAACATTCCTTAAATTATTTTATTGAGGATTTTGAGGGATAAATTCAAATCCATTACTTTTAATATTGAATTTTTTTAAAAGAAGATTAAAAATGCGAATTTGATGAATTTTTGCAAAAATTATTGAAAATGAATTGAAAGATGATGAGAAAATGAATTTTTGAAATAAAAAGAAAATTATATTAAAAAACATGTGATATTAGATTTAAGAGTATTATAATGTAACACTTTTAATACAATGGAAACCCTTTTAATAGTTGTTAAAATTTTATCCTAATTGAATTTCTCAATGAAACCTTGATAACCTCAAAATAAACAAATAATTAAACATGAACAAGATATGAAGGCCAAAATATAATTATTAATCTCCCAAAAACTTATTAAACTATATGAAAACCTCCATATAGTTTAACCTATTCTAAACCACTATACTCATATGAAATTCCATTCGTAAGAAATATATGTATTGAAATATATTAATATACATCATTGATTAGAGTCTATTGAAAATTTAATAAGGAGTATAATTTTTAGATGAAGAAAAATTCAATTTTATTTAATAAAAAGATTACATAAAATAAAATATAATAAAGGGATGCTAGAATAAATATTGGTGTTTCTATGTTTCTCCCCTACTCATAATTTAAAGAATATTTAGCTTTATATAGATATAATACTTTCCATTTCTATCCATTAATGGTTCTCTTATGTAGTTCATAAAAACTATATCCTTACTATGTAATGATGGTGTTTATTTACCTTTCCCAAGGTGTTGTTATCCAGCCATTTAAAAACTCTAACATCCTATGAAAAAATTGAATCCTTACTCCAGATTTTAAATCACACCTCTGAAACCCCCCACAGATGAAACAACATTCACATATATTATTCTAGGGGAAATATTGGTAATTTTTCTATAATCTATTTTTGGGATGGAAATTCTAATTCATGTGTATTAAATGGTATTCATATGGGAAGAAAGATTTTAATTTTATTTTGAGAAAAATAAATGACCAATCACTATCAATCTTTCTCATATTAGTTTTCAATGTCATTGGATATAAATATCTATAATATCGTAATATTTTGTTGTATAACTATTTATTTATTGAATAACGAAATCTAATCTTATTGTAACAATGATATTCATAAAATTTCATTTTTTGTGAATCTAAATCCCTTATTATGTGAACATTTTTTTTCATGGTTTTTAATTTTCTTTGTCATTGGATGTCTAATCTTTGATGATAAATAGATTCTGATTCTCTATTTTCAAAAGATATAAAAATATATATAAGTGGTTTTATTAGATATTTCACAAATTTATTATCTTATATGAATTCCTCTGCAAAAAACACACAAATAAAAAGATAAACCTAATGTTCGACACATAATATGTTACACATTATAAAAATACATGGCTTAAATGATATGTAATATGATTATTTCATTTAAAGGATGATGAATAACATACATGATATAAATGATACAATAATAATCAGTTTTTTAGTTGTTAAGAATACATTTTATACTCTAGAAAATACTTATAATGAATTCTCAATATGTTTGATATTTCATGATGATTTTTAAGAAATAATACATAGATATATTGGTATTCTGATTCACAAAAAAAAGGTATTCTAGCAGATATGTAATATTTTTACTTTATATGAATTATGCATTGATTTTCCCAAATTAATATTAGAAGAGATCTGTAAAACGTTCAGTCCAATTTCGAAGATATTTTACTTTACCATATTTCTAAATTTTAGTGCATAGCGTCTTATGTGTCCTCAAAATATATATCATTTTATACATCCCAAAACAAAGACATTTATTCACTCAGCTATGAATCTTATGTAGGGGCCTATAATTATTTATCATATTCCCATTCATGTTTAAAATAAATATATTTTTTCAAAATGTAAATTAATGGTATGATATTTTCATTTAATTCCTAAAATAAATGAAGAAAAATTAAAATCATAAATTAAAACATTTTCAAAATAAATCACAAAACAACACTCAAAATAGATATGATTTATTTAATTGTAAATTATAAAATGATGTATATATATTCATTAAAATTAAATGAAAATATGATAAAAATATGAACATTTTTAATAATGAAATATACATGATGAAATATATATTTATATACATAATTTATTTAATTTTATAATGAAATTATTTTTAGTATATTTACATTCTGTTATCGTATTTAATTCTAAAAATGATACATTATTTTTTAAAAATGAAAATACAGTGTCGAAACTATATAAAGGAATGATATGATGATGTATTTTTATGTACTGATGTGTTTATCGAGTTGTGAATGAATTACCTAGACCCTAGGGGAATGTACTCATTGAGACCACACATGATACATGTCACAACAGTTTTTAATCTCTTGTGTGTCTTGTTGATTAAATTCAACTTGAATTAGGTCTTTAACAACCATATCTAGCTGGGAGGTCCATAATTTATAACTTTTCTCTCACATGAATATAAAGGAATCCAAGGATTTTGGGATAATAATAGTAATACTTGGACATGGAGACCATATATAATAATGGAGGGAGGGATTATTCATGGTTCATTATAATTAATTTAATAATAATTATCACATATAAACATATAATAAATAATCAAATTAAATGAATAAATCCAAAACATACACAGGACTATCAATTCTCATGATCAAACCCCACACAAAATGAAATTCAACATAATTATTACTTATATTCATTTTAATTTATTAAAATTATGGTAAAATATATAAATTAATTTTAAACTAATTAGTATATTATATATTTTTCTTATTATCATGTCCATTATATCCTTGAGATATTATAATAATCATTTTCTATGTTATTTTACGCAAAAAAAATAATCATAATTTTTATTTTGGAATATTTATTAACACATTTTATATAATGGAGGACACATGACTTGTACCATCTGAGTTCCATCAATGACCATGTTTTATAATTTAAAACTTGCGTGTCTGATACTATCTCTCATCATGTCTTCTGTGACAGATAGTGAATAATCATCAATGTTTATTATGTACATATAAAATATGAATTCTTATATGTTATGTCATAATTTTCATAAAATTTACTTCCATGTGTAAAACTATGTAATCTTAATGGAATGTATGATCATGCAACATGATATAAATATTTGAGATATGTATGGATAGTGTAGCATGTTAAGTACATGGTGTTTACGATGAATATTACACATTTTATAGTATATATTCTCTGAATAATTTAGTAAACTCTATGTTGACCCACACAAGACATTAAAAACCGCAAATCATGAACCATTCATCAGTTTTTAAGTGTGGTCTGGTATGTATATTCTAGAAAATTATCTAGAAGTTTGTATCTATACAGGATTCAAATATAGTTTTCAATATATGGTGAGTAATTACACCACATTTCACACAAAATAGTTCACACACATATATATATATATAATATAAATCTTGAAGGGATACATCCTGGGAAAACTATCTACAAGTCATGTAGTCTCCATCAAACCATATTTCTTATTTTCAGTTAATACATGATGTCTAATTATTCCATGTATCATCCAATATAGTATTTATATATATATATATAATTATCCTTATATTAATTTCCTTGGAATCATGGAATCTAATTTACCACCAAATGGCATGTAATTGTGTAATATAAACAATGACCTTGGAGCCTATAGATATAAACATTGAGCAATGTTTGCATGTTTTTAGACCATTATAGGCTATAAGATGTTTTCAATTATGAAATCATGGCCATTGGATGAATTAAAAACTTTTAATAATAATACAAGTGAACTAATGAATGAAATTTACAATGTAAATTTCAAATAGTTATAAATTTGAATTTGACTTCTCTAATAACACTTGAATGATATCAGATTCAATGGAGGCATCATATGAGTTTCCATGCAATAATTATTTTCCATCTTTATTAAAGGGTAACTTTAAAATAACATGATGAAATCTACCTAGACTATATAATGGTGATCATTCATATTTAATTTATAATTAATTTGAATAAAAATTATATCATTCAAGATAATTTCATTTGATCAAATTTCATACACCACTTTTGTTGTATTGTTTTTGTGGTGGAGAATCTTGTATATGATTCCTGATTTATTTAAAATAAACAAGTTCCAATGGTTTTAAACTATTACTATATAGGTATAAACTGTTATTATATGATATACATATAGTTCCAACAACCATAGGATTGTGTGGAATCATGATAGACACATACTCGTAGTTCATGTGTAACTTTTTTATATGTTTCTCTTGGTTAGATGAAATTATATGTAATATAAATTTTTTGTATAGAATTTATATAAAAATAATTCAATGATTCATCAATACATTCCCCCACACCATACATACCTACCCATAAGATTTCATAAATTTCCAAAAATATATAATCTAATATATAATAATCGTATATATTCAATGAATCAAAATACACAATTAAAACAGCACATGTATTTTATATGTTACATTTGATCATCTGAAAACATTGAAAATAAATCATAACACATGTTTACAATATATTTGAATCATCCATCATCATACACATTTTTGTTTAACAAATATTAATTCAGAGATATATGGGATAAAAACTAACTCAAGACCAAGACTGCAATCATGGTCATAAACATCATCAATGTCAATACAAGCATACTCTTTAAAATAACCTCCTCCTACATATTTACCTTTATCCACACCAGGAAACTCATTTATCAACCATATACTAAGATCATCATCATTTTTACTTTAATATTCATATAAAAGGGAATCATAATATTAATTTATCAAAACAATAACGGTTTCTAGTGGATACAATGGAAATGAATCTTTTATAGCTTCTATAAACTACTAAGTGACATTTTTCTTTATTCAACTCCTCCATGGATAATTGTTTTCCTCCAATACCTCTATATGGGACACATGATTATTTTTCTTCTATAGTTGTTATTGGTTCATAATGTGGTATATTACCCATTGGGGATGAAACACTTCCGGGGCCGACATTAGACTATACCATATTGTTGATTTATTAATATTAGATACAAAATATTAATTTGGATAAACTTGTCATCTTATTTCTCACCAAGGTCACTAAAATAACATTGCAAACAATATAAATGAGATATATTATTATAAAATAGATACTAAAATTTCAAATTAAAATAATAAATAAAATAATTGATTTAACCATATATTCATTTATAACAATCTAATTAATCTTCTTTTTTTCTTGATAAAAATAATTTCTTTCATGGTACATATCGTTCGATTTTCAGTCTCACATGATCTAAATTATATTGAATATAAATAATAAATTCAATATAATATTACCTTTGTATAAAATTAGATCATTTTATTCATATTTAGCTAACTAAAACAAAAAAATCAAACAATATTTCATTAAAATAAATCATTTAAACATTCCTTAGAAAAACTATAATCAGTCTACCACAAATGAAAAAACTTATATTTTATTGATCATGGTGCATTTAGATCAGTTTTTTAGTTTATGTTTTCATGGTTTATTTTCGTGTTAATTTTATATTAGGAAAATTTTGATTAGTTTATTTTGGTTTGGTTCAATTTATAGATGTTATGTTCTATTTAATAAATTTTATATTTGTAAATATTTATGATGTTATATTTTTTCAATTCAGTTCAGTTTTACTGAGTTTTTTTCTTTCCATTATTTTACATTAGGTGTAGTTCAAATCGAAACAAAATATGATTCTGATTGATTTTTATATTTTATCACTATTTAGTTTAGTTGTAGTTTGGTTATATAAATTTTAGTTAGTATAATTTCTTTCAATTAAACTTTGTTCATGTATTTTATGGAAGGTTTATATTCTTTTGGTTTATTTTAATTTTACAATGATTAGTTATTATTATTTCAGGTATTGAAATTCTGATTATTTATATCTAGTTTCGTAATATTCCCACCGGTTTAGTAACAATTTAAAATTTACATGTATATATGTTAATATTAAATTAATAAATTTCCATTTTGAAATATTAATATTATTTCAAAGTATTTATATTTTAGTATAATTTTGATTTTATATATTTTAATATAAATAATTAATATGTTAACTTATAAATTTACAATAAATTTTTGTTGGTTATATGTACATACTATGTGGAATTATTATCACGTCTATATGTAAATATTAATCCAATATATTTATACTATATAAATTGAAACATTTAATGATTATATGACACTTTTAACAGTATTTAACTGTTTAATTTTCAATATATTTTTGTTATAAATTTATAAAATACTTTATTATTGAAATTGAATGTTCATTAATATATTTTATGGTATACATTTTTAATCTACATTTAATTTTTAGAAATATTTATAAATAAATGGATTTATGCATTTTTGTGGTATGTATACATATTCTATAAAGATGGTATACGTTTGGAGTAACTTTAGTATATATTTGAATCCATTTATCTAACCAAAATATATTAATTTATATAATTTTTCATGAATAGAAATTTTACCTCAATAAAATTTTATTAATATTTTCTCTTTACAATTTATCATGACACACACACGCACAGATATGTATATATATATATATATATATATATATATATTAATTCATCATAATTATTAATTAATGGCTTCGATCTATGATTAACATTTTAAGGAATCATTAAATGACTTCGACACCACTTGGGAAAAAATAATTTCCTCAATATTCATGTAAACTATTAACTATTTAAAACTATATGTTAAAATATTAAATGTTTTTTAAAAACTACAACCAATTTAAACAAAAAATCAATTTTTTTTGTAAATAGATATTGAATTGTTTATAATAAAAATAATTTAAAGAATATCATAATAAATTTGGTAAATTATTTTGAAATTAATAAATAGTATTCAAAATTAAATTTATCAATTTTTTAAACCTCTTGTAAATAGTTTATATGCTATTTATAAAATAAAATTCTTAATAAATTATTTTAAAATATTTTTAATTAGTTTAGAAACATTTTAAAAACTATAAACTATATGTTTATTACATTTAATCTTTAAACATTTTATAATTTATTATGAAATTATTTTTTTCCGTGTATTTCAATTCTATTTAGGTTGTTTATTATCCACTTAATCAATTTCGGTTAAACTCTATTTTATTCCATTAGGTTTGGTTCAATTCGGCTCATTTTTTTCAAATCAGATCAAGTCAGGTCTGTTTTGTTTCATACATGTTATATTTATTGTTCTAGTGTAATTTGGTTGTTATCATTTAATATATGTATGAACAAAATCATGTTATTTTAGTTTGATTTGTTTTATATTTTATGTTTATTTTCTTCCTTATTATATTATTTTCATGCCAGTTTTTTATATTTTATTTCATTTTGGTTTAATTATATTCAATTCACAATTATCTATTTTATGTCGAGTCATTTAATGTAAAAGTAATCACATTCAAAACATTACATATTCTTGATTTGAGTCAATAATTTAATTTTTATAATTTTAATGATTGTTATGGTTTAGAGTGATAGAGAATTATGAAATTACTCTCACATAACAAGAACATAGATTAGAATGTAGAAACATGTACTTAGTATCTAATTTTATCACAATATAAAAAATCTAAAATGAAACATGTTTTTTTTTTCATGAAAAATCATTATTACATTAAAATTTAATTCTTCTATATTTTTACTCATAATTGGTCATTTTGGAAAAAATTAAAAAATGCAATGACCAAAAAATGACCAATAAGGGACATGAAAAGATGCAATACATTATTCTTGTGAAAAAAATAAAACACCCTAAGATATTTACCTTCACCAACTTATTATTTTATCTTAGTAAATAAATTATTTCCTCATGAAAAAAAACAGTTGTTTCTTAAATAAAATTCGTGAATGACCTAGAAATAGAATAAAAACCCATTTATGAAACTGAGTGCATTATAATCATTACCTATGTGAGAAATAACTCGATCATAGTTAAATATATAAGAGAAACTGCATGGGTTAAATATCTCATTATTTCATAAAATGACAAAGAACAATACCCAATGAATTTGAGTGGAATAATTGGGCTCACCCTTTTTATAAAAACTATCTGCCTCATCCTTCTTCATGAAAAATAATATGGATCGATCCTTTATAAAAGATTTATTGTGATTAACCATTTCACATAAAAAATTATAATGTAACAAATAATGACTAAAACATTGTATTATTCTACCTTTGCATCATGAAACCCTTGACAAACACTTTTGAACCCATAAGAAAAAATGATTTTGGATATTGAAATTCAATTCCCATTTAAACCCCTTAGTTTAAACTAAAATAATGAGAACAAAATGGAAACACAGATTTTCGATAAATAAAATATGAATTCTTTTAAAGGAATCATAAAATAAAATAATGGTTTTTACCGTAAGAAATATCATTGATGTAATATATGTTATGATAGAATATTCATTTTTCATTTCATAAGGAAAGGAAAAACCTTCAGTGTAAAATATGTATAAATAATCATTTTAAATACCATTTAAATAAAGTAAAAAAAGACATAAAGTCTCTTTTATAATTCATTCATTATATATAAAAAATTATTATAATATAGTTAAATATATATGGACATGGATTGAAAAGTTTCAAATGATGAAATTTAAAAGATAATTTTTAAAAGAAACACTCTTATGTAAAACATTAAAATGATTTTATTTTTTAAAAATATTTGTATGGAATATTAAATATTATCAAAAAACTACTATGATAAATTAATTTCTTAGTGATAATTTTCTTTAATATTTTAGAAGAAAATGTAAAGTATGAAAATTATTTATAAAATAATTCATTAGAACATTTGAAAAAGAGGTTTTTAATGTTTCCTTATCTCAAGTATGATTCATCAAGAATGTTCTTTATATTCCTGAATAAATTATTTAATTTAACTATATAAATTATATATAACCTTTAAATGTTTATTATAATGTTTATTTTACTTAATATCATGAAATATTTAATTACTTAATCAATTAACATCACACCGGTTGTTATGATGATATATGGGTCATATGTCCAAAACAATCGGTAGGATGACTATGTTTAAAAAAATAATGATCCAATATCTCAAAAAGAATTATCATTAGATAACAATAAATTGTATACAAAAATTATAATTTAAAAAGAAACTATGGAAAATTGTCATGATAAATGAGCTATGTTATAGTCATGGATATTATAGACCTTACATACACTGGATTAACCTATTCATTTTTAAATGATCTTAATGGAAAGATGGAATGTGTAATTTTATATTTAGATAATGATAATTATATTTTAAATATAGTATTAATTTTTTAAATACAATGATATATATCATTCCTGTGATGCAATTATGATAAATGAATCACATCACTTTGTGGAAATTTTAATTGAGACGTACGTATGAATGATGTAATCATTTTTCAATGGAAGGAGTGTCAAAAAGATACATGTTATATTAATCATAAATAATTATATTTATTTATTTAACATTAGATATATAAATTATACAAAAAATTAAAACCCTACTTAATAAGAGGAAACATAGAATAAATTACATCTAATCATGAGGTTTTAGTCCGCCACACACAAGAATGGTGGTTTCGATTCCCATTTGGTTGAAGGGGAGATGTGTATAGGTTACATCATTAAAATAATAAAATACTGGAATTTTTAATATATATTTTTTAATATTTTATCGTGGTTTAAGAATTTGTTTAGGAGGTAGAATTATTAATAAAATAAAAATGCTTGGTTATGAACTATATCACTTCTTCAAACAACCTATCAAGGTTCTCACAAAAAGATTTTCATGGTTTTTTTTATGATAAAAAAGGACTTATAGGATGTGATGGTGGATGTAATAATTTATTTTCTTAGGTATTTGTAGAGAAAAAATGTTTTATGTGTGATTGAAAGAGTAGTGGATGTTAACTTTTATATATTTTAGTAGAGGGACACTTTCGGAGTATCTTAAAGAATAAATTTAATATAAATTAATTTTCATATTAAAATGACTAAAAATTAGTAAAATTAAAAAATATGATAAGGTCATGTAAAAATAATATCATTCTATTCTATTTGGACATGTTTGGATTGATTTTCCATCCTTATAGATTTTTAAGCAGGATTATCCATTTTATACAATTATAGAGATAAAAACATTTTTATAATTTGGCGACAATATTATTAACATAATGTAATATTGGGAAATAAATGGACCATAGTTAATATTTTATGCTATTTCACAACGAAGTGGATGAATATTAGTTATTTATTAATTTCAAATCATTTTGTAAAACATTATTTATTATAAAATAACATTATTGACAATTTTGACACTATTCATTTAATTTAACATCAAGATAAATTTAGAATTAGAAAATACTATATTTACACCTACCTAACATGTTTTATTTACATAAAAATTTAGATAACTAAAAATTTATAAAAATGACATCTGATAATTTATTTTTAAAATCAATAATTTTATTTTCCTATTAATTAAATTATTATTGTGAAAGTGTTGTGTATGCTCTATTATTAATTATATCATCAAAAAAATATTAAAAAATTATCCAAAATATTATTTAAAATTAAAATTACTATTCATAATTTAATATTAGTTTTTTCCTTAATAAATATAATCATATATATTCAATGTATGAAATTGATATTTTTAACATTATATTTTACACATTTATTATTAAGGTCATAGTCAATGTTATATGGAAACATGTGGCCATATATTTGAGACTTGGAAGGAAATTGAGGAACTGAAAACATAAATTAGGATAATGGAATGTTCTAGGTTCATGTTTTAGTCCTTATATTTTTATTTTTATGATTAATTTTCATATTTATCCTTACTTCGATAATAAGTATTTATTATAGTCACTATTCTTAATAACTAAAAAATATTTGAAACTTTTACGAATTATAAATTATTATTATAAAAAATGTTGAATAAATTTAATCAAAATCAATACAATTAATTATAAGAATTATATTTAAAATTAAACACATAAAACAGGACAAAAAATATTTTATCATAAAAGGCCTTTTCGAGTATAAAAATGGTTTTACACTAAATGAAAGTGTCAAATTAATTTAAAAGAACCATATGAGATTATTTTTATTGAAATTGAACTAATGAAATTTTAAAATAAATTTATGATATAAAATTACTTTGTAAATTGTTTAAAACAAAATACAATTTTCAATAAAAAATAGTATTCTAACTATTCATTGAAAATAAATGTTTTTAGAAAATTCTCAAAAAATCACGATAAAATAATTATTAAACGATTATTTCAAAAAAAAAACTATTTTTTAGAAAATAAAATTATAAAAATTGTATAAATTCATTATTTTATACAATCATAAAAAGGATTAAATGTCAACATTGAGGAAAACATATTTTTGAAGCATAAAATGAAATTTTCAAAATATTTATTGATTTTTTATAAAAAAAATGGAAATAAATTTATTAATTAAGAACAATATATAATATTAATTAATATATTAATACTTTTCATGCTAATAAATGAAATGGATAGGTTATAAGTATCATATCTAAATATTAATATTTCCATGTTCTTTAGACTCGGTGTTGCGTGTCGTCAACACAATCAAACGTTGTTGTTTTTTAATTTCTCAAGGTTTTATATTCTCCCCATTTAGTAAATTACATATTCTAAATTTAAACATCATATTGGAAATTAATGGTTCAATATTTGAAAAAACCCTTGTTGAAATCCCACCACACACAAAGGGTTAATAAAATATCCTCTTGAAAATAGGGAAAGGAATATGTAAAGGTCATCTAAAAAAACATAACTAGGTTTCCAAATTGGAGAATATTAGTGGGATGAGAAAATATAGGAATGGAAGGAAAAATTATTTTCAAAATGATGATGGAGAGTGATAGATAACATGGATCATGAAGAAGTGATTGATCAACATAATGTTAACAATTATAAAATTATAAACCAAAGGTAGGTGAAGAAGAACATCAATTTATAATTAATGAAGCTAATATGATTAAATGTTTATTTCAAGAGAATTTTACTATTGGTGAGGAATTTATTTACCATCTAGATTGAGATCATAAAAAAATATATTAACGTGAAAAGTAGGGTTCCTTACATTAATCAATTTCAACTATAATCTCATCATTTTCACTAAAAGCTGATTACTCAGGATCATTTCTTTCTTTAAATCACTAAAATCAACATCGATTGTATCACATTATACAAAAAGAGATAACACTATATTCTTAATATATTTATATATTATCAAAATCCAAAAATCATCTCAAAATTTATAATAATTATATGAATGAATATAACATCATATTAATCTAAAAATCCTAAAAAAGTAATCGAAATTTCAACATATATCATTTAATAAATAAAAAACATAAAAATTAATAAAAAAATATTCTTAAACATGTTTGAAACCAAAAAATATGATTATTTGGTATCATATTCTCTCTATATTAATTGACATTTATCTCCAACTAATATTTTTTAATCATAAAGTCATATACCCAAAAAACATAAATTTATTAATTATGTAATCTATAAATTTTATAATCAGTTCCACAAGTAAACTGTATAACCTTAAATTCAGCATAAAATCAAATATACTTAAAATTTATTGTCCAAAATTTATTCTTTAAATAAACTACTATAATTTTTATTTACCATAATCATATGATGTTAAAAATAGTGGATCACATAATCAAGTGAATTTTTTTAATATCATGGTTACTACACAATAAATATTATATTCCCCAAGTCAATTTAATCACTGTTTTTCAAATTATTGAAGTATAAAAACAACTTCTTAATCAACATGACATCACATTGAATAATGTTATGTGATGCACCCTTGTTTCCCTTCGGTAGTGGGTTCATGCCCCATTTCATTGCAATTATGTGATGTACTATTATTTTACTAAAAATATATTTAAATTATTCCAATAAAATTCCAAAAAATAAGATTAAAATATTCCACAATATCATCAATCACAAATAACATATTGATATATAAGGATTTATATATTGTTCAATTTTGTAGAAAAAAATTATATTAATTGATTATTTTTT
This sequence comes from Viscum album, assembly GCA_963277665.1. NCBI lineage: Eukaryota > Viridiplantae > Streptophyta > Magnoliopsida > Santalales > Viscaceae > Viscum > Viscum album. The sequence goes on along the minus strand of OY728134.1, from coordinate 1,390,726,217 downwards.
TACTTATCATCATGCACATATTTGACCTATGGATTATTTAAAATTTTATCAAATTTCCATAGAATAATGTCTCAAAATAACTCTTTATCAATGAACAAATTTTCCAATGTATCAATTCCATATAGCATATGTTTCAAAATTGTTAATACGAAACCTACTATATAAATATATTTGGTTTTTCATTATTTCATTGTTTAGAAGTTATTTGAATATCATTGATAAAAACACACATCATTGAAATCCCCTAATAAACTATTAACCATACATTATGTATAAATAATTTCTATCAAATTTTTAAAAATTAAATACAATAAATAATTTTTTATTATTCACCAATATCATTAAAACCATGTTTTATACATTTAGTGAATGAAAAATATTCCTATAATAAATCCAAACATCTGGTTATTTTTTTGTTCTTTTGATAATCCATTTTTCTTCCAACATTAATTCGATATTTCACTAAAATGAGTATTAAATTCATTTAGGGTATTTACCATGTAAAATGATTTTGATGGGTTCAAATTTTGAAATCCAATTAAAAATATACAATGACACACAATACATTTAGAGAATTGAAAAGGTGTTGGATAAGTTTACAAATTGTCCTACAATTTATTTGAATACACAATAATCCTTCAAAATACTTTAAGCATGATTTTTTATTAATAGTTATTATAAAATCAAATAGGAGGGATAATAAGATAGTCAATGATCTGTTTATTTCGATCAGGACAAATGATCATTACTCAAATTAAATGAACATAACATAAACATGAAATGAATAATTAATAAAACATAATTCATAAGGGTAAAAGAAATAAAATATATTTATTAAAATTATTAAATCCTTTAAACCCAATGATACCCTAATTGATTTATTTTTTATCTAATCCCACACCCTAAAATACCTTATATTTTCTGTAAAACAAACCAAAATTACCCATAACACAATAATCATATTGTTTATTTTGGAATATTAACATACCCTCAAATTAAATCGTAAAACATTAAATCTATATAAAACATAACTCTAATACAAAATATAATTAGACATCCATAAACATTAATAAATCAATTAATTTTAATTGATAATTAACATTATTACATTTTGAGGATGTTTATGGAATAGTTTTTTCAGAATAGTTATATTATAAAGTGTCTACTTCTAATCTGTATCAAATTTTTCAACAATATAAAACCTTTAATGTGAAACATGTTTTCATTGGATGAATATTCTTCATGAATTTCAACATCACATATTTATTATATTTAATGGTCCTTAAACCATATGAAAATCATTATAAAACGTGGGATGAGAACAATAATCTCAAAAAGTGACATTAAAAGATGAAACCTGTTAGTCATGTGGAAAGCATAAGATCTGATATAACATTTAATTTTACATCCATATTATATGGTTGTATAAAATAAATATTTTACATATTAAAAACACACACTTTTTCATTAAATTAAAAAGTTGGAACCCATAAAATAAAAATAAATACCGTCTCAGGAATAATGAAGTGTCCTATTCATAAATTATAGAAAAAATAATTAGTTCCAAATAAAATCAATAAGAGAAATATCATTGGACAACTCCCTCATTCATTAGTATGAAGATACTGAAAATTACACAATGCATTATAGATATATAATGGGGTAGACACATCATATAATCTATATTGAGTTCAACCATATTTATTAAATATAATAGGTCTTAACTCATTGTACAAGATATATTGGGATAACCCATTTATCACATATAACTCTAATGTACTATATCATGTATAAAATGTTTGTTTTTAAATTTTAATATGTAATCTCTTATCAAAACAACATAACCTATATGAAAACCACCTTCAAATGTTGAAATTAATTTTTTTTAGAAACTCATCTTTAAAACTACAATAATATAAACCAGAGGGAAATATGGGGTTTTCTTTGACAAAAAGATGACTTCATATAATGGAATCTAAAAATCAAATAATGTTTATAGTGGTGGGATTGTCCGTTGATACTATATGTGTTAAAATAGAACATTACTTCTTTCCACTAGTAATAAAATTCAATACATTATGTCTAAAATACGTATAAATATTACTTTTTAAAACCATTGATACAAATTTAATTGAGTCATAAAATTTCATTTAAATACTTATATTTATATATATACTCATAAATTAAATATTTTTAAAAATATATGGACAAGAAAATAATAATTAGAAGGGAAAAAATAAAATTATATTTTTATAATAAAGACTCTTACATAAAATCCTAAAGGATTTACATTTTTAAAAAATTGAAACAATTTAAATTACGAACCAAAAAATTTTATCATCCATTGATTCATAAATATTGAAATTAATAAAACATTTATCACAACATTGTAGTGGAATAATAGTATTAATTTAATTAGTTAATTTATTAAGGAAATTTTACTTCTTTTTTACTCATTATGATGTTATTTAATAACACAGTATTTTCAATTACATAATCAATTAATTTCATGTTAGGTTTTAGGATGATACTAACCTCATATATCTAAAATAACATCAATAGGTTGCGTATGGTAAAAAAATAATTGTTCCACCATTAATAAAAAAATAATCATGACATAATTACCATTTTAGGTTTAAATTAAAATTTTAAAACTAACTAGGAATGATGGATAGTAATATTGAACTACATTAGAGTCATAGGGTTGGTAGGTCGTACATATTGATGAGTGACACATTCATTTTTCAACCAATATATTGGAAAGTAAGTAAGTGTTATATTATATCTTCAAATATTTTATTATGTGATCAATATAATATTATTTCTATCAATTTACTAATATATTGCATTCATGTGAAGCAGTAATGGAAAAATAATCACATCGCTTCATGGATGTAGTAATCCCCCTATATACATAAATAATGTTATAATTGTTTAATGGATAGAATAGTTTGAAAATATATGTCATATAACAACTAAAAAATTGTATATATGCCATGAATATCATATTTATACACAAAATCAACAATTAAATCCCTATATAATAAGTTGTGATGGAAAACATATTACATCAGTTCGTGATGTAGTAGTCCACCAGAAATATAAATGATGGTGTTGTTTCCAATTTGATGGATGAGGAGATTGATATATGTTATTAATTTAACATATTTAAAAACGTATATTGAATAAACATGTGTAATTATTTCATCGTGAATGTAGAATATTTTAATGTGACATTAGAAGAAATAAAATGGAAACACTTTGTTTAGAGCTATACGACTTCTTTAAATAGAGTCTTATAGTTTTCACTAAAAGTATTCCCAAACTGGGATTCTAATCAAACCAAGGCCTCTAAAATTAGAGGTGGAATTTAAGGGAGGGAATCAGTTGGTTATTTGATGATTCAAATGGTTTTTGGAGTGTGATGAAAAGTGGAGAGTAGGTTCCCTTTTATATCTGAAAAAGGAGACACATTCAAAACTTCTTAAATAATATGAATATTATATATAAATGTTCATACTATAGAAGACCCCAACTGACATGACATAAATATGTGAAAATTATGGGGTTAAATACTATTAAAAAAAATTTGAAATGTTTTCACGACGTCTTATCCCTTATATTATTGTTTTCTCATCCATTGACTTTTTTTACAATTACCATGATAAAAATGTTTTTAATCTTTTAGGGTGATGATAGTTAGTATAAATGGAAAATTGTATAATTAATTGACAATTGTTGATATTTTAAACCACATCCAAATAATATTGAAAAATAATGGTTCTTTAGAAATTTTAAATCATATAATGGAATATTATTTATTATAAAATAATGTTAATATAAATTTAGTACTGTTCATATAATTTCATTTTAAAAACATCAAGGAAAATATGTAATTAAAATATATTCCATTAAAACCTGTATAACATGTTATATTTATCTAAACAAATCATGCATAATAATAATTGATTAAAATTATATTTCATTCATTATTTTTGAAATCATTTATTGTAATTTTATTTCAATCATGTAATTATTTTGTATGTGCTGCATGAGATATTAATTTAATTATTTAATAAAAAATTGAAATAAATTATAATGATAAAAAATAATGAACAATTCAAATAATTATTTTGAATAAAACATATTAACTTTATCCATTTCACAAACTATTATAAATATTATGACCATGAAATTGTCATTTTTGTATTATGTTTTACTCAATTATTAAAATAGTAAAAATAAAAATATATAGAACTTTGTTTCCATATAATTGAGGCTTAGATGAACATGTACAAATTCCACTTGTCCTGTATGATAATGTCAACTGTTTTGGTCATTTATATAACATTTCATTATGTTTCAAGTTTAATTACCTAATTTAACATTACCAAGGTAATAAATGTTACAATAGTCACGATTGAAGATCATTTATGTGTATATGGGATTTTTTAGGCCTTCATGTAGTATTGATAATCATAAAAGGGTAAAATTATTATGTTAAATGGAAGATATTTGATCACAAAATGGTTATCCTTGGTAATTTTACCCAAAATAGGGTGTTAAGAAAGAATATAAGTATTACTAGCTGAGATTTAATTATCTAGTATACATGAAAATGTATTGTATGCTCTATGGAAACTATATGTAAATTATTAGTGTTATGGAATCAATTATTTAATTCTAAAGGACATATAATAGAAAATATTTTTTTATACGTCATGAAAATATAAAGTAGGTGAATATTAAATATTAAATTTATAAATCTTATATTTTATATTCAAATGATTAATATAAGGGTTTATAAATAATTGAGTTGAATGAAAAATAATACATGAATCATTAATAAATATAAATATAGGATGTGTAAATTCATTTCATTTCTCTTGCTTGATAAGAATATGTTGCTTACAAATAATAACTAGATATAAAAATTGGGATGTGACAAATTTTAAAAAACATGTTTTAGGATTCATCACATTAAACATCATATATGTAAATAAGACAATTTTAAAAAATTTGTTTAATCTTGGATAAAGGGTTTTAACCAAAATTATGGTTAAGGAAATACTACCCAGTAATGAAGAATGTATTATTTTAAAATATAAATTATTATTTTCAGAATAATGCACTGAATATGAAAAATACTGTAATAGATATGGTTAGAAATAGTATATTTTTTAAATATTACCACTAATGAATAATAAGTGTTATTTATAAAAGAAAAAAAATGGGTGTGTTTCTTTGCATACTATTTTGGAGAGAATATAGTTTTTAAAATGCTAGGGAGTGTATAATTAGACATAGTTTTGTTCAAGTACATAAAATAAAAGATTAAATTTTTTATATTCAATGTGCATTCCAGATTATATATTTATGGGATTTAGGATGTATGGTAAATATTGAATAATGAAATTAGTTAAATTTAATTTATCTTCAATTATATTTTTATATTATTATTAATAAAATCAAACTTTATTTAACTGGGTTTATAGGTAACCATATCGAGATCTAAGACCCATTATTCATGTTTAAATGGAATGGGGAACAATGTTCATAGAATGGGAAAGTTCCTGACTAATAAGAATTCATGGTGCTTTATTTTCTTCTAATCACACCAAGATTTTTTCATTTACAATCACACGATTATAGACTCATCTTGTTACATGATCTTTTGTCACTTTTATACTGTTAGTGATAGATCTCACCCACACATTACACTGAATTATCTCCTAAAATTTGGATTACTTACTAGAAAAAACCATCGAACCATTTCACACTCCATCAGGTTTAGAGATGTAATAGAACATAACTCAGTGTCTAAGAATTTGATATCCTCGAGAACCTATAGCATGAAGGCCCAACATATTTTGATAAAGAACATTTTAGATTAATTTTATCCTTTTTATATTAACCAAATATAGTAATAACTATATTTAACACACTATAATAATTCTATAATTATAGTACAGTTCCATGAAAATTATCCCCTTCCTTTATTTTAACATGAGTTGGATGAAAACTTATGTGGATAATTTAAATAAGGAAAAATATTTTTTAATATATACTACTAAATAAATACATTTTTTGTGGGTTTAGTTAAACAGTCACATAACTATTTGGAAATAATTATGTAGAGTAATAACGAGTTTAAAAAAAATAAAAAAGTGTAGTGATCATATGGCCGACCTAGAGGACTATAAATTGTGATATTATTAATCGAACAATTATTTATGGTTTACATAATTATATTATATGATTAGAAGAACATAAAATGTGTTATTTTATAAATAAGATAATTTTAAGTATATCATCCTTCACATTGGTTGTACATATTTTGTAAAGTGGAATGATAATTAACCTCTTAATGTATGATAATTATTTGTTAATATATGAGAATTTAAAAAGTGTGTAATAGGTTATAGTAAAATATTATCGTTACCATAGGTAGGGTGCCCATATTATGATGCGACATATTCTCATGAGATAAAAAATGGTGTTGCTTGTTGGATAACATGACGATGACATAACATAGAATGTCATATAATATATCTATTGTATAATAGGGGTGTATGTTTTATATTTAATCCACATACATGTGGTAGGAAAAAATAATATCATGAGAACTATTATACTGTGATATATTTATTATATAATTCTTTATTATTACCTAATCTTGGGTTGTTGGGAATGTTAATGAACATGTTGTTGGATAATTATTAAAAAAATATATGATCATTCCTCTTGTTTGATGAGCATGACATATAGAATCTCGGTTGAGATAGACTAAGGATGTTTACTTTCATATATATATAAATAAAAAGTGATGTAATTATCTATCTATATTATGGGAATGTTATTTTCTCATCCTCTTACATAAATGACATGTGATGTATGATTTTTTGGAGTCATTCTATACTATGATAATCAATAATATATAAATAGAATATATATTATTAATAGACTTTTTGTTCCCTGGATAATCGATGTATATGAAAAATGATTATATTTTTATGAAATCATTTATATGATAAAACTAATGTAAGAAAGTATAGAGAACCATATGCTTGGTAGATATTATTCCATATCCTTTTATAGTTAGAGTATAATTTATAATTTCATGTAGTCTTCCAATTTATTAGAATTATAGATTAAAGAAATCATGGTTATTTTGAACAGAAAAAAGGATTAAGGGGTTACAATTTTTTGTTAAGAAAATGGGGAATATATTTATAAAAAATTGAGTGGTTCCATAAAGGTGTCCTATAATATTTCTAGAACAAGATCCTTCTGAATTTTCATGTTGGTATGACTAATGTTTTATATAGTGAGAATTTATTGTACATTATACAATTTTTGTTTTTCAAGAACCCATGCCTTTTACGCATATTAGTACTTGATTTTTAAATATAAAAATATTGTAAGAAGAACCCCAAAGATCATGAGGTGTATTTTATTTTGAGGGTTAGGATAATAATACAACAAAGTAAACTAAATCAAGGCATCATAATTGTTTTGTATTCCCTTAAATCATAAATCTATTTGAGCTCTTAAAATTGTATGGTTTGACCTAGGGAATATATAAAAGATATGGATGATCTAAAATCCTAGTAAGGGATTAGACATGATAATGAAATATAATGTACGATTAAAATGCATAAAATAATATCATAATAGGTAAGGAACCAAAGTAATCACATGGAATCATAATATAATGAATATGGAGTCATAAGATAATGGAAATATAAGATCATAGAATTATTAAATATATAGAAGTAACATGTAACTTGATATAAACATGTGTCAAATTTTACTTTCTAAAAAAGTTCTCATTGAGGAAAAATTCACATAATGTATTAGTTTTACTCTATAATACATTACAACTCTCCTCATGATACTAAAAAAATTACGTAATCAATTGGGGAATTTTCTAGGTGTATCTATCAGGTAAGCTATATCGGCCTCACCATATGCTATTTAGGCATTTTCACCATAGAAATTTAATGGTTTTTTTGTTTCAAAATAAAGAAATAAATCATAATACATATCATAATAATTATAAAATATGTGAAAATATATTTTGTAATATTTTCACATATCATAATGAAAACACATTTGAAAATGTATTTTTTTAAATAGTGAAAATGAATGTATTACCCAATAACAGGAACTGATATTGAAATAAAAAAAATTAATGATAAATATATATATAATATAGACTCAAACCATATCATAAAATTTGTTTTCATTGATGAATACTATTTATAATATGAATAAAAGTATTATTGAATAAAGTAACCTTTCAACTCTGAAAACCAATTTTGAAAAAAAAATGAAGAAAACACCGTGGAAATAATTATATTTTCAAACAATATTGGGAACAAGAAAATGGATGATTCTTAGAAATTATTATTCATGATATAGGGTAATTCCATTCTTTTTGTATAAGTTAAAAAACAATTCTTCCAAATGGTGGTAAAAATGATAAAATGTGTCTTGTTCTGAAAATTAAAATAAGATTATTTTTGAAATGATTTACAAAAAAACAAAATAATGTGTAAAAATTTCTTAAACAAAATATATTTAGGTAATGATAAAAATTTTAATCAAAATGTTTTTGGATGTCATGGTTTTTGAGTTAAAATGAATTTCAATAAGGGAGATAAATGATGTTAGATATTCATAAATACATTTTCTAAAAACATTTATGTATCAAAGAAATGGAAAATTATATTAATACATGAAAAGTTCATGATTAACAATAGAATATGAAAGTATATTGGGATTCACATGTAAATATAAAATAATTACTTTAATGGATACATAAACATATAGAATCATAAGTAATGCTGATATTTTGAAATAAACCCTTTCTAACTAGAAAATATTTTAATCTTAAGTTCCATGAAATAAATAAGTTAAAATGAATCATTAAATAAAATTTTGATAAATGGATTAATTTTATTACATATAGAATAGGTAGCATATACAACACAAAAAATAAAAAAGTGTTGAATATGAAATATGTTTCATAGTAGTGAAAGTGAGTTGAGAAACCCTAACCTTAGGTCATAGATCCTCTATATATATTTGATCCTCCGGTATAATAAACGTAGGTTGATTATAAATATATTTTATAAAAATAAATAAATATCTAATACCATATATGATATACTTATAGAAATTAATAAACCGTTAATTAACAATTCCTTGTTGAAATCATGTTTCAGGTAATGAAAACATTGTATTTGATATGTGATTTGATTTTATATGTTCAGTTATATTACATTGGTCACGGTTAAATAATATAAATAATTTATAGAAAGATAAAAATGTTTTATATATCAATAAAAAATGTATTTATAGTAATCCAATAATGTTATTGTTATAAAATGCATTACACTGTTCAGGGAGATGACATGCTGTACATATGCATGAACAATAATTCCATTTTATAGACGAATGGAATGGAAGGATGATAAATAATATATAGATTTTTTTTTCATTTATGTGTAATATATATGAAACTTATTAATTTACATTATCCTTATTATAGTCATATTAAATTATGAGTGAAAAGAGAATCACCTTACATTGAGAGATGGTAGTTCGATGTACACACAAGAGATGCTATCATATAACCCACATAACAGAAAGAATGACGATATGTTTGGTATAAAAATTACATAATTATAATAATTTCATAAATATCATAAAAATATGTTAGTTAAATCATTATATGAAACCTTGAAAGGTTGATATATAAAACAAGCTATATTGGTTTGTGAGGTGGTAGTCTGCCATACATACGATCAATGATTTCTTTTCACATTTAATGGAATAGTAGATTGATATAGGTTAGTAATTTAACATAATAAACCAGTAGTATTTGGAAGATAATGTATTTATTATATTTTACTTATTTTACTTAATTTATGGTGAAAAAACAAATAAAAATAATAATCTTGTTGAAGACAATTACCTTTGTTTAGAATAACCTCAATTAGATTTCTTTTTAAGGAACCTAGTGTTAGAATTTTGGGAGGACCGAAACCACTATAACTTATATTAGGATGTTAGGGATTTATTTTTTCTATGTTTTAATGAACTGTGAGTCTTGATATGTAATAATAAGTTAAGATAAGGGGTTCCCATTATTGAATGTGGAAATGTGACCTCTTTGGAATCAACATGGAAACTTCCCAATATAATTCAAATTTAAAATTTCATTTCCATGAATCATGATTAAAAATGATATTATATTAGAATAATAGAAGGATAAATTCAAAATTTGTCTGTCAAATTATATATTTACTTGTTTAATTGGAAATCTTTCCAATATCTTTATGGATTGACCTCCCGACAAACTCATTTTTACCATAATCATGAAAATTAATTTTCAATATTTTTAATATTCATTATTATCAAAAATGAACATGGAATTATTATATATTATTAATTATGGTGATTTAATATATTTAATACAAATTTTCAAATTCAAATTATATATGAGGAATTTATTTTTAAAATTAAATCTACAATCATGATGAAAAAGTGGTTTATTAAGAAATGTATATTTCAAGAAAATGATCATATTGTATATATTCAATGAAACGTTATATACAATGTATTAATTTTAATTAATACATATTTTTATATGTACTATGATTTTAATTTAAACTATACCACAATGGGGAATTTTTTAATTTATTAAAATGGAGGGACATTATGCAATTTTAAATAATTTTCAAAAAAGTACTTTTTTAAGCGTTAGAATAAAGATATACTAAAAACAAAAATTAGTATGATCCAAATGTAATTTAAAACACTGAATATAAATAAATAATACTTATATTATTTTGATATAAATTTAATAAAATAATTTTAATTTTTAATTACCTAATTTATTAAATGATATGATTCTTTTTATATAAATCAATATTTCTAACTAAACATTGGAAAATAAATATTTTCCGAAAAATCCCAAATAATGACAATAAGTTAATATAAATATGTGAATTTAAAAAAATATTTTATTTCTAAAATTTAATTTCTGAAATTTTGAAAAGTTAATTATAATATTTTCTCACAAAAAACAAAATAAAATAACATTTTGAATAAAATTAGATTTTTGAGGAATTAATGATTTTACAAAAATTTATGTAAAAAATTATAAATATTTTTTATTTTTATAAAAACTTTATACATATTTTTATGATGATGTGATCACCATTAATTCCAAAAAGTTTCCATGATAGTTTTTAGTGGCCTATTTTAAATAATAATATTAATAATATATCATAGTTCATTAAAACCCAGTGTTGCATGTTACCCAATCTATTGAAAAATTTAATTTATTCTAAATGTTAAATTTGTGATAATGTCTGAGGATGTAATATTTCTATCCATTCTTAGTGTTTTAGTCCATACACACTATCTAACATAATGTTTTTATTTTAAAATATTGGGGCGTCACCCTCTACCACCATAAATAAATATTTCTTTCCCAATTTTTCTTGATTTAAGTAATAAATGGTTTGAAATATTAAAATAATTTTATTGTAAATCCACATTGTAAAAATGGTTATTAAAACACCATATTTTTAAAATAAAATGGGAAGTATAAATTTCATAATATTACATGGTTTTCACAAAAGGTTGACATTGGTGTAAAGTTAAGATACAAAAAATGTATAAAAATAATTAATAATTATTAAGAGTGATAAAGGTAATTAATTAGAACAAATTGAACGATTAATAGAATTTTATGGAACTAAAAACCCATAAATCAATGATTATTTAAATGGCCCTTTATTACCTAGATATAAAGGTAATATTAGAATAATTTTTTTCAAATAATTTCTTTAATGTCGACTAATTTCTATATCATTTTCAACTAATATGATAAGAAAATATATTTAATTTGAAATTATAATTTCACAAATTAATCGATATATACCACAATATCATAATTTTCCCCATGTTTTGAGTATTCAATATGAATTTTTCAAGTGAAAATCAATAAAAGTTTCTCTTAATAAATCTCATAATTTATAATTGAATAATATGTTACATATCCAATATCATTAAGTTGATTTTTAACACTTAAATTCTTCTATATATTTTATTTTTTCAAATAAAAATCCATTAATATTTATGAAATATAATTACCTAAAAATAATGAACAAGAAAAATTTTATCCTTTCTTTAGTAATCCATTTCTCCATAATATATCATCATACCATTAAATAACATTTATATCTCATTATTTCTTTTTAAAATATTTTGGGAAACCATTAACGAAAACTACAATAGAACGACCCTTAGATTTCCAGGAATCTTGTAATTATAATTCCATTGAAAGAAATTATATCAAAATGATTCTCAGAACCCCATTATTAAATAATTTACACTAAATTATCAGTATAAACAAATCTATTGATCAAGGTGATAAAACATAGTTTATCTTATTGAATCAGATAATGCATGTGTGCCACTCATAAAAGATATTGAAAACCATGGAAATATTTTTCTCTATTCACATCATTTAAATATTAAAAAAATCCCATACATTTGATATATTATTCTAATTTTTTATCCTCACATTCATGATATTTAGGAAGGAAAATATTAATTACAATATGTTCATAACAATATAAACATTCATAAAATTCCATCTTCCTCTTAGTTTTCACTATAGGAATCTCATTGATGTTCATGTTTTCAATCAAATATCATGATACCTTATTTGGAATAGTCATGATATCACACTCTCCAGTAGTCATCATATTTTTTTTATCATAATAAATGAATTACTGGCCACATTTGTTTTGTCATGATTTATATTACTTCCCTCTATTAAAAAAATGTTTGAATAAAAAAAAGATGGAATTTCATTAACATTTAATTGAATAACATATAAAACTAAATGAATTAACTTATAAATGATATGTATATCATGAATTATCTGTCTCTAGGATTCAATCTATTTTATCCTTGGAAATGTTTCCTATTCAGTTATATATCTTATAAATTTATTGAATTAATTCATAATGGTTCTTTGTAATGCTTTGACCCTATAGGCCCGGTACTGGTGCATTATTTTATTATATTGGAATTATTAGAAGGAAAAAATCTAGAAGTACCATTTTATTAATTTTACTTGGAAATATATATTACACAGATGATACCCATAGTTCATTAGAAAAATAGAATAAAACCTACTACAAAATAAACTAAAATAAGGTGCTTGTTTGAAAGCTTTTCAATGTTCTATTCTTTAAAACATTATATATGAAAAATAATAATGGTGAGTTAAAATGATAATTAAGGGAAAATAAAATGGGAGAAATAACTAATAAATCTCTATAAAAAGGAATATAACTGGGAATACCTTCCATTTACATAACTAGATAAGGTATAAATAATATGACATGTAATAAACTAAAGCACAAGCGATAAATCAATAACTGATATTTAATTAAATCCATAAAAATAAAGATGCAAAAATATAAATAGTAAATTATAACGGGAACTATATTAGGGAATATATGTCATGTCTAAGGCACCTAAAAGCCTATAATTTCATGACCTTTTACAAGACGGATTATAACATGTATAAAAACCTATTTAATTTTTCTACTAATTCATCTCATGATAACAAGTGGATTCATCAAGGATCTATATAATGTCTAAGATCCACCCATCATTTCTAGTCCAAATTTTTCCTAATATTGAATAGTAAAAATAACTAATATTCCTTATCAAATAACAACATTGAGTGAGAAATAGGGATTTATCTATAATTCCCCAATTAATCAAATAATTGTAAATGTAACCACTGTATGAAAAACGGAATATGGGTTATGAAATAGTAATATAAATTGTATGAGAATATGGAAACATAATTAAAATTCCAATAAAAATGATGAAAAGGATGTGATCATTTCAATATAAAGTTAACAATCAAAAAAATATCTGATATTGCAAAGATAATTATTAAGAACACTCATAAGAGGAATAATATTTAAACATTCCAAAGAGTGACATACCACATTGAAACATTTAAATCATAATATCCAGAATGATATTAAATTAAATAAAACTTATAATATCATAATAATATGGGGATTCATGATATAACATGAAAATGTAAGTATATACACCAAATAAAATTGAATTGGTCCATAATAACAAATAAGTCGCAATGAAATGTAATTTGAGATGAAATTACCTTACCTTAACAAATATTTTGTGGTGTGGTACTTAGAATCATTTATATTTGTTTAAAATTTTATACTAACTAATACTAGAACCATAATGATGTTAATAATATTATATATTAACTTATTATAATGTCCCATTACTTATTTGTCAACAAACTATCACTAATTTAACTATATCTGGTGTTAATTGCCTTATTCATCGGGTACGATTTAACTTCTCATTTGTTGTTATTATCATGGTTTCATCATATCAAAAATGTAAACCATGATTTTAATATCTTATATATCTACTATATATGTATTTTGAATAATATATAATGTTTTGGAAAAAAGAAAAGAAATGCATCATTCATTGAGACAATAATCTGTACGTACGCATAAACTCAACAATAATTTAATTTTCTTTTTTAAAGAATAAATAGTAGATGATACATGTGTATATCATAATTCCAGTATCATATCTTTTTTATATGATCCAGAGGTTTATTAAAATTTTCATTAAGACATTGAATTCATAGAATGAACGAATCACATCCCTTGTAGGGGATGTAGTCAGCACTTCCGTAAAGAATTATATAAGATTAAATACATTATAAATATCATATGTGCAGTATGTTTGAATATTTTCCATCATAATGGCCACCATTATAAGAGGTAAAGTAAAATTGATAAATCATCATTTATGGAGATGGTATTTCGCCTACACCTAAATAGTATGTTCATTACCCATTAAATGTTTGTGTGTGTAAGTGAATGTCAGAATCATAATATAATAACTTCCCCTTATATTTAATAGAATATTGTAGTTATATTATAATCCAATAAGAAGAATTTAGGGACTTGAGAAAGAATATAAAAGGAGGAGTTTGTGGGTGTGTGTTACATCTTAATTGGGTAACTCCTCTTCGGATTCCACAAAAAGGATTATTTGGATTTCTTTATTCCCAAAGGTGGATTTAAGGAGGAAGTTAGGGTTTTCCTAGGGTGAATTTAGTAGAATTTTTCCGATCTTAAGAGTATTGAGAAGTGTGAGTAAGTGGATGTGAACGGGGCCTTCTATAATGGAGAAGGGTTGATGACTTGTTGTATTTTAAAAGAAAGGAATCCCACCAAATTTTTATTGAAATATTTCATGAATTATCCATAATATATCCAAGGGTGTTTGGGGTCTTAATTTGACCATAAAATACACTTATTACATGTTTATAGGTTGTTTTATTACTTAAGGTTATGGTTTAGTCTCTTGTTAATATTTATTAGACCTTAATCATAGTAATTAATTTTAATTACCTTAAATAATATTTTTTGTCAAAACAATTATTGAACTTATTAGAGAGTATACATTATTTTAATTCGAAACATGGGATCCATTTTTTAAAATTACAATAAAAAAATTGGAAGAAATAAAAGTAAAATTAATACCGAAGGTGGGATGACAATGCAGGACTTTAATGTCTAAAGTATCAATGTTTACTTTTTTTTAGTCAACTAAAAATTGAAATTGATTCCAATTACCAACATTTTACTAATTGATAAAACTATAATCTAATTATACTTGAAAAAATTAAAATTATTATACAACCTTATATATTAATATGTTTAAAATGTAGTTTTGGATTAAATTTCCCTATTTTTTATTATTCAATAAATATTGAAAAATTACAAAAAATAAAAAACATCTTCCTAAGATAAATTGTATGTTTCAATTATAAATATATTTTTTTAGATATTAATTCATTAAAGGTTTCCAAAATTAGATTTAAATATGGTTCTCCATCAAATGATCGAAAAAATACATATATAAAAATATAGTATTTTATGTTTTTTATTATATTCGTTTATTTCATATGCCATAAAATATATTATATTAGTGTAAAGGTATTTGGGTGGATATATTGTATATAAATTTAATATATAAACTCTATAAAGTTGTTAGTATTTTTTTGATTAAGAGATATGTTATTATGTCGTGTTTTTTCAAATCAGGTGTTATAGATGCATTAAGGGGGATGACCCCATTCTCTCATGGTAGACACACTCCCTCCCAGGTCTAAGGATTCTTCAGGTTTCACTGTGGTAGCGTCAGTAGAGGTTTCAGATTTGTCTTCTCTTATGGACCCCCTCACATGATGTTTCTTCCCTCCCCTCCTGGTGTGCTATCAGGCGGCTCCACGACTCCCCCGAGTACCGTTGTCTATGGAACCTTCCATATTTAATGACCCATCACGGATACCGTAACTGTGAGGCAGCCTCCATCGATGGATCAAGTGCCACCCTTAGGCCTTCCTAAACCCCGTGTGTCGTGATCAACAAGTAGTACCCTATTTCGATGGAGAGATATATACAGTCACTTCTACGCATGTGGTTCTTGTTTTTTCAGGGGGATTGGTTCAGTGCGTGAGTTTCCTTCGTTCTAGATAATGCCTCATTTTTGGTGTGTTCTTGGATCTTACGATTCCGATTTTTCATCATCTCACCATATTTTTGTGGTCAGGATCACCTACAAGTGTTTTCATGTGCAGCCACCATGCGGTATTCTCATAGGCGCATACACGGACGACGATAATTCTACCTCTTACGAGTTTATGACATCCGGGATTATCATGGGTTTATGCGTCTGGATAGTTTATTGTCCTCTTGGTTACCTCTACCATTGTATCATGTTCCATTGTGCATGACCCCAATTTGGATGAATTTGATGGATTCCATGAGATTTTGGACTGTGAATGTGGAATTGGTAAATGTTGAACTATTTGAGTGCTCTTTTGGATGGTAGTTTCGTTCATGGAAGCTCGATGAGTCTGGTCTTGGGCAAGGATCCTTTATTGTCCTGTTTCTTTTTTTTTGTTTGGGTTCTCCAATATCTATAGAAATGGATTTTTCCTGTTCTGTTCTCAGTTAACCATAAAGTGTTTTTGAAAAATCGAAAAAATGAATTTTATATCAAATCAGGTGTTGTGTGTATTGATGAGCTATCAAAAAAATCTAAATAAAAAAATAGTGAAGTATTGGGGTTATAAATTTTTTCCTATTAAAAAAAATTCTTCCAAGACATCTCATGGGTATTACCTTCAAAAATATGTGGGTAGTTATCCATCATTGAATCCATTGGTTCCCATGTAGGTTCAAGCATTTTCACATTTCTCTAGAGTACCATTACAAGATGAGTTGTCAACTTTCTCAATAATTTCTCTCTCATATCATAAATTTGGATGTGTTTTTCATAATAATAATTTTTTTTTCTAAATCAATCTCATAATATGTGGGCACATTTGTTGTTTCAGGCATATATTTCCTCAACATATATATATTGAACACATTATGTACCTTTGATAGATTTGGCCGCATTGCTAAATAGTAAGAAATTATTCCTAAACATTGAAGAATGTCAAGGGGTTGGATATACCTTCATCTTAGTTTACCTCTCATAATGAATCGGATAAACCCCTTACCTATATAAACATTCATTAAAACATGATCACTAACTTGGAAATCTAAATACATAGTTTGAGTATTATTATAAATAAATTTATCCATTTCGATATGAGCATGAATAACCTTCACCTTTTTCATCATCTATTCAACATGTTCCGGGCCTATGATTTCACTTTTTCCAAATTTGACCCAAAAGGTTGAAGTACGACATCTATTTCAATATAATGCTTCATATAGTTCAATTTTAATACATGACCAGAAACTATTATTATAGTCAAACTGAACTAAATACATGTATTTCTACCAAATTCATTGAAAATGTAGTGAACAAGATCTCAACATGTCATACACTATTTTTTTTGTTATTATGGACTATCCATCAGTTTAAGGATGGTAGTCAGTGCTCAAATGAAGAAAAATTTTGAGAGGCCTCTGAATACTCTCTAAGAATTTACATGTAAATCATAGATCTTTATTAGAAGCAACGGATAGTGGTTTATGATCAAGACTTAAAAATTCATTAATGTATATCCTTATAAGGAACTGAAGGGGATGACCTTATTTTATGGAAAGAAAATGAAAATATTGGGTTAGGCGATCAATAGTAACCTATATTGTGTTATTCTGTCTTGGAGTCTTCGGTATCCCCGTGAAAATGTCCATAAAAATTTCATTCCATTTCCACACAGGGATAAGAATATATTGCAGAACCCCTCTTTGTATGATTCCTTAAAAAACATACTTGTTTAAAATCCAAGAATCAGGACACATAATATGCAATTTCCCACATCATGTTATTCCAATAAAAATATTCCATCACAACCCTACCCATATTTTTTCAACCAGGGTGATTAGATAAATTTGAGCAATGAGAATCATCCAATAAATCTCTTTTTATATTAGTTATATATAGAACACATAGAATTTTTCTAATTCCAAAATTCCATTTTCAAAAATGAATTCTATGAATTTTCCTTCATTCACAACCTTGATTTTCTACTAAAATCCCTCATCAACAGATTGATAATTCAGTAATGGTTCTAATAATAATTGTTTTCCAATCAGTTGATAAATGATTAATATATATCATTCCTTATAAATTTATATATCCATATTCACAATATCCAATACCATAGGATCCTTCTCAATCCTCATTTAGGAATGAAATCCATGATCATTCCTACTCAAATCATCCTAATGCTTATTATCTTACCATTGATGGTTGTGTATTTTGTAATCATAATTTGTTGGTAGTCTGAGCCATCACCATTTTCTCATGTTGATATCTTTCTGTGATACAATGTATTTCAGGATTTTATGATCCCTTTATATCTCACATCATTATCCATAGAGATAATGTCTTCATATTTTCACGGAGAAGATTATTGTTGATTACTCCAGATCATGGGTTGGGTAGTTCTATTCATGAGTAATAAATTTCCTTGACGTATATGAAATAACACTACCATTTTCATTAAGACACAACCAATTCCTGAATCTAATGAATCATTATATATGATAAACCCATCACTACAAGATGAGAGAGTAAAAATTGGAGGATTTACAAATATTTTCTTTTGGTTATCAAAGCATTATTCACATTCCATTATCCAGAATAACATAACACCCTTATGTGTATGCCTAGTTAAGGGGTTAGCTAATATTGAAAAATTCTGGATTAAATGCTGATAATGACTTGCCTAACCAATGAAACTACAAATCTCAATTATGTTTGTTGGTGTTGGCCATTATTTGTATTCCTTTTTCTTTGTAGGTTCAACTGATATTTCATTCATTGAGACAATATGACCAAGAAAATAGACTTCATGAAGCTATAAATCATATTTACAAAATTTCGCATATAATTATTCCCTTATAAGATATTTTAGGATGACCTACAAGTTATTCTCAGGGTCCTCAATGTTTTTAGAATACAAAAGAATATCATTAATGAATATTAAAAAAAATTGTCAAGGTTTTACTTTAATACTTTATTCATTAAGTCCATATAAATAAGGGGTACATTAGTCAACCCAGATGGAATTACTATAATCTCATAATGTCTATGCCTTTCCCAAAAATCCATCTTTGTAATGAATTCCTTCTACAATCACAACTTTTGATACCCAAAATGATGATCAATCTTTGAAAAATACTTGGCTCTATTATATTGTCAAAAAAAGAATCATTTCAAGGTTGAGGATACATGTTTATTATTTTAATGGAATTGATTTCCCTATAATAAATGAACAATATCATGGATCCATATTTATTTCTATCAAAGGGGACATGGGCTCTACCTGTTGAAACCATATGGAGAATAATATCTTATTACCCAAACTATCTAGATATTTCTTCAACTCCACTAATTCGACCGTTGCAATTATATAGGGATTCATTGATATTGGTATTGAATCAAGAATCATGTCAATAAAAAATTCAACTTCACTCTCTAGGGGAATTCTAGGTAATTCCATAGGAAATAGGTCAATGTATTCCAACATAATAGGTAAATTTTTAATTTTTGTATTACCTCCATTGCATGTAGATATTATTCTCTCTGTTTCTCTAAGAATTTCATTCAGTAGGGCTAATAAGGGTGGATCTAAATAATAATCAGGTGAGGAATCTTCTTCGCTGATGATAAGGGTTTATACATTATCCCCACAAATATTAATTTCTTTAATCTTGTAGTAAATTTTGTATTCAAATTTCGAGAGCCAGTCCATACTAAGGATAATATCGAAGTCAACCATTTGTATTATTATATGGTCAGAATATAAAATTTATCTATACATCAAAATTTGAATTTATTGGAAAATATTTTTTATATACATATTTTTATGACCAACAACTCTCTTATCAAATCAAAAGGGAAATGTATAATTTTCTTCAAGAAATGGAAATATATAAAAGTGTGGAACAATATAGAATCAAAAATAATTTGATAAATTTGATGATATGAATAATTTCCCTTCTACAATGTCATTTGGTACCTCAATCTCCACTATAGTGATCACATAAGCATGAAATGTTCCCCTTAGCCTATTCTATGGTAGATTCCCCTTATGCTTGGGAAATTCATTTGCACAATGTACTATCTCCATACACGTATAGAACTAGACATCATTGATAAAAATCTTCCCCTTACATGAATGATCCTAGTTACACATATTACAACATTTCTAGACAATGACATATACAAGATTATCTTATAAAATTATTAAAACTTTATAACTATAAATTTTGTATATAATATAAATTTATTCTTTGTAAATCCCTGAATTACAAACTTTTGTTACATTGTGGAAATCATTACATTCAAATCCTTAAAAATGGTAGGTAAATAAAATGTGAATTATCCTAAGATTATCCCACAAGAGTGTAAAACCAGGTGTGTAGTATGGCCCATTGTCATGTACTAGGTTCTCCTGAGTAAATTTTATAACACCTTGTCAGATTTGTTACTCCTAGGTACATCAGTTCAAGAACCACAACCAATTGTAGTATCCAGATATGGATATAATTCTAGGAATACCCACATAATCTCTTCCTTTCTAAAAATTCCACGATGTTCTTTTATAGTCATACTTAATGTACCTATAAGGGTTGTTATCCAGAATATGAATTTTACAAATCCTATTTAAAAGGTTGTTTCTACACTTCCTTTGAGACCAACAGTAATTCCCCGACCCCAATAGGCTGGTGCCAGTGCATTATTTTTTGACATTAAAATTATTACAAGGAAAATCACCCCAAATGACAATTTAATTTAGCCATCTTGGAAATCTAGATTACATAATTGATTCCCATAGTACATTTGAAAAATATAATAAAACATGCAGCATAATAAACTGAAATAAACTACATCATTGAAATATTATTCAATGTTATCTTCTTCCTAACTGGGTGAAAGAAAAAAAATAAGTGTGGGATCAAAAGATCAGTAATGAAAAAATAAAATGTGATATATAATGAATCAATATATATTGGAAGGTAAATAATTGAGAACCCTTACTATTTACATAACAAGATAAGGAAAAAATTATATGGGAAGTAAGAAACTGAAACACAAGCTTTAAACAAATATCTGTGGCTAAATTGCATGCATAGAAATATTAACAGAAAAACTCATTGATAAATATTAACTGAAACTAGATGATGGAAATTATTTCCTAACGAACATTATGTTTATGGTTCAATAAAATATATACCATCAAGAACATTCAAAAGACGATTCAAAACACGGATTGATACCCATTTAATTTTTCCAGTTATTTGTCTCATGAGAACCTGTCGATGCATTGAGGAAATATATAATGTTTAGGATCCACATGTAATTACAATACCAAATAATTCCTCATATTGGGTAATCAATATATATAATATTTCTTTTCAAATAACTATATTGATTGAGAAATATAAATTATCAACAATTCTGTAATTAATCGAACAACTGTCAAAGTAACCATCATATGAAAAATGGATTACGGTTAAGGAAATGATATTATCCATTGTATGAGAATATGGATATTCAATTAAATTTCCAATTAATAATTATTACAATTAATTGATCATTTTAAAAAAATGATAATAATCAAAAAAAGGTGAGATTGAAAATAAAATCCTTAATAACATTAATGAGGGGAATAATCATTAAACATTGCAAAGCGACACATGCCAATTTAAAAAATTTAATTATATTCTCCAAAAGGGTATTACATTAAATTAATTTTAGAATAACATTAGAATAATGGGATTAAAAATATGAAATGGAAAAGGTAGTATATAAACAAAATAATAGTGAATTGGTGCATAATAGCAAATAAGTCTAAACGAAATTTATATTTAGATGAAATTACTGTACCTTAAACATCCTTTTGGTGTTTGGTCATTATCCCCCTACATAGTGGTTTAAAATACGATACTAATAATTCCATAACCATGCACATGTTTATAATACCAAATATTAATTATTATAATGTCTCAATGTCCATGTCTTAACCAACTATAATTAGTTTAATTATATTATGGGTTAAATTCCTAGTTCGTCGAGTATGTGTTATCTTGTGATTTGTTGTTGTTATCATGTATTATTCATTTCCATAATTTAACCCATGATGTTAATAACATATATAAATTATATATATTTATATTTATTTATTTATAAGAATATATATTGTTTTGGGGAAAATAAATGAAAAACACCATTCATTGAGTGTGTAATATGTACGCACGCATGAACGCTACTTTGATGTCATTGTCATGTTAAATAATGAAGAGTATGTGATAAATATGTATTTCATAATCCTAGTATCATTTATATTCTGTGTATTTTACATAGGTTAGTTAAATTTATCCATAATTCATTCCATGTATATCACAAATGAATCACATCATTTTGAGGTGGCAGTAGTCGGCACTTCCACAAATGATGTTATCAGTTTTATGAAAATTGAATGTTTAGAGGTATGTGTTATAAAGAAAATAATGAATCATAAAGATATTATAAATATCATATATATCATATATCAAAAGCTTTTCAACCATAATATCCACCATAGGAGGATCTAATAAAAAGGTGAATAATTATCGTTTAGCGAGGAGGTAGATCGCCTACATGTAAATAGTATGTATGTTACCAATTAGATGATTGTGTGTGTAAGTGAAGGTAATATTATTAACATTTAAACATACTAGTATATTTAGGATATTGTTTTGGTCATATTATTATGGAATAATTATAATTTAGGGACTGTATAAAGAGAATAAAAGAAAGGAGTTTGAGTGAGGGTGTTAACTCTTTATTGGGTAACTCATTTTGGTTTTCACCAATAGGTTTCCTTGTATTTATATACCAAAAATGGGTATTCAAGGGGGAAGGGATATATTTCGGGGGTGATTTGGACAGATTTTGGCCAATCCTAAGGAGCTTTAGAGGTGTAAGTATGTGAATTTTAAGGATCCCTTTTATAATGGAGTAGGGGTGACACACTTGTAATATTTTAAAAGAGAGAAACCGCACACACTTTTTTTTATTAAAAGTGAATAAATAATGGTCCAAAGATGATAAAAGTGATGATAGTTTCTGAATATATCCATATAACATCCTTATTAAAAGTTTATAGGTCATTTTTGGATTTAACGTTATGGTTTAGTATATTATTCTTCATAATTTAACCTTAATCATTTTAATTAATTTTAATTACATTAAACTAATATTTTTTTCAAAAAAAAATTGACCTTAAAAATAATTATAAATTATTATTATTCAAAATATGGGGTAAATTTATCCAAATTCCAATCACATAATTGGTATAAATTAATTTATAATTAATCCTACAAGTAGGATAATAAGGTAAGTTTTTAATGTAAAAACATGCTAAACTTTTCATTGATTATATAGTAAATTTAAATGTGAAATTGATTACAATGACCTCAATTTGAAAAATTTATAAAAAATATAACCTAACTAAAATTTAAAAACAAATAAAATTTTCATTGAACCTTATAAATTAATTAAATGAAAATTCAGTTTTGGATTAAATTTATGTATTTCTCATTATCCATTGAAAATTGAAACATACAGAAAATTATCAATACATCATCCTTAGATATTGTTTATGTATAGTACGTAATTATTAATTTTATTTTGATATATTAAATTAATTAAAGGTTCTAAAATTTCTTTTTAAGATGTTTCTCCATCAAAAGGAGGCAAAATTACATATATAAAAAAATAATGTTTGATGTGTCTGTTGAGTTCAGTTTTATGTTATGCCTATAATATATATTTGATGAGTGTAAAAATATATTAGTTCATATATAATATATAAATTTACTATATAAACTCTATAAAGGTGTTTTCATTTTATTTATTTTGCAAAATTTGATTAATATGCATTTTATTTAAATCGGTTGTTGCGTGTATTGCAAACATATCAACAAAATTTAAAGGATAATATGGTAAATTATTAAGGTGATACTTTCTTAATATGTTTTTGAATTTTAAAAACATAACCCCAAATATTTTATTCCCTAGTGTACAGTGATTCACATTTTCATGTAATAAGTACTGCTTGAGTCAATATAGATTCTCCTTTTACAGTGTTATTATCCCAAGGTACATCTGTTCTAGAAACACCTCCACTTGTAGTATCCAAAAAAATGATGCAATATTTCAAAAACAACTCACTCTAAAATTGACCAAGTTTTAAGGATAATTTTATATACATGGTATTATATTTATAATTATTCTTAGAATTATTCTTAGGTATATCCATAGACATATCCCTAGGGTTATCACTAATTCTTTCTCATCATAGTTCCAAATATTAAGTAAACCTTTACTCTAACAAAAACTATAGAGGCCACCACATTTTACACTTACTAATACATGGTATTTAAATATAAATATCCAATAATTAAAACCCAATGATTATGGAGTAAATAATATTTGGAAGTATAGGATCATAAAAATAAAATGAAAATGAAAAATTGGAATCCTTTTTGTCTTTAGTTATCTTTGAAATGCACTCTTCCTCTTAAAAGTTTATTGGATAAACAAGAAAACACATAAAAGAATGGTGGGAGCTAATGGCCTAGTAAGGGAATAGATAAGATAAATAAACATAACAAAATACTCAAAGGTTTAATTAATATCACAATAGTGAATACACATGAGAAATCTCATGGAATCATAACATAATGGACATGTTATCACAAACTAATAGAGTCACAAGATAATGACCTCATAGGAAATTAGGAAGCAACATAAAACATGACAAAAACATAATCCACAACTTACATCCTAGAAAATATTACATTGTCTAAAAATCCTAATAATTGATTAGGTTTACTCCCTTATCCCACACATGCATCCACATATGATCAAAACAATACCCAATTAATTAGAGGGCTATGTGGGTGCACCCATTGTGTAATCTATATCGAGCATACTTGTCTCAATCTAAGAGCACCCATCAAAATATGTACATGATTTATGTGTGTCAAAAAATGGAAATAAATCATATTTATATCAAAATAATTAAATACGGTACTAAAATGGGTATCATAATAATGTCTCATATCATATTCTTAAAAAATTACATTATTAATTAATTTGAGAAGTCATTATAATGAATTTATTACACATAAAAGTGGGGGATATTTAAATAGCTATATTTGTACTTGGAATATATATAATTTGGAATAAATCCATTACATAAATGGTTATCATCAATGGTGGAAATACTATTAAGATGATTAGAAACATTCATGATTAAAAGAACATTTCCAATTTGAAAATCACTTTTGAAAAACTAAAATACACAAAATATTGTGGAAATTAAATTAATGGAACATAATAATGGAATCATATAATGGATGTCTCGAGGAATATAATGTACTTGACATTGGCTAATTATGTACACGATTTATAATTTAAAAAATATTATTTTCAATCACTTAAAAATGTTAAAAAGCCCCTCCTTTGTAAAATTATAATTATATTCATTTAAAACCATTTCTAAAAAAATTTAAATAATAGGTAAAAATAAATTTCATATAGAATTTGGGGAATTTTTTTAAAAAAAAACCATAATAACATTATTAGGAAAATGTTTTTGGAAGAAAAATGATTTTTTACCAATGAAAGAAATGAAGTTAGATTTAATGAAAAACATTATCTAAATTATTATACGGAAAAAAGAGGGTGAAATGTTCCAAATACTTCTAATGACAAAGATTACCCATAAGGGAATAAAATATATTTTTTTATGATAGAGATATATAATAAATCCCCCACAAGAAACATAAATATAAATAAACTAGAGTAGTCCTAAGATTATGAAATAAACCTTTCAAAATTTTGAAATATTTGAAACATAATTACTTTAAAATACATAAACACAAATGAAATTTAAAATACAATTAATATAATTATATTCATTGTGAAAAGTAAATAATTGTTAGTAAATACACCACAAAAAACTGGAGAATAAAGAATATATGTCATAAAAGTGAATGTGAGATGAGAAACCTTTATCACAAGTCTGATTTACATTGTATCAATTGCATCCTCCTTCATAAATAATATTTTTTGATTATAAATTTTTAACAGAAAAAAAAAATATCTCACATAATACATATGACTTTATTATATTAATTTATGACTCATATATTAAGAATTTCTTTTAAAAATTACATTATATGTAATAACATAATTTTTGTCCTTATCTGTTTTTATTTTATATTTTCAATCCTTCACCACGACCACATCATCACCATAATTTAAAACATTACATAAATATAATATATATCCATTAAATATTTATTTTTATTAAACCATTCTTATTAGAGATATAAAATAAAATATGTTGTTCATGAAGATTGTTTGTCATAAGTACGCATGCTCATTACTTCCATTTTCAAAACAGATTTAATGAATGGAATGATAAATATTTATCAGTTTTATAGAGTCATTAAAATTTCAAATATATAGATTACATTTATTAATTTTAACCTTACCACCTTCAATGAAATAAATTATTTAAATACGAATCACATCACTTGGCAAGGTGTTTGTCTACCATACACCTGAGGGACGTTATAATATTCCCCCAAAATTTAAATTAAAGAGGTAAATGTATTAAAAAGTTCAATTAAGTTTAAAAATTTTATAAATAATATACAAAATTTTTATATCCATCATTATTTCTATCCTTTAATAGTTGTTATGGAAAATAAACTATGATAGTCTATGAGGCAGAAGTCCACCATACACATAATCAGCTATTTTGTTTCCCATTTGATTGAAGTAATGATGGATATAGAATATTAAATTATCACAATAGCATCATGGTATGTAAGATATATTGGTGTCTTAATATTTAACATTTTAATAATTAATTTATGGGGGAAAATAATAAAGAAAAAGAAGAATCCTATTTAAGACAACTACCTTATCTTAGAAGAACCTTATTGGGATATCCTCTTAAGGACCCTACTGTTTGTATATTGGGGGGACTAGAAGCTCTAGAAAATGTATGATAATTTTTGGGAAATATTTTTATATTATTTTTTTAATATATATGAATTTATAATCTTAAATATTTGAAGGGAGGGGAGTTCTTTTATAAGTGGGGAAAGGGGACCTCCTTTGAAACCACTTAGAAATTTCCCAAATGAATTCAAGTTGAAAAAGTCCTTCACAGGAAACAAATTTGAAATGAAAAATGTTTAAAAATTTTAATGGATAATTTCTCAACATATCTAGAAAAAATATTAGCATTTTAATTGGAAATCATCTAATTATATTTATTTATTATCCCTGCTAAATAAATTTTTACCATAACCACGGTTATTTATTTTTCCTATTTTCTCTATTCATTACTGTCTAAAATTATTAAGAACATATTAAATACTAAAATTAAATCTAATTATAAATATTTAATAATTTTATTTTCCAAATTAATCAAACCTAAATTAAATATTTTAATTTATATATAGACCCATAGACAGTAGGAGAAAGTAGATATTCAATAAATATGTTTATCTGGGAAATGAGGATTTTAAATAAAATCTAGGAATAATGATATTTATTGTATGAAAATAAATTAATATATATTTAAATATAATAATCATATTTAATTTATACCACTTCTTATTTGGGGTTTTTTAATTAAATAATTTTGAGAAAAATTCTTCACATTAAAATATTTTTTAGATAAATATGTTTTATGCCTAAGAATAAACACATTCTGAATGAAAAGAATAATAAAAAAAATGTATGAATTTTGATTAAATACTACAAAAAAAATAATTATTTTAATTTTAAATAAATTTAGTGTAATAATATTACCTTTAAAATACATTATTTATCAAATAAAATGATATATTTTACAAAATTAGTGTCTTTACTATTTAGTGAAAAATAAATATTTCCCAAAAAAACAAAAAAATAACTATAATTTAATATATATATGGTTATTTTTAAAAATTATTTAAATTTATAAAATATATTTTCTAAAATGTAGAAAAATTAAATATAATATTTCATTTGAAAGAACAATAGAAATTCATTTTTTGAGAAAACGTATTGTTTCGAGGCATATAATGACATTACATGAAATTAAGTAATAATTTAACTATATATACACTATATATATATATAATATTTTCATATATATTTCAAAATTTTGGTATTCTTATTCACACCATGGAATTTATGGGATAGGTTATGATGTTCATATTTAATAAATAATATATATTATATATCACAGTTCATTAAAACTCATTGTTTCATGTTACACAATCTATTAAAAAATGAATTTATTTATAAAAAGATATATTACATAATTTTTTGAGGTGTTATATTATAATCAATTCTAGGTGTTACACATTATATATGATAGCTAGCATATATTTTTTTAAAATCTATTGGAATCACATGGTTTATAATATATGAAAATGTATATTTGGATACTTTTTCACAAGTTTGTACTTATATTGTGACCTCTGGTGAATATATGATATGTATATGGGTATTTTAGTTTAATTGAAATAATTTTGGATATGGTCACTAAATGTTTTACATCCTTATGGCAGTTTTATACATGTCTTGGTCTATCTTATATACACCAGGACATACTTTGATGCACGATGTCATCACTGAAATACATGAGATAATAGTATTTTTTGATAATCCTTATATTAAGGACCATATTCCACAATAATTATAATTATCAATTAAAACTGTTGTATGCTGGTGACTATGAGTATTGTGATTCTCACCCGAATATTGTTCAATGATCATAACTTTCTCACATTGTTTTGATCATTTCCATTATGATTATTTAAGTTGTTTGGGATATATAATGATGAATGATTTTTGATGATTTAAATATAGGAATCAAATTAATTTTATATCAAAAAAATGAAATCCCACATATTTTAGAGTAACATTCCATCAGAAATAAGGCAATGTCAACCATTAATGATTGGATAAAACTATAATTCCAATATAGAGATCACTGTTTACCTGTACTAGGGAACTGACCAGGTAGTGAAATTAGGTAAAACCTGTTATTTTGGAAGAGATAACATATCAAACACTGTCAATTTGTGTATCACTACAGGACTATTTATATAAAGACTTCAACTATCATATTTGATAGTCCATTTTGTGTTATCAAGTGGATTCATAGTGGTGGTTGAGATATAATTAATGGAACACATTCATTATTATCAATTTTTTATATTATTTCTATCATATTCAAATTTAGTGAATCATGATGATTTCCAAAATATTCCTTTGGAAGATTAGAGAGAAACTTTTCCAACATTTAATGATTGGATATGTTCTTTCCTGAGGATTCTAAATGAATATTTTCTCTGATATCGAATTTCTAATTGTTATAAAATTGATCACGAAATCAAATTAGAAGTATGATTATATTGTAAAATCCTTCTCACTTGTATGTCATTATCAATACCACAATCTGTTATTTATCTTATATTAGATATAATTATGACGGATCTTAAACCATTTTTTAAACAAAAAAAATACTATTTTTTCCATTAAAATTGGTTTCTCACAACCCTTAAAATTGAGGGATATCAGTAGTATTCAATAAGTACTAAATGGAAATAGGATTAATTATTGTTGTGTTTTTCACAATATCCATTAAAAGGCTAGTTGTGATAGTTTTGGTTACTTACATAATCCAATTAAAAAAAGTCAGTTTCATTGGTATCATCAATATTGGTAAATCCACAGGATGAATAAAATAATCTCTAATGTAGTTGGGCTAGGATGATTAGTTTCTAAATCAATAGTTTTAGATAAAAGTCTTCATAAAATCATGTTATTTCTTTATTTTATCCAATAATAACTTAAATATTCAATTTTTCTATTCAAAATCTATTTTTCTATGATACTATTATTTATTTAGTTAATATCTATATTTTACTTTCTTTCATCAAGGTGTTTATATTTTCAATCATCTATACACTTGCATATTTAAATTAAAACTATCATATTATTATTTTTTTATTTATAAACAAATATTTATTTTTGAATGGATATAATCATTTAATTTTAGATTACATTTATCGTAAGTGTAATTAGAATATTTTATTTATTAACAATTTGTAATTGTTCATATTTCTAAAATTATTTTCCCTTTAATTTTTAATTCTATTATAATTTTTTTAAATGGAAATTTTCCACTGCTTGAATTTTATAATACTCAGACATGGAATTGTAAAATGATTACATTTTAAATATAAATAATCAATTTTTCTTCATTTATATTAATTTCAATACTTATTTTCCAAGTATAACATATTTTTAAAATCATTAATAGGTTTTCCTAAAATGTTTTTCTTAAATGAATTTTATTTATCAGACTAAAATTTTCTCGAATATATACTCCATGGTTCGTGTTTCTCTAGTAATAGTGATAGTTGTTATTGGAAGACATATATGTTTAATTTGAAAAGAATATTGTATTTACCATGTAGTAATAGTAATGAATAGAAACTCTGTTAATCTTGAGAAAGAAAAAAGGGTTATAGATGATATTTCCCCATTGGAATATGAATGTATTTCAATTAATAAAACAAATTTTGGCTTATAGGTAAATGAATATAACCATGTATCTACATTAATAAATATTTCTGAAATATGAAAATTTATTGAATTAACTCAATGAAGAATAAATAATTTTAATGATACAAGACCTGATATATTAATATAATACTTTTAAATATTGAGTATAAATCCAAATGAGCCTATTATTGATATTTTTTCAAAATTCATTGAAATATTTTATTATTTCATGAATGATGGGGAATGTATTTTTTATATAAAATATAGTCATGAGGAATAATTAGGTCTTTTAGTTTAATTAGGAACTATTGCTTAAAGAATCCACGATGCTAAATATATAGAAATATAACAATTATTGTTTTTATTAGTTCTCTCAGGGATTATGATATTACAATGAAGTTAAAAGTAATAGACGAGGAAAGGAGGTTATGACACCTTCTAGGACAGTATAACAAATAATTTTGGGTTTTATTAATCCTTGAGTATATTCATGGATTTCTCAAGTGACATGGGTCTAACCAATGTGATTTTCGGAGACAAACTAGGGCACACAAATAGCCCATGGTTTGTCTGAAAAATGAAACAAATGTGAAAGGGGTGTTATAGTTTTTTTATTGTGATTTCACATGATTCAATCATGATTTTGCAATCCATGTGACACCCTAGAGAATGTAGTGTGACTTATTTTGGTTGTATAGTTAAACCAAAACAGTTGGAATACAATTTACTTAATTATGTAGCCAAGCTGTACATTCATATCCATATCATTAAAAAGTGTGAATATATCCTTTTCCCCTATGAAATTCTTAAGTCATGTGGTTTTGTTTTTTCTTCCCCCATGTCTTAAGCACATCCTCAAGGGAGACATATCTCTCACCCAATTTCCATTTTTGATTTACTGATGGTTTATTTTTGTTTGGATCGATGTAAGTAAATTTCACCTTGATTTCATATTTTATTCCCCTTCACAATCCATGTTCCTCAAGTTTTTTTGATATGTGGAACCCTATTGGTGGTGTTGGTCAAACATAGGGTGTGTAATGGTTTTATTTGATTTCATATGGAATTGGTTTGTGAGTATTGGTTTTCCTCTCCCGAGTGATCTTCATAAGGATAGAAAGGATTTGGACAAAATATAAAGTATGTGTGTCTATTTTAGGGTGTTCTCCATGATATACTATTAAATATTTAACCATATTTATTATTTTATTGATATTTAATTTAAAATTATTTATTCTTGGTTCATATTCCATGTTTGATTTACTTCATGGATAAGATTCATAATTTTTGTGTTAAATGTGGGGTTATCTAAATTGATGCAACATATATTCCCACTAAGTGATTGATAAAATGTATATATGATGGTGTGTGGGTTCAAATGAATTTATTAATTAGTTTTAGAAATGGTTTTATGTTATTGATGGTGAATTGATACAAATGGGTCTATTTTTCTAAAATGGACAATGTTATGGATGGATTTATGTGGAAACATTCTTATAATGTGTTTAGATCGAGTACACATGGGTTAATTTTGGTATCTAACTAGGCTTCATACCTCACTATTGGTACCAAGGTAGTTCTTTCATGGAAATGGAGTATAGTTTGTGTTCATTATCAATACTCTTTGGGTTGATCATGGAGTTTGAAAAATGTGATCTTGTGTTTGAGGCTGAAATCATCATTGAATGTGGCACATATTCCAGGTGTTTTCTAAAGTTTTCAGCCTCAATATAGAGAGTTTATTTGGATGAGGTATTTCTACATAGGAGTTAACGAGATGCGAAATGGAGAAGAAAATTAGAAAAAGAAGGGAACCATGTGGTATAGGAAATAAACCAAATACCATGTTCTTGGAACACTTAGCAGATCACAAATTCTGGTGTCCAGAATAGAGAACCACTGATCCTGAATCAGGAATGGTATGTGGACGGTGTAGGAGGAATGGTTCATGGTGATAAGGAGGATCAGAGTGAAGACTTATAGTTCGTGGGATGACATTGAATTCACAAAAGGAAGATTTATGATAAACCATGAATGGTATCATTTTCTAAAATGAGGTGGTGATTTGTGCCGCTGCATCAAGAGAATGGAAGTACATGAACCACGTACGGTATATGGTTAGTGACAGATTCCTGGTTCATAGTGAAGGTGATTCCACAATGAATATGTTTTAAATATCAGTTTAGTGGATTTTGGAGTTCCATTTTCCTATATAATAAGCACAAATCCCCTCATTAGAATGTGAGAAGAAGATTCAAAAACTAGGAGGAAATCATTGTTTTATAGAGTTGTTTGTTGGAAGAAAATACCATGAAGAAGATTCTGATTACAAATTCAGAGGAAATTGGTAATGTGTTATGTTGGTTATAGGAAGACGTGGCCTCATAATATAGTCATTATGCGGAGTAAGAACTCAGTCCTTTGTACTCTTGCAGTATGCGGTAGAAGCATAGCAGTATATAGAGTAGGGGAATTTTACAGAAGTCGGTTTGTTGAGGTATTGCAGGGGTTGTTTGTTAAGGAAGTACATGGAGGTGGTGTGTGGAGCACATGTAGTACGCAGTGCAGTGCTGTACGCAGAGGAAGAATGTTTCTTCCTAATGGACCAGTACATGAATTTTCAGTGTGTGGTAAAGTGAACATCATTTAGGGGTGCAAAAAAAAATTCAACTGAGAATCCATATATTGTTGAGGATGAATGATTTTATGTGAACCCATTGAAGTAAACTTCCTATCAATAAACTGAGTTCAGATCATCCCAACACATTGAGAAACAATGAGTCAAGTATATGTGATCTGAGGGATACAGTGTGTAATCCATAAATCCTTGTAGAGGCAGTGTTCTTGGGATAGAGTGACTGTGCTAAACATTTGTACTCCACCACTAGTGAAGATTAATATATTTTGGTATGACTAAAACACTATCGGCATATGCTCCTTGGACAACGCCCTTAGTGGTGAACGAAGTAAAATTATTGTGTCTTCTCTTTGTTTATGATTTTTTATTATATTCACATTCTCATTAGACAGGACTAACAGGTGTCTACTAATGTTGGATGAAGATCCATCTGATTAGAAGAAAACATTGTCACCGAGATTCACCCCTCCCATCTCAATGTGTTTCAAGTGCCCTTCAAGTGGTATTATAAAGTATATTTTGTAGGTATTAAATCAATATATATTTTCTTTCATTGAAAACTCAGTAAATTCTAGGGGTGTCCCCCACTTCGATGGAAAAAACATCCAAATTTGGAATAACATGATGATATCTCATCTATGATATAAGGAAATAAAATTCCTCTTTATTATTTTACATGGTATTCAGGTGACCGATGAAACATGAATTTATAGGACTGAAACTGATAAGAAAATTCTAGATCATGATGCTAAAGCATATAATTCTTTGAATACACATCTTTTTGATGAAATTTATCTAAAGGTGATGATGTTTACTTCTGGTAATTCTATGTGACGAAAACTGGAAAAAATATATTTTCACGACCCGTCCCCTGGGGCCCGTGCTGTGAATACCCCAAGCTTGCCTTCCGTAGGCCAGGGGCTTCAGACTAGCACGGAAAGGTTTATTCTCTAAATCTTGGAAGTCATTGCCTTTATGTTATATAAACACACTCAACCAAGCACACAACAAGATACGAAAACAAGTAAACTATATAATAAAAAGAGAGTGTACATTAAGTAAAAGGGTCCAGATTACAAGCCCAATTGGAAAGAACAAGAAAACGGGAAAGTACAAGTAAACTGAAAAGCTCCGGTGAACACCCGCAATGGATCCTACATGAAGGGTAGGTATATCTCTCGAATGGTCATCTCGGCAGTACGCCTCATCTAATGTCCACCTCCAAGCTACCTCCAGTCCTGGTACCCTCGACCTCAGTCAATACTGTTCATTGTCTGCATCAAGCATGACAAGGTGCGGGCATAGACCGTGCATGGGTGAGTATAATGATACTTTGTAGGGACCCTGAGACCATCAAGGTATCACACAATCCACAAAGGATTAACCAAAAAGCATGTAAACCAGTGAATACCTTACTTAGGCATATAACCATACATATACCTAAGTTATCATGTAAACCCATATCAATATTTAGGAAACACAAGGCCCAACTCATTAGCCTGAAGCACAAATTTTCCACAAAGGAAGGAATACCACGAAGGTAACACCACAAGGGTGAGTACCACAACATAACTCCCTGAAGGTAAGTACCACACAGGTATTCCACACAAAATAATACCACAAAGGTATCACCATGAAGACATGTACCACGTAGGTACACCACACAACAGATTACCACAAAGGTAAATACTCAGCTCACATAAGGTATTTATTAGTTACAATAGAAGAGATGATTATATGTAACTACTAAATCACCTTACTCTATTAAGAGGCACACCCACGGAGGATCTGAAATCATCAGACCCACACAGGATCCTCGTACGTCATCAGAATGACATGAGATCCTAGTACAACAGACCCAAACATGATCCTACTACATCATCAGACCCACAAAGGATCCTAATACAGTACAGACCCACAAAATATCATAGAGTAGCCTCGAATTAATACATAGAGTATATCCATGAGGGTCCCTCAATCATAGACCCACGAAAGATCCCATTCTCAAGTCACATCCAGCTAAAGTGGTATCGTACTACGCTTGTTTGTCGCTGGGAGGGTCCGCTCGTAAAGCCACAGGTCGATACTCCAACTGCAAGTAAGTGCTATGAAGAATTATCACAATGGATTTCCACGTCATAGGGGTCTCAACCCAACAGATGGTACGTCAAAAGGATGGACAATCTCTAAGTTATTTTCCTTTTAGTCCCAGTGGCCTCATTGTATTCATGCTCAAACCAACATGATCGTACCCCAACTTTATCAGAATCTCAAGGGGGTATACCAAAAGGACCATCCTACTCCAAGGTTTCTGGTACTGTAAACTGTTTTTCAAATGAACCCCAGTGGAAATGTTATGGATGATAGAGAAAAAATGGTTTGGAGCAAGACTGGGTCTGGTCCGACCCGGCCTGGACCAACCCGACTCCGTTTGGGTCGGCCTGGCCCACTGGGTCCAGCCCGCGTTGGGCAGCCCATCCCATGATAGGAAGCGATGGGGCACAGTGGTGCCATAGGTTAGCCACGGTGCGGGGAGGCCATGGTGCGGTAGTCCGCCAGGACTCGCCATATGGCCAGTTTTCCCCTCCATGCTACGCGACCAATAGCGAGCCGACCATCCTTCCCTCACTACCGTGGCACAAGGCTGTGGTTTCCTTCCATCGGGTGGTGCGGTGACGTCGTCATCTTTTTCATGGCCAGCAGTGTGCCGACTGCTATTACCATGCCCCACTTATGTCATTTTCCATCCTCCTTCGTCACGAAGAACACAACAAAACTTCAAAGGATTGGCGAGAGGTCAGGCCACGTTCATTTTTTCCACACCCTCCTTGTTAGGGCGATATCCAGCACATCAATAAATATTGAATCACAAAGAATCGTCAAGAACAGATAAGGGGAAAAAAATTAAAACAACCACCATACCTCAAAGGATTGTTGACATCGATGAGGAGGGATGGACAGAAATTGGTTTTTTGTCTATTAAAGACGTCCCACGTTGGTGGTGGCACATTCTTCGTCGAGGAAGATCTTTGATGGTAGGTGTTCTTTGTTGGAGAGAATAATCCTCCAAAATCTTTTCTCTTGCCAACCATTTCCTCCCTATTCCGCCCAAAATGTGAACTAGACAACTTATTAATTTATGTTTATCAAATTAAACTACATTGGCACAAATATAGTTGGCATAATTAATTTTTGACAATTTTAATTAATTTTTTAGTTTGATCAACTAATTAAATGGTGAGTTGAAAGGTTTTATCCCATTAAAGATGGTTTGGGTGGTCCCTTCCATTAATTTTAAAATTGGGTTTTAGTTTAGGTGGTCCCCACCATTATAACATTCACATGGGAGGTTTTAGGCTTGGTGGTCCCCACCTTCATAAAATTTACTTGGGAGGTTTTAACAAAATAAAATAAAATAGAAGTGTATTTTATTTTATATTAATTTCCACAAAAATTGAAAAACTATCTTCAACACTCGACCTACTGTGGTCGAGGTGAAAGTCTCTTTGAGATAATACCAGCACTGTGAGTTCAATGGTGTCCTCAGATTTCAATTCTGAGCATCAATTCAGATGTTACAAAAGCTTTCTCACACTTTTACTGAACATACCTGAAAAAATGTTCAGAAATCCATTCTTGGGACACCGGGCCTCACAATCATGCACCATCAATTTTTTTAGACACGTAATTTTCTATATAATTTTAAAAAAATTACATTGAATTTCTGGGTCTTTAAATTCTCCACAATATAAGGCTTTGCATCCCTAAAATCCACATCAAAAAATTAGAAAAAAACTGGGGGTACTGTGCACGAATCTGAGCCCCCAGCTCCCATGTGCTCTCCTGGAGGTTCATGTGTAACCAGCGAATGCATACCAGAGGTATCGACTGCCCCCGAATGACCCACTCCAGTTAATCCTCAATCACTACTAGAACCTTTATAAATGTCACCCAATTGTCAATGTCCAGCTCACCAAGGTCGATGATGTGGGTTGGGTTGTCCACGTATCTACTCAGTTGGGATATGTGGAAGACGTCGTGCACCCAGTGAAACTGAGGTAGATGGGATAAGCGGTAAGCCACCTCACCAACTCTGCTGAGGACCTTAATGGGTCCGATAAACCTCATATATAACTTTCCACCCCGACCAAATCTCTGAAAACATCATCGAGGTGAGATCCATAGAAAGAATTGGTCACCATCCTCGAACTCCATAGGTCTCTGTATCCTGTTGGAATACGAATTTTTCTGCTCTGTGTAGTCTTAATCTGCTCCTGGATGATCTGAACCATCTCTATGGTAGCCCGTACCATATTTGGTCCCATGAGTGCTGACTCCCTAGGGCCAGTCCAACATAATGGAGATCTGAAAGGTCAACCGTACAGTGCCTCGAAAGGTTCCACCCCAATAATATAGTGATAACTGTTTTTTATGAAAACTCCAACAAGGGAATGTGATTTTCCCATCTGTAACTGAAGCCAAGGACACAAGCACGTAGAATTTCCTCGAGGGTCTGAATGGTCCACTTAGTCTGGCCTTCCGTCAGGGAATGGCAGGCGTTGCTCAAATAAAGATGCGTCTTGAAAGACTCTTTAAACCCCTTCCATAGATGGGAAGTGAAATTTGCATCATGATAAGAGACAATTGTCGAGGGTACTCCATGTTGCCGCAAAAATCTCCTTCACATAGAGGCATCCCAAGATCACTACTGAACCCTGCCTTCTGATCGTTAGAAAGTGGGATGACTTGCTGAGTCAGTTGATGATCACCCAAATAGAATCATGAACCCTGGATGTACATGGAAGTCCTGTCACAATGTCCATGGATATCCCATCCCACTTCCACTCTGGGACCTCTAAATTCTGAACTAAGCCTACTGATACCAGATGCTCTTCCTTCACTTGCGAACAAGTGAGGAACCAAAAGGCAACCTCTTCTACTACTTTATTCATTCCTGGACACTAGTTCTGTCATTGGAGATCCTAGTACATCTTCACCACTAAGGGATGTAACTCTAGAGGGGACGTGTGGAACTCCCTCAACACATCCTCTCGAAGAGACACTGGTACTATGGTATGTCCTCTGAAGAGGATGGCATGCTCCCCACCATCAGAAAATACATCAAGTAGCTAGCCTATGGATATCAGAGAACATCGAGCTTCCCAGTCAGTGTTACCATGTTGTTCCTCCCTGACTCGCTGAAGAAGTGGTGGAGTGACTATAAGAGACTGAAGAAAATCTTCTCCATCTCATTGCACAAAGGATATCTGTAAATCGTCCAGCTGCTCTATCGCCTCACCAAGCAGGTTTATACCATACCTCTTGTTGAGTGCATCTTCTACAACATTCTCCATCCCAATAGTATAGACTATATCGAAGTTATATTCCTATAGGAACTCAATCCAACGCCGTTGTGTCAGGTTCAGATCCTTCTAAGAGAAGATATCCCTATGACTCTTCTGATTAGAGTATATTGTAAAATGTACGCTCATCAAGTAATGTCACCACATCTTCAAGGAAAAGAACACTACTGCTAATTCCATTTCATGGGTAGTGTAGTTCATCCCATGCTATCTCAGCTGTCGATAACTATATGCAATCATTGCTTGCTCCTACATCAGGACACATCCGAACCCGGTACCTGATGCATCATAGTAGTCTACGTACCATATTCCCTTCTCCAGTAACCTCAACATGGGGGCACTTGTCAGCCTCTTCCTCATCTCTTTAAAACTCCAAAGTCATCCCTCTGACCATAGGAATGTTTCCCCCTTCTTCGTCAACACTGATAAAGGTTCTCAACTCTGGAAAAATATGGCAAAAACCTCTGGTAGTATCCAGAAAAACCTATGAAATATTGTACCTTCGTCACAATACTGGGTGGCTCCCATGTATGTACCGCCTCAATCATTGGGAGATTCAACACAACTCTAGCATCCGAGATGATATGTCCTATAAAGTTAACCTCTCGGATCCAGAACTGGCACTTTGAGAGATTACGATAAAGATTGTGCTCTCAAAGTTTATCCAGAACTATTTGTAAATGATAGGCATGCTCTTCCTCAATAGTCAAGTTGATCAGAATTTCATCATTGATGAATAATACAAAGAGATCAAGGTATGGATGAAAGATCCTGTTCATGAGTCCCATGAAAACTATTGGACCATTGGTCATGATAAACGACATTACCAAAAACAAATAACAGCAATACCTCCATCTAGAAGCCGTCTTCTATACATCCTCATCTCGTACTGTGAGCTAGTGATAGCCTGATATGAGGTCTATCTTTGAGAACCACCATGCTCCCTTCAGCTGATCAAAGAGGTTTTCAGTACTCAGGTGTGGTTACATGTTCTTCATTGTCACCTGGTTCATGCGTCGATAGTCAAAACAAAGTCTCAATCTCCCATTCACCATCTCAGTGAATAAAATCAAGGCTACCCATGGAGAAACACTGGTACAGATCAACCCTTTCCCCTGTAAGACCTCCAACTATACCCACAGATCATGAAGCTCTACTGGAGCCATCTGATATGTTGGTGTAGATATCAGTGTCATCCCTAGGTACAAGTCAATGAAAAATTCAACCTCTATGGGAGGATGTAGACCTGAAGAATCATCAGGGAAGACATTAGCATTCTGGTCCACCACTACAAGATAGCACAGACTCTCCACATCAACCAATCCGATGGTAAGGCTAGCCAACAGATGTGTGATCGTCAACACTCTTCTCTTTGTAAGTCCATCTCTTGCTGCAAAGGCTCCCTTCTCACCAGTGATGTTAAACCTGGTACATCCCTGAGGACACACCAGACAATGCCCCTAATACAATCAATCTGAGTATGGACTATAGATAACTAGTCCATACCCATGATAATGGTGTATGGCCTCGATGTCGGTACTAAGAGATCCCACCCAAAGCTCTCACCTCCTAGAGTAAGCTCACACTACCGACACGAGTGCGTAATCGTCAAATCCTCTTCCATATGAGTCTCTTTCCATAAGGATCGATGTAATAGCTCTATCAGAATCTCTGTGCTCCGAATGAGGGCTGTTGAAACTGTCACGAACCAGCCCGAGTCGACCCTGAACCGGTCACCCAGGACAGCCCGCGACAAGTCCCGAGAGGCGTTCCCGATCCTCCCGGGATGGTGACAAGCACCAAGGGCATCAATAGAGTACACAAGGGAATGATTTCTCCCGTATATAAACAATCAAACAAATAACAGAAATAAACGGACAGCCCAAAATGAATTTATATAAAAATTGAACTAAATATTATTTGTACAAGAAACTAAAATTAGAACAAAACCAACAATTCAACTGAAAAATCCCGATGAAAAATAACTCCATGTGACACTTCTGGTCACTCTCCAACACAATGATAAAAAGTCACCCAAGGTGATCGAACTAAAGATGAAACCTGCACAAGGGCTAAAAAAAGAAGAAGACTATAGGCGTGAGTATTAAAACTCAGTAGGTTAGCCCGGTATTCTATTCCCAATGCACATTACATTAAAATAAAAGAAACATAAATTTATAGTTTTAAATTCAAGATTTGAAAGTATGGTTTTCAAATGAGGTTCCATGCTATAATAATTATCAGACAAAAACATGCATGTTTAATAAACAAAAATGCAAGTAACAATTATTTTCAAAGAGGTGAAACTTCAAAATGAAAATAGTTTTCAAGAGGGCTGCTTTAAGAATTTTAACATTCAAATAAATAACACATAATACTGAATTTACCAACCAAACACACCGTATTCCGACGGTGAGTACAAAATATCCAATGAGCACTAGTAACAGGAATACCCCTAGGCACTAGTTAGTTGTGAGCCCCAGGTACCTCGTATCTCTGTGAAAGTAACCATAATAAATATCCGTTCTCATGCACGAGCCACTAGTAGGGAACATACCCATAACCTAGTGGTCCCCAATCATCATCATCATCATAGTTTAGTTAGTGTTGTCATCGTCAAACTTTCTACGTGAAACAGGGGCCAACCCCCACAGAATCACTAGCATACTAGTACACGTCCGCCCACCTAGATACCCGGGATTCCCTTTAGAGGTCAATCAAGCTACAAATATTATAAAATACACATTTCACATCCACATTCCATTCCAAAACCATAAAAACACAAACAGCCCATAATCTATCTTCACATTTCTTACACTAATCAACAAACCGCTAAATATTTTGGTAAAACAATTTCATGAAGTGCATTGAGGCTTTCCACATAAAACTCTTTCAAAAAAATTCTTTAAATTATATACACACATCATAACCAAACCAAATCATATTTGGAAGCCCAATAAACATTTAATAAAATCATTTAATGGACCATAAAACAATCCCAATTTCACAACTTGTTATATACAAGTAAAACACTCCTTCATTTCTAGGAAATGCCAAACGGGCCTTTAAACATTTTCTCAAAACAAAACTTTGATTAAGGTATGAATTTTAATTTTATTAAGGATATGTATAAACATCATTTATGGCAGAAAACCTCATTCATAAATCTCTTATAATA
The DNA here is from genome assembly GCA_963277665.1 of Viscum album. Taxonomy (NCBI): domain Eukaryota; kingdom Viridiplantae; phylum Streptophyta; class Magnoliopsida; order Santalales; family Viscaceae; genus Viscum; species Viscum album. The sequence continues at coordinate 1,390,683,766 of OY728134.1, read as the reverse complement.
CTCAGGTTACATATTCAAAACACAACCATTTTCGTAAAGATGTGAAACAGTCCATTTTTTTGGCAACTCCGGCCAAAATATGTTGTAAATCAAAACCCACTTGTTTGCAAAAACAAATAAAAATTGGAAATCAATATAAGTACCAAAAAATACCATTTATAATTCTTCCAATTCCTTTATAAATCCAACCAAATAACTTTTAAATCACACATCACACATAAAAGCCAACCGGGCAATTTACCGAACACATGTCATGCCCTTTTTAAACAAAAAAATTTATTTTATGTACATGAAAAGGAATAAAACACCAATTGAATGTCGTATTTTCATTAAAGATACTGTAACATGTTAAAAATACCATAAACCAGATTATAAACCTCACAAAATATTTTCAAAGATAATGGAACATTTAAACAAACACTTGTTGATTACTTTAATGACAAAACAACACTACCTTTCACATAACAGTGATTAAACAACGACTTTGCACACCAAGAAAATTATAAAAAGGATTTAAAAAAATAATATACATTTATATCAGTATAGGATAATATTAAAATGATGAATCTTCTTTGATAAAAGCATGTGCAAGGGATATCCTACCTCAAATCTTTGGCGTAATTGAAACGCACACCCGAAACCACCCGCTGCGGGTTTATAAACCCTAAAACTATAACTACAAGACCTAAACAAACATAAAACCCATCAAAAAACATTTTATAACAAAACCCTAGGTCTATCAATACTAGGGTACAATATAAATCAAAGAAATAATGAATGGAGGGGGAAGAGGAAGGAGAAAGGAGAAGGAATCTCACCTTTCATCCTAGAAAACTCATCATGTTCCATTAGATCGGCAACCCTAGAGGGAAGGGAATGGCTTGCAAATTCATGGAGAGACTCCTAAGATCTGTAAGAACCAAGGAAAGAAACTTGGTGGCCAAACGAGTACGAATTGATTAATTTACGAATGATACAATTTACCTTGTCAAATCTGGATGATTTGAGGTATCCTGAGACTTTCTCCATCTTAAGCGACCCATATGAGCTCCAAAGAGGCAAAAAAGATATTTCGGGTGCGGATAGTGATATTGGCGTCTGGTGGGAGGTAGAATCACCGAAAAAGATTAAAATATGAAAAAGATATAAATGAAACAAATTATTGTTTTTAAACAGGAAATGGGCCCATGGGCTGGCCCAATACCTAAATAAGTAACCCAAATTCACCCAGCTTAAGAATTTCTAATGGGTCCAAAAGGATAAATAAATTTTAATATATCAGTATAGGACAAGTGGGAAGTTTATTGGGTGAAAAAGGATGAAAAACAAAAGAGTTATAAAAGAAAAAAAATCAGTTTTTAAAACTGGGAATGGGCTCACGGTTGGCCCAAATCATGAAGTAACCACCCTTTCTTCAAAAACTCTTAAACAAGCAATGGAGATCCAAAATTATGGTGGTTAGACATATATGAAACTTCAGAACTCAAGATTCATCTAATAAAATACCCATTAAGAGTATCGGGATTTCTAATGGGCCGGATCAATACAAAGACAGAAAAAAAAACCGTGTGTGACAATTCTCCCCACCATTAAAGGTTTCCGCCCCCGGAAAGCCTTAACACATTCCGGCTGAAAAAAAACACCTAAGGATTCTATAATGTACTCCCCACCATTAAGAATCAACTATAACTAGAAATTTTCTTAGTATGAAAATCCAGGAGACCCATGGTGGGTCTCCCCACCATTAGAAACCAACTAGCAATGAATAGACAAGAATTGAACATGAGCTAGAGTTGGGACTCACTCACACAAGCCCAAAAAAACCCTCCTACAAAAAACTACTATACCAAGTTAATAGAGTTACAACATGAACATATAAACCACCCACTCCCGAATGGAGGGGACAATAACTTGGTCGACACATTCAACACAATTCTGGACCCCCATCACTTGGGGATGGGAGGGAAGGGGACCCAATAATTTGGCCACTGAAACAACAAAAGAAACAAAGAAACTACCCAAAAATCTCCCCCTATGAATAGGTAACACCAATACTACACCTGATTTTTACAGGCGGTCTACATAGGGACATTGATTGAAAACACACATCCATGAAGGAATAACCATAGACACTGTGTGAGGGGTTAAATCCACCACGCTTGTTGCGACAAAGGGAAATTCATATAAATGAAAAACCAAAACATTGACATAGAAAGTAACATAACAAAACAGAGGAGTAAGGGTCATAATCGAGCACTCCTCACCTCTGTCGATTTTCTGACTGCGTGAAAAGCTTCACTCCGAGGCCTATGGCTGGAGCCCTGATTCTTGAAGCATTTGTTGCACCACAGTCAGGTGATAAGGATCACACCACTCAAAAAAACCACACTTGATCACCAAACAAAAACATTAATCTAAATAGGAACTCATAGATACATATCAAAATTCTATCTCACTCCAAACGAGGGGCAGAATGGAAAAGGAATACGGCGAAACACATCAACATCACCGAACACAACTGCTATGTCCAAAAGAATTATCATGACCTAGAAACACTTTTAATAGATCCCAAACAGCTCTCTATTCCAACAAACAAGTTGAGGCATCATAAAAATAGGTGGATCTAAAATTTTAAAGGAATCCTTAGGTTGATCAGAAGGAAATATTTCAAACACATAACTACCCATGGCCACATCACAACGTCAATCACATTTTTAGAAACCCAATGAAAATTACTCCAAAACCGAGCCACCAACAAGATCTCATCACTAGATAGAACAAGAGTATGAATTCTAGATCACATGGAAGCTAACCAAATAAACAACTCTTCTAATACATAGAAAAATCAATCCACATAACCATTGGTTTTAAAAAAGGCCACAATTTTCAGCTCAAAACAATTTTGAAAAATCAAACTAACGTGGTGGGTTTCCACGTTCACCAATGGTGTTTGATCAAGTCTCACCCACATGCACATTTCCATGCCACCCCTGGCACCCAACCACCATACCATATAGGCCATACTTCTAAATATAAATAAAACCATGCATGTGAGCACCCATGAAAACACCAAAGGCTAAAATGAAACCTCACAATTCAAAAAAACAATTTACCTTCAAAAGGAACACCAACCACCAAGTCAAAAAACATTTTCATGTTTCACAAAAAAAAACCAAAATTAATTAAGAACCATTTTCTTGAAAACCTACCCCTTTTCATTTTTAAAAACATTTTAAATAACCAAGCCACTCCAAACAACCCCTTCCCATTATTTAAAAAAAAATCAGCAATGTATATTTTCTTAATCTGAGGTCCATTGAGACCAATAACGTTTCTAGTAAAACACCAACCAATCAAAACTAATTTCCAAAACTAATTTATCCCATTCAAAAACTTTATAACATCCTAAAATACCCCATTAAAAAAAAGATCCAGAATCACTTTAAAATGATTCACAATTTCAAAACTTTTTATTTCAACAAACCACATGTTTAGATTATGGATAATCCAATCCCTTTAAATCATTTCTGCTTCCCTCTATTTTTTTTCACAAAAACACAACCTTCCAAAACCATTCTTATATTTAATTATTGAAAACACCATTTTTTTCACTTTTCAAAATATAATCCTTACATTAAAACCCATTTCCACAATTCTGACACAAGGATTTTAAAAACAAAAATTCAGAATTCATGAAAGGTTCAAGAGACCCAAAAAAGGGAACTAGTGTCGGTGGGTGACTTGACCATATGGTTGGAGGCCATATGCCAAACAGAACACCAACACAGAGAGACTTATTAGGACCATTCCCCAGCTCCACATGGCTTTCCAGGCCCGGTGAGCTCATGAAGGACATTGGTCAGACTCCCCTTGTCATATCCCAATACCAAACAATCAACTAGAACAAAGGACACTAATAAAACCGGACTTCCATGGAAACCTGAGTATTAGAACAAGAAAGAGTTCACGACGCTCTTCTTGCACTTACCCCTCAAGTCCCAAAAATCCTACTCCATCTACCTTGACATCCACAAAATAACAAGGGCGCTCTAAAAAGAAAGGTCCGCTAATAGCCAACCTCCATCTGATACCATTTTGTCACGAACCAGCCCGAGTCGACCCTGAACCGGTCACCCAGGACAGCCCGCGACAAGTCCCAAGAGGCGTTCCCGATCCTCCCGGGATGGTGAAAAGCACCAAGGGCATCAATAGAGTACACAAGGGAATGATTTCGCCCGTATATAAACAATCAAACAAACAGCGGAATTAAACGGACAACCCAAAATGAATTTATATAAAAATTGAACTAAATATTATTTGTACAAGAAAATAAAATTAGAACAAAACCAACAATTCAACTGAACAATCCCGATGAAAAATAAATCCATGTGACACTTCTGGTCACTCTCCAACACAATGATAAAAAGTCGCCCAAGGTGATCGAACTAAAGATGAAACCTTCACAAGGGCTAAAAAAAGAAAAAGACTATAGGCGTGAGTATTAAAACTCAGTAGGTTAGCCCGATATTCTATTCCCAATGCAAATTACTTTAAAATAAAAGAAACATCAATTTATAGTTTTAAATTCAATATTTGAAAGTATGGTTTTCAAATGAGGTTCCATGCTATAATAATTATCAGTCAAAAACAAGCATGTTTAATAAACAAAAATGCAAGTAACAATTATTTTCAAAGAGGTGAAACTTCAAAATGAAAATAGTTTTCAAGAGGGCTGCTTTAAAGAATTTTAACATTCAAATAAATAACACATACTACTGAATTTACCAACCAAACACACCGTATGCCGACAGTGAGTACAAAATAGCCAATGAGCACTAGTCACAGGAATACCCCTAGGCACTAGTTAGTTGTGAGCCCGAGGTACCTCGTATCTCGGTGAAAGTAACCATAATAAATATCCGTTCTCATGCACGAGCCACTAGTAGGGAACATAACCATAACCTAGTGGTCCCCAATCATCATCATCATCATAGTTTAGTTAGTGTTGTCATCGTCAAACTTGCTACGTGAAACAGGGGCCAACCCCCACAGAATCACTAGCATACTAGTACACGTCCGCCCACCTAGATACCCGAGATTCTCTTTAGTGATCAATCAAGTTAAACATATTATCAAATACACATTTCACATCCACATTCCATTCCAAAACCATAAAAACACAAACATCCCATAATCTTTCTTCACATTTCTTACAGTAATCAACAAACTGCTAAATATTTTGGTAAAACAATTTCATGAAGTGCATTGAGGCTTTTCACATAAAACTCTTTCAAAAACATTCTTTAAATTATAAACACACATCATAACCAAACCAAATCATATTTGGAAGCCCAATAAACATTTAATAAAATCATTTAATGGACCATAAAACAATACCAATTTCACAACTTGTTATATACAAGTAAAACACTCCTTCGTTTCTAGGAAATGCCAAACGGGCCTTTAATCATTTTCTCAAAACTAACCTTTGATGAAGGTATGAATTTTAATTTTATTAAGGATCTGTATAAACATCATTTACGGCAGAAAACCTCATTCATAAATCTCTTATAATACTTAGGTTACATATTCAAAACACAACCATTTTCGTAAAGATGTGAAACAGTCCATTTTTTTGGCAACTCCGGCCAAAATATGTTGTAAATCAAAACCCACTTGTTTGTAAAAAAAATCAAAATTGGAAATCAATATAAGTACCCAAAAATACCATTTATAATTCTTCCAATTCCTTTATAAATCCAACCAAATAACTTTTAAATCACACATCACACATAAAAGCCAACTGGGCAATTTACCGAACACATGTCATCCCCTTTTTAAACAAAACAATTTATTTTATGTACATGAAAAGGAATAAAACACCAATTGAATGTCATATTTTCATTAAAGATACTGTAAGATGTTAAAAATACCATAAACCAGATTATAAACCTCACAAAATATTTTCAACGATAATGGAACATTTAAACAAACACTTGTTGATTACTTTCATGACAAAACAACACTACCTTTCACATAACAGTGATTAAACAATGACTTTGTACACCAAAAAAATTATAAAAAGGATTTAAAACAATAATATACATTTATATCAGTATAGGATAATATTAAAATGATGAAAATTCTATGATAAAAGCATGTGCATGGGATATCCTACCTCAAATCTTTGGCGTACTTGAAACGCACACCCGAAATCACGCGCCGTGGGTTTATAAACCCTAAAACTATAACTACCAGACCTAAAAAAACATAAAACCAATCAAAAAACATTGTATAACAAAACCCTAGGTTGATCAAGACTAGGGTACAATATAAATCAATGAAATAATGAAAGGAGGGGGAAGAGGAAGGAGAAAGGAGAAGGAATCTCACCTTTCACCCTAGAAAACTCTTCATCTTCCATTAGATCGGCATCCCTAGAGGGAAGGGAATGGCTTGAAAATTCATGGAGAGACTCCTAAGATCTGGACGAACCAGGGAAAGAAACTTGGTGGCCAAACGAGTACGAATTGATTAATTTATGAATGATATAATTTACCTTGTCAAATCTGGACGATTTGAGGTATCCTGAGAATATTCACCCTCTTACGCGACCCATATGAGCTCCAAAGAGGAAAAAAAGATATTGGGGGTGAGGATAGGGATATTGGATTCTGGTGGGAGGTGGAATCACCGAAACAGATTAAAAAATGAAAACGATATAAATGAAACAAATTATTTATTTTAAAACAGGAAATGGGCCCATGGGCTGGCCCAATACCTAAATAAGTAACCCAAATTCACCCAGCTTAAGAATTTCTAATGGGTCCAAAAGGATAACTAAATTTTAATATATCAGTATAAGACAAGTGGGAAGTTGATTGGGTGAAAAAGGATGAAAAACAAAAGATTTATAAAAGAAACAAATTCAGTTTTTAAAACTGGGAATGGGCTCACGGTTGGCCCAAATCATGAAGTAACCACCCTTTCTTCAAAAACTCTTAAACAAGCAATGGGGACCCCAAATTATGGTGGTTAGAAATATATGAAACTTCAAAACTCAAGATTCATCTCATCAAATACCCATTAAGTGGATCGGGATTTCTAATGGGCCGGATCAATACAAAGACAGAAAAAAAACCGTGTGTGACAGAAACAAAATAATGATTGGAACCTGTGTATACATGTATTTCCACTAAGGTGTAATAAACATAGATCATACCTAATATCTTATCTAAAGCTCCATGGTCATAGGCCACAACTTTCTAAAGCTGAGATTGCCCCTGTCCACCTGCTCCCTGTGGTTGGGGTCGACCACCTGGTGGTGGTGGCAGTAACATCTCAAATCGTCGCCCACCACCACCTGCATGGCCAGCTCCTCTACCACGTATGCCTTCTCCCTACGGACATCCTCGGTCGATCCTCTGTATATTCCTGGGTGGTCCTTCAACTGTCTGCTGATCTTCGATTCGGAGGGTCGGACAGTGAAGAGCCATGTGACCCTGCCCACCACATGTGAAACACTGCCTGCTCCTCGCATGACTGTCTCTGTCTCTGGTACACCACACAACCTATCATGAGTCATGCGGTTGTCCACCTTTAGGTCTGGTCTTCTTAGACCTCTGTGACATCTGTCTACTATGATCTATATAATAATCTGCTACGTGACGATTGGTGGTGGGTCTCGTAACTAGTGACTGCTTAGAAAGAAAACTCTCTAGTAAGAGGTCTCGCTTTAACACCCTCGCCTACAACAGGATGATGAAAGAAATCATGGAAGCCCTAATCTCTTTCTTGAGTCCTTGCTCGAAGGTCCGGGCCATGAAGAATGGGTCTCGCACCATATCAGTGGATTAGAGTGAGAGGTCAGTGAACCTCATTGAGTACTGAGCCACAATCATGCTGCCTTGTTGCAGATGAAGAAGGTCATGTATGTGCACTACACAAAGAGTCGCTGAGACAAACTCAGCCTGAAACAGGCTCTTGAAATCTGTCGAGAGCAGAGTCATCCCATCGTGAACCTAGAGCATTAAGCTGCATCATCTGCTTGCTGCTTCCTATAAAAGACTGTAAGAAAGGATCACTATGAGACCAGATGGTGTCCCTACCAGTCAGAAGACTCTCACCATGGCCTCCAACCAATTCTCAGCCGCTTGTGGGTCTGTCACTCCCCTGAACCTGGGTGGCCTCTGGCACTGGAACTCATGAAATGCACTCAATAAACATGCACCCTATGCTGCTAGGGATGGAGGAATCTGTGGACCAACGGGTAATGGTACCGTTGGATCCTCCGCTAGTGCCTCTATTGGAACATGGCCATGTACCGAGGCATCGTCACTCGGTGGGCTATTATTGCATGCTATACCTGGAACCCTAGATAGCTGGCTGCATGGAGGCATCCTTAAAAGGAATAGGTGAACCACAATCAATAAGTTATACCCGGTGAGCTGACTCAAAGAGATCACAGAGAAAACTCTTCAAAATACACAAGCAATCATTTTATTCATGCACCAATTTAGAAATCAGAAGTCAGGGTCCTGGTGTATGTATACGTTAGCCATGGTACCAACACCAGATTCCCAAAACTGATAACCACACTCACTACACTTAACACTATTTATATTAAAAATATCAGAGTCATATGTTCTATAGTAGAACCGACTCCTCTGATACCAATTTCTCAGGACCTATCCACGGGGGCCCGTGCCATGACTACCCAAAGCCCACCTTCTATGGGCCAGGGGCTGGAGACTAACATCGAAAGGTGTATTCCCTAAATTTGGGAAAACATTGCATTTATATATTTTAAACACACTCAACCAATCAAAAATCAATATATGAACACAAGTAAATTGTATAAAAAAAGAGAGTATACAATATGTAAAAGTAGCCAGAATACAAGCCCAACTGGAAAGTACAAGAAAACTAAAAAGTATAAGAAAAATGAATGACTCTAGTGAACACCCGCCTAGGATCCATCCTGAATGGTAGGTACAACTCTCAAATGGTCTTCTCTATGGTATGCCTCTTCTAATGTCCAAATATGAGATACTTGCAGTCATAGTACCACGGTCCTCAGTCCACGCTGTCCACCATCTGCATCATGCACAACAAGGTGCGGGCGTAGCCCGTGTTGGGGTGAGTATAATGGTACACAGTAGGGACATTGAGACCCTCATGGTCACACATAATCCACAAAGGATAAACCAAAAATCATGTAAACTAGTGACAAACATACTTATGTCGGTGCCCATACATATAACTTAGTTATCAAGTAAACCCATCTCAATCATGAGGAAACACAAGGACCAACTCATTATCCCGATGCTCATATTTTCCACATAGGAAGGAATACCATGAAGGTAACACCACAAGGGTGAGCACCACAAGGTAACACCATGAAGGTAAGTACCACATAGGTACTCTACAAATAAGAATACCACAAATGTATCACCATGATGATAAGTACCACACAGGTACACCACATAGCAGATTACCACAAAGGTAAAGACTCTGCTCACACTAGGTATTTCTTAGGTACAATGGTTGAGATGATTATATGTAACTACTGAATCATCTTACTCTTTTGAGAGGCACACCCACGGAGGATCCTAAATCATCAGACCCACATAGGATCCTAGTACATCATCAGACCCACACAGGATCCTAGTATAGTAGACCCACACAGGATCCTAGTACATCATCAGACCAAAAAAATTTCCTAGTACAGTACAAACCCACACATGATCCTAGAGTAGTCCCGCATGAATTCCTAAAGTGTATCCATGAGGGACCCTCAATCGCATACCCACGAAGTATCCCTTTCCAAATCCACATCCAACTATAGGGTTTCCGCATTAAGATCTCTTGTCTCAGGGAGGGTCCGCACCTCAAGCCAATGGTCGATAGTTCAACTATTACGAAGCCCCATGAACAGGTATCCCAAAGGACCGCCATATCACAGGGGTATCAATGAAATAAATAGTGCGTCAAGAAGACACCCAGTTTGTAAGTTATTAGCCTTGTAGTCCCGAGGGCCTAGTTGGATTTGTACTCGATCCAACCCAACCATACCCCAACATTATCCAAATTTCAAGTGGGTTATACCAAAAGGGCCGTCTCATTCCAAGGTTTCTGATGACATAGATGGTTCATCAAATGGATGCCCCCCGCTGGGCAGCCCAACCTGGGCGGTGGAAAGCTGTGCAGTGGGGCGACCTCAGAGCGGCGGGGCGATGCATTGCGGTGGGGCAGCCACGACGTGGCGGGAAGCCACAGTGGGCCATATGCCCAGTTGTCCCCTTCGGGGGGCGCGATCACGCACTGCGCCTTCACCAACGGAAGGCACTAAGCCGACTACCATTCCATCACTGTCATGGCATAGGGACTCTGTTCTCTTCCGTCGGGAGGCGCGGTTGTGCTGTCGTCTTCATCATGGCTGGTGATGTGCCGACCTCCATTCCCGTTCCCCACAGGTTTCGGTTTCCATCCTCCTGTATCGTGAAGTACACAACAAAACCTCAAAGGATTGTGGATAGGTCGGGCCATGTTCTTTTGTCCTGTACCCTTCGTGTTAGAATGATAGCAAGTGGCTAGATAATCTTCAATCACAAAGAATCGTCAAGAACAGATAAGGGGTAAAAATTAAAAGAAACACCCTAACTTGTAGGTTTGTTGACGTCGATGAGAATGAAAGGATAGACCTCGGTTCTTTGTAAATTGAAGATGTCCCACATTGGAGGTGGCGCGTTCTTCATTGGAGAATATGGTTTGTTTTTCATGAAAGAAGATCTTCGTTGGGAGGTTTTCTTCATTGGAGAGAATAATCCTAAAAAATATCTCTTCTTGCAACCCTTTCCTCCCAATTCCACCCAAAATGTGATATAGCCAACTTTTTAATTTAAGTTTATCAAAATAAATTACTTTGGCACAAATAAAGTTGGCATAATAAAATTTTGACACATTTAATTAATTTATTAGTTGGATCAAACAATTAAATGGGGAGTTGAAAGGTTTTATTTAATTAAAGAGGGTCTGGGTGGTCCTCGCCATTAAATTCACAATGGGGTTTAAGTTCAGATGGTCCCCACCTTCATAAAATTCACATGGGAGGTTTTAGGCTCGTGGTCCCCACCTTCATAACATTCACCAGGGTGACTTTAAAAAAAATCTAAGTATATTTTTTTTCTATTTCCAAAATAAAGTGAAAAACTATATATCATCCTTGACGTATTGATGTTGAGGTGAAAGTCTCCTTAAGTGAATTCTAGCACTGTGAGTTCAACTATGTCCTCATATTTTAATTTCTATCACCGGTTCAAATTTTAAAAAATCTTGCTCTCACGTTTATTTAACGTACCCAAAAAAATGTTTAGAAATTCATTTTGGGAACACCGGGCCTCAGAATCACGCTCTATCAGTTTTCAAAAACTTGTAATATTCTATATAATTAATAAAAAATTAAATGGAATTTATGGGTCTTTATAAATAAGAATGTGTAAATAAAGAGAATGAGAAGAAAATCTATGTTTCCAAGAACAAGTTCGATAATTAGAAAATGCATCCTCACGAAAATGAAAATTCCATGTTTATTCTAATTAATGATATATTTGGAGAAATATGAGGACTCGGTGAAGAAATGAAACACATTGATATTATAAATAACATATTGAGAATACTTTGACATCATTACAATGAACAGTTTTTAGCCCTTGGGAAAAGGGATCCCTCGAAACATTTTTTGATGATATTCTATGTAGTCTTGTGGCTTATGAGATGATTGTCAAACCCGAAGATGCAACGAATCGTGTAAGCAAGGAAATGGAATTCAAATCCGTAGATAAACTAAAAATTTTAAGAGATAGTATTGATGAAAATAATGTGTAAGAATAAATTCTTTATCCTATTTCATTGAAATTTAATTCGAAAATAGGGAAATTTTAAGGCAAGTTACATCTTTCTTGTCTTCCTTGCGGAATTGTTGGGAACATTGCCACTTGGTACCCAAGAAAGATCTATTATGGTGCAAGTGAACTTGGAGATATTAAGAACGCTGAGAAATAATTTTTCAAATATAGAGACTTCAAATATATTACTAAATTACAACGAAAGAGATTTTTTTAATGAAGAATATGATTACAACGAATTCACTGAGGAAGGAGAATCAGAATTTAAATCTGGGTACTATGAATCCATGATGGCTACAATGGAAAAATAAAAACAATAAAAAGATAATGCAGAAGATAATCAGTATACCAATAATGTTGATCCTAAGGAGAAACATAAGGATGATTTGGTAATCTTGAGAATCAATGTAGGATATAAAATAAGTGGAAAGGAATTGTTGAAAAATCCTTATAATATGTTGATCAGGTTGAAGCTGAAATTTGATGACTTCAAGAATTTGAAAAAGTGCAGAAGAAAATCCTTGGAAGCATAGAATATACAGTTGATCCAAAGCTCAGAATTGAAGAATAAGGAATTTTTTTCAAAGACATTACCTCTATACTATAATAGAAGACCAAGAATATTGATTTTCTAGAGGAAAACGTTGTTACAATGTGATGTAAAATAAAAATTGAATCAATCTCAAATGAAAAAATGAGGAAACTACATTTCAAAATATTCTCAGATATAAATTTTCTAGAGAGAGATAAGTGTGGATCTGGTGGAGTATAAATGATATTGAATCATAGAAGACCTACATTCATGGGTAATAGTGGAATCATTTGTAATGTTGATAACTTCCAATTTTGGAAATCAAATGATTGAAAATAATGGAAAACAGAATGTTGGAATGGTTGAAATGTTTCCAGATGTGTTGAATAATAAACCCCCAATTAAAACATAAATGATAACTAAAAACAATTCTCAGGAATGCTGAGATGATAGTCATTCAAACTGCCCTACTATAAAAATTAAAATGAGAATAAATATAAATGAAAAGACATTTCCATATATGAAATTTCAATTCTATAGTTATATGGTCCATAAAATTTGATACTACGAAGAGGCATGTAGATACTTGAATGTGGAAGATATTTTACCTAAAAAAGAATAATAAATTCATTTCCTAGTTCTTATATAAGAAAAAAATTCAATAGATATTATTTTCAGTTTTCTAACATTGGTTAATAATCATGTTTATTCCAGGCAGAGGAATAACATCAAAAAATCATACAGAACTTAGAGATAAGTCAATACTCATCAACTAGATAGTGGTTCTCTTTCAAAAAAATTTCTACTATGGTAGAAGAGTATAATAATGTGGAAACTATGCACATGGTATACAGATTTTAATACTGTCATTATCCTTTACTCAAACAGATATTTCATTGAAGGAAAAGTAAAATGTTGAACAATCCAACTTTTTAGAAGTAGTTGTTAAGGAAAAATGAACAATAGTACATGGATTCATGATTGTGGATACTCAACCAATATGATATTAAATGAATATATTTTACAAAAAATAAAAAAAATGTTGACGGAACAATGAGGATCAGTAATGATGGTTCTCTGATGATGAAAGGAATTGGAAGTACTAAAATTGATAATAGAGAGATGAAAAAGACTCATGATCATTATGTGGATATATTTTTTCATAATATACCAAGCGCGAGTCAACTCTGTGACTCAGGAAATGTAGTAAATTCAATTAAAAATGTTTTAATATCAATGGAAGAAAATGAAATTCTCTCATGAAAGGATACAGAATAGAGGGAAACATATATCAAGTTTATAGTAATGATAAATTTATTTATATTATTTTTTAGGAAGAAAACAACTCGTGGCCATGAAGGTTGAGTCACATCAATTAGAAAGTTATATAAACTAAATATATTCATGAATTTATCACATCTAAAAGCATGAACAAGAGAATACTTGTAATGATTTCGTGGGATGAAAGTTGGTGTGAAGTTCGTATCATCCAAATGAAGAAGAGAGAATAAAATCTTCTTAATATCATTTATACAGGTGTATGAGTTCTAATAAATGTTTCTAGAAAATCTAGAGAAAGGAATTTCTTCCTATTCAATGATGATTATAGTTTAATCGATTATGTGGTGTTTATACATAGGAATTTAAAAGCACTTGATTGTAGGAAAACATATCGCTGAATTGATGAAAATGATATTATACAAACAACTGATTTTTTTTGTCATAAAATGGAGGATAATACACATCTATTTATTTTGAAAATTTCCTAGAGACTCCTAGAATACAACAGGATGCGGAAAATATAAATTCTTGATAGAAAAATGGATTTGTTGAATACAAAAATTGAAAAGTGAATATTATGGACAGAACTATGTTGATTGAGAGTCATATCTCTCACCATTATTGGAATGTGCATTTTCAAGAAAAATTTTATATTCAAAATTGAATTGGTATTTATATGGGTGAAACAAAGACCCCCAATAAGTTTTAGAATGGATAGAAACACTATTTAAAGTATTTTCGTGTTTTCTTTATGTAAGTGACTTATCTCAAACAAATGAGAAAATATTGCATGGTATGGTGATGCATATGTTGAAGGATTTTTCCTCAGATACTCCATGAATAGAAAAAACTAAAAATGCATCTATAAAAATATTGGAAAACTTTCATTAAGAAGTTATGTCAAGATCACTGAAGATAAAACCAAAATTGTCTAAAGGAATTCGTCTGTTGATGTGGTTGATGATGAGGAAGAATGTGGATATAGAATAGATCAAAATGTAGATATAAAAGAATGCATGAAAAATAGTCCAAAATCAAATCATAATGTTTACCCAGAAGAATAATAAGAAGAGAAATCCACGGGTGATGAAAATTTAACTCACCCTCACAGGAGAATTCAAAAAGCCAAAATTGATCGATCCTACATCATTGGGGATTGGATAGCTCCCATAATGACATGGTGAATGATGAATAATACATAATATCCATTCATTTAACTGGTGGAACTATACTTTTTTGATGAGACTGTAAAGGAGGAATCCTGGGTTAATTCCACGATTGAAGAGTTGGATGAGATCAAGAAGAACAAAATAGGGGATTTAACTGAGACACCCATTGACCAAAATGTGATTTATATGAAGTGGATGATTAGAAATAAACATTTTATGAATATAAATGTGATTATAAATAAGTTAAAAATGGTGTTTCATGGATATTCACTGATATAAAGTGCTGATGTTGAAGAGACATTTTTTCTGGTGGCCAAATTGGATCCAATTAGAAATTTCTAAGCCATGGAAATTCCAAAAGATACAAATTGTATCAAATGGATGACAAGATAGAATTATTAAATGGTGTTATTGAAGAAGAAGTCGTCATTGAACAACCAAGGGGATTTATGCTTGGTAATGAATAAATGAAGGCTTGTTGATTGAAGGAGGATCTCAGTGGTCTAAAGCATTTACCACGAGCATGGTAATCTCAACTTGATTCTTATCTAAGGAAGATCAAATTTAAAAAAGGGAGGAGTGGATCAAAATCTATATGTAATATATTCATATAAATACCAATTCACAGTATCAATTCATAGTACAATGGTAATCTAAATAGTATAAAGCATGTATCACAATCATGGTAATCTTATCTTGATTTTTATCTAAGGAATATCAAATTTACAAAAGAGGGGAGTGGATCACAATATATATGTAATGTATTCGTAGAAATATCAACTCACAGTACTGGTGTACATTGATGATATTATCTTTGGTGGAAGTAGGGAAGGATTAGAAGATGAATTTTCTAATCAATGAAATTAGAATTTGAAATGTCTATGATTGTTGAACTAACATACTTCTTGGGGATGCTAGTGATTAAAAAGAAAATATACAGTTTTATTTCTATGGAATGTATGCGAGAGGGTTTCACAGAAAATTCAATGTCTATTACTCCAAACCAATTTCAACTCTTATGGCAGTTATAATTGAATTGGGAAAGCATGAAAATGGGATGTCTATAGATCCCAAAATAGACAGAAGAACCATTGGATTCTTATTTTATTTGACTGCGAGATGACCAAATATTTTCTTTGAAACATTCTCAGCATCCCCTTTTCAGATTAATCCAAAGGATAACATATGGTAGTAGTAAGAAGAATCAAGTGGTAAATTCAATGTACTCAAAATTATGGATTATACTTTTCTGCAAGAAAAGATAACGAAATTACATAATTTTTATATTCTGACTAGGCTAGAGATGTGGTGGATAGAAAATCCATAAATAGTGGAACATTATTCTTTGCCGTGAAATGTTTGGGATGGTAGGGTTAAAAACATGAAATAAATTCTCTTAGTACTGCTGAAGTAGATTATATATATCTTACAAAGTAATTCTAGTAACTACTTTAGATGATGCAACAAAAAACTCATATTGGTGTTGAGGTGAAACCACAAAACTCATATCAAGTTAACTATTTTAATCTATTTTCTGAATTGATGTAGGTTTATGGGGGAGATATTATTCAGGAGGAGTGTGATTTATACTATATTAGTGAAAAACTGAATATTTTGGTCTATTTCCAATGGGGGGATAATGGAGGAATTCAATGATTATGCAATGTTTTTCTGGACGGTTCCCACAAGATGAAGAATAGAGAATATCAAAAGTGTTAAAATGGGGGAGAATTATTAGTTAAAAAAGGGAGAAAATGATAATTGAGAAAAAATATCAATGTTATGATCAAACAGTTTGAGTTGATCTTGGAAATAATTAAGCATTACAAGACATGAAAATCCAATTCCGTCTCGACTTGTTTTCTTCACCGAGATTTTCTCAAGTAGACATAGAGGTTTGGTTTATCTGTTTCTCATGTATCAAGTTTCGATTGCATCTGGTGATTTAATGAATTTTTCAGTGGATTTCAAAAAAACCGAAAGCGAGACATTTTTTAACCAATGATGTTCATTCCTTGAAATGGAGTATGGTTTGTTTTTTTTAAAGAGGGATTTTTATATAAGAGTTAATGAGATGTCGAATGAATAAAGAAATTGGTTATGGAAGGAAACCAAGTAGCATGGGAGAATAACTACATACCGTGTTCTAGAAATAGTTTGTGGATTATGAATTTTGGTACATGGAATCATGAAATACGAATCATGAAGAATTAACAGTATGTGGACCGCATCCTAGGAACGGTTCCTAGAGTGAAGGAGGATCGCAGTGAGGATTTGTGGGTTATGGTATGGTGGTTCGTTCATGAAAAGTAGGATGAGTTTTTAGAATCTCTAAATAGAGTTATTTGTAGAAATGAGGCAGTGATTATTTCTTCTATGTAAGGAGAATGGCTTTACATGGACCACATAAGGGATATATTTCACAAGAGATGCACGATACGCAGTGAATGCAGTACCATAATGAAGATTTAGTAAACCTCAATTTGGTGGATTTTTCAGATTTATTCTCTGATATTCGGAGCACTAATCCATTCATTAAAATGAGAGACTAAGACATAAAATTGAGGAGGAATTTGGTGAAATCTGGAGGCTTCCTGGGAAAAAAACCCGGCAAAGAAGATTCTCATTAGAAATTCAGAGAAAATTGGAAATGTGTGAAGTTTATTATTGGAAGACATACCTAGGTATGAATGTCATTACATGGAATAATAACTATGTCCATGATACTATTGAAGTACGCAGTAGAAGAATAGTTGTATGCAGTGCAGGGGAAGTTCATAGAAGGCCGTTTGTACAGGCATTACTCGAAGGCAGTTTGGGGGGGGGGGGGTGGAGGGATCGTGAAAGTGGTACATAGAGGTGGTATTTGGCGCACATGAAGTACATGGTTTAGTTATATAGGCTGAGGAAGAAGGTCAGTTTGCAGTGGAGCAGTTCGTGAACTCTCAATGCATGGAAAGTGAACATCATCTATGTGTGAAAATGAGACTTCAACAGAGCATCCATCTATATTTAATGAAGAATGGTTTAATGGAAACTCAATTAAGTGACCATTATGTCGATAAGCCCAGTTTAGATATTCCTAGTGTAGTGATCGATGGAAATTCAAGCACAAGTAATCTGAGGGATATAGTGTGTCATCCCTAAAACCTTGTATAGGTAGTGAGCCAGGTATAGAGTGAATATGTTAAAAAAAACTCTCTCCAACTAGTAAAAATTAGTGGATTTTGGTTTGACCAATACATTATTGGCTTATGCTCCTTTGATGTAGCCCTTAGTGGTGAGTCGAGTTAAATTTTCTCTTTTTTATTGCATAAGATTTTTTGTTTTCTCCACTTTCTCGTCAGATAGGTTTAACAGGATCCTACCAATGTGGGAACAAGATCGATTTGATTAAAAAAATATATGACACTCTTATTCACCCCTCCCCTCTCAAGGAGTTATGGGGTACTACAAGTTATATTAGATGGTAAAGGTTGCTGGTGATAAATCTATCTATATTTACTATCATAAGAAAACTCAGTAAATGTCAGGGGTGTACCCCTCATTGATAGAAGAAACTTCCAAATTTGGAATAATTGGATGAATTCTTATCTAAGATCTCTTGGAATCGAAGTCCTCTTTGTTTTTTAAATTGTATTTTGGTAACTGATGCAATAAGACACTCTTTGACTAAAACTGATAAGAATGTACATGATGATGATGCTAAATCCTGGAATTCCGTAACTATATCACTTTTGGGTCAGATTTATCTGACAATGATGATGTTTAATTCTTCCAAGTCTATGTGGGAAAATAATAATTGAATGTATATTAAAGATAAAATAATGTAAAGGAGAAGAAACTTAATGTTTTTCCAAACATGTTTGATGATTTTAAAATGCATATAGATGAAAATGGAGTTTTATTTTTTAATTGAATTACTAATGTTTTTGAAAAAATATGATCACTTGGTGAATAAATCAAAGACATTGATATTGTAAATAAAATCGTGAGAGGACTTACAATACTATAAAATGCAAAGGTGTTAGCCCTTGATGTAAGGGATCTATATAAACTATCAGTGGATTATATTCTTAGTATTTTGGCGGCTTATGAAATGAGATTAAATCTGAAGGATGTAATGACTCATGTATTAAAGAAAATGGAATTCAAATCCATGAAAAACTCTAGATTTTCAGATATAGTGTTCATGAAGATTGAAAGGAAAAATAAATTTGATCACTCGTTGAAAATAAATTCATGAAGGGAATAGGGAAATTAGAAGGCAAGTTAACTCTGAATTTTTTCCATTTTTTATGATTTGGGAACATTTCCTAATAGTGCCCAAGATGTTTTGGGGATGATGAATGGAATGTTGGAGACATTTGGATACCCCAGAAACAATTTTTCAAAAATAGAGACTTCAAATATGGAACAGAAATAAAATGTATAATTTTCTTGTGAAGAAGAAGATAATGAAAATGAATTCTTCATGGAAGAAAACGAATAGTTTAAATATAGTAACTATGCTTCGTTGATGGCTACAATTCAAAAATCAAAACCATAAAAAGACAAACCTGGAGATAATCAGTGGACCACTAATGCTGATCCCAATGTGAAAAATAACCATGATTTTGGTAATATTGAAAATCAATATAAGAGATAAAATATGTGAAAAGGAATCGTCGATGAATCATTAGAATATGTTGACCATCTTGAAGATGAAATTGAACGAATGGAATAATTTTTAAAAGTAAAGTTGTCACTAATTGAATGTATAGAAGATGTTGTCGAACTAAATCAATGAATTGAAGAACATGGAATGTTCATCAATGACATTACCTCTAGACTAGATTATAATTACAATAATATTGAAGGTGTAGATGAATAAGTTGTTACTCTGAGGAGTAAACTGATAAGTGAATCAATATCAAAAGAAATAAAGAAGAAAATACAGTTTAGAAAATTATCAGATGTTGAGTTGCTGGAGGATGTTAAGCGTGGTTCTGATAGAGTTGAAATTATTTTGAATGACCAATGACCTCGGTGCATGGGTAATAGTGGAATTAGTTGTGATTCCAAAACATCAAATGTTGTAAATAAAATGAGTCATAATAAAGATAAGATGAATGTTAGGTTGGTTGAAAAGTATGCTAACTTGCAGAAGAAGATACCCTCAATTCAAACTGAAAGTTGAACTGAAAAATATTCTCAGGAATCTCAATTTGATAGCATGTAAAACTACCATCATAAGGAAATTTACATGAGAATAAATATATGTGGATAGAAATTTACACTTATGAAATTCCAATTCTATATCTATCTGGTCCCAACTAGGTCATAATATGAAGAGGAACGAAGATACCTGATTGGGGAAGATCTAGGAAGTAAAATATGGATAATGACTTAATATCCTAATTGTTATAAAATATAAAGTTTTTATAGATAATTTTTTTAGGTTTTCTATATCTTTCCATATAATTATTGATTATATATAGAGGAATGGCATCAAAAATCCTTACAGAACTCAAAGGCAGGTCAATACTAATCAACCACAAGGCATTGTTCTTTGAAGCCATTTTTCTCCTCTAGAAGAAGAGTATGAGTATGAAGAACTTGTGCACATGTAAAATAGATTTCAAAACCCATCTTTATCCATCACTCAAACTGAAATTTCATGGAAGGAAAAGATGAATTTTGAAAAATAAATCTTTTCATAAGTAGCTTTTAAGGTTACTAAGAACATATGTACTTGGATTCTTGATAGTTGATGCTCATTTAATATGATTGTAAATGAAGATCTATTAACGAAGAATATAAAAAAGGTTGATGGAAGAGTGAGGTTCGGTCATTATGGTGCTCTGAAGGTCAAAGGAAATGGAAGTAGTGAACTAGATAATGGAGAGATGAAAATTAATGAATTTCTTTATGTCGATAGATTTCAGCGCAATATATAAACCATGAGTCACCTCTATGACTCAAGATATTTAGTAATGTTAAATAAAAAAGGTTGTACTATCGAAGGAAGAATATGAAATTATATCATTAAAGGATTCAAAATAGATGTCAACTTATATCAGATTGATAGTAAAGAGAACATGTTTTTGTATGAATGTTGAAGAAGAAAACAGCAAGTTATATTGGAGGTTGGGTCACATGGATCATCAAGAAATAGAAAAGATATCTAAACTAAAAATTTCCATGGATATCCCAAATATGATTCATGAACGTGATATGACTTTTGATTCTTGCATATGAGTAAAGTTAGTGTGAATTTCATACCGTCCAAAGAATATACTAGCATCAAATCATCCGAATCTCATTCATACAGAAGTATGTGGTCTAATAAATGTTGTTGGGACATGTGGAGAATGGTATTATTTCCTTATTATTGAAGATTATAGTATAATTTTTTTGTGATGGATATACACAAGATGTAGAAATAACATGATTACATTAACACTTCTCTCTGAATTTCTGAGAATGATACTAGACAGAAAATAAAAACATTGTGGTCTAACAACGGAGGGTAAGAAACATCTATTGAGTTTGAAAATTACATAGAGAAGCCTGGAAAACAAAATGTGGTGGAAAATATGACAACTCCATATCAAAATAGAGTTTTTGAGTGCCAAAATCGAAATGTTAATGGTATAGACAAAATTATGCTAAGGGAGAGTCGTATATCTCACTCTTACTAGAAAGAGGTTGCTGAAGCTGAATCATCTATTCAAAAAAGACAAGTGCTTTATATGTGGGAAACCAAGGAACCATAAGAGTTATGGCATGGAAGGAAACCCTCTTGGAATTTTTTTCATATTTTCAAAAGTGCTTTATCTGAAACAAATAAGGAAACATGGAATGTATGGTGAGGCAGACGATGAAGGAAAATACCTTAGATACACAATGAGTTAAATATCATACAAATGATTCAATAAATGGCTTGGAAAAATTGTGGAAAGTAGTGATGTGAAGATCGTTGAAGATAGAACCACAATTGTCTCATGGAATTTGTCTTTTTATGTAATTGATAACGAGAAAGAATGTAGAAATTAAACAGATCCTAATAGTGATATAGATGATGGTGTGGAAAACACTCAAGAATCACATTATGTTGTTTAATCAGAAGAAGAATCATAATAAGAATCCACGACTGATGAAAATTTGTCTGAACATCACAGGGGAAATCAAAGAGAAAAAATTCATTTATCCAACATCATTTGTGATTGGAAATTCTCCCATGTAGACAAGGATAATGCGGAAAAATTCACAATCTTAATTCCACTATGTTTTGGAACAATCCTCATTTTAAGATGCTAGAGAGGATTAATCATTGGTTAAGTCCATAAATGAAGAGTTGGATTATATAGATAAGAAATAAAAAAGTGATTTAGTTGAGAGACACATTAACCACAATGTGATTTGTGTGATGTGGGGTTTTAAAAATAAATTTTCTGACCATGGATATGTGATCCGAAATAAGGCCCACATGGTTTGTAAAGGCTATTCACAGATTTAAAGTGTTGATGTTGAAGAGAATTTTGATCTAATGGCCAGAATGGAGTCAGTATGACTTTTTATTTCCATAAAATTTAAAATAGGATAAAAGGTGTATCAAGTTTTTTTGTTAATATAGACTTCTTAAATGGTGTTCATGAATAAGAAGTCTACATTGAACAACCAATGAAAGGTTTTCATGGTAATGATTAAATGAACATTTTGATATTAATTAAGGTTATCTATGGTCTAAAGAATGTACCATGAGCATGGTACTCTAGGAAATATTCTTATACCAGGAATCAAGAATTTAAAAGAAGAGGAGTGGATCACAATATCTTTGTAAAGACTTATTAGAAAGATCAATTCATGGTATTGGTGTAAGTTAATGATATTATCATTGGAGTAAGTAGGAAAGAATGCATAGATGAATTTTCTAATAACATGAAATAAAATTTTTAAATTTCTACGATTGATGATCTTACATACTTCTTCGTGCTGCAAGTGATTCCAATAAAAAACTACACTTTTATTTTTTAGGAAAAATTTGTAATAGAGTTTCTAAATAAATTCAATATTTATGACTCCAAACCAATGTCAACTCTGATTGTAGTTGGATAAAAACTATGAAATCAGAAAGATGGGACAACTTTTGATCTGAAAATGTATAGGAGAATCATTTTATGCTTATTGTACTCGAATGTGACATATATAGATATTTTCATTGCAACATTCTTAGTAGCTAGATTTCAAAGTAATCTAACGGAAGAACATATGGTAGCAGTAGAAAATAATCATGAGGTACATTCAATGTACTCAATATTATTTCTTATAATTTCTTACATGAAATTATAATGAACATTCAACATTTTATGATGCTCACTAGGCTAGATATAGGGTGGATAGAAAATACACAAGCGTTGGAGCATTATTCATTGGCACGAAATGTGTGGGCCGATAAAGTAAGAGACATGAAACTACTTCTATCAGTACTACTAAAGGTGAATATATCTCCACTAAATAAGATTTCACTAAAATAATTTTGATGAAGAAACAAAAATATGATATTGGTGATGATGTGAATCAACCTACAGTGATTCACTATGATAAGAAGAGTGCAATTGATCTCACGAAGAATCCTATTCATCATTATCGTATGAAACATATTGAAGTAAAAAATATCACTTAATCAAGGAAAAGGTGGAACAAGGGATGATTAAAATGGATCATGTTGGAACTGATGATCAAGGGGATGACATAAAAACCAAGACACTTTCCGCACATGTTTTCAAGAAGCATCAGATGATCCTTATTGTTCAGCCACCTCCCCATCCATGAAAAGTATACAAAGTTACCCACTCCTTAGTTTTTTAACTGTTTTAATTAGTTTGATGAAGTGATTTAAGATTTTGGGGGATATGTGATCTAGGGGGAGTGTTCTTTAAGATGTATAAGTTTGAAATTGACTCTTTGGGTTTATTTATAATGGGTGTGAATGGGAAAATTCATTGATAATGTAATTTATTTATGGTTTTTAGATGAAGATAAAGAATATATAATTTTAAATGGGTTACAATGGGGAATAATGTAGTGTTAGAAAAGGGAAAAAAATGGGATTTAAGGAAGAATTTTGGTGTTATGAGGAAACAATCATATATTATCCTATAAATATTTGAGCATTACAGGAAACGAGTACCCAATTCATACTCCTCATTTTTTCTACACTAAGCTTTACTCGTGTCGACATAGAGTGTTAGGTGATTTGTTTATCATGTTTCAGGTTTTTATTTCTTCTAGTGCATCATTGAATTTATCTATATATTTCCGTCAAACCCAATGGGGGGTATTACTGAAACTAAGGATTTTATTTTCTTTATTTTGATTATGTTTCGTGTTCATTATTAATACACATTGGGTTGATTAAGGAGTTTTCAAATAAGGTGGTCTTTCATTTGAGGTTGAATGAAAATTTGAAGGTGGAAATGTTCCCCAATGTTTTCCAGATTTATCATCCTCAAAATCAAGAGTTTTTGTTGGTCACTAGAGGGATTTATACATAAGAGCGAATGAGATGTTGAATGGAGAAGGAAATATGCAAAGAAAGGGATCGGCGTAGCATGATACACAAACTGGATACCATGTTTAGGGAATAGATCACGAATCGTGAAATTTGGAATGTGGAATAGTGAACTATGAATAATCAAGCAAGAATGGTATGTGGACTGTATAGATGGAATGGTCCATGGATAAAATGCAGATTGTATTGAATACTTGTGGTTTGTGGAATGGTATTTTTCTATGAAAAAGGGGCCGAGTTTTGAGAAACTGTAAAGGGCGTCATTTGTGAAATGAGGTGGTGATTTTTTATGCCATTTTGGGAGAATGGCAGTATGTGGACCGCGTATGGGATATGGTTTGTGGGAGATACACAGTACATGGTGAATCCAGTGCGGTAATGAAGATTTCGTAAATACCAGTTTAATAGTTATTTTCAGATCTATTTTCTTATAAAAGTAGAACTAATCCCTACATTAGAAGTTGAGACTGAGATTGAAAATCAAGAAGAAATTTGGTGATGTCTAGAGAAGTTTTACGGAAGACAAACATACAATCTTGATTTTCATTGGAAATTCTGTGGAAAATTTTAATGTGTGATGATGATTGTAGGAAGAAATGACTACATAAGAGAGTCATTAAATTCAGTAATAACTTAGTTTGCAGAACTCTTGTAGTATGCAGTCGAAGCAAAGCGTTACACAGAGAAGGTGATTTTTGTGGAAGGATGTTTGCGAAGGAAGTATGCAGAGGCAGTTCATGGGGTGGGGGGGGGAGTCGTGTAGGCGGTACAAAGAGGTGGTATGCAGAGAACTTGCAGTAAATGGTGCAGTTTTGTACAATGCGGAAAAATATGAGTTCACGGTGGAGCATTTCATGAACTATTAGTGCGTGGAAAAGTGAACTTCATCTATGGGTGGAAACGATACATCAACATAGCATCTATCTAAAGTTGAGGTTACCTGATTTAATGACAACCTAATGAAGAGACCTTCAAGTCAGTAAATTGGGTTCAAATCTTCCCAACATAGTGAGCGCTGTTGAGTCAAACAGAAGTGATCCAAGGTATATAGTGTTCCATCCCTAAAACCATGGAATGGCTGTGAGACTTGATTAGAGTGAATGTTCTAAACACTCATACTCCAAAACTAGTTATGAATAGTGAATTTTGTTATGAACGACAGACTATAGACATATTATCCTTGGATGTAGACCATAGAGGTGAACCTAGTAAAGTTGTTTTGTCTTCTCATTGCATTTGATTGTTTATATTATAAACTTTAGTAGTAGACATGTCTAATAGGTACCTATAAACACAGAAACAAGATCCATTTATATAAATGAAAAATTTGACACCCTAATTCACCCCTCCCCTTTCATGGTGTTCTGAGGTTCTTCCCTCACACCCTACTCAGTCACATTGGTGTATTTTCTAAATTTTTTTCTAGGACATAGGTAAATTCATGGTAACCATATTTAGGGGTGTATCTTATTAATTACCAATATCCAATGCTTTGTAGATGAGGGATGATCTCATATTGAGGGACTCTTGCAGAGTAATGTTTGGTATATTAAACTATTTTGGTTGTACGTGGTCCAGGATTTTCATTTTACCATTTATTTTGGGTTTGGGTATTGTTTTGGAGATACCATGTATGTTTATATGTCCTTTTATAGAATATATATTTAATTTTATATTTTCGGTTTATGATATATGTTTTTCTTATATTGTTGACTCTATTGTTAATTGTTGGGTCATACTAATTCTCTGATGGGCAATTCATAATAACCAGTTGGAAATCCCATTACCATGTTCAGTTGGTGTTGCCCAATGTTTGTCCAGTGTCATTGGAGATTGAAAATGTGATTTAAGCAATATGGTGGACCAGTTTGGCTGACATGTTAGGTCAACTTTAGATGGTTCATTACATAAGTAAAAGTTATGAAAATGATAATTTTTTCTATCAATACCAATGTTGTACCATCCATAAAAGAAATTTAATTTTACATATATCAAAGAATATAAATAACAACATTAAAAATAAAATATATTTCCATCAGGAGAAAAGGAAAATAAATAAAAGGACATATTTTACCTTTTTTGAATAAGGGTTGATATCATGTCATTATTTCACTTCATATTGAATATATATACATACATGAAAAAAATTATTAATGATTTTAAATTCTCCACTTAATGTTCTAGAGAAAACTCTCTTTCTTCATTTTAATGGTGTAGTGAGTATTCCCAGTGTAACGTGGTTAGTATTGATGTATGTGGTGATGTTACATCTATAAATTCCATTTCTTCCTTTTCCTATTCTTCTAAATCAATATTTTATTTAATCTATGATGATATTATTTATGTATATGATCATCTTAAAGATGGTTCATGTGAATTAATATAAAAATTTAATCAACTGAAAATGAAATTAATAATAATTTTTTTTAAAAAAATCTACATTTAAAAGAGAAAGATGATTTGGTTTCGAAATTTAAATTTTTACATCATGTTGTGAAATTAACAATCAACCATTAAATATATCAAGGTATCATTTTATTTATTCACCCAATGTGAAAAACAAAAATAATAATTTTCACTCTAAATTTATAAATAAGAAAAACTATTCTAAAATTTCAAAATAAATATAATTATTTTAAAAATTTTAAAATGTCTAATTTTGTAAATCAATGATGCCAATAAATATTTATAACTATTTATTTTAGATTTGGGAATCTTATTTACAAATGTAACTACAAAAATTATAGATACTATATATAAAAAATCATCATTCATTCTCCCATTGTCTCTAATTTAAAATATTATCATAAACAAATATGGGTATATATGTCTTTACTAACTAAAATTTGTGTTCCCAAAACATGGGTACCAAAATCATTAGTCTATTGATACATTGTAGTAAAATATTCTCAAGTGAAAAAAATGGATCTAATTTTTATATAGAAAATATGTGATCGAGACACATGTGCGATGATTACTATGGAATCACTTATATCGACAAAATCAATGGTGGGTATGTCACATTAAAAGTGAAATTGAGAACTAAAATCATCAGTTTCGGTATGATTATATTTTCGAACACGACTTTAATTATATGTGTTTTACTTATTGATTACTTGAAGCATAATTTCTATGTAATATTAAATTATGTGATTGTGGATTTAGTATTTTATATGTTTTTTTAAAGTTTATTAAATATGTGAAATCTTATTTACCACTTTATGTTTTCAAAATTGTTTATATTATGGATATAAAATCTCAAACTAGCTAAAATATTATGTGTGTTGGCATAAAAAATAACTATTCATTGACTCTTGAATCAACTCCTTGGTCATCGTACCACATTTATACAAGTCATACCAAGCTATAACTGATTAGTTTGATATTTACCAAAAATTCATCTCTAATATAAAATTATTTGTAAACCGTATTAATAAATATTGAAACATAATTGATCTTTTTGGACCAACATAACTATCTAGCATATGTGGTAAATCATATATCTTAGTTATTATTGAAAATTGAAAATATACAAATGGGATTATTTTATGGATCATAAATATGAGGCTTGTAAAGTGTTTATATCTTTTTTTAATAAATTTGATAATAAAAAATGATACATGATCTTATATATTGAAATAAAAGTTATAGCAATCTATATGTTGGGGACATGAATTTGGGAGCACAATTTCATTATTCCTCATGGAATTTGTACCTATGTTAACAAAAAAAGGCATAATTATAACATAATATATATATATATATAAGAAGATGTGAGAATTCATACATTTTACTTGAATAATCACAATTAACTAGTCCAGTGACCACACACCAATGATATTTTGATATCCTAGATGATATCAATTCACATTTTTTATTACATGATATTTTAAATGGAATAATGCTGATCTAGGGACCCACCTCTTGTCTCTCAACTCATTGTTTCATGTCAAGGAGTGAAACATAAATATTATAAATTAATTTGTTATAAAGGTTCTTCAAAACAAAAATATCATATTGTAAACATGTATTCCAATGATTATCTTCAATATTATTTTATTATTTAGATATTCTTGATATATTACTCTTATTTTATGTATTCTAGACGCTCTGTCTCTCTTTAATTATATATTATATTTATTTTAACTAATTTGAGTAGTTTAATATAATTGTTAACCATCTATATTTTCCATATAATGCATGATAATGACTCATATTCTTTAATTACATATCAATTTCCCTATATGTATAAACATTTTATGTATGTTTATTTTTAAAAAATAAAACCAAATTACGTGACTTTAATTTTTTTTAAATAACTCCCAATTAAGATCTCTATTGACGCTATTCGCGATTTATGACACCACAAAATGGTTATTTCAAACAATTCACAATTTGGGATCCAATTTATAAAATAGAAGTAAAACATACCCTCTCCTATAACTCTATGTAATATATGTCTTCATGAAGGTCATTAAAAACAAATGTTCACATTGGATTCGAGAAAAACCAATTTTGGTATTCCTTTTTTATTTTATAAGTGTTCCATATGAAGACACCAAGTGAAGAGTTTCACTTTCCCATTATTTATGTGTTCTTAATGTCATTATAAGTTATAAACTCTAAACAAGGAATATTATATATTTATACTTATGATTTTCATGATTCACAAGCGAATCACAATTATAAAATGGATTGTTTCTCAACATAGTCGTCCTCACCCATTCTAATAGGTGCACTACATATTTGATATAGTAGATAAAAATCCCACGAATCCTAAACTCTAGAAATTTCTCTTTTTATAATTTCTCCATTAAATGCACCAAAATGTGGTTCAAGATAGTTTTATTATTTCATTTACTGAACTAATGACCATAATATTTTGAAAAGTTTATGTAATATCCTTGTACTCCCAGTTATAGAATTATGCGAAATTTTTTTGGAACAAATGGAAACATTTAATTTTACAAAATATAATTTAATGGATCTTACACAATTGTTAAATCCACATCCAATTAACCATTACTTGAAAAAAACTAAAATATTATAACATTAATGTTGTAACGTTCTTCCATTTGGATTGTTTTTGAATTTTTATTTTTCATTGAAACTCATAACCATTCTCCAAATTCATTAATAATGTACTCTATTCCCATTTGATAATATTATTTAATGGTTCCTCTTAGTTCAAATTTTTTCAATAATATATTTTTCACATGAACAATGTAAGGAGTCATCAAACATTTTTTTTATTCCATGTGAGTCGAAGCTCATTGTTATAAACTAGAGAGAATGCCAATTTTTACTTTTCATGAATTGGGGTAAATACCAATATTATCATAGATTCTAAATCCCCCTAAATTATATCTCCTTTATTTATACATAAAAATACATATCTTTCCCTTAAATAAGATACCATTATGTATATAATTTTAGATATATTTTGGAGATGGGAGATTCCAAATGTCAACAAATAGGGATACGTGGTTGAACTCCCAAGATCAATTGATGTATTACAAATTTCATTATTACAAAGAGTTTTAATAAAATATTTTCTTTTTGTTCACATGTTATAGCATTAATCATTATAAAAAAACTACTTCCACTATTTCATAAATGAAGTTATAAAAAATTCAAATTTTCTTTGTTTTTGTGTGGATTATTAGATTCTTTATTAGCTTTATCACAATTTTCTTGTCACATGGTATTTTCATGGGAAACTTTACACCCCCTATTGGATCCTCTAATTGTTTCTTCATCAATGTAAAATGTTTAAAAAATTTATGGCTAATATGTACTCTCCTAAGGAATAACTAAGGGTGGTTCTTTCTTTCTTTTTGTGAATCCAACTAACACCCTTTTCTTGAATGAAAACTATTCCTCTTGATATGTATTTTGTATCCACTAAATTTCCAATGTAATACATGACTTACTCTTCTTATAAATAATTCTAAGTTCATTCACAATACGTTAAACCATAATTAAGAGTACCTTGAATATTCATCCTGATCTGCTTCACAACCAGTAGATTCTCTCCATGGGTTAACATTGACAAGAGGTTTCTAAACATGTGTCTATGAATATATCCAATCACATTATAGTTAAATTCTAAAATCATAAAATAATCCGTTCATAGTTTTCTTGGACACTATTCTTTTCTTATTCATGATTTCCTAGTTTACTTCTAATTGAAACGTGTGTATACACTATTTTTCTATATTTCATATCAATATTGTTTTGAAAGTATTTCACATATTTGATTTGGGAGATAATTATTTTTATACTATTCTGAGTAACATAATTTCTATGAAACAATTTGTGTTTCCATATAATTGAAATATAAATTCTTGAATTGTTATTTTTTAATATCCAACCACTAAAATATTCATGTTTCTTCAAAATAAAATTTCACTAACATAGAAATATACACTTAACTAATCACCCACTTTTTTTTATATATAATGGTTATGATAAATTAATCTTATTTTGGATTATATTTTATTCAGGTTGGAATTTAGCTGAGAATACCAAGGTTGAGGTTCTTGTTTCAATCCAGAAAAACATTATTTAATTAGAAAAAATTCAACTTTCTATTTTTAATTAGAAAACCCATGAGTATTTTAATGTAGATATCATCTTTTAGTATTCCATTTGGGGTATAATATCTTGAATCCATTTGGTATAATTACAAATTTATTTCTAAGGAAAACAATTTCGAACTAACTCCATCCTAGCTACAAGAGTGAAATTTTCTTTACATCAATTCCATTAACTAATGAATATCCCATTCACATTAAATATCGTTATTTTTTATCACCTTTCCATTACTATTACATTTTTTCTACGAATAACCATTTTTTCCAATTTAATTTTGATCTAATGGAATATCTATGAGTTCCCATGTATGTGTTATCTCAAATTGATCCAAATCAGCATTCATGGTCTTGATCCATGCTTCATACATTAATACATATTCTAATGTTTTTGGATCCAACTCAAATAATATATTTTTTTCCCAATCATTTCAATTCCTAGAGTATGCATAGGAGTAGTTTTTTATTCAATGATATTGGAATCATTACCCTCTATCCATATTTTATATTGTGGTGTAACTAGTTGACTACATTCCACAAATTTGTCATCCACTTATTTGTATTCAAAATCTTCTCCACATTTAGAAATTTGTACAGTGGTTTAATTTTTACCATTATTTTCCTCTTCATCACTAATCACACCAATATATTTAATTCTAGATATTAATAATTTTTTTCATTAATTTTGTTGTTATTTATTTCTATGATTCATTTAAATCGCATTTTTAGACATTTTTCTACATTAAACTTTATGAAAAATCATAGAATAATAAATTCATCTATTACATCTCCATAATATCATTGGATTCCATTATTGTTCAGAATATAATACCATATTTTTAATACTAAAAATAATTTTAATGTTGTATTTAATTTATTTTGTCTTTAATATATAGTCTTACTTTCTCTAGAGATCACAATAATGATTGATTAGAAGTATTTAATACCACCTACATAACTTCATTTAAAAAGTGGAGAGAGATACCACTTTTTTATGATCACTTACTTTTATATTGTGTTAACTATAGTAGTTATATTTTATTGTATAAAAATTTCATTTTGGTTTTCTAACGAATGAAAATCTTGTCTAATACATGGTGTCTACATCCAAATATACACCTTATGATATATTTATTCTATTACATTATTAGATCAAAGAAGCTTGATAGTTCTTCTAGTTTCATTTTCAAATATCTTTATAAATTTTTAATTCACTCAATCACCTCTATCTCTAGTAGCATACACTTGATACCCCAATTTCATTAATAATTATCAACGAATAAAGAATTTATTTATCACTATACATGTTAGGAACATTCATTAGAAAACATAAATTAGTTTGGATAATCTTAAGTTGTTTTTTGGTCTAATTATTCCTTGGTTAATATAGATTTATCACTATTTACCATCTTATACAATAATGACATGTATTTTCATGATCCAAATTGATATTTTGTATTTCAATATATCCATTATTTGATGGTAAATGTGGCAAATCCTTCAATATAAAACAATTTTCATATTCTATAAAATGGTGACATGTGTTCTCTTAATATTCAACTAATAACAACTACCATTAGTCGTCTATATTTCCATTAGAGACTCTCTAGAATTTTAATTGATGAGACATCCCTTCCAATTAATTATTTCAACCTATATGAAGTCACTAACTTTACTTACGCCAAAAATATTATTTTAAATACCATCAACATGAAGAAATTCATTATATATCATTTCATTTCCAAAACAAATTGAATTTCGACATTTAATTATTTCATGGGCACCATTATTAACGAATCTAAAAATTCTATCGTCATGAGTCTTCAAATTATATAATATATATGCATTAAAGGTCATCTGAGATGATCACTAACTATCAAGTATCATGGTGTAGATATTTTTTTATTTATATAAGACCAATATCTGTCAGGATGATCAATTAGATTTTATTCTTATCCAAGAAATATTTGAATGGTTGTGTTGATATACAAGAATATCATTTTTAATTGTTGTCCTTAATATCATAATTTAAAACTTTTAATGTATATATTTCTTGTTTTCATTGGAATTTCATATGATTAGTCAATGAACCTTACTTTTTCACAACCATTAGAGAGGTAATGATTCATATGGTCCTTGAAAACTATTTATTTCTAAAAAATGTTAAAGAACATATAACAATATTCATAAAATTAATACTATTTTTGATAGGTAAGATATAGTCTAATCCATTATTATTGACTCTTCGGAGATTTTACATTTACATACCTTTATAATTATGAACACCAATTAATTTAATGAACAAGAATTCCATAGAACTTAAATTTCAATAATTTAATTATATTTCAATCATATACTCTACACAAATATTCAATATTACAATACGTTTTTGTAGTTCGGAAATTCATGGTCATTGAGAGTTTCCACCAATATCCATTTTCCATAATTTTTCACATCGAATATTAACTCGTTGGATTTCATAACATAATATATAAGGACACTACAAATCATAGTCCTAGTATTATGATAATTTATAATTTCCTTAATAATTCTTATACATCTTATACCTCTTTAAACCATCTCATTATTAGATTATTGTTTTTATTAATAGTTTCTTCTTGTATATATCAATGTTGAAATAAATCTCAATATTGTTTCTTAGAGTCATATCTTCTGATTAAATATATTCATATATCCATGTTCATTATTATATAGAGATATTTATTTTATCTACCATATTTTATTTCTCTTCATGTTTTATGTTTTAATTGGTCTCTTCAATCAATGATCTTTTGCATTCCCCATGATACATCCATAAATTATCTAACTAATTATTGTGAACTTTAATTTGATAAATGTATATACTATATTCTTTTAGAAAGAAACTTATGTTTAAGTTAATCATGTATTAAATTTACAATTATTTAATATCTAATTTTAGGTCTATTTTAAAATTTACTACTCATGTGGATTAATAATTTATTTTATCACTATAATTTTCAAATACAATCATATGAATCATGAAATATTCCACAAAAGATATGAATTCACCTTCATAATTATACATACATTCCTCAGTAACCTTTACTTCATTAATAATCATTATTTTTCACTGAAATTTATCTGATGCTGAACTTTTCGATTCCATGTTACGTCTTGTAGAGTATTTTGTGTGTGTATTTGATACAACATCATTTTCTTTTTCATTATTCATCATCATAGAAAACTGTACTGCTATATGTCTAATCATTAATCAATTAATAAAACCAAATCATTATTCTTATTCTTATACACCTTTTCCCTTTTTGAATGTTATTTTTACAAGATAAATAAAAACATCCCATATAACATAATGATTACATTAAGTGTCATATAAATCAAATCCCTACATTGATTTAATGGAAATTTTATCTAGTGGTTGGGAGGATGATCCCTTAGATAATTTTTTTTTCATCTTCTATGAAAAAACTATTAATATAATTAAGATTAAATGATGAGAGTTTTTATTCATTGAATGATGAAACATTCAGATTTTATAGTCTTAGGTTTTGATGAATTTTATTTATAATGTGAATGATTTTTTGGTCACCAGGTCTAATAATATTTCCCATAACATCCACAATAGAGTTGAATAAGCTATAAATGTTTTAATTTGGACTCATCATTAGTTCAAAAAACATGTTGTGTTATAATGTAACTTTAGCCTCCTATTCCTTGTTGTATCCTTTCTATATATTTGAAAACTTGTCCAATTAAAAATTTTCTAATGTGAAATGAATGACTTATATATAGACTTGGTTGGAAAAGGATCTAAAAAAGTTACTTTGTAGCATGACTGTAGCATCATGGATATTCTTTTCATTTCATCATTTACTTCCTTATCACATTACTAACCTTTATTATATATAATAAAGAAGAGAAAACACTATTTATGAGGGATTTGTTATTTGAACTTATATGGTTCATCAATATTTTAATGTTATAATTATTAATTAATGGGGAACCATTCTCATTAGTAATATTTTAACTAGATAGGCCTTCATGTTGGATATATTCATTGAATAAGGAACCTAAAATTTAAAATAACTAATAACACCCAATGGTCTAATAAAACCAATTGGGCGTAAATTTTGGTGATCAATTTCATTAATCCACCTAGATATCATTCTCATAAAAACATTAATACGGTAAACATGTCAATCAGATAATAAAGTTATATATTAAATAATGAGAGGGTGAACGGTTTTTTAATTAATTCACCACAATGGTATAGTCTTAGAAGAATATTCTGACCTTTTATTGATTTACCACATGATAACACTACACACTATTGTGTTAGAAGAGGTTTAAAAAATCTCACTGCTATGTAGGGAAACACCCTCCTCTAATCTATTAAGCCTACAGTTTATGGAAACTTATATAACATATATGTGATACAATGATCGCTTATAATGGGTTGTAAAAATGATAAATAAAACAAAACTAACAAGGGAACACACATTTAACTTTATGATTTTTCATAACTTAATAATCAGGAAATGTAACTCTTCTATAATGTATGCCAAAATCTCTCTATCCTATTGAAATTATATTTTTCAGTATTTTAATTAATATGATTAGTTAAATAATATTCTTTACCATCAATACATTTTTATCCAATGAATGTTATTTAATAAAATAATTCAATTGGTTCTTAATTTATCTATATGCACACATGATTTCGTGTTGTTATATTTCTGTAATAAATTTAAACTAATCCTTTATCAAATCACGAAGTACGTCTCCATCCATTTTGTAGTTTAGTCAAATCATTTTTTTCATATTTCTAAAGCCACAACGCGGTCAATTCATTCCACACCTGAGTTGGGACTAATATGTTAAACAATAATAAAAAATAATTACAGTCTTTTCCCATGGGGTATTAGTACCCCTTTAGGTCATTGTGTAATAAGGTTCACCACACCATCAAAAATTCCCACTCTTTGGTTCCCTGAATATAATGGGAAATTTTTTGTATGAAAAATCCATGTGAAATTCATTGTAACACTTTATTAACCTATTATATAAATATTGAAAAATTACAAAAATCATTCCATGACCAATTTTATGCTCATAATTTTTCATCTTGATTTTTATTGATGAATCCACAAGTATAAATTCTTTTTTACACAATATATTCTTCCTCATTAATTCCCATTTGATCATACAACATTTAAATTGGTAGATAAATTCCTCACATTACATAAACACTACCTATTTCCAAATTCAATAAATCTACATTTAATTAATAACATTATGGTATAGAACATAATAAAGAATTTTTTATTTAACTACTCATTATCATCTATGGATAATTACATACAATATAATTGTCTTTATACATCTACAATTACACCCAAAAAAGTTTTATAAACATTTGGATGTGTCACATATTTCCTTATATCATAGAATAGTTATCCAAACACCCTCACTTCCTCTTCCAATAAACCTATTGTTAAAAAAAATACAAATATAGAATCAATAATGTTTTAAAATTATTCCTTACGTTTTATAATTTTTTATAATTAGATAAAAATTTGTTCTGTGAGATTTGTTCCTATGAGGGTTATCATCATTCATTTTTATCTCCTTAGGCACTTGAACGAAATTGGTTTGTTTAATGATGAAATACCACAATTCAGGATATATTTAATACATTATTAAGAAACATCAAACACCACCATAAATTTGTGCCAAGGTGGTCAATAAAAATTAATATGTACTTAAATGTGTTACAATAAGTCTCATACATAGAAAAACCCATTATGATCATTTTAATGAAATATTTCCCAAATTTTACTTCTTTAAAGTGTTTTGTTATATATGATTTAACATTGAAACCAAGTTAAATCTTTTAATGTTTACAAATAAATTAGATACATCTATCCTTCATGGGTAATGTTATTCATGTAAAAATTACAATGTCAATAATAAGAGAACCAATACCATATAGAAGTTAATTGAAAACATGTTTGATGAAACATTTACCAAAAATCTTCCCCAAGTTAATGATCATTTTGAATATATAGATTGAAACTACCCAATATTATAAATTATAAATTAGTTTAATATGATCAAGAACCACTATCTAGTCTTCTATAAAAATCATGTGTTGAATAAAAATTCTATTCCTTAGTATATGATATTTATGATTTATAAGCCGCTACATGTACAACAATGGATGTTTAAAATATGTTGGACTATTTTTCCTTTTCAACTCAGATAGAGACTCAAAACATTTATGATATCCTTAATGATGATGATTGAATAATATAACTGTAAGATAATTTGAATTAATTTAAATAGATAAAAAGTTAAACTCTTACAGAATGAGAAAATGATCATCCAATTATTAACATAATGTAGGTCCATAGGAATTAGTTAGATGAACAATGAGACATCACCCAAAACAAGGCTAGACATGTTGTTAAAAGATATAATCAAAAATAATGTATTGACTATGGTTAAAAATGTATCCCATTTTGTAGATAGAATCAATAAGAATTATTTTTTTCATTCTCTGCCTAAATTAATGTCAATCTATTTCCATTGGATCTACAAAAATAAACTTTTATGGTTTTTTGTTTTTATTTTTTAGAGAAACCACCATATTTGTATCATCAAATATTGAAGAATCCTGTTTTAAAAATAAAAATAACATTTTATGGGTTCAAAAATCATCTTTGTTATGTTTTGAATGATGAAACAAATTTTTTTTAAGAAGATATCAAAAAGTGCAGTGTTGATACAATATTGATTCTAAAATAATTTTCAAATTGTTTTTTTATTTTTCCATTATATATTGATGAAATTATTTTTACATAAAATAAGGTTTTAATATTTAATCATTTATCAAAATTATTGATTAATAATTATAAATTTTTTTTATAGGAGAACCTGAATTCTTCCAGTTTTTAGATTTCCATGAATTTTGATGGTTGTTTTAATAGACCATGTAAATACAGTAATGATCTATTAATATATTTTTTCATTGATCATTATAAGGGTATATGTACACCCATGGGTGGAAAGTTTAAGGAAACATTGGATTATTATTTTAATATATTGTACAATGATATTTATAGAATTTATATTGGATGTCTAATTTACCCTATATTAAATTGACCAAACACCTTGTTTAGTGTATTCCTTTGTGATTATTGCCAATCAATTCCAAAAAAAATTCTTTTCAAATCCTTCTAATTAATTTTTTTGGATATTTGAATACGGAAAAAGATATTGGTTTGTTTTATCACTAAGACAGATATTTTAAATACTCATTTGTATCAATGCATATTTTTTAGGAATCAAACACAATAATAAATTTCGAAGTGGATCTTTTTATCTAGAAGGAAAATCTGATATCTGGTAGAGTAGTAAGACATAAAACTCTTTTTCTATTTCAATTTTTGATGTGGAATATATTCCCATAATGGTTTGTTTCACCCAAACCATATTACTAAAATAAATTATATTAGACTTTATACTTACATACAATCACATCTCTACCATGTGTGACAACACTAATGTGATTTATATTTTTATATATACAATCCATGATTACCTCACAAAACACATGGTACTCATACATAAATTTCATTAATATCACATCCAAAATTCTGATATCATACTTTAATTGTTTTGTAACCTCATTAAATTAGAATATTTATTCATTAAATCCCTTAAACATGAACGATTTAATTTATAAAGTATGAGTTAATGATTATTATCTGGTGATTCATATTATTTAACTATTGGAATCATGTGGAATTTTAAATTTTTTAACTGATTTCAATATAAAAATATTCCCAATTTTGTTGAATATTTTCAAACATGACATTAATTTGTTTTATGTTATGTGATTTTACCTTCCATATAATAAATGTTTATTTCCAAAAATAACAAGTATGTTGTTCCAGTTAAAATCTACTTAGTGGTTATTACCTTGAAAATCATTGTTCAGATTTTCAGTCTAATCTCCAACCTGGGAACAAGAAGTCAGCATATACTTCACACCAGGATTGAAAATCCTAGGGGAATAAGAATTATATTATTCACAAAAACTTTTTTTAACATTTTTAATGGAATTAAATATTTTTATGATTATTTTGTATATTAATGTTTCAATTCATGTTTTTATATTTATTTAAATAACAAATTTTACAAGATCCTTTATCTTTTTTAATAATGTTTTCCCATGAATTTCATTTTTAGTGGATTTTTTTGTTAATAATAAATTAATTGTGTGGGAGATAAACATTTAGTTTCAAAATATTTCTTATATTTTAATAATTTATATTTTAACCCTGATCAAAAAAATTTCACTTTGAAAAATTAGTGTTTTTTATCATTATGATATTCAAAATGTATTTAAAAAACATATATTCATGATTTACATCCTGGTTTCATGGATTTTCATTTTAGTATGTTTCTTTTTTGGTTTTTATATTTTTTTGAAATATGTTTTAGTTTGTAGTATTTTTTTTCAAAAATAATGTTTCCTGAAGGATCATTAATGATGTAATACTTTTTTTTAATTATTTTATATTAATAAAAAATTCAACCATTATTTTTGTCAAAATTATTAATATTAAATTTTAATAATCACAAAGGGGGATAAATTACAATTAAGGGATTCCATTTACTTTGGTTTAAAGAAAAATTAATGGCATTAAAATATTTCATTGTTAGTGAAACAAATTTTATGTATTACAATGATAATAATTTATACATGAAATGTTTCACAAATGTGGTAATTATAATGAAATTATTTAAAATTGGGGGGGGGGGATATTTAATTCAATGGTTATGTTTATGATATTTTTATTAATTTATTGGTAAAATGTTTTCAAATGTATAGTTTGATTTTAATATTTTATGGAAGTAATATTTCAAATTGAGATATATGTTTTAAAAATATTTCTTATGATCTCTTTTCTCATAATAATATCATTTTATACACTATATAATCATTTTCAAGTGTTTTTTATAAAAAAATTGGGATTATTTTACTTCAAACACACATTAGTTTTAATGATCATAAATATTTCACATTTTTTTAACTATTTCTATTGAATGTATTTCATTACTAATGTTGTAAACTGATTGATGGAAATTTTTGGATCATACAATGGATATCAATTAAAATTTTATTTCCACTTTGAATTATCATATATTCTAGAAGTTTCTTCCAGCTAGTACATTGGTAGTGGCTACCATTACCAGTTAGATAGATCCATCATTCCAATAGGGTGATCCCCGACCAACCGATGGTAGAGAACCAACATGTCAATAGAATGAGAATAAAACATTTTTCCCAAATCTGGTTACCACTATTCCACTACCTAATAGTATCTAATTGGAAAATGAATTCCATACCCCCTTCATATGGAAAAACACACCAGTCATCCAATGAAATCATGTAGCTACCGGGTGCTCGTCGAGCATCATGTCAATGAACAAATTCATTATTGTCAATTGTTAATTATTTTTATAATTTTAATCATTAGTGATCTTAAATGAATCATAAAAAATGCAATAAATATATGCAATCTATAAATAAGCAACTTTAAAGGATATGTAAATTACTGCCTTTAAAATTAACAGTGATGATTCTTCATGATGTAAAATTTCTGACATTTAAAACATTTTTCATCTAATTACAAATATAATTGTTCTTAAATTATAAAATCTTTCCCACATATATA
The DNA here is from genome assembly GCA_963277665.1 of Viscum album. NCBI lineage: Eukaryota > Viridiplantae > Streptophyta > Magnoliopsida > Santalales > Viscaceae > Viscum > Viscum album. The sequence goes on along the minus strand of OY728134.1, from coordinate 1,390,642,983 downwards.
AATTCTTTCCCTATTATAGGGTTCTAGGTTTCTATTTGAGATATTTGAAACTGATTTAAATTTCATTTTCCTGAGAATCCAATCTCTCCCTTTTTATTTTTAAATTGGGTACCCACAACCATTAAGTTTTCGATGATGGGTTTTTTTCCATAACAAATAAAAGGTAAGGTGTTTTTTCTCTTTTGGTTTTCTATGATTGAACACTAAAAATATTATATAAATTATCTTATGTTCTAAACCATTAAAACATAAAGAAAATAAGAAGTCACATTTTTTTCTTAGCTATAATTAAATATGGATGAAAAATACACTAATCCCTTATTAAATTGTGTTTGGAGTTTTATGGAATCAATCATGATCATTAATCAAATATTTTTTTAGAATTTTATGAACACGTATGTTTTTTAAATGTACATAATTTCTTAAATTGAAAATTACTTTTATCAAAATTTCACTTTAAATTATAAAATGTTTTTATTTATCTAAGATTATTTCATTATTTTATAAGGGTTTCCTCTTTATTTCATAAGTAACATTTTGTTTTAAAAATGAAATTCACAACCCTCATGCCATTTTATCTTAATCGGAAAAACATTTTTGAGTTTAAATGTTTGAATATTTTTTTTAAATTATAATCTATAATTTTGATGGGTGGATACACTAGTTCAAGGATTGAAACAAATTATATTGTTTTTTGTGTATTAATTTGGAAAAAACATAGGGATAATTGTTTTATATTATTATTAAATTTGATTCCAAAAAAATTGGTTACATGTTTTATAACCATTGCTCCGATTTTATCTTGAATGTAAAATTAATCATAACTATCAACTCTCTTATAAAATTCAATAAGGTTATAACTGACTGTGTCATAAGGGAGGTAATTCCTAAGAATTGAATGATTCCCACAATACATTAAAATCATGGGAGGAAGGAACAAATTTTTTAATCCATAATAATCTACATTATCTTTTTTTAAACGTCATCAATAGGTGTAATGGTTATTGTTATATTCTTTAATATTTTATTTATTTAAAATATATAGAGAGTTTTTAGACTCAATCATGTATAAATTTTGTTTCTTACAGAATCACCGTGGTGATATTAATCCTTGAAAAAACATCAAATTTCAGTAATTAAATATTGTTTTTTATGAGACCAGGAAATCATATGCTAGAGTTATCATAATGATTTCATATTCCAAACATTGATATAATTTATCTATTAATATTATTCCATATATATACAGTTGTGTGGAATGAATTTTTTAATGTTTTAAATGAATCCAAGATGGTTTGATAGGTTCAAGGAGTTTTCTTAATGTCTATGTATGGATGCCTATTTTATTTTGAAGGAAGTACGAGTCTATATTATTTTACAGTTATGAATCTATAAACAAAAGAACATTTACCTTTGTTCTGGTAATTAAGTTTATACTAGATTGTTTTTTGAGGGATATACTTTTTATTCATTAAGATATATGGGTAACCTATAGATCAATTGGAAGAAGGAATCCCTTAACAACTTCAAAGAAATATTAATCAACCATAATGGAGAAAGAAGAAGAACAATTCTTGTCTTCAATAAAGGAATGTGATTTAAATAATTTATAGTATTTTATTTTAATTTCAATCTCATGGATGAACATGAGGGAATTGAGGGTTCTATTTTATTTCACTACCATTAAAATTGTTTTTCATCCACTTAGAAACCAAAGAGTGAATTCTGATAATATTAATTTTTTTATTTGAAAATTCTATATTATTCATAATGTCAAAAAAATGTTTGTTTTTATTACATGTTTCTTTGTTAAGGGATGATATGAAATGGATTGATAAAATCCAATGGATTTTAATTGTATATGAACCATTAAATTCTGAAAATATCCAAAGTAGTTACATCATTATATTCTATTGATTTAGTTGATTTGTATCATATGAATTGATGATTTTTTAATTTAGGATATTGAGTTGTATGTGTTTTATTGACAGTTAAAATAGAGTATCATATGATAAATAAAATAATGTACCATCGTTTTCATAATATTTGACATCAAACAACCATAGTGGTTGGTTATGATATACAATATATTTCAAATTTAAATTCAAATTTAGATTTTTAATTTTAATTCATAAATATTTTAAATTAATTTGTAATTTATAAAAAGATAATATTTTACGGAAAATATAATTTGAAGACATTTATTTAATTTATAAAATATTAATACATTAATAATGATTTAGAATATATATATATATATATAGATAATTTTTAAATTGTTTTGATATATTTGATAAATAGAAGACATTATTATTAAATTTTAAAACTAAATTGATTATTTTACATAGTGTGGAATTATAATTTCAATATTAAAATATATTTTATTGTAATTATAATTTAATTTATAATGTTTTTGTAAATTATAAAATTATGCCAAATATAATAGATATTAATTTTTTTTAAAATTCTAAAAAATATTATAATGAAAAAATTATATTAAAAAGTATTATTTTGGAATTTCAACACACCATGTTAAAAATGATTTTGGAGGATAAAATCATGGTTATGAAACACTAGAATATAGAATATATTATTATTATTTAAACTAATTTTATAAATAAGAAATTCAGAAATGGAATAAAAATCATAATTTTTTTAATTTATAAGTGAAAAAAAATTATCTTAAATATTTATTGAACTGATAGATTATGTTGATGAAAAGAATTTACTTTGATAATAAATATTTATTCAATGGTAATTTAAATTCTATATTCAAAACCTAGTGAAACATTTTATTCAACATTCATGTAAAATATCAAACCAATCTTATTGCGATAAGTAAGTTTTTATGAAGAAACTATCTTTTAGACATAATCATTTACTATACCATGGAAGTGAGTCAAAAATAAATTTAAAATTATTAAAATGTATAAATGGTTGATATTGTATCTGTTGAAGTTAGATATATCGTGGCTTATATTTTCTATGGATTTTATTTTCATAGTATTTAGTTATAATCAGTGGCTGACATCTACAAAGAAATGTATATTATTTTAAGATAATAATAAATATCATGCGTCTATTATAGTGGTAAAAATATTTTATCACTTATAATCACAGCATTTATGTTTCTTTAAACTCAAATTAAAATGTTTATTTTTTTTGAGGTTAATGTTTCTGTTCTTAAAATTTAATATATTTTTTAAATTTAGTTTCAAAACATATATTGATCACTTTTATCAATTCTAAAAAAGAAAAAATTGTGGGAATAATTGTGATGGATCACAGATCCAAAAAAATGACCATACTAAGAAACATATTTCGAACATGCCAAAACAAATATGGCTTTATCAATAGAGGTTTTTTCATGGGTATGTATCTCTTCTAAGAAATTAGAAATATATAAAAATATCACATTGTTGGCTTCCTTCATTCAAAATCTTAAATCTCTCTTATTTCTACAAATTTCTCCCATTTATGAACATTGAATTTTCAATGGGTCAATATAAATGAAAAAATACAATTCTTATGAAGGTATAATTTTTAATTTATATTTTACTAATTTATTTATCTGTTATATTTTATTTTATTAAGATTAAAATAAATTATGTATCTTTTTTCATAATTAAAAATTATGGTTTTTAGTTTTGGTTATTTAATTAATTATAAAAATATTGTAAATTATTTAATTATATTTGTTTTAAATAATATTATTGTCAAATTATTTATGAAGAATTATAGTTTTAGAATTTTTATTCAGTATGGAATATTTTTAATTTTTAAATTATAATGTATTATTGAATTAAAAAAATTAAAATAAATATTTTATATATATTTATATTTATTTAGAAAATCAATACTTTAAAATTAATTTTTTAATATCTAAAAATTAAAATGGCATTATTTCAAAGGAATTATTTAGTAATTATAATTTTAAAATTAATTCACTTTTGAGATTTTAAAAAATATTTAAATATGAAATTATGATAATTTATACTATGAAAATTAAAATATATAATATTTTCAAAATTTAAAGGTGTGTATTTAATTAAAAAGTTGAGAAGTAAAACATATGTAGGAATATTAACAGAAAAAATATTTTTAATGTAACTTAGGTAATAAAATTAATGTGGAAACACTATGTTGATAAAAACTAATATTAAAATGTTAATTTTTTTAATATTAAAATAAAAATGAAATAAAAATACATACTCTTTAAAATTATTAAACAAATGAAGAGTTTTATTTATTAAATAAATTTAAAAATTAAAAATATTTCAAAAATGGAAATAAATAGAACTGAATTAAAATAAAAAAATTTGATGTAAAATGATGTTGAAAATTTTAAAATTTTTCTATTGATTAAATTTTATAATGTTCAAAATAAAAATAAATATCATTATTTTAGTGAAATTTATGATTGTAAAAACATGTAATTTTATTATTCATTTTGTTTTAAGTATATTTAGTGTGTTTGGTCACTTGCGATACATAAATCACTATACTAAATTGAGTAATTACTTATTTTAATCAAATAAAACTAATGATATTTAATGAAATATGAATAATAAAAATAATGATTATGTAAAATAAATTGGTTCTAATTCACATAAGAAATACCACAGAGTTTAATGATTTTTTTTGTCAATTATGTTTTTTCATTATCATTGAAATGTATTGATTATATTAATGGAATGATTCATACAATCAATTACTAATATCTAGTTAAAATATAAGTGACTATAAAAAGAACGACATTATATATTGATGGCTAAAAACAGTTTTTAAACATTGTTTTTTTTTGTTTTCATTTAAAAGAATTATTTATATAAATTATAATTATAATTAAATAAAATGAAATTATTCTTCAAATAATCCTGAAAAAATAATATTTACAATATGTTTTTAATCTATTCAAAAAATCTCCTATTTACATGAATCGTAAAAATATAATATTTTACAAGTATTGTTCCTTTTTTGTCATCTCAATGATATAATGATGACTTTAAAAAAATTTGAAACCATTTTATAATTTTAATATGACCATAAATAGTAATATAATTCATTTAAAAAGTATATTTTAACTTATAAGAATATGTTTAACATTTTTAAACCTCAGTTATATTTTATTCAACTAAATTTTTTTGAGGTCCTTTTACTTTAACTAATAAATCACAACATTCCATTCTATTTTCCTTATTCTAAAAATAAAATAATCAAAAAATTTTTAATGATAAGTAAATAACTTTCATGGGAATTAATTCTATTTATGATATTTTTTCCCAAATAATTTATAATTCATTTTTATTCTCAAAGTTACATTTACTTTCACAATATTTTTTATGTGCTATGTGATGTAATGTGTAAATTATATTTCATCACCTTTATAAATTACATTAGATAAAATGGTTTATATATTAGGAATCAGTGTGTTCAAATTAGGTTATAAGGCCTATATAATTTTTATTCATAAAAACAAGTTACCATAGTAAACATTTCGCATAAGGGTAATGGATAAAATGGTGTAATAGGCTAAAAGTAAGGGAAAAGATGATGAAATTAATAGAAATATATCTATAAATTCATTGATAATGGTTTTAATGACCTCCAGTGATCTTATCCTAATTATATACTAGTTTATTATCGTCTTTCCTAGAATATGAAATTTATTCTATAGTAATAAATTAGTATTTCCAAAAACTAACAATTATTACCTAAAAAGAATCCTATTATTATTTCCACAAATAGAAAAATTACTTTACAATTATATTGAATGATTACCTAAATTATCTCCCTTAAAAACCTTCAATTGTTTTGGGAACTTTTGATCCAAATGAGCCTAGACCACTCATTTTTCAAAGGATGTTTAATATGAAATCAATGTCTTCAATTTAAGTGTTATCTTCTTGTAAAACATCTATTTAAATGTTATTCCACTACTACTTATTAAATATAGTTTATATCATTAACATTGAACAAATTAAATCGAAGCCATATACATAATATTATTAGATATATTTATAGTATAATCTGAGAGACGATGTATTTCATCAAATATTACCATGAGAGCGGGTTATGGGATTTGAGAAAAATGGAATTCTGAGCCCCAGTCATAATGGAACTTTGGAAAGCCATTATTCCTTTTTTGTGTTATCATATTATCCTTTACTACCAAGAAATATATTTCACGTGAAAGATGTGTTCCAAGAATCTCTTTTTAAGAATTAAATATTGTTCCAATGGTTGTACGATGATCCACTCAGTGTCAGTGACTCAGAACAACCACCATGCTACTTGGAGGTGAATTTATTTTCATGTCATAACTCATTCATTGGGTTATTTAGAGGATTTTATTTTCCATTATAACAGAAATGTAATCTATCCTCTATAATGAGTCAGTTTCCCTATTAAATTCATATAATCCTCTTGGGAGAAAAACCATTCTTTTGGTTTTCCAAAAGTGTATTGTGTGATGGAAATGGAGCATTTTTATGTATGGATGTGTGGACCATTAGCTAGTATTAGATAAATTTGGTCAACTACAATGACCATTACAAATTTTTAGTGGTATATTTTTTCCAAGGATTTTATATCACTCCACTATGTTTATGTGATCAGGTTTGACTACCATACTACCTATAGGATCATATTTTAGGAGTCAAAAATAGAATAATATGGAATGGGGTGGATTACAAGTACCAAATAATAATGGTACAATACAACCCCATTTATGAGGTTATTTCGCTATTGATTAAGTGTAATTAACAAGGGATAAAATCATGTGGAAATGATGCCCAAATTGGATAGATTTGTAGAAATATTGGTCATATGGGATCATATTTTTTTAAAAAAGAATGTGTAAGAATCTAAATTATATGATAAATAATAGAATAAAAAAAAACAATGAGAATAAAAAGAATCATCCCATCATAAATAAAGAAGTCTTGTGAGAAAAAAATAAATGGATGTATCACCTTATAGTTGACATATTGAACTCATTTTCTTTACACATGTTGATAATGTGTTTAATTTCTCAAGTAGAACCTATATAGAATAGTTAATTAAACAAGATTTAAAACTGAAAGTCAAGTTGGAATCTTTTTTTAGAAAATAAATGAACATATGAATGGAAACAAGATGCTTTTTAAAGTATAAATACAAGATGGATAATGAAAATATATGATTGACAAAGGAGGAACCATTTTCTATTGATGAGATCAGGAGGGACTGGCATAGAGTTGATGAATAAGAGATGATTATCAATGAAATTTTTGACAAGCCACCTAAAAAGAAGGAATAACTAGGTTAGACATTGACTATATGTCTTTCTATTAATCATGAGCTGAACAATGTCTGAAAAACATCAAAATGTTAGTTTAGGTTAGAGGTGAATCTTACCTATTTTTTAGAATATCAGTTGAAATAGGTAAGTGAAATATAATCCTAGTCATTATCAATATAATTCTATCATTTTTAATAGTGTATTTTAAATAAATAATCCTAAATCTTTTTGGATTAATAAAACTAGTGATACTATTATAAATTTATGGAACTGGCGATCATTCCATAGAGATCTATGATCCTAGTATAAGTGTTTCTCATGAATAATTATGTTACTCCCTATAATGTCCTTCTCCTATTAATTTTATTATGTATAGGAATAGGTGTGACAAGCATTATGAGACATCCCCCAGACACCAAAGGCTAAAAATAACGGTCAAGGGATTCATAATAGTTGTGAAGACAATTTTCTCTATAATGTAACTCAAATAGACTTATATAACATAACAAAATAGAAAACTACATAATGCATGAATAAAACCCTACAAACTAAATAAATTACAAAAGTACGTGAATATCAGAGTTATTAAAAAAACGAGATAAAATAATACAAAATAACACAACAGTCATGATAAAAAGTATTAAACATAGGTATCACCCAATGAATCTCTACACTCCAACTCCACATTTTATAACCATGGTATTAAGAAAATTGACTAAATAAATATGATACCTTCCCTTTACCTATATCCAGATAGATTATATATACAAATGCACAGATCTTACAATGTAGGGTTGAGTTTAAAATGAGTAGGATTTCTCCGAAGATATCCAATCTAACACCACTAGCCTAAGAACCAATTACCACATTTTATATAAATAGTTTTATGTATTTAAAATAGTCTATAATAATTCATAACTAGTTCCATTTAATATAATAAAATAATCATTCAAATCATTTCTGATTTATATAACATTCTAATTCCATGATTCCATGCACACCAATGCATGCTACTTGATTGATCAATACTTATGAGATGTCTCTTTTATATCCACCATGTCTTCAATCGATAATTGATGTCCTTGTGCCCCAAAGGAAAATTCCCCATACCATATGTTATGTCCCCATACCCCATTGTTACACACAACTTATTCATGGTTATGTAAATATAAATGAACTATCTTTAGCCATGTATAAATAAACCCATGCCAAAAAATTTTAAAATAACCATATCATTTTTTAAATCATTTATTAAAAAAAGTTTCATTATTGAAAACAAAAACATATTTATAAATTCATTATTTTAATATCATCTTGAAAGGATTTTATAAAAACCATTAAATTTCACATGTTTCCCAAATACATTACCCAGTGAGAGAGAATCAAAATATCTCAAAAAGGATGGATAAATCAATGAAATACTATAAAAACTTCTAGATTGATAACAAAACAAACTATATTGAATAGGTCCATCCAATAATCATTAATAAATTCAATGAAGAATATATTTCAATCTATATTTGAGTAGATATCATTATATGGGTGAGAGAAAATGAGAGTACATAAGGGGAGAGAGTAAAGAATATAATAGTGAATCGTAATTTCTAACACAAATTGATTAAACAAAACGTCGGTACAGATCGAAGAAAATATGAAAGGATCCTTTTACACCAAAGCAAATATTTTTATTTATTTTTCAAAAGAACCCACTTGGGGAAAATCCTTATTCCTTACAAAATAAAAAATTTATTGTGGAAAAAAAATTCATAAAACCAAAACAAAATCTTACCTTACTAAATTGGCTACCCAGCTGAATCAGTATAGTACATCAATGCTAAGCCATTCATTATAATATCTGGGTGTGAGGAAAAAAAACCCTCTAACATTATTTCAATAAAACCCAAAAACTCTTGAAATGAGTCCATATCAACCAGAGTGAAAACTCTTGGAAGAGGACATCAAGTTGAGAGGTGTATCATTCCATCTTTTCTAAGCTGAGATTCTCTGGATATCTCTCCTTGTAAAGACCCGAAAGTTTGAATAAATCTTGTTTCCTAATTTTTTTTGTTATTTTATTTTATTTTTTTATATGTACTCAACAAAACTATTTCATTGGATAACATGAGTATAATTAAAATGAAACTGTTGGGTTTTGACTGTTATATGACCATTGGTCAATATGACCGCTGGAAACTAAACATTTCGATATTTGTCTCTAAATACAAGTGACCTTGGTTAATTAATATAGAAAGAAGATTCGATGGCCTCACCCAGTAGTCTTGGACCGATCAGAGCCCATCTAACAGAACTTGGGAAGGAGGTAGCACCACTGGGCTTTGCTCTGGACCAAACCCAAGCCGAACTTCATCGTGTGAAGCTAGAACCGGATCGCCTTCGCGAGAAGTTCAAACTGATATAAATTACTACTTGGGCGATGTTGGCCGAGCCTCCCTCAGATTCTCTCACCTTAGCACTCCTTACACATAAGTCCTATGCTGGTGTGATAAGGGGCTATGTAAGGAGACCATAACTGCCTTGTGTAATCCTTTGTTTTAAATAAAAATTGGGATTTTTTCTTATGAAGTTTATGAATTTTCAAATGTCCGGAAAAATATAGTATGCATATTTTTGGTGAATTTTAGAGAAAGGATATTTTTAAAAAAAATGTTTATGTAAACCTTAAATAATTAAAAATGTGTAATAATTTTCAAAAAAAGGTCTTGTACAATTATTTTCAGTACGAAATTTAGATTCTAATAAGATCAACATGATTTTTGATGAATAGTAAATTATGAATAGTGATTTTATGATTTTGATTAGAAATATGACCAAATGGATTAGTAATCTCACTTAAAGAAAATTTTAAAATAATCTAGGCACCTTGATTAAGTAATGTGATTCAATAAAATGATAAAATAACGGTTTCATAAAATATTATTCAAGTATTAGTTTTTTCGGGTGAATAGTGTTTTTTAATTAAAAATTAAATTAAAAATATTTAGAAATTTATTTTTATAAAATGTATTTAATTTTTGAACTCAGAGCATCGATATTATGTTAAGGTAATTTTGGGGGTTTTTTCTGAAAAAATTGAATTTTCGGTGAATAGTGTATTTATTTAAAATTAAAATTACAAATATTTAGAAAATTATTTTATATAAAATGGAGTTCATTTTTGAAATCAGAGCATTGATATATGGTAAATGTGAAATTTTGGGATTTTTCTGAGAAAGTTCAATTTTTAGTGAATAGTAAAAATACAGTTTTAGGGTTTCGGTATGTTTAAGGACATCATAACTGTGTCATGGTGATGTCATGAGATATGTTAAGGGTTGGACTACCTAAGGTGATGGATATTTGTATTGGGGGACCCATGTGGCCTAACATAATGGGAAATATCATGGGAGAGAACATGGTTTTGAGAAAAGCACATGTGAGGTGTCCCTTGGCCATTAATGCCTTGTCCCCTCACTTTCCCTATAAATACCAAGCCCTCCTCTCATCCATTCGACTCCAAAACCATCCTCAATGAAGTTATGGTCTATTTACCTCCCAAGGAGTCCTCCCAAGGTTCCCCCAATCCCTCAAGGTCAAAACCGTTGAGTTTTAAGAGTTACATTTTAAGGTAAGGGATCCGACCTCTCTCTTCTTTTCAAGTAATCTCTTTTATGTCATTTCTTTTATGCTCCATGTTCTTATGTTAAAGGATGTTCTTTTATACTACTCTTACTTCCCTTTTCATTTTCATATAATGGGAGACCCTCTATTACTCTCATTATTTCGTTTTATGAGGTTTTAAGTGGTGTCGTCAGGCTGCCGAAAGTTTTGTAACAGATTCTTTCTCCCTTCTAATTTTTCAAGATCTATTTTCATGTAAAGTTTTTCAAGGTCCTTTTTATTATGTTGTGGTATGATATCTAAATTTATCATACTGATATTTTATGATCATATGATGAGAGACCCCATTTGATCTCTTCAATTCAGTATTTTGATGTTTTAAGTGACGCCGTTAGGCAGTCGAATTTTTAAGTGGTTCTTCACTCTTCTCGTTTTGAAGTTCTACTTTCATGTCAATTCTTTAAAGTTCCTTTTTGTTATGTTGGGGTATTATATCTATATATATAATACTGATCTTTTATGACCATATGATGAGAGACCCCATTTGATCTCTTCAATTCAGTATTTTGAAGTTTTAAGTGGCGCCGTTAGGCTGTCGAATTTTTAAGTGGGTCTTCACCCTTCTCGTTTTGAAGTTCTACTTTCATGTCAATTCTTTCAAGTTCCTTTTTGTTATGTTGGGGTATGATATCTAAATCTATCATAATGATCTTTTATTTTCATATTATGAGAGACCCTATTTGATCTCTTCAATTCATTATTTTGACGTTTCAAGTGACGCCGTTAGGCTGCCGAATTTTTAAGTGGTTCTTTCACCCTTCTCGTTTTGAAGTTCTACATTCATGTCAAGTATTTAAAGTTCTTTTTTTATTATGTTGGGGTATGATATCTATATATATCATACTGATAGTTTATGTTCATATGATGAGATACCCTATTTGATCTCATCAATTCAATCATTGAAGTTTAAGTGATGCCGTTATGCTGCCAAATTTTGATAAGAGAAATCTTATTTTTGGCTTCATTTCATGTTATTCATTTCATATGGTACATATTTAAAATTTCATTACCATGTTCATATATCCTTCATATTCTGTCCCTCTACTGTTTTATGGGTCATTTATGAATGTTTTACCCATGTCCCCTCTCTTTTGAATGTTTTCTAAAACCCCAAAATGTAGCCGTTATGATGCAGAATTTTCGTCTCAAAATGCCTATCTCTTTTCTCAAAATTATTTTATGTTATTAATTTAATAATCAAAGATCTTATTTCTACAGGGGTATTCACATATATATCAAAATTTTCTATTTTAAATTCTGGTATTTACATACATGAAACTCGCTTTCCCTTTCCGTGGGATTAAAGTGACAAAAAGATCATGTCTTTAAAGCTGTTTTTAAAACGTTATGATTATAAAATGAAACCCATTTCTTTTATGCTATATGGGTTTTTTATGAAATGATTGATTTTGATATATGTGGCTCACATGATAATAAATACATTTCAAGGGTGCACCCAGATAGTTCTCCAATGCATTGGGTTAAGACTTAATCTCTAGAGATGACTTTTTAGACTGAAACCTTGGTGAATAACCTTGGTAATTTTTAATGACACCTTGGGGATGGACCTTGGTGAAACGAAATGACTGTCAATATTAAATGTTGCAGCCACATCTTCAAGTTATGAAACATGTTATTTTTATTATGATATGCCTCATGATTTCATTCTCATGCCTTAATGTTCTTTTCATGACTTTATTGATGTATCTCAAGTTCATATGTAAAATGTTTCGCTTGTTTCCCTTACTGGGCCATCTGCTCACCCTTTCTTTTGATGTATGTCCCCAGGTTAAGAGATGCAGTAATGAACCTAGGATAAACTTAAGGATAATCCTTCCAAGTGTTTAAGAAGAAATTTTTATGTTGTTTTCATGTATTATGTTCCTTGTTTCCAAGACACTAAACCTTAAAGATCCTCAGTTTTGTGTAATGTAATGAATGTTTATGTTATAAAAAGACGGGATGCTATAGTTGGTATCATAGGATGGTTTAGTTATTTGTGGAAATTAGGATATGAAAACATTAGGAAGAATCCTATAGAAGAGTTTATATATAGGAAATCTTCCTGGTATTTTTGTGAGTATTTAGTAATGGGTTTCCAAGAAAATACATCCCTGTTTGGATACGAGCAGGTAGAGGTGGCTCTGGCACAGATGTACATAGGGGTAAAACCCGAAAACACCGCTTTGAGGTAGACTCGAATGGGAACTGGTACACGACAACGGGCCTTGCTGCACTCTTGGTTACGACACTCCCGGGGGATATGCTTTGGTAAATTCATAAGCTTAGTATGAACCATTATTAAAGGAATAAGGATAAAACAAAATAAATATTCACAAAAGAATATATGATCATGGATAACCTAGTTTGGAACCTTGGGGATCACAAGTTAGGTATAATTTTATTCTACATGTTTATCCTTTTATGCTTAAAGTTTCCTTTTCGTGATTATTAACTATGTATTTAAGCCCCTAATTATAGTTTCTTTCCCTAGTTAATGGAGGGAAATATAAGAACATGTCCCAACAACCAATGTGATAGGAAATGCGATGATTTCCGTATTAATATGACAGAGATTATTAGGGTATTAAATAATGATTATTATTTTTGAAGACGTTCACTATTTTGGGGAACCTATTTGATCGAGGTAAATAGATTACTACGGTATTTTCATTGAGGAGTAAGGGTGACTTATATTTTGATGAATCGATGGATTTAAGGTGAACATATGGTAATATAGGTTACTTATGGAAATGATTGACCTATCTTGGGGAAAATATGTTTAGGTTGTTTACTTTTGTTTTAAGATGTTAGGACTGGTTGATGTTGTTTGGAGATGAATGATAAAGTTTATCTTATAAGACTATGTTATCAAGTTCTTCTTGTATTTGGGTTTCAATCTTAGTTTAGTTTATTTTGAGGAATTTTAAGGACCATTATTTATGGAATGGTCTATGATGAACTTTGGGTAGTACCATGGAACTTTGAAGATTTAAAAGTAGTTTCCATTCCTATGGGATTCATTCTTTTTGAAGAGTTGTTTTACCTTACCCTTTCTGTTTTTGGGATAATGTTTAAAGATAGAAGAAATAAATAGTTAATCTTTTGTGGATTATGTGATTCTCTAGAATATGATTCTTGTGCTTTTGATGAGACCAAGTTGTTTTGAATGCTAATCGTTTGGAGAAAAGATTATTTTTCGTAGAAACCTATTAAAGGATGAATCTCTTCTTGAAGGTAGGTATATTTTCTTATGTTTTTGTTCTATTTAGTAAATGAATTCCTCAAAATTATGAAAAGGAACATAAATAAAAAACGTTGTTGGTTTACGTTTCCTACTAGAGAATCAAAGACCGTTTACACACATCATAAGTTTGTGATTTTCTTATTGTTAAATTTCTCGTAATCATGTTTTCTATCACTCTCCCTCAGAACATGAACCTTTGTTTTTTCTTCCATGTCCATGTTTTCCTACATGGAATCCTAGCATGGGTTTAATCGGGTGACCTTTTTACTTCCCTTTATTTCTTTTAAAGTAATAGTTTTACTGAGTCCTTTTCCGGTGTGGGACTTTCAATGAAATTTCAAAACCCAGTTTTAAAAATTGCGAGGACACAATTTCTTAAGGGGGAAGATTGTAACGACACGAAATTTTGAATAAATCTTGTTTCCTAATTTTGTGTGTTATTTTATATTATTTTTTTATATATACTCAACAAAACTATTTCATTGGATAACATGAGTATAATTAAAATGAAACTGTTGGGTTTTGACTGTTATATGACCATTGGTCAATATGACCGCTGGAAACTAAACATTTCGATATTTGTCTCTAAATACAAGTGACCTTGGTTAACTAATATAGATAGAAGATTCGATGGCCTCACCCAGTAGTCTTGGACCTATCGGAGCCCATCTAACAGAACATGGGAAGGAGGTAGCACCACTGGGCTTTGTTCTGGACCAAACCCAAGCCGAAAATCATCGTGTGAATCTAGAACAGGATCGCCTTCGCGAGAAGTTCAATCTGATAGAAATTACTACTCGTGCGATGTTGGCCGACCCTCCCTCATATTCTCTCACCTTAGCACACCTTACAGTTAGGTCCTATGCTGGTGTGATAAGGGGCTATGTAAGGAGACCATAACTTCCTTGTGTAATTCTTTTGTTTGAAATAAAAATTGGGATTTCTTCTTATGTAGTTTATGAATTTTCAAATGTCCGGATAAATATAGTATGCATATTTTTGGTGAATTTTAGAGAAAGGATATTTTTAATAAAATGTTTATGTAAACCTTAAATAATTAAAAATGTGTAATGATTTTCAAAAAATGGTCTTCTATAGTTATGTTCAGAACGAAATTTAGAGTCTAATAAGATCAACATGATTTTTGATGAATAGTAAATTATGAATAGTGCTTTTATGATTAGGATTAGTAATATGACCAAATGGATTAGTAATCTCACTTAAATAAAGTTTTAAAATCATCTAGGCACCTTGATTAATTAATGTGATTCAATAAAATGGTTAAATAATGGTTTCATAAATTATTATTCAAGTATTCGATTTTTTGGGTGAATAGTGTTTTTTAATTAAAAATTAAATTAAAAAAATTTAGAAATTTATTTTTATAAAATGGATTTCATTTTTTAACTCAGCGCATCGATATTATGTTAAGGTAATTTTTGGGGTTTTTTCTGAAAAAATGAATTTTCGGTGAATAGTGTATTTATTTAAAATTAAAATTAAAAATATTTAGAAAAATATATTTTATAAAATGGAGTTCATTTTTGAAATCAGAGCATTGATATTTGGTTAATGTGAAATTTTGGGATTTTTCTAAGAAAGTTGAATTTTCAGTGAATAGTAAAAATACAGTTTTTGGGTTTCTGTATGTTTAATGACATCATAGCTGTGTCATGGTGATGTCATGAGACATTTTAAGGGTTGGCCGACCTAATGTGATGGATATTTGTATTGGGGGACCCATGTTTCTTAACGTAATGGGAAATATCATGGGAGAGCACATGGTTTTGAGAAAAGCACATGTGAGGTGTCCCTTGGCCATTAATGCCTTGTCCCCTCACTTTCCCTATAAATACCAAGCCCTCCTCTCATCCATTCGACTCCAAAACCATCCTCAACGAAGTTCCGGTCTCTTTACCTCCCAAGGAGTCCTCCCAAGGTGCCCCCAAGCCGTCAAGGTCCAAACCTTTGAGTTTTAAAAGTTACATTTTAAGGTAAGGGATCCGACCTCTCTCTTCTTTTCAAGTAATCTCTTTTATGTCATTTATTTTATGCTCCATGTTCTTATGTTAAATGATGTTCTTTTATACTCCTCTTACTTCCCTATTAATGTTTATATAATGGGAGTTCCTCTATTACTCTCATTCTTTCGTTTTATGAAGTTTTAAGTGGCGCTGTTAGGCTGCCGAACATTTTGTAACCGATTCTTTCTCCCTTCTCATTTTTCAAGATCAATTTTCATGTAAAGTATTTCAAGTTCCTTTTTATTATGTTGGGGTATGATCTCTAAATTTATCATACTGATCTTTTATGATCATATGATGAGATACCCCATTTTATCTCTTCAATTCAGTATTTTGATGTTTTAAGTGACGTCGTTAGGCTGTCGAATTTTTAAGTGGTTCTTCACCCTTCTCGTTTTGAAGTTCTACTTTCTTGTCAATTCTTTCAAGTTACATTTTGTTATGTTGGGGAATGATCTCTATATATATCATAGTGATCTTTTATGACCATATTATGAGAGACCCCATTTGATCTCTTCAATTCAGTATTTTGAAGTTTTAAGTGGCGTCGTTAGGCTGTCGAATTTTTAAGTGGTTCTTCACCCTTCTCGTTTTGAAGTTCTACTTTCATGTCAATTCATTCAAGTTCCTTTTTGTTATGTTGGGGTATGATATATATATCTATCATACTGATATTTTATGAACATATGATGAGAGACCCCATTTGATCTCTTCAATTCAGTATTTTGAAGTTTTAAGTGGCGCCGTTAGGCTGCAGAATTTTTAAGTGGTTCTTCACCCTTCTCGTTTTGAAGTTATACTTTCATGTCAATTCTTTCAAGTTCCTTTTTGTTATGTTGGGGTATGATATCTATATAAATAATACTGATCTCTTATGACCATATTATGAGAGACCCCATTTGGTCTCTTCAATTCAGTATTTTGATGTTTTAAGTGGCGCCGTTAGGCTGCCGGATTTTTAAGTGGTTCTTCACCCTTCTCATTTTGATGTTATACTTTCATGTCAATTATTTCAAGTTAATTTTTTAATGTTGGGGTATGATATCTAAATCAATGATAATTATATTTTATGTTCATATGATGAGAGACCCCATTTGATCTCTTCAATTTAGTATTTTGATGTTTCAAGTGAAGCCGTTAGGCTGCTGAATTTTTAAGTGGTTCTTTCACCCTTCTCATTTTGAAGTTCTACTTTCATGTCAAGTCTTTAAAGTTATTTTTTTATTATGTTGGGGTATGATATCTATATATATCATACTGAACTTTTATGTTCATATGATGAGAGACCCTATTTGATCTCGTCAATTCATTCTTTGAAGTTTATGTGACGTCGTTGGGCTGTCAAATTTTGATAAGAGAAATCTTATTTTTGTCTTCCTTTCATGTTCTTAATTTCATATGGTACATCTTTAAATTTTAATTACCATGTTCATATATCCTTCATATACTGTCTATCTACTGTTTTATGGGTCATTTATAAATTTTTGACCCATGTCCCCTCTCTTTTCAATGTTTTCTAAAACCCCAAAATGTAGTTGTTATGCTGCAGAATTTTCGTCTCCAAATGCCTCTCTCTTTTCTAAAAATTATTTTATGTTATTAAGTGAATACTAAAAGATCTTATTTCTATAGGGGTATTCACATATATATCAAAATTTTCTATTTTAAATTCTGGGATTTACATGAATGAAACCCGCTTTCCCTTTCTGTGGGTTTAAAGTGACATAAAGATCTTGTCTTTAAAGTAGTTTTTAAAACGTTATGATTATGAAATGAAACCCATTTCTTTTATGCTATATGGGTTGTTTTTGAATTGATTGATGATGATATATGTGGCTCACATGATAATAAAGTCACGTCAAGGGTGCGCCCAGATAGCGCTCCAATGCATTGGGTAAAGACTTAATCTATAGAGATGACTTTTTAGACTGATACCTTGGTGAATAACGTTGGTAATTTTTAATGACACCTTGGGGATGGACCTTGGTGAAACGAAATGATTGTCAATATTAAATGTTTCATCCACATATTCAAGTTATGAAAAATTTTATTTTTATTATGATATGCCTCATGATTTCATTCTCATGCCTTAATGTTTTTTTCAAGACTTTATTGATGTATCTCAAGTTCATATGTAAAATGTTTCGCTTGTTTCCCTTACTGGGCCTTCTGCTCACCCTTTCTTTTGATGTATGTACCCAGGTTATCAGATGCAGTAATGAACTTAGGATGATCTTAAGGATAATCCTTTAAAGTGTTTAAGTAGAATGTTTTATGTTGTTTTCATGTATTATGTTCCTTGTTTCCAAGACACTAAACCTTAAAGATCCTCAGTTTTGTGTAATGTAATGAAAGTTTATTTTATAAAAAGGTGGGATGCTATAATCCTACTCAATTCTATCCTACTCCTCCACTATCAAAGAATCATACCCAAGTCTTTACCTACTGATCACTAATTTTGTATCCTTCCATAAATTACTAAACACCACAATAAACATTCCATTAAGAACCGAGGTTCTCATATTCTCTCACTTCAGATCACCCAAGGATACACCCACCTTTGAGGGAATCGAGTCTGAGAGGGGTTTTCAATTAATGGTTCCCTCACAACATTGTCCCATAGCTCCCATGGAAGTTCCCCTCTTTCCCACTACTATAATCAGCATAGGATTTGGAAGGTAGGAAGAGTCTTTCTTTTCTTGGTCTTCTTTTTGGACAGGGTTAGAATGTCCCTAGAATCCTGAGAGTCTTTTTCCCTTTCTTCATGTTTGAGCGAATAAACCATAAATAAATACATCTTCTTCCTAGTCAGAAGATGAATTATATAATTAATTAACCTCTCTTCCAATAATAGCGGTTTTTAGGGATGAATGCTTGTCCACCACTTGATTTGCTTCAATACCTCCATATTTATTTGTCTTCTTTTAGGATCCCACTAATATCCATCTATTTACATATTGAGGGAAAGTCAAACATCTCTGAGGGGAAAAAATTGGTTAAATTGGATGACTGGGTTACCTATAATCCCATTTGTACAATATGACATACATTTTATATATCCTTGTTTTCCTGTATGGCGGGGGGACTAACACCTCTAGTTGGAAAATATCGAATTAAATGGAAGAAGAGAATACATGAATATTAAGGGTTTTAAAACTAATAAATATATTAAAATAAACATTTTTATATTAACTCAATCCCATCGTATGGTTGCGTAATAGAGTTTTGTTATGAATGCACTAACTGAGTGGTGCTACATTCTTATGAACATACCTCACATGGTTGGATTACACAGTTAGAAGATACATGTTCCAACCATGATTTACCATATATTACTCATTTCATGGTTTCCCTAGGCACTCACATGGTTTAGAAAAATCATACGCCATCTACCAACCTACCCTGTGAGTCAAAATAATTATTGCATAGATTCTTGGAGGTGGTGCAAAATTTCTACTAACTAGGAACTTACCTTTCACCTCATGAAAGTCCTCTAAAAAATTCCAAACTCTTCATGAACTACCCAAAATTCATACAAGGAATTATGTAAAATGTTTTTTTAAATAAATAGTCATGAACATAAAATTGAGAGTTCTATATTCTCTCTACGATCGGTATTTTTTCCAATTAGAAAATAAAACCAGTGTTCACTTGCAGGTTTCTAGGCCATTACTCCATCATTTTCTTTTCATGCTCCCATGATTCGTTATGAATCGAACCATGTTTCCATTAAACCTATAGTAAATTGATTTATTTAGAGTCAAGAGATTATCATTCTTATTCACAATCCATAGTGGAAAAGGAATCAATATAACATCTAGTTCACGACTTACATGGTCCCATCAAATCACAAGGTAAGGGTCCTACTAGTATATATTCAATTGATATACAAGAAACAAATTATGCATAAAAATCAACTTTTGTGGAAAATCGAAATAATTTTCCACATCACCATATCATTCAATTTTCATAAAATAGGAAATTTACCATGGGGAAGATAGTACTCTCTTACCAAAATTTGGATCAACAAGACTTATAATGATTCTCATGAAAACAATATTATCTAACGTAGATGATAATGGTAAATAATGACGATCTAAAACATATTTTTGACATTAATAAGTCATCCCCACTTTTATTATCATTAATATATTCTAAATTCTCAATCTTATAAGGTTATTACAAAAATTAAAGTCCTAACCATTTCCATCCAATATTGATTAGAATGATAAAGTTAGACAAAAAATGTTTGAAAATGATACATATATATCGAGGCTAAAAATCTATTTTTCCATATGAACTATAATAGTAGTATATTCTCCCCTAACAGTCCACTAAAGTCATTTAATCAATTCCTAGAAATGTACTCCAATATTTGGTTCAACTTTTTATATTTTCCTTCTATTTGGGGATGATAATATTGGATCTTAGTCAACTAGAATCTATGGGATTTCTGTACGGATTTAAAAAACGTGACATAAACCCAGCTGCTTGGTCATATAAAATTGAGACAATAATGCCATGTATCCTTAACTTTCACCAAATATAGAATATATAAATGTATCTTAAAATATTATTTTCCTGATTTGGGATTACCTTATCATACATTAATAGAAAATATACTATCTCACATAAGTAATCATTGTTCTTATGCATAAATCATAGACCATTCAAAAAGTCCATGGTTATCTTCTCCTACTTCCACAAATGAACTAGAAAATACTACAACATTTTATTTGGTCATTAATACTTTTCCATGAACTACTGATAGATTAAGAGTATCGAGACATACTCTACTACATATCTTTTCATGCCAACCCAACAAAACTGTGGTTTCAATGCTCAATAATGTTTTTTAATCACATGGTGAATAAAATATTTAAAATGGTGGTAATAACATATTTTTTTAATAAGTCGATGGAACGACCATACAATCTCTAAACTATATCATTAAACTCATATATAAATTCCATAACTCAATGGTCACCCCACCATAGTGTTTTGACCCCATGGTATTATATCTCAGATATGTTGTCTGACAATTTATAACCTAGTCAAAAAAATTAGTAATAGAAAACTAGAAATAAAACTAATAAATATATATTATTGCACATTATAACGATGAATCTATTCTATAACTGATATAAACTACCATTTATCTGAATATTCTTTGGCCAATGGATAATTTTAATTAAAAATAAGGAAATATTATACTAAACTCCCATTACCTAATGTATAAATCATATAAAATTCAAATATTTGAACTTGGTTTTTCCCTGGTATTTTCATTAGATTCAAATATCCTTGTTTGAAAATATTTTTTAAACTCTTATTGTATGTAAAAACCATACAGTTCTCACCAAAACAATAATGGAACAATATCTTTAAGCCATGAACCAAAAAATATATCTCTAAATATTCGGTTTGTTAGTCCATATCATGTATCTATAACTATCATGATCATTATGTTACTTCATGATATTCCTTCATTAGAACACATCATGACCTAGATTTTGATGCATCACAATATAATAAATAGCCCTGTCCAGACTCTAGACAAATGAATATTAGTTTTGAAGTAAGTTTACTCATTATTTCTTGACGATATGTAAGGAATTCATGGTTCATTTTATTTAGACCATCATTCCTTATCAAATCTATCATTATTCAGTATAACTGTGAATAAATCAAAAAACAATCTTATATAATTTCTTTCTAAGATAATGAAACCACATATCAGAATGAAATTCATTGATGTTTTCCAAGAGATAACATCTTCTTTCATTTGAATATATATTGAATGTCTCTTTTTTGAAATGATACAGCCAAAAAATATAACTATTGAATCCAAAATCTCTCTATTAAAACATATCATAATATTTATTTTTCAATATAATGTTATACACAATATCCATGTGTTAATCACGGTCTACACTTTTTAGGAATAGACTAAAATATCATCAATAAACAACACCATAAATGAATCCAAATACCATAGAAAAACATGATTCATCAATTATATAAATATAGATGGTTCTTTTATAATACCAAATGTCATAAAAACATATTCATAATATCAATATCTTCTTCTATACACTTTCTTCAGAATATCCCCCTTCTGAACTCAATTTTTGTGATAAACTGAACGCAATTAAATTTTATATAACCAATTGCCTCCCGTCAACTAATCAAATTGATCATAAATTCATGGGAGACGATTTTATTTCATTATGATATCATGGTTAAGATTATTATAATACATTAAATGTCTAATAATTATATAATGTTCATCTCTGAAATGAATATGTGTTCTACACTAAGATGTGCTTGGTGGAATGAACAATTTTCTTTCTAACTCCTACAATTATGATTTGAGCTCCCTCAATTATATATATTACATCTTATAAGACTATAGGGAAATAGGAATAGCCCCTATTTATAGATCAACCATAAAATATAGTTTTCTTTTGGATGAAAACCATTTTAAATTTTCAAGAAAATAATTTGGAAGATAGTAAATGATAGTTGAAAAAAGAATATTTTTTATCTCATCCAAAGATTCTAAGGACAAAGCCCCTAGATGGAAAAATATGTTTCCTACACCTGACACCAAAATTCATTCTCTACTATCTTCATATCTCAATATCCTCTAAATATATGGGAGATTCTATTAATATATGTGAAAATATCATTTTGGGAATAACAATCACGGGGGCCTTGAATGATGTTAACCAATACAGACCCAAAATAATGTAATAATTATCAATCTAAAGAATAATGAAATCCTAATGAAACATATCCCCAATAATAGTTATTGAACAAGGTTTCTTCATAAAGGATAAATACCCCATTTCCCCTATTGGAGTATGAGGTCTCAAAATAGAACACAACCGATAATTATATAAACATATAATTTCAACCAAATGAGTATTAATAAACGAGTGGGATGATCCCATATCAAAATAGCTTGTATAACATTATAATAAAAAATAATTATTCATCTCATCACTTAAGGACACAATTGATCATCAATGATCACATGATCATGTCAATAATTTTTTTTACATGTTGTACTTTTCTCTTTGTAACTTTATTGAGAATTCATAGGTAGAATAGTCATTCTATTCATAGAATCACATTGGGTAGATCAGTTCTGATGATGAGAGTTATTCAGATGATTTTTCCCATCTAAGAATATGATTTATAAGAAATATGTGATGTGCCTCTATCACTGGACACTGGATCTCTAAGAAAATAATGCTGAATATTACCAATTTGGAGAAAAATTTGAAAATTTATGGTGTTACCATGAAAACCTACTTTGTATTCTTGGAAATCCAACAATAGAAACATCTAATATGTCATTTCATTTTAGGAATAATTTCTACATATCAAGTGGTCTGATTCAAAGGTGTTCTCATACATTGACTGTTGGTGGCCCATATTTTCCCATCCCCAACATTGATTTTCCCATAGTTTCCCATAGGAATAATCATTCTCCCTTTAAACATATTTCCAGAAATATCTCTTTCATTCACCATCAATGTATTGAAAATTTCTATATAATCGTTAATGCAGTGAATGAAAATCATTGAGAGGATATCTTATCTTATCCCAGAATCAAAAATTCATTCATTCATGGATACAATATTTGTATCTAATTTGTAAATTTTTTCAATATTCATATATTTCTCCCCATACATTATTATTGAGAGTGTCTTTTTATTCAAATTTAATATGTACATAGTTCTTACTATTCTAAAATAGTGAGGATAGAATTTTTTGTTGAACAATTTGTAAATAGGATCCAAAGTTATTATATATTTAATATTATATTGTATAGCTTAATCCCCCCATTATAATACTAGACCCTCCAATATATACGTCAATATCTTCACATTCATCACAACAGATGTCACATGGAAATTAATGATTTGATTCTTATTATTTAACTAGTCTTATGTTATTACAATTTGGAATACCCTAGAAAGAAGGTGGGTTCTTCTTTTGGAATTGAACTGAATGTTCCCCATATAAAATATCATTATTTTTATTACCCCTATCTATGGACTGAAACGGTTGGGAAATGTTTCAGACTATCTATTCATTCACATATGGGTCAGGTGCAACCATAATTTCAACAACCTCTTCAATTTTATTTCTATGATGTATAGTATGTACCATTCACTATTATCTCAGAAACTCAATTTATATATCACCCATAAGAAACTAAAGTCTGAAAAATTATAAATTATCATATAAACATGTACCATGATAATTCTTTTAAAAAATAATTCATTTTATCCATTTTTAAAATACCACAACCATTATTTCCAATTACGCTACAAAACAATCAATAGATAACTTGTTTCAGAGCAATTTTTTTGACATTTTAAAAAATAATAAAATCAATAATGAATAATAATGTCCTATTGGGATTTCTATTTAACAATGCATGATATGGAATAGTCATCATCTAATCCCATGATGATTTGGTGACAACAATTAGACATGTTTTCAAACAATTTTCTACCCAAACAAAGTCGTTAACATGATTTTTAGCATAAAATGGTTAGATATATCTTTTTATGATACACATTTCATGTTCAAAAAATCCTATATTATTTCTACCATCCTAATAAAATGATAATTTCCAACTCAAAGATGAAATAAATCTAACACTATTTAAAACATCTTGCACCTTCTCATTGGATAGAGAAAAGGTAGAGGTGTTACTGGACTTAGGTGACATCTCAAAGACACAAAAGGATGGTAATAATTGGAAATAGATTCAAAACATTTGGGGTATCATTTTAAACATAATGAAATGAAACAAAAAATATATATAATATAAACATCCAAACCACTCCATAATTCATGAATTATATAATACTAAATAAATAAAAAAGTATAATAATATCCAAGAGAAAACATATACAAAATAAAATAATCCAAAAGATCACTAAACTTGAACCAAGGTTCCATCCAATCAAGCTTGATAATCCTTCACCACCTAATATTCCCATAGTATAAAGATGCATCACTGGAATAATTATGATACCCTCTGTTTAGCTGTATCAAAATAAAAACAAATTCACAAAAGTTCATATACAGTGGATGAGTATAACTCAGAAGGATATCCTCCAAATACAACCCCACTAACAACAACAAAAGAATTACTAATTAGCAAATTTTTTATAGATAGTTTAATGGTGCATAAAATTTACCACAATTCATAAGCGGTTCCTTGTAAAAAAATTAAGGAAAAAAATTAGAAGATTTTTCATTTATTTCTCAAACTCATTCCATGCTTCCACACAAAAAACACACTTGCATGCAAGGTGAAAGATAGATACTCACAATTGGTCTCTCATCCATGCAACAAGACATCACTAGGTTGACATTCTATGTGCACCCCAATGGAACAAATCTCATATCCAGGGTCATGCCCTTATTTACAAATTTTACATGCCTTTTATTCACGGTCATGTGAAAAGAAATAATATCACTCTGGCCATTTATTGAAAATAAAATTCCAAACCATTTCACAATTTTTTTTATTGAAATAAATTCATCAAACATCATGTGTGATCAAAATCAAACCAAAATTTAGAAATCAAAATTTAAAATCCACACAATGGCATTCTGAAAGAACATATATTATCCCATGGTTCACAAAATCCCTTATGGAAAGTGGTTTCCATCATGAATCACAATAAGATTTAAATTATTATTACAACAA
This sequence comes from Viscum album, assembly GCA_963277665.1. Taxonomy (NCBI): domain Eukaryota; kingdom Viridiplantae; phylum Streptophyta; class Magnoliopsida; order Santalales; family Viscaceae; genus Viscum; species Viscum album. The sequence goes on along the minus strand of OY728134.1, from coordinate 1,390,617,010 downwards.
TCATTAATCCATTATTTTTCATCATGTACAATAAAAGTTTGTTATGAGATAGAAAACAACTACCTATAAATGGATAGTGAAAATGAATAATAACACTAAACAATTCTTGGTCTTGTCACACAACACCCACCCTCCAATAGATCCAACCAAAACTCAATAATTTTTTAAATAAGAAATATATATCTATCCATGGAGAACTATATATCATAATCTAAATGATATAAATTTCGATTATTTAAGGAGATAGATAGGAAATGAGACCTACCTATGAATCTATATATTCAAAAAATATGAATTTTAAAGAAAAAAACTATTTATAGAAATGATATTGCCAATGTACCCTTATGATAGAGTGTAATTTGGTACCTTGATAGAATAGGGGACGAATTAGGGTTTTTGGGCCTTAAACTGGTTCATTTTTTTATTAATTAGACCTCATTACATATCTGGGTCAGAAGATTTAGAATACCATACCTCGACTGTGTAGTGATACTCTCTTTTTGCCATAACTTAGATGACTGTATTGCATGGTTAGAGAAACCATGAACCTAATATGTTTTTTTCAATGATTTACTTTTCACAGTTTCCCCTAGGAACTCAAATGGTTTAGTCAAACTATGTCCCTACATATTGAATCCCATAACATGTTCCATATTTTTCTGGTGATGTTTCATGGTATCTAGTATTCCTGAAAAAAAATAAACATCTTGAAATAGCTCACAAACTAGACCAAATAATTCCATACCTCCTAAAACTCCACCAATAAGTTATTTAAGTTAAAAATAAATAAATAAATTTTCATATACCTGAAACATGGGGTGATATAGTCCCAATAAAACTCTATAGAGATTCACTATCATGATATGATATCATAATTAAATCATTATTAATGGTTTTATGGAATATATGGAAACAAATCCAATCCCTATTGGTATAATACTTAATATAAAATATTATAAAGGAATAGATGAAATGATTTTTTAATAAAATAGGGAAAAATACTAAAAATAACGCATGGTGTAAAAATTTATACACAAATTGATTCTATCCAAAAATAATTTTAATTCTTTTATGATTTTTTTAATATATGGGATGAATATTCACAAATTAGAGGATTATATGAAAACACTCATAGGATAAGTTCAAAATATTGAATAATTGGAGAAAACAATATATAACTAGAAAAGAATAACATAATTCTAAAAAAGATATGGATGCCAGAATGAAATACTGGAATAATAAAAATTTCATGAAATAGTTCTAGGTAGTTTTGGAATATTAGTAGAATATGACCATGAATATTGAGAAAGAATATATGGATAGTAAATTTAATATAATACATATGGTAATAGAAGAGAAGTCTAGAGTACATGAGGGGTTATCAATAGTGGTGTATTTAATATTTAGAAAAAGAAATCTGATTGATATGAGGAATTTAGACATGAAATGAAATTTTTATTACCCATTACAATTATTAATAATTGATTATAATATGTTTAGAATAATAAGGAAATGAATATGACTTGACCAGATAGGCAAGGAAAACCAATTACCACAAAAAATATGATCATGGGAATAAATAAGATGTGAAAACCAGTGAGGCTCAAAATTGGTTAATGGAGTTAACATAAAACCTCTCATGATGAGTTTTTGAGAAAATATATTTCAAGGGTGAATGGAATTAATCATCCAGAGTGTTTTAAATAATAAACTGAAAATTTTAACCTATTATTAAAAAAATTATTTATAGTTTTGTTAAAATTTAGAGAGTTTTATGAGAATCAACAAGGTTTCACATCTTGATAACATGAGTAAAAGTCCATTAAAAAATTAAAAAAAATCCAAAAATATTGAAATATTAGGAAACCCACAAGGGGTTGAAAACATGAGGTGAAGATACCATATTTTCAATCTAGAATTTAATTTTTAATTTAAGTAAGTCATGGATAATTGATATAATATAGTATGAGAATCTCACATTGAGGCATGTTCTATAATGGTATGAAAAAAATTTCTATTGATGTTGTGTTGGTTGATAAAACAATGGTAATTATTTGGAGTTTTCACCTTGATGTTTTAATTTTTTATGTATTTGTTTATGTGTTGGTAGGATTTTGAATCTATTAAATGTGGTTTAAACTAACATAATTGTGAAATATTTGATAATGGTATCACATGTATTGGATTTTATTAAAATACATGATTTCCATGTTTATATATCTATTTATCTATAATTGGGTTTCCCTTGTAAACTTCGAGTAGATTAACAATGGTGTCCTTTCAATAGAAACATGTGGAATAAACCTTCTCAAAATATGTTAATTGTTTTTATTCACATCTGGAAATGGAATAAGCATTTCTTGAAGGAATACATTTATATGAGAAAATTATTATAATTTCATTTATATTTATTATAAATAATGGGTAGAATAAAATGATTTAAAATCCCATATATTGATTTATAACTTCCTCTTGGTATTGAAAATATATTAATGGGTATATTATTATTTTCATTTGATGAGTTATATTTCTACTTAATAGGGAAGTAATAAATATGTTAATATTTTTTTAAGGAGAGTGGTGATTCTTAGTGTATTATTATTGACACATCTGAAAGATTAAACGTGATTATTGTACATTATAATCATCAAATGTTGAAAAATATATTCTAATGTGTGGTGAAACATGGTCTACCAAAATCGGTGAATAGATGAAGGAATAATTTTGACAATATGTTTTTATTCATAGGGAGTGGTAAGGAATTTATGATCAATATGGATACATAAATAGGATTAGATGTTAAAATTATATGTATTGATATTAAATGGAAGAATGAAATTTTTTTTTGGTTGGTGAAAAAATGTCTACAACATTAGATAATATATAGAATCCCACAAGGATGATTAAGAACCTCCTGATATAATTCTGACTTACGATTCATTATTGTAAAATAATATAGCTACAATTGAGAGGTTAATAATAATATGAACAATAATATATGTGACTAAAATATTAAAAATGTGAAGAAAAACATAATCCTTCAAGTTCTATCAGTAGATGAATCATATGCCCTTTCTTAATAACAATGTTTTTCTATATTATTTCTTAGGGGGGAATAAGTAGTTTTTCTAATTAATAATATTGTATTGAAAATCAAGAGTGTCACATAGTGTCATAGGATTTTATAGATCATAATTATTCTGATCCATAATCCATTTAGTGGGAATACTATTTTATGACACTTAGTCATTGAATGTACTTATGATATACCAATGGGGGAAAAGAACATCGAATTTACATTATGATGTCTATGAGGAAGAAATGCATGATGCAATGCACATAAAGACTGTAACAATGTGAAATGAAGTATATTTCTATAGAGAAATTGAAATAAGAATGTTCCTGAGTCTTATGGATTTTTAAAGTTATAGAATCCTACCATATTTGAATAATTTTGAATAAGAATTTACCAAAAATATTCATAGATTATTTTAAATAAGGATATTACCTTGATACAATGATCATGGAGTTTCCATATTTCTTATGATGAACATATTAATAAACATAATATTCTGTTAGTATAAATATATGATGGTACTAAAAAGAAAAATCATGGAGTATTCGTTAATTGAGACATAGAAAAAACTCAAGTGCGAGGGTTTCATAAGATCTTGATACATATATGTATTATGAAAGAGAAGTAGTTTTAATATTGGGTTCTATTCAACTAAAAGAGTAATGAATTCTTAGGCATATGATTACATGACATGAACCACTTCACGAAATATCATTAAAGAGTTTCATGGCCAACATAACTGTGAAATAAACAATTAAATCTCTTAAATAATAAGAACATTTTCTAAATTTATGATCCATATTATTTTGTTAGAGAACCATTTTCATGAGGTTTGGAGTACACTTTGAGTTATATAAATATATTGTGCTATAGGATCATCATTGTGTAGAATAATTTTATCTTTTTGTAAACTCTAAAATCCATGGAAGAATAGTAAAACCTATGCTTTAGATAATTATTGGTGAAATTAGTGAAACTATGTTCGATGGTACAAAAAATATAGTAAGCATTGTGATTTTCTTTTAAACCATTTCAATACAGTAATATTATCTATATCTCATACTTCTACAAATGAGGTGAGGTGGTGAGTGATTATTAAATAGACCAATAACCTTAACATGTTCAAGATGTTAAATTAAAAAGATAATTGATAACCAATGTATAATTTTTTCACCTCCAGTGTTGGGTAAGTAACCATTTCTTTATGTTTTTTATGTATATAAAATATACTGTTAATGTTTAGGAGAGTTTTGAGAGCCTTTAGAGTGTTTTGGGGATTTCATAAAGGTTCCTAGTTGGTTCATGATTTCAGAAAACTGTGCAACACCTATAGGAAATCGCTCAAATAGAGAAAGGGACTATGTAAAAGGTAGATGTGTAGGAACATAGATTTTTCAAACTATGAAGAAGCCTAGAAGAAACCGTGAATTTTGAGGTGATGAGATCTAGAATGGTCGGCTCATAGTTATCTAATCATGTAATAGAAAAATGTGAAGCCTCTCTTAGGGTAGTAGTTCACATCATTAGAGCACATTTTTTCTTAACCCTCTGACTAACAATTCATGGTTTAAAAACATTATCCACTAAAAGTGGATATAGGAAAGTTTTATTTTTTAACCACTTTATTTTTCTCCAAAATAACTTAACTATATATTTTCTCCTCCCAATTTAAATGAAGTTTCTACCATATAAATTTAAGTGATCTCAATGTGTCACATGGAGAAGTAAAGCTCGATTATTGCAGAAAGTCATCATTCTTGGTAGATTTCCATAGATATACTCCACCCTCTCTCTCAGTTTCTTATATCTACTTCTGTTGTGGATAAATATTTGATATTTAATGAAACATATGCTGATATTTGGTCTTCTTGATGATAGGGGAGGGGACATATGGAATGTTTTTTTAGATTCAACCAGGTTTCAAAGATGTTTTTCGCGTCTTTTAACATTCATTAAAAATTCTCGAGGTATATGGATTCACTCTCTACTCCAATATTTAAAACATGAAGGGTTAGTTTCAAATTTATTAAATTTATTGTATTTTATTGTGATATTTTTTGTGTAATCATGGTAAAAAACCACTTTACTAATTGTTTGTGTACATTTGTGGAATTGCAAAATTGTTGTGCAGGTGCATTGAAAAATTACATTGAAATGTAAATTTGAAAATAGTTTCTTGATTTGATTCATGGAAAAAGAAGTTGTAAAAATATTTTCAAAAATATACTATTTTATTGATATGTATTTTTCATTTAAATAGTTTAGGTATTTAATGGGTTTTTATATTGAAATGGATATGGAATTTGAATGGTATTGGTAGGGATTTTGGGCATACTGGGGGGGGGGGTGTTCATATTTCATTATGAGGATTTGTAGAAATATAACATTGTGTATGGTTCTAATAGTGTAATGCAACATAGGATATAATTACATTGTGAAACATAGTAGATCAATGAGAAACCACTCACATGTATGGAACAATCATGACAAAGCATTCATTGATGAATGCATTGATTTTGGATTAGGTTGTGTTATGAAAAATGGATTTTATGAAATGGTTTTAGATCAAGGTATCATTTTTTTCCTTATAACATCTTATAGATTTAGAAAACTATATTCTGATGGAATTTTATATATTTTGATCAAAACTATATTTAGAAATTATATTATATAAAATGTTTTATATAAATGTTCTTTTTGGATATTTCTTAGTGGCCTGAATAGGGAAGTCATATGTGGATAACCTACTAAGATTCATTACTCATCCATGATTTGGCACTATCGTTATTTTTTAGATATTTTATATTGATATTTTGGAAAAGGTAATGTTTCTGACTTCTATAATGATGATTAGTGATACTTGTGTTGTCTTGTGGAGTTAGAGAAAGTAGCATATTGGGGCTTTGGAGTATGTCTGTTATCATTGATTATTGTTTGATTTCTATTTTGTTGTATACTATGATATTGTAGTCTTCTATTGTTGTACATGTTTTTAGTTTGATTTAAATATCAATTTTTTTCATATATTTTTCATTCTCTGATTTCATTCATCATGTAGTGGTTTAATTTTTTATGATATGTTTGGTTGCTGGTTTTTTTCATAAGTAAAATCATCCCCCATCTAATAATGAATCCCATGTAATTTATTTCCAGCCTTTGGTGACATGGTGATGTCTCTTAAGGATATGTGATGTCCTTCCTTCTCAATATAATGAGAAGAAGAGGGATTTTACATGTGGTATCAGCTTGGCCCTTCCAAATATCTTTCTAAAACAAGATGTATTTGACTTGGTATTGGTTATCGGTCTTGGAGTTGAATTCATTTTGTTGATTTCATGGTTTAGGATCATATAATAGAGTAGGATTTTCGAGACATGAAATATAGACCATAAAACAACATAACTAAACTATTTTATACTAAACATAAAGTATGCTGGGAGTTGTGTACATTAGTTATTTGGAGACACATATAGGAATTGAAATATCACGGTCATGTGTTTAACCAATGAAATGAGAATTACATTCATTGATTTAAGGACATCCCGAAAGAAGTGAATATCGAATTTTGATTAATGATTTGATGAAAATTGATTATTTTAAGAATAATATTTTGATCAAATGTGATATTTTGAAAAAGGGAATGATTGTACAATTTTAAAAATGGAATGATATTAAATTTAATAGTGATGTTTTCCAAAATGGTATGTGAAACGTGACAAATTTTGGACAGCACAATTGTGATAGTATGATGTGGTAGAAATTTAAATTTTGAATCATTATATTGCAAGAGTGTAGGACTTATGGAATGTGTGGTGATTATAGAAAATGGCACTCAGGTGGTTTCATATAAATCAATAGGAAGAACCTGATGAGAATGTTGTTTCAAATGAGCCACAGGTGAAACAAAAACTATTTCAGAGTATTGTCCCTAAATTCCAGGCTATTGACTGTGGGAATAAGAGGGATGATCTGAGGAAATTGAACTATTCCATCCTATTCCAAAATAAAATTCTACCCACATTTCAGGGTGATTGAAAACTTGAAATAGTGGAGGTGTGGATGACTATAGTGAAACATATCTTTGTTTTCATCATAACACAAGTGGAGATAAAGGTCAATCTAGTGACATATATTCTAGAAGATTGTGCACGCATGTTTTGGTATTTAACAGTTCATGAATATTTATACCACGACCTTACATGTAAGAGTTTTGAGTAATTTTTTAACAAAAAACACAATCCCTAATTGTTCAGAATTTAAATAATGAAGGAATTATTCGTATTGAATAAGGAAAATATTTTTATCTTAGAGTATGTAGAAAAATCCTTGAATTTAGCATGCTTTCCACCAGAGGATACTCCTGGAATGTACTTGAAGTCTTACATCTTTGAATATAGGTTGAGGTAGGAGATTTTCTCGAATATTGTTGTTCTCAATATTACAGGTTCTATAGAGATTGTAAATATAGAAATTTTAGATGAAAGTTTCATCTTAGTAGCTTGGATTGGAGGATGTATGTTGAGACCCGTGGGAAATTGTGGGAACTATACTGAGAGGAGATTGTGGAAGAGGGACTCCATTTCTAATGTGGGATAATTAATCAAGACAAGAAGGTTGGTTCAGTGAATCTTCCTCCAAGACCCATGAATAAAAATTGATGTTTCCAATGTGGTTCATCTGATAACATGAAGCAGGGTTCTATGCCACCAAAATGAGCATCCCACAACTACAAAAATATGGTGCACCATTAGTGCTATTGTAGTAGTTCTCTGAGGTCGGGTGTTCAAGACACTTTTTAGGTGTCAGAGGCATCATATGCCTCGACGAGGCGGGGAAAACATAATCAATATTATTAGAAAAAAATATATCTATACTGATTCAAAAAATTCCATGATTATGAAGATTCTTAATTGGATTCATGTTTCATTGATGGGGGGTGAGTAAATGATTTTTTTCTTATATTTTTCCTTACAAAATAAACATCACATCCTATGTAAGATTTATTTACCTACTGAACACAATCCAAACACACAACAATTGAAACAGAAGAATTTACAAGGTTCTCTACTAAACAAGAGTATCTACATCCTTGGAATGGTATTGAGACAGTTCAATATCAGACCCTCAACTAGAAAACAATTCTTTAGTGGGGAATATAATGAGTATGATGTAACCTTACATTTGTGTGTCACTTTGAAAATAATCCAATAGCTTGTGAGATCCTCATAGCACAAAATTATAAATTTAATGATTTGTTTCATCTTGATATGGTTTCAAAAACTGGATCATTAAAAAAATATTCTCTTTAATAACCTGAAGATGGTAGGAACCTCTCAGAGTCCTCTGTGAATTTTCATGCTTCGTCTATGAATTGCCTATATATTCTATAAAGTGAACTTCAACACATATTACAAGTGCATCGTATACCACATCAACCTCCACAAACTATATCTTCTCCGTGGACTGTCACCACGCCATGTACAACCTCTGCACATCTTTTTCATGTACCACCTCATCATACCTCTTCCACATACTGCATATGATATTTAAGAATTCGTTCTTCCATATACATCTCTTTCTAATACCATGATATGTTTCATCTTCCACATACAAAATTTTCCTACATGAATACCATCTTTTACTAACTTCTTACATTCATGGAATTCTACCTTTCCAACAACTCCATACATCACCAAATTTCTTCCCACAACAAAGATGTTCTCTTAATAATTTTTCCCTATAAGGAAGTGATTAATATCCATTATATAGGAATATAACTATTTAAATTATCATTATCTACTTTACCATAATTTTTAATGTGGTACAATCTTCACTATGTACTAAGATTCTCATAAAAACCGCAATTGTCCCACGAACCATTATTGTCCGCAAACCGTTTCCATAGGCTGTTTTCTTAAAACCCTTATTCCTTCATGGTGGCTACTATCACCATCTACATTTTGTGAATAATTCCCTTCACCACAAAATTTTTACCTATTGTGAACTGAAATCATCCCAAGAACCATGATCCACCCACTAACCATTTCCTCTATGTGGTCCGCACACCATCCGTGTATCGTTCTTCATGGAACTCATAGCGATATTATATTGAATCCTTCCTTTACCAAAATTCCTTCACCGATCCATGTACCACCTATGCTTTCCGTGAACTTCCCTTCATTTTCTATGAACTACACTCTGTGAAATCCTTTGCAAAAAATATTCTTTTTCCAATATAACAAATTCATGATTTTGAGTCCCAAAAATTTGGAAAGACACTAGGAAATAACGCCACTATATGATCTACTTTTTCAAAACACCCATGATACTCTACTATCATCTAGAATATTAAAAAAACAACTTATGTCATTAAAAACCATATTTTTGGTGTTATATAGTACTTGATTGAGCATCTATAATAGCATCATATTTTTTGAGGAATGTATCCAAAAATCCCTTTATTCCAACAATATATTTTCTTTTAATCAAAAAATGAATATGATTTGTAACTCCTTTACTCTCCCTTTCCTTCATAATTCTTTCATTATAAGATATCCCAATAGTATATGATATTTTTTAAATAAAAATCAACAATGAATCATAAAAATTTCAATGTTTTTTAAATTGTGAATTAATTTATCATCTTTGAAAAAAAAGACAACACTATTAAAAAACTCTTCCTACATCCTTCTCCAGCCAAATTGGTCCCAAAAAACTTCTCTAACAATGCAATATAAATTGGGAAACAAGGATCAATATTAAATAAAGAAGAAATTTTATAGAGATGAACAAGTTATTATGGATAATCAGTCTAGACCATCAACCATGAGAGATACAGTTATTTTGAATTCTATCCCTACGAAACTATTATATGATACGAGTGAATTCAATTCATTTATTCTTATCATTTTTTTATTTTATACATTTAAAACTATAGATGATTCCTTCTATGATAATACATCATATTATTCTCAGTCCAAAAAAGTGTCCAACATTTGTGTGTAGAGAATGTTCTATAACTATGGATGGAGTTGAGATAAAATGGGATTTCTCTATTATTGAGAGGGATGATAATAATATAATTTGAGTTGGCATTGGTTAAATAAGTTTAAGGCATGCATCGAATTGTATACACGAAGATATAGTTTTAGAACTAATGATGTTGTCAAGAATCTCTTTAGAGGAGAGAGGAAAATAAAGATAGGAGCAACAAGATTGTTTCCTTTAAGAGTTGGAATGATCTCGCACCAGTTATCAATGTTGTTTTTTTCATCGATAGACAAGATCGAGATGAAAAAATTTCCATTAGTGTTAGATCTTTTTCCAAAAGTCTTTCTCAAATAATCTTCTAGGTTACCACCATTGAAAGAGGAGTATTTTATGATAGATATACTTCTGAGGAACAATCCTATTTATGTTCTATGTTATATATTAGATATAATGGAATTAATGGAACTAAAAGTGATGTTGGTGGAACTGGAAAGAAAATGATTCAGTCATATGAGCACGTCTTTATTATCATCACCAATCATCTTTTTCAAAAAAGAGGATAAAAACACTTTTGTTATGTTTTGATCATCACATGACTAAAAAGATATAATAAATAAATGGTATCTAATTCCATGAATTTATGATATGTTTGATCAACTAAGAGTGTTTATGTTTTTATCAATGATTGACTTGTAATCAAAATGTCATAAATTGCACGTGAGAAAGGAAGATATTCCGAAAATAGCTTTTAGAAGTTGATATGGTCGTGATGAATATATTGTAATTCCATTTATTCTTATGAATTCATTATCTCCCTTTTATAAAATTGAGTAATCAATTATTTCAATGGTATATATATTTTTGGTGGTGGTGTTTGAGGATGACATATTAGTGTATTCAAGGACAATGATTGAGTATGGGCAACACTTGGTGATAGTGTTGGGAATATCAAGGGATCAACTTATGTATGGAAAATTATCCAAGTGTGAGTCTTGGATACAAAATGACAATTTCCTTGGCCTTTTATTCTCTAAAAAGGTGTTTTGGTGGATCTAAAAGAGATAGAGGCCATTATATCATGGCATCCATCAAATAATTTTGTTACGATAAAGTGCTTACTTAGTCTTTAAAGTTATTTTAGAATGGTTTTTTTGCTTTTCCAGGCCTAGATTAACTTATTAAATGTTTTATAAAGAATAATATTCCATTCAAATGGAATGAAGAATTTTATAAATATTTTCAAGGGATGAAAATTTTCCTTACATCAGCAAAAATATTGATTTTCTCAGAATCTGGACAAGGTTACATGTTGTTAGTTGATGCTTTAGGAATGACATTGGGGTGAGTTCTCTTGAAATTATATCATGTTGTTTATTGTGGTTCAAGGATGTTTTGAGAGCATGATAGTAATTACCCAACACATGATTTGGATAGAGATACTATAGTCTATGATTTGAAGACCTGAAATCATTATCTCATTGGTGAGAAATTTCCTTGGTTTAGAGATCATAAGAGCTTAATAAATATTTTATCAGAATGGTATTTTAATTTGAGAAAAAAATATGGATGGAAAATCTTCAAATGTTTGATATTCACTTGATGTATAATTTAGGAAAATAAAATATGTTGGTTATTGTATTTGGAAAATATTCATATTCTTTGTTGGAAAACAAGGCTTTAGATCAATGATAGTTGATTTCTTTAATAAAATACATGAACATGGAATGTGAAGATCAAGGTGATGTAGAAATATTCTTCTATGTATCATTAGTTCATAATATGGAAATGATGTATAATGAAGTAATGGTTTCTGATTAAAATTGTTTGGCAATGAGTGTAATGATCAATAGGGGTGATACCATTGAGGGATGGAGACTGGATTTTAGTTCAGTGTTTTGGTTCAGATATTGGATGGTCCTACCTATGTATTTTCTTGAATAAATCCTTCCTCATTACCACCATTCAATATGGGATGTTCATATTATAATAAAAATGATTTATAAGTCATTAAAAGAATAGTTTTTGTGGCTCTGTATGAATAGAATGGTGGCAGAGTTAATTTCAATATTCATAAATATTTAGTAGGTTAAGGTGATTCATCAATTACTAGAAATTATGTTGTAGTATTTAAAAATCCCAATTTGGATATGGAGAAGATAGATATTGAATTTTTGATAGGTCTGACATGAACGGTTCAAAAACATGATTCCATACGGGTGTGCTGGATAAAATCACCAAGTCAGATCATTTTAGTAATATATATGAATCCTATATAGTAGAGGACTTATCAAAAATAAATATCCAAAAATTGGAAAATCTGCATGTACTATTAGTTTCAGTTGTGTTAGAAAAATATCCAACGATTACCTCTCACTTTTAGAAATCCTTACACAAATCCATTGGGAATCATTTTAAAAGGATTATGATTTATCATCCTTAGAAGAATGGAAAATCTAGGAAGATGATTCAAATGTTGTACGATATGTTTGAAGAATGTGTAATGATTTTTTTGGTTCTGGGTAGGGAACATATTGCAATTAGATTTCTCTTTTAACAATAATTATCATTTCTTGATAAAAATGGGTCCTTTTTAAGAATTGTATGGATTTTATTTTCCTTCTCCACCTTTTGGGGTTGAAATAGGTGTGACATCACTCATTGGGACATGCCTTGTCCATAAAAAAATGGATAAGATTGAGTTGATCCACAAATGAATAGAGACGACTTAAAGTAAGAAGAAATCACAGGTGGATCATCATTGATGGCCATTGTCTTTCAACGTGAATGATCACATGTTTTTGAAATCTATCAGAGGGTTGTACATCTTTTTTTTTTATATAGTTCATGTTATCACTTAAACACAATATCCTTTTTGAGATACATGAATGGGTTGGTGAGGTATCATATCAGTTAACATTTCTACAATGATTCAGTATGGTGCATAATGTGTTTGATTTATCTCACTTGAAAAAATATCATCTTGATCCTAAACATGGGATTCTATGTGATCATGATAAACTAGAGTCGGATTCCATGATGGTGTACATGCCAGTGAAGGTTTTGGATATGCAAGAGAAATTCTTGTGTTGAAAAACATTATTCTAATGTTGTTTTTTGGAAACGCGGTCAGATTTGGGAATAAACATTCAAACTGGAGAAGAAAATTAATGGTCAATCCACATAATAATTTCAAAAATATGTTTTTTTCTACCATATAGGGATGGAAATTCCAATGCTGGGGAGAATGTAACACCACCAGTTTCTAGTAAGTAACCCCTTATTTAGGATTTTTACATATCCAATGTATATGGGTAATGTTTTGTAGAGTTTTGAGAAAAAAATTTTATGTTTAGGGGATTTTTTAAATGGTTCATTGTTGCTTCATGGTTTGGAAAAAATGAGCAGATACTATAAGAAACTATTCAAAATGATACTATGGCCAAGGATAAGGTGCACAAGAAGGTTCATAGATTTTCCAAACTACAAGAAAGAATTGGAGAAACCATGAGACATGAGGTAATGATTTTAGTATGGTTGGATCAAATATTTCCTAACTATGTGAGCCTACCATTTGAGGTCTCCCTTTGGGTAGTATCTAGTGCATGGTTAGTGCATAGTTTTTCCTAACCATGTGACTAACAATAAAGGGTTTAAAATCTAGATCAAAAAAATGTGGATCTCGGTTGGTTTTATGTTTTGACCCCATGTATTTTCCCAAATGACCATAACTCCATAATTGATACTCCTAAAGGGAAATAAAGATTCTCTTATCATATTAGAAGCAATCCAAAGGTGTTTTTTGGAACATTGAATCTCTATTCTTGAGGTAATTCATCATTCTTGATGGTTTTTAGTGGTTTTACTTAGATCGACTCATCCTTATATATAATTTTAATATATCTACAACTATTTTGGATACATATACCATAGATAATTCCACAATTGATGATAATTTACGTTTTTGATGATAGCGGAAGATATCTAAGGAGGGTTTTAAGAGATTCAACCCGGTTTCATGGATGTTTTTCATTTTGTTTATCATTTTCACAAATTCTAATGGTAGGTGGATTAATTCTCAGCACCTATATATAGAAAATTAAGAACTAGTATCAAATTGAGTAAATATATTGAAATTAACTTTGTAATATATTGTGAAAATCATAGTAGAGACCCTCTTTAGTGATAGATTGTAGATTTTTGTGGAATTTCGAAATTGTTGTGAATGTTCTTTGATTTGTTTGTTTAAAATTTTTATTTTAAAATGGTTTCTTGGTTTTATTCATGGATATAGGTGTTGTAAAAATATTTTGAATAAAATATTATGTTATTAAAATGGTTTTTGAATGTATTTTTTTTCTTTTAAATGGGTTTGGATTTGGAATGGTATTGCATGGATTTTTGGAAAACATGGTGGAGTGTGTTTATATTTCATTAAATGATGTGGTCGAAGTTTGACCTTATGATTGGTGCCAATGTCGTCATGGAACATGGGATAAAATTAACTTTTGATGACTTCCTAGATTTAAATGAAATTGATCATAATTACGGAACTATGAAAATAAATAATATATGTATGAATGTATAGATTTTAGCTTGTATAGAGTTATGCCAAATGGAAATTATGAAATGGTTTTAGAGCATGGTTTGGTCATTTTCCTTGGAATGTTTTACTATTTTTATAAAATGATTTTACTATGTAACTTTTTTATATTTGGATGTAAAATGTTATTAGAAATTGTTTTAAATAAACTATTTTTTATAAATATGCTAACTTAGTATATCCTGTCATTCGGGGAAAACCTAATTAGTTACATTACTCACCCCTGATTTGAAATTTTGGTACATTTGAAGATGTTGATTAACAATACACGGGAAAAGGTAAAGTGTTACCCTTCTCTTGTGGTGATTAGTGATGCATGATAAATCATGTGGAGTTGGAGTAGGAGAATGTTTGAGATTTGGAGTCTTGTGGTTTTCATTGAGTATTGTTGGTTTTTTCTTCCGTTGTATACTTTGATGTTGTATTCATCCTCTATGGTACATGGATTTAGTTCGATTTTAATATCTATGTTTTTTTAGTTTTATTTCATTTATATCATGCCTAATTTCTTGTTTATAGTTTGTTTTTTTGGTGGATTTATTTTTAAGTGGATAATCATTCCACATCTTTTAATAAAGCCCTTGGAATTTATTTCCACACATTGGCTTATTGGTGATGCCGCTTAAGGCCATATAATGTCTTTCCACCTTCTAAAGCCAATGAGAAGAAGAGTGATGTTATTACCACTGATTCACTCCTCATCTCTATAGTACAAAACCAGTACATGGGATCTATAGTATATTGACATCCCTTTAAATATATTAATATGTAGTTTTACAATTGGGTCCTGACCTGTCTTATAAGGAACAACTATTAATAATTTTAGATAATAGAGATAATGTACTATGGAAAATGACCACTCACTGAATTATAATTTTGATGAAGTAAAGTATGAAGCAGAGTATGTGAAGAGTAAAAAGTACCCACATTTGATTTTATTAGGGTAACCTAATTTAATGGATGAAATTCCTTTAAGGAGTGGAATATACCAACCAACAATTTACATGTTTACTATAATTTAAACAAATATTGTGTATTCAAAATATTAAGACTCATGAAACACAGTTCTAAAATAAATATTTTCTTATTAAAATTAAATGAATTTCTCTATAGTTAATGAGAAATGAATTGTAATATAATATATTTTAAAAAATTGGTTATAATTCACATTAGAAAAAACATTTATTTTAATGAAATTATTTTCCTAAATTAATTATTTTCTTTGTCATTAAAATGAATTGATGAAATTTAAATACCCTATAGTTAAATTAATTTGTAATATTCAAGGAATAAATAAATTACTAAAAGGAGTAATAATTTTACAATTCACTAATAAAGAATAATGATTTCATTAAATAAATAATATTTATATTTTTTAATTTAATTAAAAAAATTATTTAATTTTAAAATATTATTTTAATAAAATGTACTTTTTTGGATTTATCAATTTAACATTAGTTTCTTGAAACTGTTTTGGATTTATTTTTGAAAAAGATTAATTTTAGTTACATATGGATATTATTGTAGTTACAAATACATCAACATTTATTTCATCACCATGATATAATAATGAATTATAATATTTTCGAACATTTCTATTAATAAAATATGTATTTCTAGACTGAAATAATGCATTTTAAAATAATATGTTAACTGTAAAATCCCATGTTTGGTAATTTCGAACAAATTATTAATTTTAGTCTAATTTTATTTATTATTTTACAATCATTTTTTGATTTTTTGTCAGTTAAATATAATTTGTGTTTTTTTTATCTTTTTAAGTACATTTAATAGTCATAATTTAATTATATGAAAATGATAATATGTATTATATTTAGTTCTGTTATAATTTATAAGAAAATCCTCAAATATTTTATAGATATTAATTTTTAGTATGAGATTCTATAAATTGATTAAAAATATTATATGTTTTAAAATTTATTTATTAATACATATTTTTAATTAAGGATTTATAATAAATATTTCTTGGACACATGACTCTACAAATCCAAACCCATGTTTCCTTTATTGAAAAATATAAAAGTTGTGTAATCGGAGTTGTCATGTGAAAAAGGGTGACAAAACACTCCCAGAGAAATAATAGAAAATAAAAAACAAGAAAAAAAATAAGCATTCAAAAAATATTTTCATTTATTTTTCATATTTCACATGTTATGAGATCCACCCTAATGTCTCTGGTTTAGATATACCCTCTATTTATTTGTAGGTAACCTCATATTAAGTCATCCATCTATGTCTGATGATGCCTTCTTCTCATTTGTCTTAGCTCTAGAATTATTAGTATAGTGCAGATTATGAAAGTAGTGATCCATTACCATGCTATAATACCTAATTATTGATTTAAAATAACTCCCTATGGAATTTACAGGTGATGGGATATTCCTTCCTCCAATTGGTTGGGAGGATCCCTTATTGGGATCTGATTGTCCAAATTGAGTATACCTCCAACTTCCCAAGAAGCCTCATATAAAATAATAATTCTTACAATGAAGTGATCTGAATGACCTTTTTTATGTCCATGGTCCTATAATACTACATCGATTTAATTGTTATTCTTCTTTTATGGGATCATTTGAAAATTTGGTTGAGTAAGTTCTCTCTCAGTTTGATCATTTTTTGATGACTTAAAAAATAGAAACGTTATGGTTTGGAATCATTGGTAATCAAATAGAATACAGAACATTGTATATATTCATTGAATTCATACTATACTAAACTTCATCACATTGGTGATTTCCAATATAGGAGGTCATTTGTTAGGTATTTGGTTTCGAATGATAATTCTTATTTTCAGACATCAATATGGAGCTTGATCATTCTCAAGGTACCTTATTGTGTACATGAGGGAAATCAAGGATTCCTTGAAGAAAAATTTTAATACATTGGGCTAGATTGATATTTTTTTAATATTATTCTGATTTTCCCCAACAAAATCCATGGAACCATAATTATGATTTATAGTTTTTATATTAGAATCATAGACAATGAAAATATCATTTTTTCATCAATTAGTGTAGGAACATTATCTGGAACATAGAATGTTTTGAAAGTAATAAAATGAGAATCATTTTAATCCTATACTGTATGTGATTTTGGAAAAAGTGTATAATACACTTACGTAACATTTTCATAAGTTTTTGTTGGTCGGAGAGTGATGGCAAGATGGGGGGGGGGGGTGAATTGCCTTTTAAAAATTAATTAACAATTTAAAAACAATTTATAAATGCAGCGGAAATAAAAAGGGGCAAGACACAATTTGATAACGGAGTTCGGCTTAAACCAAAGCCTACGTCTCCGCTCCCAACTCAACCGTTGAGAGATTTACTTCAGCTTTCTTTTTAATGGTTGTAGCAAGAAACCCACTAGCCGTTTTATGGTAGGCTAGATCACCTTCATACAACTTGCTTTTTTATGATGGTTGTATCAAGAAACCCAAAATGAAAGTGAGGAAGAAAAGGATGGTTTGTTTTAATACAAACCCAATGAATAACTAAACAATTGAAATAAATAAATTACAACAAACTTGAGGAAGCCTTGAGCGCCAAGAGTGTGAGAGTAGTTGATGTAGAGGCAGCCCAAGCTTCAAGGATGGAGATGGATCACAAGTAGCCTTAGAGATTTGTCGTTAGAGCTTCAAGGGATCAAAATATCATTCCAATGTATCAGTGTTGTTCCCGGCATCCATCCTCGTCTATTTATAGGAGAAATATCCCCAAATACTTCAATATAGCCATTGGAGGGATTCCGGAGCCGTTGGGGGTCAAATGTACAAGTCTGGTCAAAGCCCAACGGCTAGTTTGACTGGGCTTACCGGCTGACCGGTGCCTGGCCACCGGCTAGCCGGTGCTCCAGAAAGAAGGCAGAGCGTTCTGTCTGGGCTCCACCGGCGGGCCGGTGGTCAGGCACCGGCTGACCGGTGGCTCCTGGGAGAGAGCATTGCTTCTGCCAGAGACCACCGGCTGGCCGGTGGTAATCCACCGGTTGGCCGGTGGACTCAGAGAGTCCTTATCTAGTCTCCTTGGGCCAACTCTTTGGAAACCTTTTTCCTATCATCAAACAAACTTGAAAACAAGTTAGAACACGATGAGAGTGATTGTGATCATTAAAATCCAAGAGAGAGGGGTACAACAATCTCCCCCTATTTTGATGATCACAATCACAAATGAGAAAGCTTTTAAAAAGGATATGCCAAGTAAAAAGAAATAAGAAACTTGGACATGGAAAATTTTAGAGATCATTTTAATACAAGAATTTCATAGATGTATCATGTATTGAAAATGATATTAATCTTGAAAGGATTTGAAATAAAGGGAATGGTTTATTTTGAAATTGTAATCATAGGTCATTTAAAAGAAACAACTGAAAGCAAAAACTTAACCATTTAAAAACAGATTTTGATGAAAGTAATAACATAAAATTGAACTTTTAAAAAGAGCACTTAATTAAATGAAATACGTAACTAAGTAAGTAATAGAGAGTTTTTCTCCCCCTTTGGGATTATCAAAATAGGAGGAAAATTATGAAAGAAAATTAGAAAAACAATAATAAGGAAGTAATCAATGACAAAAAGGATTGATAGATAAGACAACTTGAATTTTATAAAAGATGAAACGTTACATAGAAAGTTCAAAATACAAATACAAAGACAAGTCAAAAACAGGAACGACTCTATTCACTCCTAGAGGGCCGAGAGTGACGACGACGCCTGAAGGTCGGAGGAGCCGGAGGAGCCTGGACCGCCTCAAAGCGACGATCTAGAGAATCGATCCGAGAGTGGAGATGATCAAACTGAGAGCTGAAGTAAGAAAACTGTAAGTCGAGCCGGGTCTCAATCTGATCCTAGAAGCGAAGGAATTGATGAGCCGTTACCGACAAGCTACCAGTATCAGCGGGAGGGGGCACAGCCTCAGCAGGCTCCGGTGCATCATCACCCGCTCCATCTCCCTCATCAGCAGCAGCAGCAGCCTCACCTTCGTTGTCACCACTCCCTTCCTCTTCTTCATCACCACTGTCCTCACTATCTGAAAGAAGATAGGCAGCGGCAATGGCAGGAGGCATGGCATGGGCAGGAGGGTGTGAATGTGTCTGAGGGGAGTAAGCCTTGAGAAGGCCCTCCTTGTCAGTAATCCACTCCTGACGCCAAGGATGCCAACGAATGTTCATCCGTTGCACCATCATAAAATTGATGATGGTATCCTTCTTTGGCTGCTTGAAGGAGGTAGCACGGAGAGGGACATCAAGAAAGGTAATGATTTTGGTCAACAAGCGCCCGTGAGGTAGAGTTTTGGACCGGCGCGGGTGCTCAGCCACATAAGACATGGCCCGGAACAGGAACCGGACCAAATTGAAATGAACGCCTCTGGTGATATAAGAAAGAAGATAAATATCAATAAATTTCACCATATCGTGATCACCGATATGGGGTTCAAGGGTGGTCTGAATGAGGCGCTCAATGATGCGATGGTTAGGGGAGAGCTGGGAGAGCTTGACAATGGGATCGGTGGGCTGCCCTGTGAGATGCTCAAGAGCGACAGCAAGATCAAAATCAGGGTCCCGAGGAAACTCCCCTTGAGCAATTGCATGAGGTCCAACATGAGGAACCCCTAGTATCCTGGCAATCTCCAAAGAAGTGAAAGTGATGGGTTGCCCAAGAGCAGTGGTAGAAATGGTATCGACATCGTCAGAAACCGACCACGTCAGGTGAGCATAAAATTCTTTGACAAGAAGGGGATAAATAACATCCTTCTCAGGAGGTTCAAAAAAGGAATGCCAGTGTTGATATTCAATGATGGAGAAAAGCTCGAGGCGAGAAGAAGAAAGCCAAGAATAATCAATTACTCTACCAGGAAGAATGAATTTGTCATGCCAAATGTCCGGAAGTTGAGGGATTGAAGGAGGATGAGGTGCTTCTTGAGCGATTCCCTTTCCTTTGCGTGAAGAGTGAGGACCCATGATGGAAAAAGGAAAAAAAATTGAGAGAGATTGAGAGAAAATGGAGTTTGAGAGGAAAAGAAGGAAGAAGGGAGGCTAGGGCAAGGAGGAGGCGCGGGTCTGGAGGAGGCACACGAGAGAGAGAGAGAGAAATGGGAAGGGTTTTAATTTTAACCCTTCCTCCGGCCGGCCCAAAAAAAGGAAAACCCGACACCACCGGTTAACCGGTGATGTACCACCGGTCAACCGGTTGTATTGAAATTCATAAAAAAAATTAAAATAAAATAAAAATAAAAAAGAGTTTAAATAACTTAAAAAGAAATATAAGCAAGCCAAAAAGAGTCAAATTTTTAATAGTGCTCATTGACGAATCATTCCTAACTCCCCCTTAATAAAATCAAAACGTTCAACCGGGAGCGGTTTGGTAAAAATATCATCTAATTGGAAATCAGTAGAAATGAATTCCAAAGTGATATCCCCTTTTTGAAAATGGTCACGAAGGAAATGATGCCTTAAATCTATATGCTTTTTCCTATAATGTTGTATTGGATTCTTAGAAATACTAATGGCACTAGTGTTGTCACACCGTATAGGGACATGATCGTAGGAAAGGCCATAATCCAAGAGAGTGTGCTGCATCCAAATAATTTGGGCACAACATTTACCAGCTGCTACATAATCGGCCTCGGCAGTAGAAAGAGCAACACAGTTTTTCTTTTTGCTACTCCATGAAACAAGGGACTTGCCTAGCAGATGACATGTGCCACTAGTACTCTTACGATCTAATTGACATCCGCCAAAATCAGCATCCGAATATGAATAAAGTTCGAAAGAAGTATTAGAGGGATAAAACAAAACAATGTTTTTGGATCCTTTTAAATACTTAAAAATTCTTTTGACCGATTTAAAATGAGATTCTTTGGGATTGGCTTGAAAACGAGCACAAAGACAAACACTGAACATGATGTCAGGACGGGTCGCAGTTAGGTAAAGTAGACTCCCGATCATACTCCTATAAAGCTTGTTATCCACCGGTTTCCCGGCATCATCTAATGTAAGTTTACAAGAAGTACTCATGGGGGTACTAATTTCCTTTACTTGATCCATACCAAAATGACTTAAAAGTTCGTTTGTGTATTTGCCTTGGCTTAGAAAAATACCCTTTGAATTTTGAAATATTTGAAAACCAAGAAAAAATTTTAATTCCCCCATAAAGCTCATTTCAAATTCTTTTCTCATTAAATCTGAAAAATCAGTACAAAGCGATTCTTTGGTTGAACCAAATATAATGTCATTAACGTAAATTTGGACAATTAAAATATCTTTGGAAGTGTGTTTTAAAAATAGGGTACAATCAGCTTGACCCATTTTAAAATCATTTTCTAAAAGAAATTTTGTTAACCGCTCATACCAAGCCCGAGGGGCTTGTTTTAAGCCATATAGAGCCTTGGTTAACTTAAAAACATGATATGGAAATTTTGGATCTTCAAAACCGGGGGGTTGTTCAACAAAGATTTTTTCTGAAATAAAACCATTTAAAAAACCACTTTTAACATCCATTTGAAAAAGTTTGAAATTTAAGTGAGCGGCGAATGCCAACAAGATTTTAATGGATTCCAATCTTGCAACGGGCGCAAAGGTTTCACCATAATCAATTCCTTCTTCTTGATTATAGCCCTTAGCTACTAGGCGAGCCTTGTTCCGGGTTATATTTCCTTGATCATCAAGTTTGTTCCTAAAAACCCATTTAGTGCCAATAATTGGATGATCATTGGGTCTTTCAACAAGAGTCCAAACATCATTTCTAGAGAATTTATTTAGTTCCTCTTGCATTGCAAGAACCCAATTCTCATCATTAATGGAATCATTAATGGTTTGAGGCTCTAGTTGAGAAAGAAAGGCTTGATGTTCAACCTCGTTGAGGATTGATCTTCTAGTTCGTGTATCGGCTTGAAGATCACCTATAACATTTTCTAAAGGATGGTCTCTAGAAGGTTTCCAAACCTTAGGCAAGGTGGAAGGCGAAGAAGGTGAAGAGGGTTCTTGATGGTCATCCTCCTTGGGAGGAGAAGAGGAATCATTCAAATGAAGCTTATCAAGCTTATCTTCAACATCTTCAATGACCGGGTGAGGTTTAGGAAGAGTTTCATCAAATTTGACATGAGATGATTCTTCGATGGTTTTTGAACGTTTATTGAAGACACGATAGGCTTTTCTTGAGTTGGAGTACCCAAGAAAAATACCTTCATCGGATTTGGCATCAAATTTCCCTAGGTTATCTTTTGTGTTAAGGATAAAGCATTTACAACCAAACACTTTAAAATAACCAACTTTGGGAAATTTGCATTTCCAAAGTTCATAGGGGGTTTTCTTAAGAAGGGGTCTTACAAGGACTCTATTGATAGTATAACAAGAAGTGTTTACCGCCTCGGCCCAGAAATATTGAGGAAGGTTGAATTCACTAAGGAGGGTTCGAGCAATTTCTTGGAGAGTTCGGTTTCTCATTTCAACCACTCCATTTTGTTGAGGAGTCCTAGGGGCAGAGAAGGTGTGATTGTATCCTTAAGAGGAACACAATTCATCGAATTCTTTGTTCTCGAATTCACCTCCATGGTCACTACAAAGCGATATAATTTTATATCCTTTTTCGTTTTCTACTTTTCTAGAGAATTTCAAAAAGTTTCTACAAGCATCATTTTTATGAGCTAAAAAGAAAACCCAAGTGAAACGAGAAAAGTCATCTACTAAGACAAAGGTATAGGATTTTCCACCTAGACTTCCTACAGGGGTAGGACCAAAAAGATCAAGATGAAGGAGCTCAAGAGACTTTGAAGTGAACACTTCCTTCTTAGATTTGAAAGAAGATTTGTGTTGCTTGCCATGTTGGCATGGCTCACAAATCAAATATTTCTTAAACTTATGTTTAGGAAGGTCACAGATGAGCTTGTTCTTATTAAGATTTAGAAGTGAATGAGAGCTACAATGCCCCAACCTTCTATGCCACAGCCAAGACTCATTGTCAAGAGAACTTAAACATTTAACATTTTGGCTAGCTAAAGACTTTAAATCAATAATGTAAACATTTTGAAAACGGGAAGCAGAAAATATCAATTTGTTTTGAAAATAAAACACATTGCATAAATCATTTTGAAAATTCACCGAAAAACCACTATCACAAAGTTGACTAATGCTAATTAAATTATGTTTTAGACCTTTAACAAATAAAACATCTTTAATTAAGGAGGAGCTACCAAAACCAATGGTACCTATTCCGACGATCTTGCTTTTTTAATTGTCACCGAAGGTGACGTATCCTCCATCGAATTCTTCAAGGGAGTTGAACTCGGAGGGATCGCCACACATGTGCCTCGAGAATCCGCTGTCGAGATACCACGAGCCTTTCGAATTCCTACTTCTTTGGTGTTTATCCTACAAAATCAAGAAAGAATAGATTTTGGTACCCATATAAGTTTGGGTCCGGAAAGATTAGCTAAAAGAGACTTTTGAACCCATACTTGTCTAGAGGGATACATCCTAAGATATTCATCCGAGTAGGTAATGATTTTGGGGCGGCCATATCTAGAATTTTTACAATTGCATTCATAAATCATATTTCCGGTTTTTCTACAATAATTACAAAACTTATTTTGAGATATCCCCCTTACAAAAGTAGTGGGTGCTCTAGAAGAGGTGGCTTGCTTGTTAAAGCCAAGTCCTTGTGTGGTTCTAGCCGAACGTTGAGAACCTAGCAATTTGGTCAAATTTTGTTCACCTTGGGTGAACTTGGCAAGAGATTCCCTTAAATCATTAATAGATGAATTCAAAAAATCAACATTTGGAATATCATGGACCTTAAGGGCAAGTTCCTCATTCTTTTTGAGAAGTTGATCTTTTTCAGAAATTAGAATTTTTTGTTTCTTTTCTAAGGCCAAAAATTTAAAGGTGAGTTCGTGAAAACCTTCCTCTAATTGATCTCTCGCATTTTGGAGATATTCATAAGACATGTCATTATTAAAAGAAGAAGACGAGGAAAAGGAGTCGGAAGAAGATACCTCATCAAGTGCCATTAGGCATTTTCCACCTTCATCGCTTGAAGCGCTTGAAGACATGGAGTCATCGCTTGCACTCCATGTTGACGCTTTGAAAGCCTTCTTGTTTTTCTTTTCCTTTAACCTTTTATTGAAAAGAGAGCACTCCGGTTTGATGTGGCCTTTCTTTCCACATTCAAAGAATGTAACTTCTTTTTCTGCTTTTGGCTCTTCCTTTCGTGTCCTTTGAAAATTCTTCTTTTTCTTCATGAACTTGCTCATTTTTCTTACAAGATGAGAAATCTCGGATCCGCTATCATCGGAGGAGCTTTCTTTCTTTGCTTTGAATGCTATGTTCTTTTGCTCCTTGAAGATTTTACCTTCTTTATCAGCTTGCCTCTTCATGGTAATCTCATAGGTCATAAGTGATCCAATGAGTTCTTCAACCGGCATTTTCTTGACATCTTTCTCTTCTTGGATTGCCGTCACCTTTGGAGCCCATGAGCTTGGTAGGACCCAATGAATCTTCTTGACCATCATCTCTGCAGAAACATCATCTCCAAGAGACTTTCTCCCATTACACACATCAGTAATGCGAGTAAACATTTACGTAATAGATTCGTGTGGGTGCATGGTGAAACTTTCAAAGTCATGACGATACATATCTAATCTAGTGTCTTTGACTTTGTTAGTGCCCTCATGGGTCACTTACAAAAGCTTCCAAATTTCATGAGAAGTGGTGCAAGTAGAAATACGATTAAATTCATTACGGTCTAACCCACAATGAAGAGCATTCATGGCTTTGCCATCAAGCTCAAAATTAGCAATGTCTTCGGGGGTCCATTTAGACTCATCTTTGCTAGAGAGAGTGTATCCTTGCATAAAAATTCTATATATAGGATAGCCAATACTTCTAAGAAATGTAATCAGGCGAGTTTTCCAATAAGTGTAGTCGGTTCCATCAAAGAATCGAGCCCGAGTCATGGAATACCCTTCGGGTGCTTGTGAGGAAGAAGCCATCACTATGGATTTTAGGTTTGTAACCGGTTAAGGTATTACGCAAACGACCCTCTAATACCAATTGTTGGTCGGAGAGTGATGGCAAGAGGGGGGGGGGGGTGAATTGTCTTTTAAAAATTAATTAACAATTTAAAAACAATTTATAAATGCAGCGGAAATAAAAAGGGGAAAGACACAATTTGATAACGGAGTTCGGCTTAAACCAAAGCCTATGTCTCCGCTCCCAACTCAACCGTTGAGAGATTTACTTCAGCTTGCTTTTTAATGGTTGTAGAAAGAAACCCACTAGCCGTTTTAAGGTAGGCTAGATCACCTTCGTACAACTTTCTTTTTTATGATGGTTGTAGAAAGAAACCCAAAATGAAAGTGAGGAAGAAAAGGATGGTTTGTTTTAATACAAACCCAATGAATAACTAAACAATTGAAATAAATAAATTACAACAAACTTGAGGAAGCCTTGAGCGCCAAGAGTGTGAGAGTAGTTGATGTAGAGGCAGCCCAAGCTTCAAGGATTGAGATGGATCACAAGTAGCCTTAGAGATTTGTCGTTAGAGCTTCAAGGGATCAAAATATCATTCCAATGTATCAGTGTTGTTCCCGGCATCCATCATCGTCTATTTATAGGAGAAATATCCCCAAATACTTCAATATAGCCGTTGGAGGGCTTCCGAAGCCGTTGGGGGTCAAAAGTACAAGTCTGGTCAAAGCCCAACGGCTAGTTTGACTGGGCTTACCGGCTGACCGGTGCGGGGCCACCGGCCGACCGGTGGTCGAGACAGAGAGCAAGCTCTCTGTCTGGTTCCACCGGCTGGCGGGTGGTCGGGCACCGGCTGACCGGTGGCTCCTGGCAGAGAGCATTGCTTCTGCCAGAGACCACCGGTTGGCCGGTGGACTCAGAGAGTCCTTATCCAATCTCCTTGGGCCAACTCTTTGGCAACCTTTTTCCTATCATCAAACAAACTTGAAAACAAGTTAGAACACGATGAGAGTGATTGTGATCATTAAAATCCAAGAGAGAGGGGTACAACAGTTTTTACACCTACCAATTTCATTATCCCCATCCTTGAAAGTTGATGAGTTCCTTTTTACATGATTTACATAACATTGTTGTCTCTTGATTTCCTATAACTTTCATCCTACATATAATCAACATCAAATAAATAATTAATCTTAGAGAATCATCACTATATATAAATATTGTCCCCATTATCATTGGATTGAAAAATTGAAACATAATTCACATATGTGCTGGTGATTTAAAATCTCTCTTCAGAAGTGAAACTCTAAATATAAAATATTATCTGATTAATTACTTCTTTATTACAATTTTTCGAGTGATTCTCAGGTTCACCTCTAAATTAATCTGATAAAGTTATATCGATAATGACTAATGCCTCCTGAGATTAAAAATTCACTTGTGAGACTCTCAGGTGATCCTTTGATTCAGGGTAATATTCCTAAGGTGAATCAATTGACCCATTACTTTAATGAATTTATTAGTAAAAATACTATTCAATCTTCGTGAATTAAACAGTAAATTCATTTATATATTATCGATGGAGTGGACTTGTTCATAATACCCCTTAAATAATATAGGTAAATTTTCATAATAAATAGTTAAATTTAACTTTTATTCATCACTATTTTAAAAAACCATTCTAATAAGAGGGGATCTAAGGTTCACATGCCGAAGACAACTCCTTATTTTAGTCTCCATGTCCATTTTATTAGTAACATCAATTCTTGAAGAAAAATATCATTGATTTTGAGGATGTAAATAGAACCATGTTAGCCCCAAAATTTTGATCCAAACTTCTGGGAAATTCTTTTTCACATTCAGGGCGTTAAATGGAGGATAAAAATCATGGATCTATAGATTTATAAATATCATGTTTAGAAAGTCATATAACCATGTTTTTGACTTCATATAATAATATTAAAAAATATATGAATGAATACCTTGTGAATAAAAGTGATCTAAAAACCAGATAACCCATAGAAATAAATATTTATACTCCTATGTTCAAAGAGACAACATAATCCTTTTTTCTTTCATAGACAAGTGATATATTATTACAAAATTATATTCAAACACCTATATTCCACCGATGTCTTATATTAATTTAAAAAGTCTTTAATCTTATTGTATCCTAATCCTCTAGAAAAATGATCCCTTTTAAATCCACCAGTGGTTCTATTGTGGGATAAATGGGAATCATCATACCCATTCCATTGATCTCATAATTTTTTCCCCTCAAGTTTCACTAGAGTTTTTTAGATTTCCGGATATTATAATACCCATATACCAAAGAGTGATCTAGAAAATGAAACAAGTTTCACATTTATCATACAATTAATTAACACCGCCTTCTTTTAAAGAAACATATTCTCCCTCAATTGATGAATTTGTACTAGCATTTAGATATACCTTGATTCCCACTATTGGATTCGAAGGGTTTGTAGACATGGAATTCATTCATATTTCCTCTCCATTGTTGTCGTAGAAGTGAAGATAGGGTGATATTGAAAATCCATATAAGATCCATTTTTCTGACCAGCCATGGTAATCTTAGGTTTCATAAAATATGAAACATGAAAATAGAACATTTCAATCAAAATCAATGTAGCTAAATTAGTTACTTCAAACACACCAAACATCCCAATGACATCCTCTCACAGCCTTCATCATGGATTCAACCTCCTCTCAAATTTTCACTCTTCGCACTCAAGATCTCCATTTCCCAAATTAATAACAATTTATAACAAATAAAATAAATAAAACAAATCAAATGAATAAAATGTATATATATATAATTATTTAATTAATTAATGTGAGGTGGATAAAAAATATTTATATTTGGATGTCAAGTTTTTAATATGTCAATATTAAAATGGAAATATTGTAAAAAATATATATTGTATGTAAAATTTTAAAAATTAATCATTTTAAAAAAACATAATTTAATATTAAACAATGACATTATAAATTATAAGAATTTATATATGATTATTTCTGTTTTTTTAAATGGTTTTGATTATTAAATTAGTCATATAGAAAAATTAAAATATGAATATAAAAACATGAAACATTTAATGAATAAAGAAGTTAATACAAAATTAATTTGAATGAAAAAATTATAATAATTTATCAAATATAAAAATTTCAATATTTTGAATACTAAATTAGAAATATAACTATAAATATCGAGTCATTATAAATAAAAAATGTATCATTATGCTTATTGTTTATAGAAATTTATCTTTAAAATATATTTTGATAATAAATATTTAATACGACTACATGATAATAAATGTTTTATGATTTAAAATTAGGTTAATGAATTTTTTTAGTTTTATTTTTTTAAATATTAATATGATAAAGTATAAACAATTTTGAAATTGATTTGAAAATTAGGATTGAAATGTTTTATGAAATTAGTTTGATTTTCCATTTAAACAAATGCAGTCTGTTTGATAGCTTGTGATACATGAAACAAAACCCCAATGTTTATATTTCCTTATCAAAATGAAATAAATTGTAATTTAGGTAAGAAAACATAAACTGTAAAATAAATTATTCTGATAAATAAATATGTTCTAACTCTCATATGAAATAAAATTGATTTTTATGAAATTATTTTCATGAATTTTTTATTTTTATTACCACCAAAATATATCTTTGAAAAATAAAAAATTATTTCTAAAATAAAGTAGTACTATCTAAGCAATAAATAAATATCTACGAGGAGCATAAATTTTCCCATTTCTGGGATATAATAAATATTTTTTTCAAAAAAACATTTTCAATGATTTTATATAAAATTTAATTCTAAAATATTGGAATTGGATTTTTATAATATGAACTTATTCATTGAATTTATCATTTTAATATTCTCTTAAATTGTTTTCTTTTATTTTTATTGATAAAATTAACTTTAAGTTGAAGATAATGAAACAATAGGTTTTACAAACACCTTAACTTCAATTTCATAAAAATTAAATTAGACTGAATTAAAAACATTCAAAAAAATAAATACCAAATATATATTTTTCAAGTAAATAAATTCGTTTATAATTAATTTTTTAATTAAAATCTAATTGTTTGAAATTTTGGAACCTAAGTAAATTTTTACTCCCAAATGACTATATGTTTTCATTTTTGATAAATTAGTATTCACAAGAATCCATTCAGAATAGAGAATCAGAGGGAGGTGCTCAAGGCCTCGTATAGTGACATGGTTCGGGGAGAATGGAAAGGACCATCTGATAATGGGAATGGAAATATGGGAACCGGAACTGATACAAAAAAGAGGAAACCTAGAAAAGACTACTACAACATGCCGAAGACAGTGTCTACGAGGTCCTCTACCAAAAATGGAAAAGGGAATGAAGTAAACAAAAGAAGGGACAGAATAAGGCAGTGTCTAGGACATCTCTGTCTGAAAGGGAGTTATGTCTTAGGGAGCAATACATCAATATGCTCAACCAATATGCTCTATCTTAGTGGGAATCAGCATATCCAGATGACTCGGATGGTGGTGATGATGGGGAATTTGATGTCTTTTGAGTGGAATTGTTGTTGGGGGTGATTTATCTTTCTTTCCTATGTACTTTGTACTGTTTTTTTCTTTTTTTTAATAAAATTGGGACCGGGCATTCGGCCTGGGCCTGCATCTTTCTGGTAGAATGATTTTGAAAATTAAATAAATATAAATAATTAAATAATAAACAAAATATTTTATGGGAAATAGTAAAAATCATTACCACTGGAAAAAATAAATATAGGTTCATTTGTATGTTTATATATGTATTTATATCTAAAAATGGATCTTATTGGTTTTGTGAACATTGGCATGTTTTTTAAAAAAAATTATAAATTTAATTTTATAAAGTGGTTTCCATTTTTGGAATCATAAATTTCATATTTTTTAATAATAATCATTTAATTATCAGTAATAATAATAAATTAACTAGAAAAAAATGAGGCGCAATAATGAAGGATAAAAAGGTGTAAAAGGGTTCAATTTGGGATAATATCTTAAAATATCACAAACCCTTTTATACAAATTGAATGATAAGTGATTTGAAACATAATATTATCACATCCACATTAATGTATTATTTTTGATACACTTGACATGAATACAAGTTTTATTTTATATTAATAAACTTGTATTTAAGAAAATTCCACACTTATCAACTATTAAAGGATCCATTATATTCCTACAAAAAAGACATATTCTGTTATAATTTCCCTTGAATATTGTATTATCATTTCTCCCTCACAATCCTCTCCCATGTTTTGGAAACATCGGTCAATGGAAGGAGTCTCAAATGTCTCATTTCATGGATGCCATCTAGGATGAGATTCTAGTATTCAAAAAAAGTGTAAGGTTATCCTAAATTTATATTTTATATCTTTAGCATGGATATATTCTTGAATGTAGTTTTCAAATTAGTTTTTTTATGAAATCACTATGATTATTTAAAAGTGACATTATTTCTATAAATAAAATGTTTTTAATCATTTTTTCAATATAATGTGTTCATATTTGTGTTGGTTTTACCAACTACATGAATTATGTTACAAAGTGTATTTCATTATATACTAATAAAAATAAAACAATGATAAAAATATTTAATAAAATTTTATTTAATATGTTTTCGAAACATTGTATAATTTATATACAAAATGTATATTTATTGATAAATTCCAATCATATATGAATTCGGTAATCATTTCATACGGGGTTTTTTATGTTTTACATGGGAACCATCATCATATTATCCTTTAAATAAACATGGGAAAATAAAATAGTAGTAAAAATATATATTAAAATAATATGTAAACAATTTTAGTGATGAAACCATGAGAGAGAAGTAAGTATTAGAACAAAAAAAAGCATTCACTGGAAGATAAAATAACTGAATCGTGAGTATTAAGTAATAATAATAACTAATTTATATATCATTAATAAGAATTTATAAATTAGTGGTATAATGTAAAACAAATATGAATAATTCAATAGAAAAATATATTAACAAGTCAAAAATTTTATATAATCTTATAGTGTGCATTAAACCACACATAAGTACTATATAACTGGTTTTCATCTCATGCCTACTTTATTAAGACATGTTTCATATTTTTCACCTATTTTGATATATATAATGTATATACCTCATATTTTATATATTATATCATGAATATCATTATAATTATTTCTAATGTTCTATTTAACAATTTATTTTTCAATGGGTTCTTGATTCATAAGATTCCCAATCCATAAGAGTCTATTCTCAAATGTCAATACTTTTTTGTAGGTGAATCATTATCTTCCTTATCAATATTATTTTTTCTATTTACATAATGGTATTATATTTATATTAATTATAATTTTCGGTTAGTTTTATTTTTATTTTACTTTTTAAAAATTAATATTTATCTAATTTTCCACATAGTGTTTTTACATCATTTATAAATTTTTGAAAGAAAATTTTAATCATTTTTTAAATGAATTCATTTCTGTGGCTTTATATTTATGCATAATTATGAAGCTTTGTTTACATTGTTTCATGTTTTTACAATGTAATTTTATTCTCATATCTGTTTGAAATTTTCTATTTGATAATAATTATTATCAAATGGAAATTATATTCCTAGTAATTTTTCAAATTTATTATCCATTGAACATAAAAAAGTCTTTTCCAAAATTTCCAATAAAATTTAATAATTATTATGATTTTATTGGGTATACTCTAGCGATAAAAACACACCTTGTAAAACATGATGTATTATTATAATGTTTTAATGACTTTTTAATTAAACATATTTCATCCCATTAGTAAATGAACCATTGATGGAATTATTAATGATTCCATGTTCATGTGGAACCCATATGTATGGTTTATTAATATATGACATGTGGGATCCTTATAGCCCTCCCATTTATTGGGTAAATTTTTATATATCATTTCATTATATATAGTATGTCACGGAGTGACCAAAATTGATTATGGGACATGGATTACTATGTTTATTGGAATGTTTAGTATAACCAATCCACAATGATAGATGTTATCTATTTGATGATGGTACTTGAAAAGAACAATGAAAATGGAAATAAATTTTTAGGCTAATGCTTGTACTACAGTCATGTACCATTCACTTGTGAGACATTCTATCATTATGATTATTTTTTCATGGATAATTAATTTTTACTTATGTCTTTCATCCACTACTATAAATCCATTATGTTATATATAACTATTCTTCCTTAACTCATAGATTATGATCATTCACTATCTGAGCATTATTCCCTTATGATATATCCATATTCATTGATTATTTTCTCATAACTATAATCTTTTCTCATGAAAATAAATTTTCTACAATTGAAAACTACTATATTTACCCTTACTATGAATTTAGAATCACCTTTTTTTATGTTTCTATAATCATTGTTTATGAATAAACAAATTAAGTATGGTATGATTTTATAATTTTTTAAAATATTTGTGTGGGGTATGTTATAATGTTGTAAAACATGTTGGTTACACATCCCATCTCTAATTATTAGACAACACGAATTGAAGAAATTATTCGACAACCACTATATAATAAGATATTATATTTAATCCATATTGATTTTTTTGATAGAATATATAGATATGTACATATAATAAATATTGTTTTTTAATCTTAATATATTATCATATAGAATGGGGATATTACCCCAGGATATCTATATCAATAGTTTCCAGAATATCCTTGGGTTTGGGTAGTCATGGGATATTGATAGAAGATATTCAATTTATATATAGAAAATCCTGGAGGAGCCCATATTTAATCACAATTAATTTTTCTCTCTAGGTCAATTCCCTTACTCAATTACATGACTAATAGGGAGTGGGGAATGACTGAGAGTACTCATCTCAGATGATAATGGAATTATACTGGAGATTGTGTATGGATCATGCAATCATGGTGAACAAGGCCATGACATCTAAAATGAATTAAAGATTTATTCACTATGAATTTTAAGGAAATTTTTATTTCTCATTTCTCTAGTTAGTAATATTTTTTGAATCAAATTTATATAACTATACTCTTTGTCTTTGGGATCAAATTCAGGTGGATTATAGAGTTTAATTATTGTATACCCTATATTCCTAATCTATAATTAATAATTTTCTTTCATTGATTTCATCAGTATAAAATAAATAAATCATAATATTTTTAGATTCATTATAATTAACTTTTTATTCATGCACAACTCAGAGGAGATCTACTAATTGAGGATTAGCCCGTAGTGGATGTATGGTAGGATATGATCGGAATTATGGGTCGATGTAAAGGTGATATGATTATATGTCGATGTGGCACTAAGGGTAGAATGTGGTGGCCAGTGCATGGCAGCCACCATGTTGTTGTTTGTGAGAAGTTTCTACTGAGTGGTGGTTTGAATAAGGTTTCCACTCATAGTGGATTGTGTGAGAAGGGTAGTGTGAGGAGGGAAAGTGGAAGGATTGAGGTAATATATTCCATAGTGGAAGTTTGGAGGTGGTTGATAACATATTTAGTTGGTGTTTTTATGATCTTATCATACCAGATACCACAATACTTTGTGCAGTTGGGGAACTATGGTTTCACACCTACCATTTACAATCTAGAAAATAACAACAACAAAAAAACAACAACAACAACAATAATAACTATAATAATTCATGCGGGTTCCATGTTTAATTTTTATTTTATAAATAGAATATAGATTGTATATATTTTTAATATTATTAGTTTTATTATTAATACTAATAGTTTTATAAATATTCCTCATATCTATTATGTAATATATTTATCATGTTAGATTGTTGATCCCTTTGTTTCATTTTATAGTGGACATTATGATGAATGATTTAAGACTCCAATTTCTTGATGAAGATGAATTATGGAAGAATCCCTATGTTATATCAAATAATGTGTCATGTAATCTTTATGATTAAACACACATTTTTCATCTGAACCATATTTTCAATAAATACATAGAATATCCACTATAGATTTCCATATATATTCAAACTAAATGTTCTACTACGAATTCCAAGGAAAGTTTCAATGTGATATGGGTATGTTTCAGATTTTTTACCATAAGATAGATGTCAAGGACTGAGGGTTATGAATGGTTCATTTACATGGCTTAGTATATCCGCTCATCAACCATTTTTTTAAAAAGTTTTATCCCCAAATTTAAAAATGTAGTTAGACACTCCTCCTCTAACCTGAAAATTGTTTCCTTTTTATTTAGTGATACACGTGTTCTAATTAGGGTGTGGATCCACTATCTATGATTTCAAACCCTTCCCCTTCTTGTAGTGTGCTACTCAAGGAATGGGTCTTCCACTGCGTTCATTTCCCCCCCTATGAAATGTTGTTTCTCTTGTTGAGGAATGGGATTTTACAGTATAATAAAATTTATGTTTATAATCCATGTTAGCATTGGTTTTTCCATTACATGATCGATGGAACGACACTAACGGACAAGAGGGTGCAGAACAACCTCTATTAATAATCATGATTTAGTTATATGTGATCTCCCCAATGTGAACATTACTAGGAGAGGTAGTTATAAAGGATGACCAAATTAGATTAATTTAAAACATGAGACTCCTTGAAATCCCATTATTTGACTTTATATAATTGTATACGACCTATCTGATGATTTGTGGAAACTAATATTTATGGAGCATATTTATTTTAAAATTTAGTTTTATTTGGTAGATTAGAGCTTAAATTAATATGTAACTCCCGACATTCTTGATAATTACATATTTTTATATTATATTTAATAACTATTATTTTTCTCCTCAAGATAATTCCCTATTACCATGCCGTTTAATTACATATTTTTCTGACTCACTAGTAATTGGATCATTGAGCTACCCTATTGTTCTAGTGTCCCAATTTTTCTTCCTCTTGGTGACCCTCTCAAACTAGGAATTTCAGAAAACATGTTACTTTTTTGTTCTTTTATGGTTTCTGGAACATGAAATTGAGTGTGTTTTCAATCACCATTTTATAATAATATTCCCCACACACGTTTTTTTTATGAAAATGATACACATATTCAGATATGTTCTTGGAAGATATAGTGGTAGTGTGTTTTCTTCGAGGATAACACCTTATGATTTTTTGAGATGCATAATGATTCTTGGTGGTAGTTTTTAGCGGTGGATACCATTAATCCTAGGAATAATTCAAGGACATTATGTCAAGAGAATGATCTTTTCATTACCTTGTATTTATTGGATACACTCTCCTGATCGATGTATAATTTCTTTTAATTTTTTCTTTTATAGTGATGTATGTATACATGTTGTCTCATACATGTGTTATATAGAGTTTTTATGATTATATATAAAATTATTTTAGTTTTTTCTAGTGGTTATATATATTTTTATTTATATCTATTGTATGTTGAAATAGGGTAAGGCCTTCTATGTTTATAGACATTACTACGCAATGACATTTACCAGCGGCAAGCCTATTAAAGGACAACTAGGGGTATCACTATTGTATTACTAATTTCCACGTTTGGTCCTCAGTGGTTTGGGTTGTTTCATTGTTTTATTAAAGTGGTTTTTCCTATTTAAAAGGAAAAAATATATGTGGAGTGGGAGGATGGATGTGTATTTAGGGAAATAGTGTTATGGTGTCTCGTGTATATCTTTCAGTTTTGGGATCCTAGTAATGGATTATCAGATTATGTATTAATTCACCTGGAATATAATTACCAAATTGATTAATTCATACAATATGAAAATAATTTCCCAGAAATAATAAAATCACATAAATCGTATGCATTTGGGCTATTGAATTACATGTATCTCATATGTTATCTCCTAAAATATTATTTAGAAACCATGAATATCCTATAAATTGATGGAACTTTCTAGATATATATAGATATTGGAATCCAATGTAGGGTTGTGACATACCTATAATTATGGTAGATCCTCTTGTCAATGACTAGATGAGTGATGAATATATTGTTCCGGATTCTTGTATCTCTCTCTATCACATGTTTCTAACTCTCATTTCCTATGTGTTACAACTTCTTATTGTGTGGCACACTTTCCTATTGTGTTCTATATTAAATTGAATGTGTGATCCCATATATAGTGTGTTATTCCTATTTAATGTGATCCATAATAAAAAATTTAGTGATATTGCATGAGTTTTGGTGTCCATATTTATGATTATATATCTAGTTGATGGGTGGAACCCATATATATTTTGTTTTATCTGATGAGCATTTGGTTCACCTTGATACATCCCAAGGAGTAATTAGATATTGTTTCTAAGAGAGTTCAAGGAATATTCCCCAAGTATTGAGGTATTTTCACTCCTATTTTCTTTTAGTGTTTATATTTATCAAATAGTGTGTCGTAGTTTTGACTCATATGGTTAATACTTCCCAAATATTTTTTATACTACATGAATTCTGATGAAAGAGACATCCCAAATTTCTAGTGGGATAAAAATTATCGAAAACAATGTTTATACATAATCTTGGATATGTATTTCTATATGAATTATAAATCAACTATATGGATGTAGATTATTTTATATAACTTCTTATATTGATTAAGAATTCATTAATGGAATTTTCATCTTCAATGTGAAAACTTGACTAAACTTCCATATTTTTAGTTCGAGCCATTGTTGGTTGGGGAGTATTATCAAAGGATTTTAGACCCTACATAAGGTATTGTAATCATATCCATGAATGCATTGGGTACAACCTCATGAGATGTTTATTTGACATATTTAGGGATATTTTCTGAGCATAGTATATTATATGGAGAATAATGAGGATTTTTTATACTACAGTTGTAATTTCATCAAACTCCACATGTGACATAGTCTCAAATTTTATGAATGGATATTAGAGGTATTATTTTCTGTGTCTCTCCTTGATGATGGGAGATGGTAATATTTTCACTACAAGGTGTGGTAGTGGTAACATGGGTGGAATTCCATGTTAGAGACGGTTATGGGAGTGGGAACCTATATCATTGGACACATAAGATTCTGATGAGTTATTTAATGAAGGATCAATTATAGAAGACAGATAGATCCACTCATATAATAATAATCTATAGATATTTTTTATTTAGTGTAGTGTTTTGACAGTTGGAGCAATGGGCTAATACAAAAAATGGAAACCTCTGGTAGTTAGATATTTAGTTTAAATCTAGTTATTTTCTTTCACTCATTTTGAGGACCCAAATATCAATAATTTTTTATAAAATATTTTTTCATCATTATATGATTTAATGTTTTATATTTTGATGGAATTAGTTCTTGGAAAATTTTATAAATAGATTTTGATTTTTTGGTTACCATCTTTTGATCCCTTTTCCTAGTTTAGTGAGATCACTATATTCAAAATCTGAGTTATAGATTCATTGTTTATATATAAACATTGGAAATTAATCAAATCATATAGTCCTATAATTCCCTTAATGAGAAATAGAAACTAATAATTTTTTTTGAGAATATAAATCCTATGGGTTTTGAGAGTGGAGAAAATATTCTAGAAGATGAATTTGGTGACTTACAAATATCTTTGAGTTTGTTTATGTGATGAGTGAATGGATAAGAAATTCACTTCTAGTTAATGTGGAAGATTGTATGATTTCAATTTTTTGGTTGACCCTTGTATCCCCTTAATATGATAATAATGTATATATCTTCTTAAGATTCATGAAATGGTTATTATAGTGACAGATGAGTTGAAAGGTGATTATTTTGTCTTTGTGAATCCCTTATTATATATAAAGTGATATATTTCATCACTATTGTTTGACAGTGGTGGCGTGACATTATTTCACTATGTTAGTGAGGTACATTATGGTGATGGAATTATTATTATCTGGTATAAATAGAAGTATGAATGAAATGGAAGAGATGGGTTCAACCTAAAAGTCAATATTTCATCATCCATTATTTCTTCGGGTATATTTGTTCCTCTATGGTGTTTATGTAATATTTCATCATATACATTCAGATTTGGGATCATCATCATGTAAATTTGTTTCAGTGTTGTAAATCCACCAAGTGCATTGTCGATAAACCCACCTTATATACACTATCTATATTTTGCGGGAAGAGCATGTATTATTTGTATATTATGGATGTTGGTATCTCTATTATGCCTAAATTGGGGTATCCATATAACAGAATAAGTCCATCAATGAGGATTGGAAAATATAATTTATATTATCGTGTAAGGGGAAACATGTTGGGAAAAAAATTTATTTAATTGTTTGAGATAAATTATTTTGTTTCTTGGTGTTCATTTCATTATCATCTATGATAGAGTGATGATGACACAAATAGAATATATTTTATAATGGGTTTGATCTTGATGTACATAAAATATAGTTTTGTGAACCCTATTAGTGCTTGTTTAATGATTAATAGATAAGTAGTATGCTATTAGTCTCCCATGATCTAGTAATATTAGACCTTATTTCATTCCTGAAAGAGATTTTATTTAAGATGAAATTGTATCATTGGATTTTGTTTTCTTAAAAATATTCTTGTGTCATTGGGGGTATCATATAGAGAAAAAGGCATTGGGTAGTGGAATAGATAAATTTCTATCATGATACCTCAAACATGAATTTTCTTTAATGGTTTAGAGTAGAGTTCTTCCACCAAAGGTAAAATTGAAAATAAACCCTCCCATGATGGATATTAATGGTTCATGGAATTTTTTCATCCCAATTGAGAGAAGGTCATACATATGAGAAATATTATATGGATTCAATAACCTTATTTTTGAATGTGGATGTTTTTCTAGATTGTTGTGTACTGAGATAATTCTGATCTCTTGCTTATAATACAATGGAAGGGAATGTGATGGTGACCTCAACATGTGGTTGTTAACTGATATATAGTAGGGAGAACATGTTATTTCCTTTTTATGTATTAAATGGGTTTTTATGGGGATGAAGTTTTTTCTGAGGATTTTCTTGAATGATACATAGATTAGTTTTGACTTTTAGTGACTAGGACTTTCCTCAGGATAAAATTATAAGTTTAACCTAATAGAAAACATTGTAAAAAATTCGAATATGGTCTCATTGATTTTGGGTTATAGTGATTACCATTATGACGAGACAGTATTTAATTTTTAACGTGATGGAGAATACATATAAATATATTTTCTATAAATATTTATTTATTTTAAACGTGAAGATGCACATCTATGATCAAAAACTTGTAAATTGTAAAAATGGCATTTTATATGGAATATAAGATTGTTTTTACATCAATAATGGTTATATTATCCTAATTGTTCTATTGTAAGAGTTAAAATTGGGCCTATAGATTTAGGACATCATTGGGGCTAATTAAATAAAATAATTACAATTAAATTTTCTTATTAATGTAAAAACACTATATTTTGAACCCTATTTAATCCTTTATCAGTTTTATCCCCATGGTAAGAGGCCTCATTGATCCATTGAACTCATGGTAGATGGTGAAGGATCGTGAGAACTCATCTCTGATGACAATGATATTGAACAAATGATTATCCCCAACAGACATGGTGATGATGAAAAAGACATTTGGTTTGAAAACATATTGAATCATTAATTGTTGTTACTCAATGTAGGTCATTTTTTCTCATAGAACAAGTTTATAAAATATTTTTAGTTAAATTTATAGAATGAGATTATCTTACATTGTGTTCAAATTTTGGTGGATTATCACGTATAATTATTTTTTCCCAAATTATCATTCTTGAATTTATGCTATTATAACAAGATTTTCTTCAGGATGTAAGTATTAAATTATCATAATTATGAATATAAAGATTTTTAATTATTTAGGGATAATGAATATGGATTTTAAATTCCCCCCTTTACTATTCTCTCTTTTCCCATTCCTCTCCCTCTCCCCTCTCCTAACATCCACACACAACAGGTTTAAGGCTGGTAGATATTTCATAGATTAAAAAAATATAGAAGAACATTCTTGGAGTCATGGGTCAGAACCAAGGTTGTGTGATTAAATATAGTTGTGTGATTGAAGAATCCATGTGGGTCTTGATACATGGTGACTAGATTATGGTTTTCAATGAAAGGTGGATGATGTGAGTAGGTTGGAATGAGGTGTTTATTCCAAAGAGTCTAGCGTAGGATTAACTAAAGCGTGGATGACATGATAAGGATGATTTGGGAATATTTACTATGATAAGGTAGGTGACATGACACAAAAACAATGGTTTCATGGTGGGAGACCATATAATAGATCGTTTGGTTCAAGGAAGTGGTCGTAATGGGATCTGTAATACATTGAGAAAAAGGGGATACTGCTGTTTCACCCCTAGAATTTGAATTTTATAATAGTTATAATAATTCAATGGTTATTTTCCATGTGTTTCCAGCATGAAAACACAAAATATATATGGTTAATATTAGTTATATTTTTATCATTTAAATCATTTATAATAATAAAAATAATATTTTTATTATAGCGACTTCTCTCAGTTGTAAGAATTGGTTATGACATAAAACCAATGATTCATCTATGGCCTTGCATTTAAGACTCTATGGTGGAAAATTTAAGACTAATATTGATAAATAACATGAAATTTGTACATAATCACTAGGTAATTTTAAATTATTTATCTTTCATTATTGTGATGAAACATATTTTTTTATCGAATTCACATTTATAATAAATAAATAAAATATTCTGTGTTTTTTCATTTTAGAAAAAAATGGTTTCATATGATTTTCCTTTAACGTTAATTTGTGAATTTGAATAATTTGGTTATATATATTTTATCTTAGGACCACAAAAAAGGATTAGACATGATGATGATTGCATTCTCATTCCAAAGATACCCCCTCATCCTTATCATGATTTTCATCAAGGCATGGGACTCCAATATTAATAATGGATTTATATAATTTTATAATTAAATAAAATTTATTACCCTCACTTGGTATGTGATATAAATGTTCCACTAAATGTTTGGGTCAAAAATATTATAATTTATATCACTTTCCCATTTATAATGTGCTAAATAGGAAAAAAATCTTCAATAAGGGTTTCTTATCTTCTAAAACACTACACTTTCAAATGATGATGATTAATATATCAAAATACTATCCCTAAAATTCTATGGTGGTTTC
This sequence comes from Viscum album, assembly GCA_963277665.1. Lineage (NCBI taxonomy): Eukaryota > Viridiplantae > Streptophyta > Magnoliopsida > Santalales > Viscaceae > Viscum > Viscum album. The sequence continues at coordinate 1,390,575,129 of OY728134.1, read as the reverse complement.
CTAGTATTAGTAGTATAAAACTACCTCAAATAAATAATATAATAGAGTGACAATCAGGATCCCAGTTATGAAAGTTACTGGATGTTATAAATTGAAAGGATACATGTTATAGATTTATTCCTAACCTATATCTCCATGAAATCAAATTGTTTAAATCTAAGATATAGCATAGAGATGGTTTCTAGACTTCTGGACATCAGTGTAATAAGCACAATTTTTTTATCGAGTGGTTCAAAAGTGGAGGGTTGGATCAGAGTTGATTGGGTCTATTATTTAATACATTAGAATTATATTTTTTAGTATATCAAGATTATTTTATTTTATTCTCATCTAGTTACATCTATATACTGGTGTTTTAGATGTTTTTTCAATATATACCTTTTATTTACTCATTACTTACAATAGTTATATGTTGGAATAGTTTTCATGATTCCTTCATTATATTTCACATAGACTCCCACAAATAGGAATTCTTTTATATGAATTCATTTTTATTGTTTCTTTTATGGATTTTTGGGTTTCGTAATGCATAGTTTTATACTCACTTATGCACCAGCTTTTTCCAAATATTTTTTATGTCTATGAAAAAGAGGAATATGTATAGAGAAGTTCATGGTAGATATGGAGAACATGTTTCTTGATAAGGAAATACAATTGGTGATTCTTGGTGAAACATGATGGAACATAATGGAGTTTGTTGGTAGTAGTGACCATCAATCTTCAAGATGATTTCTGAAGTGTACATAATAATGAGGTGATATCCTATGTCTTTTATTTATTGTTTTTACCGAATGGAGTTAAATATATTTCATTTTTATTTCCCAATTTTGGGGATGTATTTATATATGTTAAAGCATAGATAAATTATATACTGCTTGTATCACTATATATATACATTCTACTAGTGTTTTTGTAATTTTAATTCATTTTCATATGTATTTATTATAGGTTGTTTTGTTCATGGGCCTTTCATTATATGAGATATGGATTCTTGGTGCTAGTAACCAACCCTTAAACTATTATAATTGGGAATTTGGAGTCCCAATAAGACTATTTTAAACTTGTGTGGGCCCCTGGTGGTTTGAGTGAAGTAATAGTGTTATTATAGAGGGGTTTTCATAGTGAAAGAGTTTCAATATATGTTACATGTCAGTTTGGATAAGAATTTACGAAAATGGTGTGAAGGTATACTAGATTTGAAATTTAGAATAGGGAATCTAGTTACGGAGTGTTAATTGAAATATCTATTCACTATTTCATTGATATCCTTCCAAATGAATCAATATATTGATAAAATAGTTTTAGAAAACCAATAATGGTACATGAATCTTATAAGAATGGGATGATAGTTTTCAAGTCCTTTAATTAAATCTATAGTTATGATATGTGGTCCATGGTATATTTTTCTAATTGTTATTGGTTTTCATGAAAGTTATAGACTCAGACTATGAGGTTGAGTCATGGTATAACTATACTCATGATTATTCCCCTAGTCGATGAATAATTAAGATAAGAGACTACCATTTCAGGGTCAAAAAACAATCTCTCTCCCTCTCTATCTAATGTTATGTGTCTCCATTTTCAATATGATATAATCGATTACTTTATGATTCCCACGTATGTTTTGTTCTGTTAAGCAATTCACAATTGATCACAATTTCTATGGGCTTCGCCTAATTCTCATGTTCCACACATTTCTATTATGTATTATCTGGAGAGGCATAGATTCTTCTCTATAATTATAGAGCTTGTTTCTGTGTTCCACCCTCATCCACATTGTCATATTTGATAAGGCATGACTAATACTTCATAAATCCATAGCGGTGATGTGGCATTTTTTATGAGACTCGGTTAAGAGGAATTATTATTGTTTGATTTGAGGTAGTTCGTCTCATCTATTTTTCTTAGTACCAGTCCTTCATATAGAGTATACATAAGTTACCTCTACGATAATCCACATTACCTATAAACCTTGTAATCCTTGTCCATTACAAATTATATAAACCCCATGGTATTCCTATGGGGACTAAACCATACGTAATATAGGATTGGTTGGAGTCTTGTACAAGGTTAACACATAGATTAGATTCTTATCTCTATTTTCCAATTAATTTCTTGAAATAACTACATGGTATAATGAGTTGTTAAGGGATTATGTGTTCTCCAACTCTAGATAGGAATACTCATTTATAGTTAATGATAGATCCTTTATACAGGGTTCTATTTTATCCGATACTATATAGCCCTTTATAGGAAAAAACAATCATATTAAATTATGTGATGAAGTACATGAACCTCATGAAATGTTTTCTGGAACATGTTTACATTTACATTTGGTTTTTATCAATGGATAGTACTATGGAATGGGTTATGAGGTATGGTTGTTCATTCATGAAACATAATTTTTACCATTTACCCTTGACTAAGATAAAGAATTTTGGGAAATTATCTTGACGAATTACACAACGATAGTAGGATCATGTTATCGTTTCACGTGGTGGTAAGTAGAGTAGTCTCATGGATAGACCTCTCTATTATAGTTGGCAATGCAAGTGAGAACCCTTATATTAATTCCCATGGACTAAATTGTGTTCTATTATAAATTATCATGTAATTTTGACATATCAATAGACTCCTATAATAACACTCTTGTTTATTTCTTATTTAGAACATATTGGTGATAATTAATATTATAGGATGTCATTCAAAAATGATTTATATGTTTAGGGATAGCTAGTGTAAATCATGGTAGGATTCATTTACTTATATTAAGGATCCATATATCAGTTATTATAGGAGTGTATTATTCTGTCTAGATAAGTTGATTGGGTATTAAGGACTACAATGGAATCCCTTTCTATTCCCTTTTTATTTTACGAGTTTCAAATGTCGATTTTAGTTTTTTCATCACCTTTAATTGTGAAGTGATATCATTATATTTATTGTCGGGGGAAGAGATAGAAAAATTATTTAAAATGTAAAACTTGAAAAATATATAGATAATCGTATGTCTTTTATAATAAGTGGTCATCAATGTATTTTTTGATAATATACTCCCTAGGAGTGTGGAGAGTTGATACAAACAACATGAAGATTAACTCGGATAACCATCAATTGGTATGTCTTGATATATGTGCTATGTAAATAGAGGATATATTCACTCTTGGTTAATGTAGAAGGGTGTGTGACTTCTCTAAAGGGATGACCCCATGTTTTCCCCCAGTGGAATATCAATGTATATACTATTTTGTATTATAGAAATCTTATTTTTAATTATGTCCGATTAAAATGAAGATAATATTATTTAAAATATGTGATTCCATCATCTAATGTGATATATATTATAAAAATTGGTCAACATAAATGGGCCCCATTATTTCGCAATGTGAGTGAGGCTTAGGATGATGATGAGAAATTTGTAAAAATATATGAATTGATGTTATTAGGTGGTGGACATGAAGGCTTATGTTGATTGTAGGGATAACATCATTCAATTTTTCCAATGGATAGTGGATATTCTTTAGTTTTCATGTTAAATTTCTCTATAGATATCAGTATTATGAAATTCTAATAAAGATCAAAAACTATATTTTGGTACATCCATATGTCCTTTTTTAAGGGACCAAATTCATAGATAATCTCACTATATGGTGGTCATGGAGTTTATCAAGGACATTTTGTATTTGGGTTTCTCAGTTAGGTGTTATGATTGGGTAAGGGGGAAATAGATCAGAGCTATCTAAATAGTAAAGGATATCCACTATAGATTATGGTATAGTTGGTATCTATATATGGATTTTTTTTATTGAATACATTGTGGATATTGGTTTCATTTTATAATGTTCTACTTGATTATTTTTATAAAAGAGAGATTATACGAACCCTAATTATCTTATAAAATTGTTATATTCTTTATGGTTATAAATTATAAATTTCAGTTTCCCATGAATTTTTTTATATATATTTATAATGAATTTCCATTTAATTCTTATTTCATGATGCAGTGACGTGGGTTCATGTTTCATGCTAGAATGAGATGTAAGAGTATCTGAACTAGGACAAAATATTCAAGTCTCCTTGAAAATATTGTTATTTCAGTTGGATACTTTGAAAGAGAACTCAGTGTTAGTGATAATAATGAATAGATTCATATAATTGTACATTAATATAAAAATATCATTAATGGTGAATATAAGATAAATCCTACATATGGGTAGGTTAATATGATCCTTTTCAAGAAATATTATGGTGGTTTGTTGATTATTTTTTCCAATTTGAGATGGTTGTATTTAGATTATGAATTTTCTTTGAGTTAGGGATTGGTAGGCATTACATGGAGTGGATGTGTGTATTAATTGAGGTTATAAATCAAGATGAGATAGATCCAATATTTTTATGGAGAAATTTGTTTTTTATCAACATGGTTTAATATAGATTTCATTTTATGCATGCACCAATGATAAAAAGAAAATGTGTATGATAGTGATATCCATATGATTGTTTTATTACAATTTCGTTGGGATATTTTATTATTAATTTTTTTGAAGAATACAATTAATTTTTGGGAGGATATTGAGACATAGGTTTCTCCCAAATGAGAGATTGTTTAAAATTGAATTTTAGTAATTAGAAACTTACTAGCTATGAAAAAGTAATTTTACCCTTTAATACTTATGTAGAAATATTATTTCATATTCCTATTGACTCATGTTTGTGGTCATTCTCCAAGGATTAGCCGGTGAAGAATTAAGGGGATAATAGGGTCTTAATAAATTTTAATAATTTTGAAAATATTAATATTACAAAGTTATGTATCTATAATTACATGTTATTAACTATTTAATGGTTATTTATAAATAAATATAAGAAACCATTTTTTTTATGAAATGGGAGTATTAACCTTGGAGTGTTATATTTTGATTTCACATTGGGTCCTTGTGTTTCGGCCATTGCAGGTGCCGTATTAAGTAAACTAATTGACAATTAATTTACCAATTCCATGAAAATCAAAAGGGATCTATATTTTATCAATTTAATGTTATGTTACTATGATTATAAACCTAATTAATGATACTAACCCTATAGAAAGGGTTAATTATGTAGTTAGGTTATCTCAGATTGAAATGAATTTAGAGTGATGATCTTCAGTAACTCATGTGATGATTATATACAAGACAGTGGAATCAAAAATAGATCAAAGCATTGACAATTATTATTTATGGAATGGATTTAAAATTAATCCTAACTTTGGTTCATCTGATAATCTGAATTGAATTTTTTGAATTTAATTATTCAATTTTTTTTCCAAATTCAAGAATATTATTGAGATGAATTGTTTTCTTCCATATAATCCATTTCATGAATTATTTTTCTAGATCATTGGATTAATTTAGTATATAACGATAAAAATATTATATTTTTCCATGATGGAATTCATTTTTATTAATTATTGATGATGAAAATGGACATTAAATTATATTATAATATGTTCCCTCACATAGTATTCCCATCACTCTGACCTCTCATGCCATTCAAATACGAAATAATGGAGTTAAAAGACTAAGTGTTAACCATAAATGGTAATGTGGTAGGAGTATATTTAAGGAATTAGTAAGATAAAAAATTGTGGAATTAATTGGAAATGGTGGATCATGGTCAATGAAATGGGGGCTGACACATAGGGGTTGATTTGTGGTGGCTGGTGTGCAGAGAATGAGGAGTGGTGGTCATGCAAGTCGATGACAATAGGAAGAATGTATGAATAGGGTTTATTTGAGGAGAGATGATAGATAAATCATACTATAGGTGGGGTTATTATTTCCAACTTAAGTAGTTAATGGATTAGCTGTGGTGGATGATCTAGTTGTAACATTACTAGGTATAAAACTGTGGATTTGCGATTTTAACTGTTGACATTTAATTTCAAAAAAAATATGAGAATCCAAGAGGGGGTTTCAAACAAAATAACCCCCAACATATATGTATTATTGATTTTATATGTTAGTAATAATAATAATTGTGTCATCATCATCGTCTTCATCAATAAAAATCCTTTCTTCATTTATAAATAATGTGGCCTCATTTTATAACATTTTTTCTAACATGTTTTTGTTAATGTGTGTGTGTTGAATTATTATGGTTTCTTTAATTGTAAAATTAATTAGTTTTCCTTAGTTCCATGAAAAATCAAAATTTCCATGAAATCCATTTAAAAAATAGTTATTCCTAATAATGTGTTGGCCCAATTATTCTTCATGTTATTTTTTATTTATTACCATGGATAATTTCATATGAGAATTTTGTTTATTTCTATCATAGATTAATTAATTAGTTATTTCACCATCTTATGAAAATTTATAAAAATGATTTGGCCATATAAAGTAATTTTTATTTTGGAGATCAACATAGCCAAATTCAGGTAGATGTATCAGAATTTCCAAGAATATTAATTTCAATATATCTAAATTCATGGAATGAAGTTGTATTAATAAAAAAATCATCATATTCAACTCTTCACTTAGTTGAAATTTTCATACTAGGTTGGTCAAATTACTGAATTCATAACGATGTTTATCATTTTGAAAAATATTCCTTGTATTTTAATGCTCATCGTATTTAGAATTTTTATTTAGACTATTAAATATGTATTAAAATTTTCAACATGGCCATAACCACCTAATTTATTTTTGGAGTGGAAGTGATATAGGAACAATTCAACAACTAGGGTTTATGTATTACATGATGACGATGTCGTTCAACACTGAAGAGGCTCACACGTTCAATATTATTTCACAAAATATTCATTCTCAAATCCAAGGAACTAATTTAAAAGTGAATATGCAACTCATTACTTTTTTTATCTGAATGCGTGATGAAAAAATCCTTGGAGGGCTCCACCAACATGAAATCTATCTGGAACTAAGATCATGCATGCAGTTGAGTACTAAAATCATGGAGAAATGAATTAAATTATTTATGTTGGGATGGTTTAATATAAGCAAGGTTATGTTTATTTAAGGGTGCACAATGTGAGAAAAAAGATACATACACATGGATATGACCATGAATCTAAGGCTTTGATATTGGTTAATGATAGAATTAGACAACATTCAAAGGTAAGATGGGAAATTCATGACCAGTTGATAGATTATTGAGTTCATCTCAATACCACTCATACAATGATAAAATAATAGTGGAAAGTAAATTTTGACAGTATCATTATAAAAAAATTTATGAAACTTCACTCATATCCTTTACCCTCATCATTAATTTAACATTATCTCTATTTTGTGTTTAATTTTGGGATTTAATTTTTTTTACATATATAAGTTTCATTACATAAATTGTTCAATAGAAATAATATTTATTTGGTGTTTTATTTCTCCACTTAATCATTCTAAATTTTATAATAGGATTTATTTCTTCTTTACTTCTTCATAACATTACAATTAATACATTTCTTTGAAAACATATAATGATTTTCTATCAACTAAATAAAAGAAGAACACATAGACTTAGTGATAGTTATGCATAGGGAATTTCATCCTTAAGATCATCTAGATTATTCATACCATATACGTATTAATCAGGGAATCTTACTTGAACTATACTACTCCATGACAATGTTATTAGGAAACCATTTATTTTAGGTGTTGTTTATATCGATCATATTGATGATATTTAAGAGAATTCATTCAATGTTCCCCATGTTTTGTCCTGTTTATTAGACCAACTATATTGTATCTACATTCTTCATATCTCTCAGTGTATTCAGTTTCACAATAATTGTTTTATTTTATTCAATTTTTATTTTCTTTTTTCTAACTTCGAATATTTTACACCCCCAATATAAATGAACCCATGCTCACCACTTCATTATTGTGGAATAAATATTATAAATTATAGATTTATCTCATCCTAGTTAATGAACATTTGTTAGAGTCAACAAAATATTTCACCTCTACCATGTATGTGGCATGGGGGAACATTATGAAATACACAAAATTTTTTATCTCTATATGAACATATTGGTGTTTTTTTCTTATTCGTTGAAGATATTTTTTTTCATAATTAGAATATCCATGTCTAAAAACAGATATCCATTTATTTGAAATATTTATATATAAAATATTCTTCATAAAATTTAAAATAAAAAACATGGATAACATTAAAAACCATGAATCTTTAAATAAAAACACAAATTTCATTCATGTTCAATATAGAAATGAAATAATTGATTGATTACAAATTAAATATTTATTATTTACCATACTATTTATTAAACCTTAATTTATAAAGATCCCACATACCTAAAAAATTTGAGATTAAAAAATCTCTATTTTCCATGACACCATTGTTCAATGGATTTCTCAATAATGATTCTTTGGAATTTTTTAGGATATTTAAATTGTGGTGTTGTAGTATCCCTTAAGAGGACATAGTGAGGAAGAGTTATAACTTATGATATTCCTATTATATATAAAATAAAATAAAATAATATTATTTTATTAGTTTTAAGAAGATTCATTTGAATCATTAAATTTGGTTTTCAATTCCTTTTTCCTAAATTCTACCCTATGACAATGTCCTAAAAAATCTGATAAAAAATAACGATATTTATCCAAGGTGAAAGTGATTTATTCCATGAAACATGGGATGGTCTAGATTTTTCCTCAAACAAATTAATAATCATATATTTACCAAAAAAAATATTAGAAAAATATTTTTCAATTAGGTCACACATTATAATAAATGAATTTATTATTAATATTCAAGAAGAGATTTTACAGACAAGTCTATTATTGAACTCAACCCTATTTTAAATAGTTTTTTCAATAAATTATCCACACAAATATTTATAGAGAAAACATATCCAATTGATAGAAACACATACTCCCCTGGATAAACCTGAACATGATGATATTATTTGAAATTAAAAATCTCCATGGGATCTATGCCACAAATGTGGTATGTTCATCTAAAAAAATAATTGATGTACTAATTTTGATTTTATGACCCAATATCATAAGAGTTTTGATGTTGTTTGGTATCGACATAGCACGGAAAACAATTATTATCATTTTTAAAATATTTATATTCATGGTTATAAGATGAATCATAATCTTTATTTGAAATAGTTGGGCTTATTTAGAGATGTTGTAACACTGGTTTTTAACCACATTAAAAACAACAATTATAAAATTATTGTAGAGATGAATAAGCCTAATCACAATCCAAAATAGAATATATTTTTCATCATGTTCTATGCAGGATTTAACCTAATGATATTTCAAATAAATGATGTGGATTTCAATTGAAATAAATTAAAAATAACAAGAACAGTCTAAAAAATCCGGAAGTTGAATGGATCGAGAGATACAAGGAAGATAAAAAATGTATGTTTCATAGGGAAAAAGAGTTTAACCCATGTATTTATTATCATAATAGTAACTTCAATAAGTGTTCTACCCACCAGGGAGAAACCTAGAGAAATAAGATAGATGGTTTTGACTGTAATTCTGTAAAAACATGGACAACAAAACTAGGAATTACCAATATTTGAAAAAAACAATAATGAATTTCACACAAATCAACTTGTTTTAATTGAAAATTAAAAATTAAATAGATTCTAAAATCGATATAAAAAATTGGAATGAAGTGATTCAAGAGGATCTACAACCTTTATTTTGAAAGAAAACCACTACACCCTTACCATTACCTCAAGGAATCATAAACCAAAACATATACTATTTATTGGATTTATCCATGTAAATATTATATTCATTCATGAATTGAACAAAATTACATCATATCATGAATCTCATTAGAAAAAATTTCAAATAAGAAATATCATGATGAATTTTCCACATACAATCTCACTGAATAATTCATTGTTAGAAAACCTCTTAGGTATTTAAATGAGGAATAGAAGTTCAAATTGATCCTTTCTAGAACCATCATTGAATTTTATTAATTCTATATAGACTCTAAATTTGTTGACTTATCTAGTTTCAATTTAATCCATTTTCCCCTATTTGATTATTTATAAAAGGATATTCAAGCATGGTTAATGGATTTTACATATGAATTCATTAATTCTCTATAATGATAATTTCTAAATGGTGAAGACATATTACAATGATAATAATTATCTATAATGGAGCTGTAAAGTAAATAATAGATTATAATAAACCTTTCATAATCAATCAATGAATTAATAACCACTTTTTCATGGGTTAATCCAATGTATTATATAAAGATTTTATCCTTGATGATTTTTCATTCCCTTTGTCTTTGTGGAGACTATAAACACATTTCTTCCATAGAGCTATCCTATGGGTATTTTTTTTTAATTTTCATTTGAATAACACATATTGTGTTGATAGTGACTCTGAAATTTCCTATATTCATTTTCTTATCATGGTTTGTGTAGAATTTCAAAAATAAATAGAATATCAATTACCATTTAGAGAATAAAGAGGAGCTATATAAAAAAACATACCTGATAAAAACTCTCCTAAACTAATCTATTGTTTTACATTCTTTTTATGAACAAATTCCTAGTTTGTTAAGATTTTTCTATTATTTCAATGATCCTAAACTAAGGAAACTATTATCTTACATAAGTAGATTAATGGGGGTAAATTTAATTTAACATCAATGAATAAATATTACATATTTATCAGATTATTATTATAAATCTATTTTTAAATTAAATTTTCTACATTGTGTTATTAATAAGTGATGGGACTCACTATTTTTATTACATTCATAATTTCGTTGTAAATAATTACTCTAAATGATATAATTTGTGTTAAAATTTTGATAGTTTCCTTATTAATTACAAAATAGGATATAGTTAATGTAATTTTCTAACATGTTTAGTTATTTTGATGAAAATTAAAAGAATAATTAAATCCATTTCTGCATTTCTTAAAAAGATAAAATGAAAAATAAAATGATGTAAATTATTCCCCAAAATTAATTATAAGGACCCAATCTTATTACGCTACATAATCTTGAATTTAGTCAAGAAAACAATTCATTTCACACTGAGGTTATTTTAATGTTCTCAATTTTAGATAATTGGGATATAATACATTCATAACATTACAAAATAATATAGAGTAGATACCATAAAAAAGTATTCATTTCTTACAAAATATGAAACTTTTCCAATTATTACACGATTCCTTGAAAAATATTCATAACATTAAACATGTTTTACTTATTTGTCTTACACAACCATAAAACCTGCAAAAATCATTTAAAAACATGGGATGGGCACAAAAACCCCAGTAAGTGATATAAAAAGAAGGAAAGAAGACATTAGACCATGAATACTTGTAACATTTGTAATCATTTTCCAATTACACACTTATCACCCATATATACATACTACGAAAAACATTAGATTTTTAAAAGATTAAAACAATAAATAAGAACATAAATATAACCATTAAGGCATGTTTGGGCATTACTTATATAATCTTCTTACCCAATCAGCTACCATATAAATTTTAACCCTCACAGATGCCTTAAAATTTTTGCAACCATCGTAGTTACACGTGGATAAACCATACGGCTGACTGCCAACATACACAAAACCAATGAATTGGAGGGATATATAAGTCCCACCCATCATAATAAACAATTTACTATAACTTGAACACAATAATACAACATGAATAATATCATAAATACATTTATTATCAATTTTTAAAAAATATAATTTAAAAGGGAATTTTTAATGAAAAATACCACACATAAATCATATAATTGCAGAGATAATTAATAGAGTTAATGTAATATGAATATAAAATCTATATACACATTATTAAACATAATATAATAAAAATATATCACATAAAAAAAATTTATACATCATAAAAAATGAAGTAGAAGTTTCACCCAAAGAATAAAATTTGGGTTATGAATTCCCTTATTTCATGTTTTTCTTACTTAAACATTGTTTAAACCTCCAATATAATGGTTAAAAGAATGTAATTAATATCTTAATGAAACATATTTAGGTTTATAAAACCTATATGATCATTTATTAAAATCATTTCACCCATTAAAGTTTTACTATTATCTTCCCTCTATGGTTTTGGGTGTGTTCTTTACATGTTTTCCTTCATTGGTTCGTGATGGATATTCATATAGATTGGAAATGAAACAATAAAATTGGAATGTAATGGTATTTTAAAATTTATAAAACCATAAATTATAATATATAGCATTTTTAATTCTTCTATGAGTATTATTCATATGACAAAACATTATTCATATTTTTTTAGGTTATTTTGGAGATTCTTCAATCGTAATGAACTAATTTTGTTCCATAAATTAATAACATGTGTATAAAGTGATTATAGAACCCAATATAAGATATAATCCATAAATTATAATCTTGTTAAACAATAATGGTTTCATGACTAGTCTTGAAGGAATTAGTGGAAATTGAAATCAAATCATCCTCGATGTTGGTAATTAGGGAGATCACGGATGGTGTTTTACATTCTTGAATAAGTGGGAGAGAAGAAGAAATTTAATGGTGAGTATTCCATAAGCATGATGAAAAAAAATTAAGATAATGGTTCATTCAATCCTCTTGGATAATGGGATGTGGATAATGAATAATAAAAGAACAGAATCTCGAAATAAACGAAATGTTGAGAAATCCCTTACGAAAATTTTGCAGCCTAACGACATCACTTAAAATTTCATAAAATATTTTGATGTGATAAATTTGTTCTATCATCATTCATACATAATAACATCAAATTAATGAAAAGAAAGAAAACAAAACGAGATGTTTACCTCTTGATCTCTTTTCCATGAGACCCTTCTAAAGGCCTTTGGTTTTGGCTTTTTTGTAAGACCAACATCTCTTGGACTTGGTAAATAGACATTGGATGGGTATTGGGAATATAATAGGAAAGTATCAAGGCATTGGGTGGTGTTCTAGGATGTGGGGAATGGGGGTGGATTTTATAGTGGAAAAGAAGAGGTATTTTACATTTTTTTAATCATTATTATAATATTTTTTCTCAAGATTGTGAATAGTCTTAATTAACGTGACCGTAATTAGTAATAATGTAATGTGAATTACAAAAAAGTGGGATTACCTCACATATGATGTCATAAATAGTGTATTTAACTGATACATTGAATATACAATATTTTACTATATTTCACTATTCATAAAAATTTCATGAATTTCAAAAAATAAAATAAAAAATTAACCCTTACCAGTTTTCAATGGCTAGAATAAAAAAATGAACTCCATTTTTTTAAAATAAGTTTCTCAATATTATTAATTTAATTTATAAATAAAATCATTCTTTATTCAAATATTAACAATTTTTATTTTGTAACTACTATTATATCACATTGAAAAATTAACCATGATATCATTATATTATTCCATAATAAAATAAAATAATATAAAATATAAAATTCATTAGGGTCATATTACTCTTCATATTACTATTAATAAGGGTATTTTACTATTCCCTATAAATCATGTTACTTTCATGAGACTCCAAATAATTTACAGAACACAATTGTAGATAACCATTTTTTGGAATTCAAAACATAGAAGTAGAAATTTTATGTTTAATGGATGGCTATAAATATCTACATAAAACAAATTTTTATTTCAAATTATTTTTAAAACATTGGTGTGTTACATTATCCCCACCTTCTGGAAATTGTGTCCTGGAAATTTTACTTACTTATTAAACAATTGAGTGTATTTTCCCCTTATACCATTTTCAGACTCCCATGTTTCTTCTTTAACATTGTCGTTTCTCCACAAAACATTTACATGGTGGATTACCTTATTCTGCAAAACATGTTCCCTTCGATCAAGAATCTGAACTATTTTCTCTTCATAATAAATGTTCTATTCATTCTGAATAGATTTTGGGCCCAAAACATGAGTTTAGTATTCCACATAATTCCTCTACATCAAAACAAGAAAAAAATTATATACCTAATATATAATCAGATTCAAAGCTACTTAGTATTCAATTAGCCCAAATTTCTCAAGAATTTAAAAAGGACCGATGAACCAAGAATAGAACATTCCTTTCAAATCAATAAACATTACACTTTTAGAAGGATTGATTTTAAGGAAAACATGGTCACCTACTTCAAAAGAGATGTCTTTCCATCTTCTATTGCCTAACGTTTCCTCCTCTTCTGAGCTTTCCTCATGTGTTCTTGGATCATCTTCACTTTTGTAGCCACTTCCTCTACTAATTCTAGCCCCTTCAAAATTCTTTAACCAACATCATCCAAAAATGGCGGAGTACAACATCACTTCCCATTCAATTCCTCAAAAGGTGCCATCTGTAAAATGGAATAAAAATTGTTATTATAAGAAACTCAACTAAATAAAGATGCTGATCCCATCTTTCCTGATAGTCCTTTGAACAAAATCAAAGCATATCCTCCAATGTCTGAATCATTGGTTTTGACAACCAATCTGATTGATGATGAAAAGATATAATGAAATTTAATTATATTCCCAAATAATTATAATGGCCCTTCCAAAAGATAGAAGTGAACCTGGGATACTGGTTAGATATAATGGAAAGAGGAACTCCATGTAACCTGACAATATCCTTAAGGTACAGTCAGTAAAGATGATCCAAATGCATTATATCTTGAATAGAAAGAAAATGCGATGATTTTTTTCAGTCGATCAACAACAAACCAAGTCGCATTGTTACCTTGAGATGTCTTAGGCAGTCCTACCACAAAGTACATGGATACATTATCCCATTTACACTCTAGAACTGGAAAAGGTTGAAGCATCCCCATCGATAACTGTTGCTCTGCTTTAACCTATAGACAAGTGAAACATTTCATGGTAAAATCAGCAATATCCCCTTTCATTCCAGGCCACCAATAATACTCCAAGAGGTATCTATACGTCTAAATACTTACAGGATAAACTAAATATGGAGAACAAGAGATTCAAATAAAAAACCCTTCTTCAACTGGGAATCACAAGTCACAAAAAACCTTTTTACAATCATAAAAAACAATATTTATCAATTTTAAATTCTAGAAGCTTACCCATTTTAACAAATTCTACCATTTTTTATAGCTCACAGCCGTCCTTCTATGCTTCATTAATTCTATCTGATAACAATGAATGTGGTGAAACCTAAAACAAAACAGATTTATTTCCTAACCCAGAAACTTCTAAACCAAAATTCATCAAATCATTAATCAAGGGATCATGTTGCAAACATAACATGTTTAATGATGAATGATGATTTCGACTCATGGAATCCACCACTTTGTTTGCTTTTCCCGGATAGTAATTGATCATGAAATCATAATACTTTATCAGTTCAATCCATCATCTTTTCCTCATGTTAAATTTCATTCTGATTGAATATATACTTCAGAAATTTATGGTAAGTATATATTTGACATTTGAATCCATATAAATGATGTGTCCAAATTTTCAGAGATAAATCCACAACATCCATTTCCAAATCATGTGTGGGATAATTTACATCATGAGCTAATATTTGTACTAAAGAATAAGAAATTATGTGATCATTTTGCATCAAGACACAACCAATTCCATTAAAAAATTATCATTATAGATGAAAAAACACTATCTCATGAAGGCATGTCCAAAACTGGAGTATTCACCAATATCTTCTTCAGTTCCTGAAAAAAAATCACATTCTTTTTTCCAAATAAATTTAACCACTTTTCACGTTAACTTGGTTAGAAGGACAGATAACAGTGTAATTTTTTAACAAACTGTCTGTAATACCCTAATAATCAAATAAAATAAAAAATCTCTATAACATTTGTGGGTATTGGTTTTTCATCAACAGCCTATGTTTTGGCTGGATCAACTATTATTCTATCTTTATTATCAATGTTCCCAAGAAAATACATCTGTTGCAACCAAAAATAACACTTTATGAATTTTCTAAAATGTTTCTTTTAATATAATGTTTTGTAAAACAACCCCTATCTGTTTTTCATTCTCATCATTACTCGTAGAGAATACCAAAATTTCATCAATAAACACATCCAAAAACACATCCAGGAACTCAAGAAATATTCCATTCATATGATTCAGGAATATTATAGGTGAATTAGTTAACACAAAAGGTATAACAACAAATTCATAATGCCTATATATTATGAATGGCTATTTTTGGGATGTCATCCTCCTTCACATTCATATGATGGTATCTAGATCTCAAGTCAATCTTGGAATAGTATTGAGCTCCATAGAGCTGATCAAACAAGTCATCTGTATGAGCCAAAGGGTAATTGTTTTTAATATTTATTTTATTAAAATCTCTATAATCAATGAAAAGTCCGATGGAACCATATTTCTTATTATAAAAAAATTGGAGCTTCCCATTGTGAAGGTATAGAACAAATGAAGCCTTTATCAAGTAAATCCTACAATTTAGTTTTCAATTCATGAAGTTCAATTTGATTCATATGATATGGGGTTTTTAAAATTTGAGTAGCATATGTAACTAAGTCAATTGTGAATTAGACTTCCTGGTAAGGTATGACACTAGGTAACTCATCAGGGAAAACGTCAAGGTATTCATTTACCAATGGTATATCATTAATCTGATCAGTTCCCTTTTTAAAAAAAATATGAGAAAGATATCATTCATTTCTATATTTCAACATTTTCTCAGCTTCCTCATATGTTATCATTTTTATGGGTTCATTATTGTATGAAAAATGAAACACTTTCTGAAAAAAAAACATCATTATCTCTACATTCAATCATAGAATGATAAACGGAAATAAAATTCATTCTTAGAATAACATCAAACTCAACTAAGGGTAAAACAACAAGGTTTGCAGGTAGAGACTTTCCACTAAACAGAATAGAAATATTCTTATAATTAATATTTTCTAAATTATTTACCCCAAGTGTTTTAACAATAAGTTATGGTTTTATTTTTTGAGGTTATATTTCTATTTTACAAAAAAATATCTAAGAAATGAAGTAATGTGTAGAACCCATATCAAACAAAAAACTAGAAAAATCTGGGTAATGAATCATGTTACATGATACAACTTCTTTGGATGGCCCAAAATCTGTTGTTGTAGTCTCAAAAGATCTCACTACACCTTTCTTCTTATAGTCTGTCTTCTTTGCATATTTCAGATCTGCCTTTGGACAAGTATTTGCATATTTACCCTTATCAACACATTTTAAACACTTAACAACTTTCTTATCATGATTATTCTTAGGATCATTTTCATTATAATCTCTTTCCATATGTCCAATGTTTCCACATCGAAAGAACTTCACAATTTTGTGATGGAATTCCCCATGTTTCTTTTTACAACACTTTTCAAAAACTAGAAACTGGATTTTCTTACCATCATAATTATTTGGATGATTATTATATATCACTTTCAATTTGGTCCTCTTCTTCCCCATTTTCAGAAACGCATGTGATAATCGTAAAAATCAATCTCTACCCTCTCAACACATCATACATGTTTCTCATAACTTTTGAATTCATAGGAGGCTAATTACCTTACCAGTCAGGTGATGTTCACTTCATACAGTGCCACAAGATCCCCTCCTTTTTCTTTAATTCAAGTAATTTCCTCTCTATCTTATGTCACACCACCTTAGGAAAATATTTTTTTAAGGAAAATACTTTTAAATTAAACCCAATCTAAGGCATCAATATCTTATCTATCACGGATATTCATTTCCATTGACCGCTGTTGTTCAGTTTCACCCTAAAAAAATATAAATAGAAAGACATAAAATTTCATTATGTAAACATCCCATGACATCAAATAGCATTTCAAGATATTTAATCCATCCTTTATCCGGTACTAGGCTAGAGGATCCATTAAAAGCAGGGGCTGTTGCCTCAAAAACTATTCCACTATTGACGTGCTCTATTGTGGTACAATTGGTTATTCTCTTTCGTAAATTCAACCACCATTTATTTCTTGTGTTAGCAGAGCCATTACTGTCACAAACTACTCTATTCTAATCCCTACCATTTAGGGATGCATATTCAGAAGGATATCATTCTTTTGGTCCCTCTCTTCATCGACTACCCTCTATCTTCTACAAAAAACCATTCTAAACAAACATATCATAATCAGAGAAAGATGGTAATATTTAAATTTAGTATCATTTAAAAATACCTATATATTAAAAACATTTATGGTATTATATTAACATCATCCCAACCCCTAAAGTTATCTAAACTATCCTCTGATACTAACTATAAGGACCCATCCTTATTAAATTACTTAATATTAAATTTAGTCATGAAATAATTTCATTTAAAATTGAGTAACTTTTCAAGTGTAGGTTATTATATTATTGGTACATTAAACATTCATTACAATACACATTAATACAGTGTGGATACCATGAAAACATAACTCATTTCTTTCAAAATATAAACTTTTCTAAATAAAACAAAATTCCATGAAATATCTTAATAACATTTAAAATGGCCTAATTATTTGTCTTAAACATCCTTATAACCTATTAAAATCATTTAAAAACATTGTATGAGCACAAAAAACACAGTAAGGGACATAATATAAGGAAATAACACATTAGTCCATGAAAACTTGTAGTGTATGTAATCAGTTTCCAAATAAACACTTATCACCCATATATACATACTCAATTAAACATGAGATTTCCAAAATGTTCCCAAAATACACAAGAACATAAAAAGACCCATAAACGTATCATGGGGTATTAATTACAAAATATTGTAACCATATCAGTGATATTTTAACTTGTAACCCTCATGGCTACCTTACAATTTTTGCAACCATTGTAGTTAATCTTCTAGTAACCATATGGCCAACCTCAAACATACACATACCCAATGATTTGGATGGATATATAGGTCCCACCCTTCACCATAAATAATTCTGAATTAGATTAACACAATAAAAAAAAAATAATTTCATAAAAACATTGCTTTTGAATTTCATAAAACAGAATTTTAAAAGAGGGTTTGAAATGAAAAGAGCCTTACATAAATCATATAACTACAGAAAGACTTAATAGAGTGGATGGAATATATATATACACAATAAATACATATTATTCAACATAATATAAACAAATCCAGTCAAAAAAATATTTTAATACCACATAAATAAAGAAGTAGCAGGTTAACCCAAAGAATGGAAATCTGGGTAAGAATTCCCTTACATCAAGTTTGTCTTACATCAAACTCATTTAAACCTCATGTATAATGTTTATTAAGTGTTATTAATATCTTATAGAAAAATATTAATGATTAAAACACCTTATAAGATCATTTTATAACATCATTTCACACTTTAATTATAAGTATTGTGTTCTTTCAATTGTTTTGGGTGCATTCTTTACATGTTTTCCATGATCGGTTCATGATGGATATTCTTGTTGATTGGAAATGAAACTCCAAAATTGGAATGGAATTATTTTTATATATTTTATAGATAAATAAATTATAATATTAATCCTTATTAATTCTTACATGAGGATGATTCATATTTTAATATATTATTGATATTTTTTTATGTTATTTTGGAGATTCTTCGATCGTAATGGACTCATTTTGTTCCATAAATTAATAACAAGCTAATAAATTGATTACATAACAATATATAATATAAAATACATAAATTATAATCTGTTTGAACCATAAAAATGTATTCATGACCAGTCTAGAAGGTTGTAATGGAAATTTAAAAAACATCACCCACGATTTCGGTAATTCGACACATCATGGATTGTGTTTTAATTTCTTGAATAAGTTTGAGAGGAGAAAAAATGCAGTGGTGAGTATTCTATAAAGGTGATTATATCCATAATATTTATTACTATAGACCATTCAAAACTCTTGGATAAGGGTAGGTGAGGATATATAAATAAAACATAGGAATATCAAAATAAAATAAAAGTTGAGAAATCCCTTACGAACATTTGGTAGCATAAAGACGTCGCTAAAAATTTCATAAAATATTTTTATTAGAGAAAATTGGTATCTCATCATTCACAAATAATATGGGATACGAGGGGAATATGGAATGAAATATCCCAAAATATTCCAACGTAAATTAAAAAGAATAAAATAAAATGATAGAATAAAAAGAAAAAAGTGGTTGTTTACCTCTTGATCTATTCTCCTTGTGATCCATCTTAAGGACTTTGGTTTTGGACGTTTGGTGAGACCATAAGATCAATGACATATGATAGAGAATTATGAGGAATAATGAGAAGAACTTAGGTAAGGTTCAAAACTTGGGAGGTGTGGGAGGAAGAGGGTAATGAGGGTGGTATTTATAGTGGAAGAGAGGAGGTATTTTATATTATTTTAATTATTATTATATAATTTTTGCTCAATTATTTTAATAGACTTCATTCATGTGACCCAAAATAGTAATAATGGAATTGGATTTAGAACCAACTATTCTTAAATAAGTCATGTTGTCATAAATAGTGTATTGAAATGATAATATGAATATACCATATTTTACCGTATTTCAAAATTCATAAAAAATTCATGAATTTTAGATGAATATAAAAAATACACCATTAAGATTTATCGAAATAAAGAACTGAGAAATGAACTCCATTTTTTGAAAATAATTTTCTAAATATTACTAATTTAATTTTTAAATAAAATAAAACTTTCTTCAAAAATTAACAATTTTAATTATATAACTACTTTAATATAACATTCAAAAATTAACCAATATGTAATTATCTTAACACCTTAAGAAAATAATATAATAATAAAATTTATTTTTCATTAGGGTTATGTTAATATTCAGAAGGGTATTTTTCTATTCACTAAAAATTATGTTGGTTCCACTGGAATCCAAATAACATACTGAACACAATTGTAGATGTTGGTTTTTCTGAAATTTAAATATAGAAGTGGATAATTTATGTTTAAAGTATGGATATAAATATATACTTAAAACAAAGTTTCATTAATTTTTTTATACCATGAGATGTTACATAGATATTCACATTGTCTTCAATTGTGGGCTTTATGTGTAGGAGGGAGTCATGTTAAACCATTCCATATTTTTTCCTCAATGTTGTGCACTTCAAAAACCCCAAAACATTTTTTTAAATTTCATGTTCTTTTAGGATTTGGATATCCTTTTGTTGATATATAAAATCATTTTTAGTGTACTTTTATGTTAGTAAAATATGAATTAAAATTTTTTATTCCTATTGAAAAGTCTCATTCTAGTATTATGAGATTTTACTAAGTACACAATTATTATAATTTTATGATTTGTGAGTTATATTTTAAGAACTTGTATCGATATTTTTTTTGGAATCATTGAAAATTTGGGTCAAACAAATGATTATTTTTTTATTAGGTTTTTAAATAGAGGATACTTCATGATAGAACTCTAATATAATAACATTTACCATTTTAAATTGAATGCATCCAAGATATAACTCAAAAAATATTAATATAATCCCATTGAAACTCTAAAAAATGCGAAAATGGGTTCACATGTAGAATCAAGGAGATATTTGGCAATATGTGTACAGGTAAATAATCTATGAAATTTTTAAATTTAATATTTTATTTTCATAGAACTAAAAATATTCATATCTAGTAAAATAATCCATTAAAGAAACTAATTATAAAAATTTAATTTCATTTGATTAGGAGAATATTTATCCCTAATTAATGAAGGGGAAATTGACTTAGATATATATAGTTTGAGTTGTATAAATGAGTTTAAAAATTGTTATTTCTTTGAGAAACATGTGAATGTAAAAAAATGAAGCTAATATTGGTAAAAAAATTAATTGCACTTTTATTTATCCATTATGAACCACTATAATTATATCTAGTGTTTGAATAGAATTATGAAATGGAGGAATAAAAAAAGGAGGTAATTTAATTTATCGATGAATGAATTTTTACTTTTAATTACTTTTCGAATGTCCATTTTTCATTGGAAGTATAATCAATTTTTGTTTATGAGTATTCGAAAATTATTAAGGTTCATTCTATTTATGAAGACTAATTTAACATTAGTGTGGATGAATTTTATGTGTCTTAATTTTATTACAATCCTCCTCATTAAATTTTGTTAATGAGTTTGTTTTGAATGAAAAAAATGATTTATGGGCAAATATATATTTTATCTTAAATTTGGTGAAACTATATAGGCCCTTGAATTTATTGTCAAAATAAAAAGTTTTTTGTTATTTATTAGAACAAATATTATTCTTGAAATTTGAAATTTCATTAGAATAATCATTTCATATGTAAGTTTGAATTTTTGATTTAATTTGGTAGATAATTTACACATAAAGGTTCAAACATATGTGAATTATTACAATAGGTTTTGACAGAAAATTAAATTTCCATTCAATAGAGCTATGTAGATTATATATGCTTTTGGTATTGAAATTTTCATATAGATGGTTTTTTATGATTCCAAATTCATTAAAAAAAATTTTCTATGGAACCAAATACGTATAGGAAACATTTTATATATGAAGAATCTACATTATAGGTTGGTCACATATATGGATTCTATCTCATGTTGATCACCTAACTGATATTTCCACGTAGCTATATTTTTAACATCACTAGTTTCCAATGTATATTAATATTCACCCTAACTAGAACCACATTGTGATTTAATGAGTAATTAATGTATAAAAAATCAACAACATGGTTTTCTATAATGTATAGAAGTTCATTAATTTAATGATGTATAATCTTGATGGTTACATAAAAATTCATGGGTAAATTCATTCCCAAATTAATGATCTCATTTCAAACAAAATTATGCCTCTTATTCTTATAGTTTTTCCAAATTCATGGAGATTGTGATTCTTATAGGTTTGTATCAACATGGAAAACATACTAAACTAATATCATGAACTTTTCTAAATATATATACCAATAAGAAACAAATTTTTTTGATATCTTGGGTTGGTTTCATGCATGGAAGGGATTGAATTGTGAATGGCACACCGTGCAGAAATATCATGTTGGTTAATATCAATTTGAACATAAAATGAAGTCTAGATTAATATTAATGTGATAAATATACATTATTTAAAAGAAGGATATATGGGGTGATGGAATGATGAACCCATGGATTGTCATACTCAAATTGAATCTATATGTTCCGGGTAAAAAACAAAATGTTGGGTAATCATAGACTATTTTAATGTTGATTAGATGAAGGAGAAATTTTTTCAATGATTAACCCTCTATCTTTGAGTATTCAATCTATTGTGTGTTTTATTGTTTGGATGAACATTTAGTTTAATATTGTTTTTCCAATAATGGTCATTAGGTAAATCTTTTTTGGAGAATTATATTTAGTGTATCATTTATTTACCCACATAATCATTATAAAACAACTAACATGATTGATTCCATTATACATTCATCCTTTAATTATTTTTTCAAATGTTCCAAACCTACTAATATTTGGTATGTACAATAATTTTCATAAAAAGATAATTTTTTATACCATCTATAATGCTGTATTGAAACCTAATAAGGGAACCACACATTAAATGAATGACAAATAAACCATGGTGATATCACCAACATAGTCACCTAGTTCAGATAAACATCATATATCAAAAGTTCGGATTCCAACACGCACTATCCAACTCAAAAAATGGAAAAGTGATCCATTTCATATATGAGTTTTTTTGTTCATATCATATTAAGGACATTTAAGAGTCACCAGTCAATCTATGGGACCCTAGTATTTCTCCCTTCGATCAAGTACATTTTATATGATCCATTTACTTCTTGTATCGTAGTGTTTTCATTTCAATAATTATTGGGGGGGGGGGGTTCTTAGTAAATTTTAATTCATTTTGTCACTCAAAATATTGAATTCCAACCCTGTGGATCAACCCCATCTCACTAATTCACTAGATTGGAATATTATTTAAGAATAACATATATGACTCATCCTAGATAATGGCCTATGCTCTGGATTAGTAACATTTTGTTATGAAGACAGATTGATTATCTCTCTATATAAATTTCTTCAATATATTTGTTAGGAATAATTAAAGATAAATATTGATATCATATTCCATATTGTGTCAGAATACTTGGGACATATGAACTAAAATATCTTGTATATTTTATAATTATTTATTTATTTATTATTATATGGTTAATTTTAAAATATAACTATTATAAAACGATTATTTTTACACCTGGATCACAATTTCTCTTTCTTAGGCCAAACATGGATTTTTATGAAGTAGGATATGAATATTTATAATTCGTGATTGTTAGCCCAACAAGGAGGATCATACATGATGATCATTTCTTTTAAAATACAAGCAATACCCCCTATTATATTATTTGAGGTTATCCAATGAATGGTTCACCCATTATACTAATGGATTTTGATACTCTTCCTTATACCAAAAATGTGTTTCCTATATCAATTTTGTATTACTCCAAGACTGGGTTATTTACCTATGACGTATGAACCTTCCCCTATATTTTTTTTACTTAGGGAATGAGTCCTCCACATGGATATATTATCTACCTAATGGATATTAGTTCCCTTAACATGAAATCATATTTTCCCAAATAAATTATTTGAGGTTATGTAGTATTATTAGTGTCAATTGATTTGATACAAGACTTATGGAATAGTATGGAAAGGACTAGAGGTTGTGTAAGCCCATCAAGTAATGATCATGCTTTAACGTTTAGTAGGTTCAATATCAAAGTCTCTAGTAGGAGTGTTATTTGGATGGATGGAATGTTTATATTTATTTAGGAATTTTTATTCCTTAACAACCAATTTCTACCCTTTGAAATATCGTATATAGAAAATATTTGAATTTTTTTACACTATAATGTAACTAGATTCCCTATATATATATGTTTTTTTTTGTGTTTGATGAATGGATATGATATCATTAAAACCTTCTTTATATCATTGAGAATTATATATTTCCATCGGATACAATCCTCCGGATACTTCCCAATAATATAGTTTGAGCTATTTTTCCCTAATGTTCTATTTGTAAAATCTTATGTTCTATGGGCTCCATTATTGAATGGTGTTATACATTACCCCTTAGATTACCCTAAAGTCACCCTCTCAATCATGGTGTTTTACCGGGAATGTATCTATGTGTTTCCGTTCTAGTTTTCACGGCATCTCACTGGGTGGTTCTATAATGACCCATGTATGGAATGTTTTCTTGCACATAATATGTATTTATAGATCGTAAAAATGTTCAATAAAGGTAATGGTAATTACGGAGATGAAATAGCTCACTTTATAAAGAATACTAGAGATGAAATGCAAGAAATGATGGATCTCGATAGACATTTTTGGTGGTGGTTATCGTTGTGGATGGAAATTATTCCAGGAGTGTCCACTATAATGACAAGGTTTACAATGAACATTTATATATTGGATTATGAGTCTTTATATATATGGTTCCTTTATATTTTTTATTTTTTATTATGTATTTGTACCGATTGTCACCCACATTCATTTTATATAGTTTGGTTGATAATATATATATATATATATATATATTTCAGAATAGATTTCTTATTTGTTTTATATATTGGGATATATATATAAAAAGATGAAATAGGCTAATTCCCCTCATGTTTTTAGATATTTTAACTTTTAGTTAGTAATAAACCAATGGATTGTTAGATGTGGTCATGGAGTGGCACGCTAGGTATACCACTGGCCTGGGTGAGGCCCCAATGGATAGAGTTGTGTCACAATAGTATTGATCAATATCTAACATTATTATCATATTCATGATAATGAATCCCTACATCCCACTTTTGACCAAAACTTTTTACCTCTAAAGTTGGAATCTGAAGTTATATCTCCAATTTAATTTTCCATTCCTAAACTATGAAGACGTTAATTTATTTGAGACCAATTCCAGAAGTCTATTAATTAGTTAATGTAATAAATTTTAGTAGTGATGTACCTTCACATTTAATTTAAATTATTTCCCTTATATCGATGAAAATTATTAGGGCCTCATCATTTATGAAAATATAGTAATTGGGCACTCCTATATTGAAAATAAGTTATATGAATACTTTTATATATACACTTCCTTGATCGTAGATATTTCTTTAAGATACTGAGTTAATAGGTGATTAAAAACCATCTTTATAAAATGAATCACATGAGAGGAGGGTGATGTTTTTATATGACTCCTTCATGGTGACATATATAGAAACAAAATTTCTATTGACGTGGATGAATGATTTATCAAATAGGTTGACCAAGCCATGAAACCTGTTATATGGAGAATGTGAAATAGGGTCAGGGGTATGTGGGAAGTTCTGAACTTGAGAATGATGTAATTTACAATGATAGGGGTTCCTATAATGAGAACATTATAATTTAATGTGTTGTGTATTAGTATGAATTAAGATTAAATAATTATAAATGTTGTCAAAAATGAAATTATAGTGTCTATGACTAATATAATGTATTGAGTTTACACTTGGGAAACATCCTCCTTCATGCTTTCGTAGTTTTCCACCACTAGTCACTTTATCTACCTTCCTCTATACCACAGTTTTACTCTACTAATCTGTGCTAGCACAAATTCCCCATCCCTTAAATCAATGGTGTATCCCTACCTCTTCTACAATAAATCTCGTTTTTAATATTTATTTTCAATAATTTATTGAATTTTTATTATTAGAGATTATGTTTTAAATATTTTAACTAGAAAGTCTTTTAATAAGAGTCTTAGGAAACCATATTTCTAAGGGAAAACAATATTAACATATTCACATGTGGAATATATTTCAAAATAAGAAACCATCATTCCTAATGATAAATTTTATTCAAGGATTACAAGTATTTCGATACCATTGGAGTGGATTTATAATTTTTCTATTTTCAATTAGACTATATTTTTTGGTATCAATATATTGAACATAATTTAAAGTACATTCTATTTTTTTACTACCGACCATTCAAAATTTAAAAAATTAGCATAATAGATAACTGGATATTCTTTTTAATAAATATTAAATCATAATTAAGATTAAAAATAAAAATGTTGATCATATCTCCATTTTGATAGGCTAAAACCCATTGATGATTCCTTTTATCATATATACAATATTAGTAAATTATATTAAATTATGAAATTTACGGATTTTTAATTATTTTTTTAAATGTATGAGAAATCATTTCCTTGATTTATTATCTTACTTAATTATTTATTTCCAAATACATATGATTTTCTATAAATTTTTTATAGTGTATGATGGATTGGAATAATTTGTGTCTTAGTAATCTAATTATTCAAGCATGTTCAAATGATTTAATCGTATGATATGGTGATTATGGGTCATTGTTTTGATTTCCATCATGTGAACTATCAAGGTACCCCAAAAAATAACTTGGCAATAATATTTATTGTCTGGTTATATAAATAAGGCCTTTTTCAATTGGACTAATATTTTAGAAGCTGTTTTTATCCACCAAAACATCATTATTTAGGATATTACATTGAAATAATGATACTATAAATTGTTGATAAATCATACTTATGATGGAAAATCAAGGAAACATTCCAAATTATTTCTATATATTTTTATATATAATGAACTATTAGTTTTATATATATTAATATAAATTTATTTTTTTTCCAATTTTTTATATAAATCAATAGTCAAATGAGACTATTTTATCAACTCCATTAAATTTTAATGATCATATATCATGTGAAGAAACATTTATATATATTTACTTTATATGTTTTATACAATAAAGAGTATTATATGGATATCTTTTTGAAGCATTGATTGATTATTTGAAAATATTAAGGAGTGATTGATTAAATTTATATAATGTTTCTATACATAATAAATTTTCATTGAGAGAGGCGATATAACAAATAAAATATTATTTGATAGTATGTGGTATTATAATATTATAAGGTATATGTTTTTATAACTCTTGTCTATAGTTTATAAGTGATCATATTGGTCTTATTATTTTCAGTGAAATAATAATTTCTTTTACTATCATTGAAAACTTATTCCATTCAATTATCCTATTAATTGAAAAAAATCATTTTAATGAAGGTATATTTGAATGATATGGACCTCCATCATGTTTTTCATTTATTTATTTAGAATATTTTATGTATTAGTTACATGAGATAAATTTTAGGCTAACATGATCAAAAAACAATGTTTTTTAAGGAAAAGATCATAATTGGTCAAATAAAATTTTTATTTTTATTTTCTAATCTCTTGTAAATTTATAATTATTAATAAATATGATATAATTGTTAATGAAAATAATTATTTTTTAAAATGTATTCTATGTCATATTTTTTATTTATATTAAGATGAAATAAATAAGAAATTCATATTTACAACTTGGATAATGATATATATTTTCAAAAAATGTTTTTCATAAAAATGATAGATCATAAATTTTAATGAATATGTGGAAATTAATGATATGATTATTTATAAATGGGTTAATAACTAAATAAATACAGTGTGTATTGATGTAATATTGGATTTTTTAGAATTTTATTACTGACACATTTTAATAAATTTATTTACATGTATTAAAATATGATGGAATATGTTTTTATACATATAAAAGTTTAGTAGAATATAATTTTGGGAAAACTCATGATGTTGGATAAATTAGAATTGAAGGATGATCCTGAATATCATTTTGAATAACAAAAATGTATTTATTGTCCGACACTAGAATTCTTATAGTGATTTTTTTGGATGGATGTAAAATTTTCGTTTATTATATGTTTTAGTTCCATTACACTATTGATATGATTATAGATAGAGGTGGATATTTGGTATCAGTACATGTAGTGGTATTCTAGAACCTATTTCGGGGAATTTAAGGTAATGGAATGGTTGGTGATACCTTGTAGATATTTTTTGACCAGGAACATCCCATAACATTATCTACGATGAATGGATGAATTGGAGTGATCAAATGGATCCAATTTAAAGTGGTATTGATGTTAGTTAAGGATAGTTAGTACTAGTAGATTAAGAAGTTACAATTTCAATGGGGGAATTGGTTTTAGATTATTAAATTGAGTGATTATTGTTTTTAATTGTGTAACATATATATTTATGAGAAGGAAACCCAAATTATTAATTTAAATGAATTGATACTCATAATTGTAGTTACAAAATATTAAATAAAATGATTATATGATTGATGTCACTATGAAAGAAAATAAATACTATTATATTTTATGTTGTAAAAATATGAATTTTATGTTACTAAATAATGTTAATAGTCAAATTATTTGATTTAAAAAACTCAGAGGATTGTTATATTAGATATTGGGTTTTCATGAACGGTGTCCATTCACTACATCATTAAATAATCTTCAGTGAAAATAAAATATCTATATGTGTCTCAAAATCAGAAAATTTAATATATTATTAGGAGATTGAAGATGCATTTTATTGTACCACCTAATGATATGTATTTATATTTTGAACGATCACAATAAATATTTTAATATAGATTTTTTTATCAAGAGTTCATGTATAAACCCTTGTTTCCATGATTATTATAGTGCATCATGTGACCTCAGCTTTTTTGGATCATGATAAATACTTGGGAATTCATATTGAATTGCGAACCATGTAAATCAATGTACTTGTATATTTTACTTTTATGGAGTATTTTTTTATAGAATAATGTGAATACAGTTATCTAAAAAGAAGTAGTGAAAATTAAGGACAATAAAAATATAATGAATATCCATCTATCTTTTTGGAAGTGAAAATAAAATTCCACATATTAAATATTTTTATTCATAAAATTTATCTGTTAATGTCCAAGGGTGTTAAAAGATCAATAATGGGTGTATTAGTAAACATGGGTGAGTCAGTGTTGTGTACTTTTAATTTTTTTTCTATTAATCACTCTATAATTTTACCAGTGTAACATGTTAAGGAGAATGGTTCTTTAAATTTCTCTTCTCATATTCATTTTGAAATGAAACCCATCTAAATCACACAAAAAATAGGTAAAAAAATTTATAAGGTATAGTCTTCATAACAGAAGTAAAATAATTATTGTGAATAGGATCTCACTGAGATGACATGAACCACTAGATTTATGATGTGTGTAAAATAAAAGGGTATTATCCTCATACATAAATTACATTTGTCACTAGAATGTGTAGAGTGAAAAAATAAAACACTTGTTTTTGGTACATCTCAATTACTAAAATTAAATTATAGGGGTTATAACTAAAGATTAATTCACCAATGTAGATTGATATCATGTTTTTCATGTGTTTCTTTATCTTTTTTGTCCTCATATGTTTCATTCAATTTAACGCTAAATTAAATACCATACATATTTATAGAAAAAAACCATTGATGTTATTAACTCTTAATATTCCCTTGTACAAGTTAAAGAATCTCTAAATTCCAAATTAACCTAAAAATAAACTATATATTTATATTCTGGATATATCATAATTATGAATATGGTACTTGCGAATACATGTCACTAGTAAATTATTTTATTTCACTCTCTCTATAGTGAACTTCAAGGATAACACATCCATTAGTATTTAAAATTATTCTTGATTCATTTTTTTATGATTAATTCACACATAATGATTGGGTTATATTCTTATTCTACATTTACTATATATTTATAGAACTGTTCAAATATTAAGCTCTATATTTATCATTTTTTGGAGTCCGGTCTCTATAACATTCAAAGATACATGAATTTGAATCTCTTGGAGAAATTATATTTACTTCTCCCATGATAGTGAGAAATATTATTTAATTATACACTATTTATAACCATGAAAAATATAACTACATGATAATATGTAGTAAATATTGAGTAGTTAAAGATCGTTTAATATTAAATTCCAATTTCTCTTCATATTTCATAAAAAAACTAGACACATTCATCAGCACATGGATATTATTTCATATAAGTAGCATGAATTTATTTAATTTGTACATTTAGTTCATTAATTTATTCTTTTTCATTATAAACCTAAATTTTCCATTTCCATTGTTGGTTTAAATTTATGGGGGATACAACCCTACATAGTATATCATGGTTGTATAAACCATATTATTTTGTAATGTTACATGAATGTTATATACGTTGTAAGGTTAGACCAAACATTTCATTGTACAAACCATATGGGGATTACTAAATTCATCAAACCTTATACATCTAGTAAACCCAAAAAAAGGAAATCATCTAGTGATACACCACTTCATTCATCTACTTTGAAAAATTTTTACAGCATGTATGAACATTATATACAAATTTATTGAAATAATTATAGTTATATATGAATATATTATTCTCTTATACTATTTAAAACATGTTCATTCATGTTAAATATTTAAATTATAGTTAATAAAAAATTCATTCTTGATGTACAACATCATGATTCTAATACAATAAATTTCCCTAGAATTTGTGATAATAACACATAACACAAAAAGGGATGACATAATGAATGATTTTTAGAGTATGATGACTTCAATAGTTTCCAATCCTTAAAAAAATATTTTATGTGATGGTAAATTCCAAAAATAATTAAATCCCATATATAACTCTTATTTGGTAATGAACTGATATATTATTTTTTGCGCTCTAGAGTAACTGTGAAAAATAGATTACTCACCTCTCAAAAAAATGGGTCCTCTATACCACCCCACGTAATTTCTTCCAAACTCATTACTCCTATAGCAATCTATATATGGGATATTCCTATTCTATAACATAGGAGGCTACACTACCCATTATGTTTGATGAAATTCCCCCCATGATAGCTTGGAGACTATGTCTTGGGAAGAAATGAGTTGGTCATAGTTTTTAATTTGTATCTCCTCTATATCCAATGTAAAATACACAATTAACCAACTAACAAAATTAACTTATCCCTGTTTGTAACATAGGAAATTCCATTAATATTTCTTTTATACTTATCATGAACATGGACAGATCCTCCTAAAATTTTTGTCCATAATTTAGATATAGAACTGCTCATTTTTATTTCACTGTGGTACTCAAATCAAAAAAATTACCCTTTAATATAATTGAATATTATAATAGATTAAAAGGCATGAAATTATACTTTTTCTATAAGATTAAATTTAATAATCTCTAAAAACATGTTCGATGATTTTTTTTCCAATCTCAATCCACTTAATGCAAAAGGAACACAATTTGTTGGATATATTTCATAAAAATTACTTGGTTCTCAACCAACATCCATGATTTAATCTTTACATAAATACCACTTATAAAATCTAGAAAAATTATGATTTAATTATATATTAGACCACTAATAAAAATATATAAAATTAATAATTTTGGATAAAAAATATCACCCTTTGTAATTGTTATAAATAACAAATACAATTATATATCAATATGTATTCACTGTCGATTCCTTCATTAAACTTTTCATACCACACATTTATTTCATTTTAATCTCTCCCAAACGTGCTGAAAATAAAGAAAAAAATATCCATGATTATTGAACCAATTGAAATATAAGAATTTTGAAAAAAATTATCTCATTCTACGTCTACATTAGTGATTCATGTTGTAAAATATAAGAGGGTTTGATTAAGATTGAAATGTTTTCCTTTATAAACTTAATTTTATACCAATGGAAATGAGACACTCCCAAACATTATTATATGATGTGAAATTCATTTTGGATAATATAGATGATTAAAAATTATTGTGATACAAATTTTTAAATATATTTCTCATGAAATATAAAATTGAATTTTCTATAATCACCTCATCACAAAGGTCAATAACATCAATGTTAAATAATTAGGAAGTAAAAAAATAAAAAAACCATTTATCTTTATAAATATTTATTATTATTATATAAAATTTATATCAAGGATTTATCTTTATTTCATATATTTTATTTTATGTTACCAATGAATAGAGAATAATAAATAAATTTATTTAAATTAAAAAATTTCATGAACTATGTATAATATTTAGATTTATATTATGTAATTATTTTTGAAAAATATCAAAAAATTTAAACTTATGTCCCCCTCAAGAAGACACTTTAAATAATATTTATAAAGGTATATTTTTTCTTTATTCATATTTCTTGATGTGCCTTGTTGGGAATCCAAAAAAAATGAAATTTTAACTATACTATCTAGATTTTATATCCTTTTAATGTATATCATGTGATTCCATTTTTCTGATTTTATTTGTATATAAATTTTTTGAATCAATCTAGGATGGTTTGTTATTAAATTTTCTATTATGTTTTGATGGATTTTAATCCATCTCAGGTCCTCCCCATAAGCATATACTTGACATTCAATTCCTTGTTTTGTGATTACACAGAAAAAGTTAATAATATATTGATTTAAGGGTTGAATTTTTATTATTCAAAGTGAATATAAAGGTTTAATTTTTTTACAAACTATGATGCTCCATACTTCATGACTTAAAATCAAATTTCCCAATAAATATTATTTTGGGGAGGATAGATTTCAACACATCCTATTGTATATCACTCTTCTTATTACCATTCAGGTTTAATGTGTCTCACATCCTATATAAGGAATCTTCATTTACTATTAAATTTGGTAAATAAAATTTTGAATTCTTTCCATATTCTTTTCATCTTCTAGAAAACACCATTTATTTTCGAAGGTTGTTTTTTTACTGGAAAACTCCCATGAAATAAAGAATATTCATGTGAAATACCATAGTTTACAATGCAGAAAAATTTAAAATGTGATTATTAAATATTTTATTATTTATCAAAATATGATTTACTTATGAATAAAACATCATTGGATACAATGGGAGCCTTCTTAGAGTATCCAAACGGCTTCTAGAGTGATATTTTTATTGAACTACATCCTTATTAATATCCTTGGACTTATTTCCCATTGTTATTTATCTTATATCCATAAAAAACATACATCAATAGATTGCTATCTGAATTCATTGAAATTCATTTTTAATTAATATAAGGAGTAACAAAATATTAAAATAACAATTCTCTTAGATTTATTGGAATATCATTATTCCTCATCTTCCATCTACTAGCATTTCATGGAAAACTCTACTTAATTTATACACATATATTATATTATTTCTCCAATTGTTTTTGATATTTTTTTTATAATCATGCAAAATCCCTGTGACCAATATCATCGATAATAACATATATTTATTTATGGATTACACTTATCATTGATGTAGATAGATTATTATTATTATTTGGATTTTATATTTTCTTAATAATTCCCCTTTAAATATAATATTTATTTGAGAATAACCTCATGATAGATTATTATAGTTGTCTAATTGATTGTGTCCTTATATTTTAAAAACCCTATTTTAAGGCATAATTCTTGATCTCATTTAATGAACTGGGTGATATATATACTATTCATATTTATCATAATAATAGTTTTTCTATTTTACTCATCATTTTGGACTTTTAAGGGAAACTTTAGCTCATACTTATTAATCTATACACAATTTAATTAGTGGTAGGTTTATAAAATATTTTAATATCAAAATTAAAAAAATTTGAAAATAAACTATTATCATTTTTAAAAAATATTCAAAAATAACCATATTTAGAAATTTGTGGTGTCTCTATATTTTGTGATACTAAAAAATTATTGTTGAATGATCCCGTGATTTAGTTCAAGCACATCAATTATGGTTTTAAAAATAATGTCCTTTAAATTTTTTTATGACATTGTAACTTCTTCCATCATATTATTATGATGTAATTTCTTAAATAGAATCAAATTTTTCTATTTTTAGCACAAGGTCAATACATCTTTTATTGAGTATTCATTTTATATTATCCAAAAAATATATATTTTTATATATACTCAATTCTAATATTCCCAATATACTCATAATACATTTAAGTATTAACATATACTACAATTTTAAACTCTTTTACATTTTCACACATTATTTTTAATAACTAATTTTTAATATAAACGAAACATTTTTTATTTTCCTTTAATTTAGTAAATTTATATTCAAGGATATCAATGTATTCATAATTCATTACCATTTATTCAATATAATAAAGTAAATCGTTGGAATATTTTAGGTTATCCTTAGAGACCCATTTCCATTATCATTTTAAAATTCCCCAAATAAAATATATTGTTCTTTCTGATAGAAATGGGAATATTATTTTAATACAATAGCTAATATTTCATTTGAATAAAAAATGTGATAATGCCTAGAAATATTTGTTTCTTCTAGATGATATTTTATAAAATAATTTACAAAAACACATTACTATATAAATTAGTAGAATCAATAGAAGTAGAAAAATGATCTACTTATTTGATGGTAGACTACCCCAATATTTTTTCTCCTTCTATATAAATTGTATCTACCTTTTCACAATCAAAAGAGGAAACTAAAAATTTATCTTAAATAGACAAGAGTTGCATATTCCTATGTTTCTCTAACTTTTCATTTTATTAGTTTATCATAACCTTGGTTGAGATAAAAAATAGATCATGAATAAATAGATCATTAGTGAAATGACTTAATATTATAAATTAGAAAAGTGACTAATTTTCTATTTGGGCAAAAAAATTTAAAAAAAATTATGAATATAATAAGTTGTTAAATGGGAATTGATAACACATGAAAGGACCTGTAAGGGATTTATTGGACACATTTTTTGTGGTGTTAAATTTAGGTTAGTGAAATATTATTCATTGTATGCCTCTTTTATTTTAAATCATGAACTTGTTATAGTAAATTTTCCACTCTTTCTATCTTATTAACTTCACTCTAGAATGAAAAACATCCAAACACCTCACAAAAGAGGTAAAATAGACATAATTGTATTTCCATTCAAAATAAATAGATAATATTTGGTCTAGACGGGAACTCACTAAGATCACATAGCCCATTATAATTAAATTTTGAGTACATAAATTATATTTTATCCATGTACCTACATGACACTATTGTATCATTATAATATAAATTATGATTCCCAAACACTTATATTTAATGAATCCCACATGCATGTGCATCATGATCATTACATTGAATGATATGTTAAACAACCAAATGGTCCTTCTCCTATATAGGATGTTATCAATTTTTTGGACATGATTCATTTTCTTCTACTTATTCTTATTGGTACATGTACAAAAACATAATATCAATATCTATTCTACATTACAATAGAAACCAAATGATGATATTTATTCCAAATGAATAAGTCGAATCAAAAAATTATAGAATCAAAAAATTCGTTTATGTCCCCCTCTATTTTGAACATTACAGATACCTCAAACACTATTAATTAATTATCAATATTTGGTATCCGTATTTACAATATATATCATCCAAATTAATAAGGTTAATAAAAAATTATAGAATCTAAAAATTCTTTTATGTCCCCCACTTTTGTGAACTTTACGAAAAACCCACAAATTATTCCTTTTTTATGGTCGAATTTGATTACATTTCAAATACTAAAAATAATTCTTCATTTATGAATATGTATTCATATAACCATGAAAATAATATTCCCTCTATTTCTATAGTTTTTAGACTCTTGTTTTATATAAGTGTCATAGGTATTTAAATTTTAGTCTCCTAAAGGCTCAATATTTACAACTCCCATGACATTGAGACTTTTTTTTCATTATTCATTGAATATTTCATCATGATATATATAGTTGATAATATTTTAAAAATATATAATTTATTTGAATTTTTAAAATTTCATTTCCAATATTTGTTCTTACAGCTTGACGGTGAAGTAGTCTTCTCCGCAATATAGGTATCGTTTGAGTTTTACATCATGAATTTCATTCTATATGATATTTTATCCTTACCGATTAACTTTTATATACTATAAATTAATTTTTCTACTTCTTCACATGTTTCAACTATTTGAATGAAACAACTAGGCATAGTTTAACAAGGTTTTATGTATCATATAGTAATTGTAGTGTTGCATGAACTATACACACATTTTATTTTTGGATAAGCCATAGAAAAATACCAACCATTCGAGAAATATTAAATTCATTTAACCTTATGAAATAAGTGAAAACAAAGAAATAAAATTATTCTAGAAGAAGAATAATGTATTCATTTTCCTCTTCCATTCAATACTCTAGGCATAAACATTATAATAATTTATTATTTAAAACATAACGGTTTTACATGACTCTATAATTTTATATTTCTCATAAAAAAAATTCAATCCATGACTGATATTTATATGTTTCTTATAATCATATGACTACACGAACTCATAGAACACAATTTCATTACATTAAATCATTGATGAATTGATGATAATAGATCATAGTTTTTAAAAATAAGCCCCATAGGAAAATTTATTACTTATGGATCACTAACTAATTGTTGATGTATTATCTTGAATATATATATATATATATATTAAAAGATTATTTGTTCCAAATATTATTAAATCTGACATTGAACACTAATTTTAAAATTTTCTAATATGTTAAATGATAGACATTATAGATAGTTGGTATAACCCATTACACACCTCCCCAGGAAGATGGGTATATTGTGATCCCCCATGTTGTAGCATACCAATTAATTTCTTCTACATTTTCATGTATATATGATCTTTCAACTCTACACTATTTGAGAATGTATTTCCCTTAATCGTGGATGGTAGTCTACTTGAGATATCTTGGATTCTCATTTCTTAGATGACATTCATTTGTCCATATTTCTACATGGATAACTCCTCTATATACATTAACAAAATCTCGATCATCCAACTCCCAACATCTATTCTATTTATAAATTTCAAAATCATTATTCATATTAAAATTTTTATTATCCTAAAAATGGATGGAAATTCATAAATATATTCTTCATCATAAAGATATAAAATATTTAATTATGAATTATCTATGGGACTAAAATTTCCAAAAAAAATATTAAACAAAAATGGATCTTCTATTTGATTAAAAGAAAAGAGCCTCTCATTTTTTATAGAATAATTTAAAGAAACTATAAAAACATTTATATGATATTTTAAGTGATATTAATTAACTTAATTTAATATGACACAATTATTGTGATCTCATTCATCATAATTATTAGGTACTTACCCAATGTCAAATATTTATTCTTAAATTTAATTCTACTTCACCAATATATCTAAATCAATCTTCATAGATAATATATTACCATTGAAAAAAATTAACACACACAAATTGGTCTCAATAGGTTATTTATCAAATAAAAGGATTGTAAATGTTCTTCAATATAATATGAACATAATGATTCCCTGAACTTTACATAAATATTATAACCAATTATCATGAAACATTAATATAATTATAAAATGTCAATTAATGACTATTATGTGTGGGGGAATCATTTAAAATTTATATCATATATTTATCACCTGGAAATCTCCAAGTGTGGTTTTCATGAAGAAAGACTCCCCTGTAGCGATTAAACATGTTTTATTATGCATTTGATATTCTGTACAATTATTGTGTGTATTGGTACATTGGCATGATATAATTTATAATGTTTTTCAACAATAATGTATTTTGATGCCTGGATGAAAAATGTGATGTTACGTGAACCTGGAATAGTATCATGCAATTTTTCAGTCATAATTTTTATGAAATTAATTGATTTTTATAAAAATGATTTGTACCTTTGGATTAAATGGAATGATATATCACAACCCCTTTGAATGAATTGAATGTTTATGAAAAATATACTTGGCCATGGTAATCAACATTCATTTTATTTTTGAAAATTACATGAATGATGTGTCGGTCATATATGTTGATGACACATGTATATGTATAGATTGATAAGATATAGATGTCCAAAGGGATTATATTATAAAATAGAATTCATAAAGAGTTTTTAGTAGTTACTATTCTAACCTCACTCTTTATGGATGCCTTTATATTTTTACATATAAAAAATTGATCTTTAAGAAATTATTTTATATTTCCATTAGAAATTTATCCAATTTAGAAAAACAATATGTCTATATAGAACATCATTATATAAAAGTGAATTTATTTTTTGGATTAAATTTATGACTAACAGGTTGCATAATATTATAAATATGGTAAAATAAATATTTCATCCTTGTAATTTGAATTAATATATATTTAAATAAATATCTTTTTTCCCAAGTCATGGGAATATGATATTTATTTTTATTTCTATAATGAATATATTTTATTATTACTTTTTTAATAAAGTATAAATTTAAAATATATGTTTCATATAATGATCCAAATAAAATGATTTTTTATACTATAAAATTTAAATAAATATTTCCTTACATATTTATAAGATGATATTTGATAACTCACATGCCAAGAAATGTAATAAATTTTTTATTATTATTTTACTATATGTTTTGTGGGATATCATTTGGATTTAAAATATAGAAGGGTCTTTGTGAAGTTATTATATTTATCCTAAATACATATATCAAAATATTTCAAAAGCAATATAAATGTAATTAACAACCCACAACATTATGATGTATCATTCGGCTTAATAAATATTCTAGGAAATAGCTTTCTTCACAGAGAACACAATACTATAAATAAAATTTATTTTATTGAGAAGAATTATTATAATTCAAACATTAATATATTTTTTTAAATATGAAAATAAT
This sequence comes from Viscum album, assembly GCA_963277665.1. Classification (NCBI taxonomy): domain Eukaryota; kingdom Viridiplantae; phylum Streptophyta; class Magnoliopsida; order Santalales; family Viscaceae; genus Viscum; species Viscum album. The sequence continues at coordinate 1,390,535,366 of OY728134.1, read as the reverse complement.
CATCAATAAAAAACGTAAAAGTATATTAAATTTAAATTTTTTTGAAAAATAATATCAATATAGATTTTGTATCCTTATAGTCTTCCCTAATGATCATAATCTTAATCACAATAATTTAAAGAACGCTGAGTAATATAACTAGGACCACTATGCATATAGAGAAGTAAATGGATATGATGAATGATTTTTGGGAGTATATATATAATATGAAAATCTTACCATTGTAAATATGATAATTAAAAAATAATTCATGGGAAATACAGTATGTGGAACTATGGTCTCGGGATATTCATGTATCCAGTAGTTATAATAAAGTTGTGAACTGTTATTAAATTTTTAAAATTATTCAACAATATAAAATATTAAAAACATATTAAATATTAAATTTTTAGAATATTTTTTTACATAGTACATATCATTTTTATTTTATGTAATGTTTTTTTTGTTTTCATTGATATATCTTAATAAATAAATATTTATATAAATAATTGAATAGAAGGTCCATAACTATTTTTGTGATAAAATTGCTACAATTATTTGATGCTGAAAAAAATATTTTTTGATGAAATGATTTTTGATGTATTGTGTATTTCAAAAAAATTAAGTTGAAATTTTTTAAAATATGAATCCAACATAATGTTTCTATTTATAGAAACTATACTAACATTAATTTCAGAATGTAATTGACATGAAATGTGATTATGAATACATAATGTTTAAAAAGTATTTTTTCTATAAAAAGTGTTTTTAGTATAGGTTTTATATTTTCATTTAAAAGTTGAATTTATCATAACTAGAAATTCAAATAGATTAAATATATTCCAAATGTATAAATATCTATAAACACTAATATATGAGGGGTATTTTATAATTTTTTTATTAAAAATAATTTCAATGGTAAATATTTATACAATGTAAATAGGTTTAAATTAAAGTAGATCAATGTTTTGATAATAATGTTTTTATAAACCCTTTTGTATGACTTTTTCATGGTGTGAAATTCATAAATAAATGTCCAATGAGATTTTCACACCTAACTCCCATTATATTTTTTTTCACTACCTAACTAAAACATTCCTTGAAATATACTTCATTTTTATTGGACACACTATTGTTGTACAAATAAAGTCATTTCAATTTTAATCTTGATGATATTTTTTATGCTCATAAAATCCTCAATTATTATTTCAATGTTGTTTATCATAATTAAATTTATGTGTATAATTAAATTTTTAATTATATTATTTTATTTTTTTAAATATTTTATATATTATAAAATAATTTCATCTATAAGAGAATAAAATATAGCTATGTAATTTTTATTACATGTTATATACTCAATGCAAGAGAAATATGATACTTCAAAGTTAATCTCATGGAAAGGTACGGATAATTCATATAGGAATGTGTATAAATAGAAAGAACCACCTATGAAGATTTTCTTACATGTGTTGAAACATTAGAGTAACTATGTAACCGTTTTTTTAGGACCAAATGTACACTCAATAAGTGTCATACATGCTTTAAGAATTTTATGGAAAATTTCAGGCAGAGAATAAATTTATTATAATGGCTGAAATTTTCATTTACATATCAAAAAAACTTACCTGTGGCTTAATTGTTTCTCAAAAGGTTGTTTTTCTATTTTAAAAATGAATGTTATCTCATTAGAATAATGTTTATAGATCAAATTACAAACAACTAGATAGAAATCCATATACGATATCTAAACTCAAATGTATCAAGTAATGTCTTATTAAATTAATACTTATAAGGACAAATATTATAGAAACTATGTTTATATATTCATCAATGTTTATTTTTAACATATAAAATTTTCATGAAAATTTTATTCTTTATTATTCAATTTCATATGTTGAATGGAAATTTTTAAGGGAATGAGAAATTAAATTGTATTACCATTTATTACGATTATGACCGTTCTAAGGAAAAAAACATATGTCTTCTCTATGTGAACCACTTTATTTTCTATTTATATAAAGTAAGGCAATATTATTTCAAAGAATGATGTTTGTCTATGTATATATTTTTTTCCAGCCATTTAAAGAGAAATTAATGTGAGATAATAGAAGAAGGAAGAGAAATTATTAATAAAACACATATATCCATGAATTCAGATCGTTTGAACAATTATTTTGTGTGATTGAATCTATATCAATCAAAAAACTATTGATTCTATTCTTTTTAGATCACCTCTATAAAAAATTAGTTTACATTAATTATTCTCACATATTATATTCTCTATATCTCTATAATTATGGATAAATAAGTTTTCAGATTCAACATTAGATTTTGTGGTTTCTCTCCTTTTATTTTATTTTCATCCCATTATTTTAACCTATCATATCATACATCATATTCTCATTGAAGTCAAAGAATATGACTTTTTTAATTGTTGATCCCTTTTAAAATCATAGTGGATCTTTGTAACAAGTAACAACCTACTGAACTACATGAGATGTTCCCAAATAAAGCACCAATGTTGTGAAAAATCACTTAGCAGGAAAAGAGATAGATAATGGAGTGGAAAATAAATTATTTTTCCCCAAAAAACTATAAATCCCTATTCTCTATTCTATTAAATTTTATCTACTTTTGAACCATTTTATTATGAGATAAATTTTGATTAAAAGGAGATGGTGGTTACGTTTAAAAAAACTTTGGTACCAAATCATCACCCCTAGATTAATTTGTATTAGACATTCCATTAGATAAAAGGAGATCAATGTTGATTCCATTGTTTTTTTATTCTATCAATATATGGTTTTATAATTGTATGTAAACAAATAAAGGGATCATTTTTAAGATAATTTGATCATATATATTGATGTTTCAATTTCTAAATAATGGAATGGTTTCTTGTTTCTGGATGGGAAAAAATATTTATAAAATTTTTTTGGAATAATTTGGGATAATGTTGTCATAATAATTTTGTAAAAGAAATTTTTATCATTGTAAATTATGTTGATCTGTGGGAAATCATATGAGTTTCTTAATAAGATATGTGATGTGCAAAAAGGACAAAGGGCTAAGTATAATGATGTAAGCATTGTGCTATATGTGGGGTGCTTAAAATATTATCCTATATTAGAACACCAAATCAGTTAATTAATGGGTGTATAATGATTAAATTAGAAGATAATCACTACAAAATATGGGAGTCAAAGAAGAGTACTAAGAGAAGTGTACTATATAATGAGTACTAATAGAAGAGTAGTATGTGAATAGTACTATGGAATTATTATTCAGTAAATAAGACTAAGAGGTGAATAAAATGTGAGGAGTATAAATGAATATAACTATGGTAGGAGTACTATTTATAAAGTACTGGTGTAACGCCCCGACCCCAGCTACCCGGAGTCGGTGCATTACTTCGTAACATTGGCATGATCACAAAAGATCAAGTCTCGAAAGACCGATTAGTTTAGTAGCCTTGGAAACACTAGATACATTCGTAAACGTTACATTACATCATAAAGTGAAAAACTACAATAACAAAGTCTCCATAGTCCACACTCATATCATCTTCTGACTATCCCTGTAGGTCATTCATAAAATACTTCATCAGATCCTGGAAAATATTAAAACATTGAAAGGGGTGAGATCAGATGCTCAGTAAGGATAACAATATTCTGGAAGCCTTCATAAATAAACATAAACATTTAAGGCAATGTATAACTAAAACAAAAGCCTTTTAAACTTGAACATCAACGTAATATGGAAAAAGTAAAATGAGATAATGCAATTTACTTCTTCACATGGATATTCTACTGGTCGAATAATCACATGAAATGTCATTAACCACTTTCATAATGATGGAATGCATAATTCCAGACTATCATAACCACGTAGTCAAGGCCTCGTTCCAAGACCACAAATAAGATTTTGTCAAGGCCTCGTGCCAAGACACTAGTTTGTCTCATGAGACCTGCCGATGCATCGAGGAGCTATAGCGGGCTCCACCCGTCACTTATTAAGTCCGATGCATTCCTCATATGAATAGGTTTAAACATATCATAAACCATAACATAATAGTATCACATAAAACATGCATAAAGGAAACATAACATTTCCACATTTCAATCACAAGATGTCAATACAACACATTGATATAATAAAAACGCTTTCAAAACCATTTTAAATACCAAAATAAAAGCAAGTTAAAACTTTGTATTTATTTTTCAAAAAAAAAGTGATGGCTTGTAGAGGAAGCCGAAACTCAGATAATGGTCACGGCGGCGGAGAATTCGTTGTCGCCGCATAAGTACGGAAAGGAAAACATTCCCTTTTTGTCGTTTAGTAAAACGCTTCGTATAAAAAATATTCCTTTTGATTAAATGTAAAAGTCAAAGGGGTTTATACACCGTATAAAAGAAAGTTGTGTATAAAACCAAATATGCCTCAATGAAAGGAGATTGAGACAAAGTCCTTAAAAAGATCATTTTTAAAATAAAATAGATCTATTATGTGTATTCAATATAAGTACACATAAATAAAGTACAAATACAAGATAAGACATAATAATAACATGACATAATTTTAAAGTAGGAGATTAACCCAAAGAATGGAAGTTGGGTTAAGAAGTTCCCTTACCTTGTGTCCGACTTGACTCAACCGTTCTTTAACATCCTGAATAATAAACTAGAGTTAATATCTACCTTATTAAGAACCATTTTCAATTTCATTATCCTTTTTATATCACTTATTACAATGTTATGAATATTATGTAATTATTCAAGTTAATAACGATCGTTTTGTCGATCTATGGTAACTTGGGTCAACAATAAACTTATTATAATTACAAGTTGTTCATGTGGTAGAATATCCATTATATCCAGAATTATATTCATGATTTATATGTCATATATATCTTATATATCAAGTATATACATTCATTTATAATATTACGTCACATTTAGAGGTAAGAAATGAAATGCACCATTCATGGAGACGGTAAGCCGTACGTACGCATGAACGCTACTTTCATTTCAATTTCATATTTAATGGAACGAAATAATAATGATATAAATGTATAATATAATTCCAGTATAATATAGTGCATAATACCATTTACTCCATCCTTTATACATCCCACATATGGCATTAACGATTCAAATCACTTTGAGGGGGCAGTAGTCCGCACTTCCTAAAATGAAATTATCGCGTTTTATCCATAATGGAAATCAAAAAGTATTCCATAAATGAGAAATACAGAAGAATAAGTAAAACATAAACATATTATATATCATATATAAAAATAGTGACATCTTAATGTCCACCTTTGAAGGTGTTATATGAGAGTTGAACAATCATCGTTTCGTGAGGCAGAAATTCGCCATCCACAGAAACCGTATGTTCTTTAACCATTAGATGTAGGTGTGTGTAAGTGTAGCTCGAATACTTCTTATAACAACATCCTAGTATATTGAGGATACTGGTGTTGTTACAAAAGAAATGAATAAAAAGAGTTTAGGGGGTTGGAGAAGAAAAATAAAACAAAACAACATTACAGAAGACATTACCTCAAAATCGGGTAACTCTTTTTGATTTGAGCCAAAGGCTTCCTTGAGAAGAGTTCTGCCCAAAGTGAGACTTCTAGGAGTAAGAGGGGAAAGTTGGGAGAGTATTTGGGCAGAGTTTGGCCGAGCCAAATGGCTTGAAGGTGTGAATAAGGTGGGAGAGGTGGGGGCCTTTTATAAATGGAGATAAGGGGCTCTTTTGGAAAGATTGAAATGTTACATTATTATACAATGCTTTTCGGATTCTAAAGGTCCCACACTTATATAATTCGTGGATAAGGTGATAAGGGTTCTAAATCTACCCATCCAATAGTCTTTGGACAAGTGTAAGCCTTGGAGTTTACATTATCTTTTCATTTTATTAAAATCGTTAAATAATGAGGTCATCGCTGCATCATAATTATGTCATAAATAATTTAATTTATTTAATGTATAAAAATTATAAATAAAATACTATGATGTAGGAAATCTTTTTATATTTATAATGAATATTTATAGTCAAAATTTGGACTTGTGTAACCCCACTTAAAAACTGGTTTAGTAAAATAACTCATGTTTGTGTCAATTTAATTGTAACATTAAATAAATATATATTAATGTCATTTTCCAACTATTGTGGCTCCATGGGGTCCCCAAGATGACCCATGGGTTTTATTGGTCGGCCATGACTCATCCAATAGGATTATGACAAGTGTCAAGCTCATCTCATATTATTAAAACATTATTTTTACCTTAAACTACACCAATTACCTCTAATCGCGATTAAGAACTTAAAAGTTACTATTCACCAAAAATTTTTTTTGATCTCATTGAACCACATTTTACTTCTTAATGAAAACCATGTATGTCAGATTTTTGAAAATAAAATCACAGAAGTGGTAATATTTCATTTAAACGAAAAATCAGTTATTTAACTACCACTTAGGGGTTTCACTATTCATCAAAAATTGAAGTTTTTCAGAACAATGCCAAAATTTCACCCTAATCTATAATTGATATTCCGAATTCAAAAATGATGTCTATTTTACAAAATTCCAAACATATAAGTTGCATTAATTAATTTTATAATTAATTCCCGCTATTACAACAAATAGCGTGTTTTTACGAAACAATTTATATCAAAAGATTGGCAATTGTTTATGTCCAATTTCAATGTTAAATTAATTCTAATGACCACCTTTGGGTAAAATGGTAAAAATATATTCTAATTATACTTTAAAACCACTAAATATTATAATTTATCACAATAAATTATTTTGATTAAAAAAGTTGTTTTTAAGTAATTTTCACTATTCATAAAAATTGGAAGTTCTCAGAAAAATACCAAAAATTCAACATAGGCTAATTTCGATATTCCGAATCCAAAAATGAAGTCCATTTTGATAAATAAAATTTATAAAATTTCAAAAAGTAGGTATTACTATTCACAACGGCTAGTTTAATTCGTTGTGGTGTGTGTTAGAGCTCGAGGTTGCGTACAACACACGCTATTGCAATATTCGAAGTGAAACGTACCGTGGAAGCTTGGGGTGTTACATTCTCCCCTCCTTCAATAAATTGCGTCCTCGCAATTTGAAATTTTTCTTTGAAAATAAAAGGTTGAAAAGAGAAAATACCTTTGAGGAAAACCCACATCGAAAATAAGGTTAATAAATATATAACATTAAAAGAAAGCAAGATAAGTACAAAGGTCGCCCGATATAGCCCATTCTAGGATTCTATGAAAATATGGATATGGAGGAGAAACAAACCATCAAGGTCTGATGGAGAGTTATAGAAAACAGGATTAGGAGAAAGTTTAACCACAAGAAAATCACAAACTTGTGATTGGTTAAACGGTCATTGAATCCCCAGTTGGAAAAGTTAACCGACAACATTTTTGTTTTAAGTTACCTTTTATAATGTTGAGGAATTTATTTAGGAGATTTACTAAGAACGTAAGGGAATATACATACTTGTTATGTATACTTTCATTCGTTAATAAATTTTTACCACAAACCCAACTTTTACTCCAAATGGTAACGGAACACAAAAATATTCTATTTATCCTAATTTTATAAGGTTCCAAATGTTAACACATGCCATTTAGATTAGTAAAACTATTTTGTAATAACCAAGGACTTCCTGTAGGCTAGTGGTAGGAAATAAAGGCTTGTCGCACTATGGTTGTGGGTTCGATTCCTGCAGCTTTGTCCGACGCGACGGGTTATTCCCCACCCTGCAGGTTGTCCTTTTTCCTAAAACTATAGTATTATAATATTCCAAAAATAATCTTCAGAAATTCTTTAACCTTAAACAATACTATCCATGGTTCAACTTAATCCATTCCAACCTTAATAGTTATCCAAAATACCTCCATCCAGACTTTCTCTAAAAGGTCTCTAAATTCCAAAATCAATTGTAACATCAGATTCCCCAAACAAAGAAAAGTTTCTCTTATTGTCACATACTAAAAATATGATTACCTTAATCATATTAAAACCTTACTGAAATCAACAAGTACTACAGTAAAATCCATATATATATATATCACATTATTCTTATAACCAGAATATAATCCTTGAGTCTAAAAGCACAAATACATTAATTATTCCGCTTCAACTGTAGTCACAACATAAGATTGGCCTTGATCCCTTGGCCTTTTCTGAGGTATGTTTCCTTGACGCTTAGGACATTCATTTGCATAATGCCCCGTTTCCCTACAATTGTAGCATTCAACTTTGACATCCTCTTTCTTTCCCTTGCAATCACGATCCTGGTGACCCTTTTCTCCACATTTATAACAAACTCCCATTCCTTTTAGGCACGTACCAGGGTGATTCTTCCCACAATTATCACATAATGGAAAATCCTTCTTTCCCTTTTCCCTTTATCTGTCTCTTGTTCCACCGTTCTCTTCTTCTCTTGCTTTACTTTGTTGTCATAAGACTTAGAGAATTCCTTTTCTGTCTTGATAGCACACGAGACAATATCTTCGTTTGATGAGAAGGATTGTGATACTAAAGATCGACGGAGAAATGGTTTTAACCCATCAAAGAAACGATCAATCTTACTCCTTGGGTTACATATATAATCGGTAGCATGCCTCGCTATCCTTGTAAAGTTAGCCTCATACTTTGCGACATTCTCATCCTCCTTCTGCCTCAGACTCAGAAATTTCCTTTCCATATCTGCTCGATGGTCACGAGGAAAGTATTTTTCTAAGAAAAGATCTTTGAACTCCCTCCATTCCATATTCGATACGTCATCATCTTCCTTTGTGTTTTGAATCAGCGACCACCACTGATCGGCATCTCCAGTGAGGCGGTAAACTGCCATGACAACCTTCTCCCTTTCACTACTCCCCAAGGCATGGAATATTTTCTCTAAGGAATTTATCCATTGCTCAGCTACTGTAGGATTTTTACTCCCATTGAAGGTTGGTGGTTGTTGCCTCATGAAACGGTCTAGCATTGATCCTCCACGTTGCGGATCAGCATGCTTCATACGAGTAAGGTTATTATTCATAACCTGCGTGAGTTGTCCCAGTACGGTGAGAAGCTGATCAGCACCAGTTGTATCTCCAGATCCACAATAATAATCTTGAGCAGGAGGGAAATCCCTACACAGAGTTCGTGCATTGATACGGTTTCCAATCCTTCCACTAGGCGCCATTTCTAAACAATGGCATAAACTAGATTAGTTTATGAATCAAAATACATAATCCCATACTTATAAAACACTTAACATAAATTGAACTATTTATGGATATAATCCATAATCATAAAAAAATTTCTTTGAGGAAGTATATACTCGTAACCCTTCATAGTGGTTTGTAAAGAAAATGGGAATTATCCTATGAATATCCCCTGGGAGTGTCGTAACCAAGAGTGCAGCAAGGCCCGTTGTCGTGCACCAGTTCCCGTTCGAGTCTAGCTCAAAGCGGTGTTTTCGGGTTTTACCCCTAGGTACATCTGTGCCAGAGCCGCCTCTACCTGCTCGTATCCAGAAAGGGATGCATTGCTCTGAAAACTCAAAAAATCCCTACAATACCATAATTCTAGGAAGTTCTTCTATACTAATCCTCAAAGTTCATCATAGGTCTACGTGATCTAATCAGAGTTTATCTAAATTTAGCTTCCAAGGTTAGTACTAAACATCCTCTGATACCAACTGTAACGCCCCGACCCCAGCTACCCGGAGTCGGTGCATTACTTCGTAACATTGGCATGATCACAAAAGATCAAGTCTCGAATGACCAATTAGTTTAGTAGCCTTGGAAACACTAGATACATTCGTAAACGTTACATTACATCATAAAGTGAAAAACTAAAATAACAAAGTCTCCATAGTCCACACTCATATCCTCTTCTGACTATCCCTGCAGGTCATTCATAAAATAATTCTTCACATCCTGGAAAATATTAAAACATTGAAAGGGGTGAGCTCAGATGCTCGGTAAGGATAAAAATATTGTGGAAGCCTTCATAAATAAACATAAACATTTACGGCAATGTATAACTAAAACAAAAGCCTTTTAAACTTGAACATCAACATAATATGGAAAAAGTAAAATGAGATAATGCAATTTACTTCTTCACATGGATATTCTACTGGTCGAATAATCACATGAAATGTCATTAACCACTTTCATATTGATGGAATGCATAATGCCAGACTATCATAACCACGTAGTCAAGGCCTCGTGCCAAGACCACAAATAAGATTTTGTCAAGGCCTCATGCCAAGACACTAGTTTGTCTCATGAGACCTGCCGATGCATCGAGGAGCTATAGCGGGCTCCAACCGTCACTTATTAAGTCCAATGCATTCCTCATATGAATAGGTTTAAACATATCATAAACCATAACATAATCGTATCACATAAAACATGCATAAAGGAAACATAATATTTCCACATTTCAATCACAAGATGTCAATACAACACATTGATATAATAAAAACGCTTTCAAAACCATTTTAAATACCAAAATAAAAGCAAGTTAAAACTTTGTATTTATTTTTCAAAAAAAAAGTGATGGCTTGTAGAGGAAGCCGAAACTCAAATAATGGTCACGGCGGCAGAGAAGTCGTTGTCGCCGCATAAGTACGGAAAGGAAAACATTCCCTTTTTGTCGTTTAGTAAAACTCTTCGTATAAAAAATATTCCTTTTGAATAAATGTAAAAGTCAAAGGGGTTTATACACCGTATAAAAGAAAGTTGTGTATAAAACCAAATATGTCTCAATGAAAGGAGATTGAGACAAAGTCCTTAAAAAGATCATTTTTAAAATAAAATAGATCTATTATGTGTATTCAATATAAGTACACATAAAGAAAGTAAAAATACAAGATAAGACATAATAATAACATGACATAATTTGAAAGTAGGAGATTAACCCAAAGAATGGAAGTTGGGTTAAGAAGTTCCCTTACCTTGTGTCCGACTTGACTCAACCGTTCTTTAACCTCCTGAATAATAAACTAGAGTTAATATCTACCTTATTAAGAACAATTTTCAATTTCATTATCCTTTTTATATCACTTATTACAATGTTATGAATATTATGTAATTATTCAAGTTAATAACGATCGTTTTGTCGATCTTTGGTAACTTGAGTCAACAATAAACTTCTTATAATTACAAGTTGTTCATGTGGTAGAATATCCATTATATCCCGAATTATATTCATGATTTAGATGTCATATATATCTTATATATCCAGTATATACATTAATTTATAATATTACGTAACATTTAGAGGTAAGAAATGAAATGCACCATTCATGGAGACGGTAAGCCGTACGTACGCATGAACGCTACTTTCATTTCAATTTCATATTTAATGGAACGAAATCATAATGATATAAATGTATAATATAATTCCAGTATAATATAATGCATAATACCATTTACTCCATCCTTTATACATCCCACATATGGCATTAACGATTCAAATCAATTTTAGGGGGCGGTAGTCCGCACTTCCTAAAATGAAATTATCGCGTTTTACCCATAATGGAAATCAAAAAGTATGCCATAAATGAGAAATACAGAAGCATAAGTAAAACATAAACATATTATATATCATATATAAAAATAGTGACATCTTAATTTCCACCTTTGAAGGTGTTATATGAGTGTTGAACAATCATCGTTTCGTGAGGCAGAAATTCTCCATCCACAGAAACCGTATGTTCTTTAACCATTAGATGTAGGTGTGTGTAAGTGTAGCTCGAATACTTCTTATAACAACATCCTAGTATATTGGGGATACTGTTGTTGTTACAAAAGAAATGAATAAAAAGAGTTTAGGGGGTTGGAGAAGAAAAATAAAACAAAACAACATTAGAGAAGACATTACCTCAAAATCGGGTAACTCTTTTTGATTTGAGCCAAAGGCTTCCTTGAGAAGAGTTCTGCCCAAAGTGAGACTTCTAGGAGTAAGAGGGGAAAGTTGGGAGAGTATTTGGTCAGAGGTTGGCCGAGCCAAATGGCTTGAAGGTGTGAATAAGGTGGGAGAGGTGGGGGCCTTTTATAAGTGGAGATGAGGGGCTCTTTTGGAAAGATTGAAATGTTACATTATTATACAATGCTTTTCGGATTCTAAAGCTCCCACACTTATATAATTCGTGGTTAAGGTGATAAGGGTTCTAAATATACCCATCCAATAGTCTTTGGACAAGTGTAAGCCTTGGATTTTACATTATCTTTTCATTTTATTAAAATCGTTAAATAATGAGGTCATCGCTGCATCATAATTATGTCATAAATAATTTAATATATTTAATGTCTAAAAATTATAAATAAAATACTATGATTTAGGAAATCTTTTTATATTTCTAATGAATATTTATAGTAAATATTTGGACTTGTGTAACCCCACTTAAAAACTGTTTTAGTAAAATAACTCATGTTTGTGTCAATTTAATTTTAACATTAAATAAATATATATTAATGTCATTTTCCAACTAAAGTGGCTCCATGGGGTCCCCAAGTTGACCCATGGGTTTTATTGGTCGGCCATGACTCATAAAATAGGATTAGGACAAGTGTCAAGCTCATCTCATATTATTAAAACATTATTTTTACCTTAAACTACACTAATTACCTCTAGTCGCGATTAAGAACTTAAAAGTTACTATTCAACAAAAAATTATTTTGATCTCATTGAACCACATTTTACTTCTTAATGAAAACCATGTATGTCGGATTTTTGAAAATCAAATCACATAAGTGGTAATATTTCATTTAAACGAAAAATCAGTTATTTAACTACCACTTAGTGGTTTCACTATTGATCAAAAATTGAAGTTTTTCAGAACAATGCCAAAATTTCACCCTAAGCTATAATTGATATTCCGAATTCAAAAATGATGTATATTTTACAAAATTCCAAACATATAAGTTTCATTAATTAATTTTATAATTAATTCCCGCTGTTACAACAAATAGCGTGTTTTTAAGAAACAATTTATATCAAAAGATTGGCAATTGTTTATGTCCAATTTCAATGTTAAATTAATTCTAATGACCACCTTTGGGTAAAATGGTAAAAATATATTCTAATTATACTTTAAAACCACTAAATAGTATAATTTATCACAATAAATTATTTTGATTAAAAAAGTTGTTTTTAAGTAATTTTCACTATTCATAAAAATTGGAAGTTCTCAGAAAAATACCAAAAATTCAACATAGGCTAATTTCGATATTCCAAATCCAAAAATGAGGTCCATTTTGATAAATAAAATTTATAAAATTTCAAAAATTAGGTATTACTATTCACAACGGCTAGTTTAATTCGTTGTGGTGTGTGTTAGAGCTCGAGGTTGCGTACAACACACGCTATTGCATTATTCGACGTGAAACGTACCGTGGAAGCTTGGGGTGTTACAACTGGGTTAATATTACTAAGAGAATAGTACAAAGTTAAAATCACTAATAATATTATTAATTAAATTGTTATAAGCGATGACCATAGAAAGAAGAGTTAAATGAAAAATAGATTATGTTCACATCAGTAAGGATGGAGGAGTGAATTCCTTATAGTATGTGAAAAGGAGCATGTGCATAGATGAATTCATGGAGGAATATACTATTATGGGTATGTATAAATAAGTATGAATATAGGAGTACATGTATATTAGTAATTGTAGTCGAGTACACATAGAGTGGTATAACACGCCACTGTATTCATTTAACATAGTAGAAAAAATAAATTAAATGATGTATAGTACATTAAATATATGTTTTAGAGAATAATGGTGCATTATAATAATGATTTCAAAATGAAAAACAATTATAATTTTTTGAATGTGGAACTAAATTTCAAGTTGTTAAAATGAGAAAACCATCTTCCAATGTAGTTCAAAAGGGGTAGATATAGGTAATACATGGGATTAAGTATGCTATCACTTAATTAATTTTATGACAGTTTATTCGATACATAGTGACAATGACAAAAATTATAATCCATGAAAACTATTGATGCAAATTAGATATTGGTATTAATAACATATAATCATTTTATACAGCATGGAATATCCCTTTTTTGTGGACCATGTAAAAAATAAATGTTTTTTATGTTTTTATTACTGCAAACATGTTTTAGTGAATCTGTGATTGAATGAAATATGTTCAACAAGTTGTTTATAATGTATTGGAAAAAATAAAAAAAATAAAAAAATAACACCTTGAATTATCCCTCCCCTCTCAAAATGAATCGAGTTGTATCCTATGGTATCAGAGACATGGTTTTTTCATTGGATATTTATATGAAACATACAAAACTGAAGAATAAATTTAATATATAATGAGTACCATTGATTGATATAAATAATTATTAAATTTGAAATAATTTAATGAGACCAAATTTACAATCCATTTCGTGGGAGATTTTCCCTATTAAATTATATGGTATTAATGTTGCATACACATCATAATTGTGCATTAATGGACTTAATAAAATGGTTGTCGATGTTGATTCCTAAGATTTGAGTTCCTTATCTTTAGCTTTATGAGGTCTGATATATATGAATTTCATGATATTAAAATTAAATAATGTATTCTGTAAAATATATAATCATATATATTTAGGAGACATAATGGTAGAAGAATCAATGTTAGAATTTCAACAGAATACGTTTTATGATTAGAAAATGAAACAAGATAAACATTTTGGTATATTTTTCATCATAATTACTAAATTTGTTGGAACTATTTGAGTACTAGGTAATGAAATCATATATATTGATATATAATGAATTTTTTGAAGTAGCTACCACCTTTTTATAATGATAAGGTATCAACTCTGGAAGAATGATATTTGAGTTATGCTTCTATTTTGAGTAATAAAAGTTTTATATTTACATAAAAAATATAAAGATCTAAAAGAATCAATAAGTTAAAAAATAAAGATTTCCCTTTCAAATATAGGGAAAATATTGATAGATATATAATGTCATTGATGATAAATATGTTGTAGATGATTATTTTTTCTTACTCGTGGCTTGAGTATTCAAAAGAGTAAAGGGTTATTTTGAATGAAATATAGTCCTTATTTTTATGATTTAGAAATGATTGAATCATTCCTATAACATTTCTAAAAAATATATTGTTAAATTAAATGACATAAAATTATATTATAAGATGTGGAGAAGACTTATTCCCAGAGGGGGCCCTTATTTTAGGCTGAGATTTGGAATAAATTATCTAATGTTCTTTATTATTAAAGAAGAAAATGATAATGAATATTTTTTGGGGAGAAGAATTATAATTCATTTTTGATAAAAAAAATATTTCATAAAGGATACTATTGTAATTAAATAATTAGATAAATAATATAAATATAAATATAAATGTATTTTTATTGTTTTGGTGGATGTTGAATAAGATGTCAAAGGAATTGAAATATAGTGAAGGTTAAATTCAAATATTGGATCTCTTTTAAAAGAATATTTACAATATGACGATCATATTTAATCCAAGATTGAATAGTTTTATAGATAGTAATAGAATAATTTAAAAACTCTTGAAAGATCAGGATAATCTATAGAATCCAATTTAATTATTAATGAATTTCTTATATTTTTCAATGAACATAGGTCTTTTCAACTAGAGTGAGTTATTTATGTTAAATATCTAAGTCAAAAAATTGTTACATATAGGAGCATATATAAAGCTAAATTAAAATTTGTTGATTCAAAAAAGATGTTATAATTTGGAATGTTTTCAGATGAAATACTCTTATGTAGAGAAATAAATGAGGGCCATACGTTGTTGAGAATGCATTGACAATTTAAGGACCCCACTGTATGGATAAAATTAGTGTCTCTTGTGATGTCATTAAATCAAAGGCTGGAATAATGATTAACCAATAAAATGATAACATATTGATAGAAATGAAAATTAGTATTTATAGATAGTTAAATAATTTAGAATCTCTCCGAAATCTAATAATTTATGAATGAATGAAAGTGAGAAGTCATTTCCTATTATTAGTTATCCATTTAATAGACAACATTATCCAATCATATATTACCTTGATATGTATTAGTGCTATTTTGAATAGTTATGTTCAGAGGATTCTTAAAATAGAAATGAAAATATTTCCCACAATTTTTAGAAATTTCAAATTTTATGTAAATTATTTTCACTATTATAATAATTAAAAATCATTGATTTCAAGATAAGTGGATACATGTAAAAATATAGATGTATAAGTTCGGTACATGTTAACCTAAAATGAGAATTTTAGATCACCATTAAATATATATACTCTCTATATGACAAATAATAATAGCTTTACTTCACTATATATGCTAATGAGAAATTCAAAGGGCCATCTTAGTCGAAAACACATTCAACAATCTGGTGGAATTGAAAAATGGATCAATAGAAATTAAATCATTATAAAATTTCAATGATGTCTTTATTGAATAATATTACATGGATCAGTGAGGTGGGTGCTCATCCAAGATGATGGGAAATAATAATGTCTTAATAATGAAAATGGAATAGTTTACATTGCGGTGTATTTTAAGATAATTGGTACCATAAAGATCAATTGTATTGTATATATTAGATTGGGAGATTATGAGATGAATTAAATTATAGTTCTCAATGTGGGTGACATGGAACAAAATTTCTTGAGTGTCAGTCATAATTATCACTGTTGTATTTAAATTTCATTTAATAAGAAGAGATTCATTATAAAAGTTGGAGAATGCTATTTTCGCATTAAATGATATTTGACAAATAGTAATCTACAACAAGTGTTAAATAATGAAAACACACATTTTTTAATAGTTGAATATAAAAGAAACTTTAAACACTAGAGGTTTGAAAACGTTATTCATCACAACATAGAAATATTATCTTGGATGAAGGTTGTAGTAAAAATACACAAACTGAATACTTTTCTATAAAATACAAGTGATATATACATATTGGAAAAAATGGTAAGAAATATATATCATCGAAAAAAGTATATCAAAACAACATGATTTTATCCATAGAAACATGTGTTATAAAATGAATATATCGAGAATAAAATAGAAAAATATACATCATTTCCATCATTGATAACCATATTAGAATGACATATTCCATGTTCATGCAACGTAAGACAGGATTCACTGAATTCATAAAAATATATAAATAAAGGGATTCAAATCAGTCTATAAACAACTATAAAATAAATTGATTTAACATTTTAATAGGACAAACCAATATTTATTTAGATAAATATCTCTATAAACATGGCATTAAACATTAGTTATCATCATTTGACATTCCACAAAAATGTTGTTTTTTTATGAAAAAATATGAAGCTGACCAATATGGCTAGAACAATTCTCATTGAAAGTTATGCTTCATGAAATATTTTGAAGGGTGACTTGAATTTTTCAATATACGTGTAGAACCGTCCATGTATAAACTCCATTGATGAGATAAAACCCAATCAAATGTGGAATATAAGTAATACATAATTAAAACACTTTTGAGCTTTTTGAAGTACATGATTTATGTGAAATAATGAAGGTAATCAATGAATGAATTGAGATTATATAGATGAAGAATGATTCCCATGATACCCAATGAATTGTAAATCCTACATATTCTCTAACAGTAGGCTATGATTTTTTTACTATAATGGTATCGTGATCACATTGGTGAATGATGTAAAGAAATTTATAATCAAAAACAATGATGTGATTCTTGATTAAGTTAGTGAGAATGAAATGAAATTGGCTTAAATACTGAATTTGTTCATTATTCTCCTAACACAAAGGGTACATTGAATAAGGAATACATAGAGGACTAATTTGAGAAGAAAATAACTATAAAATAATGTCCACCTATATATCAGTGAATAAACAAAAGAATGGAGGTAGATTCATTGAACATTATTGGATGTAGATATACTCTAACATAGACACAAAGGATAATAAATATATAATATTATTAAAAAAATAATTAAACTAAAAAAAATCAATTGATAAAGTATAAAAAATGTGTAATCAGATAGATCAATAAATGAAGATAATGATCAGATCAAAAAAAATAATCAGGGGTTCTTGTGAAGAAATTATAATAACATAGTGTGATTAGAACAATTTTAATATTTGTGATTAAACTTGGTTGATCATGAAATTTCATTAAAAATAAGTCATGAATATTGTATAGTTTATTATTTTGATTGAATAGTATGATATTTATGAAATATTTTCACAAATTTCTCAATTTGAGTCTATTGTACTATTCATTTAAATATTCATTTCAAGTGGAATCACGATTTATAAAGTGGGTGTAAAAAAAGATATCCAGGAATGGTGTGATTCAAGAAAAGTACTATATTTAAAAACATATGGAATTGTTGATTTCAGATGAATAAACCAATGTATGTAAGGTAAAAAAGGCCTTATATAACCGAAAGAACACAACATGAACATTGTATCCTATCCTTGACTAATACATATAAAATCTATATTAAAAAAATATATATTAATATAAATATATAGGTGATAAAATCCATGGAATCACAATACATGGTTCTTATCTTGTGGTTGAAATTATTTTTTATTTATACTAAAAGAAATTTATAGATATGTTTTCTAAACTCACTGGATCACAGTTTAAAACTTTTTAGGATTGGTGTAAATAATAATTCACTTGGATCATATGTTTTTCATTATAAGGGATATAATTTTATAACATGGGAAAATTATGTGATTAAGATGATGGATATGTATAATATGTCTTCTTCCACACAAATGGGAACTCCAATTGTTTTTTGAACCATGGTTGGAGAAATATGAAGACTGTAAATCCATAGGTCTTATGGTCTACAAGTTGATTATTGTAAATCCTATATATTAATGATTTTAGTGTTGATATATATTTTCTCTATTACATATTTGGAATCCCATTTCGAAATATTTTGACAAAGCAATATATTGTTGAAATTAAGAGAATTATGAATTTGGTAAAAGTTTCTCTCAATCATGTATTTCGTTTCAATTTATGTAAAAATCATGAATTATGGGAAAAATTGATGATTTATTCTCTAGTGTTGTGGTGTATGGAAATTACACAAGTTATATTGTATATTTATTATATGTAAATGTGCTTCCTAGATTAGTAACATATAATAAATCATATCTTTATGAATAATAGAACCAGAATATATCACAACTATGATATTATGTACTAAGATTCGATTGATGAAGTAATAATCAAGGAATATTAGTGTAGATGTAAGGAAGTCAATAGTGTATTATTTTAATAATAAATATGTTATCGGGATGATAAAAATCATATGGAACACAATTTTAACATACATATTGATATTATATTTCTCTTAATCAGATAAATGGTGGAGCGTGGAATGGTTAGACATGAATATTTCTGAAATTATGACAATGTGTCTAATATCATGGAAAAAACATTGTCCACTCATATTTTTGAGAATCACTATATTAACCTATCTTGTCAACCACCTCTCTTAATATAACGAAATTTGGATATGACACTCTCCCTTTGCATAAATTTTTTCTATCTATTTTTGATGTTGTGTTAGTTTAATAGGGGGATATGATCAATGTGGTGTACCCTATTGTATAACGAATCCACGATCTCTCTCTTAGGGTTTATTTTCCAAGGGAGGGGGGGGGGGAAGGGGTGGAATTTATTTGAAGAAGGGATGTATTTCTAACATGTGGTTTTAATTTTGAGGTTATCTCATTGTAGAATAATTTATTGTATAGAATTATGGGGAAGATATGACCAATGGGAAGTGACCAAATGGAATGTGGTATATAGATTGAGGATTGACATGTGCCCTATAATACTCTCTTGATACCTTTTTCTATACACCAATAATTTCTTATCTACCCATACAGTGATGGATGAGATTTAAATTTCTATTTAGGAAATGTGTTGAACATGTGTGTAATTGAATTTCACTTTTGGTTTCCAAAAAACAAAAAGGGGTCATAATATTAGAACAAAGGTGATCTGAGATGATGTAGTTATTGTGTTTTTTTAATATATTTAATGTGTGATCATAAAGATAAAAATCATAATGGAATTTATTTTATGAGTTTGGGATCTTGAATGACGATGCATAACAGTTTAAATAATGGAATGATCATCTTGTTTTTTTGTGGAGATATCAGACTGTTAATGTAATTCTTGATGCATTTGGCATGAATATGTAAAATAAATATCCCAAGGTAATGATTTTCACATAGTAATATCATTGGATGGATTTTCTAGTCTGTGACTCACATAAAAAATTATTTGAAATTGACTAAATGTAGAATAATTATTGCACCAATGTAATCAAAATAGAGTATGAAATGCGATATATGATTTCTCCTACATAAGGACCCATGATTAGTTTATTCATCAACATGAAAATATTATCTCTTAATATCATCACTATATAATGATGGGGTTAGAGATGAGTATTTAGTCAATAAGAAAAATAAATAAGTACTGATAGATGATAACTATGACAATTGGAATAATATAAGTGTATTAAATGGAGAGTGATAGGTTAATGGTACTAAAAATATTGTAATAAATGAAGAGTACTATGTTGAAAATTTTAAGAGAATAATACGAAGTGGATAGTGAAATAAGTAAGAATATTGAATTATATTGTAATAATAGAAGTGGAATTTTTGAATATTATAAAGTGTATATATTAATATTTGATGGTTACTAAAAATATGATATTAAGAAAAGAAGATTATGTGCACAAAAGTAATTTGGGAGGAGTATGAAAATAGTAATATACCCAACAATATATATATATGGTAGTATGATCCATAGAGTATGTGTAAGGAAGAACATGAAAACTAGTATGTATAATGGAATAAATATATAGAAGTATGCATGTAGTATAGTACAAATGAACCATAATAGTAATGAAATAGATTGCGCAGTAATGTACATTTAGAATAGGTTGCGGATCATGCTAGAGAATTGTAATTAGACATTCTTGATGAAAATCAAAACATATCACATTGATAATGTAGAACTAACCCTCATTTTATTATTCTTAGAAATAAATTATCCATAGTAGTGCGCAAGATGAAGTTGAAAGAGGTGATATGTGGGATGAAGTTTTTTATACCACAATACATTGTAAATTATTGTACATATAAGTGAGTAACATGAACAAAATTTCAATCAACCAAATGTATTGAAACATTGTATATTTCGGTATGACCTTCACATATATGTCATGTTAACCTTGGATTATCCTTTTATATTCATATATGTAAATATTATATAATCTATTTTAATCTACTCATACATTATATTGTGATGTTATGATTTAATGGTATAGGTCAAACACTTTCCAACCAACATTGGGCATGATCCTAAATATGAAAATGAAAAATAGACACATAGATTCACCCCAACCATCTCTAGGTGTCTCAGGTTATAACACATACATAGAAACATATGGTATCATACGTAGAATAATTTTGAAATATCAGGTTTGTGCTATTTGGGGTTTAAAATATCACATACATATATATGCAATGGGTAAAAATAGAGAGGTAATCTCTATAGTAAAGACTTTTTATTTCAATGGAAAAAAATATGGATGCAAAAATAAAAGCTGGTTTATCTATATAATGAATAATTGATTATTGGTTTTTTTTATTCTCTCATGAGTTATAATATTCTAATAAGTAATCCAGAAAAGTGGAACTCTAATTAAGAATATGAATCTGATCTATACTCCATGGATATGAAAGTGATTATTTTTTGGTTAGGTTCAAATGAATTAAATTGAGTTTCACAATGTGCTACTGACTACAAGATGTGGATTACCATTTATATTTCCTATAAATGAACTAATAATGTATTTCATTTTTGGTATAATAATTTCATGTTTATGTTTGTCACATTCAAGATTAATGGCGTAGAAAGTTTCTCCTAAAAAATAGGGAGAGTTAGTGAAATAATTAATAATGCCACTACAATTGGAAGTCCTTTTATAGACTATGATCATTCTCTTATAGAACATTGAGTTTTACCCATGATGTGGAGTAAGATTTCGTCAACTATAATATTAGCTAATGATATTATGGATTTGGAAATAAAACATATTATCATTACTAAAATTATATATGAATGTGAGATAAATGTTAAAAAATGTGACCAAAAGCTAATTTAAATTCATTGTTATTCCATAAAAGTCTCCAATTCAGTGGATGATAATATGTCTTATTATTATTACAACCAAACTCGTTTAATTAGATACATTAACATAGTTAAAATTAAAACGATGAACTTTACCAGCTTGGGTGAAAATTTAAAACATTATATGTGAAATAATGAGGTTTTATGAACTAATTCTAAAATTATAAAATAGTTTAATGGAAATTAAATGGAATTTACATATAATTAATGAATGAAAATTAGATATATAATATAATTTTTCCTTTATAAAAAATAAAAGAACATGTTTGAAATAATGTTTCATAAAAAATCGGACATCTAAATAATAATGTAAAAGAAAGGTATGAAGGCTTCACCGAGTGCCTCTGAGTTCACTAGTCATATATATTCATTTGATTTTTATGTCAATAAGACCAATTAAAAGGAAAATATTTTTTATTGTACTGGAGTAATGAGATAAACCCATTTTTTATTATGATAAAAAAATTGAGCGTGAATGATTTTTTTAAATATAAAAGTACACATTTAAAGAATTAAATTTGTATTTATAGTGGATAAAAATAAAATGTTAATAAAAAAAGAGTAAAAATAATAAAATTTAATACATTATTAAGTTATATTAAAGATTAAAAAATTTATATACAAAAACATTTTTCAAATTTAAATAAATGAATATAAAGATAAATTTAAAAATGTGTTGTCTATGATAGAAATACTAATGAATTTGAAGCTGAGGTATACACACACAAGATTACTGATACTATATTTAGTTAGGGGATAAATATATCATTAAAAATATTGGAAAATATCATTCTAAGATCCAAAAACAAAGAATAGGTACTAATAGACAAAAACAAGAAATTTATATAGAAATGACATTATTCCATAATTGGAGAACACTAAATAAAATTCATATTAAATTGTTTTCATAATAAAATAAAGATAAATTGTGATAATAAATATATAATTATAAACCCACAATATTGTCGTATTAAACATGGTTGTATCTCGAAAAAGTGATCCATAAGAAATGATGGAAATTAATTATCGATTCAGGAAATTATTAGAAACAAGGTTTTTCGTTGGTAAAAAATGAGTCCTTTTTTTGTTTGTTGTAAATCATCTCAATAATGATTAAGGGGGTTTTAGTGGTAGAGATATTATAATATAGTCTGGATATAGTATTAATGGTGGAGTTGTTTCTATGTTTTCTCCAAATGTATGGGTCCAAAAATTAGAGAATAATGGAATGTGTATTTGGAAATAGATTTTATGAGAAATATTAAATTTGGATTTCAATTTCACTTGAAAGATATGTTTTCAGATAATCTCATCAAAATACATGAAACAAAAGACTCATGTGAACAATTGTCTTTTTTGGAGAAGTATATATATTTTTATGCGGAAGAGACTGATGCGCCCAATGAGTCATCAAAAGTGGTTTACCTGCCTCAAGGAAATGTTTGGAACAATGTGTTTAATGATAAATTTTTTTACACATTTGGTAATCGAGGACATAAAATAAGAGGCTACCCCCATTCAATCGTTTGATAATTTTCCAACGAAGATCCATTATCTCTTCTGTGTAAAAGGGTTTCACGCGGAAGGCATACACATGGTAAATATTACATGCAGAATGTTCTTTGATTATATCTTGACTAGGTGATATTTGTGGTGGTTTTATGCCAAATAAAAAGTGTTTTGTGAAATTAATCATTCACAACAAGACTAATACATTCACACAAGAACTTTTGTCATGCATAAGAGATGAGTTGAGCTTCTTTCATGTTTTGAATATCTAGCATGTTTGATCAGGGATTTCAAGGGGTTAAATTAATTAATTTGATGACATCCATGTATCATTATATTTAGAGAGTAATAAATTAATTACAATCCATTTAAGTGACCTTCATGTTGATAAAATGAGTTTGACATTCTCAAAGAAGTGAGTTAAGGGGAGTCGATGAATGTTTTTCGAGGGACGTAATGATCTATCACTAAAAACATGAAATGGCAGTGTTCTTGGAATAGACTGACTATGTAAAAATTAATGTATTCTAAAGCTAGTGAATATTAGTGGATGTAGGTATTAATGAAACACGGTCAGTTTATGCTCCTTAGACTAGCCCTTAGTGGTTAAGTAAGAGAGATTTTTGTATTGTCCTTCTACGAGTGAATGTTTAAATTACTCCATATTACCAATAGATATGATTATCAGGTTCATACCAATATGTGAGAAAGGTCTATCTCATTATAATTAAATTTTAAAAGCCTAATTCACCCATCCCCACTATGGGTGTTTCAAGGTCCTTTAATAATTTAGGGTCCAATATTTTTTACTTCTAAAATTACAAGACTGAGGAACATTTTGGTACCCAAAACATTTCATTTTTATGATATTTAATGCAAGAAGTGATCCCCATTATTTTTGAATGAAATTGTATAATGATATTATCTATTAATGAAACATGAATAGATATTTCTCACAGTTCCATTTATTATCAAAATTTTAGGAAGGATATGTCACATTTAGTGTCATCAACAATAGAAAAATCATCGGAGTTGGCTTATTTGGAGATCAAGAATGAGTACTTATCAAACAATTATTACATATGTAAGTTATAAATCTCAAATATATATGTATCTATAAAATATATGATTATGGTTATTAATTATACATTCAAATCAAATAAAACAAGTATATTTAAAAATAAATTTAAAAATAAATATGTCATTGAGAACTGAAAATGTTTATACATTGGATTTTTATTCCTTATTGTTGTTCACTAGGAAAACATGAGAAGGTCAAATTAAGGTGTAAACTTTTTATATTTTATTATTATTGACACATGTATGAAATATTAAACATATTTTCCATATAAATTATATTTTCCGCACAAATAGTTTCAGCAGTAAACTAGAAAAAATCATATTAACGTGGTTTACCACCAAGGGATAGTTCAATGAGTGGATTTCTTCAATGTGTAAGTCATTATAGAATCCATAATGGTTCACTGTATTTATTATATTTCATTTTATTGATCACATTTACTATATTATAGGATCAAATTCTTTATAAAGTGATATGGAATAGTGGACTTCTACCAATAGATTAATTCTATCGAGTCAAGCTCCCAAAATACTATTGTGAAAGTCTTCTTAAGATATGGTTAAGAAGGTTCCCTTCCTCTCATAGATTTTTTTGAATAATTTTTATAATTATATTAAAAACCAGATGCTCTAATATCTTACTTGATACTTATAATTTCTTCAAAAATAACTTCTTCCTAGATTATAATTTTTAGAATACATTTTTCATCATGTTACCCAGGTGGAGGCCCAGATTAGAAGACCCTGAGGGGAAATCCCTAAGTGCATGACATTAGGAATATATCACTTCAGTTATTTCTATTAGATAACACCCATATCAAGATTCTATTTTCATGATCCTGGGTCAAAATATACTTCATGACACTTGTCTGAATGAATCGTCCAACATGACTTTAATTGCGAATCTAGTCAATTTTCTTTCATCACATAACTTATCCCCAAAAACTCATTCTTATTACCCTAATCAAATAACTGATTCAAAAAAGGCTTAAAATCACTCCCCACTCAATTTAATACCTTAATCATATCATAAAAAGTGTAATGATGTGAATAATGGTTATATATAGGGTTAACCTGTAACACCCCGACCCCAGTTACCCATAGTTGGTTCATTATTACGTATCATTGTCATGATCACAAAAGATCATGTCTCGAAAAATCAATTAGTTTAGTAGACTTGGAAACACTATATATATTTATAATTCTTACATTTCATCATAATGTGAAAACTGTAATAACAAAATATTCTCTCCATATAACACACTCATATCACCTCATACTATCCCAGCAGGTCATTCATAAAATACTTTTTCATATCCTTGGAAAAATAAAACATAGAATGGGGTGAGCCCAGATGCTCAGTAAGGATAAAAATATGGAGGATACATTCATAAATAAGCATAATAATTTAAGGCAATGTATAAATAAAAAAAATCCTTTTAAACATGAACTTCAGCATAATATGGAAAAGGTAAAATGAAATAATTCCATTTGCTTACTCTGATGGATATTATACTAGTCGAATAATCACATGAATTATCAAATAACCTCATTCATAATGATGGAATTCATAAATCCAGACTTTAATTTCTGTGTCAAGGCCTCGTTCTAAGACCTATGGGCTAACAGTAACCAGATCCAAACTAGGAGATCCTCTGTTACCAGACTCCATCCTGGAGAGCCTTTATAACCGGACTCCAACCCGGAGAGCCTCTGTAACTGGACTCCATCCTGAAGATCCTCTGCAATCAGACTCCATCCAGGAGAGCCTCTATAACCAGACTCCAACCTGGAGGGACTTCTGTAACAGAACCCCAACCCAGAGGGCATACTTTTACCGGTCATTAACCCAGAACATACTAATCCAAAACCTTCATCTTAAGAAGATGTTGAAATATGACATAAACATTCATATGAAAACTAGAATACACAATTTCAATAATTTAACTATAAAACATGAATGGAATAAAAATAGTAATCCATAGTCAAACATATCACAAAACCTTTAATACTATATGGAATTTTTGTGTCATAATAAATCAACTTAAAATAAGCTAAAAAACCATCAAAGGATGTTGACATAGATGAAATGAATACTATTTGAGAGAAATATCTCCTTTTTGAAATAATTTAAAAGTCACATAATTATTAAATAAAAGCTTTATTTTGAAAATATTCTTATAATCTTGTAAGGGAAACATTGACGATTTTATAATGGCCAAAAATAGCCACACCCGGCGTATAAGTAAAAAAACATTCTTACCTGAAATTTGTCGAAAAGGTCAAAAAGTACCTTGTTTGGAAAACCACGGAAATATTCCATTCAAAAATGTATAAGGTCATATAAGTGTATAAATTACTTTAACCCATTGTATATTAAATAGTAAATTTTTTTTGAATGAATTTTTTTAACTACTACTTAGTGGTTCACTATTCATCAATTATTAATTTTTTTCAGAAAATTACAAAATATTAAATCTAATATATATTTTATATTCTGAATTCAAAAATTATTTCTATTTTAAAAAATTCAAAACATATAAGTTTCATTAATTAATTTAAAATTAATTTCTGCTGTCAAAACAAATAGCGGGTTTTTAACAAACAATATCTGTCAAAAGATTGACACTTGTTTATGCCCAATTTAAAAGTGAAATTTATTCCATTGGACAGAATTGGATTTAATGGTAAAAATATAATGTAATTAAACTTTTAAACCATTTAAAAAGATAATCTATCCATATAAATAAATTATATTAAAATGGAGTTTTGAATTAAAATATAGTATTTTTCACTATTCATCAAAAAATGAATTTTATCAGAAAAATATGAAACTTTTACCCAAAGTATATATTGATGTCCTGATTCTAAAGAACAATATTATTTTGTCAAAATGAATATATAAAAGTTTCAAATATTGTATTTAGAAAGTGTTCTCCATTAAAAGGCGGAAAATTGCATTTTTCGAAAAATATTACTTTTATCTGAAAAATGAATTTGTTCTTATATTATGTCTCAGAAACTCATAATATGTATTCTAAAATTATAAGGATTATATGAAATTCATAATTCAGTTAATACTATTCATAACCGCTTTTGAACGGCTAGTTTGGTATGTCTTGATGAATTTGATCTCAGGGTTGTGTGTAATGCATGTTATTACATTACTTTGAAAAAAATAACATACTATGAAAAATCAGGGTGCTACACTCTCCCCTCATACAATAAATTTCATCCTCACAATTTGAAACTGTTCTTAAAAAATAAAATATTGAAAATAGAAAATACCTTTTTTCGAAAACTCACATCACAAATTGGGTAAATAAAATTTAGTCTTAATAAGAGGGAAAGGGAAATAAAAGGGTCATCACCAAATTAGGGTTTCGAATAGGAGAACATCAGTGGAAATTATAGACATGTAATTAGAGGAAAAACATAAATATTTATATGGATTTATTGAGTTCATCAATCACAAACAAGTGTAAAATTGAGGGCCTCAAAGCCATCAATCTATGATAATTTAAAATATCATCAGTTCAACAAAACACATGTTATTAGGATAAAATATTTTTGGTTTTAATATCACTTACCTAAAGATTAAGAATTAATTTCTTCCGGGAATAAGATATATATATATATATATATACTTGACAAGTAGAGTTTAATCCTTCAACTAATTTCAACGTCAAACTCATCTTTCACTCTAAAAGATAATAAAATTTTAAAATATTTTTTTATCCTAATCGTATAGGGTTCTGAAAAAAATAATTTATAATTCACTTATCTATCCATAAAAAACTACATTATAAAATCCAGGACATCATGTAGGCTAGTGGTTTGTGATGCTCCCTTGTCTCCCTTCGGTTTCAGTTTCAAGTCTCACTACCTTGTCGGACGCGAAGGGTTGATGCCCGACCTCCGGGTTGTCCTTTTTATAATAATCCAAAAATAATATTTACAAATTCTTTAAATAGAAAAATATTATCCAATGCCAAATATAATTCATTCCAACCTTTAGACTAATCCAAAATAATTTTTTCCAAACTCAAAGTCCAAAATTTATAAGGATGGTAAACATAATGAAGATCTCTTTTTTCCATGTAATAACAAGTGAAAACATTCATCATGTATTCTTTAAAACAAGGTAACATCCTAAATTACCATTAATCCATATGGATTACATTCATGCTCCCTTATTCCTTATAGAATACTAGATATACTTATTCCAACCAAAAATGTTGTAAACTCCAATAATGATGGAATATATAAATTATTAATTAGTTTAAAGGTAGTCAAGAGTATCCAATATAATTGATCCGAATCAACCATCTCTTATTCCAAAATTAGTACCTCAATACTAGGACCATATTGAGGATTATCTTTTCTTCAACGATGTAATTTCTAAAACGATTAACTCATTGTAGAGTAACCTTTCTTAGTACCATAAAATCTCAACTCCTCAATGAAATAGTACTGCAGTAAAATCCTTATTTATTTCCAGTATATCATTGATACAACACGGAAATGACATAATTCTTTAATAACAACATAAAAACAATAGTCATTCCTCTTCATCTGTGGTAGTATCATAACTTGATTATTATCCAAAAGCATCATTTGGGGCATACTCTTATGATTTGAACATTATTTCGCATAATGTCCCCACTCCTTGCAGAAGAAGCACTGTAAATTTGAAACCATTTTCTTACCCTTCTATCCAAGTACTTGTCCTTTTTCTCCACACTTATAACAAACTCTCATTCCCTTTAGGCATGTTCCAGGGTGTTTTATCCCACAGTTATCACATATGAGAAAATCCTTCTTTCTCTTTTCCCCTTTATCCATCTTTCTCTCTTACATCCTTTTATTCTCTTTCTTCCCTTCAAATCCATAGGACTCAGAGAATTATTTACTTATCTTATTAACACATGATACTATTTCTTCATATGATGAGAATACGTGGGAGACTATTTTCCTTCAAAATGTTGGCTTAAAACTATAAAAGATATGATCCTTCCTACTCTTTGGATCATGCATATTGTGGGAGTTATCATTCCATTTATTGGATGCCATTTCTAAACAATGGCATACACTAGGTTAGTTTATGAATCGAAATACATAACTACAATCTTGTAAATTACTTAACATAAATTGAAAAGTTTATGAATATAATCCATATTAATAAAAATTCTTTCATTGAGGAATTATATACTCATAAAACCTTCGTAATGGTTTTTAATGAAAATTAGAATTATCCTAAGCATATCCCCCGGGAGTGTCATAACAAAGAGTAAAGATAGTCCTATTGTCTTGTACCAATTCCCATTCGAGTCTAGCTCAAAGCGGTGTTTTCGGGTTTTAACCCTACGTACATCTCTTCCAGAACCTCCTCTACCTGCTCGTATCCAGACATGGATGTATTGCTCGGAAAACTCAGAAAATCTCTACAATAAAAAAATTCTAGGAAGTTATTCTATACAAATCCTCAATGTCTGTCTTAGGGATATGTTTTTTAATCAGAGTTTTTCAAAATCTAGATTCCATGGTTTTTATTAAACTTCCTCTGATACACACTGTAATGCCCCGACCCTAGTTACCCAGACTCAGTGCATTATTACAGATCATTGACATGATCCCAAAAGATCATGTCTTGAATGATCGATTAGTTTAGTAGCCTTGGAAATATTAGATATATTCATAAGTCTTACATTACATTATAATGTGAAAACTACAACAACAACATCTTGTCTCCTTAGACCACACCCATATCCCCTCCAACTATCCCTGCAGGTCATTCATAAAATACTTCTTCATATCCTAGGGAAAATAAAACATAGAAATGGGTGAACTCAGATGCTCAGTATGGATAACAATATAGCAGAAACATTCATAAATAAGCATAAAAATTTAAGGCAATGTATAACTAAAACAAAATACTTTTAAACATGAACTTCTACATAATACGGAAAAGATAAAATAAAATAATTCCATTTACATACCCACATAGATATTCTACTAGTCGAATAATCACATGCATTATAAAATAACATATTTAATAATGATGGAATGCATAATTCCAGACATTAATTTCTTTGTCAAGGCCTCGTTCCATGACCTATGTGCTACTTGTAACCGGACCCAAACCCAGATATCCTCTTTAACCAGACTCCATCCCGAAGAGCCTCTGTAACCGGAATCTATCCTGGAGAGCCTTTGTAACTGGACTCTATCCCGGAGGGCCTCTGTTACCGAACTCCATCCTGGAGAGCCTCTATAAACGGACTCCAACACGAAGGGTCGACTGTAATCGGACCCCATCCCTGAGGGATTACTTTTACCGGTCCCCAACCTGAAACATAAAATTCCAACCCATTCATCTTAATAAGATGTTGAAATATGACATAAACATTCATATTAAAACTAGAATACAAAATGTCAATAATTTAACCATAAAACATGAATGGAATAAAAATAACGCATCCATAGTCAAACATATCACACAACCTTAAATACTATATGAAGTTTTTTTGTCATAATAAATCAACTTCAAATAAGCTAAAAACCCATCAAAGGATGTTGACATTGATGAAATCAAAACTATTTGAGAGAAATATGTCCTTTTTGAAATTATTTAAAAGTCACATAATTATTAAATAAAACCTTTATTTTTAGAATACTCTTATAAACTTGTAAAGGAAGCTTTGAAGATTTTATAATGGTGTAAAATAGCCACACCCGCCGTATAAGTTACAAAAACTTTCTTACCTTAAATTTGTCAAAAAGGTCAGAAAGTACCTTGTTTGGAAAATGACGGAAAGATTACTTTCAAAAACATATAAGGTTAAATAAGTGTAAAAATGACTTTAAACCATTGTCTATTAAATAGTAAAAATGTTTTGAAAGACATTTTTAATGGATGTGGATGATAAAGAGGTCCCAGTTGATAAATACATATAAACAACATCAGATAATAAAGAGATTGTGAAATTAACCCTTACCTTGTACTTTTCCATGGTTTTGGGTAGGATAACCTCCTTTATAATGGTGAAATAATTGTTGTTATATTATAAAATAATAATATACATTAATATGATATCATATATGATCTTTTAACATTGCTTTGTTTATAATATCTTAGTATTATCGTCGTTTGAGGTGATAACTGATTCGTTTTTAATGATTTTT
The DNA here is from genome assembly GCA_963277665.1 of Viscum album. Classification (NCBI taxonomy): domain Eukaryota; kingdom Viridiplantae; phylum Streptophyta; class Magnoliopsida; order Santalales; family Viscaceae; genus Viscum; species Viscum album. The sequence goes on along the minus strand of OY728134.1, from coordinate 1,390,503,344 downwards.
AATGTAAGCCATGTTTATTATGGATATGATGTATCTTATTCATATAAAAAATGATATCATGTCCTTAAGCATAATTTTTAATCATCAAATGAAAATTAGTCATGAATGGATATGATGGGGAATGAATCACATCGCGTTCGTGGGGATGGTATTCCATACGTACGCCCGAGCGACAATATCATTCATTTGATATTAAAATAATATATAATTGGATGGTATATCATATATACAGAATCATTACCATTTTATATTTATTTTTTAAATCAATTACACATCATAATCATACCCATCCAAATAACAATGTTTTGAATAATGATTACACCATGATGTGGAGACGGTAAGTCGTACATACGCACATATAGTGACATGTCATTCAAAGGATGGATTGAATAATGAATATGGTTGTAAGATATTTATATTAACCTCATAGTATATATAAGCTACTGGAGTTATTATTTTGGATTGGAAATAATAAAGAAAGAAGAAGTGGAAGAAGAATGTAACTTGAAAGAGGGTGGTGAAAACATTACATCTTATTCGGGTTCTTCCATTTGATTTGATCAAAAGGGATCCTTAGTATGTATTTATGATCAAACTAAGGCCTCTAGGTTAATGGGAGGATAGTTTAGAGAGTATTGGAGAAGGTTTTGGCCGAGAAAAATGGATTTGAAGGTGTGAATTAAAGAGAAGCGGGAGTGCTCTTTTATAAGAGGGGTGAGGGGCACCTTAGGAAAAGCTAGAAATATTATTTTATAATAAATACATATTTGTTTTCTAATATCTCCAAACTGATTTATATCGAGGATAAGGTTGGTATGGGTCTCCAACCAACCAACCAATAGGTTTTAGACAGGTTTGGGTCACTATATTAACCTTATCTTTTAGTTTTAACTCTTAGTTAAGTAGTTTCACATTTACCATGTCGCTTTGTATTTTTATATTATATGGTTAATAAACCTACTATATACATCCAATAGAACCCCAAGTGTATCATTAATGATACACCTATCATTATATAAGTCTCTTGACAGAACCGGAGATTTTTAGGTATAGAATGTCAATAAAAAATATAATATTTGTTTTAAAATCTCTTTTATGTCAATTGTGACACTATTTGGAAATTGATTTTTGTGAAAATCATAACAGAAAGATTACTTTGAAAAAAGTTAATTAAATATATCCAAACATGTAATATTAAACTATATAATTATTTTAAATAATAAAAAGTCTCGTACTATATTTATTTGGGTATTTAAAATATCAATTAGTTTAATATTTCATTAATACGGTAATTACTGCATCATTATTGTGTCATACATAAATTAAATTATATTGTGTCTAAAAATTATAAAACAAATACCATGATTTATGAAATATTTTTATCTTTACAATGAATATTTATAGTGTAAAGGATATCTTATATAACCCCATGTAAAAATTAATTTTCTAAACGATATTGGTTTATTTCATTTTTTCCTTTAATTTAAGTTAATTAAATTAAAGTGTCATTATCCCTATTAAGTGGCTCCATGGGGTCCCCATATCGACCCAAAGATGGCCATGGTCTTAAATGACTCATCCGATAAGGTTATGAGAATTGTTAAGGTAATTTTAAATTATTATAATATTTTATTACCCTTAAACTACCATATTTACCTTTAACCGCGGTAAATAAAAGTCAAAAGATACTATTACCCAAAAATTATTTTCATCTTATTAAACCCCATATTACTTAAAAATAACATCCATGTATGTCGGATTTTTGAAATTCAATTCACATAAGCAGGAAAATCTCATTTTAATGAATGAGTCAGTTTATTAACTACTACTTAGTGGTTTCACTATTCATAAAAAATTGATGTTTTTCAGAAAAATATCAAAATTTCAGCCTAAGATATATTTTATATTCTGAAAAAAAATTTATTTCTATTTTGAAAAATTAAAAACATAGAAGTTTCATTAATTAATTTAAAATTAATTCCCGTTTTCAAAACAAATAGCGGATTTTTATAAACAATATCTGTCAAAACATTGAACCTTGTTTATGCCCAATTTCAAAGTGAAATTTCTTCCAATTACCATAATTGGTTTAAATGGAAAAAATATAATCTAACTAAACTTCTAAACAATTTAAAAATATAATCTAACAATATCAATAAATTATATTAATGGGAGTTTTGAATTAAAATACAGTATTTTTCACTATTCATCAAAAAATGAATTTTATCAGAAAAATACCAAAATTTTACCCAAAGTAAATTTTGATGTCGCGATTATAAAGAAGAATTTTATTTTGTCAAATTGAATATACAAATTTTTAAACTATTGGATTTAACAATGGTTCGCCATTAAAAGGCAGTAAATTTTCATTTTTGAAAAAAATACATCTTTTATCTGAAAAAAATGAATTTGTTCTTATATTATGTCTATGAAACTCATAATATGGATTCTAAAATTATAAGAATTATATAAAATTAAAAATTCAGTTAATACTATTCATAATATCTTTTGAACGGCCAATTTGGTATGTCATGATGCGCTTGAACTCAGTGTTGCGTGTAGTGCAAGTTATTGCATTACTTTGAAGAAATAATGTGCTATGAAATCTTAGGGTGTTACAAAACCTACTGACCTATCATTTCAAAAAATTAATTGACCATCTATTCCACTACATCATGGTAAAAGATCTCACTTATCATTATAACATTCATCCTCAAGTCTTTTTTACAACAGATCAAATGGCTCGTAGAAATAAACCTTACATATAATGTTCTAAACTTATATCACATTTCATATTTCAATTCCACCTCATGTGGTCCTTCCTAAACCGTATCAATACCAGTGTATCTTTTGTTATGTAATTCATGTCATGTGACTGACTAAAATTATCCTTCTCATGTTATTTCTCATGCCCCCATAATGTGATCTATCAAAGATCATTGGATCTCCTTATATACTTAGGTCAATAACCTCACACATTCATCCCACGAACTTATTTAATGCCTATGTATTTTTATTCTCATGATCAGCTAACATCATCTCAATTTTACAGAAACCATATATTATCAAATGACAAAATCTTTTCCAAACTTCCGAACTATCTCATTTTTCCATAATCAATATATAAATATTCTTCTTTTTTCATTATTCATTATGAAAAAACTACAATTTGATTGAAAATAAACACTACATCATACACACATCTCTATTCACATTGATTCTAAAAATTTTGAATACAAAAGAAAAAAATTGAATAATGAATAAAATGAGTTTTTGAAATGTCACTAAATATTATTAAATTTTCAATGTTGTTTTTTTAAACTATATGAAAATTATAATATCAAATTTTATTTATATTTTGTAGGAAAATTGATATCTATATGATTCATGGAAAATGGGAAAGAAGGAAATATTTTAATCCAATTTAGAAGAGTCAACCTATAGACTACTTTGACATATATATATATTAATTTTTTGATCTATCTAGAATAAAGAACCTACCAAGAAAATTAGTTTTTTATTTTTTAATTGAGGATTTATCTAAATCCTGGTTCCCTAATTACCTAAGATAGAAAAATTAAGGTGGATATATTTTTATAAATTTTTGAAATAATGTTCAAAGGTAAAAAGATGTCAAAATTATTTCATCAAGAAGTGACCACTGTATCAATTTCATGAATCTTGATTTCAACTAATTTTATTTAAACCACAGTATTAAATAATCCTTTTTTGTACCAAGTACACCACAATAAAATTGGATTGTTGAAAGGTGGAACTGGTAGTTAAAATAAATTTCTCGAATAATGTTTCTTGAACATTAAATGCCTACATATATTTTGGTTGATATAGTAAACACCACTATCTATGATATAAATAAAGTAATAATATAGAAAATATTTAAGAACCAACTTTTTGGGTAATCAAATAACATAAATAATATGTTTCGTTATATTACATATTTTGTATATAATGTATATATTTTAATGATAAATGATAATATTGGTATGTTTGATCCAAATGATGATGAAGGAATATTCCTAGGTTATTCAATGACATAAAAAACTTATAGATCCTTTAACCTGAAATTTATTGTAGTTAATGTGTCTTCTATTACACAATTTTATGAGAGTGATTCATTTGATAATAAATGTAACACCCCCATCTTCCACGATACGCTTCTTCTTCAATAATGCAATAGCTTGCATTGTATACAAGTTCATGTTCTAACACACCGTGAAAAATCAAAGTAGCCGCTATGAATTGTAATACCCACTTTATAAAATTATAGAAATTTTATATTTCAAAATGGACTTCATTTTTTTATTCTGAATATCGAAATTATACTAAGTTGAATTTTTTTTAATTTTTTGAGAACTTCCAATTTTTTTTTGAATAGTGAAAAATACTTAAAAACAAATTTTTTAATCAAAATAAATTATTGTGATAAATTATACTATTGAGTGGTTTTAAAGTATAATTAGAATATATTTTTACCATTTTATCCAATGGTGTTCATTATAATTAATTTCACTTTGAAATTGGACGTAAACAATTGTCAATCTGTTGATATATATTGTTTCTTAAAAACATGCTATTTGTTGTGACAGCGGGAATTAATTATAAAATTAATTAATGCAACTTATATGTTTGGAATTTGTTTAAATATACATCATTTTTGAATTTGGAATATCAGTTATAGATTAGGGTGACTTTTCGGCATTGTCCTGAAAAACATCAATTTTTGATGAATAGTGAAACCACTAAGTGGTAGTTAAAAAATGATTTTTCATTTAAATGAAACTTTATCACTTCTATGAATGGAATTTCAAAAATCCAACATACATGGTTGTCATTAGGAAGTAAAATTTGGTTCAATGGTATTAAAATAATTTTTTGGTGAATAGTAACTTTTAAGTTTTATTAATCGTGATTTAAGGTAATTAGTGAAATTTAAGGTAAAAATGATATTATAAAAATATAAAAATATCTTGAAACTTGTTCTACAATTATTGGAAAAGTCATGGAGGACCAAGACAATCCATGGGTCTACTTGGGGACCCAATGGAGCCACTTGGGTAAGAAAATGATATTAATAACTTTTTATTTAAAGTAAAAATAAAATTGTCACAAACATGTGTAGTTTTACTAAAAAAAGTATTACATGGGGTTATATATGCTAAATGTTCGACTATAAATATTAATTTGAAAGATAAAACGATTTTCTACATCATGGTAATTTTTTTATAATTTTTAGACATTAAATAAATTAAATTGTTTACGACACAATGATGATGCAACGATTACCTCATTAATTAACAATTTAAATGAAATGAAAATATAATGTAAAATATAAGACTTAAACTTGTCAAAAACCTATTGTATGAGTAGATTGTGAACCCTTATCACCTTATCCTAGAAATAAATCATTGTGGGACCTTTGAAATATGAAAGTAACTTCATAATAATGTAACATTTCATGACCTTCCAAGAGTGCCCCTCCTCTCCTCTTATAAAAGGCCCCCACCTCTACCACCTTATTCAAACCTTCAAGCCATTTGGCTTGGCCAAACTCGGCCCCAATACACTCCCAACTTCCCTCTATTACTCCTAGAAGCCTCACTATGTGCATAAGCCTTTCCAAGGAATCCTTTGGCTCAAATTAAAAAGAGTTACCCGATTTTAAGGTAATGTCTTCTCTTGTGTTCTTTTGTTTTATTTTTCTTCTCCAACCCCCTAAAATATTTTTTATTACTTTATTTTGTAACAATAATATTATCCTCAATATACTTGGATGTTTTTAGGAGAAGTATTTGATTTAAACTTACACACACCTCCGTCTAATGGTTAAAGAACATACTGTTTGTGTGGGTGGTGAAATACTGCCTCGCGAAATGATGATTGTTCAATCTTCTTTTAACACCTCTCATAGCGACCATTATAATGACAATATTTTTTATATATGATATATATTATGTTTATGTTTTCCTTATGCTTCTATATTTTTCATTTATGGCACACCTTTATGATTTCCATTATGGGTAAACGCAATGATTTCATTTTAGGAAGTGAGGACTACCGCCCCCTCAAAGTGATTTGAATCATTAATGCCATATGTGGGATGTATAAAGGATGGAGTAAATAATATTATAAATGATATTATACTAGAATTATATTATACCTTTATATAATTATAATTTCATTCCATTAAATATGAAATAGAAATGAATGTAGCACTCATGCGTACGTACGGCTTACCGTCTACATGAACGGTACATTTCATTTCTTACCTCTAAATGTTATGTAATATTATAAATGAATGTATATAATGGATATATATGATATCTACATCATGAATATAATTATGCATATAATGGATATTTTACCACATGAACAACTTGTAATTATAAGATGTTTATTTTTGACTCAAGCACCAAAGATCGACCAAACGACTGTTATTAACTTAAATAATTACAAAATATTCATAAAATTGTAATAAGTGATATAAAAAGAATAATGAATGTGAAAAAGTTTCTTAAGAACATATAAATTAACTATAGTTTATTATTCAGGAGGTTAAAGAATGATCGATTCAAGTCGGACACAAGGTAATGGAACTTCTTAACCCGATTTCTGTTCTTTGGGATAATCTCTTACTTTCAAATTATGTCATGATATTATTATGTACTATCTTTTATTTTTACTTTCTTTATGTGTACTTATAGAGAATATACATAATAGATCTACTTTATTTAAAAATTATCTTTATAAGGGACTTCCTCTCAATCTCCTTTCATTGAGGCATATTTTGTTTTATACACAACTTTCATTTATACAGTGTATAAACCCCTTTGACTATTAATTTTATTCAAAATAAATCCTTTTATATGAAGCATTTTTACTAAACTACAAGAGGAATGTTTTGTCTTACGTATGCGGTGACAACAACTTCTCTTCCGTCGTGACCATTATTTGAGTTTCGGCTTCCTCAACAATCCATAACATTTTTAAATGACAAATAAATACCAAGTTTTAATTTTCTTTTAATTTGGTATAGATAATGTTTTATTATATCAATGTGTTGTATTTATATCTTGTGATTAAAATGTGGAAATGCTATGTTTTTTTTATTCATGTTTTGTGTTGTACAATTATGTTATGGTTTATGATATGTTTAAACCTTTTTATATAAGGAATGCATTGGACTTAATAAGTGACAGGTGGAGCCCGCTATAGCTCCTCAATGCATCGCCAGGTCTGAAGAGACAAACTAGTGTCTTGGAATGAGGCTTTGACAAAATTTTATTCGTAGTCTTGGCACGAGGCCTTGGCTACGTGGTTATGATAGTTTGGCATTATTCATTCTATCATTGTGAAAGTGGTTATTGATATTTCTTGTGATTATTCGACCATTAGAATATCCATGTGAATAAGTAAATGGCATTATCTCATTTTACTTTTTCCATGTTATGTTTAAGTTCAAGTTTAAAAGGATTTTTTTTAGTTATACATTGCCTTAAATGTTTATGTTTATTTATGAAATCTTCCACTATATTTTTATCCTTACTGAGCATCTGAGATCACCCCTTTCTATGTTTTATTTTCCCAGGACGTGAAGAAATATTTTATGACTGACCTACAGGGATAGTTTGAAGGGGGTAGAAGTGTGGACTATAGAGACTATGTTATTGTGATATTTCACTTTATGATGTAATGTAAAATTTATGAATGTATCTAGTGTTTCCAAGGCTACTAAACTAATCAGTATTTCGAGACTTGATCTTTTGTGATCATGCCAATGTTACGCAATAATGCACCGACTCTAGGTAACTGGGGTTGGTGCGTTACAGTTGGTATCAGAGGAAGTTTAGTACTAACCATGGAAGCTAGATTTAGATATTCTTTGATTAGAGGACATAGCCCTAAGATAATCATCGAGGATTAGTATAGAATAACTTCCTAAAATTCTGGTATTATAGAGAATTTGCGAGTTTTCCGAGCAATACCTCCCTATCTGGATACGAGCAGGTAGAGGCAGCTCTGGCACAGATGTACCTAGGGGTAAAACCCGAAAACACTGCTTTGAGCTAGACATGAATAGGAACTGGTGCACGACAACGGGCCTTGCTGAATTATTGGTTATGACGCTCCCGGGGGATATGCTTAAGATAATTCTCATTTTTTACAAACCATTATGAAGGGTTTATGAGTATATAATTTCTCAAAGAAAACATTTTTTTATGATTATGGATTATATCCATAAACCTTTCAATTTACATTAAGTATTTTACAAGTTTGGAATTATTCATTGCAATTCATAAACTAACCTAGATTATGCCATTGTATAGAAATGGTGCCCAGTGGAAGGAATGTGAACTCCAGCAATACGTATAATCCAAATAGTAAGAAGGATCATATCTTTCACGATATTAAGACTACATTTAGAAGGGAAATAATCTCCCTTGTGTTCTCAACATATGAAGAAATAGTATCATGTGTTAATAAGATAAGTAAATAATTCCTTGAGTCTTATGGATTTGAAGGGAAGTAACAGAAGAAAAAGATGGAAGAGAGAATGATAGATAAACGGATGAGGGAATAGAAGAATTCTCCAAAATGTGATAACTGTGGGAAAAAACACCTTGGAACATTCCTGAAGGGAATGAGAGTTTGTTATGAGTGTGGAGAAAAAAGTACACCAAGTGTGTGACTGTAAGGGTAAGAAAAAGGTTTCAAATGTACAATGATTCATCTGCAAGGAGTGGGGACACTACGCAAACCAATGTCCAAATCATCAGAGTATGCCCCAAATGATGTTATTGGATAATAATCAAGTTATGATACTACCACAGATGAGGAGGAATGATTAGAGTTCTTATGTTTTTATTAAATAATTTTTTTATTTGAGTATTGTATCAAGGATGTAATGGTTATAATAATTATGGAGTATATAAGGATTGTACTGGGGTAATATTTCATCAAGGACTTGAGATTGTGTGGATCCAATAAAATTGACTCCATATCAGGTTTAATTTTTCGAAAATGTATGGTTGAGAGAACGATAAACCATAATATGGTTCTGATACCGAGATAATGATTTTGGAATAATACATGATTGATTTAGATAAATTATATTGGATATTCTTGACTTCCTTGAAATTGATTAATGATTTGTATACATTTTTTGATAGAAGGAGTATATCTAGTATTCTATAATGAATAAGGGATCATGAATGTAATCAATAAGGATTTATGGTAATTCAGGATGTTGTAGTGTTTTAAAAGAATACATGATGAAGGTGTTCACATGTTGTTATGTGGAAAAAAGGATCTTTATTTTGTTTACCTTCCATATAAAATCTGGACTGTGAGTTGGACAGAAGTATTTCGGATAACAATAAAGGTCGGAATGGATTAAGTTGAACTTTGGATAGTATGGATTATGGTTAAACAATTTCTTAAGATTATTTATGTAATATTATATTAATATAGTTTTAGAAAAAGGACAACCTTCAGGTTGTGTGATAACCCGTCACTTCGGAAAAAGCTACAGGAATCGAACCCACAACCATAGTGCGACATGCCTTTATTACCTACCACTAGCTTACAGGAAGTCCCTAGTTATTAAAAAATAGTTTTCCTAATCTAAATGGTATGTGTTGATATTTATAACCTTATACAATTAGGATAAATATAATATTTTTGAGTTATATTACCTTTTGGAGTGAATGATGGGCTTGTGATAAATATTTATTAAAGAATTAAAGTCTACATGACAAGTAAGTATATTTCCTGGCGTTCTTAGTAAATCTCTTAAATAAATTCCTCAACTTTACGAAAGGTAACATAAAACAAAAACGTTGCTAGTTAACTTTTCCAACTGGGGATTCAATGACCGTTTAACCAATCTCATGTTTGTGATTTTCTTGTGGTTAACTTTCTCCCAATCCCGTTTTCTACAAATCTCCATCAGAACATGATGGTTGTTTTTCTTCCATATCCATATTTTCATAGAATTCCAGTATTGGATATCTCAGGTGACCTTTGTACTTCTCTTTAATTCATTTAAAGTTATATTTTTGTTAACCTTATTTCTGATGTGGGTTTTCTACAAAGGTATTTTCTATTTTCAACCTTTTGTTTTCGAAAAACAATTTCAAATTGTGAGGATGTAATGTTTTTAAGGAGGGGAGAATGTAACACCCCAAGCTTCCACAATATGCTTCTCCTTCAAAAATGCAATAGCTTGCATTGTACACAAGTTTGAGTTCTAACACACCGCGTCGAATCAAAGTAGTCGTTATGAATAGTAATTCCCAATTTTTAAAAAAAGAGAAATTATATATTTCAAAATGGACGTCATTTTTGTATTCGGAATAATGAAATTATCCAAACTTGAATTTTTTGTATTTTTCTGAGAACTTCTATTTTTTTATGAATAGTGAAAAATACTTAAAAACAACCTTTTTGATAAAAATAAATTATAGTGATAAATTATACTATTTACTGGTCTTAAAGTATAATTAGAATATATATTTACCATTTTATACAATGGTGTTCATTATAATTAATTTTTATTTGAAATTGGACGTAAACAATTGTCAATATTTTGATATATATTGTTTCTTTAAAACACGCTATTTGTTGTGACAGCGGGAATTAATTATAAAATTAATTAATGCAACTTATATTTTTGTAATTTTTTAAAATAGACATCATTCTTGAATTCAGAATATCAATTATAGCTTAGGGACACTTTTTGGCATTGTTCTGAAAAACTTCAATTTTTTATGAATAGTGAAACCACTAAGTGGTAGTTAAAAAACTGATTTTTCTTTTAAATGAAACTTTACGGCTTCTATGAAATGAATTTCAAAAATCCAACATAAATGGTTGTCATTAGAAAGTTAAATGTGGTTCAATGAGATTAAAATATGTTTTTTGGTGAATAGTAACTTTTAAGTTTTATTAATCGCGATCAAACGTAATTTGTAATATTTAAGGTAAAAATGATATTATAAAAATATAAAAAAATATTGACACTTGTCCTACACTTATTGGATGAGTCATGGCTGACCGATACAATCCATGGGTCAACTTGGGGACCCCATGGAGCCACTTGTTTAAGAAAATGACATTAATAACTTTTTATTTAAAGTATAAATAAAACTTTCACAAACATGCGTTGTTTTACTAAAAAAATTATTACATGGGGTTATATAAGATAACATTTCGACTATAAATATTCATTGTAAAGTTAAAAATATTTCCTATGTCATGGTAAATTTTTTATAATTTTTTGACGTTAAATAAACTATATTTTTTTATTACACAATGATGATGCAGCGATTACCTCATTAATTAACGATTTAAATGAAATGAAAAGATAATGTAAAATCTAAGCCTTTAACTTGTAAAAAACCTATTGTATGTGTATATTTCAAACCCTTATCACCTTATCCTCGAAATATAACATTGTGGGACCTTTGAAATCTGAAAAGAACTTCATAATAATGTAACATTTCATGACCTTCCAAAACCGCCCCTCCTCTCCTCTTATAAAAGGCCCCCACCTCTACCAACTTATTCACACCATCAAGACATTTTTATCAGCCTAACACTGCCCAAATACTCTCCCAACTTCCCTATATTACTCATAGAATCCTCACATTGGGCAGAAGTCTTCCCAAAGAAGCCTTTGGCTCAAATCAAAAAGTGTTACCTGATTTTAAGGTAATGTCCTCTATTGTGTTGTTTTGTTTTATTTTGCTTATCCAACCCCCTAAAATCATTTTATTACATTATTTTGTATCAACACCAGTATCCTCAATATACTTGAATGTTTTTATGAGAATTATTTGATTTAAACTTACACTCACCTCCGTCTAATGGTTAAAGAATATACTGTTTCTGTGGCCGGCAAAATACTGCCGCACGAAATGATGATTGTTCAATCTTCTTTTAACACCTCTCATGGTGGCCATTATGATGACAATATTTTTTATATATGATATATATTATGTTTATGTTTTCCTTAATCTTATTTATTTTTCATTTATGGCACACCTTTATGATTACCATTTTGGGTAAACACGATTATTTCATTTTCGGAAGTGCGGACTACCGCCCCCTAAAAGTGATTTGAATCGTCAATGCCATATGTGGGATGTATAATGGATGGAGTAAATAATATTATACATGATATTATACTGGAATTATATTATACCTTTATATAATTATAATTTCATTTCATGAAATACGAAATAGAAATGAAAGTAGCGTTCATGCGTACGTACGGCTTACCGTCTCCATGAACTGTGTATTTCATTTCTTACCTCTAAATGTTATGTAATATTATAAATTAATGTACATAATATATATATATGATATATATGATATCTACATAATGAATATAATTCTGTATATAATGGATATTTTACCACATGAACAACTTGTAATTATAAGATATTTATTTTTGACCCAAGCACCAAAAATCGACAAAATGACCGTTATTAACTTAAATAATTACATAATGTTCATAACATAGTAACAATTGATATAAAAGTAAAAATGAAATTGAAAAAGGTTCTTAAGAAGGTAGAAATTAAATCTAGTTTATTATTCAGTAAGTTAAAGAACGATTGAGTCAAGTCGGACACAAGGTAAGGAAACTTCTAAACCCGATTTCCATTCTTCGGGTTAATCTCCTACATTCATATTATGTCAGGATATTATTATGTCCTCTATTGTATTTTTACTTTCTTTAGGTGTACTTATAGAGAATACACATAATAGATCTAATTTATTTAAAAAATGATCTTTGTAAGGGACTTAGTCTCAATCTCCTTTCATTGAGGCATATTTTGTTTTATACACAACTTTCATTTATACAGTGTATAAACCCCTTTCACTTTTAGTTTTATTAAAAATCAATATTTTCATGCGAATCGTTTTTACTAAACAAAAAAAGTAATGTTTTGTCTTTCATATTATGTGACAATGACTTCTCTGCCGCCGTGACCATTCTTTGAGTTTTGGGTTCCTCTACAAGACATAACTTTTTTAAATAAAAAATAAATACCAAGTTTTAATTTTCTTTTCTTTTGGTATTGAAAATGGTTTTGATAATGTTTTATTATATCAATGTGTTGTATTGATATCTTGTGATTGAAATGTGGAAATGTTATGTTTCCTTTATTCATGTTTTACGTTATACGATTATGTTATGGTTTATGATATGTTTAAACCTTTTCATATAAGGAATGCATTGGACTTAATAAGTGACGGGTGGAGCCCGCTATAGCTCCTCGATGCATCGGCAGGTCTCATGAGACAAACTACTGTCTTCACACGAGGCCTTGACAAAATCTTATTTTTAGTCTTAGCACGATTCTTGGCTATGTGGTTATGATAGTGTAGCATTATGCATTCCATCATTTTGAAAGTGGTTATTTCTATTGCATGTGATTATTCGACCAGTAGAATATCCATGTGAATAACTTAATGGAATTATCTCATTTTATTGTAGCCATATTATGTTGAATTTCAAGTTTAAAAGGTCTTTGTTTTAGTTATACATTGCCTTAAATGTTTATGTTTATTTATGAAAGCTTCCGCTAAATTGTTATCCTTACTGAGCATCTGAGCTCACCCCTTTCTATGTCTTATTTTCCCAGGATGTGAAGAAATGTTTTATGACTGACCTACAGGGATAGTCTGAAGGGGATAAAAGTGTGGACTATGGAGACTATGTTATTTTGATTTTTCACTTTATGATGTAATTCAACATTTATGAATGTATCTATTGTTGCCATGGATACAAAACTAATCGGTCTTTCGGGACTTGATCTTTTGTGATCATGCCAATGTTACGCAATAATGCACCGACTCTAGGTAACTGGGGTCGGGGAGATACAGTATAGAGACATAAATTTTCTACTTGGTTGAATCATTTGGTGATTTCATACATGGTTCTGACTTTGATAACCAAAATGATGATAAATTTGAACACAATTAGGAAAAATCCATTACAGAATGATAGGAAACAGCTAATCTGAAACAATTTATAGCTAGACTACCAAGGAATATTAAATTTCATCCCATAGAAATTTTAGAATGAATTGCAGATGATGGTGTTATGACAAAATGTTATAAAATAATCATTGATGATTTTTTTATTTCAATCACTACATGATCCTAAAAATGCAGATAAATAATTAAATATTTATTGTTGTTTTATAAAAATGAATAAATAACTAAAAAATAAAACTAAATATTTTTTAGTAGTTCTCTAATATAACAAAATAAAACCCTTTTACTGGAAATAAGTTGTTTTTGGAATAATCAGGACAGTCAAATTATCATAAAATAAATATGTCTATTAATTTATAAAAAGGTTATAATCAACATTAAGGGATACATTATGAAGAAAATATTTCCTTAACAGCTAGAAAAGAGTTTATTAGGTTCTTTATAATTTATATATAATATGAAAATTTTAAATTTTACTATATGGATGTTATGTCTACATTTTTAAATGGTATTGTTTTGGTGAATTTATAATACCCTATAGGTTTTTGGAAATCACAATTTTCGAAATTGAATTTTTTAACATACTAAAGAAATATATGGCCTTAAACAAGAACCTATATTTTGGTATGAATTATTGCAATAATTTCATCATCATATGGGTTTTCTATGGGTATGGATGATCAAATTTTATTTAATAAAACATCACCAAATGAAATTTTACTTGTAAAAATCTATGATTATGATGTAATATTTTAATCAAAATAAAAAAACTATATGTAATGATCATCTATAAATCATAAAAAATGATGTTGGAATGTGATTGATTGATTAATTAAATTTCATTCATGGATTTAAAATTTATAAAATTTATTTTGAAAATATTTTGAACCAATCCAAACATATTGTTGATTTTGTAAAAGGGTATGGAATTTAATTTATAAATACAAATGAAATTTTCCATGAGTTTCAATATAAAACAAGATATGGATGATAATAAAAACTTGTCTAAAAAAGATTTATAGTTGAAAATTGGAGTATTATTGTATTTATCATTATTATTCAATATATCATTTTTTCGAAAGTATTTGTGCTAGAATTAAAGCTAACCCTAAGGAATTGAATTTTAAAAACTCTAAAATAATTTTATGATACATAAAAGGAATTATTTATTTATATTTATTTTAAAAAAAACATCTTATAATATATTTACTTCTTATATGTATATTTATTATAGAGGATAAAATCTATATTGAAAAAATATATTTAAAACTATTCACTATTTAATAAATTCATAAGTTTCATGGTCGATTATGAAGAAACACTGTGTTAAACTATATTCTAATAAACAATGATATATACCAACTGGTAGTTATGGTGAATATGAATTTTGGATGAATGATACCCCCATATTTTTTGGAATTAATTTTAATTGTATGATAATTAAATGAAATAACACGGCTATTATCAACATCAAAAATAAATTAATTATGTCAGTCCAATAGAAACCACATAGATTTATGATCAAATTTTGTATGTTATTGCAGACATAAGAAGGATATTTCACTATTATTATTCCTGAAAAAAAACAATTTAGAAGTAGTTTTTACAAAATCCTTTGTACTGACTATTTTGACTTCTTGAAATATGAATTAGAATTATTTATTTTAAATTAAGTTTATTACTAATTAACTAAGAGTTTATTTATGTGTGTCAAATATATTTTTTGATATTTCAACATAAATATAATTATTCCATTCCTAAATAAAAATTATTGAAAAATATTGTAAATCAACTTCCATATAGGCACAACTGAAAAATAAAATCAATGAGGATACTAATAACATGGATTAAAAATTGAAATCCTTAACTCTCACCTCACTTGAGATTCTCTTACTTCAAAAACATTAACATTGAATACCTAGAGCACAACCCTAGAACAACATGTTATTAAGGTTGGAAAATTTCAGAGTTTATAGGATTTAACATTAGGAAGTATAAATAATTTTAAGGTGATTTGGAAGGTGCACTATGAGAAATAAAATTACTTGGGGCTAACTAGATGGGAAGGGTTTTGTGATGAAAAAATATTCACTCTTCGATGGTTGGTTTTCATGTATGGTGAAAATAATAATGAGTTATATTTTAAAATATAATTTGACTAATTTTAAAACAATTTATTTCTTTATTTTAGTACATATTTGGAATAACTTATCATTGATGTTATTGTAATGTATTTCCTAGTTTCATCTACATAGTTAGTCGATGCCTTTCAATGTCATCATAGAGGAACCTATACATTTAGCCTGTGAATTTTTTATGTTGAAGAATTTCCACTAGTAAAAATTTTGTCTTCTATATTTGATGATACAAATATTGAGTGTATGTGGGTAATAAATTGTTAAAATGGGAAAATGGTTTTTGTAATGTTTATTCAAATTTACATAGTTCTAAGAGCTAAGGAATTTGAGAAAGTGTTTTTTTTCATATGTTTATTATATGTATTTTTGTTGATTGAGAAAAACGATATGATACGTAAGCACATTTTAAGGTATATGGGTCATTATTTTCTCATTTAAATATTTTATCTATTTTGGAGGGTTTTTACATGTCATTTTGAAATGAATAAAATAGAGTTACATGACGTCATAGGTGCAACATGTTATGGTGTAAACAATTCAGGGGTACTATTTTATAGAAAATTGATATACATGGTGTAATTAAATGAATATTATTATACCTATTAGGGAATATTGACATCTTGATGAAAGAAATATGTAATTTAAGGGGATAAATGCTGGAAACGAATTTCAGGTAAGGCCTTGTAGGACCATTGTTATGAAAACCAAAGGCATATTTTAAATTAGTTGATAGTCCAGAGATGCCCAAGGGAGGTGTGTTCAATATTAAAGGACCGGGCATAAGATTGAAAATTTCACACAAGATTGTGCGTGCATAATGCGACATCAAATGGAATCTTCCGTGTCATCCTTCAGAAAAATAGCCATGTAAGTAGCATGAATGGAAATCAGCTGGTACGCATGATTCGAAACATGCTCGCATGATCTCTTACCCGCAAGGCAATATAAAAAGGACACATGCTCTCATCTCACCATGCATGCTGCCATTAAAGATCCTGGATATAAAGTGAATTGTAATCCCTCAATTCTAGGTATAGTTATAGAAGAAGAACCGACACTTGGTATCGCGAAAGGCATCACTTTCATGAATGTGAAAAAATACATGGCCTCAATGTATTGGATCATGCATGACATTTTTCCAAGGGGTCCTCCATCAGGTGGTCCCACTAGGGCTTTATCCTCACCTATTTCCATTTACTCCAAGACATTTTCATAGAAAATATTCTTCTTGCAAGAAACTGTGACATTGATTCAGGAAAATTTTGCGTGTACGGTATCCCCTACTGTGCAACAACTCATTTTTCACGGAACCACACAAACTTATCGGCATCCCCTTATCTTGTGTAAAACCCTTAAATGATGTGAGTTACCTTCCTTAATAACTCCATGTGTCATAATTTACTTAAGGAACTATGTCTGAACATTCTTACATGTGACACCCCTATCTTGAGCATACTTCTCCTATACGGACCTCCATGTTTTTAATAAGTGATTTCAAGGTCCCATGGGTAGTGCTTCATGTTGTGTTAAATTTTATAATTCTTCTTATCATAGGCACACTAATGGAAATTACTTATTTGCATAGCGACGCTAATGAGATCCCTTTAATGGATCTCTCCATAACCCCACCCACTTACATAAATGTTGATACTTCCCCTTCACCATGGGTTGATGGGAACTGGTTATGTAAGTACTAAGGGTGAGGAATAAATCCCCATAATATGGGATACCAGAAGATAAAATTACAAGAACCCACTTTCTCGACACAAGATGGTAAACTGTGGTGGCCACATGTGTGGATGGTCCTAGGGAATCAGAGAGGTGATAGGAATGGGTTCCCTCCCGCACACTCCATTCCCTCGAGAATTGTCACCATGCGCAGCTCAAGCAGTCTCTATGTACTCACAGACACCATTTGATGGAATGACTCTATTATGATTTCCAAGTCCTACTCATACGTTTGGAAACCTTCCTTTCTCATCTGGCCTCCCTTCAAGAGTATTTCCTAGTCTCCATCTCCCTAGGTCGTTGTCCATGCAGATGTCTAGCTCCATTACTCGCACACACAACTTTAATGACAAGATCATCTGGTGTTTGTTTCCCCATGTTTCTCACACTGAGTGTGACTCACATGGTCTTAGAGAAATAATCGACCATGACGCCCTCTTTAAACCACCATTGTGTGTCATCCCCATCCCCCACAACCGATCTATGTGGACTCTCAACTTTTCTCTTTTTTGGAAACATACGTAGTATGCCTCAGTGAGGTTCAAGCCCCTCACCCATCGATCTCAACCACTTCACATCAACATACCCTCATTCTGCATGATGTCAAACTATTTTACTCTTTCATCTGTCATGATGTTAAACTATATTCTTTTGAACTGTGTGGGTCTTGATCCTTGTCTCCTGGGAAAAGGTATGTAGGAATACTCCTTAAGGTTTAACCCCAAACACTGGTAAACTTCGGTGTCCCATTTTTTGTATCCATATCCATGGTTCATCCCTTAGTGGTGTCAGACCATCTCCTGGGTAGCTAATCATGTGTAATCTCTACACTCGATTCTCTCTGATCTAACCAAGAGTGTCCCTCTTGTGATGGGATTCTTACCATGCACATGCCCCATCATGTCTTTGCGTAACTATCCCTTGTGTACATCCCTATTCTATGATCCATTCTAAACTATGTGTAAATCGATAACCTATAATAGGGTTACATAGGAATCCTCTTTGAGATTCAATCTAATCACCAATGTCCAATCTGGTTCTCTCCCCGAAGCACTTGTGTTTCAGGAAGGTCATGCCTCAACTCATTGGTTTTATTTACTTCTGGTCCCATCCATGTGTCCATTCTCACAGTCCGCCTCCTTAGGTGTAACATCACTCCACCAAACTATGTGTACTTCAATTCCATATGATGTGGATATATAGGATGCCTCTTAGATGTTCAATCCCAACATCCTTGTTATATTCAAGACTTTTCTATCCCATTCATATAATCTATGTCATCAAATCATCCATCACGAAACCTAGTTTTACCCAGGCCTCCATGTTCCTATGAGATCATGTCATCGAACTCATCACTACTGCCAGTAGTAATAGAGACACTAACCACTCATAATCCCCAACATGTATTTGGACTGTTGTCCATTGTATACACCTCGATCTCATGATTCATCACCCCCTATGAACTACATGGGTTTTGTTCCCTATCTTCTACACAGAGTAAACCGGAAGCCTCCCTAAGTATCAATCCAAACCCATGGTAAACCATGGTGTCCCTTTTTTAGGGACCCAAACATACACAAATTTGTACTGATTGGTCATTTTGATCCACCCATCCAGTAAACCCCTTAGGTTATCCCTCCTAAGGATGTACCCATCTGGAACAGTCTTAGCAGTGTTGCAATTAAATCTATTCATCTCCACAATATGTTAAACTCATGGAATACCACATGATAATCATGGGAAGTTGAAAAAAAACATGGAGTCATTGTTTTGGAATACAATTCCCCGTACTCGATGTGGGATGCCTCGGGATATTGCGCCCTCAATAATCCCCATCATAAAGGAAATAATTCTAGGTGTACATGTGTTTCAGCATCCAAACATGCCAGCAATGTCCAACATGACTACTCCCCTAACCAAAGGATTATTTCTTGACTTGACCCCTTGAAATGTCCTAATATAAGTAGTGTAATTAACCGGAGTCCACAATGATATGGAACCAGGATTGAGATTTTCGAATAACGTCTTACGTCTATAAGGGAGACCCAGACTATGTTACAAATTCCAAGGAGTAATCCATAAAATGAGAGACCAACATCCCATCATCCCATTTCGATTAAGAATAAAACAACCTCAAATAATCTATGGATGCATCCCACCTTTGAATATTGGGAATGTGGGGAAACAATGAGTGTGTCACATCACGATGATGTGTGCCTTGGAAAATGTGTTAGAAATAGAAATGGTGAACCCGATGTGAATCTTATATTCAATATGGATATTAGTAGCATTCAATATATCTACAGATTAGCAAGTCACCAGATCCATCTATCTAGCGCCAGTTCCGGCCAAGAAAATTGTGAGAATGGAATGTAACCCATCACTTCTTGGTGAAGTTAATCATTGGGCATTCTATTCTACGACATTGTTAGTGTGGATATTTATATCTAGAAAAAAATAGATGATTATAGGTCACAATGCATTGCTTTCCTACTATCTATACCATTTAGTGAATTTTATAAATATGCAGGACCCAAGATCAAGATATAAGAAACCAATAATCTCCCTCATGTGAACACAGGGGATGGGGAAATACCAATGCGGCAATTTCCCATGACAGAATCTCCTCTGTGATGGCTCCCACACCCGCAAAAACTGGGTTCCCACACCCCCTCTCACCCACTAAATTTATTTAGAGTAGGCTGATTTATACTCTGGTTCGACGATAAGAATCAGAAGGGATCATCCCGATGAGGGACATGTCCCATGAAGACATGAATACATCGATGCCTCGTCGATGCCTCCACCCCCAAGGGTTGCATAGGGAGCCACTAATACCCAATCTAACCTTCAACAGCTTCTAGAGCTTGTCTATGGAGCTCTCCTAATACTCACTCACTTATACTAATTACGTAACAGATGTCCGAGTCCACCCAAACAGGACATCAGCTAGGGATCCTTAGAGGAGGGCTCCCACCTGACTGTGTCGACGTTGCTAGTGGGTTCTATAAACTAAGGAGAAGGTGGTCCATCCCCCTTGCAAATCCTACCCTAGTGCATCTACCCATCATCTACATCGGGTGAAATATCATGAGCATTTCCCCTAGGGGGAATCATCATCGACATCATTAGTTAAATGAACCACCACTGACTTGAGATATCAGTACCCTATCATCATTGGGCTGGGAACCTCATAATTACTAATTAGATTCACTTCCAATCCCAACCCAAAGATTAAGCACTAGTCACCTTGTGATTAGGTTGAACGGGATATCCTAGTTACTTATGAAAGGTGTTTCCATCGCAGGACAACCTATGATAGTGACATTCAGTAGAGGGGCCCTCCCGATTCCACTATCATCCGCGCAAACATAGTCCCTCCCCTTCTTGTGGAAACCCAATGGGAAGTTCTTCCATGTGCCTTCGATCTTATGTATGGAAATATTTCTCATATAATAGGTTCTCCACATGAGGGTCTTCCTTGCCAAGTCACCCAGCAGCATGGATGCCCTCCCAAGGTGCTCATCATTTCAAGTAGAGGTCCATCCCATGGTAGAAATTACTAAAGTGGATATTCTACTCAATTCATCAACAACGAATGTAGAGTCCCTTCTCATGTCCTGTATTATCTGTATGAAGTCTGTCATCATACCACTACTACCAGGGCTGACCGACGTGACAGACCTCCCCACTTCATCAATAGCGAATGCAGAGGCCCTTCTCATGTCCAGTATAATATGTATGAAGGCCCTCTTCATAGCACTACTACCAGCATCGACAGACATGAAGGTACTCCATGCACTTGATACAACCACCATGGAGGTCCTCCCCATGTCTTTACCAGCTCTAGTGGAGGACCTCCCTTCTCCATCATTATACATCAAAATTTACTTTTTTATTTTCGAACACTTTTAATGGGTAATGTGAGAACCCTTATTGTTTATAATATCAAAAATAAAAAGAGACTATTGACTTGTTAAAAACTAGATTGAGACTATTGGAATCAAATTCCCTAAATATTTCTTGGGGAAAGGATTTTACCAAGAAGCCTGGATCATTTTCATGGAGTTCTTCAAAAAAAGTTTTCGATTCCTCCCTGGCTTTCATGTACTCTTATTTTTATAATTTTCCCAATGTTGAATACTCTAAAAAATATAAAGTCTCTCTTTTCAATCCACTCCCCTTACTCCTCGGTACCTTCCACCCGATGAAATCTACTCATCATTTGATCAATGTCTTCTCTAGCACAATCAAACATGGAGGCCCTCCCCTTGTTCCATTTGACATTTTTCCAGGTATCCCTCACACCCCTGCTCATAATATTAGAGGTCCTACTCATGTCAATAAAATTCTCTATGAAGGCCTTCTTCATATCTCATGTAGTGTTAGAGAAGGTCCTCCTCACTCTAGAACCAATGTGCACGGAGGTACTCCCCATGTAAACAACCGAGCCTATCCTAATGAACTATCCTAGGGCCTATGGGTGGGTTTTCGCGGCCAAAATATGTTTCCTAAGAAGCTTCAAACCATAATCAAACCCATCTAGTTTTTATATTTAGAGGCAAAGTGTGATTTGTTGATGGAACCCTCACCCTGATCTTCTATATCGGGGGTGGGGAAGGAAAAGGAATATATGCATCATCCTATCAGAATGTGAGGTCCCCCGGATCTTTGCATCCTATTTAAGATACATACAGGGGGAGGATGAATTAGCCCCTTTCTAGTGCATGGCCCTAAAACCTCATTATCATCAACAAGACCATTCTCCCCATCAACAACAGATCATAGAGAGTATTTTTGGGGACTAGTAGAGGATGAGCACCACCCTGATCCACCACCAACAACCCCCACCCCTATGTTGGAAACAATGGTTACTTCCCTATCTTATATCGATTTGGTGGTAAAATTGAGGTAGTCCCAGGGATACAACCTGATATGCAGTGGTGTTTCACCTTGTTCAGCATACTCTCCACCAGCTAGTCTACCATTGCAATGATCTATGTCGGTGTCGTTGCCGGTCCCTTAACCACACCTAGTGGAATAGTGGGGCAATCAAGGACCTGATCCCGATTCTGAGCGGATAACTTTGTGACAGATTCACACAGTGGACCATTTCCCAGAGATATTATGGCCTATTGAAACTTCAATAATCAACCTTACGGAGACCCATTCCTAGGATAAGGTCGTGTGCCACCTCTAAAATTTTTGGTAAACGCACTTCCATTACTGTCATTGATGTGTAGCTTGTCCCAAGAGTTTCGAACACTTAGATGACATTGACTATAAATTCCACATGGTTGACTTGGATGCACTCAATTAGGATCAGTTCCATGGGCCACCTAGTCGTCATCAGATCCTTAAGCAACGATGTGACCATATCTTTACAGTGCTACAAAAAATTATTAAGGAGGCTTCCCCCACATCTAGTTCCATGTTTGGGGAGAGTATGTTGGAATTCATTTCTGTCCTATCTGGCACCATCTAGTCATGTTATGTGATATATAGGATATGCCTTCAAGCACAATCATAGTTAAAATGGCCAACCTATCAAAGGAAGAGACTGAGATAAGACTTGTTGAAGAGAACGTTCCCCCTAGGGTGGTTCCACACATGTTGGAAACTTTTGGTAGGGTTAATTTCCATCAATGATATTTATTGGGCCTTCTTGTACCTTCCGAGTCATTGTCCTCTGGAAATGACCATAATAAAACTAATGAGCATGAAGGGACCGTCAAACCATCTTACCCAACTAGCTCAGTGCAAAACATTATAGATGACTATGAAAATTCTGTGTCCTGTTAATAGACCATGAATCATAAATAGATTCTTGATGACCGTCTTTCCGAATGTGCTATAGAATGACGGCTAGATTATGGTAATCCTAGATTGGTATAGCAGGGGTAGGTATATCCTCCCTCGTCGAGTGTCCTCCTAGTGACTATGGGTATCCTTACCATATAGAAATACTAGAGGCCTGATTTTAGGGGATGACAGAGAGATACAAATCACTGAATCCACACGAGTTACATGATAACCCTAATCGAGACCCAGATCTGGTTCCTCCAACCATTCCACAAGTTGTTCCCCCAGTAGTCCTATAATTCATCCCACCAGATTCTCCATTAGCCACTGGACCAACTTACCATGTTGATGAACTTTAAAATTCATTGGTGGTCCGAGATACTCGTCAATACCATAATCCCCGCTTAGATGATCCAATGGCCACTATTATTACCTTCCACGAGGATTTGGAAACCCGACATGTGGTGATCCCTCCATATGGAAAGATATAAATGGGATGGGTGGGTGATATGCCAGTATCCCCTAGTTTCGAAAATCCAACATTCTCAACATTTAATGGGACGGGTGATCCTCTACAGCATCTGGACCACTTTATTTCAAGGTGTGGACCCATGCTGGGAACTCCATCATTGAAGGAGGCTTCCAAACATAGGTGTTTTGTTCAATATATGGAAGGGTACATATTTTTCTGGTATTTCTAGTTACCCATTAGATCCACATCTAGTTGGAAAGATCTACGAAGATAGATTTTTTATTTGTTCCGTTACACCACCCATAGGATGGGCATTACTATCCTCTTCAAATGAAAGCATAGGCCATACGAGTTGGACTTAGATTTCATTTCCAGGTAAAAGGGTATCACCAATTCTCATGATATACCATTGACTCAGAAAGAACTATTTAAAATGTGCATGGGAACTTCTAGAAATACATTATATACCAACAGTTTCAACCCATTGGTATAGGCCTCAAAACTATTGGTACACTATATACCATCATTTTTGCAAACCGTTGGCAGGTAATCCATTTCAAAAGTCCTATACTAACTGTTGGTATATAGCACTCTACCATCCAGTATACCAATGGGTTTTATATAACCATTTGTATATATTTATACCAATGTTTGATAAACCGTTGGGATATAGAGATTACATGTATTTCACCAACAGTTCAAACCATTGGTATAAAGTTTTACTAATGGTTCCTTAAAACCTTTGGGACAAATATTCTAGAAATACACAATACCAATGGTTCAAAACCATCAGTATAGTGTATTACCAATGGTTTCATTAAAATGTTGGTAAAAATGTTCTCCAAAAACACTTTACCAATGGTATAAAACCATTCATATATTGTTTTTTTAGAAAGATGCACAGAATCCACCCATTCCCTCCACTACATACACCTACAAACACAGCATTGCATACACATGCAATCATTGTTGTAAAAAACATAAAATATAACACTTTTCACATAAAATATTGAACAAAAACACACCAGAAATATTAAATAAAAAATAGTATACTCTTCTAACCATTAACTGAATTAACAAATCACAAGATTACATACCCCATTAACATTTATGATAGCCCATCATAGTTAGAGTTACATACATCATTAACAGAATTAAAAAATAATTCTTAAGGTAATTAAATAAAGTATATACATACAAAAAGTATACCCATATGCCATTAACACATAATTTATAAGTTAATTAAATACATAAATAATTAAATTCAGAATTCAGTGGGTTGGGGGCTGTTCAGGGCTTTGGGGTGGCTGTCCTTGTGGGTGTCCAGATAGGGTGGGGGGCTGTCCATGGGGGTGTCCGAGGGGGGGGGGGTGTCCAGGGGGTTGGGGGGTTTTACAGGGGTGGAGGTCCAAGGGGGTGGGGAGGGGGGCTGCCCAAGGGTGGTGGGGTGGTTTCCACCGGGGTGGGGGCTGTCCAGGGGGTGGGGGTGATCCAAGGGGGTGGATGGTCCGTGGGGGTGGCAGGGCTGTCTAGGGGGTTAGGGGTGTCCAAGGGGTGGGTGGGGCTGGCCACGGGGGTGGGGGTTTCCATGGGGTAGGGGTGTCCACAGGGTGGGCGGGGATATCTAGGGTGGTACGAGGTGTCCAGGGGGTGGGTGGGCTATCCACAGGTGGTGGTCGGGCTATCCACGAGGGTGTCGGGGCTGTCTAGGGTGGTCAGGGTGTGAAGAGGAGTGGGGGCCTTCTAGGGGTGGGGGCATCTTGGGAGATGGGGGTGTCTGAGGGGTGGTGGGCGGGTGTCCAGGGGTGTGGGAGGATTATCCATGGGCATGTGGGGCTGTCTATGGGGGTATCCGGGGGTGGGGTGGTGTCCGGGGGGCGCTTTCCATTGGGGTGTCTAGGTGTGTGGGATGGTGTCCATGGGGTTGGGGAGGGGGGATTTTCAGGGGGTGGGGGTGTCCAGGGGTTGGGGTGGTGTCCAGGGGGTGGGGAGCGGTCTAGGGGTGGGGGGCTATCTTGGGGGTATGGGTGTCCATGAGGGTGGGTGGGGTTGTCCAGGGGTAACGGGGTGTTCATGGGTGGTGGGCAGTCTGTCCACGGTGGGTCGGGGTGTCCAAGGGTGGGCGGGCTATCCATGGGGGTGGGGGGCTGTCCCTAGGGGGAGGGGTTATCCAAGGGGTGGGTGGGGAAGTCTAGGGGGGTGGGAGGGGCTATCCACGGGGATTGGTGGTGCTGTCAAGGGGGTGTGGGGTGTCCCGGGGTTGGGTGGGGTTGTCTAGGGGGTACGGGTGGTCCATCGTGGCTGTTCACAGGGGGAGTAGCTGTCCAGGGGGGTGGGTGGGCTATCCATAGTGGTGACGGGGCTATCCAGGGGGTATGGGGTTTCCCAGGTGATGTGTGTGTGTGGGGGGTGGGTGTCGAGGGTGAGGGGGGGGGGGGGATGTCCATCAGGGTGGTTGTGGAGCTATCCATGGGGGTACCCAGGGGGCAGGGGGTGTCCAAGGGGGTGTCTAGGTGGTGGTGTGGTGTCCATGGTGGGGTGGTGTCCAGGGGGTGGGGTGGTGTCCATAGGGGGTTTGTCCAGTGGGTGGGGTGGTGTCCATAGCGGGGCAGTCCACAAGGGTGGGCGTGGCTATCCAGGGGTACAAGGTGTCCATGGTGGTGGGTGGGCCATCCTAGGTGGTGGGGGGGCTTTCTAGGGGGTGGACGGGACGTCCATGGGGGTAGGGGTGTCTAGGGGGTGGGCGGGGCTATACTGGTGGGGGGGGGGGATAAGTGTTGTCCAGGTGGTGGGGGCTATCCGTAGGGGGATTGGCTATCCAGGGGGTGGGAGGGCTACCCACGGTGGTGGTAGGGCTGTCCAGGGGGTACGGGGTGTCCAGGGGGTGGGGGCTGTCTAGGGGAGGGGTGAATCAGTCACAATAAATCATCATGTCAAGTTTTATTATTTATAGATAAAAATTAGAGATAATGTGACCTACCTAATCACACATATATCCAGGAATAACAAAACAAAAAATATCAATGTTGGTAATATAAGTAAAAAATGTAACAGAATAATCGGTCCCACATAACCATCACTATCATCACCATCATCATTACCCTCACCCTCATCCTCATCGTCGAACCCATTATCATCCCCACCCTCCTCCTCTCCCTCGTACTCAGCCTTGGTCTCCTTATCGCCCTCCTCCTCCGCCTCGGCCTCCTCCTCTCCCTCCTCCTCCACCTCACCTTCCTCCTCACCCTCCTCCTCCTCCACCTCGGCCTCATCCTTTCCATCATCTCAACAACCACTAGTACTACCTCCTGGTGCACCATATATAGAACTCATCGATAACATACCTTCATCATAAGTAGTGGTGGCCTCTTCTAGAAGTGTTGGATGTAAAACATCCCTCAGTTTCATAAATGTTGTGTTTGCCGTTACAGATTGTTCTGCCATCTATGTGGCCATTTTTCATCTTGTTCTTCATGTTCCTTAACCAACTACAACTCGGTGGAACTACAACTCGTACTTGTGGAAGGCAATACTTTTTCAGATCTATACTCTTCCAAGACGGCAACGTACTCTACCATGGTGCTAATCTCCCAACAAATGATGTTAGTGATCGGTTGGCCCAAAATTGTTAGGTTGATGGGAATCAAGGACCTCTAAAAAATCCTATTAAAAATATAAATATATTATTATGTTACAAAATAGAGATTAAAATTTTAATTCTACAATGTAAAACATACAATCTACTGTTGAGTCGGTTCATTAACCACACTTCCATCTTTCTTCTTTCTACTCAAGAAAAACAGTTTTGCTTGAAGTACATGTCCTTCTATATTAAATTTATTCCTCTACAATGAAATTGAATATAAGAAACCATAAATAAAAACAGGATACCAAAAATAATTAATTTCATAACAAAAATTACATAACAACTTTAGTAATCAAATAAATATCGAGGAAGCAATAGAAATTGCAAGTCATAAAGGAAAATTATAAACTGTCATAACATCTATCTCTCATGATCTGGCATCGTAGTAAATCCTAATGTGTGGATGTATTTCTTAGAATCAATGTTTTTTTATTTCTTCTATACTAATCCTGAATAATATTCAATAATTAGTATTAATGAAAAATGTGAAAATATTCATTTAATTATCTCTAATGTCATTAATACCTTAAATTGGCTAGTCGTCCAATGAGAAATCATTTGTCGGTAAAGTTCTAAAGTAAAATCATCCACCATAGGGACCACCTCTAACATTGTGCCCACTCTAGAATGCCAGCCAATGTACAAATCATGATTATATGCTCTCTAAAGCTTGCCTAAATACTTTAGTCATTCTAGCTATGAATCCTCTCCATTGGGGAAATTATACCACAGCTGACACAAAAATATTAATTCATATAAATACAAAAAAAATATACTGCATTAAAAACAACAAATATTTTTACCCATATCAATGCCCTCTCTTTATCCTTGACATCATTTGTAAACTTTCTCTATGAGAGAGAACTGATAGGAATGATGTCAGATTATCTGGAAAGCATCGCTAAAAAACACTGACATTGTTGCCCTGATTATTCAATCATCTAACTATCTTCATTATATTCCACCACCAAGTACGTGTGAGAGTTCCACAATGAACACATGTGTGTATGCCTCTTCCCCCACCTCCAATCAGTAGATGTACCTGTTATGAATGAAAAACAATCATTTTATCAATACATGTTATAATGAAAATAAATAATGCTATAAAATATTTTAGTGTTTTATAAGTATACGTGCAGTAGTATGATCAATGGGCATCGTTGGATCAACAAAAACTGAAGGAACACCATGTACAGATGTAGTGGGTCCCAATCTAAGCTCTGTAGAGACAGACTATGACAGAGTAAGTGTTGAAGAAGATAGAATATAAAAGCTCATAGAGAAGGAAGAAGATGTAAAAGAAGATGACAGTGATAGTTGGATGAATGCTGGATGGGTAGTGGGAATCATCATCTGATATGGTATTGATGGCTGAGGAGGATCAGATGTAAACAGTGGTGAAAAAATGGGTGGCCTAAATCTCCTAGGTGTCCCTAAAGACCGACTGGGATCATCATGTTGGATGGATGATATGTCAGTGGGAGGGGAAGTGTATAATCAGGTACTCCAACTAGATCATCTAGGTCTCATACCCCCCCATATACGAACACCTAGAGTACTGGGAACACTACTTGGCTGCTCATCAAATAATTATCTCCTAATAGATGGATCCTGCATAAATGTTTAAAAAAAATTAATCACATGACATTATATAATATTTAAATATATATATTTTAAATAAAATAGACACTGTAGGCACTAGTGGTGGAATGCCCTTCTCATTCATGGGACAATTGTTGTCCATAAACTGTTTCCGTCGCCTCTCTTCAATTGGTTTCATTTCATATATTTGAAAAGAAATATGGATGTAAATTGAAAACGATAACTAGTGTGTAACCCAAAAAACAAAATAAATCGTAGGGAATATGGGAATTCATGGATAATTTATCTAAAAATTTTTTTAGTTGAGTTTGAAAAAATATACAATGAAGTCAATAAATCGTACAAGATGTAATAAAAGAAATAATTTTTTGTACGATGGTTATTTACCAAGTGTGATCAGTCTATTAAAATCATGGAACATTTATTCTATCATATTCATATGTGGTAAAGAATATGTCAAAATTATGAAAATTTTTAATTTCTTTATCCCAGGAAGATGATGTAGGTTTTAATACATGTTTTACAGAAGAATACAAACTATCATGTTCATTACTTGGTAAAATGTTAAAGAGAGGTCTTAGAGTCACACAAATTATATACAACTCACAGTTGAATAATTGAAATGTTCAACAAGTTAGAAATGTGGGTTTTGTAGGTTTGATTACAGTTCAATTCAAAAATAGAAAATGTAGTTCAAATAAAATTGCAACCAATAAACATTGAAAATTCACATAACGGTAAAGTAGGATACAACATATTTGTAATCAATATTAAATAAATTTGAATAGTACAAACTTTAACATCCCAAGTCGAGTTAAACCAAAACAATTGAGAACATGAATGGATGGTTTTATATATTTCTAACCACAACATCAGGTTCACAGTCAACTCTGACCATTGAGCTATTGGAGTCATCAAAAGTAATAAATTGATCATTTCAAATGGTTATAGAGATGGTGTCAATTCCATCATCACCATCATCAAAAATATGTCTTGGAATTGCTTCAACAATGACACCAAATTCATGTCAAAGATGTTCTTTGACATAAAAAGTGTGTTTCTCCATTGATGACAATACATATGGTTCATCGGTAGCAATAGTGTGAGTAGTATCAATTAATCAAAATCCAAAATCATCAATAAATGTTCCCTACCTCGTCATCGAATCAACCCACATACATTTCATCTGCGTGACTCACCCATGAGAAAATAATCTAATATTATTATTATTTCAGCGACTCTGTAATAACCTATATTTTCAAATTGTCGTCTACTATCGGATGCACTATCATAAAAGTATATTGTGCCCATAACCATAAAACCATCATTTTTGGTTCTCATGTTCTTCGCTCGTTCAGTGATAATTAATCAGTACCCATTAATAAACATTGATTTATTGTCACAAACCACGATATTTGGACCAAAATCCAAAGCTCTTATTTCCTTAGAGATAGAGTCGGCAGGTAAACGGAATAACTCAAATGTAAATAAATATTAAACTTAATTAATTATTTTTTTATTTATTTTATATATTAATATTATTACCTTCAATTTTATCCAAGAAAAAAAACTCTTTTCTATGAAAAGTCTCCCTCCTTCTCAAAGATAATGAACGACAGTTTCTATTTATCACCGATTAATGTTCCCTATAGATAAAAATAGGACTATATCAACATATATATATTAATAATATATAAATATACAATTTACCTAGAAGATGATGTCATTGAACAAATCAGAGTTGAACAGAACTATGCGATTTTCCAACTCCCGCTCTTCAATGCTTAATCTCGTCAATGTATATGATCTCTGAATTCCACCTATTTGTGGAAGAGATGGAAAACTGGGTTCAATTTTCTCATAAATTTATTCATTATTTCTCATTGTTCCTTTCATTCTTGTAGTTAGATCAGACAAATATATAGAGCATAAATCTATACATTCATGAGCCAAGCAACTGTTCATGATAGAACCTTCGTGATGATTCATATTACTAAAATAAGAATTTAATGAGTAAAAATTTCTTTCAGTTGGATACATAAAACTAAAATAAATAGGTCCTCTGAGAAGTATTTTAGTTGTAATTTGTACCGTTAGATGTATCATGCATGTGAAAAATGATGGAGGAAATATTTTCTTGAACTCACACAAAATTAAGGGGCATCTGCCAACATTTTTTGCAAGAAATACTTGGAAAACTTCTTAGCACAACGATCTATAAACAAATGGAACAATCGAAAAACAACCACCCTTACATTATTGGAAAAAAGATGATGATTTGATATTGGAATCAAATCATGCCGAAGGAAGTGATAATCATGAGTCTTCAATGATTTTAGCATCAACTCTTTTCTGATGATCCATTTGGATATTTTGCTTGAATAGACATAAAGTTTATAAATAGTCTCTAGTACAACCATAAATTTCATTTTTTCTATAGGTTTCATCACATAAGAAGAACATGGAAGTTACCATTTATTTTCACTGATATGCACAGGATGCAATTCTGGTCTGATGCCCCAATCCACCATGTCACGCAAAGACTATAAATCAACATTTTTCTTTCCCTTAATGTTTAGATGAATCGAAAGAAACATTTCACATAAATTTTTTTCAATGTGCATTACATCTATTAAATGACATAAAAAATTTGTTTACCAATAAGGAAAATCAAAGAAGATACTTCTCTTCTTCCAGTTGTAATAGGTTTTAGTGAAAAATTTATTTCTCTTTCCATATTACATTTGACCATTCCCAGATCAAAAACTGAAATCTTTCAATTAATTAAGAACTTCAATTCTAGACATACACTGAGGTGGATGTTTGGTCACAATGGTATTGTCAAATATTCGATTATTGTTTCTATATGGATGGTCCACTGGAAAGAATCATCGGTGTCCCATAACAATGAAACTACAATGATTTTTAAGCCATTTGGATTGTGTATTCTTTATATAAACAGGAAATGATAGTTTTCCCTTTGTGATCCATCCAGACATCATTACATAAGCAAGAAAATCATTGATCGTCCACATAAGCACAACACGCATTTGAAATATGTATTTCGACCATGCATCGTATGTCTGCACACCCACATCCCAAATAAGTTTTAACTATTTTATTAAAGGATTGTTGTATGCATCTATATCATTGTCATTATCAGAAGGTCCAGATATGAGTATATTAATGAAATTGAATGGTTTTTTCACATACAACCATCAGGGAAGAATATAAATTTGTACATAAATTGGCCATGTGCTGTGCGACGTAAGCATCTTCCTAAATGGTGTAAAACCGTCACATGAAAGACCAAACCTCACATTACACATGTTTGATGAAAATCAGTATATCGAGCATCAAATCTCTACAATGAAAATCCATCTATAGGGTGACCCAACTCATCATTAGTCTTCTTTCACACAATATTTTTACATCTCATTTTTATTGATATTTCATCATACATAAAAAGATTCTGGAGTCTTCGGATCAATGGAAAGTTCCACATTACTTTCTGTGGAACACGGGATGATGTTCCATCATCATTTTCTTTCTAGTGGGATGTTCAACATTTTATACAATCATTCCGTTCATCATTTTCCTCCTAGAATAGACTGAAATCTTTTGGGAAATCATGAATTTGATTTCTTGAAAATCGACGTTCCTCAAATAACTTCCATCCCATATTTTTATTGAGGAAATACCTTCATCATTTGGAAGTAAGTCCATCAAGAAGGTAAAAATGTAATTCATGGAAGTATTAGAAATCCCATACATAGTTTTCCAATGAAGCAATCGGATTAAAAATTCCATATTTTTCTTTTTACTACATTATTGATATACTCGAGTTGTGGCAGCATCATTCAATTTTTACACCCTGAAAACATCATCATTTTCATAAGATGCAACATGTGTGATCATATCAAAATCTTCTTCGGTCAGAATCCTTTCTTTTTCATGATGATAAATAAACAGAAACCGGTCATATTATAGATTCTACAATCCAGTCATCTCATTTGGATCTTCATCAATTTGAGATTTCATTTTCTCCCTATTGTGATCCCACACAGATTAGTTTTCTTGAAAACCATATTTGTTTATGTGGTAGGTGACTTCTTCATGGATCAACCAAGGTTTTACAACACACTTGTAATGGGGGTAGTGTATGAGACCACTATCTGAAAAATTGTGAAATGAAAAATCTAAAAATCTATCTAAAGTTTTTTGAAAATCACTTGAGAGTTTATCAGTTTCATACATCCAACTTATATCCATTCAGTAAAAAAAATTCTATGTGATTTCGTCATAGGCAATTCAATAAGATTGATGATTCATCAAAAATATATTTATGTAAATGAGAATTTTCATATTATATGAAACCATAATTGACACACTACTCTATAGGAGAATCATATTATAAAAGACTACAAAATACTAAATTTATAACAAAATATATTTGAAAAACTATACATGAGTGTACAAGATCATGTACTCTTGTGGAGGATAATTATGCAAGAGTTGACTAATTTTTATATAGAAGGAATTTTTTATATTAGTAGATAATTTTAGTGATCACATAGATTTCCCAAGGGGTGGGGGTGTCCCGGGGGCGGTGCGGGGTGTCCAGGGGGTGGCGCGGCTGCCAAGGGGAGTCGGTGGTGTCCCGGGGGTTTGAGGGCTGCCTAGGGGGGTCACGGTGTCCAGGTGGGCCGGCTGTCCATGGGGGTGGGGGGCTGTCCAATCGGGTGTGGGCTGTTAAGTGGGTGGTAGGGCTATCTAGGTGGGTTGGGGGCTTCAAGGGTCTGGGGGCTGTCTTGGGGGGTCGGGATGTCTAGGTGGGCGGGTTGTCCATGGGGGTGGGGGGCTATCCAGGGGGTACGAGGTGCCCAGGGGGTGGGAAGGCTGTCTATGGTGGTGGCAAGGATGTCCATGGGAGTTGGGTGTGTCTATGGGGTGGAGGGTTTCTAGGGGGATGGGAGTGTTGTCCAAGGGGGTACCGGGGTTCCATGGGGTGAGGGGGTGTCCATGGGATGGGAGGGGCTGTCCAGGGGGTACAGGGAGTCCAGGGGGTGGGTGGGCTCCCTAGGTGGTGGGCGGGCTGTCCATGGGGGTGGTGGGGGGGGGGGTGGGATGTCCATGGGGTTGTTGGGGATTTTCCTGTGGGGTGGCGTTGTCTGGGGGGGGGGGGGGTTTCAGGGGTGGGGGTGTTTTAGGGGATGGGGGTGTCCCGAGGGTGGTGGGTGGGTGTCTAGGGTGGGTGGGTGGGCTGTCCACGAGGGTGGGGGCTATCCATAGTGAGTGTCCAGGAGGGGAGGGGCTATCCACGGGGGTGGTGAGGCTATCTAGTGGGATCAGGGTGGGGGTGGGATCCAGGGGGTGTGGGGGGTTCTTGGGGTGGGGGATGTCCAGGGGTACGAGGTATCTAGGGGGTGGGTGGGTTGTCCATGGGGTGGAGGGGTTGTCCAGGGGGGTATAGGGTGGGTGGGTGGGCTGTCCATGAGGGTGGTCAGGCTGTCTAGGGGGTACGAGGTGTCCAGGGGTGGTGGGTGAGCTATCCACGGGGGTGTAAGGGCTATCCAGGGGGTACAAGGTGCCCAGGGGGTGGGTGTGCTGTCCACGGGGTGGCGGGGCTGTCCAGGGGGTCGAGGGGTTGGGAGGGTGGGGGGGCTTTCTAGGGGGTGGGGGTCTTCGAGGGTGTTTGAGGTCTCCAGGCAGTGGGAGGCCTGTCCACGGGGGTTTCAGGGCTATCCAGGGGGGTACAGGGTGTCCCAAGGGGTGGGCGAGCTATCCACGGGGACACCCCCCACCACACCTGGACAACCCACCTCCTCCTCACCCCCTCCCCACCTGGGGAGCCCACAGCCACCCCCTTGGAGCCCCTCTGACATCCCACACCCCTCCCCCACCTGGATAGCCCACCCACTACCACCCTTGTACATCCCACCCCATCCCTGGACCACCCCTCCCCTACAGCCTCCCTTACCCCCCCCCATACAGCCCCCTCCGCCACACCTGGATAGCCAACTCCCCCCAACCCCCATTGGAGACCCCCCCACCTGGACAACCCACCCCCACCACCCACCAAGACACCCCCCCAGTTGGACAACCACCACCAAACCTAGACATCCACCCCCACCTAGATAGCATCCCCTCCCTGGACACCCCACACCCCCTCCCCCACCTAGACACCCCACCCATACTCCCTTCGGCAGCCCACACCCCTCCTCGGGGCAGCCCACACCCCCTCCCCACACCCCTATAGACCTCTACCCCCTACATTCCCCATACCTCCATAGACAACCTACCCCCACCTAGACATCCCCCCACTCTTGGACATCCCTCCTACCCTCCTGCAACCCCCTTATGGTATTTTTATTTAAAATCATTTTATTCATTATGAAATCCAAACTATAATGTATTATACATTTCATTCCAAACATCCCATTCAATTTATCAAAACATGACAAACTCTATTTTTCTAAACATCATAAAGTCATCTTATCAAAGCATGAAAAATTCAATTTAATAGGCTTTATGGGAAACTTATAAAATTTCAATGGGAAAAGGGAAATCAACTACATTGGTAATTCCAATTTAAAAAGTTGTTCGGACACTTTGGAGGTGTGCTGGTGTCCAAGGGGGATGTCTAAGGGGTGGGGGGGGGGGGCGCTATACACAGGGCTGGGGGTGTCCAGAGGTGGGGTTGAGGGTGTCTAGGGGTGGCGGGGTTGTCTAACTGTGGGGGAGGTGGTGGTGCGGGGAGGTGACCAAGGGTGTGGGGGGAGGTGTCCATGATAGTGAGGGGTGTCCAAGGAGGGTGGGGGTGTCCAGAGGGGGTGGGTGAGGGTCTTTCCAAAGGGTGGGGGTGTTTAGGGGGTGGGAGGGAGGGGTTTTCCAAACGGTGGGAGGGTCTCCAAGGGGGTGGGGTGTCTAGGGGGTGGGTTGTCCATGGGAGGTGAAGGGTGTCCAAGGAGGGTGGGGGTGTCCAAGGGGTGGGTGAAGAGAGATGTCCAATTGGTGGGGGTGTCCATGGGGGGTGGGGGTGCAAGGGGTGGGGGTTGTCCAATAGGGTGTGTCCATGGTGGGGGATGTATAGGGGGGAGGTGTCCAGGGGGTGGGGGTGTTCACAATTCCAATCCATCATCCAACCAACGACAAAATCCAAATCAAATTTTCAATGAAACTAAAGATAAAAAACATAAAACAACCCCTTTACACCCTGAACTAACGAAACCCCACTAATCAAACCCTTTACCATGTTTGAATTATAGAAAAAACATAGAACAATCCAAATGGTTCGGTACTCCAAGGACAATAAAATCTCTAATTTAGCCGAAATTAAAATAGAAAACTGAAAGAAGAGGAAGAACACTAAAACTAAGGTAACACTTACTAATTTGAAGTGTATAAATAAATTTGTTTTTCATTTAATAAGGATCTATGGTTGGAAGGAGTTTCGTGGATGAGAAGTTTTTGGGAGGAGATCTAGATTAGGTCTGCAATCAGGCCGAAAGGGAGCTGGGGCACTGATTATTTGGGGAAAATGTTCCCATCGATTTTTAAAAACCGTTGGGAAAGGCTCTCTTTACCAACAGTTTAGTAAATCCATTGGTATATGATAGTGGCACTAAGTATTTCCCAAAGATTAATTCAAACCTTTAGGAAAGGTTAACTATATTAACACATTTTCCAACAGTTTGAGAAAAAAGTTGGAAAATGTGGATTTTTTTGTAGTATACCAATGGTTTCATGAAACTGTTGGTATATATCCATCTAGAAAACTACCATTTCCAGTAGTGGGGAAATTTCAAGGATGAATTGGTCCCTTCTCTCGTCACTCAGAACTACACGAGGGGATTTTAGGATTCATCTAACAATGACCACATTCTAGATGAATCCTTACAACAAAACATATAGGCACATTCGTTTCCCCCCACATTTCACATATAAAGAGTCTATAAGGATGATACTATTGTTGATGCATAGTTAAATGCCCTTAGATAGTTGGATTTATTACCAGTGGAGCCACTTGAATAGTCATTCTATGGTTTTCCACCTCAGGCTCACCCCCTGACCCTGCAGTGCCAACCTCAGAATCGGTAGGTGCCCTCATGCAACACGCCACCTCAACCTTGGTGAGATAGTCAGGTTCCACCTCCTCGACAGGCTCCTCCATTCAGTCATCAGGTCCATGCTCCCATATCTCCTTCTCCAAATAGAAGGAACTATAGATATTCATTTAATGGGGCTCAAGATATTAGTTACTTATAAAGAGCCTTAGAACATGGAATCTTGAGGTTACCAAAATTAATGAGGCCCAAAGAGGGGGGATCTCACTGATCACTCCAATTACTTCCCTTATCACTGGTTCCTTGGAAAACCCTTATGTAGTGAAATTTGATTCGTTAATGGCTCTAGGACTCTTTCAATGACAACATAGTCAGGTTGGGTCCAGCCTGAGCATTGGTGGAATGTTTTTTTATAAATCCTAGCAGAGACAGTGAGGGTGAATGACAACATATTTCAAACCGTGAGTCTCAAAAATATGATGACTCGATGGCCCTCAATGTGGTCACCCCAGTATATGCTATCACTTATGCTTGTTTAAATCAACCTAATCCATCGGAAGCCATTTTGCTACCTTAGAATACTACCTCTGCATCAACGTCTCAGTCATCGTCCTCTCAAGTGACCAAGCACTGACAATGCTAAGGAATACAAAACCCTCTACATGTTCTAAATACGTCTCAACACTCGGAAACATCATGACCTTATATATGGTTATTTAACCCAAAATATTTCCAACAAGGGAGGATTCTTCATGTAATGACCAAGGGTATGATTCAGATAATAACATGGAGCTAGTATAAGCCTACATGGTTGTTCTTGATGAAGTGCACCTCGAGGACCCTCCCAACATCCGTTGATGATTTCAGCGTCAACAAAGGCATGGTTACGTGAATCACAAGAATTTATTGTATAGTTCTTCCATCCATGATGTGCATGCCATCGAGACTAGATTGCAGGCCCAACGTAGAGCTCAACACGAGTTACCTTCTCATCTCATTTCACTAAATCCTCCTCCACTACTGTTTGTGCTACATGATCATGAAGATCCACCATGAACATGTAATGGTCAGTCATGTTCTATCATGGATAGACCATAGTGATCTGTACCACAAACAGTAGTCACTTTATGTGGATCAACTAGTGAGCAACAATACATTCACACCACTAGCCAGAATCCAATAATTCAGCCTACAGTTCTTGTCGAACCTCTTTCGATAGAGTGACCACCTGTTAGTAGAAGCGCAATCCTAACAATAAGGTATGATTTCCATAATCATCATTCCATCATTCATATGAAGCTATCTATCCTTGAGGCTCTACATTTATCAGCCGATATGCACCAAACCCTAGCAAAGGATTTAAGAAGCCTCCTATAGTTTGATATAAAGGTAGGAGCCATAGAAGCCTTTCATATTGAGGTATTCAATCATGAAGAAAGTCAGGCCATTATCTATTTATATGGATAATACGAAGTTATCCTATACAAGGGAACAACTTCCCACTATACATCACTGGACAATCCAACATTGTGGAGGCCAATTGATTTTTTGTCTTCACAGGCTCTAGGATCAACCTTATCCTGACCAGAACACTCCAATATATGGGAATTTCCAAGGTAGATTTGAGTCCCTCTACCATAAAATTCAAGGCTATGATAGGACAGAGCAGACACAAGATGGAAGAATTATCCTAAAACCCATTACGGTGGCCTAGTTGCCATAACCGAATTACATGGTTCTCTCACAAGACACATCTTACATCGTGTTGATTGGTAGACCATAGATCCACATTCATGTGGAAGTTCCTTCCTCATATCACCAATTCCCTATGTACTTCCGTAATGGTTGAGTAGGAATATTCCAAGGTGATGAGTCTCCCTTTACCTCATGTAAAGCTCACTACATGGATGTAGACTACTATAAGAGGAAGGACAAGAATATTCAAGCTAATGATGTTGAATATGGTATGGATATGAACAAACCATGGATAGAATTGGATGAAAAATATGTTTTCCCAGTTTACTGATTGGAGGCCACGACCACATACATGGTGCATTTTTCTGTTGTCTCTATAATTATAGGGAACACATTCCAAAGTCTAAGGAATGTCATATGATCACCTCTTATTCATACCTGACCTGAAAATTTCTTTTTTTATTATCATACACTTTTAAAGGGATGTGAGAACCCAAGTCAATACAAAATATAGATATTTAAACAAGAAAAGAGATAGACGAACCATTGTAATCAAGTTTAAGTCTATTAGAAGCATCATTCCTAGAATATTTCCAGAGAAGTCTGTTTACCTTGAAATATGGATCGTCTTTGATAAGGTCCTCGAACCAAAATGCAAAATTGTCCCACGTATGTATGAATTCTTCCATGGTTATCTTCCCTGCATTAAATCCCCTTTCCATGATATGATCTTGCTTGTTGATCCACTCCGTCTGCACCTCGGTAGTGGCCACATAAAGTGATATCTCAGACATCTTATCACCATCCTCTTTCCAGGCGTTGAATGGAATCGATTTCTCCAGCATTTCATCCTTAGAATGGAAAATAAGTTCCCATATCTCATCTTCATGCTGCTGTCAAGGAGGTTATGTAACCTCCTACACCAACTCCATGTCATTGAAATGAAAAGTTGTCTCCCCGAACTGAACCTCCAGCCTATCATCTGCATCCCCCAAAGGGTTCACCAAAACTTCCCCGCTGTCATATGACTTTGAAACCTCCATTCCATGATATGGAGACCCAGATTCTACGTGCTGGACCTCCTCACCTTCAATAGTTTGAACCTCATGTTTTTTTTATTTTCCACCTTTCTTGGATGATCGTGTCACCATTGGCCTAGGAAGATGGGTGTAGTCTTCGCGACCCGTTGGTTTCTGCTTCGTGGATACAATGCGTCCCCCTGGATCCCTGTATTCTTTACTTCCCTTCTTCCTCCTTGTATTGTGCAGGCCTTTATTGATCTCTCCTATTATATTGTCATATGAGATTTGTCCTTCTCCATCAGAATCGACTTCTAGAGAACAGGAGTATTAGCAATAAACCCCTCCATTGGGCCGCAAACAGTCAAAGCGGTTGTTCAAATTGATACATGCTAGAGTATTCCATGGATTGGTTCCCTGTTTGGGGCTCACCTGCCTGCTTACTCCTAGTGAAGGAACATATAACTCTTGAACATCCATAGAGTTACCACTGATTGACAGATGGATCACCATTCTAAGGTTGTTACAACTTCTTGCACACACAACCATAGTATAGGTGCCGGAACTTAGGAACTCCTCGCCCATAGAAGTTAAAACCTCATCTCCAACTGAATTCACTAGAGCTGATACTTTAGCCTTGAGCCTATCCAAATTAACATCTTCCATTGCACTAGGCTGAGCATCCCCTAATATCATGTTGAAGCCAAGAGGAATTTCCAGGTCTCTTCTCAACTTGCTAAAAATCCCAGCTACACTCGACTCAGGAGGTAATACCTTAACTTGTTTTTGCTTCACCACTTCACCCAAACATACAATACCAACATTCTTACCAGGATCTCTAAAAGAACTCTTAATAACATCAAGAGACCTATTCCCATTCATATCCATGCTTTTTCCACAATCATTAGAAGAAACACATGGGGCCTTGTTCGCCTCAGATTCAGGATGATCCAACTTCTTCTTCCTGGAACGACAATTGATCGGTGAGTGTCCCAAATGAAAACACGATGAGCAGTAGTTGCGCCAGGCCTCAAACACCACTACCAGATGAAAAATGAGTTCTTCATCCACCTAAATCCAGACAGAATCCCCTGGAGGTTTAGAAACATCAATTTCCACACAGATGTGTGGAGAAATGGGGTGGCACAATTAACGCGAACGTTTAGAAAAATCTATAAAACATACGACGAGATTGCCTAACATTTGGAGGATAAAGGGGTTTTGAATAGGGAGGGGAAAGTTCAGGAAACATACCCAAAGCACCATGGTCAGAGGATCCTGATTCTAGTGAAATATTTTGCCCCATCTGAACATGTAGAATTGAGATCCCTCGCAATACCACTTACTCTTAGACCAAGCCCCGGTGAGGTCATCCTCATTAGAAAAACGAAGAAGGAAGTTTCGAGGATCCAGCCGCTCAACTGTGACTCACTATTTCAGAGACCAGGCGTCGTTAATGAATCTGTAAAAGTTATCCAGAGGGGGGCATCCCAGACTGAAGCAAGCAACCAGGGAGAGGCCAAGGAGGGATGACACCTCAGAGAATTCACAGAGGGAGATGGGGATCAAGGGGGCCCTGGGGTGAAGAAAGGGGTCCTTAGTGCCAAGGTGGATGCCAGGAAAATTAGGGAGAGATGCAGGGTTAGTAAAGTGAGAAACTAAAGGAGGAGTCCAACCCCTCCCCGGAGAAGAGAGGGCGGCCAGAGCGGCCATCACTACCACCCACAGCAAGAAGAACGGCACCTGCTAGGGTTCCCTCCTGACTATACTGACTAGACCATTTATTCATACACATGTAAGGCAAGGGTGATCCCAAATCCCCTTAATCGATTAATGTACCAAGATTCCCACCCTATGGAAATGGTAATATGTTATAAAATATTGTTTCCATAGGCTGGGATAAATTGACTCAAGCGAATATGGCACAATATCTTTGATATCATGAAATGTGTCCCCTTGGGATGGAGGTTAGATGGGATCAGGTCAACGAATTTCTTCACCATGGTTTCAGTCGAATCAGAGTCTCTCGATGAAGTTTCCACTACCACCGAGTCCAGAACCACTATCTCGTTAGGATATTTCTACTCGGTGGAGTTGGCTCCTGCCGATAATCCTTCCACCATGGTCGAAGAAAAGGATTTGGAATACACCCCTCTAGCATTCTAAGTGGGTGTCTCCACAATGGTCTATGAATTCATACAGGTGATCCTTGGTAACGAGACAAATCGAAAACCAACAATGATCTATGCCACTATGCTTGAAGAATAGAAACATCAATATAGAGATTTCATAAGGCAGCAACATGTTGTATTTTCTTGGAGTTATGATGAGATTCCAGGGATATATTCTCAAGTC
Source organism: Viscum album (assembly GCA_963277665.1). Lineage (NCBI taxonomy): Eukaryota > Viridiplantae > Streptophyta > Magnoliopsida > Santalales > Viscaceae > Viscum > Viscum album. The sequence goes on along the minus strand of OY728134.1, from coordinate 1,390,460,793 downwards.
ATTGTCCTCCATCTCGGTCCCCTAGTAAATCATTGCGGGTTCAACAACCTCCAAAAAAGATTCACCCTTATCACAGTTCCATGGTCAAGTTCGAGGTTGGTAAGATCAATAGATCGCACTTCATCAAGGAAGTCAACTACCCCAAGTGGTTAGCCAACATTGTGCCCATAAGGAAGATGAATGGATAGATTAGAGTCTGCATTGAATTTCGGGAACTCAAACATCACTGTTTGAATCAGGATTTTCCCCTTGTAGTGAAAAAACTACTGATTGATGCCATTTATAGGTTTTAGAGTCTCTCATTCATGGTTGGGTATTATAGATAAAATCAAATTCGAATTTCCCCAATGGGTGAAGTGTCTACCACCTTTATAGAAACACAAGGTACATTCTGTTTATTGGTAATGAATTTCATTAAAAAAATTAGGTTCCACCTATCGGTGTGTCATGTACCACATATTCAAGCCGATCCGTAGTAAATTGGTGAAATTCTACGTGGATGACCTGGTGGTTAAATCATTCTATATTTAGGACCATCTCAGAGATCAGGGGAATGTGTTCGGCTTCCTCTGTTCTCTCCATCTAATGATGAACCACTTCAAGTGTGAATTTTTTTGTCACCTCTAGAATGTTTCATGGAATCATTGTAAGGTACAGAGGCATCACTATCAATCTTGAATTGATCAAGTCCATTATCTAGATGTCTCTTCCAAGAAATATTTTGGAGTTTTGAGGCTTTCAAGGACACATAGCCTACATACGTCGATTCATCTCAAATCTGGCTGGAAAGTGTAAGAAATTTTACGAACTAATGATGAATGGTTTCAATTATCCATGGGATGAGGAGTGTCAGACTACTTTTGAGGAAATAAATCAATACATAATACACCCTCTAGTTCTAACGCCACCCATTTTCAGAAAGCCACTGATCCTCTATGTGACTTCTTTGGACCATTACCTCGGTTCTCTTATCACCCACTAAACAACGAGGGAATAGAGAGAAGTTTATACTATCTTAGATGCATGCTCCATGACCCGGAAACTAGATATTACACTATTGAGAAGAGATTCCATGTGATGGTATTTGCGTTGCGGATATTACGACAATACTTACAGCACCATGTTATCTAGCTAGTGTCTTTAGTGGATCTGTTGAAGTACATTCTGAACTTCCCCATGTTGATATGTTTTTTTATCTTAGTGGACAGTGATACTTCAAGAGTTCGACATAAGGTATGTTCTTTATATGACTATCAAGGGAAAAGAATTGGGGGGATTTATTTCCACCCATCGAACCCCTAGAGAGTAGTTTCCTGGTCATGATTTTAATGATGAATAAATCTTCTCTATGGATCAAGAAATTCCTTGTTTGAAAATACAATTTTATGGAACATCCCAAATCCCTGCCGGCAAAGGACTAAATGATCCCAAACTCAACACAGTAGTCATGGGTATCCTCTTCATGATGCCTGCACAAGATATCTAACCCTATTAATTCATGTTATCAGAAGGTTGTATGAACAATGAAGAAGTGTACTAGGAACTCATCACTCATCTTGAGTTGGGAGTCATTATTTTTATTCCCCACCTACATATGAATGAGGACTCTAAACTTGTCATCCAGCAGATCAACGGTGACTACGTCATCCAGAATCCAGAGCTCGTATTGATGTTAGTGTGTACTCACCACGTGATGGCCCAGTTCCGTTCTGGTCTAAAAGTTACTCATGCCCCTAGATCATAGATAGGTAGAGATAATGACATGGCCAACCTAGATGCATCTCCAACAGAGACTGACCATGGTTATTTGATTATCCATGCATCACATCGAATAATATTAACTCTTGTCACTATGGAAGATGATGATAGCCAAAAGGAAAGCCACCTTACCATGGATTCCACCACACTGGGACCTCCATATCACCCTACCATTGTATTAGAGGGGATCACTTATTGGATGAATACCTTTATCTAATCTCTCTAATATAGTAACCTCTCGACATAATGGTAAGAATGTGAGTGAATCTGATGGTGCACCGTGAGGTTCACTATGAAAATTGGTCCCAGTCTTGAGCATGTTATGTATAGACGTGGGTTCGATGAGATTCTTCTCAATTGCATCCAAGGAGACGAGTATTATCTAGTTGTGTGGAACGTTCATACTATATCCTGTGGGGATAATCAGGTAGGGCTAAAACTCTCTCATAAGATTCAGAGATTGGGTTATTATTGGCCCACCATGATCTATGACTTTATCGAGTTTTCCAAAAGGATCCATTCACACTATATCAATGCTAATTTTGTGAATTAGTCTTCATAGTCTTTCCATACTACCAAGTACTCATGGCCCATTGCGGCCCATGGAATCGATGTCGTGGGGCCAAACCCATCAGAAATAACTCACCAATTCATCTTTTTATAGACTACTAGAGATCTATTTTCATTGTGGGAAGGGAAAATTCCACCGAAGGATGTCAAGGAACATTCTATTGTTTATTTTGTGAGGTCTAATATCATTCATCAATTCAGATTCACTCATTCCATTCTCATTGATAATCGCACCAACTTCTGGGAAGCTAAGTTGAAACTTTTTCATGACAAGTATAATATCTTTTCTAATCATTCAACCCCCTATTATATGCATGAAAATCCGAATATTAAGGCATTAAATAAAACCCTCTATAACATCATGCAGAAGATGGTTTGTATAAACAATATGATTTGTCCAGAAAACCTCCCCAAATCCCTTTGGGATTAATAGACGATGACACATAATTCCAATGAGGTGCCTCTATATTCCCTAGTGTACATAACAGAGGAAATCCTTCCCATCGATCTTCCACTACCCAAATTACAAACATCCATCAAAGATCAGTAGGTACCAGAAAAAGTTTTTGAATCCATCTGGCCGAATTGGAATTTCATGATGAGAATTGGATTCATGCCTTGCACAATCTGGAGAGGCAACATAACAAGATAGTGAGGGGTTTCAATAAGAAAGTTATCCTCCACTCCTTCTTACAAGGTTTCATGGTATTGTCCCTAAGAATACAAATGATACCAGGCTTTAAGACAATGGTATTAGATCCCAAATGGGGAGGAAATTACATCATTCATATAGTTTACCCTGATGGTGCATACTCTCTTGTCATTATGGATGGTGAATATCTTACTCCTCGCACCAACACAAAATTTCTCATGTATTATTTTTTATAAGGGAATTAAAACCTGCATGATGATAAACTGTATTATCCTCCCTCATGAAATGAAACTATATTACCATCCAAGAAGATGTTAAACTTTTCATTATCGACTTTCTTGATTCTAAACCATATTAATATACTAGAGGATGTTAAAATTCTAATGATAGTCCCACGTGATGTTAAATATTATTACCAAACTGAAAGATGTCAAAATAATCATTATCATCCCATATTACATTAAAATGTATTGCCTTCAGGGTGTATGTTAAACTACTCATCATCAACCCATAAGATGTTAAACGGTATTACCATCCTAAACAATGTTAATCTACTCTTTCTCATCCTGCAAGATGTTAAACTATAAATGGTCCTGAGCTCTACGACCTTAAAATAAGATCTCTCGTATCCTTTTCCTGTTACATTAAACTACACAACATTTTTAGAACTTTGTATGGTTGGATTCCAATCCTTAGAGGATACATATTAACGCTAAGTCATTTATTCTTCGCATCTAATCCAACAAACATCTTCTCCCCTACATATATTGAGTTCTCTTCGATCTTGCATATGGTGGGATGTGCACTCCTTTATTACCCATTCACATCGGGTTTACAAGGGATACATCATGTGCTACTCCCTCCAGAATGTCTGTTATCCATCATACTTACCGCTTGACATTAAAATGAAGTATGTTTTTAGAACTATTTTTGGATTAATTCCTATCCTTATGGGATTCATAGGAGTGCTTGAAAATTTAATTTTTTGGTCTATCCCTGATTCATTTATTCATTAACTCAGCCAATTGGCCTGATTTATCTCTTAGAATTATGAATTTTTTGGATTATGTTGGCCTATGTTTCCATTCATATCGGGTTGTTTCCTAGAACATACACATTCCTCTTTGAGGTACCCAATTTCTATATCCTTATTACATGATATTGAATTGTGAGGTGGTTTTAGAACTACTTGTGTCCAAATTCCCATCCTCATGGGATATTTAGATACATCCTGACATTTCTTCATCAGGTCCAACCAATATTTTTAGAAACCTTCTATTACTTTAGGCCCTAATGAATATGATATATAGGGGTTGTGGTGTGGTGTAGACTTATTCCCTAATTGCCATCGTGTTTTAGTATCCACGCTGCATATCTCCCTCATGAGAGCTTTACATTCTCTTTTCCTCCACTCACCTCCTCGAGTTTTCTTCTATTAATTGGGCCCCTATAAATTTTTTGGGGATTAAAAAATGTACTAATATGCACTATGGTTTAGGAACTAGATTATCGGATTCTATGTGGGAATGATTTCATTCGTTTCTATGCTTCATGTACCCCTTTATTTGGTTTTACATCATTTTTCACATCTGAAAGTAACCCCTGTTGGTATGGATGCATTCCCTTATGGCTCACCTACCTCTATGGTCCAATGTCTCAGTGGATTTTGAATGATGTTATTTTACGGGGTCCACATTTCAAAAATGGTATGCAGTCAACCCTCATTTGGTGTTCCCATTTCAGAACAATGTGATATGGATTCTTTGATTTTAATATGATCAGTAGTTATCCTCCATCATTGTTCGATCCCCGTTGAACCCCAAATATTGGAATTGTGATTCACATCTCTTTCCACTCCATCTTTTTCTTGTGGAATCTTGACACCATTGGTGCTAATCCTCCATGCACAATTATGCATTCAAAGAATGAATCCATGTCACAGTGTCATTATTAACACCAAACCATTTCTCCTTAGTATGTATTACATGTGTTGTGATGATCTTCTCCACCCTTGTTCCCCACATCGAGCGTAGCATATATGGGATTAGAAACACGGTCAAGGTTTACCCCCTATTGGAGGAATCTCCCCTATTTAGGTCTGAGATCTATGAACTTAAACTAATACCCCCTCATCCTTACCACATGACGTTAAAATACACAAATTTGGGGAACTATGTATGCCTTGATTATCATCCTTAAATGATATGTAGCACTGTTTGTACATTTCATCTTTGCCTCTAGATCAAGTTCTACTAAATATCTCTTCTATTATGACATTGGGATTTGATTCTTATGGGGTTGTGTGGTGTGGCATATGTGGATTAATTTATTCATAAACATTGGGTCTATAATAGCCTCATCACAAACATCACATTATGGTCTAGTCCCTCCTATCTATATCCTTAATGTTGTATGGTTTTTCGAGAACCACATACAGCTTGATTGTCATCCTCATAGGATATGTAGGAATGCTAGATATCTCACTTTCGGGTCCAACACAATGTCCTTTGATCTTATCTACCCCCTAGTGTTGATGTCCCCTCCCCATGGGGTTTTCATATGGTGGGGTGTGGACTGATTTTTTCATTCATGTCAGTAAGCTTTATCACACCATTCACATTACCATTAGAACCACATTCTTCTATGTGTGACCAAGCCATAAGATGTTTAAATATGATGTCTAGTCCAACATGACTTTAAATTGTTGTTTTTTTTCTACACGATGTTAAAATTCATGGGCTATTCCTAGGATACGAACTTAAATTGTGACACTATAGTCCTGGGATAACAACAAAAACAACACAACATTGTGGTTCCCATGCTTTAGGGGATATCATGTTTTGTATCGGCCATCCGCCATGTCATTTTTAAATTACTACATATGGATGAATTCCTATAGAGATTCCTAGATTCTCCATCCTGGGATTGTTTCTTTGAAGAAAACACACAACCACACTAAATAACAAACATGATCCATCAAATGACTCTTCTTTTGGTGCATGTTCCTGACATGCATGATAGTATTTTCCCTTCCATTGGTATCCCGCCATTTAATATTCATGAACTATGTATGGAATGATTCCCATTATCTTGGGATACATAGTATCACCTGGACATTTCATATTCAGGTCCATCCTAGGTACCTCAAATCCTACATTCATTCTAGCCACATTGACCCGAACTCTGTCAAAACCACTTGGTGTGATGAGGACCTCTTGGGTCCTCATTGACATCATGTTTATAATATACATTCAATGTAATTCCATTAATTGATATTTCATCCTATCTCCTTATGTCAATATCTCCTGAAGATTAACTACATGACATTTCTAGAAACTATCTATGGCTTGATGCCCATATTCATGGGGTACATAGGAACGCCCATACATTCTATCCTCAGGACCAGCGGTTGGTTCATCAACCAATTTCCACTTCTTTTCTGGACTACTCGACCACAATTATGCCTCACCAATGTTATTAGATGCACTTTGGTTTATGACATAGTGTGTTGGATTCTACATGAACATGATTTAGTTCATTTCCATGCTTCACGTCTCCCTTTGTATGGGTTTCCATCATCTTTTTCATCTGAAAGATCCCTTATATGGTTCAAATTCTCAGCCTTATGGATTGCCTAATGCTTTGGGCCAACTTCTAGAAGGTTTATGAACAAAACTATATGAAAGGTTATGCATTTCCAATATGATTAGTTTTCAACCTTCATTTTTTGTTCCCATTTCAGGGCTACACGATGTAGATAATATGTTTCTAACATGGTCAACAGTTATCCTTCATCGTTGTGCCACCCCGTTAAACCATAAATATTGGTCGCATGATTCATATCCCATTTAAACTCATCAAGTATAGGTTTAATTTTTACACCATTGGAGTTATCCCTCCATGAACCGTTGTGAGTTAAATAGGGAGAATCATCTCTGTGAGGGTCATCTTTGACACTACACAGTTTCCCCCAGCTATGTATTCCATGTGATGCAAATACATTCTCCCCCTTGTTTCCCACATCGGGTATATCTCATGTGGGATTACGGATTTGGGTATGAATTGTGCATATATTAAAAAAATACACTTATTTTGGTCTAAACTCTATGACCTAAAACAAGGAGACTCATTCCCTTAGTCTAGGAAACATGACATTATATAATGAGTTTTCTTATTGAAATTTGTGGTGCAGTGAAGACTATTTTGTCCCCATTCACATATGGTATCTTTATTGAACAATGTATCATATTTACACTTCGTGAATCATTCCATTTTTTGTCCATGCCCCATGAACCTAAACTAACATATCTTACATCCTTATCATATGGTGCTAAGTGACATCTTCTGCACCCAGGCTGTGTAATGATAAATTAATTAGCCATTTTATGTCTTCAATGAATCAGTGATTCCCCCTTTTGATATTGTCATCATGTCATACAACCTTCAAGAACTTTTTATGGTTTTATTCCCATCCTTTTGGGATGTATAGTAATGCCCAGAATTCTTACCTGTGGTCCAACTGCATCACCGGGAGACCACTAGTTCTATTCTGGCCTGAGTTTCCTCAAATGTGTGTGGTGTGGTGCGGACATATGTCCTCATTCATGCCAGGTTTCCATTAGCTGTTCCATGTACCTTTCTAAAAATTTCTCTATTTCCCTATCCTTACCGAATGACACTAAAATAAATAGTTATTTCCTCGATGCATTACATTAAACTATGAACCTTTCCTGAACAAGGTCTATATGCCCTATAGAAATTATGGGATGTGTCAGCCTCCTCACAGAAGAGGATTTCCCCGACTAGTGTTGGTATCTAACCACACTGCATTCAAGAACTACATACTCCATGATTCTCATCCTAATAGGATACATAGCGACACCCAAAAATTTCGCATCGGGCCCAGTATCAGTACCATTAGAATTCCTAGTTCCTTTCCCCAAATCATGGTACACACACTTTGACATTAAGATAGGAGTTCCTTGTGCTTGTAAAATGTATCTAATGTTTTGAGTATGGTCCATGTAGTATGACCTTATACAATGTTCAAAATCATGATTATAGGATTTTAAACTTTTTCATGTATCATCATCCATGTATGATGTTAACATACATGTTTATCATCCCCATTAAAATTATAGAAGTATAAACCATATGAGGTCCTTACCAACATGGTCCTTCATGGATGTAAGCCTAATCATGATTTAGAATAATACACTCACCCATTTTACTTTCATCATGGTTGCATAATTTCAATATTGTTGGAATTTTTTCAAAACATCCATCATTCCATCACCACACTTTGCGTACCCTGTATTTTGAAACCTCAATCACTCTCACGTATTAAGGAACCACCTAATGGTTAGGACACTTAGGATTTAGGCTCACCTACCATCTTAGGCTAACAATCCAGGGGATATCATAGAACACATTGACTTTGGCCATGTGTTCTCAAATGCGGTCCTCTGCTGGCCCTCATTTAGTTGCTCCCATTTTAGGCCAACACAATTCAAATGTGTTGTTTTAAACTTGCTCAACATTTAACATATGTCATCCTGACCCCTTCACTGCATTCCGATTTCTATGTATCATTATTCTCATTCATCATTACCCTTTTTTGTTATTTATTCCAACACCCCTGGCGTCACCCCCTCGTATAGTAGAGTACATGGGAAATATCATTTTGGATATTCTGAGGACCCTATTTGGTGGTCAAGACCACTATATTATTTTAAAAACATCGGGTGGTCATCCAGAACCCATTTTTTGGATAGTTGTGTTAGTGCTCTCATACAAAAACTGAATAATAATGTAGTATTCTCTTGTTTCTCATAATGGGAATGACCCATGTGATCAAATGGATTGATTTCTAATTACTTCATTGTTCCAGTTGGAATCAACTAAAATTAGAAACAAAGTAAATAATAAGTCCTTACACGCATTTTTTGATAGGAAAAAAAGAATGAGATATGTTTATGAGTTATGAAACACCATGTCCCTTATGGATAATCCCCATTGATGGATTTTTCCAATGCTTCCACCGTCTAAATTTATGCCTCTATGGTTAATTCCATCCCCTTCCACTCCTTCTCTTCATTATAAGCTTCATAGTAAAACTAAATAGATTTGGACTACATTCACACTTGCTCAGCATGGAGCTCAACAATTTGATGTCTTTCCTACACTACTTTCTCCTGGGAATCCACCTACTAGGCCTTCAACTGCTCAATGAGCTCAGAATGGCTCATGACAAATAACGATCCTTCAATGTATTGCCCTACAAGGTATTATAATTCTTGATCAACATTAAGGAATTGATATGTATTCATTGATTTCCTCTAAAACTAGGTAACATCGGAGCACTAGACACTCTCTTGTATCTTCTCATCCCTATAATCCCATATTGTGATATGACAACATTGAGAATCCACCCATACAGCATAGTGAAGACACATCCATGTGAGAATTAATCCCATTTGGATCATCCATTCACCATTTGATTCATGGAGGAATCATTAGATGCACTTTCACACCTTGTGTCACATCATATGACTCTCCTCATCCACATTATGATCAGAGTCGACACTCTCCATAGGATTTGCAATCTTGTACACTGAAAAATAGCTAGGTGTACAGTGGTAGGGTCATCTTCTGGAACTCTTTCCTCTTCAGTGAGCTCACCTTCGCCAGCCTAAAGAATAACCTAGGAAGAAGCATCGACCCCGATTGCAGCTTCTTGCTTACCGTGTTCTAGGGAGGGACCAGCATGAATAGTTAACAAATTGAGGGATGGTACAATCACTGGTAGAGCTCCTGAAAATGATCCAGACTCAACAATTTTTTGAGCATCTAGCCTTGTGATCACTACATTGGGAACTAATATCTTGGTAAGACTTTTCCTTCAATAAATTATACGAGCCTAAAAGTTAATAAACTTACATGATCCATGAGCAGTAGTGTCCAGTGCCTGAGTCACATTCAGAGATTCCAACACAAGAGATCCCTCATAACTTTTTAATTCAATAATCGACATCGGCTCCTTCTAGGTGGCTTGAATAGCATGAGACTTTGAGGCCTCAATTTCAGACCTTCCATCTAGTTCATCTCATCCCACGTCAATCATGCATGTTCCTCTGACCGCTTCGTCCATGGTCAATTCCCCACACTACTCGATCCCAAATGCAGACTCGTGAGGATGTTATTCCACATCCATGGGTACATATTCCCCCCTCAAAAGGAAGGATTCCTAGATATCACCCTCGATGTTCTCCAGAACATGGGAGAGTTTGGTTTGTGGATTAGAATTATGAAAAGAGAAAGGCTAATAAAGATAAGAATTAGACTCACCACAAGTTGTTTGGTAAGTTCCACATGAGAGTCTGTGATATATTCAATATCACATGGTCTTACCTAGAGGACGATTGTTTCCTGAGGTCTCTCACCTATAAGAGCTTCTCCCCCGACCTCCTCTTCACCCTCTTCCTATACTCTCCCTTATATAATAACTTATTCTTCCTCCACTATTTATTCTTCTTTCTCATCATTGTCATCCTCGAACGACATTTTTTATAGGTATTTCTCTTGACCAAGATCACATTCAATAGGAGATGTGGTTCTTAAATATACCCTTGTTGGAATCCATATGTATCCATAGCTATTAGGTACACAACTTGATGATGAAATTTTACCCTCTCCACCACCTAAATGTTCCCTATGTCTTGTAAGTGAAGCCAATTGTAATTCAGTCTCCACCAGAGCTCTTAGATAGAAAAATGTTTTCACAGTATCCTCCCGAAAAACCATATAGATTGGAAAATGGCGTCGATGGTTTTAATTAAGAGATACCTTAGTTGCTTCAATTAGGGATCCCTGAATGGCCCATGAGTCCACCCATGAGACCACCACTCTTCGAAAGGTGTTAGTGAATTCTCACATCGTGACGCTTTGACCGATGAAGTTATAGATCAAATTGTCCAATATTCCTTCCTTGTTCCTTGTCTCACTTCCCCAGTGGTACCTTTCCTTCTTCCCTAGATCCCCAACTTCACACTGGCAGCCTTGATTTTCCAAATGAATTTATGAGGAATCTCTTATGGGTACATTACCATCAAATGGTCATCATAGTCCCTCAATAGGCCACCATTGACATTAGTATGTGTAAGGGCGATTAATTGCCCAAAACCTATAGTCATGAACATGAGCCACAGTTGGTGAAGGATTCAAGGATGTAACTCTTCAATAACCTCAGTATATACTTTCTTTGGCTTTTGATGCATACACCTGAATTTCCTGGAAAACCATATCAGAACATAAAATTTGAAAATGATTTTTTCATAATCCATGCAACAAACACACCCCCTAATTATTTTTAAGTAATCCCTCTACTTCAATGGGCCTCTCCCATCATATACCATCTAATATCTAGGGTCCAAAATGGATGAATGTTGAATTTTTTGTTTATTTTTATCAGGAGTTTGATACCTTACTCTTGAAGCGTCAATGGGAGGATTCAAAAAATGCGCAGTATCGATGGTCTATGACTGTCAGCTAGATGGAGGATGGAATTCGGGAATTCATATTGACCACAATGAGCTACATCCTAGCCAAGAAGAATCCAAAACATACTAAATATCCTCATGGGCATGATCCCTCTAAAAATGCTTCCCAATATGATGTATAGCATGCTCAATATGGGAAACACAAGATTAACCTTATTATTGACGACCATGATCCTGGCCATCACTATCACCACCGGAGAAACCCATATACTCTTGTCCCTAAATGGAAGTAGCCACCTCCTCATAAATGTATCAAGGAACTAAATATATCATATATTCGGATCCTGAATTTCATTAAGGCCGATGCCCAGTTATTAGTACTCGCATTCTTTCAGGATCATTTAATATGATCCTACCTTACCCCTCTAGGACGCATCTGGGAACTTCTTCCCACAGACTAGAATTTTGATCGCATTTTCCAGTGTCAGAAACATACTAAAAAAATAAATAATTCTATATAACCTTTAAGATGTTATTGATTTAAAATTTCTCCTAATCCAAATCCAGTAGATGCCATGTTAGAATAGGGGTTAACATCATGTTCCTGCAAATGTTCTCTATTGGAAGGAACTCTTTGTATTGTTACCCATCTATGGGAATTCCCCCAATGAAATGGATTTCTTGGAGACAGATTCCAACCTCCCTGTGGTGGAGGTAGAAGGTATTGGTATTAGGAGACAATAGACTAAACATCTCCAGTACCAGGTCCTATTCATGATAGAAGTGAAACTACGATGTCCACACAGCTTAATAATATCTTAATGAACATAGCTCTTCCCTAAACTCTTCATATGTCTAGCATACCCAGTACACCCACACCCATTCCCTTATGAAATTTTCCCCAGACCTAAAGTCTCATTCCTGACAACCGTTAGTCTCATCAGTAATGCTGATTTTGAAGGTTCTCATGTAGTGAGTAGTAGATTAATCCAGATCCAGATTGCTCACTACAACAGTCCTGGTCTTCAGATTCAGGACGTAAATTTCCATGTTTTGTGTTTCCTTGTCAGGGTTACCGTTGCTCATAATATTGAACTATTGAAGGATATCCTAATGTCTTAACCATGACCATGGAATATCAGTCTCAAGTCCTGACATCAGCACCTCTTCAAAAATACCAATGATTCATATCAGTAAACTATCAGTCAGAATGTAATCATTTTGAGCTTGCATCAGCATACAAAAAAGAATCTCATTATCTGACCCAACTTTTCTCGAATGAGGAATATGAGGGTTTGTGATCATATGGGTCCTCCTTGCATCAACGATAGCTTCCATCTCATCATTTATAATATGATCATCCATTTATGATTGGGACCTAAATTCATAAATGGATTTTCATGAATGAAAGGGGGTTTGGAGAACTAGGAAGGTTGTTGGGTGTAATATGCACCAAGGTCACACAAAATGTACCACTTAGCCGGATGAATGCAAGAATTTATAGTAGTGAGAAAGAGTATATGGGTGCGTTCAATACTCAGAAAAAATACGAGATCATTTCTGAAAAAATTATGATCTTTTAAATATGAGTGTAATGTTTCTTATCATATGGAAATGTCAAAGTGGGGAACAGGGGCCCCTTGGTGTATTTATAGGCATGGATCGACGGAAGTTGTTTTCTCGCAGAATTTACATTTGTGCACGGACCGACTATCATGTGATCTGATTTTCAGCGTAACCCTCATAATCTGACCTTCATGTCACCCTTCATCTCTGATTATGATTGGGGCATTTTTTTGGTGCCAAATTTCTTGTAATGACATGAAGGCCCTCTTTTATGAAAACAAAATGCATATTCTGAATCAGTAGACAATCAGATGATTATCAAGGGAGGCTCACGCATGATTCAAGGACCACACACAAGATTGATATTTTCACACATGATCATATGCGCCTAATTCTACCTCAAATGAAATATTTAGTGTCAACTATGAAAAAATAGCCAAGGTAGTAACATGAAGGTAAATCAGCTCGTGTGCATGATTGGAAATTTTTGTGCAAGGTCTTTCATTCCAAATTCGAATTTGAAAGGCCACATTCAGATAGCTCAACATCCCCACTACCGCCAATGTTTCTAGATATAAATTGAAACATACCCCTACACTTCAAGGGACAGGTACAAAAGAATAATTGGCACTCGGCTGTATAGAAGAACTCCCTTCTGCGATCACGAGAAAGACATGGCCTCAGGGTACTGGATCTTACCCCACATGTCTCCAAGGTGTCCTCCTACTAGTGGGCCCACTAGGGATTGATCATTGCCCATTTCCTTTTACCACATGGCATTTTCGTTCAAAATATTCCACTTACGCACAAATGTTCCCTTATTTCAGGCCAATCTTGTGCACTGGGATTCCCAATGTGGGCATCCACTCGTTTTTTCATGCAACCACCCAAACATTCACGCAACCCGTTATCTTGCACACAACTATTAAACATTGCAGGTTCACCTCCTTGTGCCCTAAAATTTTCTTCTTGATTGTATCAAAATGTGTTTGAACCCTTATTATGCGTGGAACCCCAATCTTGCACATAATAGATCTTCGAGGACTAGTCTCCCATGGGTCCCCCTTCACGTGAGCCCACTAGGGCTTGGTACTCTCACATTTCCTTCAACTTCAATTCATTTTCAAACACAATATTCTTCTTTCATGCATGTGTGACCTTCTTTCAGGCCAATCTTTCATGTAGGGTTTTCCCTTGCAGGCAACCACTCATTTTCGCACAACCACCCATATGTGTACGCAACCCCTTATCTTGCACGTACCCATTCAATGCTACGCATGCCCCTCCTTATAGTCTCTATGTGTTGTACATACCCTAATGCTTCATGTATGAACCCCTATTATGAGTGGAACCCCTATTTGTATATACATCCCCAATAAGGCCCTCCACGTTTGTATGATGTGATTATAAGGTACCTTGGCCGATTCTTCATATTTCATTTCTTTTTCTCATGCTTCTCCTCATTGGCATGCTAATGACAATTGTTTCTTCGCATAGACTTGCTATCATGATACCTTAAATGGATTACCCCACAACCTCACTCTCTTATGGAATTAATGGTTCATTCCATCACCAAGGGTTGTAGTGAATCAGTTATGTATGTCCTAGGGGTGAGGAGTGAATCCTCACAGTCTGAGATGTATAATGTTAATCTCGCAAAGCACACATATCCTTGACAGGAGATATTAAACTATGAAGGGTACATGTGTGGAATGTCCTAGTGGATCAGAGATGGTATGGTAATGGTTTCCCTTCAACACTCTCTTTCCCTCTGAGCTTTTTCACCATGTAGACCTCGGGTAGTCTCCACGTAAGTACGGAAATACTTTGATGGGATGATTCAGATATTATGGCTATATCTTCCTTGTACATATTGACACCCTCCATTATCCTTGAGCCACTCTTCTAGAGTATGTCATAATCTCCATCTCACTAAGCTATTGGACATGTTTAATCCATACTCAATTCGTCACCAATGCACCTTTCACTACATGGTTGGTAGGCCTTTTTTCCTCTTGTTTCTCACAGTGTGCATGAATTACATGGCCATAGAGTAAGAAATGACCATTACACCCTATTTGGTACACTATAGTGGTTAATCCCCATCTACCACAACCGAACTGCGTGGAATTTGATAGTTACAAATTATAAGAAAGGTATGTGGGAAGCCTCTCTATGTTTCTATCCCATCACCCATTGGTCCCGACCACATGATGTCAGTATACCCTCATCCCACATGACATTAAAATGTGTGCCTCCTTCTTCTTGCATAACGATAAACTATATTATTTTTAAAAACATGGGTCTTTATCCATATCTCCTGAGATAGGTTATTTGGGAATCCTCCATGAAGTTCAACCGAAAACACTGGTAAAAATCAGTGTCCCCATTGTATGGACCAACATCCTTGGTCGGCCCCTTAGTGGAGTCATGCTAGATCACGTGGAGATAATCATGCATATGAGACACACTCAATTCACACTCCTCCAACCAAGTTTTTGTCACTTTTTATGGGATGATGACAATGGGTAAGCCCCAACATGTCATCAGGTCACTTTCCATTGTGTACACCCCGATTCTATACCCCATTCTAAACTACGTGTAAATCGATTCCCTAATATGGGGATATGTACGAAGACTCACTAAGGTTCAATCCCACCACCCATGTCGCATATTGGTATCCCCATCACATCCTTGTGTTTGAGGAAGGTCATGCCTCGACCCACGGGGTTTATTTCCTTTAGGTCTCATATATGTGTCCATTATCATGGGCCTCCTCCTCAGGTGTCCCATTGCCCCACCTAACTATGTGGGATATTATTACATACCATAGGGATACGTATAAATCCTCTTTGAGGTTCAAGGCCAACATTATCGTCATCTTCACATCGGTTACATCCCATTCATCTCATCCATGTCATCAAATCATCCATCATCCATTCTGGTTTTACCTAGGCCTCCAACCGTGTGTATGCCCCAACATGTCTTCAAGTTGTTTTCCAATTTGTAATCCCTGATCCCTCAATTCATCACCCCCTTTGAACTACATGGGGATTTATCCATACATTCTATATAGGGTATGTAAGAAGCCTGATCAAGGTTCAATCCAAGCCAATGGTAAAGTTTCCCCTTTGTTGGGACCCAAGAATCCTCGGTTCCATCCTCAATGGAAATTTTGATCCACACAACCAGTAATCCCATCAGGCGATCCTTTATAGGGATGTACCCATATAGACCACTCTCTTCAGTGTTCTAATCAGTATGATCCATCTCTACTAGAAGTTAAACTCACGGCATACCCCATGTTAAATATGGGAAGCCGAGGAAAACCATAGAGACATTCCACTGGCATACAGTACCCCGCACTAGACAGGGGATTCCTAGGAATTCTGTGACCTTGATAATACCTATCATAAGGGGGATAATTCGAGGTGTACCATTGTTTCACCATCCAGACATGCCAATGATGTCCTACGCGACTACTCCCCTATCAGAAGGTTATTATCCCAACTTGACCCCATGCAATTTCCTGATAGAAGCAGTGCAATTAACCAACATCCACAATTATATAGAACTGGGAATGAAATTCATGAACAACTTATTATGTCTATAAGGGAGACCCGGACTAGGCGACGAATTCCGAGGAGGAATCCATGAAAGGATAGACCGACATCCCATCATCCTATTTCTATCAAGGGGAAAACGTCCCTATAGAAGAGACAGATGTCGCATGCCATCGGGAAGAGAGAATACAGGGAAACAACTAGTGTGTCGCAACATTAAGATGCATGCTTTGGAAAAATAATTGGAAACAATAA
Source organism: Viscum album (assembly GCA_963277665.1). NCBI lineage: Eukaryota > Viridiplantae > Streptophyta > Magnoliopsida > Santalales > Viscaceae > Viscum > Viscum album. Next base: position 1,390,443,931 of record OY728134.1, on the reverse strand, counting down.
CTCTAATGATGTTGGTAGTCCAACCATTTTTCTCAGTAACGAGTATAGGATTTTATATGTCTCTCTACTCCCCTAGATCCCACCAAACTCTATTTTCTTCTTCTTTGACCTCTATGGTTTTCATACTACAGTGGTGACAATGATAGGAAATACCTTTCGTGGATGTCATTTTCACCAGTACCTTCTCAAAACATTTCTTTTAATGGGTTGTGTAAAAATATATAATTACTTAATTATATTATAAATGAAACCTTGGTAGCCTCATGAGATGGTGTGAACACAAACTATTATCATATTTATGTTGTTTAAATAAGATTATTTATATTGAAATGGATATTTGAGGTCAAATTTAAATTAATTTTAAGTTATAAAATAATTAATTAAATGGTGATCATGGAAGGCTTGGACAGTCCTATTATAATTCTATCCTAGTTCCCAAATCTATAGATCTTCATATATTATATGGGTATGTGAGAGATATTACATGATCACTTCATATCTCTCCCATGTCCTTATGGATATGGTGATAATATTATAAAATGTGATCAAATATTTTTCTAACCTCCTTCATATATTTGTGTGAATTGTATAAGGCCCACATGGTTGACTTAATAAATCATTCATAACGTTTTTTCCTAAACAAACAATAAGCCCACTATGCATTTTGACATGTGATGATGATCATCAAGAGAATAACCACCTAGATTTATCATGTTTGATCATATAAAGACTATAACTAGGAGGTGGGAGAAAATGGATCATTTAAAAAGGAAATAAACTTTCACATAATATAGAAAAATTAAATCATTTTTCATTTAAAAACACGTAATTTTATAATTGAAAACATTTGGTAGATTGTTGGAAAAATATATTTTAATATGTGAAAACACTCAATCATTAAAATTTGTCTATCCTATTATTCCCCAATCACTTTTCTCACCAATTATTGTGAAATAAAAATGATATTATGATTGAAAAGGAAGGCATTGTGATAGTAAAAATAGATGAAAAGACTAACTAAATTAAAGAAAAAATAATTTACCCTCATTCTAACTCCTCCAAAAGATAAAATTATTATTATAAATCCCATTACAATGAATTTATAGGATTAAATCAATATTGGGTATTATCTAACACTATATAAGTGCCTTAATCATTTCCTTCCATGTCAATCTTAGGGGAGCGTGAATGTACTAGTTCACAAGGAACATGATTTAGTCTTGATTTGAATTTTCAAATTCTATATTTTTTTCCATAAACATGATTCATGGTGTCACACACAATGTCACACTGTGAAATATTAGGGTCCACCTCTATAATTGGTTTTTTCAAATCCCTCTTCATGAATAATTCCAGGGAACAAAATCTCTCAACATTCACAATGTGAGTTTCCTATCACGTTTTATGTCATAGTGTTCTATGACATTTTGCTTGTTTTTTTCATTGTCCTTCCTATTCAATACACTAAATAATATCCATGGAATATTATGATTTGAATCATTGTATTTTAATATCCTTTTTCATGTTTTTAGTAATTCATTTGTCCTTCAATAATTTAATAAAATAGTAAAAAATTTGTAAGAATAATTAATAAATATGAAGTAAAATATTTTTTATTTAAATACAGATGTACGAAATGGTGCTCTCAATTACAATACACCTAAAACAATATTTCCCACAAAATTGTAAACCCAACATAATCACAATGATGATTCATTCTAGGAATATTGGATTTTAGTGTAATCAAATTAATCAATTATCGATTAAAAATTATGCATTCATCTACCACATAAAATAACAATTATTCATTACACTCATCCCAGATACTAATCAACACATGTATCTTACTTCAATCATTGGGTAATAGTTATTCATATCCTATAATTAATTAACATATTTTAAATTATTATCATCATGTATTCAAATTCACTATCTACATCTCATTTATACCATTCTCTCATCACCCAAGGTTAGATGTTCAACTATAGTTATAAAAACACCTTGAATACATGAAAAATTATAAGATATTGAAAAATATCACATTATTCAATTTGTAATGAAAAAATTACCTTAAATCATTATGCATTATTAATTAATGTTATTACAAATCATAGGCTTCATATTGGTGGGTAATAATGTTTTAAAACATTAAATCACAATGAGTAGGTTAACACTAGAGCATAATGCATGATAAAAAAAAATCCAAATTCTAATGAAAATATATGCTTCAAAAATTTCAACATCCACTTACCAAAACTCAAAGTAAAAGTCATGATTAATTAAATCCTAATGAATGTAACACATCCCCTTTAAATTTACCCCTTTTTTAAATTTTGTATTTTTTCAAATTATTTTTTTATGATTTATTTAATTTTTCAAAACTTATTGTTCAAAATATATCATATCCACCACCAATTCCCATATGAATAAATCAATTCATCGAAAATGGTGGTTTTGTATTTTCCCAAATTATAACCCATTATTTTATTAATATTTAGTAAAGGGGGATATAAATGTAAAATAATAAAATAAATGACATGAATCATTCCAAATAACCTATAGAGCACCCCAAACTATTTCATTAACATGTAATACTTCACACACACCGCATCTTCCCTCATCCTAACACATAAAAATTAAAATATCATGAAAATCATTATGAGTAGAAAAGGAATGTATATAATATTAATGTAATGTGACTCAATGATAATATGGTCATTCATAGAATCAATTAGATATAAAATTATTAATGTAAAATGTAGTGACAAGGATAAGCTCTAATAAATAAAAACTATTAAATATTATTAATTTTTATATTTTAAAATCATTGAATAGAAATGTTCCAATGCGTGTTCTAGAAGTAGGCATGACCCAATATGTATCAGGAATTTTCTCAATTTTTTTTACAAAATTTAGTTTGAATAAATACTTATAGTAACTAAATAAAAATGTGTGCATATCACACATGGATTGAAATAATAATGATAAATAAATAAATTGAAATTTTAGAAATTCAATGTATGGAAAATATATGGAAATTTAATCTACAGAACATAGCCAATAATCTTAAATAAATATTCATTAAATAAATACCAATGTTTCACTCTAATCATCAAGTCCTATATATCACTCATTTAATCTCCTTAAAATAGAAATCCTGAACATAGAATCATATGATTACTAATATAATCTTGTATCATAGAGTAGTCAAGTAAAAAATTTATAAATATGGGAATGAATGTTTTATTACAAAATTTAAATTATATTTTCAAATAAAAATATTGGGTGTCTGGAGATAATGTGTATTAAATGTAAACTCCCTTCTTAATGATCCACTATTCTACCTACAATTTTCCACTTTGTGTGGGGTTGTATTTTTTTAGGTTAATAGACCTAGAAAAAAGAGCTATAACTAAATGTGGAGGCAGATTTAATTATTTATAAAATAAATTAGTGGAATAACGAACACAATAATTTTTTCAAGACATGTGTTATCTCTTCGAATCTATTTTGGAAAACATCGTTTTTTGATTATTTTATTTAAATGGAATCCTAGACAAAAGGTCCTAACATTAAGGTTACCACCATTGTACTTAGGTGATACAATGTATGTAATGAATTCATATTTATTATTTAGATAATAATATTTAAATAGAATTATCATATTTGATCAAATGTTATGGTAGGTTATAGTCTGATGTGTATTCATTAATTTATGTTTTGAAGTTGTTTAATATCCTCTAATGGTTCTTGAGTTATGCTACCACTGTACTTCTCCAACCTATTCCCATTTACATTGAATGTGGCTTATCCCACATCAATTATAGTACTCATAGATCTAAAAGGTTATACATTTGTACAAAAAATGATACATCACATATGGAATGATGTTTACAACGTATTAGCATCATTATAGTGTTTAAAAACAATACATGTTCTCTAGGGTTGAAGTATAACAACCCAATTATTGATAGAATACATTTTTTTTATAATTATTAATATATATTAAATAGATTTTAATTTTAACTTAAAATGGAGTCTATATACAATACTAGACACAAAACACCATAAATAATTTCCTATAAATATTTCATTTCATGCAATACTGAGTTATACTGAACAATAATATACGATTAACATTACTGAATAATTTGAAAATTTCACCTCCTTTTAAAGGGAATATCTGCTTTAAAACAAAATTTTGACAGTTTTAATTATTTTATATGGATAAATAATTTTCATTATTTAAATAGGAATATCAAAATTTACTTCGTTTGATTTTTTGTCTTATTCTGAGAAGTTACATATTTTGGTGAATAGTAAATAATATCGAATTTAAATTGAAAAATGATTTTTGTCTAATTTATTTATATAGGTAAATTATATTTTAAATTTGTTTAGAGTATAATTAGATTCATTTTAAATAAATATATCCAATATAGTTTATTTTAATCAATCTAACAATGAAATTGGATATAAAACATTTCAATATTTTGAAATTTTTTACTTTAAAAAACATGCTCTATTGTCCCATCTGCGAGATTAATTTTAAATTAATTTATACACATATATGATTTGAATATGGAAAACGTTATTCCATATTTTCAATCATAATAATGTATAAATTATAGTATGTTCAAAATAATATTTACTGATAATATAATTGAATTAAATTTAATTTAAATATGGTGATTAATGTACTAATGGGATTACTTAAGGGTAAAACTTTAATAAAAAGTTGACAAATGACATACAAAGATTTAAAAATACAATTTTATGGAAATAATTCAGATATATACTCAATTTTATATGTTTTTGTACATTATTTTACTGACATGATGTAAGGGTGACCTACCTATACGGTTTTCCTTTTTATATTTATAAGAATTCCACTCCCCATCCACTATGAAATGGAAATCTGCCAACATACTTTCTAACAAAAATAAATAAATTTTATCAATAAAAAAACTAACCAGATAATATCTAAAATCCATACCTTCATCCTTGGATTAAATGTTTAATAATAAATCCTTCCTTGGATGTCATTTGGTGAAAACCATAAAGAGTTCTGCAAAAAAGAGATAATGTTCTTCGAAATGTATTTCAATTTAATTTCATTATACACCACATTAATTATTATTATTACATTATTATATAAAAAGTTGATCATACCCAATATTCTAAGACGTTTTATATGTTAATATTTCAACTTACACCAACACACACCTCGATCAAATGGGTAACGAAATGATTGATCTTGTGTATGGAGAAGTAATGCTTTATCAAATAAAGTCATTCGTTTTTATATTACCACCTATCATGGATTAGAATTATGATGGAAATCTTATTTTTATATGATATATATCATTATATGATGTATTAATATTTTTATAATTACTATATATTGGATAAAATCATCAGTTGAAATTTTTTGAAATACGATTACACTGTTTGTGGGTCTGTGGACTAGCTCCTCAGCAATGTGATGTGATTCATACACAAATTGAATGGAATTTATTAAGTATGGTTTTAATAAAAATATGATATATACATGACATATATATGATATTCACAGAATTATATAATTTCTATGAATACAATATATCATTTTCTTTGTTAGCATCTTCATAGAATAAAAAAGTGATAACATCGTTCTTGGATGTTTGTAATACCTCCTCCTAGAAGTGATGTGATTAATTTTACATGGAAATAATTAGGTATATATAAGTATATATGATTAAATAATATGGAATTTATGATATGTTTATCATTCTGAAATGCTTAATTTTTCATACCTTTTTCCATAATAATCATTGAGTAATGGGATCATTACTCATCAGTACATATGTTTTAGCATCTCCATGATTGCAATGCTGGTTAATTTTTAATTACCCTATTTAATGATTGATTTTAAATAATAATTAATTTATAAATATGATAAATGTTTCATGATAATTATTCTTAATATGTTTAAATAATGAACCTTTTGACTGTATCTCACCCACTGAAGTGGTTTTTGACACAGAAATTTAATATGATCAAAAAATCCCAACGTAAAAAAAATATTAAGTATATGTTTTCCAGATTGAAATAAGTGAAATATAGGTAATTATAAACATGATAAAGTCTTGTAATAATGTGAATAATTAACATATTTTTATTATTCTAGAAGGTAAAAACAAATTTGAGCAGTAAGACTCAAGGTAAGGGATCTTATTCCAATATATTATCATTGAGGCATTCCTCAGGGACGTGCTCCTTTAATATTTTATTAGGTGTATATAAAACCCTTTTAAATTATATACACATATTTCATATATTATTGTGTTATTTAATTTTTTCTAATTTTTTTTCTTTCATAAGTATTATTATTTAAATCTTCAATGTGGTATGAGAAACATTGAATGTTTAATGAATTAATGGGAAAATAATTTTCATCATGTTAATATTCTTGAAATTATCATACTTATTTATTTTTATAGATATTAAAGGGGTATAAAGTACATTTTATTTATATTTTTAATTTCATTCAATGTTTTTTAAAGGAATATTTTTACATGTTTTACAATGAACCTTTTGACAAACAACAAAAGGATTATTTAATTCTTAACGTACACCATGACAATGAACATTCTCCCATCATGACCATTATTTTTTTGTATTCCTTTAAAATATTTCACAATTTCCTAAATTAAAAACCCCTTTATATTTTTGGGTATTTTTTTATTAGTAATTATTTTAAAAATAATGTTTTATTATGTATTGAAAATTACCTTCTTGGAAGAAAATGGAATTTTTATATTTTCATGTTATTTACATAAGATTTTAAACAAGATTTTCCCATTATAAACTGTTTTATTCCTATTGTTATTATTGGACATTATAAATTATCGGTATACACAAATAGTGATGGGTGATCATGTTATAGGTTAAACTATGGGTGTTCCTAGACATCACAATACTGTATTAGGTAATGATTATATACTCTAGAGAATAATATGGGTAGTTTTCCATATGTTTATTCCAATTTTTAAGGGTTTTATAAGGGTTATTAAAGTGTTATTTTTTATTATTTTCCATGGTACATAAATGAATTTTGTACATTTCCAAATGAGTTTCTTAGAGTGAATTTGTATCTCAAAGGTAGAATTAATTTTTTTAAAGTAATTATATTTCACTTATTATGTAAAATGTTATATTTTCAAGAAATTATAATTAATTAATTTTAATGTTTATAAATGTGAAAATGGATTCCTCCTTTTTTAAATCCACTAATTATGTTTATATACTAATAAGACGTTTTTAAATGTTATTTTATGATATATAAGGATGATTAGGGTATTAAAAAGGCTCATGTTCAAAATATTGAATAGTGTTCATAAAATATATCATCTTTTATTTTAAATGTATTGTATTATATAAAAATATATACTAATCATAAGTTTCCAGTTTTTATTTTATAGTGTTTATATGTTTGAGTTATGTACCAATTTTCTAAATTTCTAATCTTTAAAATATCCTCAATGTCATAGAAATTAATTTCTTTAAATAAATCCACAATTAAAGAACATTTAATGATGGGGTCATATTTTTTGTACCAATGATTAGTTTTGATAACATTATATGTTAGAGAACCATTAATAGTATTCCAATGAAAGATCATAGCATGTGGTTAATATATTAAGATGGACTATTTAAGGATTACCATGTTTCTCCATCAAAATAATATCCGGTCGTAATGATTTTCTGTAGAGGAAATATGGTATCTATAGTCGGAATGAACCTTGAGGGTTACATCCTTCCAAATTAGTATGCTGAGATGGTAGGAATTCACACATAGTAGTTTGTTGTAGTAATGGTTCAGTTATCTTAGTCAGTAAACTTTTGTGGTATTCATTCTTAAGTGGAACCTGATCTACCATGAAGGAACATATAATATGTGGATCATTTCATGATGAAACATCCACCATCATTCAGTTGATTATCATACACAATTGGAAATGAAGGATGGATCAATGCTCTAGAAAATATTTTTCAGGTTATGAGATGCTCAGAATGTCAAATGGGAACCATTTACAATTATCATATTGATGGTGAGACTATTCTATGATGAACTTTTGATAAGAATACCATAATTAATTATAATCATGATTCCCTGGAATGGGAAAAATTTAAGGATATTTTCCTTGTGAAATACATCCCTAAGTTTGTTTGACTTCGAATGGAAAAAAGATTCATAGAATTTAGGAAAAAATACATTGAATTTGTTTCTTTATAAGAAGTAATATTCACATGATTGGGTAGGTATGTCGAAAATTTGTTTCGGGACATAGATAGAAAAATCATGTAGTTTTACATAGGTTTGAAACAATGTCATCATAGAGTATTGACTGTATAGGAATTTAAAAGCTATGGGAATGTTGTTTGTTATGAAGAAAATTTTATTGTGGAGTTTACTAAATCTTATGTTCCTTGTGATGATGAAAGTGAGAAGTGGCATGGATGGTAGGTGATAGGGAAACATATAGTAATGAAATTTTCAGGTGATAAAATGAATTCCCAAATTTGAGTTATGTGTTGTAAAAATAACCATAAATAATGTCTTGTGAATTCATTGAAGTGTTATAGATGTTGAAAGTACAACCAAATTCTCATTAAATGTAATTAAATGAATCCTGAGTAATCATAGAATGTGGTAAATGAGAACCATCTGTTGGTATGTTGTTTTAGATACAATGATATGGGTAATTATAATAAATCGTGTTCAAATATAAGTTCACTTGTTAGAAATATTCATGATCAGATATATGAAGGTGTAGGGATGTCATTTTCTACTACTACAGTTGATGTTGGGTCATCGATTGTCCAGGTGACATGTATGTGACTTTTGAATTCGAAGTTTACAAATTCCATTCTTGACTATGAATTTTCACATTCATTCATTATTTAGAAGTTTTCAAATAATGTGAGGATATATCTAGTGAAAGAAAGTTGGGTTATTTGGTAAAAACACTAAGATGAATTAATAAAGAAATTAATATATATATGGGAATATTTCTATTGTTATCAGTGGGAAGGTCTTCCTATAAAACATGTTAAACTATAAATAATAGTGTTTTATATCATTCTTGGTGTGGATTGACTTTTAGTTTATTATCCTATGATATTTTGTTTCTAAGAATGTTGAATTCAATGATTTAATTTCTTTTATAATTTACCAAGAAGAAAAGAAATTTATTATAGTGAAAATGAAACCTACATTTCTCATGTTGTTGAAAATAAAGATACGATTCAAATTACATATTTTCTAGTAGTAAATGAATGCATGGATGTTTTTACGGATGATTATCTTGGTGAGGATGAATTTAATATTGACTTAGTACATAATTCTATGGCAATTTCTACACCTCTATAACAAATGGATCAGGTATAACACATGAAATTAAAAATTCAATTTATATAATTGATAGATAAATTATTCAACCGACCTAGCACATCATAATGTGGTTCCCATATCTTATTTATTAAAAAAATGGATCAAAAAGTATTTTCATTGATTATTTATCATTAAATAACATTACAGTTAAGAAAAAGTATACATTGACCCATATAGATGATTTTTTTGATCATATCTAGGTTTAATAGTATTTTTAAATGGCCGACCAGAGGTTAGTGTAACATCATATGAACGTTAAGGAAGAAGAAATTTCGAAGACATTGTTTTAGACTCTATGTGGGGACTATGAATTTGTAGTTATGCTGTTCATTTTGTCCAATTCTCAGGATGTATTCATTGATAATTTGAATATAATATTTTATGGGTTATGGTACATGTTTTAGGTTATGTTTGTTGATGAAATTTTGGTATTTTATACAAGTAAATAGGAGCATGAAATATATATAAGGATTATTTTAAAACCACAAAATGAATGAAAAGTAAAGAGAAATTTAGTATCTCTTAAATTTGTTTGGAAAAAATTTCATTCATTGGTCAAATTATTTTTAAAGAAGGCATAAATATTGATCCTTCTAAAACAACAGTTGTTAATGAATGGAAAAGACCCCCGAATGTCACCATGATTTGTAGTTATCTTGGATTTGTGGGTTTTACTCGTGTGATGATGAAACATTTTGCTTCCTATATAGCCAACAGACTAAGATAACTCGAAAAGGAGTTATGTTAAACTGGTCTAAATAATGTGATGATTGTCTCTAGGAACTAAAAAGAAGATTGGTAAATGCTTTATTTTTGGCCATTCCTTCTATATATGTTTAATTTTTCATTTATAGTGATGAATTATTTAATATATTTTCTAGTGTCCTAATCCATAATGATTATGTAATTTCTTATGTTTCTTTATAGTTGATACGACATGATTTGAATTACCATACAAATGATTTGGAATTGGGTTATGTTGTTATTTCTTTAAAAATATGGAGGAATAATTTTTATAGAGTTATGTGTTAAATATATTTGGAAAAAATTTAACTAATTATATATATTCACATATAAATAATTGAACATGATACAAAGAATATGGATGGAATAAATCAATGACTATGATTGCGTGATTCATTACCAACATGGAAAATGAAAACAATTGGAAGATGTTATGAGTTGAAATAGTAATTCTACATTTAACAAGTTTCATTTGGAACATGATAGTATGGTAAATGATTTTATTCATTTTTATGAGATGTTTTGGATTCCAGGATGTCATCCTTTTTGTATCAGGTTTCAGTACAATAGACTTTTTTAGAAATAATAAAAATATATTATGAGGTGTATCAATCATTGCAATAAAACGTATAATATAATAAGATGAGATTTTTTTATTTTAATATAATTGAAGAATTTTTTTACAATTTGTAAATAGATTATGTTTTCTTTCTAATTCTTATTAGAGGAAAGAGTAGTTGACTGATGCTTATAGTTATCTATTTTCCATTTATCTGGTTAGTACTAAGATTTAAGGAGAACTTTTGTAAATTTACAAGTGGAATGGAATGAAATGATATTTTTCTGAATTTTCCTTGAACTGTTGGACTTTTCATCATGTTAACGAAAATTGATAGTAACATAATTGGATTCATCAACCTTTTCTAGCACTAGAGTTGAAATGTAAGAATATATCAATGGATTCCATGGTTGGATTTCCAAAGTGATCTCTAGGTAGTAATATTAATTGGGTTTTTAGTGATTTATTATCAACATATTCACATTTCCTTACAATTTTTGATAAAATTACATTAGATTAGTTTTATAGACTATATCTAAAAGAAAATAATCAGGTTATATAGAGTGCCTCTACCCATTATTTATGACTGATCACCCCATTATTATTTATATTGACAATACCTCCCATAAAATATTCTAATGGACACACAAATATGACATTGAGACATTAAATGTTCTATAAAAAATCTCTAAACATTCTTCAAATTCAATATATGTTCATTTACTATACCAAATCCGAGACACATGTGGTATCTCGAAATTTGGGTTCCAAAAACAACATCCCATTTTTTCATAAAAGGGAACTATGGGAAACTCATTTGGATACTAAAAAAGGTGTGAATTTCAACTATTTTTGTGTTCTATTGGTTTTATATCATCATTTGGTGGTTCTATTGCTCCCTATCCTCATCGGGCGATCTCAAATGAATACAGAGATCAACCTGAGCTTCCTCCTTGTCTTGATGTTGAGCTAGATGGTTGGAATTCGTTGTGAGGTAGATACACACATGTAAATGGTCATCCAAATAATATATTAGGTACTTTCTTGAAAAATTATCTATTTTAAAATACATCATTCTATGTATCATACATTATTTATTATTTTAAATCTTCTTTTGATGCTTGTGATTAATATGATATTAATTTCAAACCGATTGGTGTGAGGTTTTGTGTGAGTGAATTTTATTGCTTCGACTGGAAAACAAAATAATTATTTAATACCTAACATAATTAATATTTATATCTAATTTGGTATCTCTTTACCATACACAATGGATTGACCATGGTAATATAATTATTAAATCAAGGTTTGGTTCAATAAGAATTATATAAAAGCCTAGAAATTAATTATGATTCAGATTAATTTCAATAATTGATTTACTAGAAATCTATATTAATTTCTAAAAACAATGATCATAAAATGTGTTTAGTGAAATAAGAAATATCCCTTTATCTAATATTTTTCAAAATACACTTGGTTTTTCAACTACTAAATTCCTAAATTTTGTTATTTTCCGAAAACAATTTTCAAACCACCAACACTTTTTAAATATTTTCATTGAAAATATGTAGTATAAACCACTAACACTCCTTGATAGATGACATATGGTTTTCCCATTGAAATAAAGTAATATTAAAAACATAATAAATTTGACATGTAATGAAAAGATTTTAAAATTTTGGCAATGTATTTAGGGAGTGATTTAGTTTTTAGTATGTGTTATTATAATGTTTTTTATAAATTTGTGATGATTTATTTGTTTTATCTACTACATTTACATATATTTCTGCCTTTTGATTTACTTATTAGGTAGTCTCTATGCATGAAGGATTCTAATTCATGATATTTACCTCCTTCTAAACCCGAAAAAGAGAGGATCCTACAATAGTGACACATAGACACCCATGAAAACCCTTTGAAGGAGGATAAACCACACCATAAGACGTTTCTATTCCCCTATTCTTCTAGAAATAAACTAGAAAATGAACATTAAATATATAAAATATATTAAAATAAATAAAATCTAATAGATCTAACATCTCTAGAAGTTGACATCCAACCCATATAATTTGAAATTATTGGTGAAGCACTGGGCATCAAACTAAAATCTCAGTTAATTCACTTATTAGAAAGATTCCATGGAATGGCTAGAGAATACACATATAAGAATTTGAATGAATTTTGTACTAAGTGTTTAACATTAAAACATGAAAACTTGTGTGAAGAACACATATAACTTAGATAATTACCATTGAAATTTTAAGACACTACAAAATAATAGTTATATTATTTTAATTCCAAAATAAGTTGGTACACGGACATGAAACAGTTTTTTCAAAAAAAATAATTACCAGCCACTCAAACTAAAACAATAAGGAATGAAATTTTTGGAATTATACAATCATAAGGGGAAACACATCATGTGTTCTTGGAAGGATTTAAAATAAATTGTTCAAAATTTCAACACCACCAAATATGTGATCAACTTTTGATGAAGTAATTTTATGAATGTATAATTCCTATTGATCGTAACATGATTGATTCTATTTTAGGTGGTGAGATATTTGATAATACCCCAATATATTCAAAATACCAAATCTAATAAATGTAACATAACAAACTACAATTAATTTCAAGGTCTAGTATACGCATTTTAGGTGTCCATCATGTGGAAATTTATTATATTTAGAAGAAGGTGGACAAGAATATTAAAGTGGTAAGTAACTTGATCAAAAAAATTAATATTTCTAAAGGTAAATCCCAATGTCCTCTTCATGTATGATACGGTACCTATTCTTCTAACACTCACTATTATACCCAATTCCCTCCATAGAGAGAAACATTTAAGAGTTATGAGGTAATATTTCCATAATGCCCCTATATCCAACCCATTATCAAAGAACCATTATATGCATCCAACTATACGTGTAAAGACAACCAATAATACATGTAAGGTGGTATTCAATACAACCTCAACAAACTGGAAACCAACTGGGGTAGAGTAGTAATCCACCAAAACCAACCAGAAATCCTCTACCACTACAATGGCCTTTCTAACAACCCCCTCTAAAACCAGAGCCTATCCTAGATTTTATGATAAAAAATGGCTATAAAAAATCTATTATTCAAAAAAGAACCACACAATAAACCATATATGTCTTAAACACTCAATTATCCCATATCTCCAACTGATTAGGTGTCATTTGATGTCATGGATTTGGTATACTATCTTTTTAACCACTACTAAACTCTAGGTATAAGGGAATAGTCAGTGATATCACCCTTCAGAGTGGAACACAACATAAAAGGAAAATGACCCCTCTATTAAAGTCATCACCTCTTATGGAATCCATCATCCCAACCATTGAAAATGGTTCAAATAAGGAAAACAATTTATTGAGATAATCCATACCAATAGAAAGAGAATTTAATTTGATAAACCACCATAGCAAACCATTCCACTTCCATTTACCCAAAATTACATCCATACCATAAAAGAAAATCAAATGAACTTGATAATGAAATCATTTATGCTTTTCAAAAATTCTATGATAACATACCCTTGATTTATATCATGAAAAAAATTATATGATACACAAATCAACTAAATGAGATGTATACACTTTGAATGTTACATCACAATGATAAAATTTTGAGCATGTAAATGAACATATTGGAATTAATAGATCAATAAATTCCCTCCAAAATACATGATCTCAGAACATTATTTATTCCTTTCACCATTGGGAAGTATTTCATTTTTGGTGATATGCTTGATTTGGTTTCATAGAAAAATGTGATGATTCACTAAATTTTATCATCATTTTGGGTTGGAAAATTTAAGAAAACATGAATTAATGTTCATCTGGAAAATTGGAGAACCACACATCTCATTGGTGTTTGAGGGGATGTTCCTGTGAGGGTGAAATTTTTAATTTTATCTACTAATTTTTATGTACTTAATATGGTAGATGATATGTTGAATTTATATGCCCCAATTATATTGGGGAGGCCTTTCATTAAAATTTCAAAAACCATAACTAACATCCTTAATTGTGAATTGTCTATAGATTTTGGTGGAGACATTGATCACTTAAAAATCATTGATTCCATGAAGCATCCCTCATTACATAAATCCTCACATTTAATAATTATTATTCAATTGCTACCTTCACCTGAAAAATTTCTTTTATTTCCATAGACTACCTTTTTGAGCTTTCTTCACTGATAAATATATTTAGTAAGGAATCATTAATTGAATTTTGTACCAGTTTAAAACGATTTCATTCATGTTTGTTAAATGATGATTTCTTGAGAATTGATGATCCCATGACCATCAATGATACTACTAAGATTGTAAAAGACTATTATTCCAATGGGGATGTAACCATTAAGTAGTATGACGAGATCATTTAACTACCAATTACAAATTCACTCCCATCAATCATTAATCATCTGGAAGATGAAATTAAACTACTACATAAGAATTTGAAATATTAATATCTTGGGAATGTAAATAAACTGCCTATCATAATTTCCAATTCTATTCCTCTAGAGATTGAATTACGATTTCCTGATGTTTTGTGGGAGTATAAAAAAAGAATTGAGATGAAAAATTTGTTAAATCACTGATATTGGCCCATTGATTTTAACATCTCATATATTGTTAAATGATGAGGCTAAACCAATGAGGCAGGAAAAAATCTGACTGAACACAAACCTCATTGATGTTGATAAAAAATATGTAATAAATTTATTACTTTCTAAAATAATTTAACCAATCCTTGAGATCCAATGGGCCAGTACAATGTATGTTTTTCCTAAAAAACTTGTCCAACTATAGAGAAAAATTAAAGAATTGATTTGGTTCTAACCAATGTGAAGAATAGTTGGTGTGTCTGTATAGATTCTCTTTAACTAAACAAATACACTTGGAATGGACACTTCTTATTTCGAATCATTGAATAGATGATAGAGAGGCCAGTGGTGAATCCCACTAATATTTCCTTGATGGGTAATCTAGATAATTCCATATTCATATTTCCACCGAGGATTAGAAAAAGAATGAATTTGCATTCCCTTTTAATTTTTTTTCATAGAGAATGATTTTATTTGGTCTATTTAATGATCAATTTTCTTTCTTGTGTTTCATGAAAACATTTTTCTATATTACCTATAGAATTTAATGTGAGTACTAATGGATAATTGCACAATATATGTATCATACTTTGAGGAATGTTTGAGTAGTATTGGTTATTTATTACAATGCGACATTGAATATAATATTGTATAAAATTATGATAAATATCATTTCATGGTGCGACAAGGTATAATACTTAGACACATCATTTTTTGGGGATGGTATCCAATAAGAAAAATCAAATGTGTGTGTGTAATTTCAACCCTACCATTCCCAAATAACATAGGGGATGTGTGGGATTTTTTAGGTCATGCTGGATTTTATAATCACCCCATTTGTGAAATTAGTAATATTGAACTTTCCCTTTCCCAATTTCTCCATAAAGAAAATTAATTTGTATTTGATAAAAATTATGAGGAAGATTTTAATAATTTGAAATTGAGGGTGACATAAACCATGATAATTTAACAAATATAGTTGGATTTATTATTTGATATACTGTGTGATTCCTATAACTATGCAGTTCGGGTTATCTTGTAACAATGGGTCAATGGATCTCTATATGTCATAACATTTACTTCATGCACACTAGACCAAACCAAAAAACAACACCATAGTGAAAATGAATACATTTCCATTCTATTTCCCTTATATATGTTTAGATCAAACCCTTTAGGGTCAAATTTCATTTTGTTCTTAGTACAAGAAGAACTCTGGTATTTCCATTTTAAATTGAAAATAAAAGCACATATCATTCATTTGATGCTTCTGTTTCATTAATTTAATATATATTTTAAGGATAAAAAGAGAAGAGATTGTGGTGGCCGACCATATAAGTAGGATCCTCCCATCCTTGAACACAGACTCATCCCCTTAAATTCCCATAAATTAAATGATTTGTAATGATAAAATATTCCAAGAGAAAGATATTATTCATTTTTTGGTGAAATTAAAATTATTTGGTAGCATAATTCATTCATGTTGATTTCAACAAAAACCATGATGATGATTTGAAAAATGATCCCCATTTTTTTATTTTTTGGGACCCCTACCTGTGTCTCACATGTTGCGATCATGTCCACTTGAGTTTTTCTCTGATTGTGAGTTCTATTCTATCCTTATGATCTACCACATTATTTCTTGTGGGGACCAATTTGGTACCCAATAAACTGATCACAACATCCTGGATTGTTATCCCCTTTAGGAAAACCTATTTCAGGATTCCCATTATTTTTGTAAATCTTTTCCTCACAATCAAATAATGGGAATGTCTCTAAATGAAATGAATTTCCATATAGACCCTTTCTCTTATATGATATCATTTTTATTTCGGGAACACAACTTATGCAACCATTCCCCAATACATTTGAGAACATGTATAATATTCTATAAGTGGAATATGTGTCAAAATGGGAAAATTCATGTTCCACTAGAACTGATTATTAAACAATGGTTGTGGAATTTTTGAGAACCCATTTTTTCTGTAGTTTTTCATTTCCTAGTTTTATATTTAGTAACGAGAGTTCTCGTTTCTGAAAGTAAAAAGTGAAATAAATTTTCATTGGTACGGGTTTGGGCATCAAGATTATATTATATGTCACATAAAAACCAATTACCAAGCTGATGTGTCGAACAGAGAGGTAAAATAATTCCCGAATGAAGAGTTCATCCTAATAGAAATGATTGGACTCTTATAGTAGAGTATTAATTAAGTTTTCACCATCCATCCTTTAAAACTGCCATTGGAATGTCACACTATCAGATAGTTTTTTGAATGTTTTTTCACATCCCTATTGAGATAAGGCACATGTCCTATTGGGCTATTAAAAATTGAAATTTGAATCATTATAGGGAATTTTTTCAAAGGAATATAGATATTCTGGAAGTCAGTGAAATGTGAAGAGACTATTATGAGAACTCCTTGATATTTAAGTATTGAAACAAGGCTACCCATGATCTCCAAATCATTCATCATCAATTCCACATTGGGAATATGTCCCTCCTTTTCAATTCACAACTAATGTGGCATCCCACTAAGATTTTTTCCCACTGTTTTGGCCCATACATTGTGTCTAATGTCTATCAATTTGGTACTGTTTAGGTTCAAAATGAGGAATCAATAAAAACCTTCACTGACAATGGGTAGTGGTTCAAGTACTTTTACAATGTCATTCTGTAATCCCATATAGAAGGAATCCGTGTACGAAACTAACCTACCAATGAAATACATATTTTTTTATCCTTCCTTCCCATATTCTGTTTTATTATTTTGAGGACACAACATACCCTATGAGGGGGGGGGGTATGTGTAGATTCATAGGTTAGTTAGTTTTTATCATCTTTCATCCATTTTATCCTTTTGGATTTATTTACAGTATTTATTCTTTACCCCACTCTTTAATGATCCTACATATTTATATCATTTTCTTCTTTTTTTCTATTTTGTTGATATATAGTATTATTACCATTCCCCCTTTCATTCTTACTTTTATTTAAAAATATTCATTTTTATGGCATCTTAATCATGAATGTAATTTATAATGCATGTGGATTTTCCCAATTTTCAGGTTTTTTTTGCATTAAGAAAAATATCTATGATTGAATGAGTTTTTTGGAATGAATTTAAAATTTTTGTGTGACTTTTTATAGAATATTTCTCTTTTTTCAATGATATTATTGGTTTTATCACTTTGAAACCATTGATATGATTGATACCCATTGTGCGACTAGTTTATAGAAAAATTGTGTCACTTAATATCCCTACAGATATTTGGTCCCATTCATGTTGTGGAAATTTTTCATACATAATAGAAGGCTAATATATAATAGGATAATATTTTCCCCAATCCGAAAATATTTTTCCATATGTTCATTCTTAATCCAATAATTTTCATTACTATATCAGATTGACCTATGCAAGTGTACCAATTATCTGACAATTTTATGCCATAAAAAACTAATAACAACAATAATAATAATAATAACAAGTTGTTTCTTTGTAATTTTAAAACCCACTCTTCCTCAGATTTTGAAAATTTTATAAGAATTACAATTACATTCATGAGAATATTAAACAGGAGTTGAGAGATTTGGATGATATTTTCCCCAAGTAAATATTTTGAGTAAAAACATAAATATTAAATGTGGGGAGTGATGAAATGTACATCATATGAGGATATCTAGTATGGGAGAATAATTTTTGTCTTTCGATAATTCGTAATTTTTTTTTCCTGAAATTTGATTTCAAAGGATGTAGGGATGGTTCGGTGGTAAGAATAATTTAAGATACTTTTTAAAATAGATAATATTTATAGGATAGAATGTGGAAAGAATCAAATGAAATGGTTTCCAAACAGAAACATGTATTATTACTAACATTTTTGACTTGTGAATTATTTTCTCAAATTGGTATTATTCATCACCTTGAATTTTATTCAGATGAAATTGATGAGACATATTTTTCCTTGATCACTCTGAGAAACTTCTTAGTGTGTTTTTTTTCACTGATCACATTTTATAAAAGAAAAATATAATCATTTAATGATAAATATTCATGACATTGTAAAGGTCTCCCTGAAATATATTTGGACTTGTGAATTTTCCTAGGAGAGAAAATCTATGGGTTTGGTTGTGTGATCGTACTGTGATTCATTATTTTATTTCACCCATACACAACTATATTAAATTGATTTTTCATTTTAAATTAATAATATAATAAAAATTTATATTCAATTTTTATTCAATTGTTAACTTTTTATCATATTCTAAATTTGAAATTTCACTTTTTTGGTGATTTCATTGTAGGAATAGGTGATTTAGAGGGTAAGAGATGATGGAGAAGAAAAATGGGCCAAACTACATTTAATCCCAAGAACACCTGTATATTATTTTTCACGATTCATAAAATATGTGAATAGAAATGGGATTAAATTGTGTGATAGCTTCAATATTTAGTGGATTATAAAACATCTGAATACAACAAATCCCAATTCATCCAATAAGGGGATCAATCGAACTAATCTATCTGTAGAACCGAATTTTCTTAAATTCAGAATTTAGGTTCGGTATTAGGATTGTACCTCCCATGAAAATATACAATGTACAGAAAATTTTAATTGGAGATATCAAATACTCTGTCCAAAAAAATTGTCCTATTTTTTCCAAGTCGATATATGTCCATTTTCTAACCCAAAACTATGACAGAAGTGGTATCTAGAAATCTAGTTGACCAAAACCACTTATCATTTTGGATCTAAAGGGGCACCAAGAGAACCTCATCTAGATTTTTGACCAAATAGAAAAATGAATCCATTTGGAGTTATAGAGGATTTCTATCATCACATTGTAGGTTTTGTAGATCCATATCCCCATGGGGAGAGCTGGAATGAAGATGAAGAACCACACAAGCATCCTCCTCCTCTGGATGTTGGACTACACAGCGTACGTTTATTGAGAGGAAACTACAAAAAAGTAAATAGAGTTACAGTGCATATATTATCTAATCGTTTTGAGTATTTAGTGTTAAAATAAATCTTCCTTGTATCTTAAATTATTTCACATTTGAATGCTTATTTTGATTCAGGTGATTGATATACAATTAAATTCTAACCGATTAGTGTGAGGTTTTGAGTCAACCTCATAGTGTTAAATTGATTGGATGACACCAAAAAAATGTTATCCCAAAATTATTTGAAATTATAATCTGATTTTGAAGCACATATACCAGGAATAAGGTCTGGACCATTGATATGTAAATGTTTTGTTATGTTATGGTTCATTATGGATTAATATAATATATTATAAATTAATCAAGATTACAATTAATTTTAACCAAATAATCAATCAAAACCCCAATGAGTATTAAAAAACAATGAACATAAAAAGTGATCAGTGAAATAACAATAACCCCAATATATTGTATTATTTATAATCCACTCAACTTTTAAACAGTTAAACTCTTTAATTTATGTAATTTTCATAAAACTGTATTCAAGCCACCCCAACTGTTTTGTTCTTTTTATTTAAAATACACACTATAAACAACCAATTATTATTGATAGGTGACCTAAGGTATTCTCTAGACTATAAATAATTTTTAAATACATAATAAATTTTCTTATTCGTTAAAATGCAGTCACAGACTGTGATCCCTAGTGCACATCCACTTTTTTAAAAGGACTTGAAAAATAGCTGGGTAATAAATTTAATTTCATTACTAATATTCATCCTCAATCTAATAGATTATATGACCGTATGATTTAGGATTTGGAATAAAAGTTTCATTACTACTCAATAGAGTTCCTGGGAAGTTGGGATGGACATAATTCTTTGGTTTAGTTTTCTTATAATGGTTTAGTTTTCTTATAATAACATTTTTTTATTCCAATATATCAATGTAACCAATTGAGGAATTATAAGGAATTGGGTATTAAACACATTAATTTTGGGATGATGTTGGAGAAAGAAAGTTTATGGGACCAGAGGTTGTAGAAAAACAACATATAATGTTTAGGTGATTCATAAACACATGTTGAAACTAATATAAGGAATGAAAGTTAGGCAGATGAAAAGAGGAAAAACAATTCATTCAAGTTATGCGATCATGCCTTTTTAAAATATTTAGTACAGAAAAGAGATATCAGTTTTGGTAATATGGGGATGATGAGTCAATGGTTCATTGGACCGTATTAAATCCTATAGAATGTTTTATCAGTTTCCTACCAAGTTTCCTTACCTCATAGTTTATCCCAGATAGACAATGTAATCCATTTATCAATTTTGAATAAGTATGTACTAGAGTTATATCATGTTTTTACCCCTAAATTGGTTTCTCTGGAAGAAAATATTTCTTATGAGGATCAAGTTGTTCAGTTTCATGGCCGTAGAGAGAAAGTGTTGTAAAAGAGAGTGATTCATGATCTTATGGTTTCATAAAAAACCATATCGTAGAGGTGTTAACATGGAAATATTAATGTTATATGAGATAAATGTATCCCCACCAATTTAATCAGGGATTAAAAATTGTGAAGATGAAGTTTCAAAAATGGGGGTAGTTTGTAACATCCCACATAGTGATAGAATCATAATAATTAATATTAATGAATTATATAATAAATCTATGATAAAAGGGTTTCTATATCCAATAGGATACCCACCATTCAAAAAAAAAAATTTCTTCACCATATTACATTGCAAAGAAGAATGAGTTATATTGAACAATAATATACTCTAAATATTATAATTTAATATAGAAATTTTCCACCTTTTAAAGGATGACATGATTTAAAAAAAATTTGGAAAATTTTATAATTTTTATATAAGCAAATAAAAATAAATTTTTAAATGATAATATCTCAATTTACATGGGGTGAATTTTTGGTATTATTCTAATTAGATTCATTTTTTTGATGAATAATAAATAATACCGAATTTAAATTGAAAACTGATTTTTCATCTAAAATATTAATGTAGTTATATTATATTTTGAATTTTTTATAATATATAATTTCATATATTTTAAATCAATAAATCAAATTTCAGTCACTCCATTCAATTTCACATTAAAATTACATATAAAAACATTTCAAAGTTTTGGACATTTTTACTCAAAAAACATGTTTTGTTATCCCATATACATGTTTAATTTTAAATTATTTATTTTATATCTATGATTTAATTTTGGAAATATTTATTCCATATTTGGAATCATCATAATTTATTACTTTTATTATGTTCCACTTTGTTTTTAATCTAAAATATTAGTGATGTAATTAAAATAAATTAAAGTAATTATGGTAAAAAATGTTAACATAATAGTGAATCATTAATCATAATTATCCAAATGACCTAGAAACATGTAAAAATCCTATATTCTAGACATAATAACACTATATAAAGTCTTTTCACGATTTGGGTTCACTATTGGAGTCCCATAATGTAAACGATACCTTCCAATAGTGTTTATCATTATTTATATACAAGAATCTCACTCCTCCTCAACTATAAAATGGAACTAACTTACATCACATATTCACACATCTAAAACCCCTTTTCTCATAAAAACCATACCAAATGGTCTCCCTAAATAAATCCCATCCTAATAGAATCCATAGTTTGGTCATAAATCCATCCAAGTAATTTCTTTGATGCAAACAAAAAGGAGTTACACGAAACCTACATAATATTCTTCAATGTGAATTTATATCTATTTCTACTCCCACCATTTATAATCTCAAATTCCATGCTTATATAATAACCCTAGTACCATTAATATACTTATATTTTGTTTTGTTAGTGTTTTTACCAACACCTAAAGACACTTTTATCAAATGGTTAATGAAATGAACCCTCATGTCTATGGCATACTACAACCTCACAGAATGGTGTCATTTGTTTTTCCTTTACAGCCTCTAATAATTTGTAATTATGATGGAAATACTATTTTTATGTGATATATTTTATATTTAAGATTTATTTAATTTTTTTAATTTTTATATAACTGATAACATCAATCTAACCATTTTTGGAAAATATGATAACATCATTTTTGGATGTGTGGACTACCACCTCTTCAAAGTGATGTGATTCATGAACACTATATATAGTATGTGTTGATGAAGGGTTTAATAAATATATATGATATAAATTATATTTATATGATATTAATGACATAATTACTTTCCTTTAAGTATGATATATCATTTTATTTATTACCCTTTTCACAAAATAAATAAGTGATAATTTCATTCAGGGTCTTGCAAACTACAACATTTTTGAAAATATGAAGTTCATTATAAATAACAAGAATTGTATATATATAGCTATATAATATTAAATATAATTGAATTTAGGTTATAATGATTATTATATAAATATAAATGTAAATTTCCTTATTTCCAAAATGATCATTCTGAAATGGGAACCCTACTCATTCATACATATGGCCTACCATCTCCATGATTGTAACGGTTTCCATCGAAAATAGGACTTCATTAGAAATCATTGTCCCCAAAAATATTCCAAGAGTTTTTTTCTGGAATCAAAAACCTCCAGTGGTTCTGAATCCATAGGTACTTCTTTCCAAAGGTGGGGTATTGTCAGGGATGTTGACCTACGATGCTTAAGAAATCCTACTGGTTGAGAGGATGGGATATTAGACTCATCACACCCCTTTGAAGGGAATTGTTTCATACACATGGACACTCTTATTGATTTATGATATGTTCAAGAATCCATTATTAATTTACCAAGTATGATTTTGGTTTCCCATCAAAATTGGAAATCAATTATTATCATGTATGGGATTAAAAATCATCTATACGTATATGAGGTTCTTAATAAATAGAGATAAATGTATGTATCTAAGGTTCTCTATTAATGGTATCCTCTTATATAATACATCAAGAATCTTTGGATGTTATTATGAAGATTATTGTATTCAATCCACATAGAAGGGATATCTAGAATCTATTTTCATATGGTTAATGAAGGTCACACTAGAATATATCATCATCCAAGGAGATAGAAATTTACTTTGGAGTTTATCTTCATCTATGGAGACAAAGGTTGTAATGATGGTATGATCAAAAACATTGATTGGATACTTGTTTATCATTTGGAAATGTTTCAAAAACCAGGTAGTTTGGTGCCTCTTAATGGTAAACATCATAACATTTAAGGTCAAGTGATAAGGACCTACCAAAATAGTTTAATGTCACGCTATAAATACGTATAGGCAGATAGTCCCTAGTCATGGTTTTGTGTGGGGCTTATGCCGAAATAGAACAAGGAACCCGGAAAGGATGAATTTTACAAGGTGAATTATACCATGAAAGGGATATGTCCTAGTGAAAACAAGGATGATTTGGGATGTTGGGTTAGGAGCTCATGGAGGCTTCCTACATATCTAGTTTGAATGAGAATAAAATCCCACATAGTTTACTATGTCTCATAGTGTGGAATGGACCATTGATAAAAAAGGATGGGGGTTACACCTGAGAAGGATACACCATAAAAGTTACAACGAGTGATGTATTGACTTTTAGTAGCTTGGGAGTTTAAATTGTGTATTATTCTTCAACAATATTCCCAGTGAGGGATGAATGATTTCACATTTCATGGATGAGATTATATAGAGATCAAGCCTTGGAATGGATTCCTATGTATCCCAGTTTTGGTAGGAATAATAGTTATCATATCTCATTCCTTCATGTAGATCATGATGATATTCTAATAATCACTAACCTATAATACCACATGAGTCATTCATAGTGTGAGGAGAAAGATTATGTGAATAGTTCAACAAACCACGCACATTTCCTCCTTCGCTGGTGGAAGTGTTCAATTGTACTATAGAAGAGGCAGGGGATATGGTGGAAGAGGTTATGGCTGGGGTGCTTCCCTCTCTTCAAATTACATTGACCATGGTTCCAATGTATGGAAGGAATGGAGGTAAAGGATGTAAAGTGGAGAAAGACAGAAACCTCATACATGATATGAATGGGTATTTCCTTTAGAGGAGTTCCCTAAAATTGCTTCCACATTGGATGGAGTACATGATTCCATGTTGAAGTTTAAAAAAATGTGTGATCCTTATATCCCTATTGGGCACTGATGTCTCTAGGTATGTGTGATGAAAAGGGGTGGAAATATTTCTATATCTATAATCCATGATTGGGAAATCCAAAATACTTTCCCTAGGGCAAGGGTCCACCTAGACATAGATATTAATATCTTCAAACATCTTGAGGATCCATAAACTCTAGTATAACAAGTGTGGAAAACCTCTGACTATAGAAATTCAATTCCAAATAGGAGACACAATAATGTAACATCACCTTAGGTTTTGTTAATATGTAGGTCTTGGTGGATGCTTCAACATGGTTCATTTTAGACAATGGATCCAATGAAGGAGAATACCTACAATGAATGACATCGAAGGAGTCTCAATGAAAGGCTTAGCAAGGATGAAAGGTGATGTGAATCAAGGAGGGCCGCACAAGGGGTTATCTTCCCAATGGGTCTCCGTGCAAGTTGGATTCAGTGAATTGGTTACACCTTAGTCAAAGAACAAATTGGATGTCTAAACATGGGTGAGACTTGACTCATTCCATCATGGGTGTTCATAGGTATTCCCAGAAGTTATAAGTGAAGGTTCTTATTTAAGGAAGGGAATGTAACACATGCCATCTCAAATAGAGGGGTTGGGAGAATAAGTCACACATTTTATATTTGTTCTGAACATTGAATGGACCGAAGACTTACTATACCCATTTATTATCCTCTTTCTTGGTGTTAGGAAACATCAATGGAGGTTTTAGAGGACTTTAGAGAATAAATGGGGTGATTATATTAGAAATCATCCTTTAGGAAAATTCAGTAGTAATAATGAATTCACAAGGAGTCTTTTTATAATCAAATATGGGACCCTGGGTGAAGGGGTCCATTCATGCATTTGGGGTGGAATGTGGTGATGATGGTTGGGGATAACAGGGGTGAACTATTTTCTAAATAATTGTAAATATTGGCATTCTTCATTTATCTTTTCCCCCTTTTTATAAGGCATTTCCCATTTTCCCATTTTCATCCATATTATTAAACAGATTGTAATCAACCCCCTCCACCCCTAAATATTTGATATGAGTGAAAGGAGGGTCTAATCCTAAGTTTAAGGGATGGAGAAGATAGATAGATCACAAATGTCTCCATGTTTATATGGTCACACAAAAAATTCCACACAAGTGAGTCACACCTATTAGATAACATGTATATATATTTAGGAAATTAATTTTTTTAAAAAAACCAGAAAATATCAGAATTATTATATCATTGTGTGCACATCCTCGACATAGACGTTCTTGTTATTGAAGATTTCATTTTGGAAGATGCAATATGTTTTTGAATGAAATAATTTTTTATCATTCGTTTTACTTTTGTGTCCCACTTTCACTAGTTCCCTATACTAAATTTTCCTATATTTCATTATTTTTGATTTTTTCTTTAAAAATGAACCAACTCTAAACATTAACTACTTATTTATTTTCATGTTCAATGGATTCCATGACGATTGAAAGTGCTGATGAAACAGCTACCAGGAGATATGAGGAAATATTGGTGATTTTAAGGAATGATTAATTCAACATCATTGATACCACCATTCTTGATTTGGAAAGGTATCTAATGAAGAATCACTTTGATTTTCCGAAGAGAAATTATCTTACACCGTATGGTTACTATCATCTGTCGGAAATTCTGAATATTAATATGAATAATTATGTTCTAGAATCGTGGATTCTAGTCAATAAAAACATATCATCTTCTAGCATCTCTGATGTGGGGAAATAAATTAATGATAGAACATTATCCACAACATACATTATGCATCACATTAATTATTCTATAGATCTGAATGAATATACATTCAAACTAAAGCCATAGTATTATTCATCAATTTTATGAGATTCAAAAATGGAGCAATCGAAGGGTTCGAATAAATGTTGGGACATTGACCTAGGAGGAGGTGGTAAGCCTACAATGATGTGGGATTACTGGGGTGACAACTATGTTTAGAGTTCAAAGGGAATTTGGAAGGCCCCGGATTTTATGATGTTGTGTGGGTAGGGAAAACCTATGTATATAAGAATGATGATTTTTTGCTTGAACTACTGAGCCGATGGAGTCAAAGAAGAATTCTTTCCCTTTGACCCATGGAGAAGTGGGTATCAGTTTCTCGGTTCTTGATAAGATCTCAGAAGCTCCAATCCATGGAGATATGTATGATGAATTCATTCCCCCAACAGAAACATGGAATTACACTGATAGGACACCAGATATGGCACATGAAAAAATGAAGATAGCTGACAACATCATAAAGGAAATTTCCTATGAAAAAGGGGATATTCATAAAAAATATTGGATGGAAATATTCCAGATAAAAATAAATGATAAAGGTCCCACCTACAAGCATCCAACAAGCACTCCCAAGGAAACAAAAATAGGTGAATGTGGATCCTTATTAGTAACACTAGAAAAAAGAGAGTTTAATAAGTAAAAATATGATGGGAACCCCAAACGTTCTACATAGACGAGTATTTTAGGTTTTCTAGACATTTTTCCCATTATTTATCTTTTTTTTGTCAATGATTCCAAAAGCGGAATCAGGACTGAAACATTTGTTGTAGAAGCCAACATGAATGAGAGGAAATTGGTAAGGTTTTCCATCACTATTCTAGAAAATATCTACAAGATATTTTTTTCACATTCATGGAGGGAATGATACATTCATAATTTATTGTCAATTATAGGTTTTATGGGGATGGATAATGACTCAATTTAGTACTTATGATTCATCGAGTGGGATACGAGTCCTCAGAAGCTCATTATGATTATTTTTTAAAGCTTTCGGGGGTATTTCACCTTTATCCTTAACACCTTGTGAAATATAGACAAGGTTGAGATTATTCAAGGAGTTTAACAAATTATTTTACTAAAATCTTCATGAGGGAAGGTTTTTTGATGAAGAGGTCACCAACATTGACCTAATGTCATATATTCATGCTTGCATGGATGGTTTACTTGCAACCAGGATCAATGGAGAAATATTCTGACTGGATAATGCTCATTATCGATTTGAAATCCAATTATAATGCTTGCAACATGTTACTATATCCCCTTAGGTGCATGTTATATTATAGTATTATCAAATGTATGCTCAAAATCTATAGAAGCTCATAGCTATGGAATTGACAACGGTGATGATCAATCCTCCTACATCTGATATAGAATGAATATTGAGTACCTAGTATGGTGATGACTTTAATGCATCATACCATGAAGGGGTTCAAGAAAATGATGTTACATGGGTTGGAATAAAGAGTTCGAGTATGAAATAACCTTCTCCTTTAGAATGTTCTTTATATCCATTAATGACGGTGTCATTCGAGTCAGATAGTGAGGATGAAGAGGCTCCAAGATCACCAAAGTGACCTCGTTCAAGATATAATCCACCAACCAGAATAAAAGGGGATTCCCTAAAATAACCATCATAAAGGTTTGAGGTATACATAGTTTATAAGGGAGGAGAATATGGAACTCCTTGAAGTACATTACTCTTAGAATACATCTGTCATTATGACAGTGATTCTAAATCAGATACGAAGATAAAAATACTCTTTTTATTGAAAATCAAACATCTTGGAGAGATATATGTAATATATTCTCTAAGACTCTCCTTGAGGACATTCCTTCAAGAATCCAATGAATATCTTTTCCATATATGATATTGGGTTTTAGTGGTTTTGATTATCGTCTTATCTATAGTACGATGTTGGAGACCATTCATCGAAAAGATAAATTGAATTGAAAACAACAAGATCTGATAACATAAAAATTATTTGCTAATAATGACAATTTTCGAGCAGTGTTATCCAAAGAGGAGGCCATCCATAATTAAAAGTTGGCATAATTCAAGTTGAAAATCAAAGAGAGGATTGTTCATGCCTTACACATGTAGTTATAATTGGATGATGCTTAAGGGGAACATGAAAAACATCAGTACTCATTGGGAGAAGCCCAAAAAGAAGGGTAAAATTCAATTGTAGTGCTAAGGAATCACTTCGTCTGGCTAAGGAGAATGAGATTGGTCAGCTGAATGAATTTCAACTTGTGGATGATGGGGCACAAGAGACATTCAAATAGATGAAAATATATATTGAAGGACTCTTATCGTTTATTAATGATAGACTCCATTTTTTGGATATTCCTGTTTGAGTTTCTTTCTTTATCTTATAAATTAAAAGAACCTTGTGTCTAATAATTTATGTCTTCATCCCAATTTAATTATTTTTAATCCTAATGTTGAAGTTGATTTTCATTGAATGAAATTTTCATACCAGATAATCATAATTATAATGATATGGATGGGATTCACTCTAATATTAGTCTAATCCATTGGGTATAGTGATTGTGGATTGACTGATTCTGGGTTTGTATGGAAAACCATACAAACAGTATTTCATTTATCTTTTTATTTCTCAATATTTCATTAACCACAAATGGTGTAGGTCTATTATTCTATGACATGGATTTTTCTTATGGTTCCTTTTGTGAGTTTTAAACCTGGTTATTACTGTTTTTCTTTTTGATGGAAGATTACAGTCATGTATGTTAGACTAATAAGTCCAGTGTTTTACGTAAGTCTTTATTGAGCATGAATTTTGAGATTATAACCCAAAAAAGTGTTGATGGTTTGGGATGGTCCAAATATTTATCAAATACATCCAATAGGAATCTTATATTCATATTTCTAAGGTTACCAAATATAAAATATGAAGTACACAAACAGAAAAGGTATATCCAAATAATGAAGTTCCCTCCATTTGACAAACCCATTATAGGGGATATTTTATGCAATAAATATTGGTGCATGTACAGTATAGTCATGTATTGGTATCCTTAGGATGATAGAACCATCATGTGGGACACTTATGCAACGAAAATGAGTAACATAAATCATAGGTAGGTAAAGGATTTCCCATTAAATATTTTATTCTATTACTGATAAAAAAAGTGTTTTAAAATTTGGATGTCACACGACCACATTGAGTGGATTTTACAAGGAAAGGTGTCTAATAATAAAGGGGACATCTATGCCAACATAGGTGTATAATGAAAAACCACTCCTACCAATATTTTGTGTTTGAAAGAGTGTACAATTATGATAAAAAGCTAATTTTAGGTGGAGAAGGTTCTTTTCAAAAAAAAGTGTGAAGATATTGTGGAATTTAATGTCATTCATCAAGGATGTTATGTTGTCTAGTTTAAAGTCATATAGGAAAGACATTATACACTGTTGTTGAATGTCATGCATCAAGGAAATTACAATTTGAATTTTAATGACATATAGTAAGGAAATTATTCGGATATAATTTAAGGTCTTTATCTTTGAACAAAGGGTTTAATGATTCTCTAATTCAGGGTAATTTTACTACAAATGAGCTATTGTAGTTTGGTATGAATGGAATGATTCATAAGCTATGATTTCAAGATTCTTGGATATGAACAGTGATATGGGAAAATGGTTTAATTGAATTAGAGGAGGTCCATTCCTAGAAAGAAGTTACCACTACTCCGTTATGGGGGCTATTTAATACAAGACCTTCTGGGGATCTTATTGTATAGTTAATAGTGGCATCCATATGATGACATGTCCATTATGTGTGTTACTTATGCATGTTTAACTGGGGAACATACTGTATAGTCAGGTAAATGATTCCTAAAAAATTATGACATTCAATTTCCAAAATATGATAATATTTTATGGGAATTCAGATTTCCCAAAGCATAGAGTTTGGTTTATGGAGAAATGTTCCATAATATATAAGGAGTATTCCATGTATTTATTTCCAATTAATCAAAAGAATTAATCTCTCCATTAAGGTCTGATCTAAACACAGAAATTATGGTTTTTGTAGTTGTAGTTCATATTACTAGGACTGTAATGGAAACAATGAATGATATGTGGCCAAATGACCCAAGTTCATTCCAATATTATTTCCACATATGAAGGGGGAAATGTAAGAAACGTTCTTAGATGATTTTAGGTTGGTAAAGAGGATAGAAGACAAATATGGAATGGATGACCACTTTAAATTGTGGTTTCTTGCATACCATCACTAAATCATAATGGGATGGAAGAGGATTCTCCAAATAAGGATGTTTCCACCATTTGAAAAACCCATTCTGGGGGAATTATTATTCAAGGACAACATGTGAATATACTGCATTGTTGAATAGTAAGATCCCTTGGCTCATAGTCCCGTTATATGGGAAACTTATGCCAGACCAGTTAAGGATCATACTATATAGTCATGTAAAGGATCACTCCTGTATTGGACATTCTTCCACCAAAATCTATGGAAATAGTATGAAGATATAAAACTACTAATGATTCTAAGTAAGACATGATAAAGGTGAACTATACAATGCATAAAAAGAAGGGGGTAAACTAATACCAGCCCTGAGTTTCAAGTCCGTTACATCGATTTAGCTCATATGTATAAAGGGGACATCACCTGTTTCATTGATGGGATCTATATGGATATGACACAAAATTAAATATCATGTATATATTTTGTATTTTATGTTGGAGATGATAAATTTAAATTTAACACATGGCTAGGACTAGGATCTAGGGACTAGTCTTCACGACATATCTCTATAGGATGAGAATCAAGTCATACATAGTTTTCTAGGTATCGTGTAGTTTAAATTCATTTTGAAAGCATACAAGACATGAAATTTAATATAACATGAAAATGAAATATGTTTCTTTTCATGAAGTGAAATAAGAAAATGTGTTTGAACAAGGGAATAGGACCCAAGTCTCATTATGTATCTTTTCTAAGAAATAATCAATCCACACATAGTTCTAACAGGTATGAGTTCATGTGAAATGGGAGAAATCATACTATGTCTACTTGTTTAGTTCTAACTCGTACATGGAGAATGTGATGATTCAACGCCCATGATTGAATATCTGTACATCACCGAATATCCCATAGAGGTGAGAATCAAGCCAGACATAGTTCTTTATATATATCCCCATGTAGGTCTGATTGGTACAAAGGGTGTTAGGGATTTTTTTTTCAATTGTAGATGGACCTAGGATAGGGGATCCGAGAATCACTACATATCTCAGTATATTGAGAATAAGGCCACATGAAATTCTTGGAATTTGATGTATTTTAACATCAGGAAATAAGGATTAATGTGAAATGACATGAAGTGATGAAAACATTACTGTATGGTCCCATTAGTGAAAATTTGTGTGTAAAAACATATCACATGAAAATGAGAATTGAATCGGATGTAGTACATGAGAATATCAGAAAGTTTATTGTCCTAAAATGTGGAAATATTTCATTCTTTTTTAGGTCTTACAACTATGACCATTGATAATTCTAAATAGGAATCAAGAGACCTTATTTATGTAGATAATATCTTTATGAAATTCATAATCTCATGTGATCATTGATTAGTGTTAGAAACAATGAGTGGTAAAGACTTTCTCTACAACACAATGTTAAGACAAATGAAGGATAAGGTTATAATGATTTCATGGAGGTTGAGCTAGGGTATAGGACTTGGATGTCAATATGTATCATGATTGATAAAGAATCAGGAAACCAATATTTGTTGAATACGATTCCCCATATATTTCAAATTTTGACTATGGGAAAGGTAGATTTTTATAATACCCAGGTTGACGGTTAGGCGTAAATCCTGATGTCAAGGTATATTATAATAAAAGTTCACTCACGAGTCCCAAAAGAAGTCCTTATATAGACCTGATTAATGAAAAGGGAAAAGGAATGGATTTTTAGTTTCCAAAATCATAGATGGACATAGTATTAGAGATCCATACATCTCCACGTTTCTCAAAGGTGAGAGAATAATGGAATATATAGTTCTTAAACTATAAACTATGTAGGTTTGATTCATACAGATAGAGAGTAAAAGATGGTTTTTTGGAATTGTGGATGGATCTTGGAAGCTGGATCCAATAATAACTATGTATATCCCTAGGATAAGATTCAAGACACACGTATTTCCCAAATATTCATGAAGTTTAACATCATGCAGGATGGACAAAGATGAACTGATGTGAAAATATAGAAATATTGTAGCTAGACCATTGGATAAAATCTAAGTGTCACTATGTATTCTCCTGAGGAAAGAACCATGCCACACATCGTTCTTGATGTGTTTCACCATATCAACTGTGTTTCTATATGGGAAAGGTTGCATTAATATGTTTTCCAAAATAATGGTTTGGTCCAAGATATATGATGGTATGGAAAAAAGTTACATATTCTAGAAGAATTTACAGTATAGGATTAGTTAATACATAGGGAAAGGGGAAATTGTTTCATTATTATTGTATCTGGGCACAACACCAGAGATCTAGGTG
This sequence comes from Viscum album, assembly GCA_963277665.1. NCBI lineage: Eukaryota > Viridiplantae > Streptophyta > Magnoliopsida > Santalales > Viscaceae > Viscum > Viscum album. The sequence goes on along the minus strand of OY728134.1, from coordinate 1,390,410,084 downwards.
TTCATAAATAATTATTTGGAATTATAATCAAGATATACATAGTTCTTGAAGAAATATTATCTATACAGATTTGGCTCATACACACAGTGAATGAATCAGAATTTTTTAATCATGGTTAGACCCAAGATTGGAAATCATGGTGTCACTATGTATCTCATTGGAATGTGAATCAATCCATTCAAAGTTCTTTATAAACCTTGTATTTTATTGCAATGTGTAGAAGATTCAGGTCAAACGACATGAACGAAACATTGGGACTGGACTAGGGAATAAGACCAAGGTGTCAGTACGTATCATTCAATGAGAAAGAATCAAGCCACACATAGTTCTTGAAAGGGTTACCCATGTTGGTATTATCCAAACACTGAGATTAATAGGGATCAGGTTCCAATAGGGAGTTCCAATGGTGTGATTAATTCCCGCACATGGAATCTACTCATATTTTAAAGAACCCTAAGGAATTTTAATCCATTGTATCATGTAGTATGTAATAAAAAAAGTAATGAAGATGTTAAATGTATAGTTTAATGACATGTCTTGAGGAAAAATGGTATTTCTCAGTTTTAGTTCATGTGACTAGGACATCATGTTGTTCAATTTATCATTGTGCAACAGGGATGAAGTTGAAATATAGTTTAGCATCATGATAAATGGAAATATATGGTTCTATGTAGTTTATGATCCTACAGCTAAGAAAAACATTGTGTGATTTCATAGAGTGTTCCTTCAGGAACCTCGAATTGTTTAGAGTTATAGTGAGTCCTTCGCACATTTAGATGAAGGAATAAAATCAATTGAAGGGTACCTTATGTATGTAATAAGGTCCCTCCCCCATTCTTTAAATCCCTAGAGGGTTTTCTTGGTAACTTTGGTGCACTGAAAAAAAATACCCATTATCCTTATAGGAATTAATAGGTCTGAACATTCCTGTTGAATTCACATGCTATTTGATTCTTATAGACTTCCGAGTGATGCGTGGTATGAAAATCCCTTTTCGATTAATGGCTCCTACTCATCTTGTTGCTTCTGAGACTTCTAATCCATGGATAACTGATCGCAAACAACAACTTCTAGTAATGGTAATTGAATATCAAGGGGTAGGACTAAATCTGTTCTATATACCAATGAGTATACAGTTTCTCATGTTACAGTGAAAGTGGTATTCTGGTATCCCCATAATGCATGCAAGAGCATATCAGGCCAGGAAATTTTATATTTATCCATCATATTCTGGCATATTTTTGACAGTGTCATATTTAGATCCTATATTGTTCCATTGGAAACTACATGATAGTGGGATAAATGGTTGGTTTTGATTTTGTGTTCCTGATATGGGTTATCTACATGAGAATATTATAATTTGGTGCCATTGCCCATCAATATAGTATGAGGGTCAACAAATTATTTAATCATATTATCTTTGAGAAAGAAAACAATATTTTTGGCCCCTAATTCATTAAGAGGTATTTCCTCAATCCATTTGGAGATGAAATCCGTAGCAGTAATAATGTAGTTGAGTTACTTATCCATAGCTATAGGATATGGACCCACGACATCTATTCCACATGTATAAAATGGTTAGGAGTATTTAGTTTTATGTAGAAATTCTAGGGATTGATGGATGAAGTTGGGATGCACATGTATGAGATAAAATTTCTTAGTTAAATCTATGAAATAATGCATCAAAAATTACTACATCATAAAATACTCGAAGAATCGAAGCCCTCATATTTGATTAGAAAACCTATACCTGGATTGTTGGACACCACATAGTCTTTCATCTAATTCTTCTGTTATAGCCTCTTTCTCTTCCCCGTCAATGAATTGGAGGAGGAATATATTGAAGAATCATTTTTAGAGGATCCTCTATTTATTTGTGACATCATAAAGAGTGAAATTGACAACTCATCACCAGACATGCTCATTTTTAGATCTATCTAGTATAAGTGCTCCGTCTTGGAGATATTCCATGATGGGAATCATCCCTCACGTGGTAGGACCATATGGATCTATAATGGGGATGATATAATTTATTTAATCTCTTATGATTTTAACAAATGGTGAAACCACCCAATGATGGGAAATTCTGATGATTTTTTCATACTTCTTTGCATTATCCAGGGTTGTGCCTACATTTTACAATGCATCGACCTAGTGATTTTTTGATTATAGGACTTAAGATAGTCTTGTCTATGAGGGAAATTCTTTCATATTACCTTAAATATAATCATACATGGGGATTATCTATTCTTTTCTGATTTTGTAATCCCCATTGATCTACTTGGTTACAAATTCCAAATCACCCTTAACTTCTAGGTGATTCACCTGTATATGGAGTGCCAACCTCAATACTATAATGAGAGCCTGATATTCTGCCTCATTTTCTATACCATTTTCTTGTAACTAGAATGAGTATGAAAAAACTAACTTCTCTAGAGAGATAAGCACAATTCCTAACCCATATTCCATGATATTGGGATCTTCCATTCACTTCCCTATTGGACTTCAAGAAGTACCATAAAAATTTGTTTCCCATGGTTGGGGGCTATATTGAATAGAGAATATTTTTTCATCAAACAGTTTAGTATTTAATGGAATTTATTAAACATGTGGGTGCTCAACAAGGAATTCTTCCAAGGATTGTCCTTTCACCAACTTCTGAAGCACAAAATCTATATCAAACTGTGGTAGATAAATGCTCACCATCTCTGACGCCCTATAAACAATGGACGACTAAAGATAAATTTGAGTGTATTATTGTGAGAAACCATGTTAACCTTATGATGCAACATATAGTGCCTCATATTCTAAACCTTAAATATTAATTCTAGTAATCTCTCTTCAATATTTGAATGTCATTCCTCTACTTCAAGAATGGTTTGACTGAGTGAGTAAAGCCTATTTTAATTCCTATCATCATTTTTTGTGCAATGAAGGATCCAAGTGATCACTGAAAAGCTATTATATAATGAAAGAGAGGCTTTCTCTGAATATTTAACTTTAGTAATGGTGTAATCAAGAGGTATTTCTAGATATTATCAAATTTTTACTAACATTAATTGGTCCATTTAAATGTAAACCCCTTCTTAGTCATTTTGGTGAAGGTTAAATAGTTGCTCATGAGATTGGATATGAAGCTCTAGATATAGGCCATGTTTTCTTTATGTCCTCAAAACTCATCTAGGTTTCGAGGAGGTTAAATACCAAAGATATCTTTAGTATTATTAGGATCAACATCTATGTCGCGATGTAGTACAACGATGATAATAAATTTTCATGAGGATACAACTAATGCAAATTTCAATAGCTTAATCATTTGATTATGTTGTCGAAGCATGAGGAATATGGTCTCCATGTTTGCCATGTGATCAAAACATTATCTATATTTGGACACTATATCATCGAAATATCATTCATTAAACATTTCCAATAAGTGTGTGAAGATGTGGTGAATTTCATTTTGGTATGTGGAACCCACATTCTTCAAGGAAAAGGGAATTACCCGATAGAAAAAAATTCTTTTAGGGGATATAATGGCTATGGATTATTCATCATCTAAAGACATCTTACTATATCCATAGTATCCATCCATAAAGGGGAGAGCCTGATAACCATCTGTTGAAATAATCAAGAGTTCTGTAATTGGAACTAGGAAGTCATCATTTGGAAAATTCAAGTTGAGCTCATTAAGATAAATTAAAACTTTAATTTTCACATTCATATCCTTCACCAAGACAATATTATCTGGCCAATTTTGATATTATGCATCTTAGATGATTTTGTCCTTCATTATCATCTTGACATCTGCCTCAATTTTAGAGGTGTGACTTGGGTGTGTTCTTCTTACTGCCTTCTTGTATCCTAGATGCACTTCTGGAAAACCCAAATGATGGGTGTCCAATTTGGTGCCAAGGACTATCATTTTTTGTATAATTATATGAAAATTCATCCTTTTGTTTCTTTAGAACGAAATTATATACTTCTTTCTCTATAGGGGTAATGGTCGAACAAATCAGAGTGTATCGTAGGTCTTCCTCTATTCCCAAATTTATCTCTATGATTTCATCCATAGTAGTGGTTATTCCTTTATCAAATGATGGAGGGGAGTCCCTGAGGTCTTCACCTTGTTCATATTCCTCATTATTTACTTCTTCTTACACAACATGGATGAAAGGTGATGAAGCATGATTTGAAAATCTAGGGGAGGAGTTTGTATTTGGAAAGCCAGAATAGGGGGTAAAAATTTCCATTCCAAATGATTATGGAGGGTAATCCAGGATCTGTTAATGCCAAATGATGGGTTGATAATCTGCATCCATATCTTTCTCCATGAGAATTGTAACATATTCCAACAAGGATGACTAAATAGAGAAATTCTGAAGCTCATGGTATGGAATGCATTCAATTTCATCCGGTATTACATCACAACTTTGAGAATTAATGGAATCTTATGTTCCATCTAGTTTAGTTGTCACAATATAAATTATAGAAGACACTAAACAAGTGTTTGGGTTTTTTTATCCTTTCTATTTGATAGATGGGAGGAACATAATCTGCACTAGGATGCATGAATGGGAAATCTAATATTCTCTCCATACCATTCAAGGTACTCATTCTGGTAATATAATTTTTCATGGACCATTTCCACTACCGTGATACACTGTGCATAAATGTAATGATATTCACAAGTTATGAATGGTTAATTGTCACCTTGTAATGTCTCAATCTTACCATTGATGCAATATTTGAGAAATTTTTGGAACGATGAAGGAATGGATACATGATGATTTATTCAAGGTCATTCAAAAAAAAATATTGATTGTTTTGTCTTGAAGGACAATAATGAACACAGAATCGGTTATGAGATCCTCGAACTGAGTTTTGAGTGTAATATCATCAAGAGTCTCTTGATGATTCATTTCATAACCATGTGATATTATAGTGGATCGAGAAAAGTGGAATTTAGTCAGATGGAATTTGGAAAGTATTGGGATTGTAATGGGATTGACCCTTTATCCATTATAGATGATGTCTTTTTAGGCATCAATGTCATTAATCTTGCTGGATATGTAAATTGGCATTATGTGTATTTATATGATAGCATCAGCCTCCTAGTCCATGAATGATATGACAGCATGACATCCCACTAAATTATTCTTTATATATTAAAAGAGAGTGGCAGAATCCTCAGTATCAAACTCATGAGGTCCTAAAAAGACACAATAAGGTCCTCTTAGATATCTTTTGACAGACTTAGAGGATACATGATTGATAACATGGTTGGTACATGTGATAGTTTCTTAAAAAATTCATATTTCAGGTATAGAGGTCTATTCATACTAGAATAAATATTATCTTTTTTAGGTGCCATGTGAGCTGATGTTCTCGATGTGGATGGACCATCCATTGTAGTAAGAGCTGGAAGTACTTCTGCTCTAGGTGGATTAGGATGGCTGGGCCTACCCACCCGTCATGGAGGTGGTGGTGTAGTCTCTAACTAGTATTACAAGGTGATTATGTAAATGAATACTCTATCATGTGTGGGGGAGTTCCCATGTTCCTCTTGAGCTCACTGGAAGGATCTCCAATGAGTTTCTGTTGTCTAAATTGTTTGAGCAGTGGTGTGATCTAAGTAGTGCCGTCTAGCATGACCACGTCTCCCCCTATATCCTCGACCTCAATGACCCTATCATTCAGTTCCCCAAAAAAGTATAGGGAAATTAGATTCATCATCACAATAATCATTTGAGAAGGGGTCTATTATGTTAATAACATAAATGGAACCAAAGATCCACTCTTCGTTTGAGGAAGATTCTTCCGAACATGTAGACACTTATTATTCCATTTTGTAGGGTGGTGCATATGTGTTTATGATAGTCAACATGGAAAAATCTATGTACAAGGACAACATTTACCTTAATATTAGTTAATATTCTTCTAATTTTCCTTTATACCATGTCACTTATTTGATTATTGGCCTTTAGTGGACTGATCTGTTGATGAATATGAATATGTTATAGTAGAAGCGGTAGGAGGCACAATCATCTGTTTAAACTATGTTCATACAATGGAATGAGTTGGGTTGATTTTTTTGACAATCAAATCATCATAATTGGATGAATTCTTTCTTTTTAATTCATGCAAGTCACCTTCCTCCTTTGGATTAGATGTGGAAACACTTTCTACCTATGTTGGAAAGGTTTTCAATTTCACTTTCGAAAAGTCCACGATACTTTATACAAGATAACTAAAAAACACTCATGAATGGGGTGAACTAACATATTATTGATGTTTACATAGTTTGGGAGATAATAATCCCTTTATTTTTTTTTCATCATGGCATTTGGAAACTCGATAATATTTGTTTTCTGAAAATGAGATGAAATAGGCGGGAACCTATTCAATCCAAAAATAATATACATTTTTTAACTCCTAAAATTCTCTCTACTATTAATTTTTTTTATCATCTTGAGGAGGAGAACGTTTTTTCATATTATCGAGAGGTGGATCCCTATGGTGTGATGAGGTATTTGACGCAAGATTAGGTACATGGGCCTGCTTATGTTTAACTATAGTTGCATATGCTTTTCCTAGTCTTCTTCTTAGAGATGATCAGATTACTCTGGATATAGATTTGGTATATACAATGCAATTATATTCCAATTTATAAATTAGGGAATGGTACCAAAACCCCCAATGTATTTTAATATTATTAATATTGTGTGAAACTTGTAATCATGAATTTTAACAAAAATTGGAAACAAATCTTCTTCAGGGAGATGTACAACTATGGAATATGTCAATCCTTTCCATTGAGAAATGATGTTGGAAACCATTTCATTCTCCCATTTCAATATTTTCATCCGATCAAAGACAATTTTCTTGTACAACATTGTGTTGAACTCGTAGAGGAACTTTTTATTGTGATATTCCCATCCAATGATTGATCAATACTGTAAACATGTATACCATAAAAGGTGGGCCCTTGAAATTATTGCACGAAGCATATAATTTTCACTAGCTCTTGTTTTTAAGGGGTTCCCATCATAGGATCACATAATGATACTAAATTCATTAACTGATGTTCCAGATATCCCAATCCATCTAATTTTGGAAATTTGAGATTCCCAATGTTTGGCGGTGGAGGAGTTGGGTCTACCCATTTGGTGTAAGAATAATTTTTTATTCTACTAGTGAATTCCATTCATCCATAGATCCTAATAGATATGCCAATGGTTAAATTTTATTCACTATAATTTGGGAAACATTTGGTTGAATCAAGACATGAATAGGTGCATTGGATGGAGCTAGAATGAGTGCATCAAATGATAAGACCAATGGTGGATGAAATTTTTGAATTCTTTATGGGAAACCTATAAGGAAAAGCCTGTAAGGATGTTCCTGAACCTATTCTAGTTTCCTTTTCAATTGAGGCACTATAAAAATGTACCTTGTTTTTGTGAGAAACCATCTTTTTGGATTTGCGTCAACTAGAAGTTACAGTTGAGGATCTTCTTACTGATCATATTGGGTAGGAAGACTACCTCAGAGTAACTTTTCATTGAGTCTTCTCAACTCATTAATTTATTCCTCTTTCTAAGAAAATATTTCTTCCAAGGAAAGGGATTGACACTCTCAAGAAGGAATGTGAGACATTGTCTTACATTTCACTCTTTCCCTAATAGGTGTCCTTTTAGGAGGTAGAGGTGGATTATTCGAGGGGTTACCTGTATTCTTGAAAAGCCACTGGTTTTAGGTACACACAACTCTTTAAGTCATTTAAGTGTGTACCATATCAGGTACCTAAACATTCTCTTCTAATTCCTCTGGGTTGGAATCATGTTCTAGAGTATATATAGTGAATCATTTAATACATTCACTAATGAGTAAATAATTACATGTATTCTGTTGATATCTATGTGAGATCTTATTTTTATGCATCCTCTACAAGACCACATCCTACTGATTTCTAATTCCATATAGATTTTCCTGTGGATTGTAACCTGAAGTGAATATCCTGACAGTTTCGTTTTGTTAGTTCTAAGTGATGATATTTAATTATAGGATGGCATGAACTAATAGGAATCATTTTCCAGCCTCTTCCCTTATTGGGAGAAAACATGTTCCCCACGTGGAGGGGATTGTTAAGGAAAAAATCCACCATCCCTATGGGCTGGGACTAATCCTTTCCTTCTTTCACAACCCTTCAAAACCGGTTTTTTGGTTCCAAGGGATGGGTAAAAAGGCCCCATCCCATTGTGCCAGAGTTGCTCCTAAATTTCTATGATTGATATTATCACAACTTCTCTTATGATTTTATGGATTGTAGTCTAAACATGGGCTGGTTCGTTATCCATCACTCACTTAAATCATATATATCAGTAGACTGTTGTGCTATTTCAAACATCTGCACAATTTAATGGATAATATCCTCTAAATAGAAGGCTTACATGATATTTTGGACACATGATGAAAATGTCATTCAACATCCATTTATTTTGAGGCCTATCATTGTTGAGATTTGTTTAGGCCCTGTTCTTTTTATGCATATCCTTAGTCATGAATATAATCCATTTTTTGTACCCGGGCTTGGGAAACAACAATGCATGAGACCACTTTTAGTGGAATTTACTAGCTAGGGGTTGTAGTGAAATGAAATTCCCCATGTGAAACCAATCAATTGATATGAACCGTAGAAGATGGGTGTTGTAACCATAAAGTACATCCATGAAATTCACTGAATGCTTCCACATATGATTCAAGAGTGTATCCCTTCTTTCAAGCATCGTTCTGGTTGCTCATAGATACTGAATAGTGTTATGAGTCAGAAGTTATTGTTGTTTGAAGTTGGACTGCCAAAAATGGCCATCCCAGACAATCTTGGGACAAGGTACAGGTTTGCGTGAAAAAAGAGGATTTTTTCAAAGAAAAATGGAATCTTTCATATAAAATAGAATCCAAGTTCAAATGGATTTTCCCATAAAAGTTGATGTTTTTTGCGCAAGAATGAAATTTTACACGCACAGATGTTCAAGGTTTTTCAAATAAATACAAGTACACCACCTTCTTCCTGGAGGGTCCTCGGGGTTTGGCTGCCGCTTGGATGCGTGTAATTCCACATCTTCTACGCCGACATGAAAAAACCCCCTCTTGCATGAAAAACATCACTTTTGTGTGCAACCCTTCTTAATTGTGTGAAATCCTTCCCTATTGTGCTCCAACTATCCCTATTGTGTGCAATCCTTATCTATTTCATGCAATATTTCCTTATTTTGGGAAATACTTTCCTATTGTTTTCAACACATCCAATATTGTGCACAATAGTGCCATAGTTTAAAATCTTGCGTGAAACCCATCCTACATGTGGAATATCTTACATACAATAGAATCCAAGCATGTGGCTACTGGAAAATAATTTGGGGGATGCGCCCCCACACCCCACCCCCATCGAGCTCACTGCCAAGCTATAGTCCTGGACATCCGACCTTGTTCCTTCACTTCTACCACTAACCCCCATGAAAAATGGATTGCCGCATAGTGAACATTTAGATATGGGATGTTGGCATTTTCTATTACGCCCTTATGCGCACCCACCTTCCACCTATGGAATACCATGATTTGAGAAATTCATCCACAAACCATGAAACACATTGATTCGACATATTACTCTTTGATCTTTTCCCATTTCGTGAGTTGATATTCTAATCATCCATTACTCGAGTACCTTCAATCTAACCATTTCATAGAAAATCATCCAAACCCAATCACCTGGCTTCTTTTTCAAGTTGAACCAAAAGGACCGCTCTTGTGTAAGACCCAACATGAGCCATTTCTAGAAGACTTATGCCAATAGTCCTGTCTATATGACTATAAACTATAGTACACCCTATGTGAAAAACATAGGATGCCTCTTGATCCAAAAAATATATGCCTTATTCCCTAAGCATCAGATTCCAATAGCCCTCTCTACATGACTATAAACTATAGCACACCATATATGTCATATATAGGATGCCTCTTCCTCCAAACAAGAGATGCCTTATGCCCAAAACAGAAGATGCCAATACTCATCACTACATAATAATAAACTGCAGCACAACCTATATGTCAAATATAGGTTGCATCTTGCTCCAAACAAGAGATGCATTATGTTCCAAGCATGAGATTACAATAGTCCTCTCTACATGACTATAAACTGTTGCATACCCTATATGTAAAATATAGGATTCCTCTTTCTCTAAACAAGATATGCCTTATGTTTCATGAATAAGATACCTCATTCCCTGATTGTAGTGGTGTAATTTCAATAGTATTGGAATCCATTGAAAAATTCCATCACTCCACCTCATGCATTGTGTGTCCCTATTTGGATCTTCATCCTCTTTCATGTCATTAGGGACCCCTAATGTCCTGGTCCCATGCCACATTAGCTTACCGACCGTTATGGGCCAAATCCCCGAGAGACTTTGGATGACACATCATACTTGGTCCCGTGATTCGAATACCGTTAGCAGTCGACCCTCATTTTTTTGTTTCCATCCCAGGAAAATATTATATGGATGCTCTGTTTCGAATATGTTCAGTAGTTATCTCCCTTCCACATTCAACCCAAATTATGTTCCAAATCTTGGAAATGTGATTCACTCTTTTCATCTCCCTCTATTCGGACTCATTCCAACGCCCTTGCAGTTATCCCGCTTGTGAACTAGTGCACAAGTGTGGCCCACAATTATATGCCTCAACCCACCAGTGAGTTGTGATGCTCTTATGGACATACATGAGGAATAAATTATAGTACACTTCCATTTATAAGAACCATTCACTATTGTTTCTCCTTAGCGGCACACATGAAGCTTTCATGTGTAATCCCATTTCACCATTTTCGCTCCTTAGAGGCACAAGGGATGCTTCCATGACCAAAACAAATCCATTGTTTCCACTTCTTTGTGGCACCCGAGCTGCATTAATGTGTAATCCCTATTCACCACCCTTCATGGACTCACATGTTTCCACAATTTTCAGGTCTGTTGTTGCCTCATGTTTCTCATACTGAGCATGACTCATGTGGGCTTGGTGTAAGAACCAACCATGACATCCTCTGAGGGATTACCATGTTCATAAGCACCAAGACCCCCTCAGAAAAACATGGAATTCAATCCTATCCCTTTACAATAATGGTACGTGTGATGTCTCCTTGATGTTAATTCCCAACACCTAGTTTTCCTACCCCCTTCACATAGGTTCACCATTATCCTACATGAAGATAAATTGTACCCCCCCCAATCCGAACTACATGGACTTTGATCCTTTCCCTTTTCAATAAAGGAAATTATGAAGCCTCTATAAGGTTCAATCCCAACACCTACTTGTCCCGACCACTTCACATCGCTTCAACCTCTTCATACATGATGTTATAATGTACACCCCTTTTCGTCCAGCATTATGTAAAATGGTATACCATTGATATCCATGTGTTTTTATCCATGTCACCCTAACATGGAACGTAGGAAGCCTCCCTAAGGTTCAACCCAAACCTACAGTAATCTATTATAATCCCCAAACAGCAGTAAGCCATTATATCCCCCAACCATTGGTAAGCCATTGTAATCCCCAACCAACGATAAGCTGTTGTAGCCCCCTACACTACAAGAAAACCGCTATGTAGCGGCGTTTTAAACTGCTGCTAAATTTAGCATCGACAAACTATTAGTGGCGGGTTTTTCAATTTACCTGCGGTTTAAGAAAATTTTCATAGCTACTTCATTCCGCAGCGGTTCATTCGACTTGACTGGCAGTTTTTATGAAACCCGCATTTTATTTTATTAGTAGAGGTTATAACCGCCACTAATAAAATAAAATCCTGGTTTCGTAAGAACCGCCACAGAATGAAGGACGGGGATGCGTCTCTATAGCGGCGGTTAAAACCGCCACTAAACATAGGTATTTTATGTTTAGCGGAGGCTAAAACATCCGCTACAGTTTTTCCTACATACTATTTGCAGAGGTTAAAACCGCCACGAAAATTTGACCATAAAAAAATGAATTTGCTGCTTCCCCTACACCACTGCCCTAAAAAACAAATCAAACTAGAAACAATAGACACAATATCATAAAATAACATCATCTCAATGATGTGTTGGAACTTTCAAGGATATCAGATTGGAATAATTTGTTGTTTATCAAAACTTTTATGGTTAAATGGGTTGCGAAATAACTAAGGGGATAAATAATGAATGGAAAATGCGGGAATATCAATGTGATATGATGGAATTGATAATACATTCAATAGTTTTGGTTATGATTGAATAGTAAAATTGAATAGTTATGGAATTATGTTAACTGCAGTGAAAGTGATAATCTATGTGAATATTGGTGAAATGAAATAGGTTCAACCTTGATATTGGAATTTGTTAAAAAGGTAAAATGTGTTTGACCTTGTCAAATGTGTATTGATGGATTAGTAAATGATGAGGGACATAGTAGATCCCACCCATGGGTAAGACTTTTTTTACAAGGAATTATTTATCTTTGATGTGGGATGGCTAGACATGAAATTTGACATAATGGACTTGATATGATGAATATGTAGTTTCCTATTCTTTGATAGTGTATTGACATGGCTTTCCAGGCACTAAAGCCTATGTGTATGATATGATTGAACTGATTAGTGCACCACAGTATATGAATTTGAAATGATTAATGAATTAACATTGTTGTTAATGAATATTTAAAACCCATTTATATTAATGGAATATATTTTTGACATGGCTGAAGATGGTTCGGTGGGATCTGATGTCATCATAAAACCGAACGATATACAGGGTTAAATGCTTGATATTTAATTATGGAACTTGTTTACCTTTTATTCATTTTTCATTATTTAATTATACATATGTATATAGTATTATTTTTATTATCATATTTATTTTTTAGACATTATTGGTGGTGTCCTATTAACCTATAATCACACCCTTTTTAGGATTCCATTGATACCTGAGTAGATCTCATGGTTGTAGGGAAGTATAAGGGAAAAATCCTTTTGATAGATGGTTGGTTTGGGATATGGTATGAATCATGTATGAGGGAACTTTATGGACATCGAGTCCCATTTTTGGATTTTTATGTGGTTTTTTATTTTATTATTTCCTTAACACATGACACTTGTATGAGCTGACATGTTTACTATATTGGTTGCATGGATTTACCCAATTTTTGGAATCGAATACATCATGCATGATTATTCTTATAAAATACTTGGTTATCATTTAATTTGATTTATACTATTATTTTACACTGGTAATGATGGTATATTTTCCCCACATACCTCATTGGACCCTCAATACTAGCAGGAAGCCTCTTTTATATGAGGAGGCATTTTTATGGTCAGGTGGCACATTGGTTTGGGGAACTATTTTAGTGGAACCTAGGTAATGGCGTTACAATGTTGTATCGAATCCATTTTGTTTTCTATTGAATAATTTTTATGAAATTTTTATGTGATATTAAGGTGTTTAAATCCTTGGTAATGTGTTTTTTGTGGGATTATCTAACCCATATATGGGGGAAAATCCAGGTTCTCGGTGTGGGATTGTTGTTCTTGTTGTTTGATGTTATAGTTGGATGTTATTTCACCTTGGGTGATATGCTAGCTGTGAGATATTATTGTTTTATAAGGTTTTATTCTTGGAATGACATGTAATGTTTTATATATTCATGAATAATTATATTAAATCAGGATTTATATAACATGAATCACATTAGGCTCAAATAGAAAACAAGGTTATGCTTGTGTTATGGAAAATGAAAATCATTTTCTATTGGTTTCATAGAAAATAGTTCCTAATAAAGAGTTATCAATCCACATGTTTTTTTGATTCACAGTTTCATAGAATACCAATGCCAGAAGGGGTTACCTTCTTGGATGATGATATTGAATAATTACATATTTAAATATTAAGCATTGATAATTTATTCAACACATCAACAATGGGTTTAACTCCTAGTCATCAATAATATCGACTATCAATTCAAACAAAGGCCAAACTGGAATAATGTATCCCACACTTGAGAAATAAATACATAAAAGGAAACATCATAAATCAATAAAATGCATAAAAGGAAACATGAGAAATAAAGAAAATGTTAGGACATGAAAATGTACGGTGGTAACTATGTGCCACACATGGTACATATACAAACCAATTGTTCCCATATTTTTTCAACAAATCAAAAATACAACTCTACTCGCAGTCTGATGATGCATCATTACCCTATTCACCTCCTTCTCCACTTTCTGTTGTCACCTATAAGAACATTATATTGAAAATTAAATATTGTTGCATATTTATATTAAAACATATAACCAATGAATGGTTGAAAACTAAATGATTTTGGTTTTTTGTGATTTACCTGTTGACCACCAGTCGATGCACTACCACCGGGGCCAAATATTCTCATCTTGTGATATATAGCAGTCATCGCTTGCAGCCAAGAGGATTTCTGAGCCCCCTGACCTTGAACTGTGCTTTGTAGAGAAGCAATCTCCCTCTGAGCATCTTCAGGTACGGACTGACTATAACCAAGAGTATATGCAGCTGGAATCCCTGGCGGCATGCCAAATACCTCAGATGGTATGGGTCTAAAACCCATCCCGCACACTCTACTAGGATGCTCTTTCCCAAGGACTTGAGCAACTGGGTCATCCTAGGAGAATCAGTAGGACTTCCCAGGATTGGCATCCCATAGTTCATTAATTTTTACGTATAAATAAAATATCAATATATATTAACACAGTAAAAACTGATAATAAGTTATTATAATAAAAAATTGACTTCATACCCCAACTTCTTTGGCAGGCTCATTAACAAAACATCCATCTGGTTTGTTGTGAACATCCAACCACAGTTCAGTTCAGGATGTTTCGTGCCTTAATCTCTGTGACTGCATTAAGCAAAGATAAATCAACAATTCAATATATTAAACATATAATATTTTATTATAAATATTTAAAATAATTAAAAGATTACCAATGTCATTCGTCTTCTAGAAAATCATTTTGAGCCCGCAGTGCGAGTGATGACTTGCTTAGCCCGGTTTGATGCATTCTGTCTTGAGAGATCCTTAAATAAATAAAATAAAATTTAATAGTAATGTATTCAATGTTATATCATCTTAGTATACATGTATAAATGTAAAATGAGGATAATATAAAAATATATATTTCTATACCATCAGCTTCTCATCACGATGTCTGTCAACAAAAAACATTCCATTGTTTATTCGGTACTCCACTTGGTATCTTCTCATACATTTTTTACACGATCAACGAAGTATCCTTGAAATCACACCACAATTTCTATTTGAAATCATTCCATTTCTTACCATGATTTTTCAACGTCCACTTCTGTGCTATCACACCAGCAATAGTAATGTGGAAAAAAATCTATATACAGAAATTCATTTTGAACATATTAGTAACATGACATTAAATAAAACCATAATTCAATAAAATTAAATTCATTTGGGAATAAAAAAATTCTTTGTTCCATCTTGGAGGCATATGTCACCAATCATTATAAGAAATAGGAAAGGAAATGGGCTCCGCTGCGAGCTAGACTTGAATCTGGACAACTAACCCCGCGGCGTCATCCGGAGGGACCCCATAAGAATCAAATGGAATGAATATATTCTCTCCATTCATATTCTAAAAATCTAAACATTTCATGTTTTTCTTCACGGTTACATTTTTCTCATCTTCAATAAGCAACAAATTAGTATAAACAAAATGAAATAAGTTTTTTTAATTAGAATGTTTACCTACGATAGTGACACTCCAAAATGTCCATGATGAATTGGAAGGGGCATGTCACTGCCCCACTGCTGAGGCTTATGAAGGGGGAGTTGATGACTCAACCTCAAATGGGACACCCAATGATGGTGTGAGAGATGGTGTTGGGGGAGATAGTGCCAGGGTGTAGGCAGTTGGTTCCTCAGATGTCGTGGGGAGGGAGCCAAATGGATCATCATCTCTCACAGAACTAGATGAAATAGTGTACCACTTTTTCCATGTAATACATGTAATTTAATCAAATAAAATTTAGTTTAGAATAAATATTTCAAAATAATTATGCAAAAAAAAAATTTAAAAATGATAATAGATTCCAAGTACTAACAGAAACAATATATATAACAATGATAATGAATGACTGCCAAAATGAAACAAGTGGTTACTTAATGAATAAATAATTGAACATACATTCATTTTCCCCTTAAATCATGTCAGTTTCCTACTCCATTGCTCCATTAATTTCATTAATCCTTTCTATAATTATATTTTCAATATCATGATGGACAAATAATTCTGCTTCCTGTTGTTGTTGAAATTCAATTTCCGAGGTCAAATATTCCACTTCATCACCCATATCCTTCAAATCTCTTTATATTTTGTGAAAAACTACAATCCACCCTTCATCCACAACATCATTTATGTAATATACCATTTTTTTCTTGCAATTCTAAGATATATGAATCATGTAGTTCACGATCACCAATATCCATCAGGAGAGAGAAGTTCACCGAAGTAAATTGCAAGGAATATCTTTTAACACCTCTGATAATATCAACCCATTTTCATTTGAATAAAACAAAAAAAATCCGTGCTAGTTTAATTCAATAATATCATCTAGCTTTCCATAGTATCCTACTTCACCAATTGTAAATATTCCACTATTTTGGGTTTTCAAACCCACTAGTCGATTGATTGTACGAAATCTAATGTCATTCACATTATAAACGTCGAATTTTCAATCTTGTTTTATAGGACCTATGGAAGGAAAATTCAAATCTTCTAAAAAATCTTCTCGAGTATCAGTATTCATGATCTTCAAGAAGAAATATAATTTAATAGATTTAAGAAATGTTTGTGTTATACTAATATTTGTATTTATTGAAATATTTATAAACTTACATGTTGTTCATACCATTATACAATCTCTTTATTCACAGCTTTTGTTATATCATTCTCATTTCGTGTTCGGCCTCTCATTCATCTCTTTTTTTTGTATCCTCAACTCTTCAATAAATGGATTTTCAATTTTACTATTTAGCAGCACATATCTATGTGCCTATAATAATTCCAATTCTGTCAGTATCACATTTGAGTTCCTCCAAACATATAGACCAATAGCAGGAAATATTTCTGATTTCAGATGCATTTTAGATTGAGTTGATGTGTCGTCAAACCGTACAACATGATTACATCTTTTCTCAATATCATCCAAATATCTAGAATAAAATGTAAGGCACTCCTCATCCAAATAGCCTTCAGCAATAGAGCCTCTTGGTTGAGCTTTATTTCTCACGTATGCTTTCAAATGCCCAAGATATTTGTGAAATAAAATAATAATATTATGTATTTATTTAAATGCACAAAATTGTTTACATAAATGAAAAACATATAAATAAAATACCTCTTAATTGGATACATCCCACGATAATGAACGAGACCTCTTAATTTATCTTCCTCAACCAAATTCGTAGTTAAATGCATCGTGACAGTAAAAAACGATGGAGGGAAGATCATCTCCATTGCAGAAAGGGTCAATACAAACCTCTCTTGGAAGATTTCAAGCTAAAATAGATGTAAATATTTCACACATGATTTCCTAAAAAATGAGCAGAATTGGTGTACAACAACAGTAACTCTTTCAGGTAATAATATATGCAATCTTAATGGTAGTAACTGTTATAACAAAAATGTGAATCGTAACTTTTCAATCCATGTAACATACAATTATTCAAGTCAACAGACCCCGAGATATTGGTCGAATATCAATCAGATACCTTCACATTCTTTAATATTAGAAGGAATGTATCTTTATCCCTATTTTCCATTGGAAAAATGGTCGGATTATACTTTTAATTCTCATCTGGCCAGAGATCACGTTTTATGTTCATTACTTTTAAGTCATTGCAAGCATGGAGAAGATCCTTCAACTTTCCCTTCTCATTAAGTAATGTGAAAATCAAATTATCACAAAAATTCTTCTCAGTATTCATCACATCAAGATTGTGTTGTAACAAATTAAATTCCCAATACTGGAGTTTGAAGAATATACTTCTCTTCTTCCATTGTTTCATTCTGATTTCACCTGACGATGCACTTTGGACTTGTTTTCCGCTATCATTCAAATGACGAACCTTCCCAAATTCTGTTTCAACATTTTCAAGGTCTATTAATATTTCAAAACCAGTTAACAACTTTGTAGGAGGTCTAAAATCAATGGAACCATTAAATTTTGATCTGTTCAGCCGAAATCTATGAGATGCATTGAGAAATCATCGATGGCACAAGAAGAACTATTTTATTATGTGAGGTAGCCATTTGGGCTCAAAATCAAAGTTACAAATGGGACAAGCCAAACCCATGTAATTGTTCCAACAAAATAAATTCCCAAGCCCAGGGATGTCACTAATGGTCCACAATAAAGCAACATGCATTTTGAACATTGTTTTAGAAGAAGCATTAAATGTCTCAACACCGTTTCTCCATAACTCCTGTAATTCATCAATCAAAGGCTGCAAGTATACGTAAATATCATTTCTAGGAATTTTTTTTCAGGAATAATCATCGAAATGATAAAAGAAGTTTGTTTAATACACATCCACAGAGGCAGATTATAAGGGATAAAAACAACTGGCCAAATGCTCTAACTGGTACTCAAAGTCCCAAATGGGTTGAATCCGTTGGCCACCAATCCCAATAGAACATTTTTAGGATCAGCATAGAAATCTAGATGTAATGAATCAAATGTCTTCCACGATTTGGAATCTCACAGATGTCTCATAAACCCTTCATTTTTTTATCTACAGAATGCCACTTCATGTGTTCGACAATTTTTGATGACATGAATAATCATTGAAATCAAGGATTCAAGGGAAGTATCTCAAAACCTTTTTCGGTTTCTTATTTTTCATCTTCTCCATGAAATTATTTTCATTCTGACTTCCAAAATCACCCTTTGACTGCCATCTAGAAGATGAACATTTCTCACAATTTTTTCTACTTGAATCCTCTCCCCAATAAAGCATACAATCATTGGGTCACGCATGTATTTTTTTATAATTCAGACCAATCTTGTTAAAAACGTTTCTCATTTCAGAAAAAGATTTTGGGATATTTGATTTAGTAAATGCATCATGAATCAATTCCAATATCATAGACATTGCCTTATTTTTAATTCCACATAGACATTTGATATGGTAAAACTTCATGAGAAATGAAAGCTTTGAATATTTCAAACACCCACTATACAACTCTTGATTTCCATCATCAACTAAATCATGAAACACATTTTTCTCAGTGAGGTTTTCTCTTACATTTGACTCCACAGAATAAAGTGGAGGATCCAATGATATGTTACAATCTTGATCTTCTTGTTTTACAGTCTCAAAAACAACCCTTGTCACGTTGTAATTTGTAGCACCCTATTTTGGTTCATCTGATATGTTTTTATGCCAATAGCGGTGTCTTCATGTGCCAAATGAATCATTTATGTGGTTTTTCATTTCATTTTTCATTGTCAAAGAACTTGGGAACTCATTCTGTGGATTAACATCAGTACTATATCTTTTTCTAACGTTTGCTTCTCCATGCCAAACCCAACACAGATATTGAGTAGTTAATTTCATGAGTATTAAATTTTCATAAACATTATCTATCTTCAAACATGTTCTAAATTTACATTTAGGACATGAATTTCTTATTCTCCCTTCAACAGATCGATTAGAAAGTGGAAAATTTAAAAACTCATTCAAACCCTTAACATACTGAGGTGTGTTCCTTGTTAATGTGATCCAGCTTTTATCCTGGTATATCTCAATGTGCCAACACAATAATAAAAAAATTAAAACACATAGTTAATACTAAATAGAGAAAAAGATTTATATATATGATAGTGTAAGATTACAAAAACATAATATAATATAGATGATCCCCTGAGTTAGATATGAACCCTATAGTGTTTGAGATATGGTAAGTATCATTGGTAAATAGAAACAGTGTGCCAACAATACTATATTAATCAATTACCACATGGTTAATACTAAAAGTTATGCTAAACACTATTCCTATCACATTTGTCCCAAATCTCCAAATTTTCAACCCTGGACTTTTGAAATCCTTTATAGCATCACAATATAATATTAGATACCAAAATGTAACGTAAGCATAACTTGGTTGGAATCATAGTTCATAATGACAAATATAATGTTTACAATCTTGATGAAGAAGCATAAAAATAGCAGGATGTAACCATTAATTGGTCCTT
Source organism: Viscum album (assembly GCA_963277665.1). Taxonomy (NCBI): domain Eukaryota; kingdom Viridiplantae; phylum Streptophyta; class Magnoliopsida; order Santalales; family Viscaceae; genus Viscum; species Viscum album. The sequence continues at coordinate 1,390,389,757 of OY728134.1, read as the reverse complement.
ATTGTGTGACTCTAAATCACAAAGCAAATTGTATGGGCTACCTGACCATAAACTAAATGACCCATGTTCCAGGACCATATCTACACCTTCATTGTTTTTGAATTATTGGGAAATTTGAACTGTTTTCCTTTTTTATAAATTGTTTTTAATTAATATCATGGAATTTTTAAATTAAAATGAGAATACTACAATTATTTTACAAAGACATATTCTAGAACACCTAGGTGAGGTCCAACATATTCTACTATCTAACACCCTATTCCCCTCTTATGTGGTCATTATGACTAGTTTTACTGATTTATAATTAATTATGAGATCGTCCATATTCATGATACCATATTTTACCAATTCATATCAGGATAACTTGAAACATCTCTTCCTGTAGGCTACCCCAGCTTATGGTCCACACATCATACACTTAAACAATGTGCACCAATTATAAAGAGAAACTTTTAACATCATTTATATCGGTACAACTCACATGAACTAAAACTATATAAGTAAATAGACACACAAACTCATCATGGTGAACAATTGTAAAGAGAAATCTAGGAAAAAATTGAGTCTCCACTAACTGAATATGATGCAAACCTAATATAAGTTATGCATTTGGAATTGAAAAATATAAGAAATCATGTTATGTTGAAAATACGTAATGGGAAACCTAATAAGAAGACTATTCCTTGTGAACTTGGCCTCCTCGATATGAGGAACACGAAAAATTTAAGGTGTTAAAATAAATAACATAAAGCTTGTGGGGTTCAAAATATTAATCTAGAAGAAGTCAGGTTGTACTCGCTAGGCCATTTTGACTATGAAATTTTGTAATCATTCACTTGTTCTATCATCCCCAGTTTATTAGTCCAGAGGTATATTGAATAAGAGAATTCTCAATTCATAGACTACCTATTCTTCTTAGGAAGTTAGAAATTGATGGATAAGAGCATATAAGTTTAATTAATCAGATGTGGTTTTGTATAGGAGGTCCATATTTTTTCACATTGATGGGAAACCAGATCAGATAAACGTCATAGTTGGAATGAATTTTCTTGAGTACCCGATGCTAGAATTATTAGACCTAGTTGTTTTTGATATGTTGTTTCAATACCCCATATGGAATGGATTTGTATAATTGTAATGTAAAATAATTATTCTTGAAAACCATTGGGGTAATAAATGTAGAATAATTTGTTAAATTTGAACATGTGTGTGTATAAGAGATTAAATATACATCAAAATTCACTCACTATTTTCACTTTTCATGAGAGGAAACACCTAGAAAAGGATTGAATGAATAGATCATTATTTAAGGTATCTAAACTAAGGATCTATCAATAATTTCAATGTTCTATATTACATGCCACCTAGAAATTGATAATAATGAGTCAGTTATAGGAAGAGGCTTTGGATGGAATATTAGTGTAGGAGACACCATTGTTCACCTATGTGAAACTAGAAGCATCAACATGGGATTTAAAAACAATATGTAGAGTCATTCTTACGATAGTAGTGTAAGAGAAAATAAATCAATGGGATGAGTTTATTATATTCCATATCACATCAATTGATTCCTTTTTTTACAGTGCATCCTGAATTTACACATGAATAATTAATTAATATCACCACTATAGAATTTACACCATTTTTCCATGAATGGGAATCTTAAAAAATATTTTCATAAAATTCTATGAATAGTTGTTGCAACAAGATCTACTCTACCTATGGTTTTGTATGATCAGATGGAATAGTCCTATTATACTAGTTCTTACCAAAAGACTTAGGAAAACTAAGATTCAACTAAGATCAATTAATTTTATTATGATGGGCCTCATTAAAGAAGAAAAAACTATCAAGAGGAATTTGAGAAGTAGTTTTATATATAAGTGAAGGATATCATGAATAGGAAACATAATTCCTATATGGTTTGGGGTACCATTTGTCTAAATATGGAAATTATGGATATCATATATAATATTTTTCTATTGGATACATCCATCATTCTCTTATTGTTAATCAACATGTGGAAACTATTCCTCATACCATCAGTGTCAACACACCTCATAGATAGTGGCAGTGAGGAGGATTGAAATGGATAGAATTATATATGACTATTATTACAGTATAATTTATCTAGTTTATTCAGATCATATACATGTATTTCATTGATTTAATCTTTTGTATGTACTTCATGGTGAGATTTAAAGCTGATATAGTCCAGCAAGATTATTAGTTAGTGTTCACATCTCTATACAGAGATCTTCATGAATTCACTTGGGATTTAGTTCTAAATACAGATAGAATTAATGATATACTAATTGTTGTTGAAAAAATCAAGGACTAGTTAGAGTTAATAAATTTTATTCCTGCTAATGAAACATGAAATGTAACTCTTCTTATCATAGTGGATTGACACACCAACATCCGTCCAAATGATTTCTCTAGGTTACCATCCAATAATGAAAAAATATATTATATCAATATACTTCAATGATCACTCCCATAACTGACTATTTATATCCCTTTTATAATTAATAACCCATTAACATATATTCCATTTAGAATCACAACTCATTTATCACATATATCAATTCCATACCTTAACCAATTTAACACAATCACATTATATTTAATGACCCTTATGTTATGTCATCATCAAAACACATTTATCACATATTTAATTTAATAAAACAAATTAACATGCCAACCTAATTGTCAGGGGTTCTATCTCACTAACCCATATATCATTAAATGAATATGTTCTCAACATATCGTTAAAATCAAATCATGGAATAAAACACAATTCAAGATACTCAACTGAAATAATCTTGAATCCACCCTTCAAAAAACGAGTCTTCCTCTTTTAAAAACTCAAAATGTCCCAAGAATTTCATTTCTATTTACAACCATAAAAGGAGATTTTAAATCATTTTCAAAAAAGGGGAACCACACCCTCATTTCTAATCACCATTTGAAATATATTAAGATAACACCTTTTTTCCTATAACATTGAGGTCGACACCTCCTTTTCAAAACAATACCCACATTCAAAACATTGTTTTCCTTCATGGAAAACCATAACCAAATCAAAGTGAAAAATTCTTATTTTAATCCATTTCAGAATCCAACTAGCCATCTCAAAAAAATACCAATCCCATATTTCAAATATTCCATTAACCTTGAAAACATACCAACTTACAATTCTCTACCCATTCACTTTCATAATTATATTATTTCAACATTTTAAAAAATATTTCACCAACCTTAAGGGGTTTTCATAACCCATGGGTAGAACTAGGTACGATCTCAAACATCAATGGACCCATCAAAGTCCATAGAGGGTTTAATACATCAATATAAGTCCTAATCTCACTTTTCTAACTCAGGAACACAAAACATAGTAAATAATTAAATTTGAACAACCACATATGTATATAATACATAAATTTTATGAGAAAAATCTTCAATACCACCAGGGGTCACGGGGTTGCTAGGGTCTCGGGGGGCTGGGGTCAGTGGGGGCCGGGGTTGCCGGGGTTGTGGGGTCACCGGCGTCGCCAGTGTCTTGGGGTCGAGGGGGTAACGGGGGGCCTGGGTCACGGGGGAAGCAGGGATAGTGGGGAGAATTGGGGTAGGGGTTGGGTGGGGGGGAAGGGTCAGCTGCGTGAAAAAAAATGTTTCACGGGGGTTTATAATAAACCGCCGCGAAACCATATTAAAAAAACGTTTAGCGGCGGTTACCAGAACCGCCGCTAAAACCAATTTTTGTTGTAGTGCTACCAGCTGTAAGCCTTTTCAATCCCCAACCATCGATAAGCCATTGTATCCCCCAACCAAAGAAAAGATTTGTAATCCCAAACCAGTGGTAAGCCGTTGTAGTCCCCTTTATTGGGACCCACATATCGGGTCTGCCCTTTGGGAATGAGAACAAATCTCAGGATACTAAACATGTGTATTCCCCATCATGTTTTCAGGTCATTATCCTCTATACACATTAGGATTCCATCCCCCATCCTAAACTATTTTCAATTTGATTCCATGCCACAGGTATTCGTAGGAAGCCTCCCTAAGGTTCAAGACCATAATTCATTTCCCATCATGGTCACTCTCATTATCCCTTAGGTGTTGGGAATATAGTTCCCAAACTCGAAGGATCTATTTACTCCGTGTCCCATCCATGAATCCATTCTCATAGGCTTCCTCCTCAGGTGTCCAATCACCCCACTGCACATTGAAAACTTTGATTCCCTAACCCGAGGATACATAGGATGTATCTTTGAGGATCAGGTTCAACATCACTATCATCCTCACGTTGGTTTCATATCATTATCCATCCACTCTCAACCATCCATATCCATCCCAGTTTTACCCGAGCCACCACATCCCGGTGGTATAATGTTACCCACTTCCTTGCTACTCCTAGTAGTACACAGGCCGGTAACCACACGTAAGCCCCTACATGTCTTTGGGATTTTTTCCATTGTGTACACCCTGATCCCATGATTCACCCTCTCAAACTACTTGGGTTTTGATACCTGTCTTCTACACAGGGTACGTAGGAGGCCTCCATGAGGTTCAATCCCAGATAATGGTAAACCTTGGTGTCCCCCTTTGTGGGGTTCACATCTCCTAATCATCACCCAGTAATGTCATGATCAGCCTTAAAGGTGTGACATCTTCCCTTTATGGGGGACACCACCCAGGGTCCCCTCTTATTGATTGTTCTGATCCATCAATCATGTGTCCCACTCTATGGGGTGTTATTTCCATGACACTCCCTCAGCGGTGTCAATATCATCATTCACGGTGTGACATCTTACCTTTATGGGACACACCACCTTGGGTCCACTAACATTGAGCATTCTGATCCACCCATCTAGTGTCCTCATTTTTTGGGTTTACATTCCATAATCCACAACATTGGTGTCCTGATCATCCTTCACAGTGTGATATCATCCCTCTATGGGACACACCACCTCAGATTCGTCATCATTGGGATTTTTAATCCATCCATATGGTAAACCTTATAGGTTCTCCCACCTTGGGATGTACCAATATGATTTGTCTCTTTGGGACATTATGATCACTCTCATTACATGTCCAAAGGATGGTAAACTCGAGATATAACCCATGTTAAACATGGGATGTTGACGAAAACCTTAGAGACACGCCTCTCGCATAAGATACGTCATGATTGACGAGGGATTCCTTGGGTTTTGTGCCCTTGAGATGTCCTCTTATGAGGAATAATATAGGTTCCCCAATGTCTGTGCATCTAGAGATGCCCTGATATTCCAAATGTTACCCTCTACTCAAACCAAATGCTGATGCCCTGCCAAGACCCATTGGATTGTCTGGATAGAGGCAGTTTAATTAACTGGTGTTCACAAAGAGATGGCACCATGAATGAGATTCACGAAAAACGTTTTCTGTATATGAGGGATACCCATAATAGGTGACGAGTTTCAAGGATGAATGCACAGACTGATGAAACAAGAATACTATCATTCCATTTTCGTCATGGAGAAAATGTCCCTGAATAAGTGACATAACTCGCCTGGCATTGTAAAGAAGGAATGTGGGGGAACAATTAGTGCATCATTCCCAGATGAATGAGTGCCTAGAAAATTATTCACAAACATGGTATCTAAAATTAATCATCTTCACCACATTAATGCATCTTGGCATGAATATTCAAGGAAACCTTAGTGTCAATCAGTTTTTGGATGTCGGGAAACCAGTTGAGATTCCTTGTCAATTTAGTACTTCCACCCATAAAGTTCCATAACAAGAATTTGATATTCATCATATGGTAATATTTTTTCCTTTATATGAAGAATTGTTTTCCATATATTTAGGATTATGTCATGAATACAATCTCCCACCAACATCTCTGGAATTCTATATTGAGGATTGGCTAATGACTTGAACATGACTTGTATTGCATTTTTATTTTGTTTTTTTTCTCACGTTTAACATACCCTCATCATCTTTCTCTAGAGGTTACTCATCCTAGTTTGACCAGAGTGTGCTTCCCAGTTGATCCAAGACAAATTATGAGAATGGTTGTGATTTCATCTACTATATTGGAAGGTGAATGTCCCAAGTGTGGTTCAGAGAAAGACTATATCATTAGGATATCTTCTGTCTGATAATGGATTTCACCTACCAGTGACAATGTATCATATATGAATAGCATTGTGTTTGAAAGTGGCTCAAAATAAGAGGTATTTCTCATCAATAAATTTTCCATTTAAGAATAGTCTTGGGAATGTTATTCACTAATGCAGATAGAACTTTTGTATCTTATTCCATCATGGTGAGGACCATCATGGAGGATTACGAAAAGTAGTAGACCCTCTTTCTTCTTGGTCATCTAGTCACACAGAGGGTTGTTGTGGATCTAATCAAGACATAAGATCTCGATATTGACCATATTTTCATGAATTAAGCCTTCATGAGGATGTGTCTAACATAAATCTTATGAATTACTATTATTTCCCTAGAAATTTATTACAATGAGAGTAGGATCTTGAGCTTCGACAGATAAATGTATGATCGATTCAAGACCTCCAATAGTAATAAAAAATATATTATAGATTGGATCCTGATTCGTCAACATTGGTTGATAAGACTCATTGTTTACACCTTTTGACAAGTAGTTGGATACATTTTCTAGGAGATGTGGTTCGAATGATAAGGTTCATGTGCCTTCCTTACTGTGGCAATCGAGATAAGATGATTATCTCCAGTTAGAGGGGGTGTATATTTCTAATATGTATATCTGCATGATATGGGGGAGTATTCCCCCATGAATCTACATTATACGAGAATTGGTTTGTATAAGATCTATAGTGACAAGATGATGAGTCCCTTCAAGTAGAAGGATATAGTTATGTGTCCATCCCTTGGGTATTACACTCACCACAATTATGATATTCTAACAAGTTTCTAGGATACGGGGAGAGATTTTTTTCTTCCCTTTAACCATTTCCGTCATCTGTATTGTGACTTCAGTTATTATAAAGATAATATATGTCCATTTTGTTTCTAGTGTAGGCGTATGTGACTACTTCTATCCCCCCTTTCCAATTAGTGGATACTAAAAATACCTGGGTCTATGGGAAGGGAGTTGATTTTTCCCATAATTGTCATTGGAAATTTCTGACTAACTATTTCTTATTCTTCCAAACAAGACACTTGGTGGTCTTGGTGGATTCTAGCTAGTGTATGCTCTTACTGTCCATTTTCCTCTAAGCATGATAAACTGACTTCTTTCAGTGAATCCAAATGAGACTGATGGTTGGTTTGGTGGGTGCAGGAATGTGTATATATATGTTTGTAGATTTCCATCGTTTTTTGTTGGATGGGTTCTTTGAATGCCTCCATGTGATTCTACTAGCTGGATGCATGATTATATGAATGTGTATGTCCCTAATCACTATAATCCACAAGATTTGAAAGGCATTATTGGTTAGGTTCTTCCAGATGAGTTTGATGATAGAACAAATAATGGAAGAAAGGTGTACATTACCACTCACTATTATCCACCTAACTAGGTTGGTACAACTATTCAGAGGGGGGAAACGTAGTAACATAATCCCCATTGGCCAATTTTTATCCTTGGTGGGATATCTTGCATTTACATGTAACTAGAATGGATAGTCAAATTCAACACACTCGTCTTGTGGATGATTCATGACCAAGTGATAATTGTGGTGGCGATTGTTTTAAGGATCCCTTGGTATGGACCCTTGTGTCTTCGAGGTAAGGTCGTAGGTGGAATTTTGATCCACCTTCTTGAAATATGGGAGGCACTGGTCATTGAATAATGGGAATAACCTCCAAAATAGTTGAAGATGGCGGTTAGTTTTGTCTACCTATGGACCACCGGTCATCACTGATTAGTCAATCATGGGGTGGTTGTTGATCTGGAGGGCCAATCATGTGGCCACCAGGTTTGGGATGGTAATGTTTTGATGGTACTCTCAAACAAACACATTTATGACATAATTTTGAATATGATGAGCCAGTGATGGCATCCTTTTCATGGACATACATCCAACCAGAGAAGCAACCAAGGTGTTCATAGGTGAAAACATGAAGGAATCTATTAGTATCAATGGGATTTTTGAAAAAGAGTTCCTAAGGATATATGATAGAAATGAATAAGAAGACCCCAATAAAGAAGTATATATGTGGATAAAAACATGAATGAATGATTTCCTTGCTAGACCTCTTTTGTTGAAAGGGGCATGATAGGTGGGTAACATTATCAACAAGGTTAAGGTTTCATGTTGGGTTCACCATTATTTATTTCCCTCTAAAATGGGACTTCATTTGAAATCATTATCTCTGAACAGTTCCCAATGATTTTTATCATGGAACCGGAAACACCAAATTGGTTTTGTATGCATATAGACCTTCCTTACAAATGTAGGTGATAAATATGGATATTTACCATTGATTCATAAAAACACATATTGGTTTAGTGGATGGGGGTTGAGGATCATCACACCCTTTTTAGTGTAATTTCTTCCAACTCTGGTACTATCTTAGAGATTCAATGTATTTTCATGATTCCATTATTAATTTACCATATATGACGTTGGATTCCATTGTAATTAGAAGTTAATTATTAGCATAATTGGAATTAAAAATCTTTATTATATATCTAAGGTTCTGAATGAATGAAGATATATGTATGTATCTTAGGTTCTCCATCAATTATATCCTCTTATATAATACTTATAGATTCCTTGTTTGTTATTATGATGATACTTTTTTATAGCCACATAGTAGGGAACTCTAGAATTTATTGTCAACCAAGTAGATGAGGGTCACTATACAATTTTCCTCAACCAAGGAGAGATAATGTTACTCTAGATTTATTGGCATCCAGGGTGACCATTGTTTTTTGGGATGTTGGGACCAAACCCATGTATAGGCTACCAATATATCCATTTGATGGGAATTATGACCCACATAGATCGAAGCCACATAATATGACATATTAAACCTTTTAAGGTCATGTGATAGGGACCTAACCATAATTTTTAACATCATCTGGTATGGAATTCTAGGAGGAGTGTTCCTAGTTGTGGTTTGGTGTGGAACTTAAGCAGAAAAAATCCACGGAACATGGAAAAGATGAATGCTTCCATATTAAATTAGACCCTACTTCAGATACAGCCCAGAGAGGACACTGTTGATTTTGCTTGTTGGGTTTGTGCATCATAGAGACTTCTTACATATACCATTTGGATGGGAATATATTCCCCTGTAGTTTGGTATGTCTACCAGGGGAGTATGACCCTTTGAGAGAAAAGGATGTGGGCTACACTTGTGAAGGACACCCCTTAAAATGTACCATGAGTGATGTCTTGACTCATAGTATTTTTAGGGGTTTATTTTGGGACAAATTCTTAAAGAGGATTCCCAATGAGGGGGGGGGGTGATTTCTCATTTTAGGGATGATATGATATATATCTCGGGCATTAAAAAACACCATACAATCCATGTTATGGTTGGTATTAGAGTTATCATAGTTTATTTCTTTAGCTGTATCGTGTGGTTAGTGTGATCATCACTAATCTCTAGTCCAACATAAATCATGATTGGTGTGAGAAACAAGAGGATATTAATGTTTCTACAGACCACACACTTTTCCTCTTTCGCTGGTGGAAGAGGCTGGGGATACGGTTGATGATGCCATGGCTATGAAGGAAGAGGTCGTGGCTATGATTCCTCTATATATTCAATTTAAATTGGATATGGGTCCAATGTATGGAATGAATGGAGGTGAAGTGTGTCAAGATGAACAAGGTGGAAACCTCCAACATGACATTATAGGGGATTAACTTAGGATGATTTCACTAAAATTGGTTCTACAGTTAAAGGATAATCTTATTCCATGTTGAAGAGAAAAGAAATTGTGATCATTGCCCTCCCTAATGAGAACCCCTGGCTAGAGGTCTCAAAGATGAAAGAGATCAAACATAGTCTTATCTTCAGAATCCCTGACCGAGAACACTGCAACATTATTTATTGGTAGAGGGTCGACATGAACATAGATATTCAAATCTACAAACATCTCGAGGATCCTTACCCTCTTATACGAAAAGTGAGGGAAATATATGACCGTAGAAATTAAAATCCATATAGGAGAGAAGTTGATGTGCCTTTACCTTTAATTTTGTAAATAAAGAGGTCATTATGGAGTATTCAACTAGATTCATTCTAGAGAAGGGTTTCCAAAATGGTGAATCCCTCCGATGAATTGTTTTAAAGGAGGCTTTAAAAAAGGCTCATTTAGTCTGAAAGGTGAGGTGAACTATGGAGGACCACACATGGGGTGATCCTCGCAAGGGGTCTCCACGTTTGTAGTATTGGGTGAAATAGTTTCACCATAATAAATGAAAAAACATGATGATTCTATTTCTTTGATACTTGAGTCAGGAATTAAATGATCTCCATAGGTATTCTTGGAAATGTGAAGAAATAGTTATTATTTTAGTAAGGGAGAGTCTCACTAGTCTTCTCAAATTAAGAGTTTGGGAGAATATGTTATGGAAGTGTTGTTTATTTTAAACACAGAAAAGAATTAAGTCTCTCTATCCACCATTAATTACCTCTTATTAGGTGTTATTAAAATACCACGGAGGATTCATAGGGCATGAACAAATCATTTGGGAGATCAGTGAAACAATAAGCCTTCGAAGAAAATCATCAGTACAGATGAAGGCCCCAAGGGTATATTTATAGGAAAATATGGTACCCTATGTGAAAGTTTTTGGTTGTAAAAGCGGGGTGTCATGAAATTAATTTGATTCTGACAGTGATTGGTCATACATTGGGAAAATCATTTCTTGAATCTTCGAAAATATTGGCATTCGGCATTTATCTTATCCTCCTTTTTAAGGCATTTACCTTTTCACTTAATCATCCATGTCATTAAAAGGAGTTTCAATAGTTACATTGGTTTTTTTCATAAGAATATTTTATAATTGTATTTAAAAGAAAAATTGATATGTATATATGATAATTCATCCTTGATTATTCTTTTAAAAAAATTTATAGTTGACCAACCAATGTAGTTTCTGATAGATATAAAAAATACAGTCAAAACATAGGACGTAAACATAATTGTTTGAGTTGTTTTTTTCAACATTGTAATTAGTGAAATAAATGTATTAAAATATTTAAAATATGATGAATCATGTGAATAATCAAAATAATTGTATTATGCAAGATGATAAATTTACATGTGACAATTCAGATGTAATATAAGGGATTTCGTCTCAATATCATTATGTTGAGGAATTTCATAATGATATAAACCTTTATTCTTTTATACTATGTAAATAAAGACCCTTTGACATTACATACCCCTATTTTATCTATTCTCATGTAATTTAATGTTTTTTAAATGATATTATTTCTTGGTGGTTATTATTTAAACTTTCAATGTGGTATGAGACATTTTGAATGTTTAATTAATTAACTTCTAAATATTTTTATCCATGAAAATATTCTTGTAATTCAATTACATGGTTATATATATGGATATAAAAGAGGTATAGAAGAAAATTTGTGTCTATTTTTAATATAATTTTATGTTTTTTAAAATTTATCTTTTAAACATTTTACATGGAACCTATTGAAAAATGAAAATTTAATGTTCTATTCTTAACATACACAACGACAATGACTTTTACTCCTCCAATGAAATTATTTAATTTTTCACTTCATTTTCAAGATTTCATGTTCTCTTACATGAATAATCCTATTTTTCTTTATGGTTATATTGTTATTGAAAATGGTTTTTTAAAAATAATTGTTTGTTTTTTATTGAAAATGTACTTTTTGAATGAAAATATTATTTTGCCTTATGAAAGTGATTTACGTAATAGTTTAAAAGTGTTTTCCAATGATGATATGTTTTATTGATTTTATAGTTCAATAAAATTATAAAGTATGGGTGGACCCAAATATCATTAGGTGATCCCATTGTTTATTAAAGTTTGGGTGCACCATGATCATGTTCCAATGAATTGGGTAATGATTATATTATCTGGATAACAATACTGGAAATTAGAAAATAGTCAGTCCAATTTGTAAGGGTTCTATTGGGGTTTAATATGGGTTTTTCAAGTGTTATATGTGATGATTACTGAAGGTACATAAATTAATTTCCTTTTTTGTTAATTAGTTTCATGAAAATCATTAGTTTATCAATCATAAAGGAAATTATCTTTTTAAATGACTGTTATTTACATTTTGGGGTTAAATGATATTCTTTCAAGAAAGGGTTTTTTCATTAGTTTTAATTATTATCAATATAATAATGGTTTCTTTATTTTTATATCCATTACTATTCTTTTTATTCTCATTACTCGTTTTTTCATGGGATATAAGTATGATTAATGGATTTGATAAGTAAATGCTCAATGTGATAAAGTATTTTCATAAAAGATATCATGCTTTATTTTAAAAGTTATATATCATGGGAAAATAAATAATAATCCAAAATTTTAATTTCATATATTATGTCTTTTCTATATATGAGTTTTAAAATAATTCCCTAGATCTCTAAAACTGAAAATATATTGAATGTGAAAGAACATAACTTCATGACTAAAACTCATGTTTGTTAAACTTTTACGGTCTGGGCCATGTAGGATGGATAATGGATGAATTATATTTTCTAAATCAATCATTGTTTTTTAATTATATATCACTAAATTCTAAAGGCATATCTTATAATTTCCCTTATCCCCTATATATGTAATATGTTCACCTTCTGAGATTTTTTAATGTCCAAGATCATCTCTCTTACTGCCCAAATTTCTTTTAATTCAAATTCAATAGGGAGGTGAATCTCTACCCATAAATTATTTGGTAGGGAATCATTACAATGGGTGTCTTGTAGGTAGTCATATAATTCTGTAATTTATCATTCAACATTTGGCTATAATATTTTATATTTTTTTGACCATCTTATCTAGAATTCCATTAATATATTATTTTGATACATCATCTTGTCAATTTATTTGGATGATGTGGTTTTGCGGTTTTATGATTAACCCCGTACTTTCCCAAATATTAATCTTCTATATTATTATAAAAGATAGTACGTTATTCATTTTTATGTCCTTTGAAACACCAAACCTAATTGACCTGTTATACCTATAAAAATTAAATAAACCGTAGCATAATCTATCCTAGTGGTTTTTTCTTCCACACATATTAATACATAATCCATTTAATGAAAAATAAAATAATTAAAATTTTAAACTAGAAATGGGTCCATGAATTCTATTCTCCATACTGAAAAACAATTTTAAAATCAAATGCGATTTTTAGGAAATTCATGTCCTTTATGAGATAATTCAATGAAAATTTCGAAATTTTAATTTCTCACAAAAATTCACCTGCATATTTAAATAATGTTGGAAAATAAATTATAGATTATAAGAATTTTCATTTAATACATTGAAGTCCAAAATGTACTTACCATTCTATTGTGTGATGGAATTCAAAAAATAATTCAATTTTATTTTCAGGAAAACATATTCTCATCACATGATCAATACAAAATTTCCACAGGTGTGGATCTTCCAAAATATAAAATTTACATTAAAAATTGATTTATTTCTTTTCATGGGAGCTAATATGAGAAGGATACTCTTTATTCAATAAAAATTTCAAAATATATGTAATCCAAGGTACTTCAACATCCATAATTTTGAGATTTTCTATTGCTATATTATCATTTAGTGGTTTTTAAACAGTTATTTCTTCTTTAGAAATGTTTTTCTGTCTACATCAATGTTTTACCACATGATTTTCATATCCCTTCAAACATTAAATATTAAATATAAAATCATTGATAATAAGAATCCATATTAAAACCCTTATATAATAATTTACCAAATGATTTTCTAATCAGAAATAAAGACAAATTTCGTTACAAAAAAATGGGTTTTGGATATTCTAAAGAAACATATTCAAGGAAATCATGTGTAGTGGTTCTTTAGTTAACCTGATTATTAGCAAATTTTACTAAGGTATAATATATGACATTTGGTATTCCTATAATAATTAAAATCGGCCTACTCCCACATATTGGTTCTATTCATCATAATTAATCATTAATGGATGTTCCCAATTTGGTTGTTTCATTATTGGGGGGGGGGATACTAATTTTCATATATTTCTCAAATGCATACCGACATCATTTTTTAAAATAAAATAAGCACAATTTAAATTAAATATATAATGTGGAAAAGATTGTTTACTAAAATCATTTATGAATATTTATATAAACTGATATTTTCTATGAAATATCTATCATGTTTCACAGAAGTGTGGTATGGAAATAAATTTAATACATTATCATTAAATTTATCTAACTTTTTTTTATGAAATGGTATTCCTTAATAATATCACATTTCCTATCATGAATTAAAAATGCTATAGTTTTAAAAAATGTATCTTTGGAAGACATTTTCAAAAAAATTTCAATATTTCACAATCCATAATCATAGGAATTTAAATAATAATAATTAATTCATTGAGAGAGACCTACAATATATCTTATGTTTGATCAAATAATATAATTTCCATGAACCTTTGGAATATACTTGGGGAATTTCACAACCAAAAAAGAATACTATTATTGAAAATTGTTCCAAAAGGACATGTTAGGTTTGTATTCATGTAGTCTTCTAGAGTAATGGGTTCCTAAAATAACCTAAAAACCGATCCAAAATAAAATGATGTATTCTCCCCATGAACAAATCATGCATTTGGTAAATGAGTCAAAGGGGAAAGTAGATTTTTTGGTGACTTGACCTTGAAGAAAATAATCAATGAAAAATTGTCTAAATACACTAAACTCTTATGGGAAACATTTAATTATGATCAGTTTTCATAATGGTAAAATTGGGTTTCCTACAAACTAATAGGATTTTGATGACCCATGGTTAATTTAATGATTCATAAATGATATAATCAGTTGATAAAATTATTATTACCTTCACTATTAATTCTATAGTGGAGGTGATTATCCTCATCAATGATATATAAAAGGTGTGAAATCCCTCTCTATCAAGAGTCTATATGTTTTAGTTTTGGGTGAAATTATAGAGAAATCCCCTATCAACAAACATATTTCTCATATATTTATTCTTAAATGAAATATATATTTTTTCTATTGGGTGGTGAAAAAATTATTTTAAATAACACTATAAATATTTTTCATTGTATTACATATACAAAAAGTTATTAGTTCATCAACATTTTTCATGTAAAGATAATGAATTTTCTATTATTAACTCCCAAATCCTACTTATGCTAAAACCTCATGTTACAAATTTTATGTTCTTTTCTGTAAGTATTTCAACCAAGCGTCCAGATTCTTCTAGTTAGTTTTCTATCAAATCTCATTTTGATGAGTAATTGATTAGGTTTTAGTCATTATTGATTAATAATTTTTAGAAAAAGACACAAAAGTGCTTATCCTCTATTGATTATTGAGGTAAGCTTGTAGAAATCTTAATTAATCTTTACCAATACCCAAAAATAGTTTTAATGGTTTCTTATTAGAAGGATTATAACTATTCCATGGTTATTTTACACTTAGATGTGGGGAAAAATATTTTCATAAGACACCTTTTAGGATCATTCCATTCATTAACATCACCATGATCAAGGATATATTGTAACACCCAATGTTTTTCTAAAAATAAATAGAAATTCATAGTACTTTGTTTTAAGTAGATATTTATAACTGGCCTTTAAAACATAACTTTTCCACTTCTATGTTTTGAATTTCAAGAAACTATCATCTACAATTGTGTTCAGTATGTTATTTGGAGTCTATTGGAACCAACCTGTTTATTTGTGAATATTAACATACCGTTATGAATAGTAATATGAATATTAATATGACCCTAATGAATAGTAAATTGAATTATTATTTTATTTTCTTATGGCTCTAAGATAATGACATCTTGATTAATTTTTCGATTTCGTATAAAAGCAATTATAGTTTTTAAATAATTAATTTTTGAATTAATTATGATTTTTTTAGAAATTAAATTAAAAATAATTAAAAAATTATTTTCGAAAAATAGACTACATTTTTTAAGTCTACATGTTGACAAATGTTTAGGGTGAAATATAGGAATTTTTTGGAAATAGTTGATTTTTCGATGAATAATAAAAAATACACTTTTTAGTTTCAGTGTGTTAATGAATTCATTAATATATATAATATTGGTTTCATAAATCTGGTATAATTTTTTATAGTTAAATAATATATGAGGAGTCCAAAGTGGATTGTATTATGGGAAAATACCATGGGCAAGCCCATGGTTTTGCAAATACCACACATGAGGTGTCCCTAGGAAATTATTAAAATGTTCCCTTACATTTCCAATAAATACCAGCCCATTCCTTCATTAATTTCATTCCCAATTCCTCCTCAAAAAATATATGGCCTATTTAACTTCATATTAGTCCTCACAAGGTTTTCTCAATCCCCTAAGTACCCAACATTCATGTTCTATGGGTTACTCTACATGGTAAGAAAATTGTCAATTTTCATCTTTTTTCCATTCAAGTTCTCTTTTATGTGGTATAACATTAAAGTATCCATACCAGGTTATTATTTCCTTATTATTAATTATATACACTATATTATTATTTATTTTGGCATGGGTGACCCTTTTACCCTCTCTTTTTAATATTTTCAAAGACCATGTTGTGATGCCGTTAGGCTGCCGAATGTTTATAAGGGATTTCTTAATTATTATTCTATTTTGAGTTTAATTCATTTCTTATTATTTCTTCATCTATTCTAACCCAAGAGGCATGAAATCTCCATAAATAATGTATGTTCTTGATGTTCTAATGTTAATGTAAAATTCATCATCATTATTTTTCTCCTCACCCACTTATTCAGGGAATAAAAACATTGTCGGTGATGTGTCGAATTACTGACATCGTGGATGATGTGGTTTCTATTTTCAATAACTCATTAAATCATGGTTATGAAACCATTTTTATGGTTGAACCAAGTTATAATATATGTATTATATCTCATTCATGGTTCTTTATTTATTTTTAATACATGGTTTTAATTTATAAAATGGAATGAGTTCATTTTTTCAAAGAACCTCTAAAATGATCTAAATGAACACATTAATGTTCTAACTTATGAATCATCCTCATGTAAGAATTAAAAATGATAAATATTATAATTTATTTTATAGGATATATGTAAATACTACTCTATTACAATTCTATAGTTTCACTTCCAATCGACAAGAATGTCCACCATGAACCAATCACATAAATCATGTAAGGAACTCACCCAAAAACATTGCAAGGAGAAAAATAATAACAATTAAAGGGTGAACGAATGTTATGAAATGATAATATAAGATGTTATAAATATGAAAGTGTTTCTGTGAAATACTAATAACACTCTTTTAACCATTATACAAGATGTTTAGACAAGTTTGAAGTAAGACAAACCCGAGGTAAGGGAATTCGAAACTAAATTTCCATTCATTGGGTTAACATTCTACTTCATTATTAATGTGGTACTATGATTTTTTTGGAGATGAATTTTGTTTATATTATGTTTAATTATGTGTATTTATAGAGTATATACATATTATATCCACTCTATTAAGTCTCACTTCATGTATATGATGTTTATAAGGGACTTTTTAAAAAATACTCTTTTAAAATTCTATTTTACAAAATTCAAAAGCAATGTTTTTATGCAATTATTCATGTTTTATGATTATGTTATGGTTCTTGTGAATTGTTTATGAAGAACTATGGGACCTATATTTCCCTCCAATTCATTTTTTATGATTACTTTCGACTTTGGGTGTATGGTTACTCCACGTGTAATTGCGATGGTTACACAAAGTATGGTAGCCTTAAGGATTAGAAATTAAACAGTAGCCAAGAATGGTTATAATATTATTTAAGTAATTCCCCCAAGATACAGTAGAACATGAGGAAAACTCAGAGAAGGTAGAAAAGATATGAAAATAACATATGGAAAGACTTCTCTTTCGAGGTAGGTGACTGTGTTTTCCTTAAAATCTCTCCTTGGAAAAGTATGATGTGTTTCTGTAAGAAAGGGAAGATAAGTCCACATTTCATCGGCCCATTTGAAATCATGGAGAAAGTTGGAATAGTTGCATACCATGTATCTTTTCATCTGATATTGTTTCAGGTACACAATGTTTTTCACGTTTTGATGTTGAGAAAGTATGTTCCAGATTCATCACATGTCTTGATCCCAGAAGCAGTTTAGTTGGAAGAGAACCTTTCTTATAAAGAGAATCACGTTTCGATTCATGATCGAAGGGAACATGTACTGTAGAATAATTTAATCAACTAGGTTATTGTTTTTTGGAGAAACCGCATGGTTGAAAAAGCAACATGAGAGTCTAAAAATTCTATGGGGGAAATGTACCGTCATTTGTTTAATAAGTAAATAACATTACGATGAGGGAATTTCTAGATGGTGGGGATAATGTAACACCCCATGTTTTTCGAAAAATAAATATAAATGCATGGAACTTTGTTTTAATTATATATTTATAAATATCGTTTAAATCATAATTTTTCCCCTTCTATGTAATGAATTTCAAGAAACTGGCATCTATAATTATGTTCAGTATGTTTTTTGGAGTCTATTGGAACAAACTAGTTTTTTTGGGAATTGTAACATAACATTATGAATAGTAATATGGACCTCATGTATAGTAAATTGCATTATTATTTTAATTTCATATGGATTTGAGATAATGATATCTTGATTAATTTTTCAATGTCATATAAAAGAAGTGATAGTTTTTATATAATTATTTTTTGAATTAAGTATGATTTTATTAAAAAATTAAATTAAAACTATTTCAAAAATAATATTCAAAAAATGAATTCATTTATAAAATATACACATCGATAAATTGTTAGGGTGAAATTTGGGAATTTTTCTGAAATAGTTGATATTTCTGTGAATAGTAAAAAATACAGTTATTAGTTTCGGTGTGTTAATGTAATCATTAATTATATAATAATGATGTCATAAATCTGGTATAATTTTTTATAGTTAAATAAGATGTGAGGAGTCCCAAGTGGCTTATACTATGGGAAAATACCATGGGAAATACCTTGGTTTTTCAAATACCACCCATGAGGTATCCCTTGGAAATTATTAAAATATTCCCTTACTTTTCTTATAAATACCAACCCATTACTTCATTAAATCCATTCCCAATTCCTCCTCAATGAAGCTCTAGAATCCTTACCTTATTAGTAGTCCTCCCAAGGTTTCCACAAGCCCCCAAGGTCCTAACATTCATGTTCTAAGGGATACTCTACAAGGTAAAAAAATTCTCAATTTTATTCTTTTTCCATTCAAGTTCACTTTTATGTGGTATAACTTTCACATTTCCATAAAATGTTCGTATTTCCTTATTATTAATGATCTAATCTATATATTTATTAATTTTTGGATGTGTGACCCTTTCCAACTCTCTTTTTAATATTTTCTAATACCATGTTGTGTTTCCGTTAGACTGCCGGATTTTTATAAGGGATTTCTCAATTATTATTTAATTTTGAGTTCCATTATTTTCTTATTAATTCTTAATATATTCATACCCAAGAAGCATGGAATATCCTTAAATAATGTATATTATTGATTTTCTCATGTTCATGTAAAATTCATTATCATTATTTTTCTCCTCACCCACTTATTCAAGGAATAAAAACATTGTCCGTGATGTGTCGAATTACCGACATCTTGGATGATAAGGTTTCAATTTTCATTAACTCATTCTTGTATGGTTAGAAAACCATTTTTATAGTTGAAACATGTTATAATATATGTATTATATCTAATCTATGGTTATGTAATTCTTTTTAATACATGTTTTTAATTTATAAAATGAAATGAGGTCGTTTTTATCAAAGAACCACTAAAATCATCTAAACGAACATCATTAATGTTCTAACTTATGTATCATATTCATTTAATAATTCAAAATGATAAATGGTATAATTTAGTTTATTGGATATATGTAAATTATACTCCATTCCAAATATATATTTTCACTTCTAATCAACAAGAATGACCACCATGAACCAATCTTAGAAATCATGTAAGGAACTCACCCAAAAACATTGCAAGGAGAAAAATACTAACAATTAATGGGTGAAATGATGTTATGAAATTATAATAAAAGATTTTATAAAAATGAAAATGTTTCTGTGAAATACTAATAACACTCTTTTAACCGTTATACAGGATGTTTAAAAAAATTTTGAAGTAAGATAAACCCGAGGTAAGGGAATTCTAAACCCAATTTCTATTCTTTGGGTTAATATTCCACATTATTATTTATGTGGTATTAAGATTGTTTGGGTGATTAATTATGTTTATATTATGTTCAATTATGTTTATTCACAGAGTATATACATATTCCATCCACTATATTAAGTCTCACTTCATGTATATTATGTTTATAAGGGAATTTTCTTTTAAAATCCACATTTAAAATGTTGTTTTAAAAAATTCAAAAGAAATGTTTTATGCAATTATTCATGTTGTATGATTATGTTATGGTTCTTGGGAATTGTTAATGAAGAAGACTGTAAAATATATTTCTCCTTAATTCATTGGGTATGATTATGTATGAGTTCGGCCATATGGTTACTCCAAGTGTAACTGTAATAGTTACACAAAGAAAGGTAGTCATGAGGGTTAAAAATTATAAGGTAGCCAATAATGGTTACAAGATTATTTAATTAATTCCCCCAAGATACCTTTATGATTATATTTATGTTCTCATGTTTTGTGTGGATCTTGTGTAAATATCATGTTACGCAAAGTAAGTATACATGGGTGACAAGAATGTCTTTTGAAAATGATTTCATATGTTACAAGTATTCATGGAATAATGTGATTCTTCCTTCTTTTCCATCCCTTACTGAGCTTTTTTGATGATCCAATGTTTTTAAATGATTTTCATAGGTTATTGGATGTGTAAAACAAGGAATTAAGCCATGTTAAATGTTTAAGAATTGTGAAGGAGTTTTTTTTTATGTTTTAATGATTTATATTTTGAATAAAATGGAAACTGTTTTATGGTATCCACTTTTTAATAATGTGTAATGTTATGAATGTATTGTCATAATTATCTAAAGCTCTATACTTGAAAAGATACTCAATGTAAAAGGAAGTATTCTCTTGACTAAATTAAATATTATGTACGTAATAAGGTTGGGTCCTTATAGTTGGTATCAAAGGATGATTTAGATAACTTTAGGGGTTAGGGTGATGTTAATAGAATACCATAAATGATTTTCACTCTATGTTTAATTTGAAATGTAATATTATTTAAAATTACCATGTTGCTTCATCTAAGACATGTTTGTTCAGAATGGTTGTCCACTGAAATAACTGGGATGCTGAAGAGGAGATGCACCGACAAAATGTCATTCTTCCGGAACTACAGCCCGGAATGGTAGGGATTGGAACCGAGAAGTTTTGTGATTGTAATGAATCAGCTAACGCAGGCAATAAATGGTGGTGGAATCCATGAAAGAGAACCAATAGTGGTACCACAACACAACATGATAGTAGTGGAACATTTTATGAGACATCATACTCTTACATTAATTGGATCTTCTGACTCAGTAGCAGCTGAAGGATGGACCAAATACCATGAAAATATATTCGATGTTTTGGGATGTTCAGACAATCCAAAGGTAAGTCATTCTATTTATCATTTTGAAGGTTAAGTTGATCAGTAGAGGTCAATGGAAGGGAATACCAGGGGTATAGATAATGTCAATACCTTAGAGTGGGATGAATTTAAAAGTCTTTTCCTTGAAAAATATTTTCCTAAGGTGGTGCGACTTAGAATGGAGAATCAATTACATGAATTGAAATAGAAGGAGAGAGATTCAGTGGTTGTGTATGAAGAGAACTTC
This sequence comes from Viscum album, assembly GCA_963277665.1. Taxonomy (NCBI): domain Eukaryota; kingdom Viridiplantae; phylum Streptophyta; class Magnoliopsida; order Santalales; family Viscaceae; genus Viscum; species Viscum album. The sequence goes on along the minus strand of OY728134.1, from coordinate 1,390,367,728 downwards.
ACCCAACTGGCTAGGTATGCTCCAAATCATTTTCTGGATCATTATAGAAAAATGAACTGCTTTTACTCAGGACTGAAGCCAAGTGATCTAAGGGCATTGGCCTCCCGTGAATTCAAAAGTTTTGAGAAACTTGTCCGATGTGCTGAGACAGTAGAGATGGAGTTTGCTGATGATCATGTGCATTTTGGGAACAAAGAGAAAAAGAGGTCTAGTTTTCACGAAATGGGTAAGAATCAACCAAAGAAATCTAATGGTAAGAAATTCCAATTTCCATTTTGTGAAAAGTGTGGAAATAAAACCCCTAGGGAATGTATTAGGAAAAATAGGAAGTGTTTTAAATGTTGTAAATTTGGACATATGGATCGAGATTACAATGAAAATGATCCAAAGACTCTAAAGTGTTTTAAATTTTATGAAATGGGTCATTATAAAAATGCCTTCCCTAAGAGAGATCTGAATGATGCAATGAGTCCAGACTACAAGCATAAAGGTTTAATGAGATCCTTTACGACTAAATCAATAGATGTCGGACCATCCAATGAAGATGTATCAGGTACATTGTTTCTTAACTCAGAATTCTCTAATATTTTGTTTCATTCAAGGTTTATACATTCCATCATATCTGAGAAATTTTCTAGTAAATTTGAAATATCACCTCAACAAATGAGAACCAAATATGTTGTTAAAACACCCGGAAGAAATGTTATAATAAAGATGAATTATAAGAATCTTTCTATTGTTTTCTGTGGAAGTACTTTACCTGAAAACCTTGTTGTTTTACCCTTATTCGAGTTTGATATTATTCTGGGCATGGATTGGATTTTTGATTATCATGTTAAGATTGACTTTAGATCTAAAGAAGTAGTTTTTCAGAAAGAGTTTCAGTTTGTATACTAGAATGAACCCATACAATTGATAACATATCAGGAAGCTTCGAAACTATTGAAAGATGGAAATGAAAGTTATCTTGCTCATATTTTTGAAAACAAGGGAACTATTGAAATTATTGATGTGCCATTGATAAATGAATGCCTTGATGTTTTTCCGGATGAGTTACCTGGTGTCATACCTGATCAATAAGTCGAATTCAAAATTGACTTAGTTACTGAATCTAAGGCAATTTCGAAACCCCCTTATCGTATGGCTCCAATATAACTTCTTGAATTGAAAAATCAGTTGCACTATTTTCTTGAAAAAGGATTCATTCATCCTATAACCTCACCATGGTGACCTCTTGTTTTGTTTTTCAATATGAACGATGGTTCCATGAGTATTTGCATTGATTATAGAGCATTAAATAACATCACTATTTAAAACAATTATCCTTTACCTCAAATCGATGACTTGTTTGATCGGCTCTAGGGAGCTCAGTACTTTTCCAATATTGACTTGAGATCTAGATACCATCAGCTGAAGGTTGAGAAGGACGACATCTAGAAAACAGCCTTTCGTACTAGATATGGTCATTATGAATTTGTTGTTTTTCCATTTGGATTAACTAATGGACTAGAAGTATTTATGAATCTTATGAATAGAGTATTTCATGGGTTCTTGGATAAGTTTGTGGATGTATTTATTGATGAAATTCTGGTATTTTATAAAAATAAAAAGGAGCATGAAAAACATCTAAGGGTTGTTTTACAAACAATAAAAAATTTAAACTAGATGGAATGTTCAGAAAGTGTGATTTTTGGTTTCAATAGATTTCTTTTCTTGGGAACATTGTAAATAATTATGGAATAATAGTTGATCCATCCAAAACAAAAGTAGTTGATGAATGGACAAGACCCACAAATGTTACATAGATTCATAGTTTTCTGGGATTAGCAGGTTATTACTGACGATTTTTTAAGAACTTCTCACAGTTATCTAGACCGATAACTATGTTATCATGAAAAGGGGGTAATTTTTTTGGACATGAGAATGTGATGTTTTTTTCAGGTACTGAAGATGATATTGGTGAATGCTCCAGTTTTGGCCTTACCTTCCCGGAAAGGTGAGTTTTTCATGTATAGTGATGCTTCTTTGAAGGGAAATGGTTGTGTTTTGATGCTGAATGATTTGGTAATTGCCTATTCTTCGAAACAACTTAAACCTCATGAGCTAAATTATCCGACACATAATTTGGAATTGGCGTATGTGGTTTTTCGATTTTAAAATTTGAGGCATCATTTATACTGAACCAAATGTAAAATATATATTGTCCATAAAAGTTTGAAGTATATAGTCACATAGAAGGAATTAAACCTGAGATAGAGAAGATGGCTATAACTGATAAAGGATTTGTGACTACACAATAAATTCCCATCATGGGAAAGAAAAAAAAGTTGTGGATGCCATAATTTAGAAACATCTTGCATTATTAACCATGATACATTTAGAAAATTATCTCTTGATTAATGAATTTATGAATTTTGGCATATACGTTGTTGGTGTAGGGAATACCTCTATTTTGATTCAGGTTTCGGTGTAGTCTTCATTGTTAGACAAGATTAAGTACGCGCAGAAAAAAACTGTGAGCTACAGACTAAGGTAGAATTGATTAAAATGGGTAATCTGCAATAATTTAATCTTGATAAAGATTGTTTTTTTATGATTTGGAAAAATGATGTGTGTGCCTAGTGATTCTCAGTTGATGAATGATTTGTTGTGCGAAGCTCATAGTTCTCCATTTTTTGTTTATCGTGGAAGTACTAATATGTACAGAGGCCTTCGGGAGTATTATTGGTGGGATGGAATGAAAAGAGATATTGATGATTTTACAATGAAATGTTTGACGTGTCAACAGGTTATAGCAGAGTAGCAGTTACCGAGGGGGATGCTTTAGCCCTTTCCAGTTCCAGAGTTGAAATGGGAGAATGTATCCATGGTCTTTGAGGTGGTACTACCAAAGACTTCTCGAGGTAACAATGCGATTTGGGTTATTATTGATCGAATAAAAAAATATTCACATTTTTGTTCTATTTGTGATACAATTAATTTGGATCACCTTTCTCATTTGTAACTTAAGTAGATTATCATGTTACATGGAGTTCCACTATCCGTTGTATCTGACCATGATCCAAGGATCCCATCAATCATTTGGAAAGGACATCAGAAGTTGTTGGGAACAGAGTTAAATTTCAGTACATATTTTCATCCTCAATCAGATGGGCAGTAAGAAAGAATGATTCAAATGTTGGAGGATATGTTTCTATCATGTTTAATGGACTATCAAGGATGTTGGGATCAATATCTTTCTTTAGCTGAGTTTTCTTATAATAACAGTTTTCATTCCAGTATTCAGATGGAACATTTTGAGTATTTGTATGGGAAATGGTGCCAGACTACAGCGTTTTTGGATGAAGTCAGTGAAAGAATGTTGATGGGGACAGAGTTAGTAGAAGAAGTGGCTGAGAAAGTGAAGATGATCCAGCAACACACAAGGATAGCTCAGAGCGGGCAGAAAAGATATCAAATAATATAAGGAAAGACTTCTCTTTTGAGGTAGGTGACCGTGTTTTCCTTAAAATATATCCTTGGAATAGTGTGATGTGTTTCAGTAAGGGAAGCTATGTCCACATTTCATCAGTCCTTTTGAAATCTTGTAGAATGTGGGAATAGTTGCATACTGCGTAGCTTTTCCTCCATGCTTGTTTTAGGTATACAATGTCTTTCATGTTTCAATGTTGAGAATGTATGTGCTCGATTCATCTCATGTATTGAGCCCAGAAGCAGTTCAGTTGGAAGAGAACCTTTCTTAAAAATATAAAGCAGTTCAGATTCTGGATTGAAGGGAACAAGTATTGCGGAATAAAGTAATCCACCAGGTTAAGGTTTTTTGGAAAAGCCACATGGTTGAAAAAGCTACATGAGTGTATGAAAATTCTATGAGGGAAAACTACCCTCAGTTGTTTAATAAGTAAATAAAATTACGAGGAAGCAATTTCCATAAGGTGGGGATAATGTAACACCTCATGTTTTTCTAAAAATAAATAGAAATGAATTGAACTTTGTTATAAGTAGATATTTATAACTATCCTTTAAAATGTAACTTTTCTACTTCTATGTTTTGAAATTTCAAGAAACTGTCATCTACATTTGTGTTCAGTTTCTTTTTTGGAGTCTATTGGAACTAACTTATTTTTTAGTAATAGTAACATACCTTGTTGAATAGTAATATGAATTGTAATATGACACAAATGAATAGTAAATTATATTATTATTTTATTTTCTTATGGATTTAAGATAATGACATCTTGATTAATTTTTCAATGTCATATAAAAGCAGTTGTTGTTTTTAAATAATTAATTTTTGAATTAAGTATGATATTATTTAAAAATTAATATAAAAATATTTAAAAAATTATTTCCGAACAATTGACTTAATTTTTGAAATCTACATGTCAATAAATGGTTAGGATGAAATTTGGGAATTTTTCTGAAATAGTTTATTTTTCGGTGAGTAGTAAAAAATACAGTTTTTAGTTTCGCTGTGTTAAGGACATCATTAATGATATAATAATGATGTCATAAATCTGGTCGAATTTTTTTAGTTAAATATGATGCGAGGAGTGCCAAGTAGCTTATTACATGGGAAAATACCATGGGTAAGCCCATGGTTTTGCAAATACCACACACAAGGTGTCCCTTGAAAATTATTAAACTTTTCCCTTACTTTTACAATAAATACCAACCCATTCCTTCATTAGCATCATTCCCAATTCCTAATCAACGATTCTATGGACTCCTTACCTTCATATTTGTCCTCCCAAGGTTTCCTCAAGCCCTCAAGGACCCAACATTCATGTTCTAAGGGTTACACTATAAGGTCAGAAAATTCACAATTTTCTTCTTTTTCCAATCAAGTTCAATTTTATGTTGTATAACTTTCAAATTTCCATACCATATTGTTATTTCATTCTTATTCATGATCTAAAAAATATTATTATTCATTTATGGATGGGTGACCCTTTTCCCCTCTCTTGTTAATATTTTTTAAAACCATGTTGTGTTTCCGTTAGGATGCCGAATATTTATAAGGGATTTCTCAATTATTATTATTTTTTGAGTTCCATTATATACTTATTAATTATTCATCTCTTTTTAACCAATAGGCATGAAATATCCAGAAATAATGTATATTATGTATGTTCTCGTGTTCATGGAAAATTCAGCATCATTATTTTTCTCCTCACCCACTTATTCAAGGAATAAAAACCTTGTCCGTGATGTGTCGAATTACCGACAACGTGGATTATCTGGTTTCAATTTTCATTAAATCATTCAAGTATGGTTATGAAACAATTTTTTTGGTTGAAACAAGTTATAATATATGTATTATAGCTCATCCATAGTTCTATAATTCTTCTTAATACATGGTTTTAATTTATAAAACGAAATGAGGTCGTTTTTATCAAAGAACCACTAAAATGAACTAAAAGAACATCATTAATGTTCTAAATTATGAATCATCCTCATGTAATAATTAAAAATGCTAAATGGTATAATTTATGTTACTGGATATATTTAAATACTACTCCATTCAAATTCTGTAGTTTCACTTCCTATCAACAAGAATGTCCATCATGAACAAATATTAGAAATCATGTGATGAACTCACTCAAAAACATTGCAAGGAGAAAAATAATAGCAATTAATGGGTGAAAAGATGTTATTAAATGATAATATAATATTTTATAAACATGAAAATTATTCTTTAAAATACTAATAACACTCTTTTATCCATTATATAAGAAGTTTAATATTGTTTTTAGTAAGACAAACTCGAGGCAAGGGAATTCTAAACCCAATTTCCATTCTTTCGGTTAACATTTTACTTCATTATTTATATGTTATTAAGATTGTTTGTGTGATGAATTTTGTTTATATTATGTTGAATTGTGTGTATTTACAGAGTATATACATATTACATCCACTCTATTAAGTCTCACTTCAAGTATATGATGTTAATAAAGGACTTTTCATTTAGAATCCTCTTTTAAAATTAAGTTTTACAAAATTCAAAAGCAATGTTTTTTTGGAATTATTCATGATGTATGATTATTTTATGGTTCTTGGGAATTGTTTATGATGAAGGGGGGACCTATATTTCCCTCTAATTCATTGTTTGTGATTATGTTGGAGGTCAACCCTATAGTTACTCCAAGTGTAACTGCGATGATTACACAAATTAAGGTAGGTGTGAGGGTTACAAATTATAAGGTAGCCTAGAATGGTTACAAGATTGTTTATGTATTTCCCCCAAGATACCTTTATGATTATATTTATGTTCTCATGTTTCTTTGAAACTTGTCTAAATCTCATGTTACACAATTTTAGTATATTTTGGTGACAAGAATGTATTTTGAAAATGCTTTCATACGTTATGAGTATTTATTGAATAATGTGATGTTTCATTCTTTTCCATCCCTTACGGAAATTTTATGCAGATCCCATGGTTTTAAATGAATTTCACAAGTTAATGGATGTGTAATACAATGAATGAAGCTATGTTAAATGTTGCAGAATTGTCATGGAGTCTTTTTTTATGTTTTAATGTTTTATATTTTGAGTAAAATGGAAACTGTTTTATGGTATCCACTCTGTAATAATGTGTAATGTTATGAATGTATTATCGTAATTATGTAAAGCTCAAAACATGAAAATATCCTCAATGTAAAAGGAAGTGTTCTCTTGACTAATTCATGATTATGTATGTAATAAGGTTGGGTCCTTATAGTTTGTATCAGATGATGGTTTAGATAACTTTAGGGGTTAGGGTGATGTTAATAGAATACAATAAATGATTTTCAATCTATTTTTATTTTGAAATGATACAGAATTTAAAATTACCATGTTGCTTCATCTAAGTCAAGTTTGTTTAGAATGGTTGTCCGGAGAAGGAATAGGGATGGTGAAGAGGAGAGGCACTGATAGAATGACATCCTTCAGGAACTATAGCCCAAAATGTTAGGGATTGGAACCGATCAGTTTTTTATTGTAATGGCTCAGCTAACGCGTGCAATAAATGGTGGTGGAATCCTTGAAAGAGAACCAATAATGGAACCACAACGGGACATGACAGTAGTGGAACATTTTATGAGACATCATACTCTTACATTCAATGGATATTCTGACCCAGTAACACCTGAAGGATTGATCAAATCCATTGAAAAGATATTCGATGTTTTGGGATGTTCAGACAATCAAAAGGTATGCCTTTACATTTATCGTTTTTAAGGGGAAGTTGATCAGTTGTGGTCAATGGTAAGGAATATCAGGGGTAGATAGGATTTTGATGCATTACAGTGGGATGCATTTAAAAGCCTTTTCCTTGAAAAATGCTTTCCTAAGGTGGTGCGACTTATAATGGAGAACCAATTCCAGGAATTGAAACCAAAGGAGAAAGATTTAGTGGTTGTGTATGAAGAGAACTTCACTCGACCGGCTAGGTATGCTCCAAATCATATTCTGGATCTTTATAGCAAAATCAGCAGATTTTACTCAGGATTGAAGCCATGTTATCGAAGGGTGTTTGACTCTCGTGAATTCAAAATTTATGAGAAACTTGTCTAATGTGCTGAGAGGGTAGAGATGGAGTTTTTTGATGATCACGAGCATTTTGGAAACAAAGAGAAGAAGAGTACCAGTTAGAAAGTAATGGGTAAAAATCAACCAAAGAAATCTGATGGTAAGAAAATCTAATTTCCAGTTTGTGAAAATTGTGGCAAGAAACCCCCTAGGGAATGCATTAGAAAAACTAGGAAGAGTTTTAAATGTGGTATGTTTGGAAATATGGCTCGAGATTACAATTAAAATGATCATAAGACTGTAAAGTGTTTTAAATGTGGTGAAATGGGTCATTATGCAAATTCCTACCCAAAGAGATATCTGAATGATGCAAAGAAGCCAGACTACATATAGAAAGGTGTAATGAGATCCTTTACGACTATGTCAGCTGATGTCGGACCATCCAATGAAGATGTATCAGGTACATTTTTTGTTCAATCATATTTTTATAAAGTTTCGATTGATACAGGGTCTACACATTCCTTCAATTCTGAGAAATTTTCTGGTAAATCGGAAATATCACCTCAGCAAATAAGACCCGAACATGTTGTTAAAACACCAGGGGGAAAACTTATTAACATAGAGGAATTTTAAGAATCAATATATTGTTTTCTATAGAAAGGCTTTACATACAAACCTTGTTGTTTTACCCTTAGTTGAGTTTGAAATTATTTTGGGTATGGATTGGCTTTCTGATTATCATGCTAAGATTGACTGTAGAGCAAAATAAGTTGTTTTTCAGAAAGAGATTCAGTTTTTATACAAGAATGAACCCATACAATTGATAATATATCAGGAAGCTAAGAATATATTGAATGATGGAAATGAATGTTATCTTGCTCATATTGTTTAAAAAAGGGAACTATTAAAATTAATGGTGTGCTAGTGATAAATGAATACCGAGATGTTTTTCTGGATGAGTTACCCGGTGTCATACCTGATTGATAAGTCAAATTCACAAATGAGTTAGTTCCTGATGCTAAGACAATTTCAAAACCCCCTTATCAAATGTCTACAATAGAACTTATTGAATTGAAAAAATTAGTTGCAGGATTTTCTTGACGAACACTTCATTTGTCCTAGCACATTACCATGGGGATCTCTTGTGTTGATTGTTAAAAATAATGATGGATCCACGAGACTTTTCATTGATTATAGAGCTTTAAATAACATAACTATTAAAAACAAGTATCCTTTTCCTCATATCGATTACTTGATTGATCAGCTCCAGGGAGCTCATTACTTTTCCAAAATTGAATTGAGTTCCGGATACCATCAGCTGAAGGTACAGGAGAATGAAATCCTGAAAACAACCTTTCATACTAGATATGGGAATAATCAAATTGTTTTTAGGCCATTTGTATTTACTAATGGACCAGCTATATTCATGAATCTTATGAATAGTGTTTTTCATGGTTTCTTGTATAAGTTTGTGGTTGTATTTATTGATGACATTATGTTATTTTCTAAAAACAATGAGGAGCATGAAAAACATCTAAGGGTTGTTTTACAAACCTTAAAAAAATAAACTATATGGAATGTTCAACAAATGTGATTTTTTATTGCAACGGATTTATTTTCATGGGCACATTAAAAATAAGGATGGAATTATAGTTGATCCATCCAAAACAAAATGAGTTGATGAATGACCAAGACCCACAAATGTTACAGAGATTCATAGTTTTTTAGTATTAGGAGGTTATTACCGACGATTTGTTAAGAAAATTTCATGCTTATCTTTCCTGATAACTAAGTTATCATGAAAAGGGGTTAACTATTTTTTGGACAGAAGAATGTGATGTTTATTTTCAGGAACCGAATAAGATATTTTTGAATTCCCTAGTTTTGTTCATACCTTCCCGGAATGGTGAGTTTTTCTTCTAATGTGATGCTTCTTTGAAGGGACTTGGTTGTGTTTTGATGCAGAATGGTCAGGTAATTGCCTATGCTTTGAGACAACTTAAAAATCATGAGCTAAATTATCCCAGACATGATTTGGAATTGGCTTCTGTTGGTTTTGCTTTAAAAATTTGGAGGAATCATTTATATGGAACCAAATGTCAAATATATACTGACCATAAAAGTCTGAATTATATATTCACACAAAAGGAATTAAACATGAGGTAGAGAAGATGGCTAGAACTAATAAAGGATTATGACTGCATGATTAATTACCATCTTGGGATAGCAAACAAAGTGGAAGATGCCTTAATTCATAAACATCATGCATTATTAACCATGCTACATTTGGAACATGATCCCTTGATTAATGATTTGATGAATTTTGTCTTAGAAGTTTTTGGTGTAGGGAATACCTCTATTTGTTTCAGGTTTCAGTTCAATCTTCATTGTTAGACAGAATTAAGAAAGTGCAGAAAAAACAGCGAGCAACAGTAAAAGGTAGAATTGGTTAAAATGGGTATGTTGCAAGAATTTAATCTTGATAAATATTGTGTTTTAAGATTTTGAAAAAGGTTGTGTGTGCCTAGTGATTCTCAGATGAAGAAATATTTGTTGTGCAAAGCTCATAGTTCTCCATTTTCTGTTCATCCTAGTAGTACAAAGATGTACAGAGAGTTTCAGGAGTATTATTGGTGGGATGGAATGAAAAGAGATATTGATGATTTTACCATCAAATGTTTGATGTGTCAACAGGTTAAAGAAGAGCGGCGGTTACTGAAATGGATGCATCAGCATTTTCCAATGCTAGAGTGGAAATGGAAGAATGTATCCATAGACATTGTTTTGGGACTACAAAAGACTTTCTGAGGTAACAATGTGGTTTGGGTTATTGTTGATTGGCTAACAAAGTCTGAACATTTTCTCTCTATTTGAGATACAATGAATTTAGATCACCTTTCTCATTTTTACCTCAAGTATATTATAAGGTTACATGGAGTTCCTCTTTCCATTGTATCTGACCAAGATCTCAAGTTCACTTCTAACATTTGAAAGGGACTTTAGAAGTCATTGGGCACAAAGTTACATTTCAGAACAACTTTTCATCCTCAATCAGATGGGAAGTCAGAACGAATGTTTCAACCTTAGGAGGATATGTTTCAAACTTGATCAATGGACTATCAGGGAAGTTGGGATCAATATCTTTCATTAGTTGAGTTTTCTTATAATAACTGTTTTAATTACAGTATTCAGATGTCACCTTTTGAGGCTTTGTATGGGAAGCGATGTCAGAATCTAGCTTTTTGGGATAAAGTTGGTGAAAGAATGTTTATGGGGCCAGAATTAGTAGAAGAAGTGGTTGAGAAAGTGAAGATGATCCTGCAGCACATGAGGACTGCTTAGAGAAGGCAGAAAAGTTATGCAAATAACATAAGGAAAGACTTCTCTTTCGAGGTAGGTGACCGTGTTTTACTTAAAACATATCCTTGGAAATGTGTCATGCATTTCAGTAAGAAACGGAAGATAAGTCAACAGTTCATCGGTCCTTTTGAAATCTTGGAGAAAGTTGGAATAGTTGCATACCGTGTAGCTTTTCCTCTGATCTTGTTTCAGGTGCACAATGTTTTTCATGTTTCAATGTTTAGAAAGTATGTACCCAATTCATCACATGTCTTGAGCCCAAAATCTATTCAGATGGAAGATAACCTTTCTTATAAAAAGAAACCAATTCAGATTCTTGATTGAAGGTAACATGTATTGCAGAATAAGGCAATCCACCTGGTTAAGGTTTTGTGGAGAAAACACATGGTTGAAAAAGCAACATGAGAGTCTGAAGAAGCTATGTGGGAAAAGTACCCTCAGTTGTTTAATAAGTAAATAAAATTACAAGGAAACGATTTCCAGAAGGTGGGGATAATCTAACACCTAATGTTTTTCTAAAAATTAATAGAAAAGCATGTAACTTTGTTTTATGTAGATATTTATTACTATCCTTTAAAACATAACTTTTCCACTTCTATGTTTTGAATTTCATGAAACTGTCATCTACAATTGTGTTCAGTATGTTTTTAGGGTCTATTAGAAGAAACTTGTTTTTTTGGGAATAGTAACATAACATTATGAATTGTAATTTGAATAGTAATATGACCCTAATGAATATAAAATTGTATTATTATTTTATTTTCTTATAGCTTTACGATAATGACATCTTGATTAATTTTTCAATGTCATATAAAAGAAGTTGTAGTTTTTAAATAATTAATTTTTGAATTAAGTATGATTTTATTGTAAAATTAAATTAAAAATATATAAACAATTATTTTTGAAAAATGGAATTCACTTTTTAATTCTAAATGTTGAAAAATTGTTAGGGTGAAATTTGGAAATCTTTCTGAAATAGGTGATTTTTTGGTGAATAGTAAAAAATATGGTTTTTAGTTTCGGTGTGTTAATGACATCATTAATGATATAATAATGATGTCATAAATCTGGTCGACTTGTGTATAGTTAAATAAGATGTGAGGTGTCTCAAGCGGCTTATACCATGGTCAAATAACATGGGAAAGCCCATGTTTTTGCAAATACCACCCATGAGATGTCCCTTGGAAATTATTAAAATATTCCCTTATGTTCCTATAAATACAAACCCATTCCTTCATTATCATCCTTACCAATTTCTCCTCAATGAAGCTCTGGACATATTACCTTAACAGTAGTCCTACCAAGGTTTACTCAAGCCCCCATGGTCCAAACATTAAGGTTCTAAGTGTTACTCTACAAGGTAAGAAAATTATCAATTTTTTTCTTTTTCCATTCAAGTTCACTTTTATGTGGTATAACATTCATGTTTCCATACCATGTTATTATTTCATTATTTTTCATGATCAACACTATATTATTATTCATTTATGTATGGGTGACCCTTTTCCCCTCTCTTTTTAATATTTTCTAAAACCATGTTTTGTTTCCGTTAGGCTGCCGAATTTTTATAAGGGATTTCTCAATTATTATTTTATTTTGAGTTCTATTCATTTATTATTATTTCTTCATCTCTTCTTACCCAAGAGGCATGAAATCTCCTGAAATAATGTATATTCTGGATTTTCTCATATTCAAGGAAAATTCATCATCATTATTTTTCTCCTCACCCACTTATTCAAGGAATAAAAACATTGTCCGTGATGTGTCGAATTACCGACATTGTGGATGATGTTGTTTCAATTTTCATTAACTCTTTCAAGTATGGTTATGAAAAAATATCTATGGTTGAACCAAGTTATAATATATGTATTATATCTCATCCATGGTTCTATAATTCTTTGTAATACATGGTTTTAATTCATAAAATGAAATGAGGTCGTTTTTATCAAAGAACCACTAAAATGATCTAAACGAACATCATTAATGTTCTAACTTATGAATCATATTAATTTAAGAATTCAAAATGATAAATGGTATAATTTTGGTTTAGTGGATATATATAAATTCTACTCCATTCCAATTCTATAGTTTCACATCCAATAGAGTATATGTTGTTTATAAGGGATTTTTCTTTTAAAATCCTTGTTTAAAGTTCAATTTTACAAAATTCAAAAGCAATGTTTTTATGAAATTATTCATGTTGTATGATTATGTTTTGGTTCTTGTGAATTTTTTATGAAGATGGGTGGGGCCTATATTTCCCTTTAATGCATTGGGTATGATTACATTTGAGGTCATATGTATGGTTACTCCAAGTGTAATTTCAATGGTTACAAAAAGTAAGGTAGATGTGAGGGTTACAAATTATAAGGTATCCAAGAATGGTTACAAGATTATTTATGTAATTCCCCCAAGATAACTTTATGATTATATTTATGTTATCATTTTTTTATGGATATTGTGTAAATCTCATGTAACACAATGTTAGTATATATGGGAGAGAAGAATGTCTTTTGAAAATTCTTTCATATGTTATGAGTATTCATGGACTAATGTGATGTTTCCATATTTTCCACCCCTTACTATGATTTTGTGCTCAACCCATGTTTTTATATGATTCTAATAGGTTAATGTAAGTGTAAGACAAAGAAAGAAGCTATTGGAACCATGGTCTTCTATGAATGAATTGGAGTATGGTTTTTGTTTGTTTTCAATCCTCAGTGGAAGTTCAGAATGTGTACCAGCAATGTGATCATACAGTTCAAGCAGAAAAAAATATTGAAGGTGGTGTCATTTCCCAGTGCATAATGAGGTTACTAAAATCCCCTCTCCCCGATTATAATAGATTTTTTTATCTGATTATGGATGTGATGCTGGTTTGTGGGGGAGATACCATCCAAGGGGAGTATGGTTAGAGCTGAACATTGAAAAAATTACTGGCCTTTGGGATTATTGTCAATGGGGGAGAAAGGAATAAATTCAGGCATGTTCAGGCATGTAATGCTCCTGTGACACGATGCGAATTCAGTGTCAGTGATAGGATGAGAAGGATAAGAAGGAATACATTGGTCATGTCATGCTTCTTAGGCATCATTGATAATTCCAAAACATTGGAACCGAATTCAAGGTTCCTCTCTTGTTTTCTGCACCGAGCATTGCTCATGTAGACTTAGTGTGTCGGCTGAGTTGAATCTTGCATTTTTGGTTTCCATATGGATGGGGATCTATTGAATATATTTTGTGATTGCCAAAAAAACCAAAGGGTGATATTGTTGTAACCATGGTCTTCTATGCATGAATTGGATTATGGTTTTTGTTTGTTGTCAATCCTCATTAGAAGTTCAGAATGTGTACCCGCAAAGTGATCATACGGTTCAAGCAGACAACAGTATTGAAGGTGGTGTTGTTTCCCTATGTTTGCCAAATTTTTGGGCTTGAAAATCGACAAATAGAGAAAACTATTTTTGGCAATGATTCATGCGCGCAAGGTACTTTAGGGAGAGGAAACTTGGGCACCATATTTGTTTCAAGATCAGAACATGGATAAATGGAAAAGGGATAAGGGCCGCACAAGTTTTGGGCTGGTCGCGCAAGTGACCTACGCGCCAAGAAAGGACTTGCACACCGATGCCTAGGATGTTTGGAAACATACTAACCTATTGATCTTCATAATCAGAACTTCAAAATATGGAAAACAAAAGTAATTCGTGCAAGTATTGGTGTATTCATAGAAGTGAGTAATGCGACAGAGGCTAGGGAGATTGGAGCAGCATGCCGGGACTTGCGTGCCATGAGGACACTTACGCGCCACCGCACAGGGGGTCCAGTTTTCCTATAAATAGAGGACCCCCCTCCTCATTAGGAATGCAGTTCAAGACTTAGAATTTTTTTTTGAGATCTCATCGTGCAAGTGGTTGAGTCACGCAAGTGGTAGTTGGGTCACAGAAGTAGAGGCTGCACGCCAATTGTGGCTGTGTGACCAAGGTGGTTTGGGTGTTAAAGGTGTTGAGTCGTGCAAGTTTGGAGTTCAAGGAGGCTTTGTCGCGCAAGTGTGTTGGTGTAACCTTCATGCCAATTTTGTACCATGCAAGTTACTTGCATGCCATTCTTGAGACTTGCGCATCAGTCTTGGAGAAGCGCGCCAGTTGAGGTTGTTGTACGCCGGTCGTTTTGGAGTTGCACAAAGACTGGAAGATTGCCCGATAACTTCCGTGCAAAGTGGAATTAGTATACGAGTGAAAGTTGGACTTCAACATTGCATCTACCTTCAATAGAAGATGCATTATTTATTAATAATGAAGATACCTTCATGTATATAAACGTAGTGTGACTTCACTAAGGGAAGTGAGCCAGGGGGAGTCCACGAGAGTGACCCGAGGGAAGCAGTAAGCTATCCCTGAACCATTGTAATGGTAGTGATCCTGGGATAGAGTGACTATTCCCGAACCATTGTAATCCACAACTAGTGATGATTAGTGGAATTTGGTACGACCTAAAAATTTTCAGCATATGCTCCTTGGATGTAGCCCTTAGCGGTTAACCGAGTAAAAATTGTTGTGTCATCTCTTTGCATCTGAATGTTTCGTTGATGATCATATTTATCATATAGGTTTAACTGGTTCCTACCAATGTGGGAACATGATCCTTGTTTTTGAAAGAAAATGTTGGCTCCCTGATTCATCCCTCCCCTATCAGGGTGTCCTGGGGTCCCACAAGTGATATCAGAGCCAGGTTACTGGTGTTGAATCTGTCCTTTGTCGTCATGGAGAATGAAGTCAATGTAAGGGGAGTACCTCTCTCCGATCGAAGTAATTTTCAAATTTGGAATAATAGAATGAGATCTCATCTTAAATCCCTTGGAATGGATGTTCTATTTTCCACTGTGCAAGGTATAAATGTCACTAATCCAACAGGGATGGCTATGACTGAAGCAGATAGGAAAATTCATGATGTATATGCTAATGAACAAAATGACATCACCACATGCCTTTCAGATCAGATTTATCAAAAGGTAATTAGTTTCACCTCAGAAAAATCCATGTGGTAAAAGCTCGAAAATATTTATGATGAAGATATCAAAGTAAAGGAGGAAAAATTACAAGTCCTGCACAATCAGTTCGATGATATGAAGACGCATCCAGATGTGAATGCAGACTCATTATTCAATCGAATTACTGAAGTTGTTGGAGCAATTTGGGGACTCAGTGAAGAAATAAAATATATTGATATAATAATGAAATTATTATGAAGACTTCAACCCCAATACAATACAAAGGTGACATCCCTTGAGGAATGAGATCATTCCAATATTTCCCTGGACGATCTACTGACCAACTTGGTAGAATATGAAATGAGAGTCAAACCAGAAGATTCTAAGACTCGTGTGATCAAGGAAATTGCGTTCAAGGCCATGGATAAACTGAAAATTTTAAAATATAGTATAAGTGAAGATGAAGAAGAGAAAAAAATTCTTTATATCATTTCAAAGAAGATCCAGAAAGGGAAAAGGGAAATTTAAAAGTGAAGATACCTCTCGCATGTTTTCATTGCTGAAAATTTGGTCACATTGCCTCTCAGTGTTTAAGAAAGATCAATGATGAATATAGTGAATATGAAAACATCGAGAATCCTTGAAAAATATTTTCTAAAAAGAGAGACTTCAAATCTATAAATAAAATACATAGAAAGTGTTTTTTCTGTGAAGAGGAAGATGAGGATACTGAATTTTTTGAAGAAGAAGAACCCGAATTTAAAACCGGAAAGCATGCTTCCATGATGGCTATGGTTGAAAATTCAGAACCTTTGATCAATTTAGAAAAAGGTAATTAGATAACTTCTAATGGTGATTCAAAGACTCAAATTAAGGATTCTTTTTCCATGCTTGAGAATAAATGTAAGAGATGCAATAAGTGGAAGGAAATGGTGGAAGAATCATTAGAATATGTTGATGAGCCTGAAGTAGAGATTGAACGACTAGAAGAACTAGTGGGAGTTCCGTCTACAATCCTTGAAAGCACATATGATGTTGTGGAACTAATAATTAAAATTGAAGAACAAGAAAAAGTCATAAATGACCTTTCATCCAGACTAGAAGATAAGTCCAAGACTATTGAGGGAATTGGGGAATAAGTTGTTACTCTTAGGAGTAAAACTGAATGTCAATCAATGAAAAATGAGGGCAAGATGAAAATTAATTTCGGAAGATTCTCAGATGTAGAATTACTAGCAAGAGGTGAGTGTGGTTCCGATGGGGTTAGAAAAATCATAAGTGATCAAAGACCCTCTTGCATGGGAAAGGGTGGAATTGGCTGTGAAGCTGAGACATCAACTGCTGGAAGTACAGAAAGCCAAAAGAAAGAAAAGATGAAAGTTGGAAATGCTGAAACATTACATTAAATGCTGAAAATGAAACCCTCAATCCAAAATAAAAGAAGAACTGAAAATTATCCTCAAACTTTAAAAAATGATATGCAGTTCAACTATTCTCCCAAGGATGAAGGCATTAAGATAAATTCAAGTGAAAAGACATTTCCTCTCCTTAAGTGTCAGTTTTGTGGTTATCTGGGCCATACCATGTCATACTGTGAAGAGGCAATGAGCTACTTGAATGGGGAAGATCTGGGAAGTCAACAAAAGAGACCAATTTCATATCCTCTATCTTATAGAAGAAATAGCTTCTATGGTTACTATTTTAATTGTTCTAACTTTGGGCATAAAGCTATATATTGCAGGCAGAGTTACGACCGGACAAATTCATACAACACTCGAAGGTCGATGGAACATTACGGTTTTGTAATGATGGACTTTTAAAGATTAAAGGCTCTGGGAATACAGATCTCGCCAATAGAGAGCTGAAGAAGACCGAAGTTCTTTATGTGGACGGTCTATGCCATAATCTCCTCAGTGTAAGTCAACTATGTTACTCAGGGCTCATAGTAACCTTAAATCAAAAAGCATGAACTATAAAAGGAAAAAAAGAATTCCCTTATGAAAGGCTGTAGAACAGATGAAAACTTATTTCAGGTTGACAACAAAGTGAACATCTGCTATTTTTTTATTGAAGAAGAAAACAATTTGTTTCATCAAAGGCTGGTGCACATTAACCAAAAAGACATGCAAAAGATATCTAAGATAAAGATAGTCATGTATATTCCCATTCTAAAACCATAACAGGAAAAGTCGTGTGATGATTGTATTCATGGGAAGCTGGTATGTAGTTTATATCGGCCAAAGAAAAAAAGGGCATCGCATCTTCTTGATCTCATTCATTTAGACGTATGTGGCCCAATAAATGTCGCTATAACCCATGGTGAAAGATAATTATTCCTATTCTTTGATGATTATAGTAGAATGGCTTGTGAAATTGTGATTGACAGGATGCGAAAAGTACTTAATTTCTTGAAAACAGTTCACTTGATTGCCGAGAATGATACAAGATGGACAATAAAAGTCATGCGATCTGACAATGGAGGGGAATACATGTTCATTGAGTTTGAAAATTACATAGAAAAAACATGGAATACACCATGAGGTGGCTGTTGTGAGAAGTCCACAACAAAATGGAGTTGTTGAGCATCAGAATTGAAAGGTCAACAATATGGTCTGGACTATGCTAATCGAGAGTGGTATCTCTCGCCATTACTGGAAGGAAGCTTTTGAAGCTGTAGTGCACACTCAGAATCGAACATGGATTTATATGGGAGAAATGAAGACACCATATGAATTGTGGCATGGAAGGAAGCCTTCATTGAAATAATTTCGTGTTTTAAAAAGAAAATGTTTCATCTGGATCAAAGAAGGAAATCAAGGGAAGTTTAGTGACAATGCAGATGAAGGAATTTTTCTTGGGTATCCAACTAACAAAAAATCCTACAAGTGTTTCAAGAAGCGATTTGGAAAGATTTTAGTAAGCAGTGATGTTAAGATAATTGAAGAGAAAACCACAAATTCTTCAAGGACGTCAAGTGCTGATGTGATAGAATGTGAAGAAGAATGTGAACGTGGAGAAAATACAACATCGTAAATAGAGGAAGTTGCACAAAACACTCAGCAGTCACATCATGATGATGAATTAGAAGAGGAATCTAAAGAAGAGACTCTGGCAGTATAGAATGCAATTGAACCACAGAGGAGAAATCGTATATCTGAGATTGATCCATCTAACATAATTGGGGATAGGAGTGCACCCACACAGACATGGAGGATGAGTAATAACACGAAGTCCGTAATTCTATCAGTTGTGGAGCCATCCTCATTCGAAGAAGCTGTAATGGATGAATCATGGGTGAAATCCATGAATGAAGAGTTAGTTTATATTGATAAGAATCAGACATGGGATCTTGTCTAGAGACCCAGAGGTCACAATGTGATTGGTACAAAATGGATCTTCAAGAACAAGTTTAATGATGATGGAAGTGTTATTAGAAACAATGCTCGACTGGTATGTATGGGATATTCCAAGATTGAAGGTGTAGATGTTGAAGAAGCCTTTGCTCCAGTGGCTAGACTAGAGTCAATCAGGATTTTCCTTACTATGGCACTCCAAAGAGGATATAAAGTGTATCAAATGAATGTTAAAACATCATTCTTGAATGGTGTACTCGAAGAAAAAGTCTAAATTGAACAGAAAATGCGTTTTGTTCTTGGTACTGATGAGACAAAGGTTTTCAAACTGAAGAAAGCTCTATATGGTTTGTAGCAGGAACCACGGGCATGGTACACTCGGCTGGACTCTTATCTCAAGAAGCTGGAATTCAAAATAGGAGGAGTAGATCATAATCTATATGTGAAGAATTCTCCAGAAGATCAATCCATGGTTCTTGTCTACATTGATGACATCATATTTGGTGGTAGTATGTAGAAATATGTGGATGAATTTTCCAATCACATGAAATCATAAATTCAAATGTCTATGATTGGAGATCTCACATATTTATTGGGACAAAAGGTCATTCAAAAGATGTATTACACTTTCATTTCACAGGAAAAATATGCAAGTGAGCTGATGAAGAAGTTTAATATACAAGAATCCAAACCAATGACAACTCCGATTGATGTTGGAACTAATCTTGGAAAACATGAAGATGGGACCTCTGTAGATCCCACAACGCATAAGAGAATCATTGGGAACCTACTGTACCTGACAGTGACAAGGCCAGATATTGTCTTTGCCACATGTCTTGCATCCCGCTTTCAGAGTGATCCAAAGGAGGAGCATATGGCGGGAGTAAAAAAATCATGAGGTACATTCAAGGTTCACATAAATTTGAGTTATATTTTACTACAGGCGGACAGTGAATTATCAGTGTTTGCTGATGCAAACTGGGATGGTGATGTAGTAGACAGAAAGTCCACCAGTGATGGAGAATTCTATATTGGGAATAAATGTTTTGGCTTGTTGAGCAAGAAACAATAATGTATTTCTCTTAGTACCGCTAAAGCTGAGTATATCTCCACCACAAAGGCATGCACTCAACTGCTATGCATGAGGAAACAACTAGAAAGTATTGGTGATGAGGTGGAGCAACCAATGGTAATTTACTATGATAACAAGTGAACAATTGATCTTACGAAAAATCATGTTCAGTATTATCATACAAAACATATTGAAATCAGGTATCACTTTATCAAATTAAAAGTTGAGAAAGTCTTGATTCGAATGGATCATGTGGGAACTGATGAGAAAGTGGATGATATACTGGCATATCCTCTATCAACAGTGGTGTTTGAGAAGCATCGGTTGAACCTTGGTGTTCGGCCACCTCCCATTGCATAATGAGGTTACGAAAATCCCCTCTCCCGGATTATGATAACTCTTTTTATCTATATATGGATGTGATGTAGGTTTTTGGGGGAGTTACCATCCAGGGGGTATGGTTTGAGCTGATGATTGAAAGAATTACTGGTCTTTGGGTTTATTTTCAATGGGGGAGAAAGGAATAAATTCAGGCATGCTCATGCATGTAATGCTCCAGTGACACGATGCGAATTCAATGTTAGTGATAGGATGATAAGGATAAGAAGGAATACATCGGTCATGTTATGCTTCTCAGGCATCATTGAGAAGTCCAAAACACTGGAACCCAATTCAAGCTTCCTCTATTGTTTTCTACACCGAGCATTTCTCACGTAGTCTTAGAGTGTCGGTTGAGATGATTCTTGCGTTTTTGGTTTGCACATGGATGGGGATCTATTGAATTTATTTTCTGATTTCCAAAAAAACCAAAGGGGGAGATTGTTGGAACCATGAATTAGAGTATGTTTTTTGTTTGTTGTCAATCTTCATTGGATGTTCATAATGTGTACCCGCAAAGTGATCATACCGTTCAAGCATACAACAGTATTGAAGGTGGCGTTGTTTCCCTGTGTTTGACAAAATTTTGGGCTTAAAAATCAACAAATTGAGAAAAGTGTTTTTGGAAAAGATTCTTGCACATTGTGTACTTGAGGGAGAGGAAAAATTTGAACCGTATGTGTTTCAAGATCAGAACATCTAAAAATGGCAAAGGGATAAGGGCCGATAATGTTTTCGGCTGGTCGCGCAAGTGACCTGTGCGCCAAGAAATGACTTGCACGCCGATACCTAGGGAGATTGGAAACATGTGCGCCAGTTGTTCTTCTTAATCAGAACATAAAAATATGGAAAATGAATTTATGCCGCGCAAGTATTGGTGTATTCATGAAAGTGGGTAGCGTGACAGAGGATAGGGAGATTAGAGCTGCACGCCGGGACTTGCGTGCCGTGAGGACACTTGGCGACACCGCGCAGGGGGTCCAGTTTTCATATAAATAGAGGACCACCCCTCCTCATTTGGAATGCAGTTCAAGACTTAGAGATTTTTCGAGCTCTCGTCGTGCAAGTGGTTGAGTCGGGCAAGTGGTATTTGGGTCGTGCAAGTAGATATTGCGTGCCAGTTGTTGGGTGTACGACCAAGGCGGTTTCGGTGTTAAAGGTGCAGTATCGTGCAAGTTTGGGGTTGAAGGTGGCTGGGTCACGCCAGTTTGTTTGTGTCACCTGCATGACAATTTTGTACCACACACGTGACTTGCGTGTCGTTCTTGAGACTTGCGCATCAGTCTTGGAGAAGAGCGCCAGTTGAGGTTGTTGTACGCCGGTCATTTTTGGGTTTCAAAAAGACCGGAAGATTTCCCTATACCTTCCGTGCAAAGTGGAATTAGTATACGAGTGAAATTTGGTCTTCAATAGAGCATCTACATTCAACAGAAGATGAATTATTTTGTAATGATGAAGAGACCGTCATGTCTATAAACTGAGTGTGACTTCACCAAGAGAAGTGAGCCAATGGGAGTCCACAGGAGTGACCAGAGGGAAACAATGAGCTATCCCTGAACCTTTGTAATGGGTGTGAGCATGGGATAGAGTGACTATTCCCGAACCAATGTAATCCACAACTAGTGAAGATTAGTGGAATTTGGTATGACCGAAAACTTGTCAGCATATTCTCCTTGGATGTATCCCTTAGCGGTGAACTAAGTAAAAATTGTTGTGTTAAAGGTGTTGAGTCGCACAAGTTTGGAGTTGAAGGAGGCAGTGTCACGCAAGTGTGTTAGTGTCACCTGCATGACAATTTTGTACCGCGCATGTTTTTTGGTTTCACCTTCATGCCAATTTTGTACCACACAAGTGACTTGTGCGCTGTTCTTGAAAATTGTGCGCCGGTCTTGGAGAAGTGCACCTGGTGAGGTTGTTGTATTCTGATCATTTTGGAGTTTCACAAAGACTCGAAGATTCCCTGATACCTTCGGTGCAAAGTGGAATTAGTATACGAGTGAAAGTTGTACTTCAACAAAGCATCTAAATTCAACATAAGATGCATTTTTTGTAATTTTGAAGAGACCTCCACGTCTATAAACTGAGTGTGACTTCACGAAGGGCAGTGAGCCAGGGGAGTCAACAGGAGTGACCCCAAGGAAGTGGTGACCTATCTCTGATCCTTTGTAAAGGAAGTGAGCATGAGATAGAGTGACTATTACCTAACCATTGTAATCCACAACTAGTGAAGATGAGTGGAATTTTTTACGACCGATAACTTGCTGGCGTATGATCCTTAGACGTAGCCCTTAGCAGTGAACCAAGTAAATATTCCTGTGTCATCTCATTACATGTGAATGTTTCATTGATGATCATATTCATCATACATGTTTAACAGGTTCCTACCAACGTGGGAACAAGATCATTGTTTTTAAAAGAAAAATTTGGCACCCTGATTCACCCCTCCCCTCTTAGGGTGTCCCGGGGTCCTAAAGAATCCATGTTAAATGTTGATGAATTGTCAAGCAGTCTTGTTTTACGTTTTAATGTTTTGTATTTTGTAAAAATTGGAAATTGTTTTATGGTATCCACTCTATAATAATGTGTATTGTTATGAATGAATTATCCCAATTCTCTAAAGCTCTATATATGAAAAGATCCCCAATATAAAAGGAAGTGTTCTCTTGACTAAATTCAAGATTATGTATGTAATAATTTCAGTTCCTTATATATATGATTATTATGTAGTGGCTCCCTCGCGTAGAAAGGGGAATTACCTCCACTTAAACTCATATTTAGTTACTCTTTAGAGGTTATATTTTGATAAAAAATTAGTGAACTCTATTATATATCCAATCAGTTCTTCAACAGATAGTTAATGAAATTAATGTTTCACTAGAATCATATTGACAAAAAATTAATTATAATTTTGTAAATCAGTCACATTATGATGATTTTATTTACTTTAAGATAATTTATCACATTTATCATCACTATTTTATTGGGAATCGGAATCCATTTAACCAGGAACACAATGAATACTCCGAGTTTCACACAAGCATTTATGGGTTATTTTTTATATTTTTTTGTGTATTTATATTAATCAATTTATTTTGCGTTACTTAATTTCAGGATAAAATTAATTTATTTTGTTATCATAAATTATTTCCATTAAGTTCTAAAATATGTTTTTGTGGAATTCCATCACAAAAAATGTATCAAAGTAGGATACAAACTTTTTTTTGGGTATGTATATTCAATTAATGGCCCTAATATAGTGTACTAGAAACCTATTTAGTATCTTCAAGGAGAGTTCACACAAACTATAATCACATTAATGTTTATAAAATATATTTATTTGACATTTAATATGAATTTTGTAAATTTAGGGAAATTAAATTAAATGATTTAAAACTATTGATGAAATGGGGATCATGTCGTGCTAGTATAGACCTGTTATAATGTTATCGAAGTTCCTAGAATTGATAATATTATTCTACAAGTATAGTGATTGATAGATTCCATGATTTATTCTTCTCTCTCCCTTTTATATGTGGTGATGGTGATAATATTCCAATCTATGATCTCTTATTGGTCTACCCTCCTTCCAATGTGTGTGAGACATAAGAAGACCCTCTTAGATGTCATCGGTAATTGCAAATTGAGTTATTTTGTTCATAAACAAACAATAGTTTAAGCTAAATTCTTCTAAATGTGCTAATGATCACTAAATACATTACTACATAGCACAATAATATTCCTACATATATATTCTATAATGTAGTGGAGGGATAAAATGGATCATTGAATAGGGAACAATACCTTTATATAATATTATAAAATACAATTACATTTAAATATTAAAAGTACAATTCGATATTTGAATCCAATTTTCAGATGAATGAATTTATTTTATTCTAATTGGTTCAATAAAACATGACTTAAAATTGGTTCATCCTCCCCTTTATTGATAACTCATAGTTTTACACCTCAATGTTATGGTTAAATTAGATGATGTAGGAAAAGGAAGACATTGTGAGAATTAAAACAAGAGAAAATTGATCCATAGAATCAGAATTCCTTATTTCTACCTTTTAACAGCGCTAAACAATGATGATAAATGGGTACCTTTAGAAGCTCATAAAAACAAATTTTAAAAGGATAATTTATCAATGCTAATAAACACTGATAAAAGAACTCGTTTATTTGTGATTTGTTTTCACTGTTAAATGGTCCTTTAATTAGTGAATTTCATTGTGCATATAAAAGTAATAGTTCATAGATACAATGAATCATTATAAATATTATATTAATATAAAAATATATTAATATTGTTACAAGTATAAAATATTTTATAAAACATGATTTGTATGTCTAAATACACATTTTCACTTTATATATGATATATTTCATGAAAAATGGTTTATAAAATAAAGTATATTGTTAATAAATAAATTTCTAAATATTATATTTTTAATAATTAATTAATAACAATTTGAAGGTATAAAAAATCATAAAATTAATAAACGATCCAAAATAAGTTTACAATGCCACTCGAACTTCAAAAAACCATAATTATTTGTATGATTGTCCATTTGGGCTATACCATATATCAAATCATAGCCTTTGATATACTCTACACACTGGTAACATTGGGAAACCCCTTTAATAGTTTTATGTTAACAATTACTAGAAGGGATTCAAAAATGAGTTTTTAGATGAGGAGTCTATTTTTTAAAATTTAATGGAATTTCATCCTAATTTAAGGGGGTGTTTTCCCCCATTATAAGTGGGGACTAAATTTATTCCCAAGGATTTCATTCATATTGACATCATGGTTTTAGAATATTATCATTTTTCATAATTTATTTTTATTTATAATCAAATATAAAATAATATATACATATCATTTTATATTCACTAATAAAATATTAATTTTACAAGTAATGTATATTTTTAAATATAAAATCATTGTATAAACAAACAAAATTATCCATTTTATTTAAAATAAAAAATTATGACAAGTTATATTCATATACAATCAATATATATTGTTTATATATATGTGTGTGTGTGGGTATTCTATATATATATATATATTAATATATTTATATAAATATTAACATATAATATATGTAAATAAATATAAATATGTATTATTATATTTAATGATGAACACATATATATAAATATATGAATTTATCGATTTATTTATTATTATATTTATATACAAAGACTTACACACACACAAATCACATTTTATATTTGTATTAAAATATAAATAAATACATATAAAAAATATATACAAATATATATCTATATATGGATAAAAAATCAAATGAAATATATATAAATATAGACAAATATCATAAAATAGATAAAAAATATTATTAGGGAGTGGAAAAGGCATAGGTGTCTGAGGGGGAGGTCCCAGGTTCAATACCCAGTAAGGAAATGTGTGTGCGCTAGAGGGTGACGTAGGTAGCCTTGTTAAAGGGTGGGGAGGTTATTTTCACATTCAAAGGGGGTTTCTAGGCTAGATGAGTGCTATTGGGGGAGGGCGGTTGAGTGATGATAAAATGGTTGTGGTCCACCCTCGGTATTGGCGGGGATAAAAATATTTTTTACTTTTATCATCACATTTTTAGCCCTGATAAATGGGTTCTTTATCATCACCTTTTTAAACGCTGAAAGATGGGAAACCCTTTTAATAAAAATGAGGGAAACACGGATTTTTTAGATCTGTTAAAAGACTTGTTTCATGATATTAAAGGGAATATCAATAGTAGTGAACGAAAAATGAATTTAAATCAACAATAAGTCACCATCATCTAACTCTTCCCCTTGGAAGGATGAGTCTATTATGTCCCCTTGCATGTGTATTTATTATAAAAAATTATGATCTTTTTGTCTTTTAGAATCATAAAATGTATCTGTTAATTCAATCCAAGTCAGCCCCAAGGGTAAATGGTAGTACCGAGTAAAATGGTGATGGATTTTTTCTTGAAATGAATGTTGAAATTGTATATTTGTTCCCATTTTCATGATTAATGATGTGACATATGGTGTGACACCGTGAAAAATCTTGGTTCACCTCCATCATAGATTTTTCATAGACTTCTTCATCAGTTAGTCGAGGGAATGAAATATATTACCATTAATGTTGTGAATATGGTTTTAGGCCATGAATATTAATGTTTTATTCTATTTCACTCATTTTCACATATAGCCATAACATAAGCTTTGAAATATTGTCTTCGATATCTTATGATATTAATTATGGTCTTTTAGCTAATTTCTATTAGTTTTAATCATTTTTTATCCTACATTATATGAATAGAATATAAAATTGTTTTTATTAATAATAAATTATAATCAAAAATAATTTTTATTATAACCATATTAGTATTCATAAAATGGTGCAATCACTGTGTGATTAACTATTTTCTCCACTGCCACTATTCTGTTTCATAACTTTCTTATGTTTCCCCAATTTTTTTAGATTTTTATCACTTTATTTTTTGTCAATGTTATGGTTTCATCACTTGATATCCTTATTTCTATCTATACAACCACAATAGACCAATTTTTTTATGTGATTCTCTGATTAGGAAGAGAGATGAATATGATAAAAATTAACCTTTACTTTAAAAAGAAAAATGGATCAAAAGATACACCTCCCACACCTCCCTTTTTTTTAACATGGATTTACTTGGCTCTCTAATAAAATGGAACTATCTACTGCACAACAAATGAGTGCTGGAATATTTCATTAGCCTAATTATATAGGCATGGTGGGAGGTCTAATGTTGGACATAACTTAGCCACAAACCCCAACTAATCTCAAGATACCTTTAACCATGGAAGCCTACATATTGAAAATGTGAAGAATATAATATTTAATAATCCAAGGGGGGTATGGGGTTGGTGAACCAGCTACCTACCATGTTAGATCGAAAAAAAACTCTATTAATTCACTCTCTCAAGATGCAGTCAACTACAACATATTTAAATGACTAGCTTCTCCATATCAAGCACAATTTTCATAAAATCTATTATGTTCTCTTTCGATTGGATCTTTACAAGATGTAGAAGTTGTCGATCTGTAAATTCACATATCCAATGATAGTGAATGTTGATATTCTTATTGATATACTTATTACTCCCCCTCATCAACCAATAATAACTAATCAAAATCCAAATAATTTTTTCATGTAATCATTCATCATGAAGTTCATTGAACCTATAAAACAATAGGATTGGGAGGTGTAACATCACCTACATTTGGTGATGGTTTTTCAATTTCATTATATTTAGGATTGAGTCTCCCTTGATCAATATCATCCTATACTACCTCTTGTTCTACTTTTGATGTGTCTTATTACACCTCCTCATCATCATTATATGGTGGTGTGGGTAAATGTGTTGGATTGTGAATTGATTCCTTGACACATTCCATTCATGAAATTCTAGTATTTTGAACGTATTCGATAATATTGTTCCCATGAACATGAAATCTATACTTATGATCACCTTCTTCTCCTTTGGGTGACAAATCCTGTATCTGAGCACCTCATATATATATAGGTGATAGAGATGCATGAAACTGATCTTCGATCTGTCTTCTTCCTGACATCCATGGATACATGTGAAAATTCTAAAATAATGAATAAATGTAAAAAAGTGTAAGATGGATGTTTTCCAAGCCATATCTTCAATGGAATCTCAAATTTTAGTGGGGCTGATGGTGATCTATTGATGAGGTAGCATGAATCCTGAACAACTTCTCCCTAGAATGGATTAGGTAGCTTACCCAAACTCATTATGCCTTTGACCTTATCTACGATGGTTTTTACCAATCATTATATAACTCTGTTGTGTTTTTGGGGGCATGGGACCATCATCTCCTGTTTAATTCCTTAACTCCTACAATAGCAATCAAATTCATTGGATGTGTACTATCCTCTATTTTCTTACCAATGAAATTTTATATTCCTTCCTGTTTCTTTCTCCCCCAAGATGTGGAACATTTTGAAGTCTTCCAATGCATGGTCTGTCACCTGATATAATAACACCCAAACAGTTCGAGATGAATCATCAATAAGTGATAGAAAATATTTTCTACATCCTAGTGAATCCACCTCCATGGTCTGCATACATCGGAGTGCATGAGTTCTAGAAAATGTGATCTGCTTGATGAAGTAGTATTAAATGAAACTCTATTTTACTTCTCATACAAGAATGTTTTAAAAGGCTCAATTCATTAGTTGTTTTTAATACTGATGTACTTATTCTTCCTTAGGGTAGATAAACCACTTTTACTAATGTGGCCAAGACTTTTTTCTATTTATTAGTTGATGTATCTCTATCAACCACGTTTATTCTCTCTATAAATGGCTTTTCATGAGTTTTCTAAATCATACAATATATGTGTCGTCAGGAGATGATGATTGATCCTTTTGAAATCATTCATGATACCTTGTTGAAGATGTATTCATATCCCTGTCGATCAATGGATATACCTGATAACTGGTTGAGTCAAAATCATGGAATATGTCAAACATCTATTAGGGTGATTTTGTATCCATCGTTCATCTTGAGAAGAATATCATCCATTCGCACAATCTTCACCGAACTGGAATTCTACATCATGACTACACCAATGTCACAATCTTGATAAGTCAATAAATACTCATGATAACGAGTGGTGTAGTATGATGCTACGGTATTGACCACCCATTCAATTACGTGTCCTAATTTAGGACAACATGTATCATATTAATCATTGGAGTAGTGCACATATTCTTCGGTAATGCTCAAATGTGTATATCAATTAAATCATTGTTGGTTTCTAATTTGGTCTCTATCATTAAGAAAACTTCAAAAGCTCTTTTTCTTGTGTCCCTCTATTCCATAATGGTTTCATTTGTATGTTGGCCTCCTACCATCGGTGGACCTTCCTCAAATCCTTCTTTAGCCATTACATTATGCCCCTCGACCTCCCCATTATTTTCACCCTCCCTAATCCAAAATGAGAGAGTGAATATGGATACAAAACTATTTTTTCCTTCAAGAATCCTCATTGACCAATTATTCCTTTACCATTTTCATTGTATGATTCCTATGGGGCTGGGTCGATGCGTGATATGAAAATCGTACCCCATATATCAGAAAGTGTGCAGAGAAGGTATCTCACTTGATCTTCCTCATTAATAATATTTCACATAGACACCAATTGGTTCTCTAGGCTTTGAATCCTTTGGGTGAGTTTTAATATAGATTTTTACCCTGTTGTCAATGATTCATCTAGTGCTTCAATAAGAGGTTCTATTTTCACGTATTTTTTTTACTAGTATGTATTTTCTAATATCATCCAATATTAATACACACTAATGTCTTGTGAAACATGGTGGTTGATTCTATGATCAATCCATTGGAATACTTGACAGATAATCTTCTTGTTCATCTTCTTCAACTATGTCTCCTTGGTGTCATTGTGGTTGACTTCCTTATTGTCAATGTTGTCAAAAATATATTTTTTATTAAGGACATAGTAAATTCAAAACGTTAAAATGGGGTATTTAAAAGACTTTTAAATGATTATCCTTCATGAGTATGGTCCCTCCATTATATTTCAATTATGTAAATATCTGTAGGGAAATTAGAAAAATGGAACACATTATTGCATCGAAAACGGTCGAAATAATAGAATAGATTTATAGATCATTGAAATCGAACATCGATTCATAAGGATCTATACAAATTTGTGTCCAATGATGAGATAACCCAAGGAAGTGGTGATTACATGGTGTTTATGTTGCATTTTAAAGAGGCATCAAGAATCGAAATGGAAATTTCACTTGTGTGGTAATAATACATTCTCCTCCAGTAAGGGGGTATTGTAGAACCTGTAATTTGATCAATATTTCATTGATCCTAGGAAGCTCGTTTTAGATCTATTTTTGTCCCCAATTGTGAAATTAAATTTGGATCAACACTAACATTAATAATATTCTTTAGAAATTTTATAATTGGAATCTTGAATTGTTTGGTAACCGGAAAATGTCCAATGCTCCATTCAATTTTACTGCAAATGGTTAAGATTCCACTTTTTGTGATTCTGGGATCATAATGAAAGGTATATGGGATGAAAATCAACCTTTATTTCACAATAAAAAATGGATCACCAGAAACCCCTCCCATAATTCTCCTCTTCTCACATAGATATCTTTGTATCTCTAATACAATTGAGCTCTCTCAAATAGAATTGATGAATACTAGAAGGTCCTATGGCCTTCCATAACTAGACATGGTCGGTGGTGTAATGTATGAAAAAACTCCCTCAACAACCCCCCCACCAATCTACAGATACCTTAAACCATGGAATCCTAAACCTTTAATTGGGGAAATGAGCAGGATTGAAGCAACCAAAGAGATTGTGGGGTAAGGGAACCAACCACCTACTAAGGAATATATATAAGAAAAACACCATCATTCATGTTATTATACATAGATATTAATGGTAGATTGTATTAGTTATGGTGATAGCATCTGAAGACCTATCATTTCTATTTGATGATGGTCTATGTTGTTGTCACACTCACTAGAACCCCTACCTTTCCAAAACCTGTTTGATACTACCCCATATGTGGTCCTACATGATGGGGTTTTGGGGTATTTTGGGATAGTTATGGATGTCTGGATAGAATCATTGGTAATATTTTCTATTGTGTAGTTTCATATTCATCATCATTGGTGTTGAGAAGTCCCATATAGTTACATGTCTGGGTTTTGTTTCACTATCCCCTTTAGGGAGAGGATTGGGGCGGCTACTATCATTCTCTCTAATCCATATTCCTAGAGTAGTATGATCTCTTTCATCCTCATTCGAATGATGTGGTTCATTCATATCTCCTAGAATAATACAAATACTTATATAAACTGATTCTTATATCAATTTCCATATTTATTTTGGTGTATTAGTCTTCTAATATGTATTTGGGATGTTATATCTGAAAGAATGGTGATGTCCCGGTTGTAGGAACAAATTTTGATTCTATATTGGATTGGTGTTTATTGATAAAAATTATTGATTTATTTTTAAGTTGTTTCATTATTTTTTTCAACTAAAGTATGGTAGTGTTGTATATGTTTAATGTAGAATGAATATGGTGGTCTTGGTTTTTTATTGTCTTCCATTTTTCAATATTGATTTAGCCAGTGGAGGAATTCAGAGATAGGAGACTGCCAACCACAGTTTTGAATATTTGAAAAATACACCATTTCACACCCCCAACTCCATCACAAAAAATACCCTACCATCAATAAACCCTACCACATTGCACCCACCTCATACTCCAGCTCCCACCACCACCACCACCCTTCCTCTCCCTTGGCACACCACCTCCACCTCTGGCTCTGGATCCCTCTAGTTTCGGATCTCTCTCGCTCTTGGACTCTCCTACCCTGAACCACCTCCCCACCTCTACCTCCACCATCCTCAACCCTAGATCCATCTTTATGTGCCTCGTACATCATCAAGTCCACAACCAGAGTCGCAGTCCTTATATCCCCCCTCACCGCTGCCATCCCATGTGACTCACTAGTCCTTCAACTCCACATCTAAATTCAAAAGTTTTCAGATTTTTCATGGTATCAGGTAATCACAAATTTTGATTTTCGTTTTTTATTTTTGAAACTTCTATCACTATCGTTTCATTAATATAATTTTACATGATTATGAATCATAGAATTTCTATACTGATTTCTTTTAATTAATACGATACTTTTGATATTGATTTCACATAGTCCATTCTACGTACAGTATGTTAAGTGTTGTACTAAATGGTAGGAATACATAATTTTCAATAGATTAAATTGAAATAATAGTGTAATGAAAATTGAGGCACTGGGGGAATTTTTGTGGAGTATTAAAAGATTTTATTTTGTGATTTGTTATCGAGTGATACAATAACGTTAAATTTAGAAATAATATTTTTATCAATATGAAGTAAATCTGATAATATTCATATTAAAAAAAGTCCTCTTATAATTAATATAAAATATATTATAGTTTATATATTTTGATCCAAAACATTGAATATTAAAAATAGTAATTTAAAAACCCATTACAGAAATTAATAGAAATAACTTGTAAAATTTATCAAATATATGATTTTACTTAACTATCCAAAATGATAATAATTAAAATTACATGAATTCAACTAAAGTAAATGTGGTAAAAAATTATGGAATAATAATATTCTTACAACCTTAATGTTGAAAATATATTATACTAGTTTTTAAAGAAATTATTTTACACTGGTTATTATTGAATTCATTATGATTTTATATCAGTTTGAGTTAATCAATGGTTATTTAAAATAATAATAAAAATATTCTAATAACATAATAGAGTAGATTAGTATCTTTGAAAATGTAATTTATATTTGATTATAATATCATTAGAAACTATTGTTTTATAAATAGGATGATAATTTATTTATACTAGAAGAAGGAATAATTTTATCAAATATGTTTTCAATATAATTATTTTCTTATAACAAAAAATAATTATTCACTATAAAATATATAATAAAATGAAGATTTGTTTTTTTAATTATTATTATATAAATAGTGTGGGTTTCTTTATTGTTGCTGTTGATATAATATTTATGTAATATGAAATTATTGTGATATATTTTGTTCTGAAGAACAAAAATATTACATAGATTAAATGTAATATTTATGGATAATTTTGAATTATAACATTTAAACTAATGCAAAAAATGTTTTTATTATTGCTGATAATATTATAAATAAATAATGATCGAATATTTCAATTTTACTGGAGTATACTTTTCAGAATTAATACACACATATATATATATATAAGGGATTTATTTTTCAGAAATGGATGGGTGTTGATACACAAGAAATTGGTATTCAATACCAAGAAGAAAAATATTTCTAGATAAACTTATCATAGAACTACAAAAAGGTATTGTAACCACACTATAATGAAATTTTAAAAAGTTATGAAAAGAATATTAGGCCTTATGTTTATGGTCATTGAGAGCATTTTAAAATTCCATTGGGCTCTGGTGTTTGGCCATCAATCCATGTGTAATATAATTGTTTTATTATAGGTGTGTCATCCATTTATGGCCTGACCTTGTCATATAGTACCTGATACAGGTTTATGTGTTGTTTAGTTTTCTTATATCCATAAATAATAGGGGAAATTATAATTAATTGAGTATATATATATATATTATTTAACTTTTCATTATAATGTATTAATCTTATTTGAAATGTATAGTTTTGAATATTACTTCATTAAGATGAATCTTTATATGTGTATTCTATTATACATGTTCAATATAGTAAAAATGTTTTAAAATTATTATATGTATTATCACGAGGTAATAATTTAAATATGAAAATTTTAAGAGGGTGGATTTTGAGGAAACAAGTGAAAAAGTCACATAGGTGTCTCATGAAGGTTGATGAACAATTTTCCAATGAAGGGGAATGATGATGAATATTCATTTTTTCTTCTTCACATTCATCACCACTGCTTTAATCCATTTTTATTTCATAATAAATTTCAACTCAATAATGATATGATCAATATTTTCAGTTCAGGATTTATAGAGTCTTTAATCTGATTCCACTCAAGTATTGTGGAATAACAAAAAATTATTTTTTATATTCTGTTATATCTTTAAAATATTCAAAATAGGACATATTACAGCCAAGTATGATATTTATTTATGATTAATACTTATTATGTATTTTCTATTATTACTATTTGTAATTTTATTATATAACCAATGTATACATAAAATGAATCCAATTGTTTTTTATAAAATCAATATGTTTAATTATTTTTATTTCAATATTATAGATTTTTATCATTATCCAAACCAACACCCAAAACAATTTTTATTTGTTTTCTAAAATTTTTAAAAAATACATATATTATACCTTAAAGATTATAAAATGGGAGACCTACTGTTCATCCTATACCAAATCATTTGTTTATTAACTAATTACTTTTATTTCTAATGAAAGTGTGGCCACATATATCCCTGTATTTCTAAAATGTATAACATTGTTCATATAATCAGTTTATAGATTTACATGGTATATTCAATGCATGTCCATAACACTATAATATTTAGAGGACATAACTATTTACTACATAATGAGTATTTTTAAATATTCATATGATCAAAATTTTATTTCCCTATAAAATATTTGTTTTATTGGTACATGTTTTATAATATCCCCTCTGAAAATTATTTAGTCATTTACAACAGAATCCTTTTACAAATAAAATGTATAATTAATTAAATATAATACAATGATCCTATGATTTGTGATTTTTTTTGGATGAGTATGTATTGATATCCACATACAATTGGTTATTCATTATTTTAATTATATTTAGTGATATGAAATTATAAAAATGAATAAAATATTAATTATTTTTTAAATGTTTATACTTATTATATATATATACAATTATAGATAAGAGATGGATTAATCCACCAAGTAGAATACTAAGATAATATTATGAATGGATAATGAAGTATATTTATTTCACTAGAGGATTTCAATGTGGCTTTTGAGTTTTCCATGTAGAAAATGTGCAAACTAAAATCAATTCATACAATATACTATGAAGGAGAACCAATTCATGAATGTGTTCTGAAAATTCTTAATAGTTGGACTAATCACGGGGAAGAATATATTCCTTATCATCTTATAGAAGTATTTCAAATAGATTTTGATGTTAGGATGACTGATCAAATGAAAGAAATGATTAATAAAAGGGTACGTGGGTTGGCTACGAAAGGAATTAAAATCTGGATTGTGGTGACTGGTGAGATAAATCCATGATCTAGCATCGATTGTGATTCGTTGTTGTTTAATGAAATACATGATGATTCAAAAATAGAATTATACTCAAGGTGTCCTAATTATAGTAAATTTTTATTTTTCATGTAGTTTTTTCACATGATGACATTTATACAATGGTCAAATACATAATTTGACCTGTTGTTTGTGTTACTGAAAAAATACATCCTACTGACCCTAAGATTCCCATGTCAAATTATCATGCTACTAAGATGACAAATAAATTATATTTCACATATGAGACATCAGAATATTGTGAATAAAAATATATACTATTAATAAAGAAGCTGTTCTAGTGGATAATTGTATGGTTTATAACTCTTCGATTTAAAATGATAATAGTTCATATATGATACATCAATGTAATATTACAAACTAGGGGGAAATGTTTCACATAAATAAAATGGGTTACATTCCCCAAAATCAGAGGTTTACCAGATTGTTTATGTCAACTAATGTTTCTCAAATAATGAGATGGAATATGGAATAAAATAATGGAACTATTACGTTAAACCACCAGATAGAATCTCTTGTATGGAAGGATTAGGATCAGATAAAACCGTAATTTACTATTGATAGTTTTAAACATTGATTGGGGTTGGAAGTAGATGGGTTCAAAACATTTAGTTCTATAGTTGGTGCAACACATAGCACATAGCCCATGGTGTTGGTTTCATATAATCATCCTCTGTGGAATTGTATGAGAAAACAACTTCTATTACATTGGACTCTTAATGATGGAACTAGAATTCAGGGGGATAACATTTATGGATACCTTAAGACATTGATAAACGAGTTAAATCAATTTTGGGGTGGTGATTGGATGACTCACATTCATGAAAAAAATAACAATGTCAAACAATATGCTACTTTATTCTAGATAATCAATGACATCCCAGCTTATGAAAATTATTTATGTTGGAGTACAGAAGGGGAGTATTCTTTCCCTAACTATAATAAATTTAGAAAGAATACATGAAATAATAATTATCAAAAGGTGAAAAACAAGAGTAAAATACATTTTGTTCCACCTCATCACAGATTTAGAAATGATATAGTGGAATATAATGGTTCTAGAGAATTCGACCCCACACCAAAGGTCATGAAAAATGTATAAATATTATATCATTTTTGGGATGAAAACATACCCATGGTATATGAGAATTAGTATTTGGTGGATCATCCATTAATTTCTATTCGTGGTACAGGTAATCATCAAAGTCACAATTGGAAGAAAATGTAATTTTTTTAATCTCCATTATTAGAAAACTAACATGATAAGGAATAATATGGATATCATGAAAAATTTAAAAAAAATTGTTATAATATATTTTGCACCATTTTAGTTGTCATTGGAAAATGACAGGACCATTTCATTACATGACATTATTTATAAGAAATGGGTTTACTGAAAAAATTGAATTGAAATTTAGGTGAAGGAAATAAGGCATGCATCCCTATTGTACTGTATACGATGCAAAAAAAGTGAAAAAATACTTTTCTTTCCATTTTGAAGATGATAAAGGTTCCTAATGGTTACTCTTCTAATATTTACTATTATGGTAATGTGACGAGTAGAACATTGCAAGGGTTGAAAATTCATGACAATCATAAACTAAATAAGTAGATTATTCCAATCACAATTCATGATTGTTTAACGCCCAATGTTTTTCAACAATTCCTTAAGATGAATAAATTTTTTATAAATCATTATTTTTGAAATCAAAGATTATTTGATTTAGAAATACAATAGAAAAAAATTTACATATGTTTTGTCACATAGTGATAGTATTTCCACCGTCATTATTTTATGTCATGGTTCTTTTGAAAGGGAATATTACTGATAAGGTAATGATGGGTAGTCTAGTTAAATTCAGGTTGATGAATAATGTTGAGATATATCTGAATACATTGAAATGGTTCGTACATAATAAATCTCATTTAGAGAAATCAATATCCAATAGTTTTTTGAGGGATGTGTGCACTACGTTTTGTCCAGAATATCCTAGGGATGTTGAAACAGAATTAGATAATCCATCTCAGATTAATGACGCTCTAGTTGGAGAAGGAACTATATGTGGAATGGAAAACATCATGATGACACAATCTCAATGATATAACTTGATCAATATTACATTAGTTGTAACAGTGATGTAGTAAGTGTCATAACCCTTTTGTTGTTTAATATTTACATTTTATGTTTGCATATATAATGTTGATCATTTAAACACAGTGTTATCATTTGTAGGAAACAAATTAATGACATAAAAGAAGACATGTCTAATGTGATTTATTGTCAAATTTAGTAGTCTAACTATGAATCATTTCAGGATTGGATCATTTATTTTTTATGTATAAATTTATTTTCATTATGATTTAATTATACTTCTAATTTTTTTATGCATAAATTTTTAATTAAATCTAGGAAATATATGGGTCCATAAAATGTAGGAGTTAAGTGACCCTACACTTACAGAAAAATTTCACATTATATTTAAGGTTCCATCTATAATGACTCATTGTTAAAAATCATTATATTCTATTTAATTTAGATTTTACATTAATGATTTAAATGAAATAATAGCTTTAAAAAATAGAGGATCTAATTATCCATTTGTTGATCATGGCTATTAATTTTGTCAAATAAAAGACATCATTGAAGTTGTATACATGAAAGGGATTGTATAATTATTGATAATGTGTAATTTGGTTTATCAAGTCCTTGGACGTAACAACAATCATTATCATTTTACATTATTTAATGAGAAAAAAAGTCATATAATTAGATGAACAAGTTAGTATGTACCATTCTTTTAACATCTTAAGTAGAACATGTTTTCATTGTTACATTGACATCTAATCTGAATTGGAATGTTTCATTGAAAATTTTAAGGTGAGGAGTGTCTTAAATTGAATATGAAGAATCCATGACCATTTTCTAGGTTAGAAAACCACATGATCAATGGACCATAGTTCATATTGAATAAGTGATTCATTAGGTTAGATAGACCGTTGATGGAGAAATAGTCGATTTTAATGTTTACCGAATGGAATTATTGTTTTCTAGGTCTTCAGTTTAGAACCATTTACTTATTTCCTTGACATGTTATGAACCATTTAGCTATTTGTTGTATATTTATTATCTCTATCATCTATATATATATGCCTGAAAAATAACATTTAATAGTGTAAAAAAATTAAAGGAATTATTTTTCAAAAAAACAAAATACCCAAATTTATATAATAGTAGTAAAATAAAATTCAAAAAACCATATAATATTTGTAAACAATGACAAGAAAATAATAATAAAAACCTATTCATTATTCCCTGTTATAGTGTAAATGGTTAATTTATTATTTGTGATTCTACAATAATTTGTATTCTTGGTAATGTTTTTCTATTGATATATGATATATTTTTCAATACCTCTTTGATCCAAATAAATAGAATCATTATTGGATACTAATTATTATGCCTCAGCTATAGATAATGGTGTGGAATCATTTGATGAATAATAATTTAACCACACTTTATGTCTCCATCAATAGGTTGTCAATTTCCTTTTATGGATGTAATAACATAATGACAGGTTTTTACACTGAATTTACTAAAAACAATTCTATCACTAAATCTAATATACTTCTTGTATACTCAGTTTTCCATGAATCAAAATTTCTTCATGTTTTTCTGAATAATTATCATGATGTTAATTGAATTTTATGTCTTTGCAATGAATATTCTACAACCATATTTTTCAGGGTTATATTCACCAGGGTTTTTAACATTCATATTTTTATAATTATTATTCTGAATATATACGATTTATGATATCATAATTCTCCATTATATATATTTTTTTCACGTTATCATAAATTTATAGCTCAAATCACGCACATGTTGAGGTTATTATTATGTTTTTAACATGATTGAATTTTAATTTCAAAATCCAAAATAAATTTTTTTCATTCGATATTAAATATGGAAACTCTTATTTTAATGCTATAGGAACATAGAATATTCTCTTAGTATTGATGGTTATGTAAGTTAGATTAAATCATACACTGACACATCCACTAGATAGATTATTCACACACCAATGGAAATTCCGGATTACACATGTCACATCACATTCAATATGAGAATTCTGAAATAATCATCCTAACTTTTTTAGAACCAATTTCGTCTTCCACAACATTGACAATATCAACTGAAAACATAACTAATTCTCCATAGATCCACCGTATATATCATTTCAATCAATCACTATGTGATTGAAAAATTAATCAATTTGGTATCCATAAGCACTATGTATTTCAATTCCCTAGAATCCTTATGTTGTAGTTATTTTAATAGAT
Source organism: Viscum album (assembly GCA_963277665.1). Lineage (NCBI taxonomy): Eukaryota > Viridiplantae > Streptophyta > Magnoliopsida > Santalales > Viscaceae > Viscum > Viscum album. The sequence continues at coordinate 1,390,327,803 of OY728134.1, read as the reverse complement.
CAATATTACAAATCTATTACATTGAAAAATTAGTATGTACAAGATATAAGTTCCTACTACCTACACTATAATTTCTACATGCAGCTCCAAATCAGTTGACCACCATTAGAATTTTCTCTTTCCTTAACATCCTGGGAGGAGTGAATTTTCTTCATTCATCACATCCCAATGATTCTTTCAGTGTATTATCTATGATGAAAATCGGAGCACACCCATTTGGCTGGATGTTTGAAAAAAGAATTGAATAAAAAACAAACACAGATGAATTTCATGCATACATAGAGTACATATGATATTTTCAAAAAATGAATTTTGGTCTATAATAATTTTTTCATGGTATCAAATAATGTTTATATAGTGGTATGTTTATTTTTACACTAATTTCAAATAATCTCAAATAATTTCTACATAGAACTTGATTATTTCTTACATGGAAACTTTCTCTATTAGATTTTGGTTTTAATAAATACCACACATCGACAAATATCATCAATTTAATAAAAAATAAAAAATTCCCCAATTATGATTGCATTCCTTGAAATCATATTAGGAACACTTCAATCTCATCAAAACTCTTCTAGGATATTTTTCAAACTTTATTAAACTGTTAAACATATTTTCTATGAAACTTTAGAGCATATATACTCCACACATAGATCTTCCTTGTTCCTCCATGTACTTCATATTTCAACATTCTTTCAACATTTATTAAAAATCATCCATGTGTCTTTGAACATATATTTCATGGGAATTCATGTTATCACATGTGGATAGATTATCCACCTAAGCATTTATAAATTCATACACAAAACACGTGAATTTAGTCTTACAATATTTTTAAATTCAATCTACCTTCACAACCAATTTGACCCAATAATTTTACATGTGTAGATTCTTAATCCCATATTCTGAGCAGAATTAACAATAATTACAATAGTTACATAATATTAGGATCATATTCTATATGAAATATTGTAGGATCAATAGTGTATTCTTATAAAGGATAAGGCACTACATCAGTCTCATATCCCCATTTCAAAATGTGGTTATCAATATTTTGTGACAGTAACCATAACAAAGGTATATATTCTTATCATGGATATGCAACAGAGAAATATTCATAATCCAATGTAAATTAAAGGTCTTAAATATGTCACTTATGGAAGCTTTGTATTCCCTCCAACTACTCAAAAACATCCCATCATATTTTATTAGTTACCCAATAGTTGGGTAATATCCTTTGGAATCAATCCATCATCATTTGTCGAGGAATCATGTGCTATTATGTGGTTTATGTTGTTGATGATAGCCACTTGTGACTCCAATAAGTCTTCATTTTGAAATCTTTATATCAATTGTTTATGACATAAAATAACAAAATTAAAATTCAACACCTATTTATAATTGATGAAATATGTGTGTAATAAATAATAAGTACATGATTCCATCATAGTTCACATTATTTGGGACATTAATAGGAATCAAATAAATTTCATACTAATGTTGTCTATTACTGCAGACATGTTAGGGGAAAAGACACCAAATCTACATCATTATAAAGATCCATCAACATATAAGGTTTGAGATACGTTTGAATGTAAATTTTTTTAATTAATCTTTAATCATATATATGAACATCTATATAATTTCTTATGAAATTGTTTTCAATAATATCATACTAAACTATTTCTTCCTCTTATAGGAGAGGCCTTGGTTGTGGTATTTTGTCATGGAATTTCAAGATGACCCTTAATGTATCATTTGACGAGAGCAACCATACTATGGGAGCGGGTAACCCTAAATTTATTTTCTAGTTGGGTCACATCATAGGAAACCCACATAGTTTTTTATTGAATTTGGGTGACTATGCATCGCCACCAAAAGATACATTTCATCGGTTATAGAGGTTAGTTTAGGTAAGAGGGACATTTTAGTTTCATAGTCATGCTTAGAAATTACAAACATATGTGAAGATATTTTTTATCAAATAGAATAATATGAGATTTTTCTATGATGGGTTTTATCCAGTATGTATTGCTAAATTTCGTAAAATGTGGAATGATCATAAGGTGATATTAAGGAGGGGTCTCTAGGTAACAAATATGGCTTTCCTAGAAATTATGGAGAGAGTCTCTACAGGTGTTCTCCCATATCATTTATGTGAGTTTAGTACATATTGGTCCAATGAGGTTACAATGGTGAGTCGATTTAATTTTGGTTCATTTATTTTAATGAATCTTTTATCATTTTACATTTTTGAAGTTTGAATTTATTTAATATAGGAGGTGGCAATGAGTCATTCTAAGAATTGTGGATTTTAGGGACCACCTCACAGGCTTGGGACATGGCACATGTCCTGGATTTTACATGATGTATTTATAATTCAATTTTTAAATATATTTTTTGATATTTTTTCCGTATTTATTTGTCATTTTTGTATTGTTACGGGATAAAGGTGACTTAATGATAAAATTTTGGTGTCGATTATGACACATGATTGAAATGATTTGGTGGTTTTAAAATTTAGAGTAAGTTATTTTACTATTTATAAATAATTACATACAACTGTATATATATAATTTTATATTTATATATTACATGGGATCAATTTGAGGTGGAGTTAGCGCAACGTCAAGATGAATAATGAAAACTTCGCATACGACGGGATGAGATATTCCATCACATTTTTGGTTACATGGACATGGATAAAGATTGAAATACATAACAAGGATTCATAATTCTATAGTTTCATGCACCAAGATTGTAGATCATGTATTTGATGGGATGAAAAAATAGGCGATAAGGTTTGTGAAAAAAATGTGTGCTTCCATGGAGGTAAATGCACAAATTTTAGATGAGGTTAGAGCAATGTATGAATATTTACATTATGGTGATGGATTAGGGGATCCTATGAAGAAGGTATATACTGAATTAATTGATTTATTTTTTATTACATTCCTTATTAATGCATTCATAAATTTTATTTGTAGTAGGACCCTACTATATCAGACTGAGGTAGAAGCCATTGTCGCACATGATGCATCATATTCAATAGGTGTGTTTTGTTTTAATATTATGGTTTCTCATCCAAATTGAATTTCTCATTTTATTTTTTTATATTTTTGGGGATTAACTAATGTTTTATTATGTTAATAAATAAAAAAAGTTATGTCTGAATTTTACACATTCAATTTCCCATTGGTAAAGACAAAACTCAACACAATAACTAAAACTCTCACTAGTAATACACTACGGTGTGGTCTAATATTCATTTCTCAGCTTCTTATAAAAATATACTCATATCAGCACCAGTTTAAACTAATTCTTTTTTAATATATCTTCACATTAATAATTGGGGATCACAATCTATTTTTTATATTTCCATTATTTATTCAGTAATGAATAGACAACAAATCATATATTGAATATGTCCTTAATTTTAAATGAATTCTTTAAACTCACTCAGAAATTTTGATATAAAATATTAAACTTCAAAAAACTCAATATTATTTTACCGAAAATCAAAAATTCCATTTTTGTGTTTTTATAAATTTCTTTCCACCATTATGTAGGTCAAAGTTTGTCACTAATACCATTAGGTATCCTTTAGTTATTCCGATTTTCCTTAACATAATTTCTAGTCTACCATTACACAGGTTATACAACATCTAGATGACCAATATGTAAACAATATTATACAAGGGTTACCATTATGAATCCAATTCAACTCAATATCAACCCATATATATCGAATGTTGTTGCAAATATACCATTATGTAGATCATTATAATTTCACACTCCCTTTACATAGCTAAGTATAATTAATGTTACCATTGCATAGAATCAGAAACATGGTCTCACCATTACATAACAAAATTCCATCACATATTTTCATCAGGAAGGATAGATCTAGTGACCCTTATACTTACATTTTAATTGTTAGTTTACCTTTATGTAGCCTAAATGATCTTGTGTTACCATTAAAAAATAACAAATTTAATTTCCATTTTACTTTTCTTGTATGATATCTATATTCTTGAAGAAAAAATATAAGTTAATTAATTTCTTGTTTGATTTCATTAAATTTCCATATTACGTTTATTTCATCTCTTAAAATTTATTAAAAAAATTTATTCATTAATGTTTACATCTGATGTTTTGATAGTATTTGGTTTATATGTCAAAAAAGTCATTGGTAGGTTCTATATCATCAAAATGTCATTTTTTTAAAACTTATAGGATAATAATTGTGAAATATATATTATATTTATTCATAAGTTCATAATTTTAATCAAGTCATGCTATATGGTTCTAAAAAATTATTGATGTTACAATCCTGGAGATACTAGACTATATGTACACATGAGTAATGATTTTTGATGATCAATAATCATTATAGAAAGTTGTTCTAAATATTTTATCACTATAAAAGGACCATAATATTATAAATACCATATTATTTCATTATAAAAAAGTTTCATGTTTTTTGTTGATGAATAAACCAAATTTCTTCATGTAGGCTGTAGTCCACATGTACCCATGAATGATGTTATTATTTTTTATTGAGTAAAAAGGTATGAAAAAATAATATATTATCACATCAAAAAAACATAACTATTTTATGAAATTAATAATTATATTTTGTATATAACATATAATCATCAAAATTATTTTTATTTAATTATATTTAAATTGTTAATGGAAAATTAATCACATCTTTTTTGTGAGGTGATAGTATTTCGTACACACAAGTGTTGTTTTCGCATCCCCCACAGAATGGAATGTAAGATGGTTTTTGTGATTTTATAAATTCATAAGTATAATTTTTATTATTTATATCATATATATATTGTAAATCTATCATCATATAGTGTTGTGAGAGGTGGTGATGGAAAAATAAAGACATATGTTCATAAGGCGGTAGATCGTCGTGCATACGAATGATGATTCAATATACCGTTTGATCAAATATGAGATTTATTTATGTTCTGAAATTTCCATGACAATATATTATTATATATAAGATATTTGTATTATTATATGACCCAAGATTAATTATATTTTGAGGTGGTGGCTGAATAAATAAGTCAAAAATGCATAGTTACAAATTCTAAATCCTCTTCGACAACCTCTTTAGAATTATACCTAAATTATTCCTAGAATAGATATCTAATAAGTAAAAGGACTCTAAGATGAGGGTAGTGAAATAAATAATTGATTTGGGTAGGTATTTTCTGAAATAGTTGAATTGGATTTTGTGAATATGGTATATGATGGGTGACCTTTTATAACATAAGTGAGAGGCACAATTGTAATTTTTGAAAAAAAATTATTTTTCCCATGTTGTTGACATTGAAAAAGGATTCAAGATGGATCATTATTGAAACATATACATGATATGGAATAAATATGTCAATAAAATGGACTTAAAAAATATTAGTATTAAATTTTAATGTGTGTATTTTTATTTTCACCCCTGGAAAATGTGTTTTTAACATAACTGCAGTAATTAATTATTTATGTTTTCACTCTCCATTATTGTCAAAAAATAATTTAATTTTTTATATAATAAACATTAGTATAATTATTAATATGGATCATATTTTTCAAAATTATAGGGCAATAATTGGAAAATATTAAGTTTAAATTAATCCCATAAACGTGATGAAAAAGATGTTCGTCAAGAAGTGTATTTTCATTTAAAAGATGATTTTTTATTAAATCAACGACATGTAATATTTATTAACTGAATTTAAATTAATATTATGGATATAAAATAAACTCATTTAATTAAAATAATTACTCATTACATGACGTTATAATAAATTAAAAATGTACAAATTATTCCTTTAAAACAATTATAGGGAAAAACCTTTTATTAAAGAAAAAACTGAACTAATTCCAAAAATCTATTATGAAATTTATTAAAAAAAATAATTTGATTAAATATAAATAATAAATTTTTTGAAACATGCAATCATTTTACAAACATAATGGGACTATTAAAGGACTGAATTAAGTGAAAAGAGTTTACCATTTTAAAAATATTGATATTTTTAACTATTCACAACAAAATTAATATTTTCCCAAAAATCAGAATATTTCTTGCAATCATAAATTTGATAGAGTAATAATAAAAAAAATTATATTACATATTTTGTAATATAGATATTATAAATTTTATATAATCAACATAAAAAGAGTTAAATTTTATCTATTTCCATTTTGATTTATAAATTACCTAATATTTTTATAAAGAATATAAATATACAATTGATATTTATTCTATGGAAAATGATTTTTCATATCATTACCTAGGTATTTATGTTCTCTTCCCTTTTAAAAATATCATATTGAAATTTTATTCACTTATTTAAAATATGTGGATATTTTTTCATCATAAAAATTTTAGATCACCATGTTGCCTCTTTAACCATATTGTTTTTTTGTAGAAACCCCTAACATAGGGAATATCATAATTATCCAAAAAAATTTATCTATATTAAATATTATGAATATTATTTTCCTCATAAGAAATATGTTATTCTAACTAAACTTATTTTGGGTACAGAATGTGTGAGGAATACATCACATATTTAGTTAATCGATCAGTAATAACCAAAGACATAATAAATCTATTTAGAAGGAAATGCGTTGATTTATAGAATCAATAAATAATATCCAAATTCATATTGTTAACCAGAAATATATTTGGAAATCCCACTATAAAATACAGGGAAATATTCTTCCATTTCTACTCCAACAATAGAAATAATTGAATAATTCCCATTGAAAATATCTATTCTTCTATAACAGGAACATCACTTTGGCATGTGATGGGAATTATACGCTTGTCACCATTTGTTTGTAGGCTCAATCCCCATTGAATTTATGTATGCATCAATTTTTCACCTTCCTTTTTGGTTGTCCTTTTTCTAAACACATGTAATGTAAATCCTATTGCATTCCCTAAAATATGGTGAACATCTCAAAAAATAGTTTTAATCATAAAATATCATTTTAAACCTAAAGGATATCAATACTTTTAAGAATATATCCATGAAATGAAAGGTTAATTCTTCTTCAAAGAATATTTTTAACTTGTAAAAACTAGTTCCACTTATTCCTTAAGCATCTATCAAAACTTAATAAATTACTTCAAAATACTCTCATTCCAAAAAAACATAAAAAATATGTGTCTTCGACATAGAAATTTAGATAAATCTTAACTCTACCGCAACATCAAAACTCTGGAATACCCTAATTTAGTCACCTTAATCATTAAATGTTATTCAAAATCAATTAACCCTATTTATCTATCTTATTCCATAATATATACTTTTCTATAAATTTAATATTAATCAATTCCTATTATTCAATATTGTAGCAACATTATCCCCCATATATTCCATTCAATTATTATTTCATTTTTATTTCCCCCATAAGAAAATGTAATGTCATTATACAATGTTATAAATTTTTCATTATAGATATTTTTCATTAGATCCCAATAAGATATAGATTTCTTTAATTCACATACTCCCCACATTTAAAATTTTAATCGATAAAATGTGTTATTTTTAATCCCCTTCAGGGATGTAACCAAATTCTTACTTTTTTCATTAAATATTATTTTTTTATTATATCATTTACCACATAAAAATATAATCTCATCCATTTGAGGCATTCATATAGGTGAATATTCCTACAATTTTGACCCATCAATCATTGAATATTTTTACTCTTATGGTATCTATCAACCAAAATTCATAATTATCTATTTCTCCATCATTTGATTCATTATGAAACATACCAATGTTCCAGTATATAATCATTACGTCTGATAATTGGTTAAGAATCACCACAATAACCTTTACTATAGCCCCCATTCTGTTCAATTTCCCATTTATAATACAACCGTGTTTTCCTTCATATCCATTATTATATTGGGGAATTAAAGATCCTTATATTTACAAAAACAAATATGGTTTAGTGTTTGGATATCAATAAAATCAAAATAAATCATATTATGAGGGAAATAAACAATGAAATATCTTTAACAATGAAATATTTTATTCTTTTTATAATTATAATTATCCATGACGTACTAACCACTACGCATATATATTACATTCAATATATTATCAATCCATATCATATCCTCAAGATTTATCTATACCATTTAATTGTTATCAACTATAAGGACCTGACCTTAGGCATTACTTAATCTTGATTTTAAAGTCATTAATACATTTTCATAAATTTTAAGATCATTTCTGTTTGAGTGTTTTAGACAATTAGGATATAAATCATACATGAAAAACCATACATTATAATGTGGCCATGTCTGATCAGTAATTCAATTATTCCACAATATAAAACATTTAAAATAATACATGATTTATTTTAATAATCAATCATTACTAATTTGAACAAGACATCTTCATTTCCCTTACCCTTCCTTAAACGTTATTTTTTTTTAAAAAATTCTTTTTATTAAAGAAATATCAATTAGGTCACAATAATAAGAAAAACATTATTCCAATGAAAAAAATGAACACTAATAAAAAACGTTTCATAAAGTATATATTTGTTTTTCAAAAAATGGAATCATCCTTGATTTAAAAATAAAATTACTTTACCTTTTTCCCTCAATTTAGTTCCATCAAAAAAACATTAGCATGCACAGAAAATTAATGTGGGTGACTTATGAAATGATATCATAAAAAACATTCAGGCCCATTAAAATAACCCTTATAAATTGGAATAACCATTCTTCTATCTTCAAAAATAAATCTTCGTAGAACATAGTAATTACCCAATGCATTGGATCTCTATTTAGGTGCATCCATAATATAATCTATATCAAGATCACCTAGAGTTATCTTCCTATACACATCATATAAACATTTTAAATGTACTATATCATGAATAATACATTTTGAAATTACAGATTTATATCATAAAACCATTGATAAAATCTTCAAAATATTTTTTAAAAAACATTTTTTATTATCCAAACTCCCTTTTCATTTAAAAATAAAATTTTCATATCTAAAAAATGTACAGATTAAATTAAAACCATTTTCTTTGAAAATTCCATTATAAACATATAAAGGAAACATAAAATAATTTTACATTCATAGTGGTTGGAAATTATATTTGATTATTTACATTTTATAAAAAAACTACATTTGAAAAGAGTTCAAAGGTTGAAATTAAAAGATGGTATTTAAAAGAAATACATTAGCATGTTGGAAATAGTTGAATATTAAAATACATAAAATAATAACAATAAAATACATTAAAAATTATGGTAATTGAAATATTTATGAAATAAAATATCAATGTTGATGTATATATATCACATAAAAGAATATAGGTAAATAACATCAAAATATAACTCAGTGAAAGGAAATTGAGACGAAATCCATTTCCCTGAGTCTGACTCATCACTTATGATCCATATATTTATAAATAATAAACACTACATAATTAATTATATTAATAATTTTTTCTTTAAAATTTATTAATTATTTTATTTCAACACATATAATTCTATAAATAATTAGTAAATATTTTAATTTTACTTTAGAATGATTAGACATCATTTAGATCATATAAAAAAATGACACTGTCGGTTGTCTATGGTCTTTGATGTCATTATTTCAATATGTCCATAATAACAATCATGAAATATATATAATATTATTAAATCAATTAAACTTATTAAACAATCATGAATGTTGGAAATTAGAAATGAACAGTGTTACAATGACAGAGATGGTCGGTCATATGTACGGATGAGAATCATTCTCCATTTTTCAATGATCATTATGGAAATATCGTATGTACTATATTTTAGATAATGAATTAAAATAATATAATCAATTACATTTTATTTCAATACATACACATATATAAATATTCTATGTGTTTTGGTGTTCAAAAAATAATCACATTGTGTTGTGGAGGTGGTCGTCGACACGTACAGTGGAACCATGTTATCATTTTTCTTTTAGTGGAAATGTAAAAAATGAAATGGATATATTAAACACTAACAATGATAAATATGTTATTATTTCATAATTATTTCATTTTTATCATATATATCTATCAAAATAATTATTATTACCATCCATCTAATGGAATACTGAAAAAAAATCACATCTCTCCGTGAGGTGGTTGTCCTCCATTTACATGAGCAACATTATTGTATTCCCCACAAAATGGAATTTAAGATGGTATATGTTTTATCATAACTAGGTATGTATTAATATGTAATATATATCTGTTATTTATTCATTAAATAAATACTTATATGAATCCATGAGAGGGGATTATGTAAAGTGAATAACATTGGTTCACACGGCGATAGTCCACCATAGACACAAAACATGATTTCATATCCCATTTTATGGAAGTGGAAGAGTATTAATTTTTTAGAATTAACATAATAAAAAATTAATATGTGGGATATATTTTTATTAAGAAATTATTACAATTGAATTTTAATTTAATTATATGAATGAATAAATAATAAAAAAATGTGTTGTTTTGAATTTTACCTCTTCTCAGAAAACAACATTAAGATTAAACATAAATTCTTCCTAGAATGGATTTATGATCAAAAAAAGGAATGTAAGATTATTTTAAGGAATTCATGCAGTGATTTGAGTACTTATTATATAAACCAATGTCTTTTTCATGTGTGATGAGTGGAGGATAAGGGGTGTCCTTTTATATGTGAGGTGGGCGGCTCACTTGTGATTTTAGAATAGAAAAATAGGTATACCTATGTAGTTAAAATTCTTAAAGGATCCAAAATATACTATTATCCAAAGATAGAAATTTTAAAGATGATATATTTTTATAATATAGATCTTATAAAAGTTTCTAGTTCATTTTTGCCTTATATTTTTAGTCAAACTCCCATATTAGTTTAGTTTAATCTTAATCGTAGTAATTAATTTTAAATGTTTTCACTATTATTTATTGTAAAAAATTAAGATTAATATATTCTATAAAAAAATTATTATGAGTCAATATATGGAATATATTTTAATTTTTTTACTAAAATAGTGTTAAATTTTAATTTAAAATATAACCTACAGAGGCGATAAAGAAGTGGTTTTTCACGAAGTGTATTTTTAAAGAAAATTATGGATTTATATTATATCTATGAATATAATAACCATTAATTAAATTGATTTAAATAATTCCTCATTATATGTTGTTTAAATTTATTTAAGTGAAGAAACATTATCCACATTAATATCCCTTTTGAAAAATCATATTATTAAATAAAAATATTAAATATGAAGCTGATTAAAAATGTTACAAGAATTAATATAAAAAAATAAAATTATAATATTAAATAAATTTGAAAACATAATGGGACTATAAAATTTAAGAATTTATTAAAACTAAACAACATTTTCAAAAAATAAGTATTTTTCAATGCTCACCAAAAAATAAATATTTTTGAAAAATAATAAAATTTCACTAGAAGTTAAATTGCTTATACTGATTTAAAAAATAAAATAAAATTTTAAAAATTCAAATATGATACTTTTTATATTATGATTTTATATAAAACCTTATACATATTGAATTTAATAAAAACTATATCCATTTTGTTTTAAAATGGTTTAATTTTGTTAATTTAGATTGTGGCATGTGGATTATGAATTAAATTATAAATGCCTACAAGAGTTAGTTCTTATGAAATGGTGAATATGATGAATTGGTAATGGTATGTTAAATGAGGTATATTTTGTATGTTATTTGATAATGGAATTTATTAATATATGTAATGGGTTAATATAAGGGCCGTGCTTGAGAATGTGAATTGGGATAACTGGGATAAGTAATGTAAATGGAAAATATGTTAATGGGTTATGGAATAATATTAATTCATATGTTGATTGTTATGGATGATGATTATTATATGTATTGGTTGTGTTTGGTTGGTATATGGTTAAAGTGTGGTGAATGGATGAATAAGAATATGCACATGTCTTGAGGTGTGGGGTAAAGTAATGATGCTACTCTAATAGGTTTAGTTGGAACGATTCTATAACTCCACCCACAACGCACAGGTTAAGGAAGGGGATGAATCTCTATTCCCCTCATGGATTCATTCCACTCAAAATGGGACTTTGAGGTGTGGATAAGGTGATGCTGTTATGTATTATCCTTAGTGATAATTGGTCTAAACATATTCCTTTATTCACAATGATAAACGCCAAAAACCATTTTGTTGATGATGTTAATTCATAACACATAGATTAAATGTTGATGAGGAACTATGTAATGAAGATGGTGTAAATGATGAATTTTGAACTACAGTTAGTAATATCTATGTAAAATTGTTAAACAGTGTATGAAATTGTCTTTTATTTTCTTTTAATTTATTTATTACCTGAATCTAGTATCTATTTACACGTCATATTTTGCATTCACCATTGGTGGTGACCGACAGATTGGTACACACATCCTTTTCAGCCTGTCATTTGGTACCTAAACATATTTCTTGTTTGCAGGCCAGGAAATTGGAAAATGCAGCATGCTTGGGAATTGAGTCATATTTGGGATGTGCATAGATGAGGTTCAATACATGGAGTCAGAAATGTTTGGGGAATTTCCATTATTTTCATTATTTTGGGTTTTTCTTAGGTGGAACTATATCAATACATGGCATATTTATTTTTGGATTTGATTTGATTCTAGTTATGGGATATGGCTATTTATGCTTGTTGGTTGGTTATTCTATGTATTTTTTACTACCGTATTTATTTTCTTCAATGGATTAATCTATTAAATTGGATAAAATATCCCAACATTCATTTTTAGACCCTCAGAGCTAGTCAGTTACCTCTGGCATATAGGGAGATTCACTTTAGGTCATGTGGTGACCTGGATCAGGGGTACGGTTTAGTGGCTTCTAGGATGAGGATTTTACAATATTGTATCAGATTAGGTATTTCTATGAAAAACTATTTCATAATGCTATAATGTTGTTTTGGAAGGTTTCGAGCCTTGGGTATGAGCTCATTCAAGGGAGTAGCTAACACATGTATGAGCAAAAACCCATGTTATCGATGGTGGAAATTGTTGTTATTGTTGTGTATTGTTCCATCTGATTATATTTCACCATAAGGTGATTGATTTTTCTTGTGACATTAAATGTTTTGGATATTATTCTCATGGACATAGTGAAATGAAGTAGTGAATTCACACTTCATTCTAGGAACCTAAGTATGTAAGTGACATGCATCATAGTAGGCACACACATGGGATGGGTGACTTGGAGATAAATGGTAGGTTGCATTGATTTTCTTCAAATTGATTAAAATTGTGTTTAATGAAATAATAAAAATGGTTTAAAAGGGATGTAACATTTTAAATAATGATTAATGAATTGTTCTTAGTAAAGGTGTTGTTAGTGAATTTAATGTTGTTGAAGTTTTATTTTTGGTATTAAATGGTTTGAAGTTATGATCAATGTAAGATTATAACAGAATAAGTTACTTTACCACATTATTAATGACCATCGGTATGTATGGTTGAGGGTAGTGTTCTATCAATGACAAGACCCATTTGAGTAGTGTATATGAAATGGGTTTTTATGGATTGTCACGATCCTTCCATTATATTATCTTGGGAGCATTATGATTTGTGTTCTAAAGTTTATGTTTGGAATTATTGGGAAATTCTAACATGAAGGTCTGTGATGGTTGGGCATTAGGTGGAAATTTCTGAGAACTCTCTCCCAACAGTAGGGTATGAAGATCAAGTGGATCAAGATAATAGGGAAGAGAAACTCTGTGATAAATTTTCTCATTTTTTTGAAATAAAAAAATATGACCCATAGTGGGTTACATAGAGTATGTTTGAGTAGACCAGTGTGATTCAACATCAACACCCTCCAACCTTTATCATAGAGGGCGTACCAGAGGTAGATGAGTCTGATATAGTTTATATAAAGACAATTCATGTCATCCAAAGACTCCTTCAGAGAAACAAATAATGTTTTGCAGGATATATGTTGTGGTTCTAAGAAATGTGTTTGTAGGGAATCATGGTTTAAACATATAATGCTAGAGGAATGATATGGTAGTTTTTTCAAGAAATTATTCTAAAACAATATTATCTATAGATCATGATGTAGGGTAAGGCTATAGAGTTTATGGGTTTGACTCTAGGTGTTTCTTCACAAAAGGATTATCCTAGTCATTTAAATGATCAACACCACTAAATTCCAACATTCTAAGGAGACCAGGTAATTTTTGGAAAATTATTCTATGACGGGATTAGTCTAGAGATAAGAACTCACATTAATAACTTCCATCTAAAGAGGTTTTTAATGGTAGTAGACTAGGACCATATCTTAGAAGGGAACCCTAAGGGAGCTTCAAGAGGCGGGATTGTGGTTCCGGCCATGTAGATATGTTGTAAAACATATGTGGGGAATAAGCATCATTTTAGAAATTTACAAGAGGGAAAAAGTTCCTAGAGTAGTCATAATAGGGGTCCATCCGTCCAAGATAGAGATCATGTGTTCTATTACCAGTGTGGTGGGATGTGACACATGCACAATTAGTGTCCCCAACAACCAGTTTATTACAAAACATTTTGTATTTTGGGACATATACAAAGGTTATTTAAGACCCCTCAATAGTCGGGAATATATGGATGTCATAAGTAGATGCTGAGTGCATGAAGTAGGTTGGTGACCCCTTATCAGGAAGGTAGTTGGAGCTTCAATAATTGTACAAGTATGGGATGTGGATGTGGAACTCAGGGGAATGAACATCCATACTAGTGGAGAAATTCAGTGCAGTGGTACTCTAGATGGTGTCTAGGGTAGTGGGGTATTCCATCATCACATAGTTTAGTCTACACCGATAGTTGGTGAGGCTAGACCATCTACCATTCGAGTTACATTCTGTGTATCTTCCATGTTCTCTAGTGCTTTATTGGAAATAATTACAATACATTCTTTTATTTTTTTTATATTTTGTAGTTATTTTGGAACTAACCATTGAGTGTGAATGTGGGGATATATAAATTGACACTCTCTAGGGTGTGTGAGTTGAGGATATCAAACAATGTAAGGGTTTTTCTATGGAGGTTGGTGAATATAATTTTTTGTTGAATCTGTTTTACATTGAGATAATAGGTATTGTATTGATTTTGTGTATGGACTGCATGGGGTTGTATCAATCCCATATTTTCTGTTACCAATGTCGGGTATCATTCATGTATCTTGATTAAGACGTCAATGTCCTCCGTGGTGATTGGGATGTTTGAGCAGGCTCCAAGGGTTAGTTTATCAGTAGTTTGGAGAGACTATAGCCCAAGTGGACGGTCTCGTGCTAGATGATGGTGGAATGATGAAAGGGGTTCATTCTTCCAAGTATGTCATATTGGGGATCTTCCATGTTATTTTCATAGAATACATACTAATCGCTATGGTTATGTGTTTACTATAGAATGTTAAATCAGATTAAAGTTTAGAACTGATACCCAATTCCATGAATGGATGATATATTTGACCAACTAAGGGGTGACTCAATGTTCTTGAAGATTTATTTATTTTCGGGATACCATCAACTGATTTTGACACCTTCTGACGAACCACCACCAACATTCCAAACCAGGTATGGGTTTTACAATTTTGTGGTGATTCATTTAGGTTGACTAACACACTTGTTCTATTCATGGTATTAATGAAACAAATATTTCACCCATATGTGGATCATTTTTTAGTTTTCTTCTTTGATGACATCTTGAGGTACTCAAGAACTCTTGACAATCATGCCAATCATCATGAAATCATCTTGGGTACAATACGAAGACATTTTCTTTAAGCTAAGATGTCATAATGTTAGTTCTAGATGGATAATTTTCATTTCATGGGTCATTTAAAATTTTATTTAGTTGTGTCGGTGGATCATGTGAAAATGCATGTTGTGGTGTTTTGGAAGAAATCCCTAGAATGTTTCTAATGATAAGAGTTTTAGGTGTTTTTTCATATTATTACCAAATAATCATTAGGTATTACTCTATTTTGTCAGCACAACTATCAAGCATAACCAATATGGGGATTAATATTTAGTGTTTAGTGGAATGTGATAATTCTTTTGAAGAGTTAAATAAGTGATTGACTACCACACTTATTTTGATCTTACCCAAACTAGGTATTAGGAAAACCTTTTTGAGTGATGTTTCTAGGGTTGGTCATGGGATAGTGTTGATATTGGATGACTAGGTTATAGTATATAGGCTTGGAAAGTAGAGGGTTCATGAAATAAATTACCCTATTCATGATCTTGAGATAACTGTTGTGGTTTATGACTTAATGTTTTTGATTTATTACTTGTTGGGAGAGAGTTTCATGGTGTTTAACAATCATAAATGTATTAATTACATCTTTTATCATTGTTATTTTAATCATAGGAAGGGAATGTGGGATGAATACCTTCAATTATATGATTTTGAGTGGGTTTACATAGTGATAAAAGGGAATAATGACACAGATTCTCTAATCCAAAAGGCACTGAATCAAGTGATTTAAGAACCCATATCCAATTAGATAATGATATCATTGTGTTTTGAGTTGAATATTGAGGTGTAGGATGGGAACATGAAGATTAACCTTTCTACTATTGTAGTTGATTCTTTGTTTTTGAGCATGGTCATGGAGATCCTGCTTGTGGATCATGATTGTCTCTCTATGAAGTAATGTCTTATAGGTGGGGATTCACCTTCTAGTTCAGAAAATGGTGATGATGTTGTTTTTGTACTTGTGGTCCTATGGTTGTGCCCATGTGTATGTGGTAAGAGTTGATATATAAGTTCCATTCATGAAATTTGTTAGTGAATCCCAATTTTAATAAGGGGTATTGTGATCTCCATAGGTAGTATTGATGGCTGGGAATGAAGAAAGAGGATGTAGTTTTAGTAGCGTGATTCCTTACCTGTCAATTGGTGAAGGACGAGCATATACACCCAGGTGGGTTTTTATAGTCATCTCCTATTTCAGTGTAGAAATGGAATGATGTAAAAGTGAATTTCTTAGTGGTACTTCCAAGGACACCATAGAATAGTGTTGTAGTTAGGGTGGTAATGGATTTGTTGATGAACGTGTCTCATTACTTGTCGAACCAGAACACATATATAGCTAACCAGTTGGCTGAGTTATATGTTCGAAAGATAGTGAAGTTCAATGGTGTGCTAATAACTACAGTTTAGGATTGTGATCCATGTTTCTCATTATACTTCTAGGAAGTATTACAGGGTTTTCTTGGTACCCATATGTTTTTTAGTGTGACCTACCACCCGTATAGGTATAAATAATAAAATTGGATGATTTAGAAATCACAGGATATGTTGGGATCTTTTGTTTTGGATTTTAACGGTTCGTGGAAAAATAACTTGTAACCTTTTAGGCTTTACTCCAACAATAGTTCTCAGGATATGATTCAAATGACTCATTTTGAAGAACACTATAGGAGACTGTGTATATATCTTTTGTGATGGTTAAGAGCAAGGGAGTATGATTTGTTGGGACTATGTCTCATGCAGGAGATATCAGAAAAGGATCATATGACTCATAAGTTCATCATGATAGCTCTGTGTAGGACAAATACATATGAATATCAGAATCATGGGCCTCATGAGTTTATGGTGGGTGATAGTGTGTTTTATTGGGATTCCCCAAGTTTGTGTCCCAATTGAATTCAGAATTATGGAATGTCAGTACCGAAGAATGTTGGGTCGTTCGAGATTGTGGAGTGGATCAGACTTGTGGCTTATCTATTGGTTCGCCCACAATGGTATAGTGGAATTAAATATGTTATTAGGTTTCAACACTCTAGTATAATCACTCAGATCCATCTTTGGTGATTGATGTTGAAAATTTTGAGCATGAGGTAAATGTGTTCTTTGAGGAGAATATGGTTCTTATTGTTGACCAAAGAGAGAATATCTTGTGTGGAAAGACTGTGACCTCAGTTCTAGTTTTTTGAAAATATATAAATGTACTAAAGGAAACATGGGAGTGATAATTTGATATGCTGGCCCAGTGGCCCAATCACTTTTCTTCATAAACTCAGAAATTCCCCAGAAGATCCGCTTGAGGGCATGGAATTATTTGGTAGGGAGGTTTTAATATCCCAGACATCCTATTGTCATGTACCTATTTACATTATGGTTTCAATATCGTGTTATGGGTCATTGAAATGTTCCTGAGAGTATGAGGGGGCTCGAGGGTGTCATCGGGTTCTGGGAAAGAATGAGCGAAAAACTGTACCAACTTTTGCAAGAACAATTTATGCATGGGTTATCAAAAAAATTGACATTCCTAGGAAAACTGTGTGACCACGAACAGAGGAATTCAACACTATTGGTGCGTGGTTTGTATACTATATGGAGTTCCCTAGGTAACTGGGTGACCCAAATCCCCTTGCATACGTTCTTGTACACAACTTTTGCATGGTTTGGAAAACCATGTGGATAAACCATGAACTCCTTTAAAAAATGGAAAAATTAAAAAAATTCCATTATTTGAATTTAAATATAGACTTGATTTCCTCACCCCATTTCCTACCTTTAACCATAGTGATGAAAAGTATCCATCAAGGGATTCCCATGGTGATTCTCGACCATGTCTAGGCCATTTTCAGAGTACTCAGTTTCAGATCTAAGTCCCGAGTATTTCCAATCTCCTCATGCCTTCTCTTTCCCGAATTAGGTTTTTCACCTTGGAAAATATTCTTCTGAATATCTAAAATCGTACTTTTATAGTAGGGTCTATGTTGAAGAATAAAGTAGTTGTTGAATCCAAACCTAAGACCATGATTATTAGTTCAGTCACCATTGGATTCTAGGTTTCTGGTTTATAAGTTATATCCAATAGTATCTTTGTAGATTTGTGCATGGTCAGTTTTTTTTCTTGCTAGCCTCTTATTGTTATTTCAATTTTATTTCTAATATTTAGTCAAATTGATGTCTAAATGATGAATAAAAATCATCATGGTTCTCATGGGTTGATTTTAAGATGACTTGTCCTATTTAGAGCCACCCATGGGGTGCGCTGATATTTCCAACCATTGAAATTGGATTGATAAGACCATGGTCATTGTGTAATAATGTATACAATTTATTTAGTATATTGAAATGTTTAATGAAATTTAAAATATAATAGTTGAAATATATTTTTATTTGTTAATTGAATAAGTGTTTGTTTGTCATGACACTAATATGGTCTAATTTGGATAATTTAGAATGTGGATTGTAGCTTATGAATTACATTAGAAATCAAAAAATAGAGTTTGTGCATATGAAAGGCTGAGTATGATGAATTGGAAATGGAATGTGAAATGATAAATATGTTACATTGTATTTCATTTGTAAATTGATGAATATTTTTAATGGGTTGATATAAAGACTAGGAATGGGAATGGGAATTGGGATAAATGGGTTATGTAATGTAAATGGAAAATATGTTAATGGGTTATTGTATAATATTAATTCCCATGTACATTTTTGTGGAATATTTTTTATATGTTTTGGTTCTATTTGGTCAGGATATCATTTATCTATTGTGAATGGATGAATAACCATGTACAAATGGATAAATGTGTGGGATAAAGGATTGAGGCTCATCCCACAGGTTGAGTTGGATGGATTCTCTAACTCCCTCTAGAATGAACCAGTTAGGGAAGATGACAAGGCTCTATTACCCTAACGGTTTCATTACACTTAGACTAAGAATTCCAGGTGAGGACAATTTGATGTTGTGTTGAATTATGCCTAGGACATGACTTATTCCCGTATCTGTAATGATAAATAGAATGATCAATGGTCTGAATGATGTCAATGGCTAACCTAATGATTACATGACAATGCGGATATATGAAATGAAGAAGACAAAAATGATGAATTTGGAGCTATGGTTAGTAATTGAAATCTAAATACATTTAACTAGTAGATCTATCTATCTATTATTTTCTATTAAAATTTTTATTAATTGAATGTAATATATTTTTACACTCTATATTTTATACACCATTATTGGTGGCCTATCGATTTGTACTCACACCCTACTCTGGACGCCATTGGGTACTTGAGAATATTTCATGGTTTTAGGTCATGGAAACAGGAAAATCCACATGCTTGGGAAATGAGTCATATTTAGTATGTGCATGGATGATGTTTCATACATGGATTTTGGAACGTTTAGGGAATTCCTGATATTATCATTAATTTGGGTTTTGATCACTTAGTACTATAGCATGACATGACATATTTATTGTTGATTGTTGTCTATTTCAAATTTTTTAAAATTGAAATTTATGAATGTTTGTTAGTTATTCAATGTTGTTTTTGTTATTTTATTTATTTTATATTTTTGATTCCTCTAGTAATGTGGTTATAGAGTCCCCATTGAAATTATTATACCCTCAATACTAGTCGTCATCCTATGGAATACGGGGAGGTGCACTTGATGTCATGTGGTGAACGGCTCAGAGAATCGGTTTAGTGGCTCTTAGAGCATTAACATTACAATATACTTCAATTTTCAATTTTTTCTCTAATCACTAATGATACAATTCAGGTAATGTTATGAACATATCATGTGATCACGCTCCTTATCTATAGTCATGTAAAGGAACTACTTTCTCCATATTGTTTTGACAAAAACCACATAAAATCATGACGACTTGTAAGCAAGGTTCAAATGTCTTTGAGAGTTATGGTTGGTAGGATCTGATGCTAAAAATTAATTATAAAGTAGGAGGTTTATCTTTTATTGTATAAAGAATGATATTAAAAGTAAATTTATAATGAAATTATCCCCATTAATATATATCAAATCTCAACATCCCTAAATGTCCAAAGTAAATATTTTGATCAGTTTGAGCATAATGAATAATTTTTTCCAAAAATAGAATATATATTTCTATACTTTTATATTTTTTTTCATTTTCAATGAACATTTTCATTTTATTTGAAAAGGTATCAGTAGAATAAACACCCATTTCACCACCGAACAACTTATGATAAAAATAATAGGTTCAGTAATGGTGATTTTTGGTTATCCCAATTTATAACAATTTATCTCTCATTATTTGGGTAATTTGTTTTCATTATAATTTTTTTACTCTTTATGGGAAAAACAATAAATTACTATGAATTACTTCAAAAACATTTACAATTACCAAAATAAGCACCCACACAATTCTTCCTTATAACATAAATCAACCCATTTACCATAATTCTATTCACCCCATATGTAATCATTAAAATGACATTAAAATACCAAGAGTAGGGTATGAATGGATAAAAATGGCTGGAAATAAGGTTCATACTTATAAAGTTCATTAATTTTCTCCAAGGGATAAATTTGGTTTTATGTAAAGGTTGTATTTTTAGGATATGTGGTTATAAAATATGAAACAATAAATTTAAATGTGTTTTTTTTCAAAGTAACATCTTTGAAAAGTTTAAATGAATATTCTAGAAGATGGCATGTCACAAGATCACTCAACAGATATGATCAAGATAAAATGGGGACTATGTGTTCTAGAAAACCACTCGGGAATGCAATATATGAATTTGGATAATTAATCATGTAATTATAAATAATAAAAAATCAATTCGAATGAACTTCTGAAATTCAATTAATGATAAATATTTTCAAAAAATGTTTTTACAAGAATCAATAAACACTCTCAAATTAGGATTCAACATTTTAATATCCATACTCCACTTTAATCAATAAATTATCCAATCTACACATTCAATTTCATTTACTTTGAAGTCTATAAAATGGTATCATAATATTATTAATAAAATAATTTCTCCTAAACATGTCAAGTAAAGAATTTTCAACTGTTGGATTGCAATTTAACCTTCATATCTCAAAACATGTGACTGGAAAAAAATGTTGGAAGTTTATCAGATAAAAAAAGTGAACTACCATTTTAAATGATGCTTAATCAACTTTCTACATTGTTTGAGGTTGTATTCTTCACTCATGAACTTATAAAAGATAACTAACCAATTAAGAACACTGATCAATTAATTTAAACTCAACAATATAGGAGGGAGTGTGTTTCATGGTTGAATAATTCTATGAAACAAACTAAAATATAAATTTATTGAAAATTGTAAATTGAAATATTGGTAAGATATGCCATGTGAGCCCTAAAATTTTACAGCCTCAAGAGGGATGTACTGGCTATTCTCTAATGTATGATGGTAGTTTTGGATTCTTTGACTTGAAGAATAATTTTTGAATTTTCCCAACATCCATTTATTTGTTCTTTTTATGATAATTATATGTATATAGTACACTAGATCTCCACCTTTGAAATTTAGCACAACATGCATGGCCAGGGAGGGATAAAGTAAATGACAACCTCCACAAACATTGATAATTGTGAAGCATCTTATTATATTTCCAATAGATTCTCCAGATGTGCTGCATTAAAATAATATTCAAAGAGCAAATTAAAATCTAAATTTATTTTTTAAAAAAATTATTTGAAAATTTAATATCAAACACCCCAAATATTTTGGAAGAAAAATGTGTCTCTAGATCTTCATGAAGATCCACTTTTTATGGGATTCCCCTTATAGATATTTATTATGTTCAGGGAGATCCATGTGTTCCTCAAAAGGTGTATTTGTTTCATTATCTTCATCCATGGAAAAATTATTGTCTACCAAATATGTTAAATCAAAATAATTGGGTGTGATACTCAATTATGTTTCAATTATATTTTAAGATAAAGAGTTCATTAAAGGGTCAAATACTTGAATATTTGCTTCTAAAATATCCTCTTCAATTGATAATCCCAATTAGAATTACTTTTCGTTGGATGTAGTTATGTAGTCAGTCTCTTTTGTTATTTATTTGAATTCCATCACTTGGGTGGTTTATTCTTCTTCCAAGGCTAGAGAGAGGTGGAGTTGTCCTGATTCTTATTTATTGTAATATATATTTATATCACATTGAAATTCAACTTTTTCCCAATTTCTACAGAATTTATCCAAATTCACATGATCAGTCTCTTGTAAATCATCAAAAAATTAACATTCATATACCTCATCCTCTAATGGTTGATCGAGGTGGATTGAATCTTAATGTTCCTCCACCATTAAATAATCATGTTCATTAATTTCCAATATGAGTGGTGAAATTTCTTCCACCAATTTCTAATTTTTTTTCTCCGTCTCAGGGTCAGGTTTATCCATTAATTCACAGAAATATTCAAGCACTCTACCAGCTTTTCTTGTTAGTTGTTATATGATTTCTCAATGTTCTTGCACATGAGATCTATTATTATCTTCATTGTATTCATGATATTTTAAATGGTTCTATACATATGAGTTAACTTTCAATGCATAATAATCTCAATTTCAATAAATTTTGGAAATATATTTTTTAAAATTTTATTTTAAAAGAAAAAAAGGAAAATCTATATACAATGTGAAAATAGAAAAAACAAGTAAAATAATAGTTATCTTCTTAGAAAAGGTGTTATTTTTGATACACCCCTACTAATGGGTTTGGTTAAATGAATTTATATTTTCCTAATACAGCGCCGAGGTTGACTAGGGTCGCCTCACTTGAGGGTCTTTCTCAATTGTTCACTAGCTTAATCTAATTCTCCAAATGTTTTACTTTTTGGTTGTTTCTATATAATATACAAATGTATTGGAATATAAATGAATAAAACATAAAACTAACATCCAATAAAAATGTAATAATTGATGAAAAAACATTGATGTGGGGTTTAGTTTTGGGTTTAATTATTATTTTCCTTCATGTATGTTATTTCTGGATGATAATCTAAGAATGAAATATAATATTTGGAATATTATTAATTATTTATAAATTGTGAAATATCATTTAATGCTTAAGAAATAAAAATTACATATCATCCTTTATTAATTGATGATGACAGTCGTTTGTCTATTAGGATTCATCTTCCAGGACCCAACTCAATTGATGTTGTTTCATCCATTAATTGGTTCAACACCTATTTCAAGAAGCATTACATAATCAGGAGAAACAAAATTGATTTAAATAAAATAATATAAATAAATTGAGTTTATTTTCATTCGTGGATATTAATTTAATCTAATATATTCAGCTCATGACAAATGCTACCTAATTTTGTCACAATCATAAAATGAAACATTACAGAAAATTTAAGAACACCATGACCTCACCAAGAACCGGACACTGGCCAGCTTCTCATTTCCTAGAGTAAGAGATCAAAATGTTGGATGTGGGAAGAAGAGAAGAGGATAAGAGAGAAATTAAAATAAATAATGACGCATGACTAAAAAATGAAGAATGGGTGATGGGGAGAGAGAGACAGACAAATAAAAAAATAAAAGATGAAATGAAAAGAAATATATAATTGATACATAATGTTAAAATAATATTAATAATATTATTAATTATTACTATAATTTAAACAATAATGGAAAGAAGAAATGCGGGAAGAAAAAAATAATGTAATGGAATTCTTGTAGATCTCTTTGGTTGTGCCAATTTATTATCTGAGATGCTTTGAAAAGGAGGGATTCACCTCCTTTTATTGGTGAGGAGGGAGGGGTTTTGGATCTATAATTATTCCTCCAATTGTTTTCATGTGTTTGATCAATTAAATTGTTGATTCATCCATGTAATCCTTCATTAAATTAGATCATAAATTTCTTTCGTGTATCCTCTCCAAATTTATGCATAATTGGAATTGTGTAGAGATTTTTATGGCTCTATTAATCAAAGAAATTAATATGCATAGATAGACTCTCCTAATTCCATATCTCTAATTATACATTCATTAATGGACCAAGAAACGACAGATTAAAACATAGAATTCTTCATTAATGTTTTTCATCAATACCCTGCAGGTAGACCCTCATACATTAAAAAACATTGTTATTTCCAAACTAGGTATATGGTATCATCATAAATATTCTCTAAAACTAGGAACTAATTTAAGGCCCAACATGTGTGCTAGTTGTGGGATTCAAAATGGTGGTTTTAGTTTTGGGTCCAGAAGGTAAAGGTGAATCCTAAGAAGAAATAAGCTATAAATAAATAACCACATAATTTATATTGATACATTAAATTTTATGATAAAACATCCAAAGTGATTAAAATATGTCAACATTATAGACTTAATGAGTTTTCATATTTTAGCCCATTTTTATTCTATAATTCAAATTTATCATTATTTAAATTAAAAATTTAAATTCATGGGTTTTATTATTTAAAATAATAAAAAAACACTATAATATGAATTAAAATGAACTAAATTTGGTTCTGTAATGGTGCATCAAAATAGTTTTAGATGAATCGTTCTTCTTTCATTGATAATGCATCATGTTGTTCTCCATTTCTCTACAATACACCCTTAACAATTCATCCTTGTGATGTAAATACCTTTTCAATAACTGGGGAATCTATATTAGTGGTCTTATAGGAAGAACATACTTTCAGACTTTGTCTCTCAGTGTTTTTTATTAAGGGTGAAAGTTAAACATCTAATTCTTTGTGCTTTCCTTCAGTCTCTTAATGTTTTCTGATGAATGTTGGAGGATATATTTATAGAATTAATCATTGATTTACCATGTTATCAATATGAATTTCATGTCATATGGGTTGAAATGGATCCCATGAAAATATCATCTCACATTATAGTCATTATATATATGATCTCATTAGAGGGGTTTTCAAGAAAATATTAAGTGGTGAATGTGAGTCTTTATAGGGGTTTGAAGACATTTATCTTTAATCATGATCCTCATATTAAATTTTTTTTCTAGTGGTGTCCCCTGAAAGCATTTGGTTTGTGGATATTACATAGCATTGATTTTAATCTATAGGTGGATGGTTAGAGGGAGACGAATTTCCATGATTTATATGATATTTTGTGAATGATAATTCAATATTTTTTTAGTTAGTGGGTGATGCACTTACCCATTGTAGGATTTTATAAAAATAACATATATGATTGCGCTATTGGGTTTTCACTATTTAAAGTGTTGTATGGATGACCTTAATAATGAATGTTGTGTTAGATCTTGGTTGGAGATTCAGACACTCTTATACTGGAATTAATGTATATTATGATAGAGAATATAAATATGATCTATGAGTGAATGAAGGTTTTGTTGGATCCTCAGATTTCCTATGATGATCACCTAAGGTGACCTCTGAAGTTTGACTATAGAGATCACATGTTCTTAAAGGTTTTACCTTGACATTGGTAGTGATGGTTTGTTCCAAAGAGTAAGCCTTATCTCAAGACCGTTAGTCCATTAATTTTTTTCTTCTTATTTTGGTGTTGTGGAAAATAATTTTTTAATACACCCATTAAGGAGATGGATTCAGGAATTATTACATTGATCATGAAATTGATAATACATTCCTAAAATCTATTATGTATTCATAGAGGAGAGATCATTGGAGTGAGATTCGATGATTTTCACTAAATATCCCATGTTGTTTGATTCTTATTTAATACAATATAGTATGTTCTATTAGAAATCTTATTTATTTAAGAGATTGTTTCAATTACTTTATTTTTTATAGATGAATTATTTCACATTATTGAGGTATCTCCCAAAATATGATTTTTAAATTTTTGTTATTTATATTTCATAATTGTTCAGTGTTTTCATATATAGAGGTGTTTTCGTTACCGTTTAGAAATATACTTATTAAGTATCTCATGGGGTGGTTGTTCGGAACCCATCCCTTTTTATTCAGTGGTGTGCTTTAAATTATGTATGATGATAATTGTTTGGGAGTTTTATAATATAATATTTCTATCCATTAATAATCCTTCATTTATTTGACTAGGTTTTTTGTGGTGTTTTTCATAGATATGCATGGGTGATTGGGGATTCTGAAGCTATAATATCTTTTTTAGGTCTTATTTATGGTTTAATCATTAGTTCACATTTTTATTGACCTCTATCCTATTAAATTTACAACATAGATGTTTTTAAGGGATAAATTTACTTTCATTTAATTAAGGGAATCAAAATTATGAATCTTTAATTGATGACATGATTTGGAGTCTGAAATCACAATGCTTTTAAAAAAACTAGTCATTTAAAAAGTGGAGGATTCATGGGTACCCAGGTTCCCTAGTAGTTAGAGTATGGTGTGGGTAAAACTTTTTAGGGAACCACCAACATGGTCATGTATATAACAAGTAAAAATGAAATAAGTTCTTTTTTTATTCGCAACTGAGTAAATAAAACTGATTTTATAAGCATATATAAATATCCACCACAAACTGATGGGCTCTAATGTAACACCCTGGATCACCCATACCTATTTCATCTTATGAATGGTGTCCATTAGAATGTTAGGGAATCATAAAAACAGATAATTTACATACATCTCATGCAATATTCACACACAAAACATGTAACACCCCATGATTCCATGGTATGCTTCTCTTTGAAAAATGCAATAGCTTGTGTTGAACACATCTTCGAGTTCAAACACACCAAAACCAATCAAACTAGTTGTTATGAATAGTAATACCCAATTTTTTAAATTTTATAAATTTTATCTTTCAAAAATGACTTTATTTTTGGATTTAGAATATCAAAATTAACTTAGGGTGAATTTTTGATATTTTTCTGAAAACATTAAATTTTTGATGAATAGTGAAAGACACTACGTTATTGTTTAAAACTGACTTTTTATTTAAATAATTATTTATTTTAGATCCAAATTTGATACATAATACCAATATAAGTTCAATTTAATTAATTGGAGTCATTTTATAATAAGTTTAGATATATATATATATATATTTGAACTTTTTACTGTCTTTTATCCACGTCATATGTGTTTTTGCAAATTTTGCATATAACATAATTTTACCGCTTCTATGAGTGTAATTTGAAAAATATTAGAGATAGAATTGATATTAGTAAGTAAAATGTAGTTTAATAAGATGAAAATAATGTTTGGGGAATAGTAACTTTTGACATTAATTTACCATGGTAAAAAATAAATTGGGCAATTAATGGTAAAAATGATATTATTATTACCCTAAAACATGTCCAAATTCAATTGGATAAGTTTAATTCAAAAAAAACTTAGGAATAAAATATTACCCTTTAGGTCTACTTGGAATATATTAGTACATTTATTATTATTTTATTTAAAGTAGAGTTAAAAGTGTTAAATTCAACATTTAATGACTAATTTTTTTTAATATATGGTAATATATAAGGTAAATTAAACTTTAAATATTCACTAAAAATATAAAACAATTTCCTACATAATGTTATTTTATTTATAATTTTTAGACATTGAATAATTAAATTTATTTATGACACTGTGATGATACAGTAATTACCTTATTGATGAATGATTAAACTAATTGATATTATAAATATCCATATAAATATTATTTAAGAATTTTGATGAATTCCATTAAATTTATAGGTTATTATGACATCTTAGTGATAATTAAATGAATTTGTTTCAAAATAATCATGTTTTTATGAGTTTACCAAAAACAAAATACCAAATATTGTCAAAGTTGACATAAAAGAGTTTTTATAAAAAATATTATATTATTAATTGATATTATATTCAAAAATATAAGGATAGGCCAAATAATGTAGATAATATTATATATATTAATAATTAATCAGTTAGGGTTCACATGGATGTTTATAGTATGTTAATTAACCATATAATATAAAAATACAAAGAAACATGGTAAATGTCAAAATAGTTAACTAAGAGTTATATATAAAAGATAAGGTAAATATGGTGACCTAAACCTATCAACAACATATTTGTTGATACATTTTAATCCCATACCCACCTTATAATCGATATAAATTATTTTCAATCCATTTAAACTGAAATTTATTTTATTATAAAATAATATTTCTAGGGTTTCCTAAGGTGATCCTCACCTCTCTTATAAAAGGAAACATCCGCTTATCTTAATTTCACACCTCCAAATCCATTTGGATCGACCAAAACCTACTTGAATATCCTCCCAACATTCCTATATTCAACCTAGAGGCTTTAATTTGACTAGAAAGACAACCTATGGAGAAATTTTGATCAGCTCAAAAGGAAACACCCGATGAAAGGTAATAATTTTACCACCCGCTTTCATGTTCTTTTCTTCTTCCACTTCCTCTTTCATTATTGTTTTCATAAAAAAATTAACTCTAGTACCTTCTACATACTGTGGTGTTATTATAAATATGGTACAACCATATTCTTTATTTTATCCATCCTATAAATGACAAAGTCATCATAATTGTGTACGTAGGGCTTACCGTCTCCACATCTTGGTGTAGTTTGTTATTCAAACACCTCATTATTTGGATGGGTATAATAATGCGTATAAATAATGTAAATAATAAATATAACATTTTAAGGATTTTTATATATTATATACCATTGAATTATATATTACTTCACCATCAAAAGAATGATATTGTCGCTCGTGCATACGTACGGATTACCGTCTCCAAAACGCGATCAGATGTCATTCCCTATCGTAACCATTCAGGACTAATTTTCATTTTTTTAATAAAAATAAATTTTACCAAATTAATTTCATTATGGATATGAATAATATACATTCTATCTATAAAAAACATGACATATGTTACAAAGCATATAAAGGAAAATGAATCAGTTAACAACTGAAACGATGGTTCTACAAAAAATATCATTAACAAAGAAATATTAGAAGATCATATATGATATAATATTAATGTATATGGTTATTTTATAATTTAATAACAATTATAACACCATTATACAGGAGGATAACCTAACTTTGACTGAGGAAAAGTAGAAATTTTGGAGTTTTCTTATATCACTTTTAATTCCGTGATATTTATATAGTTCGCCACTTATTTCTTTCATGTGGTGTATTGTATACTGCCTTTTGATATATATTATCATGATTCTATTTATATTCATGGTAATATATGATTAATTTGATCTTTATTATTTTTTTCTCATATGACTCGATTGTTTACAACATGGTAAGGGGTGTTCATATCACTTTTTTATTCTCAGGAGTTTCTTGCTATATTTTCCACTATTTCATTTTATGTGGTGTATATACTACCCATGATTGTATTCATGACGTAATATAATTTAATTTATGGGTATTTACATCTTCATTATAATATCATTCTTTCATGGGGTGTATGTTTCGTAAGTTACCAAATTGGTAAGGGAATTTCAAATTTAAATTTCCACTCATTGGGTTTTACGCAAACATCATTGATTATTTTACTCCAAGATTATGTGTGAAATCACTATCTATTTACTTAGGTAGTAATTTCCACTACCCTATTATTGGATATACTTTTCATAAACATAACCACTCCGTTGATAATTTCTCAAGTCATTGATATGAGGTTCATAAGGGTAATCATAACTCAATTTCCATTTCATTGAGTTAAACATCCAAGTCATTGGTTTTGTTTCTACAAGAACATGTGTGAATGTCCTATGATTTATTTACACATAACATAATTTTATATAAAGTGTATTTATATTTTCCAAACAAAATTATTTCATTGATTAATCCTTAATGTAAGTATTCAGTATTTATAAGGGATTTCATCTCAATTTAAATTCCATTGAGACTTCTTTGTAGTTATGAACTAATTAACTTTTATATGGTGTATATAATGTCCTCTGACATATTATATCATCAATAAATTTAATCTCAATATATTATAATGTTTTTAGTACCTCAATTATTTTTATTCAAGCATCTCTCATCTGGTTACGAACTCTAAGAAAAAAACATTTAAATGTTTTAAATATTTATTCGTCTAAATCATTCTCAATAATGTCAATGTTTAAAAAATGGTTTTAAGGAAATATTTATATGAAAACTAATTTTTTAAAATTAAAATTCATTTCAATTGTTTCAAATTGGTATGGGACACTTTGATTCAAAAATCTATTTTAAACGCTTTCTTGATAAATATTGAGACTTTTAAATGTCATCAAAAAGAGGGTGACATTTCTATCAAATTGTTTTGGTGATTATTTTCATCTATGTAAATATCTTCCATTATTCTCTGTTGAGGTTTATTTATTATAATAAAAACTTTTATATGGTATAGATAGAGTTATTTTTTACCATGGATGTGGTATTTTAATACCATTCATGATTTATAGTTAAAGTATTGACATTTTGTATGCTAGTTTTAATAAGAATGTTTACGTTATGATTCAGACTTTTTGTATGAGGAATGAATTGGACTTAGTAAGTTACAAGTGGATCCCACTATAGCTCCTCGATGAATTGGTAGTCTCATGAGACAAACTAGTGACTCGACAAAAGGCCTTGGTAAAAAAATTTATTTGTTGTCTTGGTATGAGGCCTTGATTATGTGGTTATCAAAGTCTGGCATTACGCATTCCCTCGTTAGGAAATTAGTTATTACATGTGATTATATAACTAGTAGAATATCCATGTTCATGTTTATATGATAATGTTTGTTTTATTTTTTCAATATTATGTTCATGTTAATGTTTAAAATTTTGTTATTTTTATTACATGTCTTTCCATAAATGTTTATAGCTTCTGCAAAATTATTTACCCTTACTGAGTATCTGATCTCACCCCATTATTATGTTTTATTTTCACCAAATTCGAAGAAGAGTTTTATGATCGATATGTAGGGTTAATATAGGGGATTAATGGAGTCCTCAATGGATTATTTATGTTGTGTTTTATTTCAGAATGTGTAATGTAACGTTAATATATGTAATCTATTTTCCAAGAATGCTAAACTGATTGGTATTTCGTGACTTGATTCCTTGAAATCATGCCAATGTATTAAAATAATGCACAGACTCTAGGTAACTGTCATCGGGGAATTATATTTGGTATCAGAGAAAGTTTAGTACAAACGATTGAAACTAGTTTTAGAAAAAATCAGATTAGATAACATTACCTTAAGATAGAATTTAAGGACTAATATAGAAGAACGTCCAAATTTATTTGGTAATGCAAATATTATGTGGATTTTCCAAGAAATTCATCCCTGTCTGGATATGACCAGGTAGAGGCAGCTCTGGAACAGATGTACCTAGGGGTAAAACCTGAAAACACATATTTGAGCTAGAATCGAACAGGAACTGGTGCATGATAACAGGACTTGTTGCACTCTTGGTTACGACAATCCTGGGGGATATGATTAGGGTAATTCTCATTTTTTTACTATCTGATTTGATGGATTTTAATATAAAAAGATAATAAATAACCATTTGTTAAATTCTATGGTTTTTTTGATTGAAGATAAGGTGTCATGATATTTTATGACTATTGTTACACTTGCAATGCTTTCTATTTTTACAAAATGGATATATTTTAAAGAAGTCATAGTAACATTGAACAAGATGTAAAATGTGGGAATGGTGGTGGAACATGCGCAACAAAATGGAATGTTTATAGTCATAAAAGATATTGTGTTCATGCCAAATCAGTTTTCAAAACATATGATCAACAACATTTGTATTAACCAACTCCCAGACTCAATAAACAAGAGAAATGAGGTGAATGATAAGATCTACAACTATGGAGACCGTGAAGAAAAGACAGCTAAATTTCCATCATGCATAAAATGTGGAAGGGGACACCCAGGATAATGTCTCAATGGAATAGATAAATGCTTCATGGGTGGGAAAGAAGGGCATAAAGTAAAGAATTGCTGAGGAAAAATGAAGAGTATTGTGGAAGAAAATAAAAATGATCCAAATAATTCTTTTACAATCATTTTCCGTAAATTTTGGGGTCCTTGGAATTACCCAAGTCATTTCCATTTTCTGTAGGATAACCTCCTGGTCAATAAAGAACCTATGTGTAATTAAATACATGGTGAAATGTTTAAAAGTGTTAGTTCTCTTTGTTTATGGGATGACTTTGGAAGTATTTTCTCTTGTATATGTAACCCTACAGTTTGTTATGTGAAAATTCTATTAGAAGAAGAATTATATTTTATTTTTTGGATATAATTATAATGAACGATTTGGGTTTATATGATCATTGAATTTGAGGAAATTACAGGTTATTAATTTTTGAGATGAAAAGGCGAGGTATGAGATAACATTTTTGGATAAATTATGTTATGGTTATTTTGAGAAATTTATCTCATTTTTTGAATTTATAAAATATAATTTTTGAAAAAGGACAACACACAGACCATGTGACAAATAGTCACGCCGGACAAAGCTGTGGGAATCGAACCGACAACCAAAGTGCAACTAGGAATTATCGCCTACCACTGGACTACGTGAAGTCCCTAGTTAGTGTGAGAAATTATTTTTATTTAAATGATTTTATTGATCAATAATTTGTTTTTTTGGGGAATTATGTTTTAACAAATGGATATCCTTAGTATAGGAAAACGATTTGGCGACTAAGTGATAAATGCTATTTTGGAAGACGTTCTATCTGTTTTGAACACTGTATGCCTAAGGAAAATAGAATACAGTAGGATTTCATTTGAGGAGTAATGATGGATTTTTATCTATGTATTTATTGTGGACATATAGTGATTTGGGTTATTTATGTAAATTATTAACCTATCATAGAGAATATGTGATTAGGTTAACTACTTTTAAGTATGTGGATTTAAGAGTAGTCAATGTTATTTGGATATACAATTTAACGTGGAAGACTACATAATAAAATATTTATGAGTTTTGGATTTAGATTTTAGTTTGAATTATATTTAAGGATTTTTAAGAAACTTTATTTTTGAATAGTATTTATTTAACTCAGGGTATTGTTGGTATAATTTAAGAAATTGTGATTGATATATCTTTCTATAAAGGATTATCCATTTAGGGGATCATCTAAAACTGTACTAACAATTTTGGTTCTGGTTAAATCTATAAATACAAGAGAAATATATATTTCATCCTTGGTAGATTATGTGATTGTCTAGAAGTTTATTCTAGCGCTTCAGGAGTGACCAAGTCATCTTGATTAGTCACTGTTTGGAGAAAAGATGAGTTAGTGGAATAAATTTAATAAAGGATGAATCTATTATTAAAAATTAAGTATATCTATTTATTTTCTTAATCAATATCTTAAATAAATTCCTCAACTTTATGAAAGGGAACTTAAAACAAAAAATTTGTCCATTTACCTTTCCTACCGGGGAATCATATATTGTTTAACCCATAAAATGTTTTTGGTTTTCATATCATTTACTTTCTCCAAATAATATTCACTATCAATTTCCATCAAAAAATTATGTTTAGTTATCTCTTCTATACCCACCTTTTCCTACATGGAACCCAAATATGTGTTATTTCTGGTAACCCTCATACTTACCATTCATTATTTTAAAATAGTGGCCCCATTAATCCATTTTTTGATGCGGGGTTTCAACTAAGATATTTTAAAATGTCAATCCCCTAGTTTTCAATCCTGATTTTAAATTGAGAGGATGAAATTATTTAAATGAATGAAGAATGTAACACCCTAAACTTCCATGGTACACTTCACTTTGAATAATATAACATCTTTTGTTGTATGCAACTTCGAGTCAAACACACCACAACCAATCAATCTAGCCGTTATGAATAGTAATACCCACTTTTTGAAATTTTATAAATTTTATCTTTGAAAATGGAATTTATTTTTGGATTCAGAATAATGAAATTGGCTTAGGGTGAATTTTTGAATTTTTTCTGAAAACATTCAATTTTTGATGAATAGTGAAAAACACCGTGTTATTGTTTAAATCCAACTTTTTATATAAATAAATATTTTTTTATTTAAATTTTTTTTTCATTAAAAATAGATACATAATACCTATGTAAGTTAAATGTAATTCATTGGATTCAATTTATAATAAGTTAAGATATATAAAAAATTTATTGAACTTTTTACCGTCTTTTACCCACCTCCAAATGGTTTATGCAAATTTTCATAAAACATAATTTTACTGCTTCTGTGAGTGGAATTTCAAAAATATGAGAGACACGATTGATATCACTAATTAAAATTTGGTTTAATAATATGAAAATATTTTTTGATAAATAGTATCTTTTTAATTCTATTTACCGCGGTTAATAGTAAATTGGGTATTTAAATGTAAAAATGATATTATTATTACCCAATCACATGTCCTAATTCTATTGGATAAGTATAATTTGACTAAAAACAACCATAGGAATAAAATTTGATCCGTTAGGTTCACTTGTATTAGATTAGGACATTTACTATTATTTTATTTAATGAAGAGTTAATAGTGTTAAATTCAAAGTTTAATAACTCAAATAATTTTAATATAGGGTTATACATAAGATAAATTAGACTATAAATTTTTATTACAAAGATAAATGGATTTAATACATAATTGTGTTTTATTTTTTATTTTAATAAATTAAATAATTAAATGTATTTATGACATAATGATGATGCAGTAATTACTTTTTTAATGAATGATTAAAATAATTGATATTATCAATATAAAAAATAATAAAATTGGAGACTTTTGATGAATTAAACTAATTTTTTAGGTTAATATGACATGTTAGTGTTAATTAAATAAATTGTTTTTGAATTAATCATGTTTTTATGACTTTAACAAAAACAAAAGACCAAATAGTGTCAAAACTGACAAAAAAGAGTATTTTAAAATCATATTATATTATTAATTGATATTATATTCCTAAAAATATTTGGTTCATCCAAAGTAATTATATAGGGTTATATATAATAATAATGAACCACTTGGGGTTCTCGTGGTTGTTTATAGTAAGTTTATTAACCATATAATATAAAAATACAAAGATACATGGTACATGTAAAACTATTTAACAAAGTGTTAAATCTAAAATATATGGTTAATATGGTGACCTAAACCTGACTAAAACCTAATGGTTGAGAGGTGTTAGACCCATCACCATCTTATACTCAAAATAAATCATTTTTGAGCAATTAAAAATCAAAAATGATTTTATTATAAAATAATATTTCAGGGATTTCCTAAAGTGACTCTCACCTCTCTTATAAAAGGGAACTTCCCCTTCTCTTTATTTCACACATACAATGCTATTTGGATCAGCCAACCCATGGTCAAATATCCTCCCAACATCCCTCTCTTCCGCATAGATGTTGTATTTTGATCAGAAAGCCATCCAATGGAGCCCTTTCGATCAACTCAATAGGAAACACCTGAAGAAAGGTAATAATTTCCCCACCCTCTTTCAAGTTCAATTCTTCTTCCACTTACTATTTATTTTGTTGATTCCATAAAAAATAATAACTCCAGTACCCTATACATACTGTGATGTTAGTATAAATATGTTACCACCATATTCGTTATTCTATCCATCCTATAAATGACAAAGTCACCATACGTGCGTACGTACAGCTTATAGTCTCCACATCGTGGTGTAGTGTGTTATTCAAACACCTCATTATTTGGATGGGTATAATAATTAGTATAACTGATATAAATAATAAGTATAACTTGTTAATTATTCTGTATGTATATGATATAGAATCCAATTATATATTATTTTACCATCAAAAGAATGATATTGTCGCTCGTGCGTACAAACAGTTTACTGTCTCTACGATTCAATGAGATGTCATTCCCTATCATAACGATTGAAGACTAATATTCATTTTATGTTTAAAAATAATGTTTAAAGATTTAATATAATTATTTATATGAATAAGATACATCCTATTCATATCAAACATGACTTACGTAACAATTCATATAAAGGAAAACATATCAGTTAACACCCGAAATGATGATACTACTTAAATATCATTAACAAAGCAATTTTAGAAGATCATATATGATATCATATTAATTTATATGGTTATTGAATAATTTAATAACAGTTATTTCATCATTAAAGGGGATTTTAACCTACCCTTGACCGAGGAAAAGTTCACAGTAAAGAGTTCTATGATCTCACTTTTAATTCTGTGAGTTTTCTATCGTTCACCTCTTATTTAATTCATGTGGTGTATTATGTACTTCCTATTGATATATATTATCATGATTCTATTTATTTTATTGGTAATATGTGATTCATTTGGTCTTTATTATTATTTTTTCATAATAATCGATTGATTATAATGTGGTAAGGGGTTTTCATCTCACCTTTTATTCTCGTGAGATTCATGCTATATTTGCCCCTATTTAATTTTGTGTGGTGTATGTACTGCCCATGATTGTATTCTTGATGTAATATAATTTAACTTATGGGTATTTAAATCTTCATTGTACGATCATTCTTTCATGGGGTGTATGTTTTGTATGTTACCAAATCGGTAAGGGAATTCCAAATTTCAATTTCCACTCATTTGGTTTTACTTAAACTTCATTGATTATTTTACTCCAAGATTATGTGTGAAATAAATATTAATTTATTTATGTAATAATTTCCACTCTCATCTTTGTGGATATACTTTTTATACACATAATAACTCCACTTATAAATTCTCAGGTCATTGATATGAACTAGAAAATGGTAATCTTAACTCAATTTCTATTTCTTTGAGTTAAACATCCAAGTCATTGGTTTTGTTTCTACAAGAACATATGCGAATATAGTATAATTGATTTACACTTGAGATCCAATTATATTGAGTGTATTTATATTTTTCACACATAATTATATCATTGATTAATCCTTAA
Organism: Viscum album; assembly: GCA_963277665.1. Taxonomy (NCBI): domain Eukaryota; kingdom Viridiplantae; phylum Streptophyta; class Magnoliopsida; order Santalales; family Viscaceae; genus Viscum; species Viscum album. The sequence goes on along the minus strand of OY728134.1, from coordinate 1,390,290,057 downwards.
TCTAACGATATAGTCTTTATAAGGGATTTCATCTCAATTTACATTCCATTGAGGCTTATATGTAGTTATACGCTATTTCACTTTTATATGGTGTATATAATGTCCCTTGACATATTATATCATGAATACCTTTATTCTCATTATATTATACTATTTAATTACCTCAATTATTTTTATTCAAGCATCTCTAATTTGGTTAGGAACTCTAACTAAAATATCATTTTAAATGTTTTAATGATATATTTTTCTAAATATTTCTCATTGAGGTCCATGTTTTAAAAATTGTTTTAAGGAATTATTTATATGGAAATTAATTTTTTAAAATTAAAATTCCTTTTAAATGTTTCAAATTTTCATGGGACGCTTTGATTCAAAAATCAATTTTAATCACCTTCTTGATAAATTGTGAGACATTTAAATGTATTAAAGAAAAAGGGGGATATTTCTATCAAATAGTTTTGATGATTATTTTCATCTATATCAATATCCTCCATTAATCTTGATTGACGTTAATTTATTATAATACAATATTCTATATTATATTGAATTATTTATGTTTTACTATGGATTATCTATTTTTATACCATTCATGGTTTGTGGTTAAAGTATTGAAATTTCGTATGCTATTTTTAATATAAATGTTTATGTAATGTTTCAAACATTTCAAATGAGGAATGAATTGGAATTAGTATGTGATGGGTGGATCCCAATATAGCTCCATGATGCATTGGTGGGTCTCATGAGACAAACTGGTGTCTTGGCAAAAGGACTTCGAAAAAAGAAATAACATGTAGTTTTGGCACGGGGCCTTGACATTGTGGTTATGAATGTCTGGCATTATACATTACCTAATTATGAAATTAGTCAATAAATGTGATTATTTGACAAGTATAATATCCATGTGAATGTTATTATGATAATTTTTGATTTATTTTTTCCATATTATGTTCATGTTTATGTTTAAAATGCTTTTGTTTTTATCACACATCTTTCCTTCAATGTTTATAGAATCCTCTAATTTATTTTCCCTTACTGACCATCTGATCTCACCACTTTCGTATTTTTTATTTTCCCAGTATTGCATGTTGTGATTTATGATCAATATGAATGGTTAATCTGGGGTATTAATGGCGTTCTCAAAGGATAATTTATGTTGTGTTTTATTTCCTAGTGTGTAATTTTACTTTCATATATGTAATATATTTTCCAAGACTGCTAAACTGATCGGTCTTTCAGGACATGATTCCTTGTAATCATTAAAATTTATTAATATAATGCACCGACTATGGTAAACTGTGGTGAGGGCATTACAAAACAAGTCACTCCTAATAGGTCATCCTTGTCAACCGAAATTATTCCCATAGGCAGTCCATCACTCAGAGTTGTGTTGTACCATACAAAAACAATATATTCCAATCCCAGTCGCAAGCTTAATAAAAAACCATCATCAGAGGGAAGGGGTTAGATTCACTCTATTATATATCACACCACTATATTATGAGGTATTACCTTCCATATATCATTGATTCGTGTCCACATGGATTCCTTGTTGGAAATCCATCATCCATGTATGTGGTAGTGACTCTTTTTATAAGAAAGGACACCATATTTGTCAATGGAGCATCCCTTTCAAGCTACAAGTGATGTTGTAATGTTTATGATACATACAAAATGGGTGTAGTATTACATATGGATGTGATGAGAATATGTTGTGTTTCATTGGGAAGTTAGAACAAATAACTAATGTGGAAGTTTAAGAGGTTTTCCTTTCATATAGTTTATTCTCATATAATATCACATACTCTTTTTTTATTACATAGTGATTGTGCATTGGTGATAATGGGAAACATGTATTACCTATTTTTAAGTAGTTGGATTAATTTATTCAAAAACTAGTATTTAGTATGATCCCATAAAATTTTAAAAGAGATGTTTTTTGGAGGGTCTTGTTGAGAATATATATTATTTTCTATACACAGATTTATAATGTATTATTCAGGTTTGTAGAGTCTGCTTGGTGATTGGATTCGTCATTATATTCCTTAGTAGTTTTTAATGAGATGTTGAGGATCTATGGTCATAGTCTATGAATAAATTTTTTATCAGAAGATGATGATTATTTTTTATTTTTTTTAGTTTTCGGAAGATAAATTCATGTACTTGGGTTATTTACTAATTCATAAGTTATCCAGAGATTTTGGTCGTTATATCTTATAATATATATTTTAATTATTTATATTAAATGGAAATTACTACTATAATTATGCAGATTATAAAACATTAGTAATAGTCACCAACCTTTTGTCTGTAGGAGGAAATGTTTTGGCATCATTATCTCACTTTCGTCATTTCCTTCCTAGGAGGGGTACCATTAGAGGGAGGGGGTCATGAAATTCATTATAAATATATTCGTTGATGTGCTGGTGGAATCAAATCACTAGTTTTAGGTATGTTCCAGCTATTTCCATTTAGAAATGGACCTAGAGGGTCACACAATATGTATACCTAGATTCTACATTAATTCCATTGAATTATGTTTTAGAAAAAAAGTATTACAAACTTATAAATTAATTTTTTATTCAATAAAATTCAAATATAAAAGTCAACCATAAGAAAATATATTATAAATATCTGGGTAGAATTTAATCTCTAATATATTCTTTCATATGTTTAGGAATATGAATTTTATTTTTAAACAATTTATTGATTATTATAATATAAAACTCTATTCATCTAAGTTGAATATATATTAAAATAAATTATTATTCCCATGTCATGTGGAGATAATATTTATTTTATTTTATTGAGAAAATATTTTTTTCAAGGTTCAATAAATTTTAAATTCTTTGTGATTATTTATATAATGTATTTTTAATGTAATTTAATTAATTAACTATATTATTTTAATAAATTATATTATATGACTTACATTCCATGAAATGTAATTATTTTATAATTTTTACTTTACTTTATCTGGTGTGGGTAATGGAATGGATCAAAAAATAATTAAAGTATATGTGCAATTATTTTATTTAACCACAACCCATATATGAAACAATTTAACATAATAAATAGAGAAATTAAATGTTAGTAACATTTTCTGATATTAAATCAAGCTCCAAAGATAATTATCTCAATCTCTTTCTTTTAAATAATTTGTGAGAGAATAAGATTTTATAGTTTTGACCAGTGGTGAATGATGTAAGGCCCTAGTCTATCTTATACTTCCATTAAAATGATCAATAGTGTCATCATTGTTTCATAGATCACAAGTGGGTATATCTAGAGAAATACTTCATTGGATTCATCAATATAATTATGAAATGAAAAGACCATCAATAATAACTAATTCATCAAAAAGTAAACATTGTTTGAGGTAATTATATTTAAATGAATAAAAAATATAATTTTTGAGATCCTTTTAAGGAAATATACAAGTATATTAATCATTTATCCTTAAAATTTCACTAAAATATTTTATGAAAAGAATATAGGATTCCACATAACACTACTATATCACCCTAAAAACCTTAACTTGGAATCCATAATTTTTTTCTGGGTTTTGTTCCATTATACTTTATAAAAACAGTTTTATTTGGATTTTTTATTGAAGGGTATTCTAGGTTCTAATATTTAAATTATTACCAAAGTTTGATAACCATAATGTATCATTAAATGAGTTGAGTAGTAATGGGAATTTATATAATATAGTAATAATTTACACATACGGAAAGGTTGGATGTTTCCATATTTATTATAATTTGTCTTGGACGAGCCTGATGTTAAAAAAAATTGTTTTCTTTATTATGATGATAGTACAATGATAACCATATGGATCAATAGTGTATTGTTAATTATAAATTTGTATGAAATTAAATTATTTATTCTAATTCTTAAAATTCAATGGAATAAATATTCTTTAAGGAAAATGTGACATATTGTAGAATAACTATTAATTGATAATGTTTGCAATGATATATATTAGAGTTAGTTCATGATGTATAAAGATATTTAATTAAATGATAATAAATCAATTGATTCGTTATTGAAAATATCCAATTATTTGGTTATTAGTATTATTGGATTTTGTGAGATCATGATTATTTCTTGGTGGTAAATAACATACTTCATATTTTTTAACAAATTGGATCATCTGGTGTCCACATATGAAAACTGTGATCTTAGTACGTTTTTGTTTAATAGGTTTTATAAAATGTTGGTCTATTATGTAAATATAAATGGTAATATATTTAATAATAAGAGAATTTATTAAAGATAAATCTATTTTAAATCCTAAAAAAAGATAATTAAAAATGATGATTAGAAAGAAGAAGAAATTTATTATTTAGGAGATGATGTTCTGTTAATATTTTAAAAGTTAATATCATTTATGTAAAGGTGTTTTTTGAATTGAAATGGTTGTAATTGAAGAAATATTCAATTAATGTGATTTATATACCAACAAATGGTATTTTTATTTCACTTTTCTAAATATAATATAATTATAAGGTGATATTGATGATGATTTTCCAAAATGTTCATCATAGATGAAATAAAAAAACACTAACAAGATGAAGTTTCACTTAATTGGAAATGGAATGAATTTAAAATAATTTATAGAAAAAATTTCTTATATATAATGGATTATGTAAAAAGTCGTGATAATGAAAAGTAATATAAAACTTCACTTAATATATTGGATAACTTTTTGATCCCTAAAGTGAATGGATATTAAATATATAGTGGTAAAGATTATGGTGATATAAATAATGTTGAAGAAGAAATATAATTATTATTAAATAGAAATTTATAATATTTTCATATTAAAAACTAAAAAATAGATAAGGTGAATAATAATATAAAAAAGATATTAAATATTCAAACAAATGTTATTGTACAAATATTGAACAATAAACAAAGTTATTAATGGAGAATTATTAATTGAAGGGGATATGTGGTGTAGAGAATAAATTGATGGAGTGAATGGGGGATAATATTAAAGATAATAAAATGAAAAAATCCAACTTCATAATAAATAATTGATAATGTAGAAAGGCATAAGAAGAAATTTGTTTTTGACTTTGAGTACATGATGCTCAATGTTCACAAAATCATAAAATTTAGTATAGATATTATTAGGACATGTAAAAATATTTATTTTTTGAAATATAAAATACCTTACTCAATGGATACAAATGACTAGTATTGGTAGAGGGACACGAAAATAAGAACTCTAAATAACATAAGGTAAATGTTGTGTGAATAGAACCCAATTAGTAATGAACATGAAAATTCAAATATTTCAACCTCAATGAAATAATTCTACAAAAAGAAATTTTAAAAATTTTGGTATGATGCCACATATATAGATAAATATGTGATTGTTATCTCTAAATTTATATTTTTTTGAATATGAGAACAAAATAATCATTATATGTTTTATTAATAGGGCGGAAATATTCTATAAAATAAGGTGTTGAACTAAAAACATTATTTTTATGCATATGATTAGTATTTTTGTGGAATCTAGCATGTGTTGATTTTGTATATTTTTATTGATTATTTATGTTATAAATATTGGAATGTAACATAGTAAATATTAAGAAGAATCAATCTACATGAAAAAGAAACTCATAAAAAATATTAGATTTTTGTGGAGTAAATTTCAAATGATGAAAGTGACTTATTATACATGTGAGCTTCTAATCTAGGGTACTGCTAATAATATAGTGATTTTCCATTATAATTTTAGTATGCACATGAATTCATAAAATAATTATATTAATAAGTCTAAAAGAAAACTAAAAACCTTCATGAATGAAAGATTGTTGAATTCTTCAAAAAAGAAACATTCATAGGTATTTATAAGTCTTATTAATCTCATATGACGAATTATTCAAGTCCTAATGATTTTTAGAAAAAAAAATTTTATTGTCTCTTTGAGGAAAAATTGTTTTCTGAAAATAAAGTATTTTTATAAGTGGGGAATGGATGGATGATTTTGAAATCAAATATTACATATTATAATAATCTAATGATGTTGATTAATTTTTACTCAAGATTATGATGAATGAAATGATGTTTTTTTAAAGTAATTAATATTAATGAGATGTATTAACTATTTACATATGATGAAATGAAAAAAATTAATAAAAGATAACTTTTTTTAAGTGGTTGATGTTGAACATTTCTAGTAAATAATATTAACCTAATAAATTGGGTTGCAGAATTGAAAATTAACCCATATGAGTCATATGAAATTGGAATAGATCACTTAATGAGACAATTTTTGTGATGTTCTTTAAAAAAATAAGAAAATGAGTTTAATTTTATATATATTAAAAATGTGGAATATTTTCAAGTCTTTAAAGAAGAGATTGTAAATTAGAGCATCTCAATTATTTAAATTAATTAATTAATATTTTTGAGGACCTAGAAGAATAAGTTGAAGAATCAATATAGTTACATTTTCACCGTTATATGGTAATTTACATGGTTTACACGTATAATGTTTATAAATCAAAAATCAATGTCCTCAACTATGTTTAAGAGAATGACGATAACTGTATAAAAGTTTTTTGAAAATCTTTGAAGAGATAAAGTACAAACAATTTGGATGAGTAATCTAATGAAAACTGTACATATTATTTAGAGGACCATGGTTTTATGAATAAATATTGACAACTAAATACCCCATTATAAAATTATTCAATTGAGTGGAAGAACAATTGAATAATGGTGATGGTTCTGACAATATTGTTGGAGAATAATACATGATTCATCATTTGGATATATAAAACTTAATTGATGGTGTATATAAAAACTGGGGTTAATTTAATCCAAATTCATACATGTGAACTTATAAAATATTTGAAAGTAAAAATTAATTTTTTAACTATTCAATAGTATTTGGAAGCCCTCACATTTTCAAGGTAAAATGAGAAAAAAGGGAGTATGAATAATTATGTGTTATTTAGTTTTTTCATAGTTATATCATAAACATAATATCTTATAACAACTATCATATGAAAAAAATATAATATCGTTGATTCTGATGATTCAAATATGATAGGAAACAAATTTTATGGCTATGTTCAAAAGAAATTGTAGTGATGGAGAAGAAGAATTTTTTTTGATAACATGCTAGATATTATAAAAATAATAAAGAGTCAAGTAATAATTTTGTAAAATATTATGAATAGAAATTATTATGACTCAGAAAAAAATATTTTATTAATCTGGGTTTTTGGAAGATAGTGAATGTATAAAATATAATTATTTATTATGGATCATATATTAAAACTAGGACAAATTTGAGGACCCCGTTTCATTAAATAGGCACTCTATGTCCTCTATGATTTGGTATACCCTACTTTGTACAAGATGTATATGAAGATATCATTAGTTAGTAGGTAATTTTACTAAAGAATAAATAACTACCCATCTATATCAGAAATCCACATGACTTTCATCTTATAGAAGAGGAATTATATATCCATTAGGTTTCCCCTCAAAACTATGTCATTTATTTTTGTGTTTTAATGTTTTAAAAAATCTAATGACTAATATAAAGATTAATTACATGAATAAATATACTCCAAAAAATTTAATCTTTTGAAATAGTTCATATAACTAATTTCTAATGTGAAGGATTGAACAAATTTCAATGATGTAATGAACACAATTACAAATGTATAGATTTAAATCATATTTTTTTGTAAAATGTAATATATTTTACATATATATTATATATATATATATGGATTTATGGAATAAATAAAATACTACATTCCCTAAAGCCGAAAAGGAGTTTTTCCATCTTTCTATATATCGTATCATATACAAAAAATCTTAAATCAGTATCCATTTATACTTTTATATATCTTCCAATTTTTTTTAAAATTTAACATTAAATACACTTTATATCACATCATATGTAATACCTTGTGAGCACCCACATATAACACTTTTTCATTAACTCTCAAATCATGTTAGACAATCTCCATTATTTAAAATAAATCCTCATTTGACCAATAAAAATGTGTTAATTCATGTGATATTTTAGTATTGATAACAATTATTTATATGTGTATCTACAAACAAAATTAAATATCAAAATCTATCATAGAAAAATAAATTTTCATGCGATAAAGGGATCTATTGTGATCTCTACAAAACACACGTTTCATGAACCTGTGTCCACTGGTCTGCATCATATTCCAAAATGGAATATTATGATTTCCTGAGAAGAAAATAAATCATATGAATAATATTATTATAAATGGTTATACAATATTTTTTACTTTTTTATTAGGTGACATCAACATGGATTACTGAGGTCATTATAACCTAATCGTATAACACATTGGATGTCTCATGAACTCTTCATCTGGTTAATTAAAGCATAGTGGTGTGTTCGGTGAATCTTGAAAATGTAATTCAACATGGATATGGCATCAAATAATGGGTATTTTTACATTCTAGTTTAATAATGAAAAGATCATCAATATTTCCACATGTTTAGAAATATGGAAATGATAGACTGATCATATATTATAAGATGAAATTATTAGTTACATGAGTTTGGATCATGTTATTAACATGATATGTTCACAAAATTTCTGAGTGACTTCCCTGCAAACATAAACCCATACTTGAGACATATTCACCATGAAAATAGGCACATGTATGATGTGGTGGTGCTAATAAACACCCTCTCCCTTTATTGATAATTGATAAACATAGATGATAGAAGGATAGAGTACAAAGAATACATGAATAGATGTGATAACACGAAAGATCATAGAATCACTATAATCTTCCAAAAGACTTACTGATTGAGGGACTTATGAGGTAAGATCATGGAATTCATGTCATCAGTTCATATATCTTTTGAAGGGAATCTGGTGTGCTAGTTATATCAGGAAAATGACCTTCCTCCTTCCATTATAAATTAAAATTTTGGAAAATAGAAATGTGTTCATGTTTAAAAATTTGATAATAATAGAAGATTCATGAGAAGGTTGATATGATTTTATTTATATGAAGGTATCATACATATCGCAAGATCTGTTCATAGATTATGAATTTCATGAGGACAAAATTAGATACATTGTTCTTCATCAGATCAGTTTATGGATTATGTTATTTGAATGATCTTATCATGGGTCATGGAAATACCCTTATAAATTTTTGTTATACCAAGAGAATTCCAGGAATCATGTTATCAAGTTAAAAAAACACATGCATGTGTAATATTGATGTTGTGATGACCCTTGGACATGTAAATGTTTTCTGGCAGGCACCATCAGACATGTCATAAAGAAATATTTTATGTTTCAAGAATTCAACATCATACATTCCATCCTTGTTAGGGTGGACTATAGGTACATGTTCCCTTGATCCATATAATATTATACCCAATATCCCTTGGCTTATCACCCAATTGTTTTTGGCAAAAATACATGATAATCAATTGTTTGTGTCCATGATTCATCAGGGACTCGTTTTTTATAAAACCAATAAAATTTTAACCTTTTATTCATGCACCATGTTTTTTAATCTATTATAACTTATTTTTGACAAGGATTGTGACTCACGAGGCCTTATTTATTTACAATGATCATAAACACATTATAATGCATGTTCATCCACATTCAAGCAACAACCTTTGGTTTATGTACCTAACTCTCTAAAACCCCAAGGCTATTATTCCTTCGACTAATAATCTATCTCTACCCATAAACATGTTAAGGACAATGAGAACTATGTGATCTCAAATTAATTCATCATCCAAGATATGCATGATTCCTTTTTATCTCCCAAAAGTCATACCTTAACATCAAATATTGCCTTCTAAGGCAATTATCTCCACAAGGACCCCTATCAATACATCCGGGAAACCCTAGTGTGTATTACACATTCCAATATCTATGAAACCTCATAATGTAATCCTTGTATGGTTTATAATTATCCTTCAATGATATATTCCCAACCATCAACCATATCTAACTTCTCACAAAGAGTATGTAAAATGATGGATTATAGAATAATTTGGATTGAGTCATTATTATGATGAAAATACATTAATACGGGTCACCTTTTTGATGTGATCCCAATCGCATCCCCCCTAATTAAAAAGGCAATATTCCTAATGATGATTTATAGGTAATCCTTCTATGCATAAGACTCACTCCAAATAGACTATGAGAACTCCAATTCCCATAATTGAATAGGATGGATGACACATTTTATTACTTAATATATCTCAAGATATATACCTAAATAAACAACATTTTACATTCCAGCCCTTCACATGATACACAAGAAATCTCTTGGAGGTTCAATCATGATTTTTAGAAACCAATCACATCCTTGGATAAAAGTAAACTCTAGAGTTCCTAGTCATATGACGTTTGAAACTAACTAAGCTATCGTTGATAAGTAATAATGAGTATAAATTTAGAGATCTTTAGATACATATAGATGGTTTCATATTGTTCTACATGTAAAAGGAATAACAAAAATATGATTTTGTTAGGGTAACTAGTCAACTATTAGGGCTTGAGAATGATTCAAAAAATCTCTTAAATCTATAAGAGATAAATGAGGAATACAGTAATTCAAAAAAAATATTGTGGTGAGATCGCCTTCTCATCCCCTTAACCAAATTGATCCCCAACATTTTATTATTCATGAACCCCAAATATCTGATTGCCTTTGGAAATCAAGCACAAGACTCATCATGGATGTGTGATCCATTGGAAAGTTATGAATAGAAATTATGAACTAGATGTGTCTGATAGGGTAACCATATTCCAATCCCCATAATGAATCATCATACCTCATCGGTGATATAAATTTATTTAGAAAAATATTGAACATCCACCCTTTTGATTAGAACAATGATAGAAACACATTCTATTTGTTAGAAACAAAAATGATGAACCTGACCTGCATAGTCTAATAATTAAATAATGATTTGAATTCACGTAAGACCATTGTTTTAGTCTCCTATGAAAAAATGGTGTTCCAAACATGAATATTTTTCGTAATTAATCCATGATTGGGAATCCCATGTGAAATTTCTTGTCATTATCCAAATTATATGCCAACATAATTTCCTAGGTTAAAACATTAATAAATAAATGTTTCACTATTATATTTATTATTAATAATTTTTACTTACTTAAACTAATTTTCTAAAATGTTACAATGTTTATTATATTTTTTATGAAAACATATACAATTATCATAAGAATAACCGTAGTATAAAATCATCACATCATCAAGAAACCACTTTGGAATGCACACTGTGGAAAAGATTTATAGAAAGAAAAAAATTATGTCACTGAATTAATACATTTAGTATCATGTGGAAAATGAAATGGTTATAGAGTACCACTGATATGCTATTGTCCCATCCCTTTGGACCGCATTTATGTTTATCTAGGTTCTAAATCCAACAGGACCACCTCAGTTAAGTAGTGATGATGCAACGAAACATGTGACATTTGTTTCCACGACTAATGGCATCAGGATACTAACTCCAGAGAATTAAAAAATCCTATGACGGATCATATAAAACATTTCCATCAACATCATCTATGAAAATACCCTCATTCGCCTCTTTATAACATTACCTAACTGGTTGTTTCTATGAAATCTCAAATCCATGTTACAAGGATATTTCATCGGGTCTGTCAAGATGAAAATCAAAGTGAGTATGTTTGTCCCCACTCCCATTGGTGAATCATTCTGGAATATTATGGACAATGATGGAATGTACAGTGATATCCCCACTTGATTAGAGAATGAATATATTCATATCCTAATGGAGATCATGGGATATAATTGTATATTGACTCCCATGCATGAATTATATAAGAATATTGTTTCGGTGCGGATGTGCGTCAGGTTTCTGTTCCGACGCTGTTCCGCCAGGACGCGTTCGCGCGTGCGCCCATCGACCCGAGGGGATGGGCGCGCGGCTTGTGGCCCCGCAGTCCCGCTTTCCAAAGGCGGGCGGCATCCGTCCCTTATTCAGGGGCGTCTTCTCCTTGATCGAAACCGGGATGATGGGATGTCGGCTCCTCCTTCCGTGGACGTCTCATCGGAACTCGTTGCCTAATCCGGGTCTCCCTCATAGATTTAAGACGTGCTCGTGAATCTCGTTCCCGGCGCCATGTCTCCATGGACACCGGTTAATTACGCTGCTTCCGCCCGGACGCTCCAAGGAGTCTGGTCGGGGCAGCAACCTGCAGTGAGGAGACCAGGTAGCTCTGGGTGTTGGGGGCGTGTCTTAACACTGCGACTCTGCATGTCTGCCTTCCGTCCCTAATAGGGCTTCTCGAAGGCGTGATGGCCTGAGGCATCCCGCGCTGGGTGCGGGGAACTGTGTCACCTGAGGTTTTCCCCAGCTTCCCATGTTTAACACGGGGTATGACGCGAGTTTAACGTCCAGCGGGGATGACATCGGACTGATCAACACGAGGAGTGGATCAGATGACAGAACCCCTTGCGGGGAACCTCCTACGCTGGGGCCAGAACCTGGGCGGCTTCCCGAGTGAAGTGGAGTGGAATGAAATGGCATGACCCCACCGGGATGTGGCGGCTCGGGTAAGGATCAGGATGGATGATGGAGTGAAGAGCTTGGACCCCTTAGAGGCTTCCTACGTACCGCGCGTTAGCGCGGATCAAAGTCAGCGTAGTTCGGATATACAGTTTAAAGTCATGCTGGACGATGGCAAGCCGACTCACAAGGAGGTCAAGGCTGACGGGCGGAGGATTGAACCGAACCACCTCACACAGAGGGGGATGGAACGGCCGGGTGGATCAACGCGAATGTGAACCCGGGAGGGGTCCACTGATGGACGAACCGACGTGAATACAGCCGGGACGACCTGGTGGTGGGCTTGAACCTCAGGGAGGCTTCCTACGTACCCTGTTTAGGAGACAGGGATCAAAGTCCACGTAGTTCGTTCTGTCAGGACTTACGCACTGAGGCAGCCCGGATGCAGCGAAGCTCAGTTGGAGAGGGACTTGGGCCGAAGGTGAGAGACCTCGATCCCTGTCACGCCCTCCACTGGCTTCGGCAGTGGGGAAGCACAATGAAGATACACACGTGCAGTCTCCCACAAGGGCGGATTCATAGGTGAATCGACGCAAGTGTGAACCTGGGAGGGGTCCAATGATGGACGAACCGACGTGAATACGACCGGGACGACCAGGTGGTGGGCTTGAACATCAGGGAGGCTTCCTACGTACCCTGTTTAGGAGACAGGGATCAAAGTCCACGTAGTTCGTTCGGTTTGTAATACTCTACCCCCGTGGGAGAAGGCCACTCCAATCCCGACATCCCTGCAGAGACGAGCGGGTGGGGGCCACATCCAAACCGGGAGGGGGACCCTGCGTGTGGGGCACGGGATCGGGCGACGCGGACGGTTTAACGTCTTGCCGGACGAAGTACAGTTTAACGTCGTGTGTCGAGGATGAAGGTGCTTGGCAGTTTAACGTCTTGCAGCACAGACGTGGTGCAGTTTAGCGTCATGCAGGACGAATGCTGAACAGTTTAACGTCTTGTAGCTCGGACGATATTCTAGGAAGTTTAACGTCGTGCAGCTTGTACATGGTACAGTTTAACGTCATGTTGGACGAAACACTTGGCAGTTTAACGTCTTGCAGTGCGGACGATATTCTAGGCAGTTTAACGTCGTGCAGCTTGGACGTGGTACCGTTTAACGTCATGTTGGACGAAACACTTGGAAGTTTAACGTCTTGCAGCGCGGACGATATGCTAGGCAGTTTAACATCGTGCAGCTTGGACGTGGTACAGTTTAACGTCATGTTGGACGAAACACTTGGCAGTTTAACGTCTTGCAGCGCGGACGAGTGTGATGCCGCCGATGGGTTCGTGTCACTTCGCACGAGCCTGGAGGGCCGCACGGGAAGACAATGCACGGCGCGGGCACCCGGGATGAAGATTATCGGGCGCCACGCAGGCGGGTACCCTCAGGGGGTCAAAGGGGGCGACCCCGGCGGATTGTGCGCAAAAGAGAAGCTTGGCGCACAATACCGCGGGTCGGCGCGCAAATGGGCAGGCTGGCGCGCAATTGGGCCAGCGCTTTGCACGCGGAAGATGAAGATTGCGTGCACTGGGCTTCAGATAGCGCGCGGGGGCAACGGCTCATTCTTTAACGAATGGCCTCTTTGAAAGGGGGGTGCGCGCAATCGGGCTGGATTGCACGCACCTGGGGGAAATTACACGCAAGAGGCTTCTTTTGCGTGCGAAGGCCTTTGGGTGAAGAGTTGTTCAAAGGAAAGGAGCCAAAGGGATTGCGCGCGGAGGCGAACCCCGAGGCTTTCTTGCGCGAAAGAAAGGATGTTACCTGAAGATCGGCATTGCGCGCGGAGGGGGTTGGATTGCGCGAACGAGCGACTCTTCGAATTCCGGCAACCTTCAAAACGTCGGGGGTCGCCTTATATTTATAGGCAACCCTGGGCGCGGAATCCGGTTCGTGGGCGCGCAAGTTCCTTCGCGGGCGCGGAATCGGGCCCGGCGCACAAGGGAGTCGCGCGGGCCACGGGCGCGCAAAATTGCGCGCCGGCCCAGTGCATTGCGTGCATCCCGGGAGGTTTGCGCGCCTTACTGCAACTTTGCGCGCGGGTCTCCAAAATTCCGCGTAAGGCCTCCGGGCCCTCCGAAACATGCTTCTGACTCCAAATATGACCTCGCTTTCCGCATCCGGAGCTTCGTTTGGGAACAACAGACTTTTCCGGCGTCTACAAAAGTCCCCCCTCGGAATCTGATCGGCGATAGGTCGCAACGATCGGGTTCCGAGGGAGACGCCGGAATGCCGAAGTCCTGGGTGGCGCGAGACTGTGGCGCGCAAAAAGGGTGTCGTGCGCGAAATTTGCTGTCGCGGTCGCGCAAAGCGCTTTCCGCGTAGCGCGGACACCCGGCCTCGCCTATAAATAGGGGCCATGGGTCCCCCGTACTGTACACTGGCCTTCCGCACGACAAGCATTCAAGCTCTCGTGCGTGAAATCGCCATTTCCGGCGCGGAATTCACCCGTTCGTCGCGCAAACCCATCCGGATTTCGGCCTGTTTTTGCACGAACACCCGGGGTTTTACGCGACAGACTTCCCAATTGCGCGCTGTCCACTAGGATTGCGCGCCAACGCCCAAATTTCTCTATCATCCTCGTCCGATTCCGCACGCTTCATCCCACAAGACTCCCGGAGCTTCTGAGATGGCCGCGAATCAAGGGAATGAGGGGGATGCCGCCATTCGCAGAGCTGAGATGGCGGCGAACGTGGAGGTCTACAGAGCCAAAGAGATTGTTTCCAACAATCAATCCTTGTTCGACTTGCTGGCGCCGGCCCAGAAGGCATATCCTCTGTCGGAAAACCTGCCGCTCTAGAACTATGGAATCCTGGATGAGGTTCCGGTGCCAGGGTTCGAGGTTGATGCGCCACGGACCTGGGTGACTCGGGAGGACGAGCTTCCCCGCTCTAACATCACCAACAATGGGCATCCTGCCAGGGAGACCAGGCACTTAGATGTCTATGTCCTGAACCCGAGGACGCAAACCATTGTCGGGAGTGAGCCTACTATGGAGAACTCTCCAGCCCTCTACTCGAGCACATACCGCCAGAGTGTCACTGACGACACCAAGGGCTGGCTGAAGGACTGGGACTTGCGGTCTGGGGGCAATTTCACTAGTGAGTGGGCCTGGGCGTTCTGGGTACGCCACACCTGCCATCACTTCACGGAAGAGCTGCGGTACATAGGCCTGTTTGAGGCAGTGTGGACGTCGCAGTTCCACTTCTACCAGCAGTCCGAGCTCGGGCCGGAGCTGTTCACCCGCTGGTCCCCGGATACCAACACCTTCCATCTTCACCATGGGGAGGTCAGCATCGGTCTCTGGGACATCCACTGCATCGGAGGTATCCCGCTGGAGGGTTACCAATACGATGAGTTCCTGCCTCCGAGGAACACCTGGGGCGACAGGTCACGGACTCCCATCCTGACTTGGCATCTACTGGACCTGGCTACGGAGCGGCTCGGAGTCAAGGACTTCCACAAGGACATAGCCTACAAGGAATGGTTCGGCCAGTTCTTGGAGCATGACCCCGTGGTCAAGAAGCCAGGCAGGGGGAAGCGGTGCCCGACCGCGGCTCAGAGGAGCCGGAACGGGTCGTACTGGCGGGTCCTGGAGACAGGCGACTACCGCTCATGGGGGTACCACGTCATCGAGGCCCGGGACCCAAATGTCCGGTACGCGGCGTTCCTGGCCGCCTTTCTGAGTGGGTGGCTCCTGCTAGTGCGGGACGCGAGGATGGGCGTCCGCCCGACGACACTGGCGATGGCGGGCGCCATGGCCGCCAACAAGAGATACAGCCTCGGGGTCCCAGTGCTGGCTAAGCTGTACGCCATCCTGGGACGCATCTCGTGAGGGGAGTCGCCATGAAGGGTCCGTGGGCCCTTTCAATTCTTCCACGGCTGGGTGGCTTCTCACCTTGGTGGGTACACGTTTCCAAACGCCGTCATTCCTCCGGGCAACGGCCTGCGACCCTCCCTGCTGAACATCGTGGGGGTCGCTCCGATGACCCTAAATGAGGAGGGCGTGAGGATTCGGATTGGCAATCATGCCAATTTCAACTTCAGCCCGTTCCCCACTCCCGTCGGCCAGACGATCGACAATGGACAAGGTCCGATGAAGCAGGACGAATACTTCCTGAGCATGCGGGGCGGGGTGATCGTGGATCGGATCGACGGGAAGGTGATCTGCGAGCCCTACGTGCCAACCCGGTTCGCCAGGCAGTTCGGGTGCCTTCAACGGATGCCGAAGAGGGTATTCACTGCTGTCCGGGAGGAGACGAACCCTTGCGTCCTTCGCCAGATGTGCCTGATGTTCGTTGCTTTCAGCTCTGGCGACGTCATCACTCTCCCTCCTACCGGGGTTGACGCAGGCTTGGCAACCGAGTACGCCGAACACTGGGCCATCGCGTACCCCGAGGGGCTTCTACGGAAGCCAGTTCGGCGGCTCGAGGTCACCCGTGCGGAGACCGGGCGTCAAGGAAGGAGGCGAGGCGTCGTCACACGGGGGAGAACGGAGGCGCGCCAAGCAGTGGAGCCGGCGCGGGTAGGGACTTCGGCGGCGGGCACATCGCAGGCTGCCGCCACGACTTCAGCGCCTAGAGAGGGGGCACATGCGGTGGTCGGGGGGCGGCCCGGGAAGCAGGTAAGTCGTCTGCTCGAACCCTCCCACGATGCAGTCTTCCCGGCGCTGTGGTCGGCCTGGATGACCCTGCGGCAGTCGCTGGGGACCGAAATCATCTGGCAGAAGATAACCAGCGAAGGAATCCATCTGCCAGAGGTCAGGCGCCTTCAGGTCGCCGACAGGGTGAACTTCCACCGGCGGTATGCATATCTGATGGCCATGGACGAGTACGCGCGCCAGCGTGGTCAGCATGCGGAGCCGTCCCTTCTGGTGAAGGTGATTCTCGGTCTAGAGCCTGCTCCAGAACAGATGCCGCCGGAGGAAGATGATAGTAACGATGGATCCGAGGAAGAGGAGGAGACGGGGGAGGATGAAGGCTCGGAGGGAAGGTCCCATCCGGGGAGCCCGCGGGAGAGCGGCGAGGTGGCCGGCTCCAACAATGTCGATATCACCGAGCTCCTCGAGGTCCGCTTCTATCCCTACTCAACCTGCTTCGTCCATTCTCTTATGCAGCTTCTAACTCATTTCTCCACTTTTCTCAGGAGTGCACGAATGTTGGTCAGGCGTCCTCAGTAGGAGTAGGAGAGGCGCCAGTAGGACAAGGCGGGGGCCAGACACCCATCATTGAATTGACAAGCGCTGAAGGGTCCCCTGCTGCAATTGCTCTTGCGGCGGTCGGGACAGCAGAAGATGACGATTTGGATTCCCATAAGTATCCTTACTTTACTGTTGGTGCTTGCTGTTGACGCTCCGTGACTAACCACGGAATGCCCCGCGCAGTGATCTCAATACTGGAGGCTCGTTGGGCTGCCGAACCCGGGCCATCTACGAGTGGACCAGTGGCAGACATGCCGCCTGCTCCGAAACAAACTTCTCACACCGAGCCGGCCCCACCAACTGCTGATCAGGGGGCAGCGGACGCCGGCGGTGCTGCCATCGAAGAGAGGCCGGGGGCTGACGAGGGTGTCAACGCCGCTGGGGCGGGAGAAGAAGGTCGCCCAGATGTTGGGGAACCTATCCCCCGTGAGGACACCCCAGGGGCGGACCCTGCAGCAGACCTGCTGGCTGCCTTCCCTGCCTACCGGCCTGCCGACCCCGAGGAGATGGACGACTCGGACGTGGAGGCGGTCGAGGAGAGCCGGATAACGCGACGCAGGGGGTGGAAGTGCATTCAGCGCTTCCTCAAGCGAGACCCATCAGAGTGGCTTGGGCGCATGGGATCACTTCAAACCTGGCTGCGCTTCCTGTGTGCCGGGGGAGCTGATGCTCAACGCCTCCATCTGACGGTCCGTGATTTCATGGCCGAAAAGATGCGCGAGAGCTGCCGGCGTGCCGACGTCGCACAATGTCGGGACATGTCGGAGAGCACGCGGGCGCTCCTCCTGGCGGAGCAGGAAGTCCGGCGTCTCGAAGGGCAGGAGGCAGAGAAGGAGGCCTTCGTCGCAACGTGCACTGAGCTTGTGGAGCAACTAACGGCCCAGCTGGTTGACGCCCAGGTACAGCTGACAGAGGCGGGCCAACAAATGGTCACACTTCAAGTCGAGCGGGAGCGTGCACAGGCCAGGATCGACGAACTGCGTGCTGCGACCGCCGACGAAGAGAGGGCATGCAGAGAGCGAGAAGAAGCCCTGGAGGCCGCCTGCCAAAGGGTAACGGCGTTAGAAAGACTCATTCAGCACGCTAATCCCTAGGGGATTTGTTTTTTCCATTCCCAGAACATTTTTCTTCCGCTACTCAATACTTCGACCCATTTGTATGAATCACCATATTTATCTGCATCTTTTGGATTAACATGCTCAACCACAATTCATTGTCTCGCGGGAGCGTCAACCAAGCTTCAGGAATCCACAATTGGGCCTAGATTTCTAAAGAAAAGAGGGAGGTCATTCCTAGGAAAGGAGACCTCAGACCTAATCAATGTATCGTCCCCCCAACTTATTCCGACACACGAGAGGGACAACGCTAGGGGTGTTGGGATTTTATCCGAACATAGGGAAATGAGAAAGGGTGAATCGCGTGTCCCGAATTCAGAGATCCATGACGTTCGGCCTTCCAGGAAATGCCCAAGACGGCAAGCGGACAATGGATCAATCGACCATACTACTGCAATAGACGGACCGAAGGTCATCATTCATATTGCAGGAGACGGATCACATGTCATCATCAATGCCGCTTTGGGGGTTCCTTCAGGCACAAGGGTGGAAATCCGGATCAACAGGGCATGCAAAGCGTGGGGGGAAGTGATGATTTGTTCGGAAAGAATCTAACACTCCCAAAATTGTGCCACCGTGGGGAAAGCGTATTAGGCGGATGTACTAATCTGGCCGTGAATCACCCCAATTCTCAGACAGAACCTCTTTGGCGAGGAAACTGTCACTTCCCATCATTGCAATGGGGCATCCCGAGCTGAATCGGGGAGAATGTCACAACTGCACCACTCTACCAGAAGCCAGGACAGACGGTCGGCGACGAGGAGGGGCGGGACATAGCGATCCCTGAGGCTGGGCCCGATTCGAGATGCCCGAGCGTTCCTACATACTCCATCAGGCTGGAGATCAAGCCACACGTAGTTCTGAAAGTGCATCTTTAACGTCATGCGGGACGTAGAACCCCATTTAGGGAGATCTTAGTTTAAGGTCGTAGAGCTTGGGCCAAAGGGGAAGATCTTCGTTTAAGGTCTTAGAGCTCGGACCATAAGAACCTCAAAGCACGCCACATCGTGGTCCTATCCCCTGGATATGCAAAGATGCACTGAGGGATAGTGTCAAGAGTGTCGAGGTTTCGCCTGGCCAGAATGGGAGGTGGAAAATGTAATGTGAATCATGCGGCCATTCACTCAAGGACTGGGGGAACCGGTGTAACAATATGGGAGTACTACCGACCGTGGCGGAAAAGCAGCATCAATATCGCACTGACTGTTGATGGAATGAGGCAGCAAACGAGCATCAACCGCTCAAGCGCAGGATTCATATCGATTTGCTGCCCGAAGCCCTTGGGGGCACCAGCCCGAGTCGGTGGGAGAGCACTGAGGCATTGTGTCCAGACCGCTCACGGGGGCTCCACCCAGGGCGTAGGCGATGGGTCCGAATGAAAGGGAGCACGAAGCCTGAAAAGTGGAAGGAACCTGACCAAGCTGAACCTGACCCTCCTGGCAATAAACCAGAGTACTCTTGACACCGGTGGACCACTGCAAGGGGTCAAGGGACACGCCTTGAGGGTGACCCGAAGGCGGCGGATTCCCCAGAGAAGGGGGAATCTCTAAGAGGTGGGGGGCTGGACCCGAAGTTTCAAACACCCGGGCATTCCTACGTATCCCATAAGGATGGGAATCAAGCCACACGTAGTTCTGGAAGCGCGGAACAACACAATCGGGCACCAGCGCGGGGAGGGGTGCGGGTCTGGCCATCGCACCCAAAGAAGCGGTATTTGATATTTCTTGTTTGTCCTTAAAGGTGGATGGTTTTTCTTTGTGCAGCGACATGCATGTGATTAAGAAACCCCTGCCGTCGCCACAATAATCATGCCATGAAAGGCATTGATAAATGGCGTGGTTATTAACCAGCGCCCAACGTGAGTGTCCTCTGAGGAGAACATCACGATGTAGTGCCGTTTCTCGTCGGGCGGCCAAGACGATCACAGTTTACGGTCGTGTGGTAGGACCAGACAACACAGTTTAAGGTCGTGTGGTTCGGACCATGGAGGAATCCGCTTATTGCGATATGGAGGACCCAGCGGAGGTGGGAGCATACCCATCCCTACGGTCACGCACGATTCCAGGAGAAGGATCCTGGGATAGGGGCCTGCGTATGTCCATCACCCGAGGGGCAGAGATGCTAGCCTCCAGCTATACTGGGCCCATAACGCGATTGTTCGGGCGACTCCTTCCTCCTTATGGGGACGAGGGTCCAGCTACACATGGCCCTTAGGGAGGACATCAACATATATCCTTGGTGCTCAGATCGTGGGAGCCTCGAAAGACACCATTACCCTGGTTGGCCTGCCTAACGTGTAAAGGTGTACTGAAGGTCAGTATGAAGAGAGTGTCGAGATTCCACTACAACGCACAAAGTCGGAGTGTGATGAGGACTGCGCAACCAATGTTCAGAGCCTGAAAGAGCCGACATGGCGATCAAGGTTGTCGCTGACCATATTCGCAACACAACATCCGATCGCGTCAGCCTAGGATGGGGCAAGCAAACGAGCATCAACCGCTCAAGCACAGGATTCATATCGATTTGCGGCCCAGGACCCGCCGGTAAATCGACCCGGAGCGGTAGGAGAGCACTGAGGCATCGTACCCAAACCGCTAACGAGGATCCCTTTGAGTGAAGGATCGAACAAGAGGAAGCGCGAGGCCCGACAAGCAACACATGACTTGTCGGGATCGAATCCGACACTACGGGTCATAGACCTAAGTACCCAAAAAATGTTAACAGATCACCGGAAAGGGTCAGAGGACTCACCCTGAGAGCAACCAAAAGACGGCAGATCCCCGTGATCAACCAAGAGACAGGGCTGGACCTGAAACACAAGCGTCCAGGCGGTCCTACGTATCCCATAAGGATGGGAATCAAGCCGTACGTAGTTCTTGAGAGGCAGTTTAACGTCATGCAGGATGAAAAGAGAAAGGGGGGAGCAGAAGGCATCCCCAAACATGGGGGGTGTACAGCGTGGCGAGCAAACCGACGTGAATGAGGGCATAACCCCGCGTTCACACCATACGCCGCATACCCAGAGGCAACTGGGCCAAGGGCCCGAGATGGGATGGAAATTCCCGAAGGATGGGGCTGGGCCTGAAACATTAATGTTCAGGCGGTCCTACGTATCCCATAAGGATGGGAATCAAGCCGCACGTAGTTCTTGAGGGGTAGTTTAACGTCATGCAGGACGAAGACGCTTGGCAGTTTAACGTCTTGCAGCGCGGACATGGTACAGTTTAACGTCATGTTGGACGAATGCTGAACAGTTTAACGTCTTGTAGCTTGGACGATATGCTAGGCAGTTTAACGTCGTGCAGCTTGGACGTGGTACAGTTTAACGTCATGTTGGACGAAACACTTGGCAGTTTAACGTCTTGCATCGCGGACGAAGTGCACTCAGGAAAAGTACTGCTTGAGGAACCTAGCGTTGGTGGGGGGAGTGACACGCTCACCATCCATAGCTTCTAGGGAGTACGCGCCATTGGGATAGACCTTGTGGACAACAAAGGGTCCCTCCCACTTGGGCTCCAACTTGGGTGGCTTCCTGTCGGGGATCATTGGCGCTCTTAGGGCCAGTACTAGGTCACCCTACAGGAAGGAGCGGAGGCGAACCTTCTTATTGAAAGCTCGAGCCATTCTGCTTTGATGCCTCTCCAAGTTGTGCAAAGCGCGAAGCCTATTCTCATCCAGTGCTTCCATCTCGACTAGACGGGCTTCAGCAGCTCTGTTCGGCGCTTGCTGGTCGTAGACCGCAGTGCGCAAGGACGGTAACTGGATCTCGATGGGCAGGACGGCCTCAGCTCCATACACCAGGGAATAAGGGGTCATCTGGGTGGAATTGCGAGTCGTCGTCCGATAAGCCCAGAGGGCGTTGGGGAGCTTGTCCGTCCAACTCTTCTTGTTCTGACCAACCATCTATTGCAGAATGTTAGAGAGGGTTTTGTTAAACGCCTCAATCTATCCATTCGCCTGCGCATGATAGCGAGATGTATGGTTCGAGCGAATGTTGTACTTGGCGTACAACTTCTTCAACTCGGCTGCTCAGAAATTGGCTCCATTATTCGTGAGGATAGCGTGTGGAACTCCAAATCGATAAATGATGTTGGAGGTCACGAAGTCAGCGATCGAACAGGATTTGACCTCTCTGAGCGGAATCGCCTCTGCCCATTTGGAGAAGAAGTCCGTGGCGGTCAGAATGAACCGGCACTGGCGAGCCGTCGCCGGCGGGTGAGGTCCCACAACGTCCAGACCCCAGACTGCAAAGGGCCAAGAATACCTAGTGGTATGGAGAGGCTCCGGCGGCCGGTGCACAAAGTTCGCATAAACCTGGCACGCATGGCACTTCCTAGCATACTCGATGCATTCATGGATCATGGAGGGCCAGAAGTATCCCAACCTCCGAATCTGGTGGGACAGCTTCGGCCCAGTCTGGTGGGCACCACATGAACCAGCATGAACCTCCTGCATGACTCGTGGGATCTCACCTCCTTGAAGGCAACGGAGGAGAACACCATCAAATCCGTGCCTATAGAGGATTTGCTCTAGGCCAGGACTGCTCTGGAGGACAAACTGCGATGCGCGGCGTCGAACTCGCTCTCGCTCGGCCCGATCCGACGGGAGAATTCCATGTTGGAGGTACTCAACCAAAGGCTCCCTCCAATCAGAGGCTGATTCGATCGCCATATCTGGGGTACTCGGGGCTCCGGGCACAGGGGAAACCGTGGTGAGATTACTTACCGACGGGCCGCGATCTCCTTCCGGGATAACGGGAGCGATGAGCCTGCGGTGCGTCACGCGGATGATCAGGTTGTCCTGTTCAGGCTCCGCGAGTGACGCAGCAAGGCTGGCCAAAGCATCTGCTCGACCGTTCTGCGACCGGGGAATATGGAAAATTTTTGGCCGAGAAAAAAACTGGGCCATCAGGAGGAGGGTGCACTCCAGCAATGGCACAAGTTCCGGCTTCCTGACAACATAGTCGCCATTGATCTGCTTAACGACCAGCTCGGAGTCCCCTTTCATACACAGATGGGGCACATCGATCTCGAGAGCTAACTCGAGGCCGGTGATGAGGGCATGGTATTCCGCCTCATTGTTGGTACAGCCCTCTGACAACAGGAAAGAGTATGGAATCACGGCTTGCTCCGGGGTAATGAAGACGATACCCAAACCCACTTTGTTGAGCTTAGGATTATCGAGTCTTCTACCGGTGGGGATCTGGGAGGCACCGTCAAAGTGCATCTGCCAGCATGGATCGACACGATCGACCGAGAGAACGACCTCATCAGGAAAGCCTAGATCCAGCGGCTGATCCGCGGAGGTCGGGTGAGCAGCCAGAAAGTCTGCCAATGCTTTCCCTTTGATGGCCTTCTGAGACACATACCTGATGTCGAACTGCTGGATAATCACAGCCCACCGCGCTAGATGGCCAGTCAACATAGGTCGGCTCAGGATATACTTCAACGGGTCTACCCGAGAAACCAACTGTACCTCGTGGTGCTACAAGTAGTGCCGTAATTTCTGTACGGAAAATACGAGCGCCATGCAGCTCTTCTCGATGGGGGAATACCTAACTTCTGCATCGAGGAGCATGCGACTGAGGTAGTAGAGGCTATTCTTTGTTCCCTCGTTGTTCTTCTGGGCGAGAAGGGCACCAAGGGACCGTTCCCGGGCGGTCACATAAAGGACCAGTGGCTTCCCAGATACAGGCGGCATCAGAACCGGAGGTTGAAGCAGGTACTGCTTGATTTCCTCGAAAGCGGTCTAACACTCTTTATCCCATACATATGTGGCACCTTTATTCATGAGCCGAGAAAAGGGCTTACACTTTCCGGCCAGATTCGCGATGAATCGGCGTATGTAGGCTAAGTGGCCTTGGAACCCTTGCAGTTCCCGGATGTTACCTGGGGGAGGCATCTGGCTAATCGCCCTGATCTTCTCTGGGTTGATCTCAATACCCCGGTACCTTACCACAAAGCCAAGAAACTTCCCGGAGGTGACCCCGAAGGCACACTTCAACGGGTTCATCTTCAGGCAGCGAGACCGGAGGAAGCCGAACACTTTCTCAAGATTTTTGAGATGGTCCTGACGCTGGCGTGATTTGACCACCAAGTCGTCGACGTAGCATTCCACCAGTGTGCCGAGGATTGGCTTGAATATGCGGTGCATCGCCCGTTGATAGGTGGCACCTGCATTTTTCAGGCCGAAGGGCATGACCTGGTAACAAAAGATACCTTGGGGGGCCCTGAAGGTAGTGAACTCCTCATCCTCAGGGGCCATCCAGATTTGGTTGTATCCGGAGTATCCATCCATGAAGGAGAGGGCTTGGAACCCTGCCGTGGCATCAATCAACAGCTATGTCACCAGAAGGGGAAAATCATCCTTCGGACAGTGGCGGTTGAGATCGCGGAAGTCGATACAGACTCTGATCTGCCCATTCTTCTTCCTGACTGGCACAATGTTGGCCAGCCATCTGGGGTACTGAACTTCCCTCATGAAGTTGGCTTTGATAAGCTTGTCAACTTCGGCCTCAACCATGGCACCGTGGAATGGGTGCATCTTCCTGGGAGGCTCCTTGAACCCGCGATGGTTCGCCGGGAGACCAAGGCGGTGGACGACTACCGGAGGACCTAGCACTGGCATCTCGTCATTGCCCCAAGCGAACACATCACGGTGCTGTCTGAGGAAGTCCACATACTGCTGCCGCTCCTCATAGGACATGGTGGCACGGACCAATGTGGGTCTTGGATCTGCCTCGGTTCCAAGGTTCACCTGTACTAACTCATCGACCGTGGCGGAGACGCCCTCCTCAAAGGCTGGGGGTGCATCTTCCACGTCCTCTCCACTTGGGGAGGGATCGTCCACGGGAGAGACTGCGTTGGAAACTGCATTGGGGCTACCAGATCCTGCTGGGCTACTGGTGCTGGCACGGGCGGTCGCGGTCATCTCATCAGGAGACTCACAGGCCGTCGAGACCATGGCTACGTCCAACCGTTGAATCGGGAGGACGTAAGCGTCATCCAAGCTTGCCCAGGGATCACTTGCAATAGTGACAGGCTCAACCTCACCTTCCAGGATCTGCTTATCCTTGCTCTTGTAATAGTCCGCGTCCAGATAGCGGGCTTCACATGAGGCAAAAGGAGAGGCATCTCCCTGAAGCACGCCTACTCGACCATTAAGGGAGTATTTAAGGAATTGGTGGTATGACGAGGGAACCGCCGCATGAAGGTGGAGCCATGGCCTGCCCATCAATGCGTTATACGCAGTGTGTTGAGAGACTACCATGAATTCGGTGTTGGAAACCAGGTCACCGAACTGGGTCTTCAAACGTATCTTGCCGACCGGAGTTTGCTCGGTGCGGTCGTACCCCTGGATCCTGAGGTCGGAGGGAACCAAGTCATCCTCAGACAACCCCAATCTCCGGAGCGTCCGAGTTGGAATCAGGTTAATCCCGGACCCCGTGTCGACAAGACAGCGCTGGACTTCAAGGCCATTGAACTGGCCAGTAACATACAGCGGACGAATGTGCCCATGTATAGGAGGGTCTTCATCCTTACCAGAGAACGAGATAACTGCCTGACATTCGGCATCCTCAATCGTTTCGGCGTGAAAGGCCTCTGCAGCCGCAACCTCTGTCTCAAACTGGAGGGGGATCTTCAGGGCTTCAGCGAGCGCCTCGCGCATCTCAGATGACATGCACAGGGCCTCAAGGATGGAGATCCTTGCTGGGATGTCGGCCAAGTGCTTCAGGACATCATACTTTTTGGCCAAGCGCGATCCCCTGGTTGCAGGAGGTTGCTCTGCGGTTGGAGGCATGACGGGCCTTGCCGGTTGGACCGGCGGCCGACTGGTGCTTGGCGCATCTCGCTGTTCATTGGTTGAAGCCCGGGAAGTAGTCACCGTACTGGGGTCAGGAGGCCGGGATGGACTCGTGGCAGGGCGGATCTGATCGCGACGCGGCTGAGGTGGTTCTGCCTGGTCCCACACCACAAACAGTGGCGGAGGCGAATCCGTCATCCCCGGATGGGGGGGCTGCGCACACTGAGCTCAGTTTTGAGCCTGCTGCCTAGTCTCAGTGGCGTGCACGGCCAGGCTGGAGGTACTAACTGTCGTGCCCCAGCGACTCCTGTTGTTGCGGTTCCTCCGACGGTGGCGACGACCGGGGACACTGGGGAGGTCCACCTGGTGTTCTTCAACGTCGGGAACTGAAAAGGGATTTACCAGCTCGACGGTATTAACCGAAGCGTACCCAACACTGTCATCGGACGAATCATCCACCACTGGGCGGATCCGGGGGGGGGGGATCCCCATCTCTGGGGGCATGAAATCGCCGAGAGTGCGGGATAGCGGCGGAACTGGCGGGGCGCGCTCTTCCTTCTTGCGCAGCCGCCGTTTGCTCTTCTCGGAAGAGGCAGGCTGGGGCGACGATGCCAAAGCAGCACCCGCAGATTCTGGGGGCTCAGGCTGATTCAAGCGCGCACGAATTATTCCATGGGCGCGAATGATCGTCTTGCGGGCCATCCAGTCATTATACTTCTGGGATCCGTGGTCAGAGACCAGCTGCCATTCGTCCTCATTGCCGCTATCGTCATCTGATCCCACGAACACGCCCGCCACTTGTGCTGGAGATGGGCCCAACCGGATTACATTGTTTTTAATCTGCTCTTGGAGCCAGTCCTTAAACACGTAGCACCGCCGGATGGTGTGCCCCAAGGCCCGATGGTAAGGGAAGTAGCGGGGGTTATCCGTGAGATGTGCCTCCTCCGGCCTCCAACACTCAGGCCGTCGCACAATCCTCTACTCCAGGGCGCTCCAGAAATAACCGGGGACCTGATTCTCGTGAAATGAGTAAGTCAAGTATCGCGGGCCCCTGGGAGCGTGGTCTTGACGAGGGGCTGGAGGGGCCTGCCGAGGAGGTGGACCCTGATTATCTCGCCTGGGTTGTGGCGGTACATTACGCGGAGGGGCCGGCCGGTTCTGGGGCTGCCGCTGCTGGGCCGAGAACTGAGCCCGTGGAGGCAGATTCCTCTGAGGCTGTGGAGCTGGCCTCACCGGCAGCAACTCCAACTGCCTGGGGGCCTCTATCTGGGAAACAGCAGCGGGCTCAACCCTGCTGACTCTCCTTACAGGGATCATAGGAGGCAGCGGATGTGCCTGACTGGCCTGTTGCATGGCTTCCTCAAGACGTTGATCTTTGTCGGATAAGTCCCTGAACCCTCTGGGGTAATTTTGAGTGATCAAGGAAGGGACCAGCTCGGTCTTGACGTTCCCGATGCACATTGTCAGCAACTGCTCTTGAGTCAATGGCATGTCAAGGGAATACGTGAGACCCTTCCATCAGGCGACGAAATCCGCGACTCGCTCATCAGGCCTCTGCTTTCACTTGAAGAGGTCTGCGATACTCGTCTTCCGGGTCGTGGAACTGAACTGGTAGAGGAACTGTCTACGAAGGTCCTCCCAGCTAGTTATCGACCCGACGGGGAGCTGGCTGTACCAGACAAATGCTGGCCCTTCCAGTGTCTGGACAAAGCAGCGAAGCTTAGCGGCCTCCTGCTGCGCCGGAGTTCCCAATATAGGCCCGCACCTCGAGTTGAAATGGGCCAAATGTTGTGGCGGATATCCAGTCCCGTTGAAGGGGGCGGAAGTGGGGTTCCCGAATCCCGAAGGTGCCGACATGTCATCCACCCATGCGGGGTATGGCTTGCCGTCCGGTGGGATTGCCACTTGCCAAGTCTCCAAGGCTTCCAAGCGGGCGATGAGTGCCGCCATCGGATCGTCCGGACATGGGTTCCAGTCCTGGAGAGGATCTCTAACCACGAGCACATTGCATGGCCCTTCAATCGGGTCGTCGACTGGGTCGTCGAATTCGGCAGCTCGTGGGATGGCGGGCGGAGCGGCCCTTGGGGAAGCGGGAGGAATCCGAGCGGGGTCTCTCAGGTAGTCACGCCACTCGGGAGGGTGCGGTGAAACATACCGTGCCCTCTTTCCATAGGCAAGGGCCTCTCCCCTATCGGCAAACACGGCATAATCACGGTTGCCCGGGAGAGCCTCATCGAGGGGTGGTTGTTCCTGTCCCTGCTGTCCTGGCCTAGGATTACCGTAGTCAGGCCGCCGCTCTGCAGCGCGCTCGGTGAGGAGCTGGTCAACTAGCTTCTTCTGCTCGGCGAGTTGTTGACGTAGCGTGGCCTTTTCGGGATCCCCCTCTGCCCTCTGCATGGAGGTAGATGGGTCGGCGGGCTTTATAGCCCCGCCGTGCTCTTTACCTTTGCTGACGTTCCGTCTCAACGTCAGTGCTTCAGTGGGTGCGGGGAGACCCAGGAGGCTCCTCTGGTGACGAGTAACCCTCGCTGACGGATCCAACGATGGCTTGTCTTCGGGGGAAGAGCCCCCGTCGAGAAGTTCCAAGTCGTTCCCCTCTCCCGACAGGTCAGCCATATTGACCGTTTCCGTCCCTGGGGATGTACCCTCAGGGCCACCCAGCGAATCGGGCTGTCGGCGAATCGCACTGAAGCGTAGGGCAGCGTACTACCCCCATCCACGGATATGTATGTGGGGAGTGGCTTCCTCGATAACCTTTCAGAGTACTTGAAAACACTGAACGCATTGTTGTTGGAGGGCCTCGTGGTGCCCAAATGACCCGGGGTGCCGAACCGCGGGGAGCGTGGCCAAGTAAATTTGACGGCACTGCTCACCAATATCTTCCAGGTGTGCTTGACTCCCGGGATATGGCATTTTTAGGCGGTGAAGACGAGAGTGAGTCTCCCGGAGAGTTCGACGGAAGCATTCGAACTCATCCGGGGTGAGTGATTCGGGTGCATCAAAGTCCGGTCCTACGACTGACCAAAACTTCTCAGGGAAGTGGTCCTCTGCAAGGACGGTCTAGAAGCTCCACGACTCAAACTCAGGACCCAGGTCTCCTTGGTCCTCTTCAACGACTGGGAATGGACGGGGAACCGACAGTGGTGCCGAGGCGGGCCGCCGGGCCGACGGGCTGGCCGGCGGTGAATACGGCGAGCAGGCCGATTGGCCTCCATATCCCGGGCCGCCCTCTGAGGGTGGCGGTGCCCCCGCTACCACATCATGATAGGACGGGCCGACGAGCAAACATCCTGCCGTAGCGTCGGTGCTCGCCGAGGGTGCACTAGATCGTGGTTCGACCGTCGGTCCCCAGAAAAAGTCTCCGGCTTCTCCGATCGAGGCAGAAGGCACTTCCAGAGGGGCCGGTACCAAACACAAGCTTGATCCTTGGGGGTCTACCAGGCCCTCACTACTCCGGATATACCTTCGGAGAGAAGCGGGGATCGTATCGATCTCGCTCTCGGGAAGTACGAGGCTGACGTGCCGCATTCCTACCCCTGCCCCAAACTGCGGGATCGGGGGGAGGGCTCCGTCGCTGAATCATACTCCGCCTCTGTATCAGAAAAACGAACCGATCAGATCTCTGTCCAGAATTCCGTAACATTATTCCCTCGACGTCGATGCCTCGCCTTCCTGCCCCTGGGTGGTTCTTCGGGGCATGGCTGATCTCTGTCCTGGCGTCCTCCGGCCACACCGGTGCTGGGGCCAAGAGGACTGGAAACCAAGGTGCGAGGAGCACCGGGACAGATATCAAAGGGGACACGGGGAGAGATGATTCCGGGTAGGCCTCCGGGCCAGGATCGGAAGGTGGGGTGACCCATGCCTCTTGGATCGGCCACACGGAGTAGACCCTGTTGGAGAATAGCGCTACCGCGAGGTGGTCCGCGGTGGCTATTGCCTGTACCAGCAACCGGGAGAGTCAACCCAACCTGCCTTTGGGGCGGTCGGGGCCTCGATCCAAGTCGGGCATAGAAGTTCCCCTGCTCAGGATGCGCAGGGGCCTGGAGACTGGAGCCAGCAGTGGCTTGAGCCAACGCGGCCGCCGTTTCTAGGGCCCCAAGGTGGGCATCCTCTTCCGCTCGTGCCCGACGTTGGCGTCGGGACAAACGAGTCGGGATGAGCGGCACAGGAATGTGGAGAGCCCGCTCTTCGTCTTGAGAAGCCTGGCGGCGGCGCCGACGTGGCCGGGCGGGAGCCCTTATCGTGGATCCCTGGAGGGGATCTCGGATAGGGTGGTCCCGAACATCCCCCACCTCATCCCCATAGGGGAGGGAGTTGTCGGAGCGCTCCGGGGATAAACTCCCGAAGCGGTTGGACGTCGAGGTAGGCAGCGGTGCCTCCCTGCGCGACCCTCGGGGGCGGCGTTGGTGGCGAGGTGCAACTTCCTCGAGATCTAGGCGAGCCATGTCCCTGGTGGGGATGACTCCCTCTTCCTCATATCTCTGCACCAAGTTGTTGATCACCCTTCTCTGGATGACCTCTGAGGGGGAGAGAGGGCGTGGTTGCCCCGCAGTTGCGGCTGCTGGGACGGCTGTGGAACGGGCGGGACCGCGCGGAGTAGCCGCGTCTGTGTTTCCCCTACCCCTGCGCCAGTGGGTGGGTGGCGATCGGGCCCTGGATTGGGCGACTTGATTCCTGAAAGCAGGGAGAAGAACCCGTTAACACTGACAGGAAAAGGAATCGACAACCAACCATTAGTGCCACGACGCCTTCCGTGGGGGGAACCCAGGCCATCGACGTCGTGAGACGGAGTGCCCGATTTCCCTTCCCCAGCCCCTGGCGAGTTCCGTGCCCCAGTGCTGAATGCTTGGCCGGGCAACATGCTGGTCCTCCAACACCTCTGAAAGCAATCGGTCTTCGTATTGAGGAGAATAGATTCACGTCGGGTTCACCATTTTTCTGTTTCGGTGCAGATGTGCGTCTGGTTTCTGTTCCGACGCTGTTCCGCCAGGACGTGTTCGCGCGTGCGCCCGTCGACCCGAGGGGATGGGCGCGCGGCTTGTGGCCCCGCAGTCCCGCTTTCCAAAGGCGGGCGGCATCCATCCCTTATTCAGGGGCGTCTGCTCCTTGATCGAAACCGGTATGATGTGATGTCGGCTCCTCCTTCCGTGGACGTCTCCTCGGAACTCGTTGCCTAATCCGGGTCTCCCTCATAGATTTAAGACGTGCTCGTGAATCTCGTTACCGGCGCCATGTCTCCATGGACACCGGTTAATTACGCTGCATCCGCCCGGACGCTCCAAGGAGTCTGGTCGGGGCAGCAACCTGCGGTGAGGAGACCGGGTAGCTCTGGGTGTTGGGGCGTGTCTTAAGACTGCGACTCTGCATGTCTTCCTTCCGTCCCTAATAGGGCTTCTCGAAGGCGTGATGGCCTGAGGCATCCTGCGCTGGGTGCGGGGAACTGTGTCACCTGAGGTTTTCCTCAGCTTCCCATGTTTAACACGGGGTATGCCGCGAGTTTAACGTCCAGCGGGGACGGCATCAGACTGATCAACACGAGGAGTGGATCAGATGACAGAACCCCTTGCGGGGAACCTCCGACGCTGGGGCCAGCACCTGGGCGGCTTCCCGAGTGAAGTGGAGTGGAATGAAATGGCATGACCCTACCGGGATGTGGCGGCCCGGGTAAGGATCAGGATGGATGATGGAGTGAAGAGCTTGGACCCCTTAGAGGCTTCCTACGTACCGCGCGTTAGCGTGGATCAAAGTCAGTGTAGTTCGGATATACAGTTTAACGTCATGATGGACGATGGCAAGCCGACTCACAAGGTGGTCGAGGCTGCCGGGCGGAGGATTGAACCGAACCACCTCGCACAGAGGGGGATGGAACGGCTGGGTGGATCAACGCGAATGTGAACCCGGGAGGGGTCCACTGATGGAAGAACCGATGTGAATACATCCGGGACGACCAGGTGGTGGGCTTGAACCTCAGGGAGGCTTCCTACGTACCCTGTTTAGGAGACAGGGATCAAAGTCCACGTAGTTCGTTCTGTCTCGACTTACGCACTAGGGCAGCCCAGATGCGGCGAAGCTCAGTTGGAGAGGGACTTTGGCCGAAGGTGAGAGACCTCGATCCCTGTCACGACCTCCACTGGCTTCAGTAGTGGGGAAGCACAATGGAGATACACACGTGCAGTCTCCCACAAGGGCAGATTCATAGGTGAATCGACGCAAGTGTGAACCCGGGAGGGGTCCACTGATGGACGAACCGACGTGAATACGACCGGGATGACCAGGTGGTGGGCTTGAACCTCAGGGAGGATTCCTACGTACCCAGTTTAGGAGACATGGATCAAAGTCCACGTAGTTCGTTCGGTTTGTAATACTCTACCCCCGTGGGTGAAGGCCACTCCAATCCCGACATCCCTGCAGAGACGAGTGGGTGGGGGCCACATCCAAACCGGGAGGGGGACCCTGCGTGCGAGGCACGGGATCGGGCGACGCAGACGGTTTAACGTCTTGCCGGACGAAGTACAGTTTAACGTCGTGCGTTGAGGACGAAGCAGATGGTTTAACGTCTTGCCGAACGAAGTATAGTTTAACGTCGTGTGTCGAGGACGAAGGTGCTTGGCAGTTTAAAGTCTTGCAGCGCAGACATGGTGCAGTTTAGCGTCATGCAGGACGAATGCTGAACAGTTTAACGTCTTGTAGCTCAGACGATATGCTAGGAAGTTTAACGTCGTGCAGCTTGGACGTGGTACAGTTTAACGTCATGTTGGACGAAACACTTGGCAGTTTAACGTCTTGCAGCGCGGACGATATGCTAGGCAGTTTAACGTCGTGCAGCATGGACGTGGTACAGTTTAACATCATGTTGGACGAAACACTTTGCAGTTTAACGTCTTGCAGCGCGGACGATATGCTAGGCAGTTTAACGTCGTGCAGCTTGGACGTGGTACAGTTTAACGTCATGTTGGATGAAACACTTGGCAGTTTAACGTCTTGCAGCGCGAATGAGTGTGATGCCGCCGATGGTTCGTGTCACTTCGCGCGAGCCTGGAGGGCCGCACGGGAAGACAACGCACAGCGCGGGCACCCGGGATGAAGATTATCAGGTGCCACGTAGGCGGGTACCCTCAGGAGGTCAAAGGGGGAGACCCCGGCGGATTGCACGCAAAAGAGAAGCTTGGCGCGCAATACCGCGGGTCGGCGCGCGAATGGGCAGGCTGGCACGCAATTGGGCCAGCGCTTTGCGCGCGGAAGATGAAGATTGTGCGCACCGGGCTTCGGATAGCGCGCGGGGGCAACTGCTCATTCTTTAACGAATGGCCTCTTTGAAAGTGGGGTGCGTGCAATCGGGCTGGATTGCGCGCACCCGGAGGAAATTACGTGCAAGAGGATATTTTTGCGCACGAAGGCCATTGGGTGAAGAGTTGGTCAAAGGAAAGGAGCCAAAGGGATTGCGCGCGGAGGCGAACCCCGAGGCTTTCTTGCGCGAAAGAAAGGAGGTTACCTGAAGATCGGCATTGCGCGCGGAGGGGGTTGGATTGCGTGAACGAGCGACTCTTCGAATTCCGGCAACCTTCAAAACGTCGGGGGTCGCCTTATATTTATAGGCAACCCCGGGCGCGGAATCCGGTTCGCGGGCGGGAAAGTTCCTTCGCGGGCGCGGAATCGGGCCCGGCGTGTAAGGGAGTCGCGCGGGCCACGGGCGCGCAAAATTGCGCGCCAGCCCAGCGCATTGCGCGCATCCCGGGAGGTTTGCGCGCCTTACTGCAACTTTGCGCGCGGGTCTCCAAAATTCCGCGCAAGGCCTCCGGGCCCTCCGAAACATGCTTCCGACTCCAAATATGACCTCGCTTTCAGCATCCGGAGCTTCGTTTGGGAACAACGGACTTTTCCGGCGTCTACAAATATTCTGGCGGAAAGGGTGAATAAGAGTGGACATATACACCAACATGAATAGAATATGTTTTCGAATATGACATTGTGATAGAAAACATTATGGACTATGTACCTTTATTAATGGGTTATCTGTAACACTATATCCTGATAGCAATTCAATCAATTTTTTGACACATTCCAACAATGATACAGGGAGATGAAAATATTCCTATCCTAGTATCCATAGAAGCATATCAACAAGGAATACATTAGTATATGGCTACACTAGATAATAATATATTGTTGATCCCTCTTGGAAGAATAATTAGAATAATCTAATAGACTGAGAAAAATTATAACAAGAAAATATTATCATTCTTATTGGGTTCATCAACCTTGATTCGAAATCAACTCAGGACAAGATTATATTCCTATCAAAGAATGATTGTAAAATATTCCAAATGCACATGAAAAGACCAATATCAATGTTTTTAATGAGGTTTGTCAACCAAGTTTATATATCATCTCAGGATATGAACATGTTATATCAAATAATGCTTCCTAGAATATTCTAAGAAATTATATGATCCAGGTGAATATTTCTTATCCCACTAAAGAAATACTGCACCACCATCCTTTAGAGGTATTATATGAGGATATTCATATTTCTCCACCCATTTATAATATTCATCATCATATTATTACAGGGAATACTTATTTTAATTAGGCTCACATATCAATATCAACCATGTTTTATATGAATATTTGGATAACCATCCATATGTAGGTTTATATTCCAACCTAAAATATAGATGCTCAGTGGTATATTGGATCAACCTCTAAGTAGAGGTATAATATTCCCATAATAATAGACATACTTTTTCATACTCCGGTGGTGGAATTGTTGTTGTCCCATATTCCAACTCATCCCCAAAAAAATCATCATATTAAAATCATGACATTGAGTGAGGCTCATATTTCTACTCCTCTAAATGTCAGTGCCCTTGATGATTCACAACACATATGTAAAACACCTCAAGGGTCCACTAACAATTATTCTAAAGTTGGGGGTGATTAATACCTTGATATTCCTCCTCAGGGTTGAACATAGATGGATCATATGGAGCCTACCCCCGGCATCTTTGATGGAAAATCTCCCCATGGTAATACCTCACATAGGATTGAAAATCCACCCTCAGTCAAGACACCTTCATATAGAGAGGTTCCAAAGACAACAGGGTTAACCATATATAGTGCCCCACCAATAACCATCAACAACCCACGTCATTCCGTAAGACACCCAAATAAGCTACCCCCATGGAGAAATGTGCCTCTAATTATAAAGATAATGACATGTGTATGTTGAAGGATATACCCAAGAGCAACCTCCCAATAATATTTTGGACCATTTCCCCTTCTGATCATGAAGTCCTATATGAGCTATATGAGGATTGAATATATTACATAAGTTGGAATATATGGGGAAAAATCAATGGATAAATTTTATAGACCTCACTTATCATGGATATGAGTGTAGCATATAAATAATAAATACACTTAATTTCATGCTTGATTTGGCCACCATTACTCTTTTATAGGAACTAAGATCAGAAAGGAACATGAAAAACCAATAATGAGAATGCCTCCACAGATTTTGAACTCTTCGATGAATAATTTTCAATTTCTTATTAGATGCATGTTTTGAGGATCGGGAAATTATATGTCATTTAATTCCACTCTTTCCCAAGAAATATTAATCATTATGTACTTGGAATCATGAAATGTTACAATAGTCAAAAAAAATCACAAGACCAGAAAAAGCGTGATAAATTGATTAATAAAAAAACTCACCCATTCTAAAAATGTTGACGGAGAGGTCTAATAAAATTATTCTAGTACATATCTCTTGATATGTAGAGAAATGTTCTCTAACGAGGATGTTCAATCTTTTAATTTCTTAGAATCTCTCTTTAGTATGAACCCCAATCAAAAAATTGAAATACACTCACCCCAAAGTGAGAAAAATATCATTATATAATGAATATTGTAATGACAACTTCCATTGTGTCCATCTAAGAGAAGACCATGTCCACTGGGTGGTAGGTATTTTTACTTATGGCTCCACCCTTGAGATAATTGAATCCTATGAAAATCCCATCCAAATTTTTAGACGATCACGAGTAACCCTAGATTGCATGGTAGGAGGTATTTTTATCTCATCATATATCCAAGGAATCAACAAACACATAATGATAAGATCAATAAGTAATAATGAATGCTATTTAAAATCCCCATACCAAAGGGTTGATGGAATTTTTACCATCTCCTCAATGGTATTGTTCTTCTCTGTGCTTAGAAAAAGCCACTACAAACTAGTATCTCATTCATTTCTCCCACTACCTAAGATACCTCTGACATTTATTGCATTCCTAGTAATTATGGTTAGGGGATCCCACAATGATACAATTTATAGTCTATATACAGGGGAACTATTGGTCAATATGGATGAACCCCACAATGGTTGAAATAAATGTTGACCCAACAAGGCTAAGGGATAAAGTTGTGTTTCTAAAGATTCTAATAAAGGGGTAATGGATAATACAGACATAACCTCTTTCCTTTTCAAAAATGTGTAAACTGGTATCTCTTATTATGAATTAGATGGGGGAAATTGGGACCTATATGTTGATGATGAGGGATGTGATATACAAAAATATATCAAGAGGCAAATTATACTAATGTACAAAATGTAGTCTCTCATACATGAAACAAGAGGAGGTTTCAAAATCTATGAAATCATAATGATGATTTGTGACCTACTCAATGAAAAAAATCTAAGAATAAGGTGAAATACATGAATATGTCTCACTCGCCGCCTATAAACATTACATTCCATAATGTATAAGTGTTATTGTAATAAAATTAGAATGAAATACAAAACCTAATGGGAGTCCATAAGGAATATCTTCGGGGAAATATTCCAATCGGGTGCCTCCTACAACATGAAATGAATATCCCTCCCCCTATATATCATGGGGATGATAATCCTCCCACAAGGGTAGAATTGGATCAACATAATTTATTTAGATATGTACATCCTATTTATATAAATGTGGTAGTTGATTAAGACCATGATAATCCTCTATTATAGTGATGAATTACTTCTTATTAAGGGTGATCTTATAGAACCAACAGGAAAAGAGGGTTAGCTAAATATAAATGTGGGATATATAATCCAAACCTATATCATTCTCCATACTTATGATTTTTCCCAAATGGGAGTGCACCAAAAATACTCAACACCATTAAGTCACTAGCTTCATGAATAGAACCCATAGAGGGGTGATGTTCTCTCTTGAATCCTAAGATGCTTTCAAACCCCAAATTGGAGGAAGAAACCTTAACACCACCAAATTTAAATCTTCCTACCATCTCTACCATAGATGATTTAGGATATCCATAATAGTACCTGAAATATTTTGAATATAGATACAACCCTATGATTGGTATCTTTACTAACATAAAGCAATGAAATTGAAATGCTTAGTGCAGAATTTAGTGGGGAAACAATATTTTGCAATAGAAACCTCCAATTAGGGTCCATCATAGACTATAATTATCTTTTATGATAATTCATCAATAATATTATCTCCACAAAAAGGTGGTATATGAATATTGATTTCATAAATTGGAAAGACCAAAAAATTAGAGTGTATAAAACATTATCTCTAGATGATAGGGTCTCACATACTCAATAAGTGTCCCCCTCTCCAAAGATTACTTATAGGAGCCATGTATTAGGAATCTTGTTGAAAAAATATAAACACCTCTAATCATGATGAAATATTTTAGAGGATTCTGTGAGTTTCCATAAATAGTGAAGTACCTAGAATATTCCATTAGATAAATTAGGTACAAATATAAA
The DNA here is from genome assembly GCA_963277665.1 of Viscum album. NCBI lineage: Eukaryota > Viridiplantae > Streptophyta > Magnoliopsida > Santalales > Viscaceae > Viscum > Viscum album. Next base: position 1,390,251,528 of record OY728134.1, on the reverse strand, counting down.
CACAATACCACAACATATGGGAGAATATCTTTTAGGGAATAAACCACATATTTCATAATCGAGATCGTATCTATGATTGCTGGAGGACCTAGGCATGCCCCAAATCCCTCAGTACCTCCTATAGAGAGATACAAGTAGTAAAACTACACTGTACTGAAGGGGAACAAATATCGATGCTTCAAATAATTTGACGAGCCGATGAACAAGGTATATTATACCCAAAATAAATAGTTTCCTAGATATTTCATCAAGGATATGGAAACACATTCCTCTTTCTTCTAAATATATGGAAAAAAATTACATCAACCATAGTGAAAACCCTATCTACTTCCATTTTCATACAAGGCTGGGTCACACCATCTTTGATTGATTTTTCTTCAAGTATATCTGAATTTAAATGGGTGATTTTTAACTTGTGATGAATGGAAAAGCTATGGGGTAGTTGATGTGTGTAATTACCACACATCCAGAAGAATATTGTGATTAGAAAGGATCCCTAGAAATGTGTGAACGTAATGTTTACAATAGGATGACCTAGAAGACAATTGACCATACTCAATCCATCTATAGTGGGGAACATACAAAAATAGTCACAATTTTAGAACCTATGGAGAAACCATTAAATATAACTCCCTTAAGAAGACATAATCACGAATATAAGCAAGAAACACAAGGACACGACTCTTGTTTAAAAAGTAAAAAGGATGTATCTATTTCATATTTATTCCTTAACAATAAATAGAACTTGCATCACTCCAATAAATGGAATCCAAAGCCGACAAGGAACTCCTTTTCATCTATAATTACTTTATTCACTAAATAGATTCATTTTATTATTATGAATGTTCCCATGAGTATGAAGACACCTTACATGAAGAGGGGGAAAAAGGATGAAGACATATTGGATGAGGGTATAATTGATAGTCTGGTGTTGGTAGAATCCAATATATTATCCAGATCCCTAAGAGGCTATATATACTATCAAAACAACATTGTTAAGTGCTTTGGAATCCTTAATGGGGGAATAGAAACATACTATATTTCTCCTGTGGACTCCCGAGCTCAATCATTATCACTCTCAAGTTGGAGAGTGTATTACTATTTGATCATCAAAAACACAGGGATAGTGTTTAGAGAGTAATTCCATTAGAAATATATTCTCCTTGGTCCTCTGATCATGTACCAACCTAGTAAAGCACATGAATTTTAGTCCCAAATCTATATTATATGGGAAACCATACAATGGGATGTTCACACATCTAGTATAGAGGTATAATATTCTAATGCATTTGATAACTATACCAGTTTAGCCCATAGTCCTTGATACTCTCCACTATTCAAAAGTGATCAGTGTGTCTCATTTATATACCGTAATATTCACTAAGAGTTTGACATAGATGTTTCCAAAATAAAGTTTTATCAACAAGAAAATGATCCTGAAAAATGAAATACTACAATATCATTCATAGAGAATGATTGAGAGGAATCTATTTAGGAACACCTAGGAAAAAAATATGTTCTATGAAATTCCAATAATTTAAATATCCAATGCAATTTTGGTGATAGAGGTCCAAGGATCATTCTATTATAGGTGTAGAATCTCATACATATGGGATACAATGTGGTTTATTTGTATCTAATAAATATGGCCATTCAAGGGAATGTAAAATTGAGAAGAATCCCCTCTAGTGGATCATGGTTAAAGAAAAATATAGGGAGCTCATCTCTAATGATGAGTTCATGGTTTTCAAGAAGAGAACAACATACAATATCATAATCATGAGACCTTTTCTTCATAGCCACAAAATGGTCCCATAAATGTTTCATCAATTTATGATGTAGCCCATTAATTAAGATGGTGAAGTATTACATGGATACAAAACTCCCTTTGAAACATGTGAATCTTGATTTTCTAATGTATGCTTATATAAGATGTCTAAAATGTAACCAATAATAGATGGTTATACGCAATTAACCACTCCTAAAGGGTTTGAAATAACCCAAAAAGTCCCATGAGTTTTCATTGTAGTGATTACGTGTTTCTTATAAACATAATTGACTTAGTAGAATCAACTCTTTTGGGATATTGTAGACCATTTTATTCATAAATCCATGTTTATGTGCTAATGATTACCCCATTGGATATCATTTCACCAATAGAAAACCTAGAAAATGATCAAACTAAACTAGATGACTATTGTTTTCTAGTATTATAACTTTTGGATGACCTAATTACATCCCTTGTCACACCCTAACCATAGTTTTCAATTCATTTTGTGTTTTTCATGAATTGTAACTTTTTATTTAGGTATAAGATGTGATCCTTGTGACATTTGTTATGTTTCTTGCGTCGATGGATTCTTTCAAGCGTGTTTATGGTATGAATACATGGTTTGATGGTAAACCTTGTGGTTTTTTATGTCTAAGGGTGGTTTCAACTAAATTTTATCATTCATTCTTAGGATTTAGTGGCTTGAGCATGGTTTTCTCTAAACTGTTTGAGGCCAAGGTGAAACTGTGCAGAATCCTTTTGGTGTGAGGGAGAAGGTTCATTGTTCGAGCTCAATTATAGAAAACCATGTGGAACACATAAGGATAGGCTCTCCAATTTGAGAGGTAAAAATTACATGGTTGGAGCACAGTTTCCCCGACCATGTGGACAACTCATGCAGGTGTCCTCCTTCACCAATTGGTTTCACATATTTGTCACATAGTTAGAAAAATAGTGCGGCCAAATAGAGAGACTTTTCCATATTCTTAAATTCATGTGTTTTCAATTCATAAACTATAATATTTTATCCATATTGAAGGATCCCCCCGAATTTGACCTAGGAACACCGTGGGGGATTCATAGCTCTCCTCTTTCGATTATCCATTCAATTTTTATGCTCCATCAAGTATCTATGTTGAGTTCATCTAGAATCAAGGTCAATTATATCCTCTTATTATTTTCTCTATTGGGTTAAGGGTCATTCATTTTCTTAAGTCTCACTCTGATAGACCATACTGTATAGGGTTAATGTTTTTCATGGTGTTCTTGGATGTTAGTGTGTATGGATTTTCCATTGGGCTTGGTTCTCCCTTTTTCAATATTTTCATTCCATCCACATATTATTGACGTAGGTGTTTTCATTATATTCCATTTCTAAACATACCATTGATCAATTATCATTCCAAAAGTTTTTATACAAAGTGATAACCATTCCCATGGTGTGTTGGTTTGAAATGTTGTGGTGTTTAAATATTGGTAATTTGAAGGAAATGGGGTTCTTTAGGGTTTCTAAAATTTTTCATATTTATATATGTGTCTAAAATGTTTGATAAAATTTCACATGGACCATAATGTTGAAATTGGGTGATTTTGGTTTTTTGTCCTTCATAATGATTTGGTGACGTGGTTTATTTCCAAAATGGTTGTTGTGAGTTTATTATGGTGATATTTATGGATTGGTGTATTTATGGACTGTTCTAATTGGATGATAATATATTTTTTACTCTTTAATTAAAGCATTCAATATCTTATGGATTTAAAATACCATTTCCATTTTTCTGGTAATTTCTATATAAGCATGGGGTACGCATATAGATATACACACAAATGATAATGGATTCCTACCACTTTCACCTCCCCTCTCCCAGTCTCCATTAAAGTAGTTTCTCTAAAACTTCACTTTTTTATAAATAGTTCTTTGATTTCTAAATAGTCTTATAAATGTTGTTTCAAATGTGTTTCTGAATACATGACTGTTTTGGAATATGGGATGTGGGGATTGGTTTCTAAATTAGAAAAAGGATCATGTGGAAACATCCAAACATAAATGGTGTTTCACCTTGGTTTTGGAAAAAAGGATTTTGAAATGGCTTATGAATTGTGAGTCTTGAGACCTAATTTGTAATTTGTGTCATTTTGGAAATTAGTATGTAAATCATTTTATGTCAAGGCTCGATTGGGACTTGTGGTTGTTTTGATGTATGATGGGAACAACTTTGGTAGTCCCTCCAAGGATATGGTCATCACATAGGTGGTCGTAGAGTTTTTTCTAGGAACAAATGGTGGCACATATGGGATATATGTTCATGCCATGTGTTTGATTGCATCCCCCATCTCTATTTAATATTATCTTGGGATTCATTGTTCCATATAGAGGGTTGAGTGATGGTTTATTATCGACCATGATTAAATAGTCTGGTACCCCTAGATTTGCTGAAATTCCAGGTTGGATGTGCCACTAGTGAGGAAATTTTAGAGATTCGAGTTGGTTATTGACTATAGGTTTTGATCATACGATGAGTGGAGAGAATGAAACAAGTAAGTATATGAATTAATTCTACGAATTTTTATTAAATCTCCATGATAATTCTCTATATGTTTTGGTGTTATTTTTATAAAATTTTATTATATCATCTTCTTGTGTCACCCCACATGTACTATTTCCTTTATTTTTATCATACCATTTTTTATCACATGGTATGGATGCATGTATGTATTTTGGTTCTGTAATGATTATTTTGAATGGAAACCCATTTTAAAGGGAATCTTGGCGTATTGTTATAAAATGTGAAAATTTTGATTGGTAATTTAAAATGATAAAACCCAATTTTATAAATTTATTTCAATGAAGTTTATATGGAATGTTTTGAGAAATGAAATTCATGGACTTTTTGGTTCTTACATAGTGATTTTTTTATGTTCAAACCCTTCTTATTTCACTCCGCATTTGTAGACCTGATCTATTTTTCAGATTCATGTTTAAGGATTGTTCTCTCATTTAGAGAAGGATGGTCTTATGGTTGATGGTTACCAAGAGTTCATATAGTGATCGAGTCAGGTTTTATTTTGGCATTTTCTCTATTTTTTGTTTCCAGTTATTGATCAATTTTCACTGTATTTCGATCATGTTCAAGAATTAATTGATGTTCTATAATTATGGTTTACTACTATGTGCTCTATTTGGTTTATTTGATCCCAGTTTTTATTTAATAAATCATTCACATTTTTATATCATTGATTCATAGTTCTAGACATCATCATGGGGGGGGGATCAAGAATTCACTTCTAGTATTATCATAGACCGGTTCGGGTGCTGGGTTAGATGAAATCAAGACCAGGTTTTTGAAAAAATTGCATCAAAGAATACCATTGTTAATTGGGGAATTGGGTAGTCATAGATTAGGACTGGAGAGACTTGTGAGGTAAGTATGGGAATAGAATCATAAATTATATCTTATTCAAATCCATTAGTTTCCATGGGTAGTCCGGGATTTGAGTCTCTTGTTTTTTTGAGTGCATGGATTGGAATGACAATGTAGATGAATTGTTGAATTGTGGTGGGTTAACAGGGAGTAGAACCTCTTGTATATAAAAATTTCATGGTCCAAGGTCCTCCTTGGAGTTGGTTCCTTCTTTGAGAATGGTCCACTAAACCATGTGACCTAGTGTTTTATGACCACTAGTTCCCAATTCCACTAGTTTGGTGTGAGTTATTCTTTGGTTTCCTTTTCATCGAAGTGAGTGGATTTTCTGAAGGATTTTTTTTTTGAAATAGGTGTATCAAAATTAAAATTCTTTGAATTTTTGTTTTTGTTTTTAAAGTGGTATTTGGTGTTTTAATTGAAATTGAACAGTATGTTTTGGTACTTTCAATGATGGACATAATAGAAAATGGATTGGATTTTGGAACATCAGTTGAAATTGATGTTTTAAGAGAGAACCACAGATTTTTGAGGAATTTGGTCTACTATATTGGTGTGTTTTATTGCTATTTCATTTTTGTTGGAGCTTCTATTAGGTGTATGAATATATTTTTTTTCTATGAAGAGTGTCCCACATAGAAATATCCTCAAGGATTCTAGTATGTCTCATCCAGTTGGCGGCCCTACGAAAACTCTACGTAACGTTGTTGGTTTTAGTTATTATCAATTTTTGACTTTTTACCATTTTAATTGTTTTCTATTAGAAGATACTAAGTGACTTTAGGAAGTCATAAGGGTTTTAGGGTCATTGATAACTCCAAAACCTTTGAGAGTGTGTGCTATTTTATATTTGTGTGATGGTTCATGTTCCGAACAGGTGGGGGATCATATTTTTTTTTATTATTCATGAAATTGAGTAGTTAGTTATCTCATATAGTGATGTTTTATTCAGGACACTCATGGATAAGTTTCTCTAGAAGAATTTGTTTCTACAGTGTAGTCTGTGGTAGTTAGAAATTTGGTGTTTCATGGTTCTTGTGAGGGTTATCTATATGGAAAGATGTGTATGTAAGAGGAACCTATTCATATGGAGCTTTATTTATTGGTTCTATCTTATTTAATGTTAGACTAATCACTCATGTGATTTTAGTGTTGTTGGTTTGGGAATTTGAAGCATACATGGCATAATACTCTAAATTTTTTCCACCATTTTGGCCATTTGGTTCATCTGGAGAAGTTTTATAGGAAGCATTTCTATAATGAAATTTTTGAAATAGAGAATGTCATATCTCAATTGTGTGGAAGAATATTCTTCAAGAGATGATGACTTAAACCTTAGGTCTTATTTTAAATCTAACCATTTATTCAGGAATCCTCAGGGGGCTGGAAAGCCATGTCCTAGATTTTTCATATACCATCATATTGGATTCAGTTTAAGTATGTCAATAGTATTTTTGTTTGTTATTGAAATTTACCCTATATTTTTAGAGGATTTATGGTGGTTTTCATTTTCTATTCTAGTGGTTGAACGTTTTTGGATTTGATCCTATGATCAGTTGTTCAATTTTTTGTGTGCTTATTTAATTTGTGGATAGAATTTGGATTCTTCCTCTATTCATTATAGAGATTTTTAGGTTGAGGAAATGATGTATCATTGCATGGATCCTGGTGTGTGTTTAATTTATTTCATGGGTTTTCTCTTTAGTAAAGGGTTATTTTTTGGGATGGTTCATATTTGGGGTTCTTGTTTCCAGTGTTGGTAAATGGTATTTGGATTCTTGTGATGTAGAGAACCACCGTTTACCCCTTATTCATCACCACGTGGTTTTAAATTTTTCTAGTGGGAGTGGTGTTGAAATGTCACAATAAAGTTATAAATATCATTCTTTATTTTTTTTCTTTATGCACATGTTTGGTTCCTTGTATGGATATAGGAATTTTTGGGGTGAGATAGTGTCTCTAGAAGGGATAGTTTTCTCACCCTAACCACAATTTTCAAATATTTTTGTTCTTTTCCTAGTGTGGAGTATTTTGGTTTTGATTTTGGTTGACTTCCCAATGGAAGTATTTGAGTTCTTTAGGTTTCATGTTGGTTTATTATTGTACATGGTTTCCATGACTTTATTAAGGATATACTATATGGATCGTTATTCCAAATGGAATTTTTAGTTAATTTTATTGTTTCATGGTTATACATTCAATGTTTTAGAATGGTAAGGTCAACATTATGTAATACCAAGGAGGAACTATGAATCCTTCATATAGAGTCGGGTACAAGGATTACAGTGATCACATGGTTAGAAGAAACTGTGTGGAAAACATTAAAGAAGGGTTTGTAATTTGACATAGACAAATTGAATAGTTGGAACACATTTTACCAAACTGTGCAACCATCCCATGTGGGTTTCCTCCTTCTCTAGTAGGTTGTGCATGGTTAGTGCATGTTTTGGAGAACCAGGCAGAAAGACCATGTGACTTACCTAGATAATTAAATTTTTGCAATTCCAGTTCTACCCTCTATTATTTCATTCATAACTCAATATTTCACTCCATGTTTTGACCTCGGTATACTATGTGGGATTCAAATATATTCTATTTTGTTTATCTATCTATTTTTTATACTTCATCATGTATATTAGGCCAAATCATCCTTATTTATTATCAATTTTATCTTATTATTATATTTATCTCCTAGTTTGTTTTTCTATCCTTGTATTGGGTATTTCTTTCCAAATAATATGGTAGATGGATAATGTTTGTATTGTTTTTTGTAGATATTAGGGAGTGCATGTTATATAATGGTCATGGTTCATCTTTTTTTTCTAAAGTTTTGTTACATCATCATGTCATTGAGTTTGGTGTTTCTGTTATTTTCCTTTTCTGAAAATACCATAGATGATTGAGATATCTTAAATTGTTTATACGATTTGATAACCAAGATTTCTTTTTGTTAGCTATTAATTTTTTTGTGGTTTCATAATTTTGATCTGAAAAAAATTGGATTATAATTGTTTCTATAATTTTTATTATTTGTATTTGTTTGTAAAGTGTTTGATAAAATGACTGAAGTCCCTTTAAGATGAAATAGGGTGATTCGGGTTCTATTCTCCCTTGTACAAGCTTTCATAACATTGTTTTTGGTGAAATACGTGTTATATGTCAATTTTTGTGATGTTTATGTCTTGTTGTATGTGTAGAATATTATAATTGGATGTTCAGATAATTGTAATTATTGAATTGAATTTTTTTTTATTTTTAGGTCTTTCTAATTGTATGTCATACATTGTGGAAATTTATATATGATTACGAGATTACCATATGGAAATGCATACAAATGATAATTAGTTCATCATGTTTCTCCACCCCTCTTCCCTTATCTATTCATGTGTATTGTCAAAAATTTTAATTTCATTCTAAATAGTTATTTTATTTACAAATGGTCTAAAAAATTGTTTTCAAATCTGTTTCCCAAAACATATACCATTTGGAATAATTTTTGTTTGGTTATGTTTCCAATTTAGATAATGTCATGGTTGGTATCTTGTGAACATAAATGGGTTTTCACCAATGTTTTGAAAAAAATAATTGTATGATGTTTATGAATATTGTATAATGAGGGTAAACTGGTAATTTTGGTTGTTTTGGTAACTGGCTTGAAATTAATTTGATATGGAGACTCGTTTGGCACATATGAATGGTCTGATTTGTGATCGGAACTATTTTAGTAGGTCCTCTGAGGAAAGGTTCAATGCATTGGTGGCGTGATAGTATGACATAGGATAACATGGTGGCATGTCTAGGATATTGGTTAATTCCACACATGTGACTACCTCCCATTCCCCATGTACTATTATCATGGGATTCTTAGGATTCGTCTATAGTTATGAGTGATGACTTCTTATTGACCAAAATAGGAATGGTTGGTACCCCTATATTTGTTGAGAGGATAAGTGGGATGTGCAACTAATGATTCTAGTTTAGAGTAGTGATCGACCAATTGACTATAGAGCTTCACCATATGCTGGAAGGTGATTATAAACACAGTATTTATAGATATTACTCCTAGATTTGCTTAGAAAATGATAATGATTATTAACCTATCATGATACCAATGTGATGGGGATATCCAAGAATAATTTTTTAACCTAACATGATTTCAAATTCATCCAACAGTCGTGATTCCCCTAGTAGAAGGAGGTCCACTGATTTGTATGTGGATTCCATTGAATGGTCACTTGGAACCCTCCCTATAAATGAGAATTATGGTGGAAATGAAATAAAATATCTACCATATTAGTCAAATTACTCAATATACTTAGACAAGATATTTTGATATAAAAAAGAGCATCCACACACTCACTTAACATTAAAAAATATGATGAGTTATATAGAGTATAAATAATTCCAATTATTCTCTTTGATTAACCCATTATATTATATCCTTTATCAACCCGTGGGGATAGGTTTTGTATCATGATGGGTGGCTATCTAGATTTACAAAAAAATCCAATTCTTATCAAAAAATTCTTTTCAAAAGGAATGAATCGGTAGACATCCTTTTAGGACATACAACCTTGTAAAGCACAACAGTTGATACCAAATGATTAGATGAAGAGGTTTTCTATCGACGTATCACTCCTTGAATGTGGGATTTGTATTTTTATGGGGCCTCTGAGGGACCAAAAGGTAAGAGATTGGAAAACCCAAAATCAAAAATGGTTTGTCTAGGGAGTTTCTTTATATTCTTATATAAGGTAAATATTCCATACAAATTCTTAGTGTTTGAAGGCTACACTAATAATGTGGTGGAAGATAAATATCTAATTTTTGGTATAGATTTGTGCCTACAACTGTATATATCCAATCTAAATGTTATAGGAGACACAAAAATAGTAATTAGAAAAATAAATTGTTAATTTTCAATCAAAATGGATGAATTTCCTCCTCTCATTAGTTATGTGAGGTAGCTGATATTAGTGTTCATTTTTGAACCAATTCTAAATCACTTCTCCTAATTAAAGAATTATTATACTATGAACTAGCTAAATCATCCAGGATCAAAGTGATCCCTAATAAGGATATGGTAGTATTTCACATGACACACTATGGGGAAGACATACTGGTCATTCTCTGTAACATATTGGTGATCAACTAGACCAACACTAATATAGTGAATGATGAGACTATATCTATTTATAGATAGATTTATCCCATAGTATATTACCATTGAAAAGTGAAACTTATGTTAAATCGATCTGGAAGTGAATAATTTTGATGTTGGGTAGTGCACTCCATCCCTTTTCATTGTCCAAAGGAATAGAAAGACCTCAAACATTAATATTATAGGGATTCCACCTAGGTACATTTTATTAGGTGAAACTTGATTCATTATGAAAGATTTATCTACGGGCTCCAGAAGTCATCACATGTTTGGAACCAGGATATCATGTCAAATCTAAAGGCTTTGTTCCTTCTTGTCAACAATGATTCTGTAATTCATAGACTTCACCAAAAAAGTTCTATGAATTCCATGTGAATTATAACTTCATCCATAATCCTCCAAATTTATTACACATAGATAAACATGCATGATAATTTACCACTATGGTAATCAATGTTTTGGGGTTGTATCCCCCGACTATATCAATGTAGATTATATATACCATTACCATTACTAAAATATTAATTCAGAATGTAGAGTGTGAATAACATTTTAAAATCCAAATACATAATGAAATTCTATATTCACCACACAATACTACTGGGAAACTACACTAGATTCTATTCATATGAGTTGAAAAAGGTATACCATGGGTATAAAATTATGTCTAACTACTAATATTGTTGTCATGGTGTGGAAGATGGATAGATAATGGCCTTTAATTGGACTCTATAAATTATAATCTAAAATATAATATTTATAAACAAGAAGTTTTGGCAGGGTAAGCTCATTTCATTCTCTGTTGGATTATTGTGCCATAACCTAAACTACCATGCCAGTGACCCCATATGTATTGGTTTATAGGATGGATAAATTTTTACCCGTATATGTCTTATGTCTATACCATTGAATAGAGATATTTTTTGAAACACTAAAACAACAAAGTGTCATAGAATATTATTTATGAGTTAGAATGCATCAATGGGAAAGTGTTTCATATTCTACAAAACCATGAAGTCCATTCGAATCATATTTCACAATCTATCAATGAAAATGGTTCCATATTCTCATTCTTCCAAGGATAATTGGAATTTTCAATTATTGCACTGATGATACTCAAGAATAATCCTCGAAATATAGAACTGATGTTTGAATGTCCTTGCTCATATAGAAGGTCACATTTAGTGGAGCTTTCTTATTTCCTACAATCGATGGGGAACACATCCTACCATCACCAAATCAATATTCCTTAATAAGGACTTTTAATTATTTTATAGTTGGGGAATCTCATTATTACAACATTTCATTACCCTATATGGGACTCATCCCCAGCATATGATATTATAAAAGAACAAAAAACGTCCTTAGCACATGATGTTTCACTATTCAGGGCTCATCCATTCCACATGATATTAAAATTCTTGGAAGACATCCTTGCCACATAATTTTAAACTACATAGAGAAATCCTTAGCACATGATATAAAAAAACACATAACTCATTTTTTCCACATGACATTAAACTAAATAAAACACATCCTTACCGTATGATGTTAAACTACATGGAACTCATCCCTAGTATATTATGATAAACTGTATGGATGATAGCCTTATCCCGCGCTATTTAAATATGTGGCACCAAACATTTTCAATTTATAACCTTAGACTACATAGTGGTCCATCAAATAGGATACTAAACTCTAAAATTATGTACACCTACTATGATATACCACCCCATATATATATGATTTGATCTACATGTAGTGTTTACTCTTTAATATAGGATACTAATTCATTGGAATTTCATCATTCCCGATCCAGTTCTCTGTGGAAAATATGAAGTTCTCCATCTCTATGTGTTAGTCAGATCTGCATTATGTACCATATATGAGAACTGTGTATAACTTAATTCTATTTATCAAATGATTTTTTCTGATTCCAAGATTCCAAATTCTGATCATAGCCATGATGTAAAATGATAATTTCCTCAATCCCCTTATATGAGGAAGATCTATAAAGTAATTTCACGATAATAACTTGGTGTAGATGGATTCACATAATATGGGATATGTTGTAACACATGTATCTTCCATTTCAGATCCATCAATGAATTGTTATCACTTCCAACCATTTCCCACAATGAGTGTCAAATTGGTGAAGGGATTACATAACATAATAAGTGGTGAAAATCTCCCATGTGACTTGTTACACACTATCATGCAATTTATTTAGGTAACATTCATATCTTTTTTTCTCACACCGAACATGAATCATGTGAAATTAAAGACCCTAATAAGATATTATGACTAAGAAATTCGAGATAAATCCTATTTTTAGGGAGGTAACCACACCCTTGATGCATGGTGCTAAATAGAGTGATAGTATCCTACTAACATTATGTTAAAATATATGACATCTCATATCCTCTCCAAATAAAAAATAATCCATATAAAATCTATGGTGATTACCACATGATGTTAACCTGGACACAACCCATCTATGTCCCATGATGTTACATTGTATGACTTATGATTTACTTATCACATGATGTCAAAATATATTTTGAACACCAAATTTTCATGATTCTAAACATTGTTATGTAGGCTATATCCTGCAAGACATTTAACATCATATAAATGATAACCTCATGTGGCATGTGATAAGAATTACAACCGGGTCTAAGAAAGATGATACATAAATACCCCAGTATATGGGATAGACCTATACGAGTAGTTTTCTCTAAAAAAGTGAAATGTGACTTAATTTGTACCCCTATAGTATATGTAGTGATTCCCCAATTTCCACATCCTAAGACCAATCATAACATTTATATTAATTATGACCCGTTTACTGTCATGTAAACATGATATTATCAAGGAAACTATAGGATATATACCATGATGTAACTCTATTTGTTTTATCATTTCTCATGTGATAGGTTTGAGTTTGGGAGGATCCATCGGTCATCAATTAGTAATAAGAATAAAAAATTCTCATTCCCCTGTGCATGATCTCGATTTATGAGATGGATATTTATTTTAAAATAACTATATATATATATATATATTACTATTTAGATGTGATATTTTGTGATACATAGATCATTTAATTTTTCTACCCATTACAATTTTTGAAAGAATAGAAAATGAATGGTCCTTATGTAATTGTATATCAACACACTGCCATATATAAGATCTATGTATCACTTGATTCTTAACATTACATGATATGTAGGGGCACCCAGGTCCAATAATACTAATCCCAACCATGATATATAAAAATATTCCCCAATACATGCATACTTGCAAGATCTATATGGGGACTCATTTGTAACACCCCAAAATTCAAAAAATAACAACATTGTATTTTATAACTTCTATAACATGAAACAACAAAAATGTAAGGAAATATAATACCTTGATAGATAAACATATTATTAAAATTTATAAAAATTATAATATTCTATTTATTTTAATTCATGTAATACTGAGATAACATGTGTTGCATGAAACAAAGAGTTTATTTGATAGCTTGCGTAACATGCAAGACTGTTTTTTTTCCTGAACAACATTATATTTTTAAAATATTACTATTTAATAGACTACAATATAACTCATCCATTAAATTAAACTAAATGTATATGACTTACCAAATTATGAATATATAAGGTTTATAAAAATAATAAATGAATTTATATGATACCAATTAATTATAAATGAATATAAGAACAAATTTAATATAAAGGGTAGGGTTTTATGAAAAAACAAGCTTCATTCTAAGAATGTCACTTTATCCGAATTAATTAAAATTAGTGAATTATATTAATGAATTATATATAATATATTTAATAAAATAATTTTTATAATCATCCAATACATTTAATAGCCACAATGTTAGAACAATTCCAATATTATGCACAAAAACCACATTTTTTAAAGGGTGGTTTTACAGCCCTATAATGGAGAACATATTTTAAATAACATTTTACTTCATTTTAAAAGATTTATATTTCTTATTAAACATAATTTTTTAAATAGAAATATCAAATTTATGTTTGGGTCATATTTTTTTATTTTTCAGTGATGTTTCTTTCTTTGATGAATAGTGAAACATACTGAATTTTAATTCAAACAAAAATTTTCATCAAATATATTTATAAGGGTAATTTATATTTTTATGGATTTTAATGATTATTCAGGAAACTTTTACATCTATTAATCCAAGTTAATTCATTGTAATTAATTATTTATTGAAATTTGGTATTACAACATAGCAAACATTTGAACATTTTTAATTTAAAACCATCATTGTTGGCTTGTCTATGGGATAAATTATAACTTAATTTCTAATTTTTTTATTGGAATATCGAAAAAATATTCCATATGTGGAATAATAATCTTTTATAATTTCAAATAATGCTAATAGTTTTTGAAATGAATAATATTTGGTAATGTAATTAAAATTAGTTACAATGATTAAGAGATAAAATAAATTTATAGAGTATTATACCATAAACATAAGATCAAAGATTACATATAAACATCTCCAAAAGATATTATATATTCATATTTCTTACCATTCATTCATTTTAATGAATTTTTTTTCATTATTGGATCCGATTTTCATTGGGAAAAACATTGGTGGAATTCCCCTTTCAAAAATGTACAATAATTACACTCATCCACCAATATAAAAATGCACTCACACCTCCCACTTCCTCACACATCTGAGTAAACATTAGAACAAACAATATATTCAAAAATTGATCCAAAACGTTCTCCCCCAATACCTATAATAGTCATCTATTTCATAAATTCCTCAATGGAATCCTTTTAGTGGAAACCAAAATGAGTTACCTGAATAAGAGGTAAAATTCTTCCACAATCTCTTCTATATTATTCTAATTCTCCACCCATTAGAATAATCATATTCCATGAAATAAAATAAAATTTTATCGTAAATATGAATATATTCTTTTATATTATTTTTTCTTTGTACACTTTCTTAAACACCCGTCAAATGGGTAACGAACATACCGTTCTTATGTACAGTGAACTACTGCCACATTAAACGATGTCATTCATTCATCCTTTACCACCTATCATTGAGAAATTTATGATGGAAAAAATATTTATATATATAATATATAAAATATTTATAATTTATTTCTTATTATATAGTTATTTTATAAAAATACCTTTATACACTCTAGTTTGTGACAATACCATAATTGCATTTATTGACGTGTGAACTAAGGCCCACTCAAAGATGTGTGATTCATTCACTCTATAAATTGAATATATGAAGATTGGTTTTAATAAACATATGTATCATATAATAAATAAACTAGAAACTAAAATTATAATATATTTATATATATGAATATCATTTTATTTTTTTTATTTCGTCACGTTAATGAAATAGGAGTCTTATTCTTATGTATGTATGAATGCCCATATCTAGGAACAATGATTTTAATTTCTTATATAAAAATATTATAGAATATTATAAATACTTATATACTAAATATATATGAAATAAGATGCATTTTTTACATACTAGAGATGGTGAAATCAGGATCTATAATGGAAGAACAAACATATAAAATTATAAATGAGAAAACAATCAAAGGATTCTAAAAAATGAGTAAAAGTTAATATTAGAAGATATAATATAGAATTATAAATATGATTAATGTTATATCATAACTTATTTACATGCTTAAAACCATTATAGATGAGATTAATGGATGTTCACTAGAAAGTAAACACTAGGTAATGGATTCTTGTCTCACAATTCATTCCATGAGAAATACATAATTTTCACCACTTATTTATTTTCTGTGGTGTGTATACACTAACCTTATTTTATTATAATATAT
This sequence comes from Viscum album, assembly GCA_963277665.1. Classification (NCBI taxonomy): domain Eukaryota; kingdom Viridiplantae; phylum Streptophyta; class Magnoliopsida; order Santalales; family Viscaceae; genus Viscum; species Viscum album. The sequence continues at coordinate 1,390,235,295 of OY728134.1, read as the reverse complement.
TTGATAATTAATAATTTCATGGTATTTTGTCTTTCAATTTGAATTATTTCATTTTTTGGATTTCACTTTAATGTTACCAAGTTGTAAATAAATCTTATAAACCAATTATTTATCATATGGTTATATTAATTCTTCATTGTCGTTAATATTCACTGAATATGTTTATAATTAATTTTAATTTCTATTTATATATATATAATTCCATTTTTTGGATTTATATTTGATACATATAATGGATTAATTAGTTGAGTCTCACTTTAACTTTTTAGTGTTTTCAACTGTTTACTTCACAAAGTCATTTTATTCGTGAATTTTTTCACAAGATATTCCATTAGAGGAAATTATCTAATAATTATTTAAAAAACTCTTCAATTTTAATATACAATGGTTATTATTGATACTTTTCATATAATTGTGAAATTTTTCCACTCTTTGGATCTCTAAATGTTTTTCAAACGTTTTTATAAAAACATGACTCCATTTCTCTCTTTAGTCAGGGAAACCATTTTTTTATAAAAATATTATTTTATAAAAATGTTTTCAAATTTTTTTTAAGATTAAAAAAATTATATATTAAATAAATATCAACCGCTTTTCTATTTTACAATTTTTTAAAGGAATCTACTTGTATCTTTCCAAAAAAGTATGATTTCAATCCTTTTTACCATGTAAAATGAATGTTCATTTTTCCTTGTACATAATGTGGTAATTTTACTACTGTTATTTCATTGAATATTCCTTTGACTGTTTAAAAGGTTAATTTTTTAAAATAAATTGTTTTCAAAATATATTTTTAATGATAATTATTTTAAAAACATTTTTTATAATGAAAAATATATATTTATCAAGAGAATTTTTAAAATATATTTTTAAACTATATCTATTCCTAAATGACAACAACCATTTTTTTACTAAACTTATGATATTATGTATTGAATCCATCCATAACCATCCTATAAATGGTCTATGATTGTTTTTTCTATGGATAGTTTTGAAATTATCTTAATTTTTTCCTTTTTTAGTCCCCTTAAAATATGTAATTTCATATGATCATTAAAAACTGAATTTACCCTAATTATCCATATCATTTATCATGTATATTTTTATTTTTTAAACTAAAAATAATTTTTAATATGGTGTTTACATGGATATTTCTATTGTTTTCAATGGAAATATTGATTAATATATATGATTTAATCAATATATATATTTGTTAAGGAATACTATTTATTAATTAAATTGATTACTTGATATGAGGAATTATTTGGAGATCCAATGAAGGGAAGGTCCCAGACATTATATAACCACTCAATGCATAAAATAATTCTCACGAGACGATTTTTTTTGAATATTTAACTAGTTTCTATTTGTGGTTTAAAATTTTTTATAGGATAGCTCTTAATAGTATAGGTTTTCATGCGCCTGAGACATGATGTATGATAATTAATAATTCCAATCATTTGGTTCATTATTTATTAACCATTATATTTTCACATGATAAGATCTATATATGCCTTTAATTCTCAATATATTTTTTAAATACCAATTTTTCAGTTTCTTACCTTTCCATATTTTTTTTACCTATCGAGTTTTTTAATGTATTATGTTTTCAGTTATTTACCATTCCATATTTTTTACTCACTTCCTTCTAATTTATTTATTGCATGGAATGTGTTCTAAGTGTATTTACCTTTCCATACTAACTATTACCATTAATTATTTATTTATTCCACTGTATATTACACTTACTATGAATTTGAGATCTCCCTTATTTTATTTTAACTGCCTTGGATTTCATGAAGTGTTCAAAGAATGATATTCAAGGATATACTTGATGGATTAAGGATAATATCATTGAATGAAAAAAATTGAATTTTTTTATTCATTTATATTACAAGAGTCATGTATGTAAATAGTATACCATGAACAAAAAATGATCAGTCCTTTGGGATGTTATTTACTTGTATGTTATGCCATTGTAATGTTCACATGACACTGAATTCGTGCATTATGGGGTCAGGTTCCTTCATAATTTATAAGAACTAAGAATTGGTTGATTCCCGAATACATGGGATATATAGCATTACATATATAACATTTTCTAGGCCCATGCATGTATCTTTGTAACATTTTATTGGTTTCCATAATTTGAACAACAATTTTGTGTGGATTCCTACCCACATTAATATGTGAATTCCCCCACATGTCGCATATCATGAAAACTCATGCAGTTTAACCAACAACCATCTCACCTATTGTTTCTTATACCGAGCATGAATCATGTGATAGTAAATAATGTGGTATGTTTTTATAACTATAATTATTGAGATAGATCGTGTTCAAAGAAAATTAACCACATCATGGACACATAATGTTAATCTACATGACAGGAGGTCATCATGCCAAATGTTCTATCCTATCAAACGATTATCCTTCCAAGGAAAAAATGATTATCTTTTTTCCATATAAATTTGTTCAACATCAATAGGAATAGATATTAGGTTGAGTGAACCCATGATGAATATTAAATTTTATTATAATGAAATTCATTCCTTCGATGATTGAGTTAACACCAACCAGTTCCCTAAGTCGATACCCTTCACATAGGTACCCTTAGACATTGATCCCTCAAACTCTTCATTCTCCCATATAGAAAAATGGTGACATGAAATAAATAAATGTATGAGACTATAATAGGATTCACCATTGAATAAAAAAATGTAAAAAATTTTCCTAGGTATTTTCTATTATCTATTGAGAATTTCCCCTTAAACCCAAGAGATATTTTCCAAAAAACACACGGTACTCATTTCAACATGTATAAAATAGTTTTTACTTCTCATTGAATCAAATATTTTTGAGTAATAATTAATTTTCCACAAAACCCATTTATTCAAGTTGATTCATATTCCATCAATGTTACATGTTTGTAAATTATATTCATTTTCGAAGAAATATTATATCATCATATTCATGTACCCATTATTTTTGGGGAATGCATATTCTATGATGTCAAAACTTTTATCTCCCTATGGATGAGATCGATAAAAATAGGGGACCGTTTATCCAAAAATAATGAATGATATTATAAAGGGAAGATAGGAATTAACCCCTTTCTTTATATGACATTGATCAATATAAGGCGGTTTACCAATTCCAGAATCATTTTTTTCTTGATTGCAATAATAACTGGATATGTACTGACGCACAATTTCCCTAATTCTAGGTCCAACCTCAATAAATAATGTAAAATTATACCCCCTTCCATACACAGAATAATGACCAATAATTTGAAACCATTTATTCACCATAAATACATGTATCTTTATTCATGACCTCTCAATATAGGTTTTGACACATGACGGTATCATCTAAGGCCCATCGTCAAAAAGAAAAATTACCCTTTATGAAATATGGATCTTACTAGATGTAGGATTTTTATCAACCAATATGACAAGTGACTGGATTCTTATCCCCATAATAAACATATTGATTCTTTTATCAACCAACATTGATCCAAGATAGATAAAAAATTCCCATATTGTACTGGTTTTTGGGCCTCTATTGCAACACTTAACTCCCCCAATAGTACTGTGTGTAGGTATTCCATGATTCCCCAGTCACCCATGGGATGGATCTGTGAAAAAAAATCCCTCACAAATAAAATTTATGGAATCAACAAAAGGTAATGTCATTTTTTGGGTGGTTAATATGATAAGTACAAGTGGGTTGATTCATATTGAATTAGGATATAGAGTGATGCCCAAACTGCTTCATATATAGGCCTAGTCGTAAAATAAAATAAAATTACCTCTTCCCCATATATGAGTTATATACATGTGGGGATCCATATGAAAGATATATTTTTGAAATGAATACAACCCTCTTAATTTGTTTTTGTAATCCTTATGTATCCAAACATTGGAAAATGCATTTAACCCAAACTCAGGTACAACACAAAAGGAGCGTATGTCCAAGACATATATACTTGTTTCACCAACACGTGTGTCCAGTTTTAATAAGAAATTCTTATGGATTAATCAAATAAATAAATTAGAATTCCTAGTATGGATGGGTGAAAAATAACCATATGTTGGAATTATGCCACCAACGTAGGGTGTTTCATAGGGTATGTTTCAAAATTTCATGATGATTAACTCATCTATAACACATGATGTTAAACACCATAGAACTAATCTTCAACCACATGATGTTAAAATGTACACAATCTCACTTCATAGTTAAATTATGATAACAATTTTAGTGGTTAAGTCCTTACTGTATGATGTTAATCAAATTAGAGGACATACATAGCACATGACATTAAACATAATGGATGGTGTTCATACCACATGATGGTAAACTACCTGAAAACTATGTCCTGGTCACATGAAATTAAAATATAGGATAGGGTGTTGTGAAACAATATGTTAAAATAAATAAGCCTTCATCCATTATCACTCCTTATAAATTGAAAAGAATATCTAGAACATGGCTAACCAATGATTTGGATGCTCTTATCATCTTTCTGAGCATCTAAATAATTAAATCCCATATCATTTCATTAGTGTCATAGATTTCTAAACCTCATCCATGAACCCTGTTAACTAATACATATCATTATGGTACCCATTGTTAGACTATTCATTTATTCCCACGTTTCCTATATATGTTCCTTGGACCTATCATCCAGATGATTTTTTTATCTTCAAAAAGGTCTTCTAATACTTGTGAGCCATGATTACATTGTAGTGGAGCAAATCTCTTAAGAGTGATTTGATTTCAACTTTGGAATTTATGTACCACATAATTATTCATGATCCTTGAAAATTGATCCATGATTTAAATCACCTCCTTATACTACTAAAAAGAGATATAGAGTACTCTTAACATAGGATTTACTAATAGAGTTATTTTGTAGCACCTCCATGATACCAGGTATACGGATTGTGAATGGAAATTTTGTACTCCCTGGTTAGTGCTATTCGAAATTAAATTATTTCCTGTGGTGGTCCGAACCAAAATACAACAAAATTAAATTGAAAGAGACAAAAAATTATATAGATTAAAAATACATAATGAGTCTTATGAGGAAAATTTTAATCTCTTGTATCTTATCTAATAATCAATATAGTTTATGAAAAAGTTACAGTGTAAATAAAAAACGACACAACGATATTATGGTAAATCATATGACTTTATAAAAGGTGGAATAATTCTAACTAGATACCTCTATCCTAAAATAATGTAAGATCAATGATTTTTCATTCCCCCTCATAATAATAACATGATCAGCATGTGGTGACACTTCATTTAGGGTACACGAACCGTTCCAGAAAATTTTATTTTCTATAATAAAACATCATTTATTTGATTTCTACTTTTATATTGATAATTCATATTCATATATAGCTTGTCGATAAATTTATTTCATGTTTAATCCTATTTTATTTGATTTTACACTGTGTTGTGTTTTTCTTTTTCAAGGATCAGGTACACATGACTCAAAGGATAAGTTCCTGAAAAATCAAAAAAGCATAAATACCTAACATGTACCTAATGAACCCAATGTTTACTCTTCATGAAGTCCCCATTCCATCCGAGGAAAAAGCCACTAGTCCCATTTAGAATATGTTCAAGAAATGTTCATGAAGTGAAAAATTCAAAAGCTGACTACAATTAGAGATTCATGTAATGATATTTAGAGATTATTTCGGTTCTAATGTACATGATGGAGATTAAAATTAAATTCCATGAAATCCCTGATGAAGAATCCACTTAAATAACATGCATGATCTAAAAATATTACTCATTATTTACCTATAAATATCTATAAATATATATAAACCTTGACATGAAGAAAGGATCTTCGATGTCTAAACTTATTTTCTCTATTATTAAATGATTCTTTACCATTTTATTCCAAACTCATTTCTAATGCTCTATATTATTATTTTAAAAATTATATTGTTATTTCATTTTGTTTCAAGACTCTATCTTTTTCTATTATTTTTCTAACACATTATTATATTTATGTTTTCCATTAAAACAACTTCTTCAACTATTTTTGTCACTACTTCCTCGATCAATTTTTATGTGGTTAATTTCATAGGATTTTAGTTGTGATTCACTTTGATTTTTTTGTTTATCTATAATTCCAACCATTATATCATCTATTTCCCTATATTCTATTAATACCATCATGGGAGGCTAATTGGTTGGGGGATGGTGGTCGAGTGTGGGTGTTTCTTTTAACCAGTGAATCTGTAAATAAAAACATGGTAACCTAATTTCTAGTAAATTTGATAGAATAGTTGTTAAATAACATTATTTTTGGACTACCTTATCCATCATAGGTGAAAAATTAATGATCCTTCACCCGATTTCAGTTGAGTAGGTTAAGACCAATAGTATCTAATTCTTACTTCCAAGAAGACTTTCTTACTACACTTAGGTTGTTGATTATCTCTTGACCAATGTGTAGTCTCCAACTTAGGTTAATCTAATTTATTTGGGAATGATTAATTTTTTACCTTTCCAACACATTGAAGGATATTACATAGGTATATCCTAAGATATTTTTATGATTATCTTGTAAATTTACCCTAAAAATTACGCTAAATACATTATTTAATCTATTTCAAATACAAATCTATATAGTTCATAGAGAATACCTAAACAAAGAGTGATTGTGATGAATAATTCTTATAGATTCTTACTATTATGTTTCTTTTATTCATTCTATCATTACTTTTTTGACTTCACAATACCCCTATGAATTTAAATTGTATCTATGTCTAGTTTGGTAAATATAAAATCTAATCTTATCAATGCATGCATGTAATAAACAACATCATAAAGACCTTACAAATTTTTTCATTGTTACAAGGGATAGATGTGCCTAGGATTAGTGACCATTGGATAGAACATTATATTACCTCCCACTCTTCTTTTTCATAATTTTATTTTGTTTTAAAAAAAATAACTCATGAATTAGAAACATATTTTGTTTTTTTGTCAAAGCTCTGGAATCAGGGGCCTCTACCCCACAAATGGATTCTTAAATCCCAAGAACCACTTACCATTAATCCTAAGATAGAGATGTTAATTTCTTCATTCTGACCCTATAAAACGTCTTAAACAAAATATCATTCACCACCAAACACCCAACACATTCCACTTATAGATCAATCGGATAACGTAGTGTTGCAGGAGCACACCATCATGGACTACGACTTTTCGTCCATTAGTAGTGTTTCACCGGACATTGTGAAGCATACAATTTCATAACACTCAATTGTGATAAAACAAGGACTCAAAAATATGATACAAAATATGGTTTATTTTAGTATAAAACAATTTGAATAACCCCACCAAGAATTTCTCAAATATTCTTGAGGTTTTGACACCTTTTAGCATCAAGGGGTATCATTAGAAACCATCAGATTGTGATCCTTCCCGTGTTCATTATGCAACCAAGATAATTATTGGATTAAATTTCAAGATCATAAGTGTTTCAAAACTTGTGACGATCTTGAAATTAGGTTTCAGGATAAATAATTCCCACTAATTTAAACCATAAAAGCTAAGGAATGAAATATAGACTTTTATTTGGAGGAAGGGGAATCTTCTTTAGAGTTATGGAATAGTTTTAATGAACTACACCTTAAATTACATGATCATGGAATTTATGTGTGGTTTGAATTAATATTCTTATACTAAGGACTCTAGATATCTACCATCATAGTTTTGGATGCCATTTATGATGGTGGGATCATTCTAAAGTAACTTGAAGTAGGAAGATCACTTTTTGAGGAGATTTCCCACAATACTAGTATCGAGAAGAGTGATAGGGGACCATCCCTAGGTGGAATATATCAACTAGAGGAAAATACCAACATTATAACGTAGGTTGATTCTAGGAAAAATATTGAATCTTTTCTACAACCTACTTCACCACCTCCCCATCATGCCATTGTTATGGAGATCCAATCTTGTGAGATGTGCAGAGGACTACACCCATATCAAAACTATAAGGATGTAATGGATTATCTAAAAATTTCTGGATTCTAATTATGTTAATTAAAATAAAAAACATCCACACTCGTGGTAGCATCAACATCACCAGAAACATTATTATCAGCAGAGATCAGCTTAGATACTGAAAGACCCATCTCAATGATAGATTTAATAAAGGAATTGATCAGCTCCACCCTATAATCCAAGACCACCTGGGTATGTACCACAAGTTCCAAATTATTGACCATAGAAACATATCCAATAATATTGTAATATAGATCTATAGTTTCCACCTTCTCAATGACAACTATATCAACATGATCCTCCAATACCAACACAAGAAGACCCACCTCCAAAATCCAATCAGGAAAACTTCCTCATAGCCACTGTGAAAAATGTAGGTCATAGGATGACAACCCATGAAAAAAATATCTACCTCAAACAATCTTAACAATAATGTGGGGAAAATATCAATGTTTTTATTAGATTTTTTACCAAGTGCACTAATCTGTAATAACGATACATATCTATGAGAAGAAAAAAAATGTTATGGTAAAAAGTTGGGGAATAATGTAAGACCTTAAAACCCCTTGAAATAATGAAGAAAATATGTTTTAACAATCTAACAAACATGCTCCAATAATCAACAAGGTTGTAAATCATAGAACTATTAACGCTAATCGGGATAAAAATATTGAATTATAACATGCTAAAAAATCACTAGTTCAAGATATATATAAAAAATAAGAATCCTATGTGAATCTACCACCATACAAAACCCCTATACAATTTCTGTAAAGGACTATTAAAGATAAATTATTTGAAATAAATAAATTTTTTTATTCGTTTATACAATTTCACGTTAATAATCCCCTTGTACAAAGGATTTATCAAATCTCTATGTATGAAATGTTTTTGAAAAAATTTCTCATATGTAATACAAAAACGGATGACTTTGGGGATATCTCATTAAATGAATAACACTTCACAATCATTCATTGGATGCATCCACCCATGTTTTTAGACCCCTAAAGATTCTCAGTTCCATGCATTATAAGAACATGAAACTAAAAAAAAAACATCATATACTCTTATAAAAAGTATAATTGTAATTGTTATTATTATTTAAAAAAATATAATGTTCGATGAATTAAAACCAACAATATTGGAACCCCGACTTATTTACCTATTTGTTATGAATGCTAGAGGGTTTCTCAAGGATGAATTATTAAATGTTGAAAAATTTATCTTTCTAATTGGTTTCTTTTTCCAGTAATGGTGGAATAAGGATATGTCTCTATAATTCTAGGGATACCATTTCATACCATTATGAATGTTTAATTAATTTTATCCAAGGAAGGTTATGTTTTAGAGTTAGTGAAGTAAAATTTTATTTCAATTTTTTATAGGCTGCAAAGCAAAGATAAGAGTCATTTGATTTTTAGTCCAACTATATTTTCGATAAAGAGGATGATTATATGAATAGTATAAATAGAAGAAAAAGACTAATTCATTATGAAAATGGAAAATGTTTTAACATGAACTTGAATTACACTGCACCTCTAATAGGGAATATTATCCCATTATTTATATATTCTATCATAGAGAACCACTCCATGATGGGTCTGTCTGTACCATTGAATTTATATCGAATCATGTGTATCTATACATAATTAATGATGTGATAAATAGGACATAACCTAATATTAGATTATATTGACAAAATAATTTTTAGTGAGTTTGAAAATTGTTTGAGATATTTCATATGTGTTCTTTTACATTTTTCAATTTTTATATTTACTAATTTAAAAATATAAAAAACAATAAAGTGGTTTAAATTAAATAAATGACTTTAATATTTCCAAGTTGAAAAAATTAAAATTTGATAATTAAAATTCATGTATTAAATACATGATTTGAATTGTTGGACACTCCATTAATTTTTTTTATTTAGGGTTCATGGTTGGACACCCCCAGACCTTCGACATCCCCTCTCCCACATGACCCCTTCTCCAAACCATTAGACTCTGAATCACTATGAATTCTCTCCATTCCCTCTCTCTTACCAATCTCCAAACCCATTCATCCTTTTTCAACCCCAGTATATCTATTCTCATATTCTCTATTTCCCTTCATCATGGAAGAAACTGAGACATTAAAATTCACAAAACATGGAGATGATCCTCCACCACCTAAGAACCCAACAATAGATCCAACACCTCAATGTCTATATCAACATCATATACAACGTTTAACATTGAGGAGTGATAGTCCAAATCTATATCATCATTGGGTGTTTCCAGAGATCCTCACCCTCACCCATTCCTCTACTTTTCTACCCTGAAGATTCTTTCATGCATTGTCCATCTCCAAGACAATATGATGAGGTCCAATAAGACTTTGAACCAAACTATTCCATGGATTGTCCACAAGCATGTGGTGTTCCATGATATTCATGGATGGATTCTCCTTGCATCCATCATTGAGGTCCCTGAGGAGACATTCCTAGAGATCTTCATTGAGTTCTTAGAAACATTACCATTTGATGTGGTTTGTATGACCTTCCACCTATATAGAAGGCCTCACATGCTCACCATGGGATCTTTAGGCGTCATACATGCTACCTACATAAATGAGTTTGTCACATTACTAATCTATTCAAGCATGTGACATGATTAGGAAAAAATATACGTAGTAAAAAAAATGGTATTTGATTTCCCAAGAACTCGAAATCATCCAAAACCCTCATATAATGAAGAGAAGCCTGATGTGGGTTTCCGCTCAATTGATTCTCTACATAGATCTATCTCATGCTTGGTTTTACAAAGGTGATTAATATGGAAGTATCTATCATATTGAGTTCATTATCTTATCCATATCCAAGGGTGTCCCTACCATTAACATGGACCACCCGTTGACGATGTACTACCAGATCCATGTATGGAGGGCCTAAGTACGATCATGAGAGGTAGCATTAGAACACTTATGGATTGACATTTAATTGTGTTCAGCACTACTCATCCACTATATTCGTTTTTCCAGATAGATTTGATTAACCTCATAATAATTCAAAAAATTAGGCTCTTGTGGAAGAACAATGGTAGCTAGTAGTACGACCCATGTTCCTTGACAACACTACTATATAACAAGCTCATGGAGAAACTACCCTCGCTTATGAGGAACCTTAAACAATTTACCAACACTCAACTCCTGATTCCTCCTCTTCACTACCTACCACAATTGCACCTTCACCACTTGTACCATCTGACATTGGGTATATTCTCCAATGTATTGGGGATAATTAGAGATATACTTTCCTCAACATTGTATCCATTTTATCCAAAATTCCTTGATCCCCACCGAACCCATCCCCCCCCCCCCCACCATCCCCTTAATCATCCAACCAACCACAACCTATAGACCTCATGTCATCCTTAATTTATAAGACATTATTATTCCTTATTGACCTACCTCCGGATCTCAATGACCTTTCTACCCAGCAGAAAATTTCAGTAGAACTAGATTGACTAGGAAATGGTCCCACTAATCCATTTACATAAGATATTTCACTCAATGATCCATCTACTACAACAATGGTATTCATATGGATTAGAACCTTACCACCAACATACTTCATTAAACCTACTTCAAGCACCGTCTGACCCACCACTGTGGTCTATCTACCATCTCGTGCTTCAATTGATGAAATAGATAGGGTGGGGAAGCTTAAGGAACCTACTACATAGGAGGGGGTGTCTGATGTAGATTGTGGAGACACTACCTACTCTATTTTTTATGTCCATGTACCCCAATCTGTTTACTATATTCTAGGTATATATTTTTCTATTTCCATTGTATTCTATATTCCCTGATGTATCAATTCTTTTTGTATCTAAGAATGGGACTTATTTTTGAATATATATATATTTTGTTTATTTTCATTTTTACTTAATCAATAATTTAGCCATGTATATCTCTACAACAATATCCGAGGTCATTAATGATTTTTTATACCATTATTTGGCCTCCTATTTCTCATGTCTCAGCATATGGGTAACATTGAGTGCCATCATGAGGAGCTCCAACTCTATATCCATCCACAGTAGTATCCTCTTTAATGAATTTATTTACCACAAATTATACCATATGATAATCTTGTTCAACCCATTAATGGGTTGGTTAAACACACCAGGATCCCATGTTATCTCAATGACCCCACCACCATCTTCTATTTGAAATAGATGATACCTAAGTTGATGGACGAACAAAAATAATTATTTTTTCCATCCAAATATCTGGAAATGTCATTATTATTTCTTCATAGGTGGACACACATATTTTTTCTATATTAATTAATTTTAATAGAACCACTATTTTTCTTTTCCGGAATCTTTCATTATTTCCATTAAAAAATTATTTATTTTCATTCCATGCATTTATCTAAGAAGATGTTTCCACTAATTTACTATAATAACTTGCCTATTCTCATGATTCCTTCTTCATTAACCCCGTTGTACTAATGGATTATCTAATTTAGTTATTTTATTTCAAATACTTTATGTAGGTAGAACAATTTCAAATGACCATCCATCACTTTCACCAATTGCATGATGTTCACTATAAGGAGATCTTCATTTCCAAATTTAAAATTCATAATTTCCATTTCATTTTTTATGCTTAAATTACAAATATTACCACATCTCATTCTTTATTTATTTAGGAATTGTTTTTTATTTTGTGTGAGAAAGTATATATTTACATTTCATTTCATTAAACATTTATTTTTCTTAATTTTATTAGTCTAAGAGGTATTTCTCATTAAAAATCATGATTTAACATATTACTCGATTCAATTATCTAAGTGATTGACTAGTGGAGTATTTAATTTTAGTTCTATATTTCTTCAATTTCTTTTGATTAACATATTACTCGATTCAATTCCCTAAGTGATTGCTAGTTATTTTTTTACTCTCATTCATAAGAGGTTACTAATACTATATTTTTATTTACCATTATAAGAATATTTATTTAAAGATACATGGGAAATGTAAACCTTTCATATATTTTATTGGAATCTTACTGAGTCTCTGATTGAACAAATACATTATTAAAAAGGTTTATGAAATATGTTTTGATCCATTTTTTCTGAGACCCACATGTACAGTAATCATTACTAAGTTTATAGAATCCATGAATGAGTTAGTTTTGATTGTGTCCCATTATATGCCCATTATATTCCTTCCAACCATAATCATGGTAAAAATACATGATTTTATTTAGAATATGTTTGGTGGATATGGACACTAATTATCAATATTCTATGATTACTATTGAGTAGATACACATTTATAAGAAATATAAATATTATGATGGTTCATATCTGGTAAGTTTGTGGATTTGAAAGCTAGAATATAACATAAATTAGAAAAAAATGTAAATGAAACATGAAACAGTCACTACTTCTATGACACATGCATAGTCCTACCATGATATTTTGAGAGCATGGATATCCCACTTCCCATAATGGTGTATTGATTATAATATTTCTCATTATCATGTGTTATACTTGAGAATTGTTCCTCCTTTTGAACTATATTTTTGTCAACTACCATCATACCCTAACTACAGATTCATTTGATCCTTATTCTATATTTCGTTGTGATTGATTTTGAATTCCGATTTATATATTGAAGATGTTATAACCTATTAAATCTTATGGTTGAGAACATATATTTAGGGTTTGATCATAACAACTGTGAAATATTACCTTGAGTGATGAGAGAAAATTAATTATGAGAGAAACTGTAAAATGGGTATATATTTTAAGAAATATTGATAAAGTTGTAATTAATTAATTAATGATTTTTAATAAAGAAAATAATTATGATCCATGACTATTTTTCTATTTTAGATAAATTTTTGAGAACATGAATTTTTCTATTTCACATTGTTTTCTTCTATGGTTGTAGGAATGTTTCTTTTTGAAAAATATTTTGATTTGATATCTTGGTTGAGATTATTTTTTCTTGAGGAAATTCCTTCTTTCAAGTGTTAGGGGATTTGGTAATCTATATTCTTATACATATTTTCAGAATATTTATTTAATTCATTATAATGTTTTATTTTATTTTACACTTGGATTTAGTTTGGTTTTTCAATGATTAAGAACACAATAATTAGAGGATAAGTTGTTGGACATTAGAACATTTATCATTACATGATTCGAACCTAAAGTATATGATGGGAACGCCTCAAGAAGACCCCATAATAACCCTAGTGCATACCGTGAGTCATAAGAACATGACATGAAGTAATTATACATGTATTTCAATGTTAAAACATAATTTCCACCAAATAAGGAAGATTTGAAATATTGGGATCGAAGATATCCAGATATTATTTGGGGTTTCATTTAAACAACATGAAAGAGAATTATATGACTTTAAATCCTAAAAGAAGAGGCCACATATGATTCATAAATTATATTACCAATTTATAGATCAAGTATCTTTCAACGCGTATAAATATCCAGTTACCCTAGAACATAAAAAGGAGCTACAAAATACGAACTAGTTTCCAAAATTATTCATTTTTTCTTTCTCATTTTCATCCAACCTCATTTCCATTTTTTCATTTATTTTTAAAATATTATGTTGTTATAATTCATTTTTCAAGAATCTCCCCATACTTATTAATGTTCCAACACATGATTCTATTTTAGTTTTCTATTCAAGCAAGAACATCTACTATGTTTATCATTATTTATTCATTAAAATAAGAATTTTATTACTTTCATCTGATTTTAGCTGTGGATCTCTTTGATTGAAGTTGTAGAGATACCATTTCAACCATGATATCATATTTTACCCTACTTTCATTTAAAATTGTCATTCATGGATAATCCACATACGGATAGTGTTTGAGAGTAGATATGCTTTTGGTTGTATTTAGGTTTAAATAAATTGTTAAATCCATTTATATCGCAACTACCTTAACCACCAACGGTTCCAAATAGATGATCCTTGACCTAAATAAAGCTGAGAAGGATACAAACAATATCATGTGATTCTTTATTACAAGAATATAAACTTACTACACTTTTTTTTCAACTATCATTGGACTAAGGAGTAGTTTATAGCTTAGGTAGGAAGATGATAAACATTTGACCATTTACCAATTTTCATCCTAAACCATAGGTCTATTCCTAGTTTGATGTGGGATTATATATTCCTATAACCTAAAAAATATCCCATAACCATTCCATTAATATTTTTAATCCAATGATACTTAATCCGTAGAAAACCCAAACGTAAAGATTGATCGTGGGAAAAACATCAAACATGTTCTAAATGCTAGGATTATTTCCTTCAATATGTCTCTATGGGTTCAATACAAGAATCCCTTTGTGATCTGTCTTTGTATCCAATGGTAGTTTGGGAATTATAAATTTTATTCTGATCAAAACCGTCAATTAATCAATTAACCTACGTGGGACGGTCATATACCTTATAATTCCTTGAGTGGATATACTTATCCTTTAACAGCATAACATTAAATATTTTTTATTTGTTCTCTTATATAGTTTATTGGTAACATGTACTAACTAACATGTATTGACCCTGCTAGGATTCATGTACTGATCAGGCATGTAATAATGTTGGGTATTGGAAATAATTGAACATGATCCGTCAACTAAAGGCATCATTTTCGTTTCTAGAAAATATCTAAAATCACTAGGAGCCTTTAAAACATCGCAGTGGAACTCTATACATTATTTTGTTTCACCACCATTAGCATGATTTCTTTTACATATCCTCAATTTTCTTATGATGTCCTGGAAATTTTTTCACATAACCCATATTCCAATAGTCCAAGAATATTTGAAACCACTTGGACTAAGTCATCGTATAATTTACCCATTATCAGTAAGGATGTAGGGTGGAAGATTCCTTATGGAATATTCAACCTTTATAGTATGTAGTGTTCCAAAAAACATCATGAATATGATTCCTCAATATCTTATTCATCTGAATGAAAAATAATTTTTTATCCACAAAACCATAAACTGTTTAAAATTATTGTTTGAGATTTAATACCATAAACAATATAATCGCATCGAACTTAAATATACGACCATGTATTACGAAAAAAGAATGGAGCGATAAGTCCATTAGCTACTTGACCTCATAAATATGAACTATTTATCCAACACTAAAGTGAAATAATTTATTTGGTAGACATACCAAAAATACAGTAATATATTGTAAGATCTATTATCCCATAAACTACATCATCTTATCAGAATGAGCTATATGACTATAAACTACAATTAATGAATGTTTGAGCTATCGAACCATAACCTATAGAAAATCATCAATCCAAGGTAGATTAGGTTAAACAATAGAAAAATAAGGCATATGATATATTACCATAAACTATATCACCTTATCGTCCAGATATCAGAGACCCTAAACTACAAACAAAAAGATTCATAAAACCTCTCCGGTCAAAAACCTCGAAAAGGCAACCGTTGAAAAAGTATGGTTCCAACCCTCCATGCCTTCATAATTTGATAATAATGAAAAATAATCTCAATTGAAAAGGAAATACTTATAGTATCTTCTGGGTCACACTATAGGGCCCTAGAAAAAATTGCTTTTTTCTGGAAAGGTTCATGAACCATTGATAAAATGGGCAGTATTTCTCTTTGATGTAAGAGAAATAGAATTTATTTCAAGCATATAAGTTTATATTATAGTCCATTAAATTTTATTAGGGAAACAATTTCTTATATATATAGGAGAAAAAAAACTAAATGTGTTCATTAAATCCCTTACATTGATAAAGTGCATAGGAAGGGAGGAATCTCTAAAATATAGAGTCTCTCCCATGATGTCATAGAATATATAAAAAATCATCATCAAAAAAATTGGTCACCTAATTCCTCTAGATAGGCAGAGTTCCGTACATGGTGTTGATTGAATGATGGAGTGCTAACCACTCCATTTAGTTAATCACCATTAATGGTTGTAGATCCTAAATTGAGGTGGATAACTCCTAATCTTTATTCCCAGTGACATCCTGTATTATTGATTCATTTCAGAAATCATCCTCTACAAAATCATTGAAGGTATCATGCTGTGATATCTTATTGTAGAATTATCATATATGATCACATAAATGGGATGATTTATGATGTTTTTGTTTTAGAATAGTTGCAGAATCCCTCATTGATTAGATATGTATGATTTTAACATAAATGTTTTGTTATTCTCTATCTCATGGAAGGATAGTTATTGTTAATCTATGAAAATATGAGGTGTAATTTTATATAAGAACCTATATTTGAAATTGTCATCCAAATATTCATGGAAAAGATGATGCTGGATATCCCATTAACCATGAATTTTATCTAGGGGATTTTAATGAATAAATTGAAATTATAGGGTAAGAATAGTCTATGAATCATCATTCTCTTAGTAGCCACATTATGAGGTGTGTCAGGAGGTGGAAAATAGTTGGAATATGATAAAGGATCAAATCAATTGAAGTAATTGTAAGACCATCAAATAAAAAATGGGATAGAGTGTCTTGGATGGATATCCCATTATATTGGGATGTTCTTCCATCAACACCGACATATTATGACCCTCATCTAGTTATCAAATCATTTGTTGTTAGTTTTTAGGGTAATTTTTCCCCAATGGATGCCAACTTATCATTAATAAATATCCTACATAGAGAGGGAGTTTATTTATTAGTATTAATATGTCTAGAATTATCTTCATTAAGGAAACATGAATATGTTTTAGATTGGAATATGGTTTATGTACCCATCGAGCGAGTTTGATTACTACACCAAATGTGTATGCTTTCACCGAACTATGGGAATAGTCAAAGATAGATATAAATGATAAGAAATAGATGGTAAAATAATTTTTTCTTTGGAATCCTCACACACCATCAGTATCCATAGTTTATAGATAATCCTGTGATGATGTTACCCTTGCACACCCAAAAACGAAAGGACATTCACTTTCTAAATGGAGTTCAACAAGAGAGTGAATCTATAGGAGTCATATGGCGCAAAATTGATTTTCTATAATAAGATAAATGCAAGAACACTCTTTATGAATTAAATATTAGGTAATATTTCATTTGGAGAGCCACATCCATTTTCAGTAATCAAACTAGCGGGTTCAACATTAAATATAAATTTAAATAGTCTTACCTGCTCATTATGTTAATAGCCACATCAATATTCATCAGGATTACCAAAAAATGAATACTCATAGTATCCTTATGTGGTATAGGGAATTAATCATCTCTATATTAGTTTTACATATGTATCACAAGATGTGTTCTCATGGAATTTTAAATTTTAACTAGAAGGGACTACTAATTGAGTATGGGGAATTTCCTTGTTTAATGTGAGAAAAGATTTGATAGAGAAATAATGGGATGGTCAACCTAGAATGACAGCTCAACCTTTTTATATTTTTGATTCCATTAATTATTTTCTAATCCACATTCCCAAATGAACTTCCCTAGTTTGGAAGAGTCATATTTTAAGAAGAATGGATAAAAATACCTCCACCGCAAGTCTCAGACACTTATCTGGTTTCATCTCATAACCCTATGAAGTGTAATCCCTAATTTATTTATTTTCCAAATAATATCTTACACCATCCTAGTCTCAACAAGAGAGGTATAAATGAGGATGAAGGATATTTGTTTTTTGGAAGTATCTCAGATGATGAAAACTTCTCATTGATCATATAAATGAGATTATTGATCATAGGTCTAGCTTCTTATTCACCATCTTCCTCCAAATAATAATCATATCTAGAGAAATATATGGATTTGGTTTAGGGTCAGCAAAATAATTTGTATCAGTTATGAATTCATCATAAATCTCCCCAAGAGGATGTATTATAGGAATCTAATTGATATCACACCGGCTATTTCCTACTCCATCAAAAGTTAGGTGAATGGTGTTGCTACCGAGACACCGATGACTTTTATTTTTTCTATGAATTTATGGTTGATAGTACAAAGTGAACTAAGAATCCCACATTTCCATATAGAGGAGTAAGATGTGAAGTGCATTATAATATTTTTCAAATCTCATCCTAACCTAGAATGTCTATTTTCATTCATTTTAGATGTTTTATCCATTGTTAGAGTCCCATTTTAAACTCCATACACTATTAAAATTACTCATATAGGATAATTGTATAATTGAGTATGTCTGGTAAATATATTTATGTGAGAGATCCTGACCATAATAACATATAAGGGAGACATTTAATGAGTATGATGACCCCTAGAATCATGCATGAATTAGTGGAATTTTCTATGATATAATCACATGGAATTAGTCAAAGGATGATAAAAACTATAAAGATACAACACTACCACTATGTAAATTTATATCACCATCATCAAATAGTGAAACATTATATACAGTATGCAAGTATGATAGAGGGTAATTTTGAGTGTTGATTGGAAGAATATATGATAGGACGTTATTTTTAGACTATACATGGTATTGGGGATCATGGTTTATAGATATCATAGCTCTCCTTCTAGTTACATTGAATGAAGTCTATGAGATAGACGAAATACAATTCAATAAAAAGTCTGTAAATTTTATAGGAGTATAAATTTTTTCAAAAGGGCTACTCTGGTTGAAGGAATATAACATGGCTTGGGAAGCATCATGCAGATAGAGTGACCCTCTCTAGGTATCATGATCACATGATCAATATCTCATCACATGAGTCATGTGTTCATGAGAAGGTTAGGTGAATTTAGTACATACTATGTGGATACATACCCCATATCCTATTTGTAATTCAAATGATCCTTTAAGTGTCTTGTGATGAAATGACTCATGAAACATCATGCATGTCACATGATAAATTCATTGAGCACCTAATGAAACAGTACATCCATGTCTTCAAAATGTACATATGATGAAATAATTTTGATCAATTGAGGAATTGATTAAACTTTTTTCACATATTGTTTTTAATTATGAATCATTCATGTGAATTGGTATTGCATATACCTCTTGAAGATATCTTGAAATGGTGTTTTGAGATGGAGAATCTAAAATTAATCATGAAATTTTATCATGTGAATAGGTCCCGTGAAACCTAAAAGTCCATGATCTCTAAATTTTCAAGACAATAGGGAAATTGAAACCCCACTTGTGATGCTATTTATAGGCTTCATTAAGGAGTAATAAAGTTCTACCATAATTCTAAGAGAAATACAATAGAAAAACCATATGAATACAAAAAAGACACATGGAATACTAGTGGTAGGAATCCCTAGGTTCTCAATTGAGTATTTACTTCCAAAAAATAGAGTCCATTTTCAAATGACCATTTCTTTTTTAGAGGGGATTTATTGACATTCATGAAATAATAATAAACTAATTTTTTTATATAAAAATACAAAAAAACCTAAGAATTATTTTTTCCTAAATGATGAAGGAGAAATGAATATACTTGTTTTTATTTGACCTTTAATAAATATCATGAAATAATTTTTCACATCTCATGATCTATTATAAGATCCTGTGAAGGGTTCTTAAATATCAAAGAAGATTATATGATGGACTCTTAACAAGCTCGAATGATATTTTTATGGACACATTCAAAGACTTGTGAATCATTTGAATGACCATAGATGAGTCCTTTTGATCAAGAAATAAGTACGTGGATGATTTTATAGAAATCATCATGGAATTTAAGTGATGGAAATAATTAAATGATTGGATCATTATGAGAATAAATGTTAAGGTGATCTTCATGAAAGAGAATTATGTAGTCCATATGACCAATTCATTTGTATTTAAAAATCCTTTCAAAAATATATTGAATATCGAGGAATTTTTTTTTCAATCTCGCCACAAAGTTAGTTTTGACCCATGCATTTAAATCATCATGCCATTCACGAGAAGAGATGATGTAAAAAGTGGAAGCTACCGAAGAAGGGATATATGATGTTTTTAACATAATGATGAGGGGAAATATATATAGACTCATATGATCATTATTAAATAAGTAGATAAACCATTGGAAGAATCCTGCCTTTTTCATTTGGTTCGCGAAATAACTATAGACTTTTTGTTGAATCATCAATGGTCATCTGACATGTGTGCTAACTTTGTTGAAGTGAACTTCAAAATGTCGATTGAATCATATGAAGACCCTCAAGAACTCCATAGGATACGAATGATGAAAATTATGGAATTATCATACAGTCAATGATAAGGTAATTTATTAAATAAACTTTGATCAGATGAAACACATGGCATGATTCTAACTTATGTGACAAAATTCTCCACTAAATTAAGAATAGATATGAGACATATGATCCTTCAAAATTTGTGTAGACATGGGGTTGACATTCTTATAAACCCCCTTTTGAATAATTAGAACATAAATTAGAGAGGTAGATGAGTTTGAGAATGAATTAATAGATCCAACAATGCAATGTATCATAGGATCACCTGAGTATTACATTTGATAAGTTAGGTGATGGACTTAAAGGATTATGTGGTAGGATCATGAACATCATTCAATTAGTTCATATATCACATAAATGGAATCTAGAAGAAAGAAAATATCATGTATAGGGACATTGGAATGAATTTATAAATTAATTATATAAAAAATATAATTGTGATTTTGTGTCGATATATAAAAATTATTGAATCTTCATGTGATGGTCGATATTTTTCTTCATAAAAAGGGATCATGTACTTCACAAGACTATTTAAGGGATCACATGATTTATGTGATGAATTAATATATCACAAGACATATGAAATGATATTGGGGTTCATTGAACTTTTTATATCAAATATGTGATCATGAACATTGTGAGATTATCTTATGGATCACATCATTAACGTGACATGTTAATGGTTCATGTGATAAAACATTGAAATGAATGTTAAATAATAATATTACCACTTTCCTCACCATCTCAATCATGAAAAAAAATCCTTGGATGCATCATCTGGATTATTAAAATACCCTTGAACATGTCACACCGGTCTAGTAGATAACTTTAGATGTTTTTGGTAAGCTTCTTGGACAGAAATACAGATGCCATCAATCATGTCAAACATTTCTGGGAGTTATGATGGGACATGTACCCTTGATTCATGTGAATCTATGGCTAAAATATTATTTCCAAGATCTCCCTTTGGGTTTGAAATATCCATAATGAACTATGTTTTCATGCCCATGTTTCATCTTGGATACCCTATTTTATAATACCCATATAAGTTCAACATTTATTAATGAGGCATGTTTAATCATTTATTTACTCTTGATTATCACAATTAGCATGAATCACATGTTCTAAGATATTTTTATTGATCATGTCAATATCATGGTACATCTTTCCCCAAATTTGGGTATTCACATCTGGTATATGTCACTAACTCTATTAAACTATAATGCTATTATCCCTTTGGGGTAATTGTCCATCCCTATGCATCTGTGGGACAAGGACCCTGATAACTATGATAAATATAAGTCATACTAAAAGGAGGATACATAGGAAACCTTTATAGGTTTCATGATCCATTTTAAAACATCATATTTTCTCATGTTATCATACAATCTCAACTAGTCCCCAAATCAATAATATTAAGAAAATCCTAGTGCATATTTCCAATTCAAATATCAGGGAAACTTCCCAATATAAACCATACATGATTCAACTTTATGCTCCAATTCAAGGTGATTAATCATACACTACATCTTGTTTCTCACAGAAATCAGGGGTCACACCAGCTTACAAAATGTATTTTATTGAATCATTAGAATTATGTAGAACCAATATATGGGAATCCTTTTACATGAGAGGCATATCCTACCATATCCAACTTTGTGAGGTCATATTCCAAATGAGGTAACTTAGTGAATCCTTTTATGCATATATAACACTAAAACAAAACTACGAGAACACTGATTAGAATCATAGAACATGATATGTAGTATGAATTCAAATGGATTGAGCTCTATCTCAAAATAAACTACTAGGGTTTTGAATATTCTCATTCATACGATACATAGGACTCCTCTCAGAGGTTATCCTAATTCTAACATACCCATCAATGCCATGATATAATAAAACTATAGAGTTTCTAGTCATATGGATTTTTAATATAATAAATCCATTATTAATAATTAATAATGAGTTCTGAGATGGGGATCCTCCGATATATATATATATATATGGTGTCACGCCTCTCTCTATATATAAGGATTCAAAAATCAATCATTTTTTAGGGTCACCAGTCCCACATCATGACATAGGATATATTCAAAATAATATCATTAAATTAAATGAGAGTCCTAGAGAAAGAAATAATTCCCCCAAAATTGTTTGATGATTCAGACCTCTCATATCCTCAACCAATGTGACATCTTATGCATTATTAGTCATGAAACCCTAATGATCACATTCCCGTTAAATGTAGATCCATGACTCATCGTGAATGTGGGAGTCATTGTGATTTTTATAAAAGAAAACAAATAGTGAATAGTATGAAAATGATAGTACAATAATTTTCAAACCCACATAACTATCATTCAGACTTCACAGGTTATCTGCCACTACTCCAAATTTAAATTGGTAACATTATCCCTTTTTTCAACATTAATATTGTGATCCATTGCATTTCATCAATAAATGGAGGATATATTGTTTTAATCAAGAGTTAAACTATGGATGATGGTATTTAATATTTTTGTGAATTGATACATTAGATATTATTTAGTGACGTTATAATGATTCATGTAATAGATTATGGTTTGAGAATTTCAAACACTCTTTCTGTTTTATTGATTAGAAATTATCAGTATTTATATTCTCTAATTTTTTAGATTTGATAAATTTAATTTTATAAAGTTATTTTTAAATCATTGTGGGATATGGGGATAATATATAAAATGATACATTATTATCCATATTACTTAAAAATAACATATATTCTAAGTATCATTTAGTTACATGATAATTTCTCACTAATGATGATAACCATTGATTGTTTCATGTATTGAAATTCTTACAGTAGAGGTTAAAAAGATGTATAATTATTGAATTAATTATAGATGATAAATTATATGTTATGTGGAAAATGTAATGAAAAAATATATATTGGAAGTTGTTTTATAAATATATTAATAATATAATAAAATATATTGGGAAATAATTATGACATGAAATATTAATCTTGTAATGTGTTGAAATAAAACTGTGTGATTGGTTATTATAATTATATTTCTAATTTCATGGATATGTGGATTAGGGAAATAAGTTCTCTTTTTTCATTGGATATGTAGTTTTGACTTTGTGAGTTGGGTGTTATTGTGGTTTCTATTTTTGAGTATCTTGTTTTCCTACAATAAGAGGGAACAATTGAAGAACTATATTATTGTATGGTAGTGCAACATAGATAGATGTTAAATTGTGAAATAAAAATATTGGGGTTTTATGTTTTCATTGTAAAAAAAGGATTAATTGAATTATACTGGGGTAAATATGATCTATTGTTATTGAATTACACAATAGGACATAATATTGTTTTTGAAAATGGAAATACTCCACAAGGGTTATGTTCTTTTTTTACAGGTGTCATACATGATCATCCAAGGTGTATGATCTTATATTTTTTTAGGTATGATTCCCTCTGAGTATTTTTCATTTAAGACTTTATGGAAATGTCTTTTTCAGAGACAAATACCCATTTTTGGAGAAAATGATCTAATGTTTAGGGATGTGTGGTTGATTGAATTAATGAAGTTTGAGTATGAATGGGTTTACGTGTAAAATAGATTATAAGTAAGTATGGAGTCTTTAAAGGGAACATGGGATGAAAAATTAAACTACATAACATTTAAAATTTGTGTAACATGATTTCACATCATGTAATTTTTCATGGTTTTCAATGAAATAAGTCAACATATATATATTTTCTAGTGGATAGCATCAGAAAGAATTACATGACATGTAATTGAATTATATTCCATGTAATTTCACAACCTATTAGTTTAATGTTTTTCTATGTATAATTTTATTTCTAATTTTCTATAACTCCTTCTCTCTTGACCTTAGGGATTATTTTATGTGAATGTGTTGTACCAATCCCATTTTCAGTCATCTAATTTAGAAAATCCATCCCAGTTAAGTAACTTTTATCTTTTTTGTTCTATCTCTTCATTCATATCCAACATGTTTTGGTAAAAACCATTACCATTTGGTTTGTTGGTTTTGACCATGATTAGTCTTGTTCTAGGAAACTCTTTGAATTCATTCAATCCTTCTTCCCCATGGGCATCAGTTGTTGGAGGTTTTGTTGGATCTTCATTTTAGGTGAGGGGGTATACACATTAAACCATATTGATTGATAATTCTTGGATTATGAAATATGGTGATTGAAACATCATTATATGCACCCAAATATATTTATTAATTGGGATATATTATCACATTATTTCCCATGATTGTAATTGGATTTTTAATTGTACAATTGTTTAAAGTATGTTTAGCTTGACATGATAACTAGGGATATTTCTTGTGGATGAATCCCAATTTTTGGGAATATTGATTTTTTTTAAATTGTTAATAATTTTTTAATACAATTTCATGTTGATTTTGAAATAATATTGGTAATTAGAGTAATTATACATCAAGATATATTTTGTTATACTGTGATATTCATTATGTTTGATAGGAATGGTGTTTTATGCTAAGATTCTTGTATAATGTGTAGGACCATACAATTTCCCATAAATATGTTTCAATTCTTGTAGTGAGTGGGATAAACCTTGTCCCCATTTGTATAATTCTTATTGGTCTTTGACCCTGAAATTCATTAAATATAATGTGGCATTATCCTAGATTGTTTGTTGTGACTTACTGTTGTTATATGGTGGTTGTAGACATGGTCGTATGATATTCTTAGAGTTATTCTGGCATGGAACCAAAAATGGATGTTTACATTGGTTATTTGATATGGTTTTCAAGGAAATAAGACATGCTAACAGTTAGTCTGGATTGGAGTCGAAGAAGATTTTTGTGGTATTTTTATAAATTGTTAAAATAATTAAATAAACCTATTTTATTACTTTATTGAATACACATCTTATCAAGATGGTTTTATTTGAACATGTTGTTCTCAAATAATAGATTTATACTCACAATCTATTCAGGCCCCCATTTGTTACCCATGTAGATCTCGTGGATGCAGGTTTATGCAAGGACAAGGGACCTTATGAATGATTTCTTATTTTATGTTGGGCTTGATTTTAGGGATCTGAATGACATGGGTCTCAGGACCGAAGACTTGAGCCTTTCATTTAAGTCTAGTAAAAATTTATTTTATTATTATATCATGATATTTAGTTATATTTAATAATCTAATTAATGTAATTCTAATTATATATTTTATTATTTTACTGGAATTAACTATTTTCTTCCAAACTATTTTACTCAGATTGTTTCATTTTCAATAATAATTGTCTCTTCCAAATGACACTTCATAAAATGGGGGCATTTTCTCCCCAATATAAATTCCACACTCGCATTTATAGTTATTAACATTTGGCGTCGTTGGGAACAACCTTAAGGTCCTCTAACTATCATTTTCTGGCCATGTGAGAGAGCGTTTAATATTGTTAAATTACAATGTGATATCAGTGCTTCAGGGCTTTCATTTCTTTTTATTTACTATTTTGGATCCTTATAAAGGATACTAGGATGACTTGGGACCAGTTAATGACCTTATTCATGGTAGTATCAAACTATTTTATATTATAAAATCCGAGTACCCATGGATGGGATGGTAGTTTATGTTATGTGATTGTTACAATTGATGTTTTTTTCCCTTTGAGTGGTTCACATGTTGTGTGAGGTTATTTTTTTATCATGTCATTGTTTCAAGATATTTATCATCATGGTCTAGTATGGTGAAATTTAATAATACATTCATCATAATAGGAACATAGGAATATGTTGACAAGAATTGTTTATAATGGGGTAATATAAATCTTTTTCATGTAATAAATACATTTCTATTGGACTGAATAAATGAAATATCTATTTTACCGGATCGATAAAAATTTTTTTTTAACATCATGGAAATGTAATTGAAATACATGTCTAGATATTCCAAGAGTTAGTGGTTCACTATTAATGTCACCAGTTAGGTTAACCTTGTTATAATTCAGTTCATTAATGTGAGTTTCTTTCATATTGAGAAAATCCATCCTCGCCATCTTTGACATGTTCATGAGTAGAGTTGAGATCGAAATACTCCTAAAGTAGATAAACCAGATCATCATATTGTCCCTATGGAAGGGATTGATGTTTATTTTCACAATAACTTCATAAGGGTTATGTGATCCATGGAAATTTACATAGTTCATATCATTCCTTCGATGTATGATCTGAAAAAAGAGTTTTCGCTTCAGCATCTACCTATTTTTTATAGGGGAAGGGGACCCTAGGCACATTATTTATGCATCGTGTTATACTTGATGATCTTCATGCATCCCAAACCACCTGCGGATATGAGGGTGAACGTTTCTATGTATATGCTTCTTGGACCTACCAAGTGTTAATGGGATATTATATAAGAAGATGGTTAATATGATGGGCTATCTTGGAAGTGAATCGAAAACATGTTCATGATCCATTTAAATCCCAAAAACTTGTGGAATGACAAATAGTGTGAGTTGATGCATCTAACATAGGATTTTTTTTTCAGTCTTGAACTTTGTTGGATGTTTTATGGACCTACATTGATTTGAACCATCCATGGATACTAATGAGATCTTTAGGGAGATATGTCTCTAGCATGGTCTTTATTTTGAGGTTAGGTCGTAGGTGAACATTTTTCATTTAATAAGGATTAAAGATGATATGAATCAAGATCTCATCATGGAAGGGAATCTAATATAGGCCTTGAGCAGGAACAAAGCTATTTTAGTATGAAAACCTGGTAGTTCATTATTGAGTGGTAAGAAATGTTGATATGATAGTTTCCACCGAATAAATAGTGTGGAGAATAGTTTGGGAAGTGGACAACCATCACAATATCATGTTCCATTCTAGTGCTATTAGTGACTCCATGGATCATAGTGATTGAAGGTATTTTCTTGAATATTCATCCTTTGTCTGATGTAGTGTTCTCAAAACATGATGAATATGATTCCGTCATATCATAATCATCTGAATGAAAATTGATGTCTGATTTAGAAAACCCTAAATTGTTAAAAATTATTTTCTGATATTTAATACCATAAATAATAAAATCATATCATACCGAGTTATATGACCATGAATTATAAAAAAACAAGGCAGAAGATATAAGTCCCTAAGCTAAATGACCTTATAAATTTGAGCTATTTCATCCAACACTAACGTGAAATAATTTATAAGGTAGAAATAAGTAAAACAAAATAATATATGGTTTTATTTATAAGCCCCTAAACTACATCGCATTATCTGTATGTGTTATATGACCCCAAACTTCAATAAAAGAATTTCAGAGCTATCTAACCCTAACCTATAGATAATCATCAGTAAATGTAAGTTGAGGATACACTATAGAAAAATAATTCCTATGATATATGATTGTAACCTATATCACCCTATAATTCAAATATAAATGACCCTAAACTACCAATAAAAATAGTCATAAAACATTTCTAGTCAATAACTCGAAAAGGGAACCCATGCAAAAGTCAACATCCCACAGTCCAGGTTTTCATTATATGATAATTATAAAAAAATGGTTAATATAAAATGAATGAATTATAGTACCTTCTGGGTCCCACTATATGACCCTAGAAATAATTCCGTTTTTCTGAAAAGTTTCACGATCCTTTGAAAAAAGGGGCACTATTTCTCTTTGATGTAAGACAAATTCAATTTGTTTCAATAATATGATTTCATATTAGAGACCATTAGAAATATCAGGGAAAATGTTATATAAATATATATAGGAGAAAACAACAAAAAATAACACAATGAGTTCATGAAATCCCTTTCATTAATAAAGTGCATAGGAACGGATGAATCTTCAAAATACAGAGTCTCTCCCCTGATGTCATAGAATATATAATAATTCATCATTAATCAAATTGGTTAGATGAGTCCCAAAGATAGCGATAATTACATACATGGTATTTATTGGATGTTGGAGTTTTAACCACTCCAATTCCACTATAGAAATTAGTTTTTGTAAAGCCTATATTGATGTGGATAACTTCTTATCTTTATTCCTAGTGACATCAAGTATTTATGATGCACTTAAGAAATCATCATCTACCAAAGCATAAAAGGGTTCATGCTATGATATCTTATTAGAAGAGTCTCATATATGATCACATAATTGGGAATATTTATAATGTTTATGTTTTATCATAGATTTGGAATCCCCCATTGATTAGAGAAGTATGATTTTACCATAAATGTTTTTTGATTCTATCTCATGTAAAGATTGTTCTTGTAGAGCTATGTTAATTTGAAGTGTGATTTCATAAAAGACCCTATATTTGAAATTTTCTTACCAAAAGTCCTGGAAATGATGATATAGGATACCCCCATTAACCATGAATTTTCTTGAGGGAATTTTGATGAATAAATAGAAAATATGGTTCCAAATGAGACTATGCAACATATATCTCTCAGTATCCACATTAGGAGGTGTGTTGGTAGGAGAAAGGATAGTCACAATATATTCAAGGATAAAATAAATTGAAGGAATGGTAAGACCATATAATGAAGAATAGGATATAATGTCTTGGATATATCTACCTTTATATTGGATTCTCCTTCCTTCAACACTGATATATTATGACCCTCATCTCGTCATCAAATCATCTGTTGCTAGTTGTGAGGGTAATATGTCTCCAATAAATTCCAAAATATCATTATGGAATCCTCTACATGTAGAGGTAGATTATTTATTTGTATTTCTAAGTCCATAAATATCTTCCATAAGGAATCATGAACGTGGTTTATATAGGGATAATTTTTTTCTACCCATCAAACTAGTTTGATTAAAACACCCATTTTGTAAGCTTTAACTGAACTATGGGAATATTCAAAGATAGATATAAATGAGAAAAAATAGGTTGTAGAATAATTTTTTCATTAGATTCCTCACACACCATCATTAGCCATAATTGATAGATAATCTAATGATGATGTTACCACTTTACACACGCAAATGAAAGGCAATTCACTTTCTGAATGGAGTAGAATAAGAGAGTAAATATATAAGAGTCATATGGAGAAAAAATGATTATATCTAATAATACATATGAATGAACACTCCTCAATAATAAAATATTGAGTAAAATTTAATTAATATAACCACTTCTATTGTTATTAATCATCCTATTGTGTGAAACATATAGAATGAAATTTAAACGGTCTTACATGATCATCACCTTGATAGCCTCATAAATATTAATTAGGATTTCCCCAACAATGAATACTTATAGTATAATTTTGTGGTAGAGGGAATGAATAATCTCTATATTATTTTTTCATATGTATAATAATAAGTGTTCAAATACAATTTTAAATTTAATAAGGAAAGGCCGAGGAATCCATTATGGGGAATTTCCTTGTTGAATGTGGAAAATGAGTTGAGAGGGAATGAAAGGGTTGGATAAAGTTGATAGAGGGGTAATACATTTGATATTGGACTTTCCACTTCTGATTTTCTCACACAAATTCAAACGTGAACTTCCCCAGTAGGAAAGATACATCTGTTAAGATGAACGAAAACAAATCCTTCCACCCAAATTTTCAGACACTCATCAGGTTTCACTTAATAATCCCAGAAAGAGTACTCCCTAGTTTATAGAATTTCCCAATAAGATCCTGAAACATAATGACCTTAATGAGAGGGGTATAAATGAGGACGAAGGATATTTTCTTGGGGAATAGCTCAAATGAAGACTAATTCTCATCGATCCTATTATTGATATTATTGAGCACATTTCCAACCACTTCTTCATCATCTCCCCCAAATAATAATCATATATAATGCTATAGAGGGATTTGGTTTAAATTAATCCAAAAAATTTGTATCAGGGAATAATTTATCATAATGATCATATAGTGGATGTACTCTATAAATCTATTTGATATACCATGGGATCATTCCTACTTCATCATATGTTAGGTGAAATGTGTTGGTACCGAGACACTGTTGACATATATCTTCTCTAGGAGGTTACAGTTCCTGGTACAAAATGACCTGAGAATCCCACATTACCTCAGAGAGGAGGAAGATATGAAGTGGGTTAGAAAATAATTCAAATCATAGCCTAACCTAGAATTTACATTCCCATTCATCATAGAAGGATAAAAAAGGTTAAAGTCCCATTTTAAACTTTATTTACCCTTACAATTACTCATAGAAGAGAAAGTTGGAATTGAGTAACTCTGGTAAATATGTTGATGCGAGAGATTGTGATCTTACAAACATATTGGGGAGTCATTCAATGAGTATGATGAACCCCATAATCAAGAAATATTTAGTTGAATATTCTCTGATATAAAAAATTTTACTTAGTCAATGGTTTATACCAACATCGAATATGGAAGGCTGCAACTATGTGAATTTATATCAACATCATTTAAAAGTGAAAAATTAAATATAGTATGCATGTTTGATAGAGGTTAATTTTGATGGTTGATTGATAGATTATTTGATTGGACCTTATTTTTATATGATACATGGTATTGGGGATTATGGTTCCCAGCAATCATAGCCCTCCTTCTAGTTACGCTGAACGAATTATATGTGGTAGAAGAAATATATTTCAACAATATATATATTATAGGATCCTAAATTTTAACAAAAGGAATAGTCCATAGGATTGAAAATAATATGACATGGGAGGCATCATGTAGATAGAGTGAGACACTCTAGGTATCGTGATCACATGATCGATTTCTCATCACAAGAATCGTGTGTTCATGAGAAGGTTACGTGGATTTAATAAGTCATGTGTGGATACATGACCCATATCCTGTTTTACAATCACATTATCCTACAAGACTCTCGGAATCAAGTGTCTCATGAATCATCGAGCACTTCATATTATATATTCATTGATCTCCCTATGAAAAACTATGTGCATGTCTTCACAAGATAGATATGATGAAATAAATTTGATCAATTTATGAATTGATTAAGTAGGATTCATAGCCAGTTTTTTTATGAATCATTCATGTGAAGATGTATTTCATATAGCTCATGTGAAGCTATCTTGAAATGGGATTTGGTTATAGAGACTCTAAATTAAATCATGAAAATTGGTCTAGTAAATAGGTTATGTGAGAGAGGAAAATACATGATCTCTAACGTGTTTGGACAATGGGGAATTGCAACCCCACTCGTGCTGGTATTAATAGGCTTCCTTGAGAAATGATAATGGTCCACTGGATGAACATGAGACATATAGTAGATAAACTAGTGGAAGACCAAAAGGCACATTTAATACTAGTGGTAGGAATCCCTAGGGTATTAAAGGATTATTTAAATTCTTAGAATATAGTCCCTGTTACATAAACCGTTTCTTTTATGGAGAGAATTTATTGAAATTCCTGAAATATTAATCAACTAATTTGGTTTTATAAAAATTCTATAAATCCTAATAATTATTTTCCCACAAATGGAAAAGGATAAACCCAAATACTCTTGATTGGTTGAACTTTAATATAAATCATGAAATTATTAATCACATCTCATGATTTGTTGTAAGATCACTGGAAGGGCTCTTGAAAATCCAAGAATATGATGTAAAGGATGCTTAACAATCACGCATGCTCTATTAAAGTCCATGTTAGAAGACCTCCAGATCATGTGAAGGACCATAGATGAGTCTTTTTGATCATAAACCAAATATTTTGATGAATTTATAGAAATCATCAAGTTATTCACATGATGAAAATAATTAAATGATAGGATCATTATGTGAATAATAGTTAAGATGATTTTCATGAGAAGGATTATGTGGTCCATATGACCATTTTATTGATATTGTGAAAGCCTTATGAAAATCAATTAAATATCGAGAACACAATTTTTTTCAACCACACCATGTGGTGATTTATTCACAAATTCCTATAAATCATCACGGCATTCTGGATAAGAAATGACGTAAAAGGGGGTAACTACCCATGAAGGTATATATGATTTTTTTCACATAATGATGATGTGAAATAAATTTGGACTCACATGATTTTTATCACCGGATCACATGAACATTTGGATGGATCATTACAATTTCATTCGGTTCATGAAATAACAATGACATTCTGGTTGAATCATCAATGGTCATTTGACATGTTTACTAGTACATAATTCACATTCCAATGTTAGAGAATCCTCAAAATGTAAACCATACATGATTCATACTTATAATCCAATTCAATGTGGCTAATCTTATACTATATCTAGTTTCTCACACCAATTTAGGGTCACATAAGATTGTAGAGTTACTTTGATTGAATCATTACCATGATGGAAATTCCTGAATATAGGACTCCTTTAAGATTTGAGAAATATCATATCATATCCACCTTTGGAAGTTTATATTAATTTTGAAGTAACTTAGTGCGTAATTTTATTCATAAGATCCACTAAAACAAAACTATTAAAACACTAATTATCATCTTAGAACATGTTATGTAGTATGAATTCCAATGGATTGAGCTCTATCTCAAAATAAAGTACTTGCGTTTTCAATCTTCTCATTCATAGAATACTTAGGACTCTTATTGGAAGTTCAAACCATATATTGACACACCAATCACTGCCAATGATATAATAAAACCATATATTTAATAGTCATATGGATTTTAAATATAATCAAGTTATAATTGATAAGTAATAATGAGTTGTGATATGGGGATCCTCAGATACATATATATGGTGTCACGCCTCTCTGCATATATATGGATTCAGTACTCAATAATTTTGTTAGGGTAACCAGTCTCACATCATGACATGGTAAAGATTAAAAATAAAATCATGAAATTAAAAGAGAGTCCTATAGTATGAAATATTTCCCCCAAAATGGTATGATGTGTCAGACCTATCCTACCCTCATCCAATTTTACTTCTTACGCTTCATTAGACATGAAACCACAACGATCACATTCATTTCAAATTTAGGCCCATCATTCATCGTCAATGTTGGATTCATTGGTATTTTTAGAAAAAACAAATAGTTAATGGATTTAAATTTTTCTTCAATAATTTTCGAACACCAATAACCATCATTCAGACCACAATGGTTATCCCATATTGTTCAAAACACAATTAGATATCAATCTCCCATTTTTAAATGATAAATATTATG
Source organism: Viscum album (assembly GCA_963277665.1). NCBI lineage: Eukaryota > Viridiplantae > Streptophyta > Magnoliopsida > Santalales > Viscaceae > Viscum > Viscum album. The sequence continues at coordinate 1,390,200,850 of OY728134.1, read as the reverse complement.
ATCCATTGCATTTCATTGAAAAATGGAGGATATATTTTTCCAATATGGAATTAAACTATGGATTATGGTATTTAAATTTATTGGGAATTGATACAATATATATTATTTAGTGATGTTGTATTTATTCATGTAATGGATTGAGGTTTGTGAATTCACAACAATATTTATAATTATTTTGATAAGAAATTATCATTATTTATATTATTTACTAATGTATATTAGATTAATTTAATTATATAAATTGTATTTTAATTTTTTGGGGGACGTGGTATTAATAAAACAATTTATATATTTTTATCCTTATTAGTAAAAAATATCATAGATTTTATGTTTCGTTTAGTTATTTCTGTAATATTTCATTAATGATGATAACCATTGATTGTTTCATGTATTGAATTATTAAAATATAGGTGAACTAGATATATAATTAATTAATGAATTAAATATGATAAATTATACGTTAAGTGGGAAATGGAACAATGTAGTATATATTGGAAGTTGTTTTATAAATATTTTAATAATATTATAAAATATATCGGGAAATAATTATGACATGAAATATTAATCTTGTAATGTGTTGAAATAAAATTGTGTGACTAATTACTATAATTATATTTCTGAATTCATGGATATGTTGATTGGGAAAATAAGATGACATTTATGATTGGATATGTGTTGTTGATCTGGTGAGTTTGTTGCTATTGTGGTTGCTATTTTGGAGTATCTTGTATTCTTGTAATAGGAGGGCACTACTGAAGAACTATATTATTTTATGGTAGGGGAACATAGATAGATGTTAAATGGTTATATAAAAATATTGTTTTTTACGTTTTTTTGTTGAAAAAAACAGATACGTAGAATTATACAGGGGTAATTCTTTACTATTTTTAATGGATTACTGAATAAGTCATAATTTGGTTTATGATATTGGAAATTTTCTATGAGGGTTATTTTCTTTTTAATGGGTGTTATACATGATCATCCTAAGTGTATGATCAAATATTTTTCCTTTTACGTTTCCATCTAATTATTTTTCATTTAATCCTTAATGGGAATGTCCTATTTTGAGATGGATACCCATTATTGGAGAAAATGATTTAGTGATTTGGGATGTCTGATTGATTTAAATAATTAATTACTGATATTCATCGGTTTAATTGAAAATGGTTCGTTGGTATGTTAAGAATCCTTAAAGGGAATGTGGCCTAAAAAATTGAACTACATAGAATATAAACGCCACATAACGGGACTACAAATCGTGTAATTTTACGAGGGTCTTAATAAAATAATTCAATGGATATAATGTTTTCATAGAATACCATAAAAAATAATGACATGGCTTGTAATTAGATTACACGCAATGTAATTTCCCAACCAATAGATTTAATGGATTTGTGTGGATAATTTTATTTCTAGTTGGCTGCAAATTCATCTATCTCGAAAATAAGGAATCCTTTAAGAGATTTTGGAGTACCAATCCCATTTTCAGACATCCTGTTCAGGTAATAAATCCTAAGTAAGTACCTTCTATCATGTTTCGTTTGTCTCTTCATTCTTCTCCATCATGTTTTTTTAAAATCATTTACCCTTTGGTTTGTTGATTTTTTACATGATTAATATTGTTCTAGAAACCTCTTTCAATAAATCCACTCCTTCTTCCCCATGGTTGTTGGCCATTAGAAGTGTTTTTGGATCTTCTGTTTAAGGGAGAAGGTCTAATCATTAAAACCTATAGTTTGATATTTCCATTTTTATACAATATGGTGATTGTACCATCGTTGTGTAAGCCCAAACATATAAATTAATTGAAATAGATCATCCCTTGATTTCATATTATTTTAGTTGGATTTTTAATTGTCTAATTGTTTAATGTATGTTTTTCATGACCTGATAACTAGGGAGATTTCTAGTGATATTATCCCTATTTTGGGGCAAATTGATTTTTTTATAATTATTAATTATGTTTTGAATCAAATTGTAGGTTTAATTTGAAATATTATTGGTAGATAGATTAATTATACATAAAGATATATAATGTGATATTGTGATTTCCATGTCCTGTGACAGGAACTGTGTTCTATGTTGAGATGCTTGTATAATGAGCTCGGGCCAGACACTTGCACATGAATATTGTATAATGCTTATAGTGAGTGGGTTAGCCATATCCCCATTGATATTATTCTTATAGTTCATTGACCAGGAAATGCTATAATGATTATTGGGATTCATCCCAGATTGTTTATTGTGACATAATATTGTCATATGGTGGTTGTTGAGATGGTTGTATGACATGCCCAGAGTTATTCCGACGTGGTGCCAGAGAAGGTTGTTTGCCTTGGTTATTTGATATAGTTGGCATGGATTTAAGACATGTTCAGAGTTATTACATCATTGAGTCTATGAATATTGTTGTGGTATTTTTATAAATTTTTGAAATAATTAAATAAACCTACATTATTAGATTATTTCATACACATATTTTCTGGATGGATTTATTTAAAAAAGGTGTTCCAAACCTATAGAGTTATAATCATTCCCTATTCAGGCCTCTATATGGTTCCCAATTAGATCTCATGGATGCAGGTTTGGGAAAGGACAATGAACCTTATAGGTGATTTTTTGTTTACTTTTAGGATTTAATTTAGATATATGACTAAAATGGGTCTTAAGACCAGAGACAAGAGCCTTTTTGAGTCTGGTAAATATTTCTTTTATTGTTCTATCATGAAATTTAATTACATTCTAGCATCTCAGTAAATTATGCCCTATTATATATTTTATTATTATATTGTAATTTATTGTAATCATCCAAACTATTTTAATCTAATTGTTTCGGTTTTAACACTAATTGTTTCTTCCAATTGACACTTCATACCTAGGTTGTATGGTCTCCCAAATATACTATCCACACTACCTTCCTAGTTCGTAGCCCCTGGCATACACAGAGGAAATATTGAGGTCCTGTAACAAAAATTTTCTGGACACATGAGAAAGTGTTGTATTTTATTACATTGCAACGTAGTATCAATGCATCAGGTTTTCCGTTTCATTTACTTTACTATTTGGGAAAGGTATAAAGGAGAATAGGATTTCTTGGGACATGCTAATGAGATTTTACACGGGAGTAACTAACTCATGTAAAATAGAAAAACTGTATACCCATGGTTGGGATTATTGTTTATGCTATGTGATTGTTATAGTTGATGTTATTTCACATAGAGTGGTTCACATACTGTGTGAGGATATTTTGTTTATGATGTTATTGTTTCAAGAGATTTTTACTCATGGACCATTATAATGAAATATAAGAATACATGCATCATAATATGAACATAGGTAGATATTGACATGAATTGTTCATAAAATGGTCATATAAATTTTTTTCATGTAATATATATATTTCTGTAGAACTGAAGAAATGAAATATCTATTTTACTATATTAATAAAAAAATATTTTATAACGTAATGGAAAATTGATGGAAATCCATGTCTTAAGAGACCATGAGTTATTAGTTCTCTGTTAAATTCACTAGTTAGGATATCCTTGTTGTATGAAAATTATTTAAGGTGAGTATTCTTCTATTAGAGAAAATGCATCGTCGCCATCTTCGACATGTGCATTAGGAGAGTGTCAATAAACATACTCCTATTGTAGCTGAACCGGAACATCCTATAGTTCCTGTAGAAGGTATTGATATATATCCTCATAATAACTTCTTGAGGGTCATGTGATCCATGGAAATGGACATTTTTCATATAATTTTATTTATGTATGATCTAAAAAAAGAGTTTTAACTTCAATATAATCCGGTTTTTACTGGAGAAGGTGACACTATGCACATGAGTTTAGGATCGAGTCAGTTTATATGATCTTCAAGAATATCGATCCACCTAAGGATAATAGGGTGAAAATTTCTGTGTAGATGCTTCATGGACCTACCAAATGATAATGGGACACTTGAGAAGATGATTGGTAGTAGGATATGATATCTTAGAAAGGAATTGAAAATAATTTCATGAGCCATTTCTATTCCAAAACTTTGAGGGATGATAAGTCTTGTGAGTTGATGCATCTAACATAGAAGGTTTATTAATGAAAAACTATGATGGACATTTTATCGACCTACAGTGATTTACACCGTCCTTAGTAGCTAATGAGATATTTAGGGTGAGGACATTCATGGATGGTCTTTGTTATGAGGATGGGTCATAGGTGAAATTTTTCCATTTCTGAAGCAGTGACGACACGATGAATTGGGTTCTCATAATGTAGGGGAATCTGAAAGAGGATCTGAGTAGCAGCCATGATGTTTTTGTATAAAAACCTAGTAGTTAATCATTGAGTGGTAATGAATGATGATATGATAGTTTCCACCCAAGAAGTAGTTTGAATATTATTTAGGGAAGTGAACAAACATCCCAAGATCATGTTCCATTCTAGTTATATTAGTGTGTCACGTTTCATCACATGTTCCCATATTTTCCATACACCATAGTTAGGTGTTTCTTCTAGGGATTACTAGGCCTTCATTAGAGGTTTTCCTTGATATTTTCATAGTAGGCTAGTGGAAAAGTATTAGGACAAGTACCAAAATTAGGATGGGGCGCATATACACATTAGTAGGCTAGTAGCAAGATTTATACAACTCATTCAGTATAGGTAATGTAAAATGGTACCCTAGTTCATGAGAAACAATACCAATAATGGGATATATATTAGGGTATTTAGACTAGAGCCCAAGGTAAATGGACAAGTCTGTTTCAAATTATATAGACTTCTCTTGAAATCATGGATACAAGATCTTCAACCGTTAGAAGTACGATTCTATTATCATCTACCTTATCTTATGTTCATTTTGATATATTAGAATCACATTCCATTATATCATCCCATTTTAAAATTGTGTGGGGTTGGAAGTGGAAAGCGTATACAGTTTTGTAACCATCAAAACACCATTTTTAGTGCAGTTAGAAAATATCAAATATAACAAGGCTTGTTCTGTAGAGATTGATGGTTATCATTTAATTTGAGAAATTTATGTGCTTGAAATGATAGGATTTGATGTGTTCCATAGTATATATTGGTTAGTCCTATAATAGTATCATATCGATGGTTATGTGGGGAGATTCAAATTAATATGTCTAGAATGATGCATATCTTCTCACTAGGGTGAGTGGGATCTTCAAGCGGGTCATGCAAGACCAATTAAGTGCATATTGGATTGTCTCATGGATCAAATTTCAAGGCTTTCTTTATTTTATTCTGGAAATCAAAATTATTCTATTTCTCTAGTGGTATACTATTTTTGGGATATTTTCCTTTAATGGGTTATATGGATTACTAAATGAGTGAGAGATTTAGTTCACAATAGTGTTGGTGGCCGCAGAAGAACTAGTTTCTTTCCTATGGTACCAAATTAAACAAGTAGTGCTTCAGGACTTTATCTTTTATCTGGATGATCAAAAAACAAAAGTCCTCATATGGTCAAGTACATCTCCCCTGGGTTGTCCATTTATCCTCACAAAACCGGATGATTGATATTTTTTCTTATGTGTGTATTATAATAGGTTGAAACAAATGATAGAAAAGAACCAATATCCTCTCACATGAATTGATGATCATTTTAATAAATAGAGATTGTAATTTTTCTCCAATATTTAGTTAGGATAAGGATAGAATCAGTTAAGGGTGAGACTATGAAACATACCATATAAGACTTTTATGAGTGGGTATGTATTGTAAGAATATGTAGTGATGTTTTTTGGGTTAACTAACATGCATTCTGTATTCATTAACATAATTAATAGGATTGTTCATCAACTTGTAGATCAATTTGTCATGTTTTTTCCATGATATCATAGAGTACCCCTAGTCAAGTGATGATCATTCCAAACTTCTTGAATTTTTCTTTAGTACATTTATATAGAACTGGATTTACCCAAAAATAATTAAATAAACTTTTTTGGAAAACAAATGTGCAGCTTTTGGATAATTTCATCTCATTGGAATGAGTTTCAGTGGACATAAATAAATTTATATACATGATATCATTCAAACAACAAAAACGGTATTTAAAATATGAGGATTGTCTAGGTTTACCGAGATCTTACTGAATTTATATCCAAGATTTCTCCCATTTGGGAGCACCATTTTCTTGGCTGACCACGAATTGGGTGATTTTTTGGGTCTAATGCTTGCGAGAAAAGTATTTTAATATCTTAATAAAAATATAACCCCATCACATATCCTTACATTACCTATGATAGTTAAATAATATATTGTGTACTATGAAACATCTGGAGTCCGACTTAGATCAATTATTCTACAAGAGGATTGTGTGGTTTCTTATGGATGCATGTAGCTATGAATGCCTAATAGGAATTACACAACTAAGGATATAGAGTTAAAGGTAGTAGTACATGATTTTTGGTTCTGGAGACACTATCTCTTGGGTAAGAAGTTTTTGGTATACATGGTTAAAAAATCCTCATGTATATATTTTCTCAATGGGACCTTAACCTTCAGTAGAAGAGGTGGGTGAAGAATTTGTAGTCTTTAAACATTGAAGTGGATTATACACCAAAAAATGGAAATTTCATCACTCCATCATTGAACCAAACTATATAGAAAAATGTAGTCTGAGGGTCTTGTAGAAAGGTGTAGATAATATCCCTCTTTGTATAAATTCATCATGATTTTCAGGATTTTTAGGGGAAAGTATCTCTAACATCGACATGAATTATACCCATGATTTAGGAATAGATTGAGGAAAATGAGTTACTTGATCCTGAAGGATTCGTTCTGAGGGACAAATTATATATTTTGGAGATACCATCTGGGTGGTCGCTTTGATTTGGAATTTTTTTTCTCTTCCATGGATGAGTTTGGGTTCATACGGGCATGAAAAAGTATTTAATGAAGGAGTTCCTCTCTTCTTAATTGGTAGTACATCCTAGTTTAATAAAAATATATTGTGATCTGTATAGATATTATTGGCAGCTTGGAATGAATAAGGAGGTGTAATGCTTTGATGACAGATTCCTCAACATCTCACATGTGAATGTCAATAATCAAAGGCTATCTGGGCTTTTGTAACCATTATCTATACTGAAGATGAAATGGGATAATGTCACAATGGAATTTTTGATAGGACTACTTGAGAAAAAAATGTAAGAATGATTTTTTGTGGGTTGTTATTGATTGAAATTATAATGTATCTCTTGTTTTTTCTATCAGGGAAACACTCATAGATGAAGATCAGGAAAATCACTCAATGTGAGAAGTAGTTCAGCTGAACGGTGTTACATGGAGTATCATTTTAGATAGGGATCAAAATTTCACATCGTGTTTCTAAACATATATTTAGATATCCTTGGGATCCTGAGTTTTGTTAACAACAACCTAACATGAATATACTAATGTTCAGTCTGAGTGGAATATTCAACTTCTGGAAGATGTGTTCCGTGCCTATGTTTTGGATTTTGGTGATTCATGGGAGAAATATAAGGAACTCATGGAGTATTCAAATAATAATATATTACATTGATAAATCAATATGGAACATTTTGAGGCCTCTTATGGAATGTAGTTTTCCCCTCTTTCTATGTTTGAGGAATGTGAGTCATCACTTGTTGGAACTATTCACATATAGAAGACATATAAACAGGTTCAGATGATCCAAAAGCAATTGTTGACTACGCAGAGAAGGAATAAATCATGTTCTAACTATCATTGATGACCCCTATAATTCAATGTTTTTCATTTAATATTCAATCAGGTGTCACCTATGATGGGACAAAAATATATAGGAAAATAGGGAAATCTAGCGCATAGGATTTTTAGACCATTTGAAATAGTGTTATGGTAGGTACAATGGGATATTTTCTAGCCTTTACACAGTGCTACAGTGCCTTGCATGTTGTGTTCCATGTGTCTCAACTATAAATATTTCATCCAGATCCTCCTGTTGTGATTGATGTAGAATACGTTGAGATTTATGGTGATACATCCTTTGAGGATCATCGTATACCAGTTGTGGATCATAATGAGAAATATCTTTTGGGTTTGACTATAACGTTGGTTTGGGTGTAGTGGTAATATGGAAAAATTCATAAGGATACCAAGGAAATGGATTTTGTTATGTGAACCACATGCCATAATTTGTTCACAAAGACCTCATAGTGATTCATGGGGAAGCTATGGGATGAGAATTTATAAGTTGGGGAGGTTATAAGATCCAGTTTGTTCTAGGTATGTTACCCTATGAGTTTTGTTTTTCAATTGAGCCTTTCTGTCCATGGCTTGTTTTGATATAGAGAGCCTTTTTTGAAAAAATGATCTAATTTTTGTGGATGTATTCTTGTTTTAACTAATGAAGTAAATTAATGAATGAGTTTAAGTGTTTAATGGGTTCTTGGTAAGTTGAGAATCCTTAAAGGGATCATGGGTTGAAAAACACAAATGTATAAAATTTACATTCACAATAAGGGGATTAAAAATAATGAAATTGTTAGTCAATTTTAATACAATAAGTTTGATATGACATGTTTTTCAGAAGATACCATCAAAAGGAATAAGACATCATGTAACAAGAAGATATAATGTGTAATTTACATACCTTAATTTTTTTAACTTTTTATGCGGCATATTTTTCTCCTATCAGTTTCATCTCCTTCTCTCCCAAACCTAGGGAATCCCCCAATAAATTTTGCAGTTCCAAACCGCCATTAGGACATCCCATTCTCATGAGAAATTCATATTAAATTCCTTTGATAACGTTACTTCAATTTCTTCCTTATTCCCGAACCTATTGTGGTAAAAACCTGTACACTTTTGTATTATTGGTTTTGATATTGATCAATATTGATCTCAGAACCTATTTGAATTTATCCACACCTTATTCCTCATAGGAATCTGACATTGGAAGTGTTCTTGGTCCTCTTGTTCAAGGTAGGGGGTCTAAATTTAAAAACCTATGGTTTTATAATTCCATGTTTATGATATATGGTTATTTCACCCTCATTGTTTTATCCCAAACTTATTAATTAATTGAAATATATTATGCCCGGATTTCCCATGATTTAAGTGGATTTGGAATTGTATAATTGTTTAATGGATGTTTAGGATAACATGTGGCCTTTTGGGATTTATTGTGATAGAATACCTCTTTTGTGGAATATTTCTTATTAGTGTAATTTTTTATCAATTGTGAATTGAATTGCATGTGGAATATGAAACAATAATGGAAAGTCACATAATTTAACATTTCGATATATGATGTTGATTTGTAATATCCATGTCATGTGACAAGAACCCAGTTCTATTCTTAGATTCATATTTAACATTCTAGACCTAGGAAGTTGCACATGAATATGCTATAACGACTATATTGAGTTGATTCATCCTAGTCCCCCATGTATTAATGCTTATAGGCTTTGTTCCAAATTGTTTTGTAGTGTCTTACCATGGGAATATGTTTGTAGTTGGAATGGTTGTAATACATGGTCAGAGTTATTCTACCAAAATTCCAATGTGAGTTGATTGCCATGGTAATTTGATATGGTTTGAAAAGTTATAGGACATTCTCAGAGTTATTTTGGTAGGGGGTCGAATCAGGTTGTTTTGGTATTTTTATCAATTATTCAATTAATTAAATACACCTATTTTATCACTTTACCGCAAACCCTTATTATAACACTGGTTCTATTTAGTCATGGTGGTGTCAACCAACTGAGTTACACTCACACACTATTCGGGCCACCGTTTGGCACCTGAGAAGGTCTCATCGATGCTTGTTTAGTCATGGACATGGTACCTTGTAGTTTATTGCTTATTTACTATTGGGCTAGAGTTTGGAGATGGGACAAACATTGGGACCGAGACCGTGACTTGAGTGTTTTATTTGAGTTTTCATGAATTTTCTATTATTGTCCCAAAATGAAATTTAGTTACATACCATCATGTCATTATATTAACCCTTATTATATATTTTGTTATTCATTTGGATTCAATAATTTTCTTATTCATTCTTTAACTCTTATTGTTTTAGTCTAAATATGATTTGTTTCTTCCAAATGACACATCATACTAAGGGGGATAGCTTCCATACTTTTCAATCCACACCCCTAATTCTAATTGGAAGTATTTCGAATAGGTGGAGGCATTATTGAGGTCATCTAACCAACCTTTTCTGGATGAAATAAAAAGTGCCCAATTTTTTTATGTTACACTAGGAATTTGTGATTTCATTTCAAATGAGAATCTTTTTTAATACCATATATGTTTCTATCACTACACATATCCTTCAGTGTAATTTTATTGTGACGATGATTAATTTTATTGGATTATATGGATGCGGATTATGATTATGATTTTTTTGAAACATAAAGAGACACTCCAAAAGTATTTGGGGGATATCCCAAATGATTATATAATTATATTTTCAAATGTAATTTTATTCTATATATAATATGGTTGAAATTTATGATGGTTGTTCCTAAAATGGGGTTTAAATGATATCTATAAGGAGCATGGAATATTATTTCATCATTTTTCAAATATGTTATCAGTTATAAAGTGAAAATTCCTGTAATACATTAATAATTTAGCACGTGTGGGAGATTTACAGTGATATACCCTTAATCCTTCATTTATAAGATATTATTGAGGTTAATAATAAAGAATTAATTATGTAATATTATATTCATTTATATTAGGAAAATAGTTTTATATGATATATCAATTTTCTATCACTGAATTACATATTGTGTTATATTGGACTAGAAAATCATGAGTTATTTATGGTGATTCAATATTCTACACTTTTTTATAATTTATTATCTATAAAATTTTTGAAAAACATTCTCTTCTTTAAAATATTTATTTAATATTTTAAATTATTTAATGTTGAATGAACAAACTATAATATTGTGTTCATTAATGTAATAATTTATATTATACATTTATGAAATTATTTGAGTATCAGGGAGAATCCTTATGCATATATGAGGATTACAGTTTCATTGTGATACAAGTGTATGTATGTATTTTTGAAACTGTACCCTCCAAACAAAAACTCTTTTTTCTCTCCAGTGTTTAACCAAATTTCTTGCATGTTATTTACTGAAGTAAATCCATCCCATGATAATGAATAATTATATAACTAGAAGATGATGTAATATTATTATATTGATTATTCTCTATGAATATTATCATTAATATTTATGAAAAAAGAGGAAACTATCACAACTTGAACATAGTAAACACTATAAATATTTTTATTATTTTTTACTATCGAATTAAGATGGAATAATTTTTAAAATGATCTATGGTTAATAAAACATAACAACTAATATATTTTATCATGTTCCACCAAAAAAATTATTTGAATAAATGGATACATTGTTTTGTGGAAAACATGATTTTTCTAATGAAAACTAAATATATTTTTGAAACAATTGTTTTCCCCCATAAATAACTTTTTTTGATTCATGTGTATTTATGTTACAAAAAAATGATTAGATATATTTAAGTTAGTGATTTCTAATTGTATTAGATAAATAAATTAAAGTCAAATTCTATTATAAAAAATACCACAAAATGGGTAGTTTTTGTAGATTGTGTTTGATGAAAATATTTGATGTAATTTATGATGACATCCAATCAATGAAGTAATGAAGAGTGAGAAGGAATGTCAAAATGGTTTACTTTGAGATAGAAAATTATATAATAGATCATGAAAAGCATGAACTCCCAAGCTGATCTTATAAATAGATTATGTGGAGCACCTAAAGACAACTCGTGAATGCTGAGGATCTCATGGACAAAACACATGAACCATATGAATAGAGTTACTAATTGAAAAAGGATAACATGAAATGATCTAGAAATGTGAAAAAATGGGTTTAATTATTCTGTAATTTCACAGTGAGATCACACAAAGATACTCATTGTTATCAGAGGATCTTGAGAAGAGGTAATGTTAAGAACCTAAAGTCATGAAATGATTTTTCTTTGATCTTGGAATAAGATTATGAAATGCACATGTATGTACAAAAGATACAAATGATAGATTCTTATAACATTCATTGAAAATTACACAATGATTTATTTATTTTCCATGAAACATGTGATGGGGTCATCAAAAGAGTTAGAAGTCAATGGAAAAGATTTCATGATTATATTTGGATATCAAGATGGTATCACATGATGCACCTAATGAAAATTTCATTGATCACTAAAGGAACATGCAATATGTGGAAGGATATTATGTGGAGTGAACTCATGAATCAAATAAGGTGGACTGCTGATGTGGTGAAATAGTTAGATGATTGTCATTGGTGAAGTTAGGTGGGTGTATTTATTACTATAAATTCCTTATATCCCAGTATTATGATGTATATAAATGGGTGTCTAGATCATAGTTGAAAATATTTCAAACAAATAAAAATAATGTTATCCATGTAATATGTAGAATGTCTTGTGAAAGGATTTCTCAAATGAATTTCATGAAGTTATGTGTGTGTTGGGTGTCTAAGAATATAAGGCCCCATCCTTAAACGTTACATAATATTGAACTATTTCAATAATTGAAATTGAGGATATTTATTACTATTAAATATTTAGAGAATTAGGCCATAACAATTACAATAAAAAACATAGAAATAAAAAAGGAAACTTCCAACAGTATCCATATCTTTGAGAACAATAAAATAAATTGTTGGTTCTGGGCACATCGGATCCTAATGGATTGGTGTACACAAATTTAATTTTACCATTATCAATGGTCAATTCGAGATCTGTCATAGTGATAAAATTTCAGATATTCACAATAGAATGATGAACAAAAAAGAAAGTGGTATGTCCTAGAACCATGGAGAGGATTATCATATGTTGGTTATAACTAATTTAATTAAAATTCAAGAATTACCTTGATGGAATTATCTCTTCATTAATTTTTCTGGTCACAATACAATGTGATCCTTTGTTGCGTCCTAGAATCCATCTATAAGATTCCTCTAGAAGTGATCCACACATTCTCCACATATCTCTGGACGTTTCCAAAGGGATCTCTGAGTACAAGAATGGAAGAGCCTTCACATGTAATTGTCTGCCTTTGATCGCCTTGATAGGGACTTCCAAAACACTCTCTATGATCCAGTGGAGGAGTATCTCTCTTGGATCGTGAGAGAGTTCTTGGAGGAAATGAATTATATATTTTCATGAGTTATTCTTCCAGATCTATTGTGAATAACTATAGAGAATGGTTATGTTAATGAGAATAATATAATTGGGATTTATAATACTTTTAATAATAAAATAAAATAACTAACCATATGTATTTATTTATTTCATTTAATTCCTAGAAAGAACCCATGTCTAATAATAGTGGTTGACTTTTATTATTTCTTCAAATACAACCCTAAAACTACCACTAATATCATTTAATTAAATACATAATATTATTTCTCACAAATAACCAAAAGAACTACACGACAAGTACAAATTTATATACATGGCGTACATTTCTGTTTTTACATATTCATTATTTCCACCAACAAATTTATTATACCTTGAGTAATGACTATTTATTTCATAAATAAATATAAGTACATTTCATTCTAATAAATACATTATTTCTCAATAAAGTATATTCTCTCGAATAACTAGTGTTGAAATAAATGCGATCAAACATCCGTGAATAATTATTAATCCACAATCAATAATAATCTTTAAAAAACATGTTAAATTAATATATACCTATGATACTTGGACACACATAGTTTGTGACCCTATAGGAATGTTTCTCAATGGCATTAGGTGGAGCCTGGATAATGTCCATGGTTAGTGGCTATAAACACGTGAAGCCACACATAGTGAAAGAAGATAACACCGCAATGAAGTGTCACCTCTTACAAATGCTTACCATGTAATGTAATCACTTTACCTTGATATCTACAATCAATAGGGTTTCATTATAGTGCCATCAACCCATGTTTTCATTATTTACTTCTTTGACATCCCAGAATTGAACATTCCATTTCCCACCATGGCCTTGGATTTATTTAGTCTATATCAATTCCATCAAAGGGTTTGCGATATCATCTTCTGTTTTGGAAGTGAAGGGACACATCCTTTCTCTCATTACCTATTAACGTGGTATTACTCGTGATTCACCCAACATATCATACCTCACTATGAACATTGTTTCATAAAAATTTTAGTTAATATATCTTAGTGTGTGAGTTTTAATAACAATCAATAAAAATATTGATGTCTATGGAAAAATACATACGCCCGTAGATAGGAACATCCAATGAAAGCATGTAATGTGGATTTCCTACTAACATGTCTCGTTATCATAATATTATTCTTGATACTCCAAATGGTACACACTATGAGATAGTTATTTAATGCTTTATGCGTCCTCGACCCTAATGACCGGTATTATTTTTGTCTCTCAAATAAAATCATTCGTTCGTAGAACATTTATTCAAGAATTGTGTTATGGCACTTTTGGGTTTTCATCATAACATGGATCTGCTATGAACCTTTATTGAAACACCTATCCACATGACATTATCACATGCATTGTCATAAAGAGGAATAACAAAGATGTGATAAGGTATTTAATAATATTTAAATCCTTGAAAACATGTTTATCATAAAGTAAAAATTAGTTGGTTCTAGGAAACCTGCTCCAACAGACACCCACTTGGACTAGATCAAACTATTAAGAACCTTTAACCAGTTAGCTCTCACATTGTATTCTTGCTTCTGCTGAGACAAGCATTTATTTATGGTGTCTGCCACATTCTATTATGTTTACACTCTTCTCACTACATCTTCACCCCTATAATAGAAATCCCTTAATAGGGGATACTTCCATATAATGGTATTTGTCCGTTGATGTGTCATGTGTTATTTTTTAAGAGCCACCATTGCGGTATTATCACAATACAATGCGATGGGATGTTTACTTCTATGAACCACATCAATATCCAGGACAAAGTTATGCATCCAAACATCTTCCTTTACTATATAAAAAGATGCTATATTTTGATACTTCACTATAGAATCAGTGAAAATTCGTTTTTTTGAACTCTTCTAGCTCACAACACCTCCATTGAAACAAAAAACTTATCCTAATTGCGACTCCAATTATTTTTGATCTGTTTAAAAACCAGTATTAGAATATTGTCTGATGACAAGCTCCTCATCTCTTGCATTCACTAGAAACATATCTTTTGTTCATCACAAATACTTAAAGATAGTCATAAAATCAGTCCAATGTTTTTCTCCTGGATCTCCTTGATATCCTCATACCATGCTTAGTTCATAGGAAGCATCAGTCATGTTACATAACATGGAATACATTATGGATCCTATAGTCGAGGTTTATGAAATCTTACTCATCCTATATTTCTCCTATTATGGATGAGGAAAAATTATCTTAGAAATATGTTGGCCATGTGACACTAGAACCAATCCCATATTGTACTATTCCATACTAAATCTATTTACTATACTGTCAATTTAGGTACCCTATCTTAGTCAAAGAAACCTCTTGGATCAATCAGAATTGATCTTGATCCCTAGAATGTAGGCTTCTTCATCTAGTTCCTTCATGGAGAAAGACTTCTTAAACCTATCCTTAAATGAATTTAAGTCTATTACATCATTTCCAATAAGTAATATGTTGTCAACATATACTACTAGGATAATGACCACATTATAATTAAACTATTTATAAACACAATGCCCATAATCGTTCTTAATGAAACCAAATTCCTTTAAGGATTCACTAAATTGAATGTTCCATGGCATGTATACTTTATTTAATCTATAAGTGTATTTATGTAACTTGAAAACCAGTTTTCTTTCACCTGGTGTCATAATACCTTATGGTTGTGTCATATAGACATCATCCTAATGGTTCCCATTAAGGAATTATATTTTGACATCCATTGGAAAAATCATTTAGTCATGGTATGCTACTATGGAAATTATGATTCTTGTGGATTTAAACATGGAAACTGGTGAGAAGGTTTCATCATAGTGAATTCTGTTATCCTAACTAAATCATTTAGCCACAATACTTTATTTATTGGTTCTAACTTGACCTTCCATGTCTAGTATACTCTATAGTACACATTAGCATCCAATAGGATTTACATTAAATGGCTCATCGACCGGAACCCAATCATGGTTATGATTAATTGAATCCATATCATAATTCATAGTTTATATCCAACTTGAAGCTTCTGAGATCTCTACTTCTTCCATATAGGAGATAGGTCCATCATTATCTAACAATAATCATTCACCATCCAAGGTGACTATGATACCAAATTTCTTTGTTTCTGTTACCTCTCTTGAGATCCAATGTAGTACTTGTGTTTCTAGAACCTCTTCTATGGGGACTTGTGGAAGTTCTCCCTATACAAACTCTTGTGTATCATGAAAATCAACTTCTTCAAATTAAATCTTGCTCCCACTACCCTTTTCTATTATTTTATCCATCTCAATAAATATGGATTGTCTAGAAATAGTCAACTTCTTGACTGCAGGGTAATATATGTAATATCATTTTGTTTCCTTGGGATATCCTAGAAAGATACACCACATGTCATGAGGTTTTATTTTTTTTGAGAAGTCCTTATCAAACTCCCCGCATCACCATACATCTGTGTGCAAAAAATGGTATTCTTTCCATTCCATAACCTTACATGTAATTCCATTTTCTATCTTAGTTTCTACTCATTTTAATGTGTATGATTCAGGTTTTAATGCATATCCCCAAATGGACAATGGGAGACCTACATGACTCATCATCGACCTCACCGTGTCCAACAAGGTTCATTTGCTCCATTCAATAACTATAATGACCCAATGCTTGACGTACATGGAAATTACATTACTTTTCCGGAATACTTAATAGATAACAAAAATAGACACACAAGGACCGTAATAGTTTAGTGTCTTTGGAAACATGGAACATAATCTTCTAATCTTGGTTAAAGATAATCAACATCTCCCATAAAGATATTCCCTTTTTTTCGTACCTAAAACCTTTATTTATATCTTGGGGAAAATAAAACATATAAAGGGTGAGGTAAAATTCTCAATACGGGTAATCATGGATAAAATAAAACAAACCCTATACATATGAACTTCAGAACATGAACATAATATTTAAACATCAAATTCTTGAGCAATGACATAAAACATGGCAGTACATAAGTCATAGATCATAATGGAACATAAATCATGATAAAATTGAATGGGAATAAAACATGTAATTGTGAAAACCATTAAGAACATGTTAGGATTTAAATAGTAGCCAAGGCATTGCTGCCAAGAACATCTTAGTGGACAAAGTCCCTTACTGAACCGAATTTACTTGTTGTTCCAGCCCTGTATTACTGAACTAGAATTACTTGTCGTTCCAGCCATGTCTATGTATTGAGATATAAATCTTTACCCAATACATTGGAGGGAGATATAGGTCCCACCCATCTCATAATGAAATAATTTTTACTTGTTCCACAACATAAACATAAATCCTTCGTCATAACCCAAAGAATAAAAATGGGGTTCATAAACATCATCCCATCATAACATAATCCATAAAACAATGCATATCATATCATCATAAGAAAAGCGAAACAATTTAAATCATATATACATTATACTTGAAACATACACATATGAAATAATTCTATCTTATATGGAAAATGGTTTTGATAAAACACTTGAAATGAATTCTTGAGGAAAATTTCCATTGTTTTTCAAAATCATTTTCTTTTCACAAAATGCCATGAAATTTTAAAAGAAAATGATTTTTTTTAAAATAGACATTAAATCTTATATATTAATCTTCATGAAAATAAGGTGTTATGAAACCGTAAAAATACATTCATGCTGTATAAGTTAAAAGAACATTCTCCTCGTACTTTTGTCAGAAAAGTCAAAAAGTACCTCGTATGGTTAACAAAAGAAAGATTCCTTCCAAACCTTGTGGTAAAATTCATAAAAGGGTAAAAAGGAATTTAAAAATATATAAAAACATTTTTATAAAACATGTACATGGATGATAAATATAACCCTAGTAAATACTTACATATAAGAAATCATGGAAAGAAAACAATTGAGATTGAATCATTATCCCTTACCTTAGGTACGATAAGCTTCGTACATATCCGAACCTCATATATAATGATTTAAATAATTTAATTGAATTATTAAAGAACCATATTCATTGTTATTATATCATATATGGTTCACTTATGACTTTATATTACCCGCTCTTTTGTAAATTCCTGTTAAAGGTGTGTTTTGGGTAAAATCGTTTTATTTATCATACATGTTTGGACTTTTTGTTATTGATATTATTATTACTTATATCATGATTTAAATACTTCCAGAATGTGAATCATGATTTATATATCATATATATTCAATATAGATATATATAATAGAGAGATAAATGAAATGAGACACCCCGTTTATGGAGATGTTAGGTCGTACGTACGCATGAACGTTGTTTTCCTTTCCTTATTGACTTGAATGGAAGTATGTAGATGATATATATATTTATATAAATACAGTAGCATTATCATATCATATATTTCATTATTATTCATTAAATATACTTTATAATCATTCTTGAGTGGTTAACATGGAGAATGAATCTCATCGCGTCGTGGAGACGGTAATCCGTACGTACGCACGAGCGATGATATCGTTCCAATATTTATTGAATGGAATTGGAGTGAATGATATAATATCATAGAATCAGTATGATGTTATAATAATCATATGTAGTTATTATTTACACCATTATACCCATCCAAGTAAGGTGGTGGTGGAAAAACAGATTACACCACAGTGTGGAGACGATATTCCGTACGTATGCACCCGTGGTGATTTCATTTTCCGTAGGATGGATAGAAGGTAAAATGAGGGTGTTTTATATTTAAAATAACATATCAGTATTTTATGGATACAGATTTCATTACATCATAATGAAAACACTAAATAAGAGGAAGTATAAGAAGAAATAAACTTGAATGAATCGGTAGAAGGTATTACCTCTTTCTCGAAGTTCCTCCTTTGAACTTTTTCTTAGGGCACTAGATTTGGTCTTTTTAGAAGACCAGTACCTATATATGGTTTCTAGGGAAGTGGGGAAGTGACATGCGTCGAGTGTTTCCGAGCTTCAGGGCTCAATATGGTGTGAGGAGGAGAGGGAGGAGGTTCCCTTTAATAAGGGAGGAGATGGGCACTTTTGGAATTATAAGAAATAATAATTTATAATAAATTTAAACCCCACTTAAAAACCTCCAAATCTATACAAATCCGAAACTTAGATGATATAGAGTTGTAATATCATCACCCAATAAAAATTAGACATTTTTTGAGTTTATTTTAAACATTATCAACTTGATTTATCCTTATTTAATCTATTTAATTTTATTTGTGATAATAAGATTCTAAATTTTATATTGATATAAATAATTACTTATGTGTTGTTAACTATCCATAATTTGATAATTTAATAAAATTTGGACCATATAATGTTTTACTTATAATTTTTAAATATGTTTGTAATTTTTAAACAATTTTATATTATGTTACTTTTATAATATAACAATAGTGTCAATTTTGACACTATTCATTTGTTAGAATTTAAATAAAATCCTCAAATATGATATATTCTAAATAAAAGCTCTAATAGATTCATAAAATGTCATATTTATCTATAAAATTAGTGTATCACATTATATAGTTAATATAATATTTATTTTAATATTTATAAAATCTTTTATTTTGGTATATCTATTAATAGAATAATTACTACAACATTTTCGTATAATTATTTAATATACTTATCTGTTGCATAAAAATTTAATATTAAATCCTATTATGAAGATAAATATAAAACCGTTCATAATCATATTCTTAATTGAATTTATTATATTAAAATCCCAACATTTCAATTGTTATATTTATTAAATTATGAAGGTGACATCTTTGATATCATTTAAAATAAAATAATATAAATGTCATAATCGGTTTTATAAGGCTCTAAATGGTTCAAAAATATTCCCTTGGATGATTTGGATATATTTATACTCTACCAATAATGTTTGGTAAAGTTTCTGGTCAATTGGATAGGTATTGTTATTTTAATAAAAACTGTATTATTGATTTTTTACTAAATAAACAATTTCTGCAACACTATTGTGTCACTATTAATGACAATTATTTAATCCCTAAAAATTACAAATAAATTTTCATGATGTAGATTAGTTTTTTATATTTCTTGATACTATTCATGTATGAAGTCTCATGAATTTTATTACAAAATTAAAATTATTAACTTATAAGATTTATGAGAGTGACATGTTGTCACTTTCTTTGGTTTTAATAATAATTAAATTATTTTCATGGTCAAAAGTCCATAAAATGAATCTAATCTGACCCTTAGGTTATATTAGTCGACTTTTAGTCATAAAATATAATTTTTTCTTGTGTTAGGGTAATTTTATAATAATAGGTTTACCCTTAATTACCTGATTTATCTTTAACTGAAGTAAATAAACATTACCGTTGTTATTGTTAATAGTGCGAAAAAATAAAAAGTAGCATATTAATATAATTGGACCTACTGATTCCATATATGGAATCCAAAATTATAATTTGAAACACAGAAGTTTTAGTAATTAATTTAAAATTATTCCGGCTATTAAGAAAATGAGTTTTAATAGTTAAAACATTACAAAAGATTGAAATGATTTTACCTATGAATTCAATGTAAATTAAATGATAATGACCTAAATTATATTAAATTGTAAAAAAATATTATATTTATTCTTTAAAACCATTTAATATTATAATTTAACTTTATAAATTATTTTGAGGAAAAATGTTGTTTTTAATTAAAATATAGCGTGTTTTTACTATTCATTAAAATATGAAAGTTATCCGAATAATATGAAACATTTATCCAAAGTAAATTTTAATATCCTAATTCCAAAGAATAATTTTTTTTTCTCAAATTAAACTTATAAACATGTCAAAAACAATATTTAAAGTGGGTGCTCCATCAAAAGGTGTCAAAACTGCATTTTTTAAAACGTACTTATTTTACCCAGAAAATGTATTTTGTTCTTATACCATCTTCTATAAAATGTGTAAGATGAATAATAATGTTATAAAATTCAAAATTTAGTTAATACTATTCATAACTTCTAGTTTTTAATAATATTATAATAATATATTGTTGTTTAGTAAAACCCGGTATTACGCACAACACACGCTATCGAGGAAGGTTGCGATTGCGTGTAATGCAAGACAAGTCAGCGTTGCGTGTAGTGAAAGACTCTTTTGTTGTTCCGTATAACAGAATCCAACCATATTTCATTTATACATTGTATATATATATATATACACTCAATGTTGCATAGAATAACTACTATCAAACGTACATGAAATTATGTGTAACACAATACATAATTGTGTTGCATATACTACAAGGTAATATGGTGTTGCGTATAGCACAAGATAATCTTAGTGTAGAGTAAAACAGAAGATATGAAAGAAATTAAAAATAATATAGCTCATAAAATCTCGGGGTGTTACATTCTACCCCCCTTAAAAATAATTTCGCCCTTGAAATTTGTCGGGGTTATAAATGGTTTATTACATGACAGTTTCATTTTTAGAAATCCACATCGTAAAAAGGAATACCAAATCATTTCTTTAAAAAACCAAAGTATGAAATGTAATGGTTACCCAAATTAACTAATCACTGGGTTTCCATATAGTATAACATAGGTGAAAATATGGATATAGAAGAGAAATCTAACCATCAAGTTCTGATGGAGTGTGGTAGAGGACATGGCTATGATAAAGCCAACAGTCACAAATCTATAAATTTGTGATGATCTAAGGGACCATCTGATTCATCAGATATGAGGGAACTAGGAAAATATTTTTGGTTTTCATGAACATTTCTATAAATTTGATGAATAAAATTAAATACATACATGATTTTGGTAAAATCTCACTGTTGTTCGTGCCTTGAAAAATGTATACTTAATCTTTTAAATAAATGAAGGTGAATTTGTTATTCATGCAGATTTAGCAGATCATGTGATAGAATGATGGGTCATTCCATCTGTTTCAATCAAATGGTTAGCAAAAGTTACCAAATATACATAAATTCATTTATGGTGAGGTTAATCATATATGATTCCAAAAAATGAACTTATACTTCATCTATCATACCAGTTAATAAAATAAAACTAGTTTCTACTAACCAGGGACTTCCTGTAGGCTAGTGGTTGGTGATAAAGGCCTGTCACACTTTGGTTGTGGGTTTGATTCCCACAGCCTTGTTCGACGTGATGTTGTTTCCCATCCTATGGGTTGTCCTTTTTATAAAAAACAACACTATTATTACATTCCTGCAATACTATCAAAAAAAGTTCTAGCCTTAATTCATTACAATCTTTATGCTTATCCAAAATACTTATGTCCACGATCATACTATAATGAAAACAATTACTAATAATTTCATCTACCGAGAAAGTTAATTTCATCATTTATCCACCATATATCATAAAATATATCTTCTTGGTCACATTCCAGACATGTGAATACCTTAATCATGTATTCTCTTGAAAAATGAAAACCCATTGAGCCTTAGTGAAAACATGAATTCTGTCAAAAGCTATGTCTTTCTATATACCAAAATCCAAAAAATTCTATATACTCAAACCATGATATCACTTTGTCCTCAAATCTGTCATGAGCTCATTAATACTATCAAACATTTAATTTTCTCCTTATCCCTTCATTATGCGCATATCATCTACTTTCAAAAATATTTTAATCACTTTTCATGGTTACCGGTACCATATAATTATCGAAAACCACAATAAACCATTACATAGACATTCTAATGTCCCACAATTAATATAAATGAGATTCCACAACATTATTTTGGAATCCCTTTACATAAACACATAATCATTCCACCACATCATTTTCATACTCAACATTGATAATAGTGATCGCATGTGACTTCCCTTTGTCATATTCCTTAAGAGGTTGCTCACATTGATCATAATTAACCCTTGGAATAGGGCATTGATTAACATAATGGCTCATTTTCTTGCAATTGATGCATTGAAGTGTTGGTGGTGCGTTCTCTACAGTCTTTTCTTTATTCACATCATTAGTAACCCTTTTTCTATTACTTTGACACTCAGCTGCTCGATGACCTTATTTTCCACACATAAAACATTTTCTAGTCCCCTTAAGACAATCTCCACCATGTTTCTTTCCACATTTTAGGCATAAAGAAACATTTATCTTCTTTTCACCATTATTTTGAGATTTCTCCTTGAACACCATCTTTCGTTTCTTTTCAAAACAATGAGATGGATATGTAACACCAACTTCCATTTCTACCTTGATAGCACAATGCACAATTTCTTCATAGCTACTGAAGTCTCTTATAGCTAATGCCCTTCGAAGAATTGGTTTTAAGCCACTGAAATATCGATGAACTTTACTTTCAGGTTGGATAATAAAACCATAGGCATACCTTGAAAGTCTTGTAAAATTTACTTCATATATACCAATAGATTCATCATCATTCAGCTTAAGCTCAGGGAACTCTTTTTCCTTTTTTGTTCAAATAATACGAGGGAAGTACTTACTGAAAAACAAGTTGTTGAACTCATCCCATTCCTTGGATTCAATTTCATCTTGGGGCATTGTATTCTTAATTAGAGTCCACCACTGGTCTACTTATCCTTCCAAACGGTAAACAACTAGAATGACAATATCATGTTCTGAACAGTGAATTATGGAAAATATCTTTTCAATGGAACTGATCCATTGTTCTGCAACAAGTGGATAAGAAGACCCATTGAATGAAGGTGGACTTTTCCTTATGAAGGACTCAATAGAATATTCTTCCCTTCTCTGATCATTTTGAAATACAGAATGATTCATAGCTTGTATAAGTATAGAAATAAGATTTTGCACTCCATATCCCATTAAGTGGGTATGTTCAGGATGAAATTTCATTTCCCATTACATTGATCAACACGGCTCCTTTGGGTTTCAGCCATCATCTAAAACCCAAAAAGAATAGTGTGAGAGGCAAAAATCATGCTATGGAAAACCACATAATAAAGGGTGATTACCTTCAAGATATAACATCTTAGTGTTAATTCTATGATTGTTACCGTAATTCTAGGACAATAACCTATACTTATACTTAACCTTAGGGACATCCCAAGACATACCTTAGAAATATCTCTAGGAATCTCCCTAAAGTTTTTGCATCCTAGTTTCCAAAGATTAACTAAACCTTTTATCTGATACCAATTATAAAGTCCCAAAGATTTATGTACATGGACATTACATTACTTTTGTGTAATACATAATACATAAAAAAACAGACACACAAGGACCGTAGTATTTTAGTGTCTTTGGAAACATGGAACATAATATTCTAATCTTGGTGAAAGATCTTCAACATCTCCCATAATTATCTTCCATTTTTTTCTTACATAAAACCTTTATTTATATCTTGTGGAAAATAAAACATATAAACGGTGAGCTCAAATGCTCAGTAAGGGTAAGAATGGAAAAAATAAAACAAACCCTATATATATGAACTTCAAATCATGAACATAA
The DNA here is from genome assembly GCA_963277665.1 of Viscum album. Lineage (NCBI taxonomy): Eukaryota > Viridiplantae > Streptophyta > Magnoliopsida > Santalales > Viscaceae > Viscum > Viscum album. Next base: position 1,390,176,128 of record OY728134.1, on the reverse strand, counting down.
TATTTAATCATCAAATTCATGAGAAATGACATAAAACATGGCAGTACATAACGCATAGATCATAATGGAACATAAATCATGATAAAATGGAATTGGAATAAAACATGTAATTTGGGAAACAATTAAGAACATGTTATGATTTCCATAGCAGCCAAGGCATTGCTCCCAAGACCATCTTAGTGGACAAAGTCCCTTACTGAACTGGGTTTACTTGTCGTTCCATCCCTATATTACTGAACTGGATTTACTTGTCGTCCCAGCCAAGTCTATCTCATGAGACATAAATTTTACCCAATGTATTGGAGGGAGATATATGTCCCACCCTTCTCATAATTAAATCATTCTTACTTGGGCCACAACATAAACATAAATCATTTATCATAATCCAAAGAATAAAAATGGGTTTCATAAACATCATCCCATCAAAACATAATACATAAAAAATGGATATCAAATCATCATAAGAAAAGTGAAACAATGTAAATAATAGATACATTATACTTGAAACATACACATATGAAATAATTCCATCTTATATGGAAAATAGTTTTGATAAAACACTTTAAATAAATTCATGAAGAAAATATTTTTTCTTCTTCAAAATATTTTTCTTCTCACAAAATGCCATGAAATTTTAAAAGAAAATGATTTTGTTGAAAATATTCATTAAATCTTATATAGTGGGCTTCATAAAAATAAGGTGTTATGAAATCGTAAAAATCTGTTCTTGTTGTATAAGTTAAAAAAACATTCTCCTCATACTTTTGTTGGAAAAGTCATAAAGTACCTTATATGGTAAACAAAAGAAAGATTCCTTACAAACCATGTGGTAAAAGTAATAAAAGGGTAAAAAGGACTTTAAAAATACATAAAAACATTTTTATAAAACTTGGACATGGATGATAAATATAACCCCAGTAAATACTTACGTATAAGCAATCTCGAATAGAAAACAATTAAGATTGCAACATTATCCCTTACCTTATGTCTGATATGCTTCGTACGTATCCGAAACTCTTGTATAATGATTTAAATAATGTCATTGAATTATTATTGAATCGTCTTCATTGTTTTTATATCATATATGGTTCACTTATGACTTTATATTACCCGTTCATTTGTAAATTCATGTTAAAGCAATGTTTTGGGTAAAATCGTTTTATTTATCCTACATGTTTGGACTTGTTGTTATTGATATTATTATTACTTATGTCATGATTTATTTACTTCCATAATGTGAATAATGATTTATATATCACATATATTCAGTATATATATATATAATATATAGATAAATGGAATGAAACACACCGTTTATGGAGACGGTAGGTCGTACGTACGCATGAACGATCTTTTCCTTTCCTTATTGACTTGAATGGAAGTAAGTAGATGACATATATATATATATACAGTATCATTATCATGTCATATATTTCGTTATTATTCATTATATATACGTAATAATCATTCTTGAGTGGTTAACATGGAGAATGAATCTCATCGCGTCGTGGAGACGGTAATCCGTAAGTACGCACGAGCGATGATATCATTCCCATATTTATTGAATGGAATTGGAGTGAATGATATAATATCTTAGAATCAGTATGATGTTATAATAATAATATTTATTTATTCTTTACACCATTATACCCATCCAAGTAAGGTGGTTGTGGAAAAACAGATTACACCACGACATGGAGACGGTATTTCATACGTATGGACACGCGGTGATTTCATTTTCCGTATGATGGATAGAAGGTGAAATGAGTTTGTTTCATATTTATAATAACATATCAGTATATTAGGGATACTGATGTTATTACATCATAATTAAACCACTAATGAAGAGGAATTATAAGATGAATGAAACTTGAATGAATCAATAGAAGGTATTACCTCTTTCTCGAAGTGCCTCCTTTGAACTTCTTCTTAGGGAACTAGAGTTTGTTTTTTGAGAATACCATTACCTCTATAAGGTTTATAGGGATGTGGGGAAGTAAAATGTGCAGAGGTTGGCCAAGATTCAAGGCTCAAAATGGTGTGAAGAGGAGAGGGAGGAGGTTCCCTTTTGTGAGGGAGGAGAGGGTCACCTTTGGAATTATAAGAAATATTAATTTATAATAATTTCCAACCCCACATAAAAACCTCCAAAATGACACAAATCCAAATATTTGATGGGATAGGGTTGTAATATCATCAACCAATAAAATTTAGACATGTTTTGAATTTATTTTAAACATTATCAACTTGATTTATCCTTATTTATTATATTTAATTTTATTTGTGGTAATAAGATTCTATATTTTAAATTGCTATAAATAATTATTTATGTGTTGTTAATTGTCCATAATTGGATACTTTATGACTTTTTGGACCATATAAATTTTAATTTATAATTTTTAAATATTAATGTAATTTTTATATAATTGTATATTATGTTAGTTTTATAAAATAAAAATAGTGTCAATTTTGACAGTATTCATTTATTTGAATTTAAATAAAATCCTCACAAAAGATATGTTTCAACGAAAAGCATTAATAGATTCATAACATGTCATATTTATCTAGAAAAGTAGTGGAGAACATTAAATAGTTCATATAATATTTATTTTAATATTATTTAAAACCTTTTATTTGGTATATCTCTTAATAAAATAATTACTACAACATTTTTGTATAATTATTTAATATACATATCTGTTGCATAAAAATTTAAATTAAAATCCTATGATGAATATAAATATAATACCTTTCTTTATAATATTCTTACTTGAATTTAATATCTTAAAATAACAACATTTAAATTGTTATATTTATTAAATTATGATGGTGACATCTTTGACATCATTTAAAATAAAATAATATGAATGTAATAATAGATTTTATAAGGCTCCAAATTGTTCACAAATCGACCCTTGTATTTTTAGGGTATAGATATACTCGACCAATAATGTTTTTTCATGTTTCTGGTTCTTTGGATAGGTTTTCGTATTTCAATAAAAACAGTATTATTGATCATTCACTAAATAAACAATTTCTGCATCCCTATTGTGTCACCATTAATGACAATTATTTAATCTCTAAAAACTCTAAAAAAATTCTCATGATATAGATAATTTTTTTAGATTTCTGTAGACTATTCATGTTCTATGTTTCAAGAATTTTATCACTAAATTATAATTATTATACTTATAATATTTAAGATAGTAACATGTTGTCACTTTCTTTAGTTATAAATAATTAAATTATTTTCATGGTCAAAATTCCGTAAAATGAATATAATCTAACCCTTAGGGGAAATGGGTCTACCTTTAGTCATACAATATAATTTTGGCATGTGTTAGGGTAAGTTTATAATCTTAGGTTGACCCTTAATTACCCGATTTATCTTTAATTGAAGTAAATAAAAATTACCATAGCTACTATTAATAGTTCCCAAAAATAAAAAGTAGCCTATTAACATAATATTGAACTTCTATTTCCAAATATGGATCCAATTTTCAAAATTCAAAAAATAGAAGTTGCAGTAATTAATTTAAAATTAATCTCGCTATTAAGAAAACGAGTTTAAAAATTTAAAACATTGCAAATGATTGAAATGATTTTACCTATGAATTCAATGTAAAATAAATGTTAAAAACATACATTATATTAAATGGTAAAAATATATTCTATTTATACTTTTAAACCATTCAATATTATAATTTAACCATATAAATTATTATGATGAAAAAATTAGTTTTCAATTAAAATATAGCGTGTTTTTACTATTCATTAAAATATGAAAGTTATCATAATAATATGAAAAATTTATCCAAAGTATATTTTAATATCCTAATTCCAAAGAAAAATTTTATTTTTTCAAATTGAACTCATAAATATGTCAAAAACTATATGTAATGTGGATGCACCATCAAAAGGCGGCAAAACTGCATTTTTTTAAAAATACTTATTTTAACCAAAAAAATTATTTTGTTCTTATTCCATGTTCCAGAAAATGTGTAAGATGAATAATAATGTTATAAAATTCCAAATTTAGTTAATACTATTCATAACGGCTAGTTCATAATAATATTATAATAATGTATCATTTTTTATTGAAACCCGGTATTGCGTACGAAACATGCTATCGAGGAAGGTCGTGATTTCGTGTAATGCAAGCCAAGGCAGGGTTGCGTGTAGTAAAAGACTCTTTTTCTGTTGCGTATAAGAGAATCCAACCATATTTCATTTATACATTGAATATATATATATATATATATATATATACTCAATATTGCGTAGAATAACTACTATCAAACGAACTAGAAATTGTGTGTAACACAATCCAAAAATATTGTTGCGTGTACTGCAAGCTAATATGGTGATGTGTATAGCACAAGATAATATAGGTGTAGCGTACAACAGAAGATATGAAAGAAATTAAAAATAATATTTCTCATAAAATCTCGTGGTGTTACACTAAAACCATTACTCTTTGGTGTATAAGGAAGTTTGAGTTGGGATAGAATCCCTGACTCCCATAAAAGGGCGATGAACTCTTGGTTCAGATATTAAATACATCAATGCAATCAATGCTTCTTTATCTTCTTACCAAGATGAATCTATACATCGTACTTTAAATCCTTAAATCTCTCTAAGTACAATGAGTTATACCACATTATGTTGACATAACTATATCTACTCAAATCATTAGTAAATGTAATAAAGTAAGAATATTCACCTCTATCATATACTAGAAATAGTCCACACACATATGTGTAAACAAATCCTAGAATCTATGTGGCCCTCTCACCCTGTCCCCCAAAAGGAGGCCTTGACATTTTACCTTGGAAACAATTGTGACATGTATCAAGTGGGTTTAGGTCAGTAGAGTCTAAAAAACCATCTTGGTAGAGAATTATCAATCTCTTCTCGTTTACATGACCGACACGGTGATGCCACAATTGTGTATTGTATGTGTCATGGGAGTTTTTTTCATTATCCATTGCCAATACATTGTTTTTGTAACTTAATAAATTTAAACTATTCTTTACATGTGACATACCATAACATATATTATTCTTATAAAATAAACAACCCTTATTTCCAAACAGTAAAATTAATCCATCCACATGCAAACATGATACTCAAATTATATTCTTTGTAACAGTTGTAACATAATTATAGTTATGTAAAACCAAAAACATCCTAGTTGGAAATGAGACATGGTGATTGTCAATGGTCATCATATCCATCCTCGTGCCATTGGCAGCACTATGATCTGCCTATCCTCTAAATTGTTTTCTTAATATACTTGGTTACAACATATGAATACAGATATGACCCTCATATGCTGTATCTAATACCCAATGTGTAGAAAAGGAAAGATTACACTGGATAATGAACTCAAAATTAGCATCCCCACACTTCTGGGTGTAGTTCCTCTTATAGTACCCTGGGTAGCCATTTGAAAAACACACTGCCTCTCCTTCCATACCCTACTGCTTGATATTCCCCTTCATGGAGGGATGGTGCTCTGTGATTTTGGACTATTTATAAATCTTTGTCCAATTTCTCTTGTCCTTCCTTTTCTTATTCACCTTCAGGACAACATGTTTGTCACGCCCCATGTCCTTATCTACCAAGAGAATTAAGGTCAGATGTTCTAATACAATATTTATGTTTATTATCATGTTTTAGTTGTTAATAAATCCAGTGAAGGTCTTGGGAAGTGATGATAGGATGAGATTTGTACTCAACTCATCCAAGAAAATAATCCCAATGATGTCCAGGAATTCAATGTAGCAAATAAGCATTACTACATGAGGCCCAACTTGTATATACTCTCTAAGCATAGATGTGAACAATGATATGTAGATCTAATATCTATCATGTCTTGCCTTTTCTTGATAGAGATCCTATAAGTGATACATCATGATAAAAACTCCCATGTTTCCATGTTCCTTCAAGAGATCATTACACATGAATGATATCTTGAAACATTGGAAATTTGTGGCATAATAAAAATGTATCATATAGTAAGATATTTCTTCATCACTAACCTCATTTCCAGGTGAAACTAGAACATGCTCTTCCAACACATAAAATTTCCTCTCATGGTATAGGTTGACGCATAAACACCTCTACCACTCTTAGAAATTGGTTTTCATGAGAAGGGTTTCCTTCTCATATATGGTTTAATATGATATGATTGAAGCTATTTTTATTTTTGTTTCTACAAATTATGATTATAAATGATTTAGAACATTATCACGATAAAACTGAGAGAAATAAATAAATTAATTCTTATTAGTCTCCCACTATTTTACCGAAATCTAAATGGCCCTCACCATTGAATTAAAAATATTTTGTTGCCTGAATATTCTAGTGGTAAGGATCAATATTTCCCTTTGCATTACCCCAAATTCGGTTTTAATGAATCTTCAAGGGTTCTAGGTAGGCATTCCAAATTCTAAATGTATTAACTCATAGCTCCATAATCCACTGAGTGGACTCCCCAATCCTAAAATATTTTTATTTTTGATTTTCTAAACCATTGCCTCTGGGTTACATCATCTCCTGCTATGGTAGTCAACCCTAGATGTGAACCCTGTTATGTCAACCAAAAGCCTTGAATTAGACTCCTTGAAATATGAAATCACCCCACCAAGGGTTGGTCAAGAATATTAGACTTGGTTTTGATTTTAACCACGATTATGGAAGGGTATATCGACATAATATTTAGTTGAGGAATTTTATCCATATACATAATTTCCATTTTATTATCTTTGATTACATGCTTGTTAATATTATTTTTGATATACATAAGTGATTAACCATCTCTATGATAATATTTACGCATAATCCAACTTTCTTTTAGTTCTATCTTGTATGATTTTTTAAATCATTAATTGTGTGATCACAAAAACACCCCCACAATAAATAATCCATACAAATGATAGAAATAAAATAAATGGTATGATCATTTTCTTTTTCTATTGGAATTTTTGTTTATAGGTTGTTAAACTAACCTAAGACATAGGGTAGAAACACCTTAAACCTTTTAGGTTCATGTTTACCGCTTTCCACATATCCACCTTTCTATCTCCTTAGATTGGTTTCACCTTCTCTCTTAGCATGATCCACCTCCACTATCTTGGGAGATTCATCCATTATATATGCTTTTATCTCACTATATATTGAGGGGTAAAATGAGGTTTTACATAAATTAAACCTTTGGCACACCGTGCCTACATATTAATGAGGAGAAGGACCACAGGCTAACAATTTAATTTAAATAAATTCATAAAAAATAAACAGTCCACATACAAAGGTCCTGGTCTAGTTCATGATCATCCATTCATGCAATGATTTTGATGCATAAATAATACTATCATTCAATTCGTTAATCATTATATTTTAAGATAAATCGTGCTCGAATAAATTAAATATCATTAATTAATAATTCCTTTTATCTTAAAAACTTTTCATAATTTTTATGATATTCTCGTCCATCATAATTTGAAACAAATAAATTAATTTACAATTATATTTTTTCATAACATGTGCCTTGGAGGAAACCCAATGAATTCCTATTAATAATTACCCAATGCGTATAAATGAAAATTAGGAAGATGTTAAATTAAAAACATATGTATAAGAAAAATTTCACGTGTTGTGCCTCATCTTTATTTCTGCACCATGGTACACGTCACAAGGGTTTTATAATATGATAATTTTTTTAATAAATCTGCATAATTTGGATGAGTACACATCGTGTAGTTACAACTTATTAGCATCTACTATTGTTCACCCTCAATACAAATTACACGGTTGGGGATACTGTGTGTAGATGTACTTTAGAAATATTTAGACTACACGGGGTTCCTAGGGGGCCACTCACTGTATAGTATCCACATTACACTGTTTCCAGTCGGGAAAGCTGTGCATGTGGTACACGGTCTGACCCTAACTAGAAGCAACTACACGCCGAGTCTAGTGGGACACACATTGTGTATTATAGAAACAATGTGGCACTGGTTCTTATTCAAAACACGGAGTCATAAAGACTTAGATAAAATCCAACACATAGATTGGTTTGGTAGAACAGACCTCATTCTTTGATCATTTACTACATGACATATAAGACTGAATACATGCCGTGTGTTCTAGTGTTGTACGGACATGAACCTTTGGCACCACTGAATGAGATAATATATTTTATTTTAATCAATATTAAAAGAAAATATCTTTACAATAAGGTGAATGATAAACAAATGATGAGGAAAAAATCTTCATATTCATATTTAAAGAATGGTTAACTTGAATTGAAACAACTAAATTATTAAATGCGTAAATCATGAAAGAAAAAATAAATAACTATATTCAATGATATGACTCCCTATGATAAGACATGTAGGTTATGGGAACCGATGAATTCTGTGGATGGGTGTACCATATATTAATTTTACCATTAACACCGATTAATATGAGATCTTTCACGATGATAAGACGCTAGATCTTCAAAATACACATAAGAAAAGAAAGGAAATATAAATGTCCCAAAGCAAGGGAGAGGATCATCATGTGTAATTTATAATTAATTTAATTAAAATATAATAATTACTTTGATGTAATACTCTATAATTTTATGTTTCTAGGAGAGATCCAATGTGATATTCCATTGCGTCCCAGAAGCCGTGAGTAGGATTCCTCTAGTACTGATCCACACATCCTCCACATATCTCTAGATATCACTAAAGGGACCTCTGGGTCCTACATCGGAAGAGTCTTCGATTGTGATGTCCACCTTCGATCGCCTTGAGAGCCGATTCCAAATAACTCTCCATGATCAAGACGAGGAGGATCTCTATTTTAGCGTGAGAGAATTCTAGTAAGAAATGAATTATCTCTTGGATTGAGATCTTTCTGTAGGTCCATTGTGCATATCCACAAATAATGGATGGGATAATGAGAATTATATAATTAGTATTTATAATACATTGAATAAAAAATTAAAATAATTACCGATATTTATTTATTTATTGCATCTAATTATTAGAACAACCTCATTTTTAATAATAGAGACTCACTATTATAATTACATTACATGAGCCTAGAAAATTACACCTAATATTATATACTTAAATAGATAATATTATTTCTCACAAATCGTCGTAAAATCAACATGGAATGTATATATTAATACACACGTCGTGTAATTTTGTTTTTCCATTTTCATTATTTCCTCCAAAACGTTTATTAGACCTTAAATAATGACTATATATTTCTTAAATAAATATCAATACACTACTCACTAATAATTATATTATTTCTCCCATAGTAAAAATTCTAGAATTACTAGTTTAGAAATAAATTTTATTAGAAATCCTTGAATAATTATTAATCCACAATCGTGAATAATCATTATTCAATGTTTTAAATGAATATTTAACATAGATACTTGGACGCACTTAGTGTGTGACCCTTTTGGCCTCTTTCTCAGTGGAATTAGGAGGATCCTGCCTAAAGTCCAACGTTATCATCTAGAAACATTCCATGTCACCAATAGATCAATAAGTTAATTCCTCACAGACTTGTTATGTCCAACAAATTCTTATCATGTAATGTAAACCATTTTTCTTGATATATCCAATAATGTGGGTTGCAATATAGTTCTACCAAGCCATGTGTTTGATTATTCTTTATTTGACTTCCCAAAATTAAACATGACCATACCTCACTAGTGATATGGATTTATTTAGGCTATATCAATTCCATAAAAGGACCAGAGATATCAACAACAGCTATGGAACAGAAGGGAAAAATCCTTTATCGCATTATCTATTAATGTGGTATTACTCGTGACACAGCCAACATATCCTACCATGCTGCGAATAGTGTGTCATGATAGTTTTTTTCAATACATATAAGTGAGTGAGTTATAATACCAATAAAATAATAATATTATATTATATGGACCAATACACATATCCTTAGATAGGAATATCCAATGACATTATGAAATGTGGATTTCCTACTGGTAGGTATCAGTATCCTAATACCCTCTGAGATACTACCAAGGGAACAAACCATGAGAAGGTGACTCAATGATTTATAAGTCATCACCACTAATGGAATGTTTCTTTTGTCTCCCTCAAATAACAACATCTGGCCATAGAACATATATTCAAGAATAGTGTTATGGAACATCCTGGTTCTCATCATTGCAGGGATACACTATGAACCTTTAGTGAAACATCTATCCTTAGGATATTATCACATGACTTTTAATGCAGAAGAACAATCAAGAATTGATAATGTATTTTTTGATATTAAAATCCACAAATACATGTTTATCATAAAGTAAAAAGTAGTTATTTCTAGGCCACCAACTCTAACAAGAACATGGATTATCTGTTTGTTTAATCATCATGACATTTCCTTTACACCATAGGTCACTCGATTCTCCCTTAAATACCCTGGAAATATTTATAACATGGTATTATCACAAAAAACATAGCAAGGGACATAAAAATAAATAAAAAACATTAGTCTAGTTCAAACCTGATAACCCATTCAACGTTCATTGAGTAGATGAAACTAAACATTCTAACACAAATCACAGTCATAATTTTTCATGAATGAAAAACACTAAAACCAATAGAATGAAAATAAAACTCTTTTAGGTGAACAAGATAATAATATACACAAATACCATTCAAACATCATTCAATTGGAATATCTATATGGTCAACATCCAAATTAGCGATCTATAATGGGGATCACCCATTGTATAAGTAATATAGAGCACACTAGTGAGCTATAATGCAGATCATCCCTTCGTATTAGCTATTTATGGCTGACCAATGAGCTATAATAGTGCTCAAAGTTTCTTATCAGGTATACACACTCACCCATCTCATATAATTCTCATGTAAGATTATATGAAGAAAACACATTCATCACAAACCCCTTTTTGAAATCTTATTTTAAACCAATATGGAAAACACTTTCGTATAACAATAACATTTTCATTCAAGAATCAATTTTAAAATTCCATGAAACCCAAATAAATTAATAAAGGATTTAGTTAAAACAAATTTATGCTTATAGAGGAATCCAAATATCAAATAACAATTACGACAGTGTAAAAATCATTATCGTCATATACAATAAAACAAATAACATTACTTTTGTCGTTTTGTAATGAAAGTAAAATGAATAGTATAAAAATATTCCTTTCGTATACTTTTATTGGAATTATATATAGACATAAAAATTCTGTTATAATCCTTTAATATCCTTATAAATACAAATGTAAATTAATATCATGAAGAAATTGATTTGATAATTAAATCTTTAAAGGTGCAAGGTGTCCCATACAACATTGAACAATTAAAAATTAATATTTATGAATTTATAAATAACATTAGTATATATATAATATTGATATTAAATGTCATAGTGGTTTTATATACATATTATAAAAGGATAGATGTGGATATCACCAAGACATACCTCAATGAAAGGAGATTGATATGATGTCCCGTAATTTGAGTCCGACTTGTGTCGTTCATTATGTATACCCCTAAAAACAAAAATTAGGGTTTTTTTCTCTTGTTTTAGAACCTTTTAAAATTTTATTATTCATTTTATATCACCTATTAACATTTCATATACATTATATAATTATTTTTGTTAATAATGGTTGTTTTGTCCATATTCAGTAGATGAGTAATAAATGAACATGTTTATATGTAAATTGTCTTGGTAGTCAAAAGTACATCATATCCTAAATGATATTAATGATTTAAATATAATATATATCAATTATATATGTGTTTATAACAGTCCATGACATTTTTAGATATTAAATGAAATGCACTGTTCATGGAGACGGCATGTCGTACTTATGCATGAACGATACTTTCGTTTCTTTGACATATTAAAGGAATGAAAACTGAATGATACATAGATATATTATAATTCTAGTAAAATATATTTTATATATATATATATATATTAAATATTTTCATTAAATACATCCTTTATATGTTCTATGTATGGAATGAACTATTTTTATCACATTTATTGGGCGGTAGTCCGCACTTCCTCATATGAAATAATTGTTTTTACACATTATGGAAAGCATAAAAGATTATAGTAAATAAAAATTAAATAAGATTAGAGTCAACAAAAATATAATAAATATCATATAAAATTATATTTCTATCATAATTTCCACCATGATAGGTGGTAAGAGAAGATTGAACAATCACCATTTCGTGAGGCAGTAGTTCACCATACACAGAAACAATATGTTCCTACTCATTAGATAGAGGTTTGTGTAAGTGTAGTTAGAAAAATTATCATAAAAAACTAGTATATTGATGATACAATTTTTTTTATGAAATTAAAGAATATTAAGATCATAAGGAGTGTATATGGAAAATAACAGAATGGAACTTGATAGAAGACTTTACCTTTAAATCGGGTAACTTATTTTGATTTGAGAAAAAATGATTTCACTAATTGACTTCATCCAATGGTAAGGCTAACAAAAATCATTGAATGATGTTGGGTTATTATATGATCAGATTTTGTATGATTCATGGGGCTTGAGAGGTGTGAGTAAGAGGGTATAGTAGGTGGCCTTTTATAAGATGGAGGAGGGGCACTTTAGGAAAGTCCTAAGATATTATTTCATTATAAAATTATATTCGGTTTAAAAAGGTTCCAAACTAATTTATTTCAAAGATAATATTATTTTAGGTGGACATCCTCTTTACCAATAGGATTTAGGAATATTTAGGTCACAAAAGTAACCTTATCATTTAGCTTTAAGCTTTAGATAAAAACATTAACTCTTACCTTTTCTTCTTGTAATATTATAATATATGGTAACTGTAGTTACTGTAAAATGACAAGAGAACCATGAGTGGATATTTAATGTTATTTATAACATTATATAAGTTATTTGGCCCAATATTATATTTTTAATAATATTATATCATTTAATAAAATATTATTTGTTTTAAAAACACATTTATGTCCATTTTGACAGTATTTGGTGATTGATTATTGTTAAAGTCATAAAAACATGATTACTTCAAACCAAAGGAATTAAATTAGAGATAATATGTCATAATCAACCAAAAATTTATTTTATGTCATTAGTTATGGAAAATTATATTTATTTTAATATTTATAATATCATTTATTTGAATCATTCATTAATTAGGTAATCACGACATCCTCTTTGTGTCGTGAAAAAATTTAGTTATTAAATTCCTAGAAAATATAAGTAAATTATCATTATGAATGAAATATTTTTGTTTTTATAATGACTATTTATAGTTTATTTTATCAATTATATAACCCCATATAATTTTTTTAATAAAATATACATGTTTATGTTACATTTCTCTTCACTTTAAATTAATTTTTATAACATGTCATTATTACACCCAATTGGCTCCATGGGGTCCCCAAATCGACCCAAGAATGTCCAAGGATTGAAATGTCTTACCAATAGTATTTTTTCATGGCTTAAGGTAGTTTCATATTAATATAATATTATTTATTATCCTTATTTACCTCATTCAGCCTTTAGCCATGGTAAATAAAATATTTATTGATTTTAATATTCATAATGTCTAAAAATAAAAGGTATATATTCACAAAATTTCTGAATTTATGATTAACAATATGGAATCCTTTTTTCCAAATTAAGACTACATAATTTTCAGTAATTAATTAAAAATTAATTCCTGTTGTCAAAACCAAAAAGACGGTTTTTATGAAGTAATAACTATCAAACAATTGACCTGTGTTTATATCCAATGTAAAAGTGAAATTACTTACAGTGAACATAATTGGATTATATGATACAAACATAACAAAATTACAATATAAAACCAAATAAATTAAAATCTTACAACATAAAAAAATTAGATTAAAACGTATTTTTGACATAAAAATTTAGCATTTGTCATTATTTATTTAAAAAACATTATTTATCAAAAAAAATACACAAAATTAATCCAATGTAAATTTTGATGTTGTGATTCTGAATAATAATTTTATTCTTTCACATATAACATATAAAAGTTACACAAAAAATATTTAAAAAATGTTTTCCATCCAAATGAGGTAAAATGACCATTCGAAAATATTAGAGTATTTGATGCATAAAATCATATTCAATCTTATTTTCAGCCTCCAAAATTTATTGGATAAATGTAAAAACAATTATCGAACATTTATAATAATATTATTGTTAGTTATATTAATTTCAACCAATACAAAAACTATGCTATAACTACCATTTAAAACAATAATATTACTATATTATTTTTCTATAGAACTCAATGTGGTGTGAAACATAAGATTTCAAAGAAACACGTTGTTGCGTGTTGAGTACGCTATCAGAAAATAATGTCCTCTATTAAATAAAATTAATATCTTCTTCAAAAATATTAATATAAATAAAAAAGTATTATTCTATAAATACTAGTGTAGTTACATACTTCCCCCTTTTGAAAATTGTGTCCTCACAATTTTATAATTGGGCTCGGAAATGTTATTGAAAATTCCACATTGAAAAAATAGTCAATTAAGCTATCACTTTAATGGAAATAAATAAAATTAAACATGTCATCTAAGATACCATATACTAGGATTCCATATAAGAAAACATAGATATAGAAGAAAAAATGATCTTGTTTTGATGGAGAGTGATAGAAAACATGATTAGGATAATGTTGACCACTAGAGTACCATAAACTTTTAATGGGTTAAAAATAGTTGATTACCCCATAGGAAAAGTAAATAGACAACATTTTTTTAGTTTATCTTCAAAATGTTGATTAATTTATTTATGGGTGTGGCTATGAACATAAGTAAATATAATTACATGATGTATTTCTAATTTATAAGAACAATTTCATACTTATAATATTTTCATAATGTGATTTACATCCCTAAGAATATCAATAAGTATAAAAGATAACATAAACAATAAATAATATTAATATCTTAAATCTAAGGTCCAAATGTAAAGGCATACTTCCACATTAAAAACATATAGAATCATTACACTAAAAAACTTTCCCAAAAATGTCATTAAAAACCTATTATCACATCACATAAATCCTTAGATGGTTTGTCTAAAACATTGAAAATATGGTTATACTTAAAAAAATTCTGGTCCCTCAGGAGATTCTATCACATCACCAAATGTATCAACATGAACTATAGTAGAAGAAAAATATTTTCACAAACATTTGTGTTTCCAATCATATTGATTTCCTCCCTATATAATTAACTTTGGACACTTATTTGTATAATTTCTGAACTCATTGTAGCTAAAGAATATTAATATAGATTAGTTATCTGTTATCTCATTATTGTACTATTTAAGACCCTTCTTTTCTAGTCACGAACCATGTGGCCAAACTTACCAATCTGGTAACACTTTCCAAATCCTAACATACATTGCCCAAAATGTATTTTAAGAGTCTTTAAAAACGTTTTGGTCTCACATCTAGAATTTTTAGTTAGTTTCTTCTCCATTTCATGGTGCCTTGATCGTTACTTACTCATATCATCTCAGGGAACAAAAGTTTCAAAAAACAGCATTTCAACTTTCTTAGAAAAACAAACCACTTTTTCAAAACATTTAAATTATCAGGAGGACAATGATCTTTGTAGACTAAGTTTCAATCCTGAGTAAAATTTATTATTTTTACTATAAATCTATCAAATAAAAATCAGTACATACCTGGACAATCTTGTGAAGTCCTCTTCACATGTGGAAATTGAATCATTATTATTTTACATTAATTCTAATAATTTCCTCCCCATCCTAAGCCAAAAAAACCATAGGGAAATATATCTTAAAGTAATTATCCATAAATTGTTCCCATTCCATGTCATTATGATGATTTTTATCCCTATAATCTTTAACTAATGACCACCATCAATAAGCTTCAAATTCAAATTGATAGATGGCTAGAGTTACCATTTGACATTATGAACATTCCATGACTTCAAATAACATCTCTAAGCTATTGATCCATCCTTCAGCTACCATTGGGTCAGGAAATACATTGAATAATCGAGGATGATGCCTAAAAATGTTCTACTACTAACATGGTTTTACGTTTTTGATCAAAATGATCTCATACATGGATACCAATACCATTTATAGCCTAAGTCAATAGCTCCATCACTACAAAAAATAATATTTTTTAAATTCTCACTACCTCATGTTGTTGATTTGAAAGGTTGTTTTCCTCTCTATTCCTTCCAATTATAGTTTTCCTATTCCCTCAAAGGAAAACCATTCTGAATAGACATAGTTTTGATGAAGCAATATTGTAATCTTAAAATACTATACCATTTCAGCTAAACCATAGTGTAAATTTCTATAATGGAAATCAATAAACAAAATCCTAACCTCTAATGTTATATATACTGACCTCTGATACAAACTATTATCCCCCAACCTTAAACGCTACATAATCTTGAGTTAGGTCATGAATAAACATTGAGGATATTTTCTGGATTAGAGCTTCAGAGAATTAGTCCATAACTATTAAATGAAAAAAAATAGAGAAATACAAAGCGAACACTTCCAATAATATCTGTTTCTTCCATAACAATAAAATAATCATAGTTTCTTTTCATGTTTAGTCATCATAACTTTTCATCGAATCCAACCTCGACTCTATTAACCCTTAAATCCTGTGAAAATATTTAAAAACCGGGATGATCAAAAAATGATCAGTAAGGGACATAAAAATGATGAAAACCCGTTAGTCTAGATAAAACCAGATAACCCATTCAATTTTCTTTGATAGTATTATAGAAAACATTTTCACATGAATAAAACGCATAATATTTCCTCAATGAAAACACTAAAACTAATAAAATAAATTTAAATCTCATTTAGGTGAGTTAGAGCATCATATACATAAAACCCTTTCAATCATTATTCAATTTGAATAGCCATATGGTTAACATTAAAATTGAAGATCCGTAATAAGGATCACTCGTATTATAATCTATATCATGCTCACTCGTGAGCTATTATGGGGCTCAACCATTCGTATAAGATATGTTGGGCTCACATGTGAGATATAATGGCTCAACCCTTCATATAAGATATATTGGGCTCACCCGTCTCATATAATTCTCAGGTACCTTTTCAAAAATAATACACGTTCATCCCAAACTGCTTTTTTAAAGATTATTCTAATTCTATATGAATAACATTTCTGTATAACAATCCCATTTCTATTTAAAAATCCCATTTTAAATAGAAATATTACCAAAAAATAAATAAGGGATTTAATTAAAATACATTAAGACATATTGATGATTCTCAATATCAAATAACAGTTATGATTTCAGAGAAGTCTTTAAAGCGAAATACATTAAAAAATATCATCTTTTTACATTTTTTAAATAATGTAAAATTCTTCGTATAAAAATATTTATTTTGAAAACATTTAATGCAATTATATATATACATAAAATGTACTTTATAATTATTTTATATATACATAAATAAATATGTAAATTAATATCATAAAGGCATATATTTGATAGTTAAATCTTTAAATGTTCAAGGTGTCCCTTACCACTTTGAACATTACATATTAATATTCAATAATTAATAAATAAAATTATTATAGATAAATTAAGGATATTAAATTTCATAGAGGTTTTATAAACACCTTAAAAAATAATATTGGTGGATATTATAAATAATTGGATCAATGAATGGAGATTGAGGCGAAGTCCATTATCTTGAGTATAAATTTTCTCATTCTTTCTTTATAACCCTAAAAAATAAACAAAGATTAATTTAAACTTGTTATAGAAACATTTAATGGTTTATTATTTCTTTTATATAACTTATTACGATTTTATTACAATTACATAATTATACAAGTTAATATTAGTCATTTTGTTGATATTTCGTACATGATTCAAAAAAGAATGTGTTTTGATGTAAAATATATAGGTAGTCAAAATTATATCATATCTAGAATTATAATAATTATTTAAATATTATATAAAACAATTATATATGTTTTTATAATATTACATAACATTTTGAGAGAATACATGAAATGCACCGTTCATGGAGACGGTATGTCGTGTGTATGCATAAACACTGCTTTCATTTGTTTTTTATATTAAAGGAATGAAACATAAATGATACATAATTATATTATAATTATAGAATATTATCTATTTTATATTAAATTAAATATTTTCATTAAATCCTTCAATTATATGTTCCATGTATGGAATGAACGAGTCATATCACTTTGAGGGGGTGGTAGTCTGTACTTACAGAAATGAAATTATCGTATTTCAAAATTATAGAAAAAATGAAGGTATGTTGTTAATAAAAATAATAGAGTCATAGAAAAATAGAAATATATTATATAAAATAAATAAATACATTGCCATCAGAATTTCCACCATGAGAGGTGGTTTGAGAAAAATTCAACAATCATTGTTTCGTGATGTAGTACTTCGCCGTACATCGAAACAGTATGTATGTATCAACTAGATAGAGGTGTGTGTAAGTTTAGTTAAAATACATATAATTATAAAATACCATTACATTAACGATACTATTTTTGTTATGAAATCAATGAATAAGAAGATCATTATCATCAGAGAAGGAAAATAAGGGAAAGGAACTTGAGAGAAGATATTACCTCTAAATTGGGAAACTTCTATTTATTTGAGCCAAAAGGCTTTCATGAATTTACTTCTTCCCAAAGTAAGGATTATAGGAGGAAGGGAGGGATATTGAGAATTTAATTTAACAGAATTTGGACAACACAAGGGGAGTTATAGGTGTTAGTAAGACGGTAGATGTGTTGGCCTTCTATAAGAGGGAGGAGGGGAACATTAAAGAAGTCTTGAAATATTATTTTATTATAAAATTATTTTCTGTTTTAGAAGGTCCCAAACTAATTTATTTCAAATAAATTATGATTTTGGGTCTACATCCATTCATAAAATTGGTTTTAGACATTTTTAGGTCACAAAAGTAACCTTATATTTTAGCTTTAACCCTAAGATAAGAACATTAACTCTTACCATGACTTCTTGTATTTTTATAATCCTTCTTAATTATAGTTTATATAAAATGTCAATAGAACCATAAGTAGGCTATTAATTACATTTTTAACATTATATAAGTTAGTTGGAAAATTCCTGGATTTTTAGGACTATTATATCATTTACTAAAATACTATTTTTTTTAAAACTCATTTATGTCAATTTTAACACAATTTCATAATTGATTTTTGTTAAAGTCGTAAAAACATGATTCCTTTGAACCGAAGGCATTATATAAAATTTAATATGTCAAAATAATTCATAAAATTCGTGTATAACACTAATTATTAATGTCATATATATTTTAATATTTATAATATCATTTATTTGAATCATTAATTAATAAGGTAATCAATAATTCATCATTGTGTCATACATAAATATATTTATTTAATTTCTAAATATTATAAAAAAAATACCATGATGTAATTTTTTTTTTCATTATAAGGACTATTTATAGTAGAAGATATATATTATATAATACCATATAAAAATCATTTAAGTAAAAGGTTTATGTTGATGTTATAGTTCTCCTTTAAATTTACTCTTATAACATGTCATTATCAAATCCAAGTGGCACAATGAGGTCCCCAAATCGACCCAAGGATGCCCATGGTCTGAAATATCTCATCCAATCGGACTTTGACACATGTTAGGGATGTTTTATGTTATTATAATATTATTTCATACTGGTATTTACCTGATTTACCCTTTACCCATGGTAAATAACATAATTACTAAAGTTACTATTCATAATGTATAAAAATAAAAGGTACATATTCAAAAAAATTGGAAGATTTGATTCCAAATATAGAATCCTTTTTCCCAAATTTAAAAAATTAATGTTGTAGTAATTATTTTAAAATTAATTTTTGTTGTCAAAACCAAAAATGGGGTTTTTAAGAAGTAATAACTATCAGAATAATGACACGTGTTTATATTTATTTTAATTGTGAAATTACTCAAAATTATGAAAATTTATTTAAATGATAAAAAAATAATCCAATTAAAATTTAAAACCAATTAAAATTACAATTTAACTATATAAAAAATTAGATTATAAGGAAGTTTCGACTTAAAAATGTGGTATTTTTCACTATTCAATAAAAATGAACATTATCAAACAATTACAAAAAATTTATCGAAAGTAAATTTTGATATCCCGGTTCTAAAGAATAAGTATATTTTCCAAATTTAATATATAAAACTGACAAAAAGTACATTTTAAAATTGTTCTCAATCAAAATGAGGTAAAACGACCTTTTAAAAATATTAGAGTATTTCATACTTAAAATCAGATTCATTCAAATTTAATGCATATAAAATTTATTAGATAAATGAAAATACATTTATAAAACATTTATAATCATATTTTATTCAGTAATATTCATTCCAACTAATACAACAGTTAGGCGTTAACTACCATTTCATATAATAATAATATTATATTTCTTTTGGTATAACTCAAAGTTGTGTGAAACATAAGATTTCAAAGAAACTTGTTGTTGCGAGTCGAGTACGCTATCTAACAGACTATCCTATTTAACATAAAATTAATATATTATTCAAAAATATTAATAGAAATGAAAAAATATTATTCTCTAAACACAAGGGTTATTACAAATAACACAGTAAAACATATTTTTTTTCCAACAATCTGTGTAAGCTAAAAAGGTATCATGCTAGAGATAAATAATCTGTGTTAATTGATGTAATAATAAAAACATAGTCTTAAAAAGGTGTCTCGTGGAAGTGTCTCACAATATAGACATGTGGATTTGATGAATAGAAGAGATTTTCATGATCCCCATGGAGATAATATAGTATATCAATCTTTATGAAAAGAAATAATACGCTGGATTGACATAAAAATTAGAAATATTCATGTTGGGGACATGGGGAGTGGTCTCACGATGGATTCTTGTGAAAAAATCTCACAGAGAAGTCTCTCAAATGAGTTTTGTGCAGGGGTTACAGTCTATGATTTATAGCCTTGGGAAAAGGTTTTTGTCGCTAATTTGTTGAAACAACATGATAATGCCACACTCAATTGGGAAGTTTTTAAAAAAGATATTTAGAATAATATACAGGAGGAGTAGTTTGTTAATGTTAGTAGAGATAAGAGTGAGATTTTAAATTGTGAATGATTTCAATCCTTGTGTGACAGTGAGTCAACATTGAATATGATAAAAAATGTTTTTTAGTGTATTTGGTAAATAATAAAATTTCCATTATACCCTCCTTGAACATTACCTATTGAGATTGAACCATTTAATATTTATGTGTCCTATGCATGATATAATTTTTATTTATTATCTTCTTTGGGAAAGAGAGAGAATAATAATTTTCTTAATGATGAAACCATATCCAAAGAGATAGTTTTTAATACGGTCATACCCTTATTCCCCACTATGGTATTTAAAATAGTTAGGATAGTAAATTGTAACAAGGAAAATGGATAAAGTCATTGTTTATATCTCAACAAATTCAATAGATTTGGTTATTTACAAATGGATTTAAATCTTTGATGGAAATCATTTGGAGCTATGGAAGAATATGATGCATCCCTAATTTCTATAGTTTCTTACTGTTGTGTTTATATCATTAATTTAGGATATTCTTTTATTATTTATTGTGGATAAATATTAATTGTGTATTTATGGGAATTAGTTTATGAATACATATAAATTAATTACATTGGAAGATCTTTATCTAACATAATCAACATGATGGTGATGTCTTTTAATCCATCAAATTCCATGAGTAAAAATATACTAAATATCTATGATGATAATTCCAATGTTTGAGAATATAAATTGTAGGTTTTTTGGAATAAATATCATGGCATTAGAATAAATCCAAATGAGTCTATTTGTGTGTTCTTTGATTAGGTGAATGTTGTTCTGGAAGACATATGTGATATTGAAGAAATTCTATATGATGTCAATATTGTTAAGCACATCTTGATAAGAATTAAACCTTACTTCAATCTAACGGTTTCTTTAAATGAGGATAGATATCCAAATATAATGACATTGGATAGCTAGCAAATTAATCTTTTACAACACAAAAAGAAAAATGATGTTAATGAGTCTGTGAAAATGGTAATTTTAAAGAGGTGTCATTCTGACCCATGTAAAAGATGACTATATAATTATCTCACGAAGAAGATATTGTGGACATGTTCATTTAATTTCAATCCTATAAACTAAAAAGGAGAAAATTAATGTTTCAAGGGAACCATCCTCTTGCATTATTTTATTGTTAAAGGCTTGAAATATTATAGAAAATTGACCCAAGAATTTTCAAGATATTGTAAATGGTACAAAGAATGTTATGTGATTTTTATTTAGAAAGAATAATATATTTTCACTTGAAGATGACATATCAAGAGAATATTTGTAAAGGAAGATATAAGACTTCAAGTAACATTAAGAATCTATTATGGATTAAATTTTTGGAAATTCCCAGACAAGGGAAGCATGATATGGTGTTGAAGGATATGTTAAAGTAAGAGATTCTATTTAGGAATAATTAGATGTTTAACATGAGTATATTGATGTTTGGAGATGATAAAAATAATTTGTGAAGATTTTTCGTGATGCCAAACTCAATATGAATGAATATGAATAAGATAAATCATATCTGAAATATGAAAATGAAAATCTCATATATAAAAATCCAGATAACTCAGAGACATTCATTGATTAAAAACTCAATGTTGAATAATATATCAACTTCATTGATATTATGACTAACACTACAAACAACATCATCAAATCAATAAATGAACATGAGGAGGATCTTTCCAAACTATGAATAAAGGGAGATGATGATAGGAAAATTTTGTTTCCTAATAATATATTGCGAATATAGCTTCCACTGAAAACATAAAAAGTGAAGTTACAATTTAAATGAACATAAAAATTGTTAAAGGTATTTTTAGAGAACAAAATGAAACATCATAATGACACATTTGGTTTGAGAGTTAATAAAAAATAGAAGGTAGTAATGGTTTACATCAGGAATCAAGATCCCACATAAAATATGTAGACTAATTTGGGATGATTCAAAATCAAACAATTTTAAAATATAAAGGGTTGATCAGGGGTATATAATGACAGTATAAGAATACAGATCATATCATGTGTTATTTCTATGAAAATATAGGTCATTCTCAAAATTTATATTCCATATCAAATAGGAATTCATGTGATAATGTCCAAACAAGTTATTCAAAATAAAGTTTTTATTCATGAAATGGATTTGGATGTCACTATTTTTGGTGTAGAGGATTCAAAATGCAGATAGATATTTCTTGTTAAAAATTATGGTTAATGTTATTTAGAAGACTCAAAGAGGTTGAATTTAGCATCTCATGGGATCAAAAAAAAGTTGAGAATGAAAGATAAATTTAAATATTTATAAGGTGAGGGTGGAAAATCATACTTTACTAAAAATCATGAATATTAGTTAGAATCGCGTAAAAATTCAAATATATGGACTTGAAAAAAAAAGAGTTGAGTAGTATGTGGTTGTATAAATAGCCATAGAATTATAAGGTTATATAGTAGTATTTATCATTGGTAATGGATGTACCTCCAATTTTATAGGAAATAAGGATCTAGTTACAATAATTTAGTGTAATAATGATGGTATTGTAATATTTGAAAATGAAGAATGCCTGATGATTATTGGCTCTAAAAAAGCCATGTTTGTAGGTAATGACGTGAGATGTAAAAAATTATATGGTTATTGATAGTCTCATACAGAATCCACTAAATTTTAGTGAACTTTGCATCTCAAGAAATTCTATAAGTTGTACACAAATTTTGTTTATTATCATGTTAAATGATGTTGTAGTTTCTTCAAAAAACACACAAAGGAAATATATACCTTATGAATAGAGAATAAGAAATATGTATTATATCCAAGGAAGAGGATAATAGGTTGTGGAATAAATTTCATGGCCATTTTATTCAACCATATTTGAAAATTTTGGTTAAATTATATCCTTTGCAGAATCTCTTTATGTTATCATGTAATCATAATCATGAGTGCAATGCATCCAAACAAGGTAAGATTACAAGAAATATGTATAATGTGTAAGATAAATGGTCAAAAAAGTATAATAACCAGAACATATTGATATATTTTCCCTATTTTACTAATAAATATTAATGATAAGAGATATTACATGATTTTATTTTATGATTTTTGAAGAATTTCATGGGTTCCAATTCTCAAACTAAAGTACAGGGTGTCCAGTTTTATAACACATTATATAAGGGATGATAAAAGGACTCTAAATTAAAAAATATGAAAGGTCTAAAAATACAATGGAAAAAAATTCACAGTAATGAAACGGGAGGATTATCTTTAGAAACATTGGATAAGCAGCGACATTTTAGTTGTAATAACTCCATAGAAAAATAGAGTAGTGGATAGAAAGAAAATGGATAATCAACAACATGGTGAAAAATATTCTTATTAACAAAGTCCATCTATATATTATGAAGAATGAAGTAGTGTTGAAATCATTGCACATATCCAATAAATCCCTATTGTGTCCAATGGAAGACAACAAACAAAACTAGTTTCGGTATGCAATTCTACTGATATTAAAGTAATTTCGAGTCTCATAACTAAGTGATCTACTCTATATAATTAAAAATATATTTATTTTTAATCACATTGAGAGGAATTGGAATTACATGGATACTTATGAAAAATGAAAGCATATAAATGATTTTATAAGTGGAAGGTAAAAGAAATATGGAGAAATAAGTGTTTTATTAAGTAAAAATATAAGAATCAAAAATGAATTTGTCAATAGTATCTAGAGGATAGTGATGAATAGGATTGTAAAATAGGGGTATTGAAAGTACCATAGATGGATTCAAATTAAGATTTAGATGTTGACAAGAAAAAACTTGTAATAAAATCAAAGTGTCAAGCCATGATATATAGACATTATATCATTGGGGATTAGAAAACACTAGTTCAGATGATGAGATGAAGACTCTATAACAAGAATCCTTCTAATAATAATTATATCCAATGATTTTCAAAGAATCTTCAAGAGATAAGAAATGGGTTCATGTAAGGAATTAATTTCCTTTCCAAATGGAAAACTGTAACACCCCAAGCTTCCATGGTACACTTCTCTTTGAATAATACAGTAGCGTGTGTTTTATGCAACTTCGAGTTCTAACACACACCTCAACCAATCAAATAACCGTTATGAATAGTAATACCTAATTTTTGAAATTTTATTAATTTTATCTTGCCAAATGGACTTAGTTTTTGGATTCGGAATACCGAAATTAGCCTATGTTGAATTTTTGGTATTTTTCTAAGAACATCCAATTTGTTTTGAATAATGAAAAATACTTAAAAAAATCATTTTTAATAAAAATAATTTATAGTGATAAATTATACTATTAAGTGGTTTTAAATTATAATTAGAATATATTTTTACCGTTTAATCCAATGGTGGTCATTAGAATTAATTTCTCTTTGAAATAGGACATAAACAACTGTCAATCTTTTTATATATATTGTTTCTTAAAAACATGCTATTTGTTGTGACAGCTGGAATTAATTATGAAATTAATTAATGAAACTTATATGTTTGGAATTTTTTAAAATATAAATCATTTTTGAATTCAGAATATCAATTAATTCTTAGGGTGAAATTTTGGCATTGTTCTGAAAAACATCAATTTTTGATGAATAGTGAAACCACTAAGTGGTAGTTAAAAAACTGATTTTTCATTTAAATGAAACATTACCACTTCTGTGATTTGATTTTCAAAAATCCGACATACGTGGTTGTCATTAAGAAGTAAAATGTTGTTCAATGGGATTAAAATAATTTTTTGGTGAATAGTATCATTTAAGTTTAATTAATCGCGATTAAAGCTAATTTGTGAAATTTAAGGTAAATATAATGTTATAATAATAGTAAATGACCTTGACACTTGTCATACCCCTATTGGATGAGTCATTTACGACCAATACAAACCATGGGTCAACTTGGGGACCCCTTGGAGACACTTTGGTAGGGAAATGACATTAAAAACGTTTTATTTAATGTTAAAATAAAAATGTCACAAACATGAGTTGTTTTACTAAAAAAAAATTAAATGGGGTTATACAAGTCTTATTTTTTACTATAAATATTAATTAGAAAGATAAAAATATTTAATAAATCATTATATTTGTTTTATAATTTTTAGACATTAAATAAAGTAAATTATATATGGCACCTTGATGATGCAGCGATTACCCCATTAATTAAAGATTTAAATAAAATGAAAAGATAATGTAAAATCTAAGCCTTACACTTGTCAAAAACCTATTGGATGAGTATATTCCTAACACTTATCACCTTATATTCGAAATATATAAGTGTGGGACCTTTATAATCCGAAAAAGCATTTCATACTAAAGTATCATTTCAATCTTTACAAGAGTGACCCTTCTCTTCTCTTATAAAAGGCCCCCACCACTACCACCTTACTCACACCATAAAAGCCTTTTGGCTCAGACAAACTCTCCCAAAATACTCTCTCAACATTCCTCCCTTACTCTTGGAAGCCTAAAATTGGGCAGAATCCTTCCCAAGGAAGCCTTTGGATCAAATCAAAAAGAGTTACCCGATTTTAAGGTAATGTCTTCTCTAATGTTGTTTTGTATTATTTTGCTTCTCCAACCCCTTAAACTCTTTTTATTCATTTCCTTAGTACCAACACCAGTATATAAAATATACTAGGATGTTTTTATAATGAGTATTGTAGCTACACTTAGACACACCTACATCTGATGGTTAAAGAACATACGATTTCTGTGGATGGTGAATTTCTGCCTCACGAAACGATGATTGTTCAAAACTCATATAACACCTTCAAAGGTGGCCATTAAGATGTCACTATATTTGTATATCATATATAATATGTTTATGTTTTACTTAAGTTTCTGAATTTTTCATTTATGGCATAAATTTATGGTTTCCATTATGGGTAAACGCGATATTTTCATTTTAGGAAGTGCGGACTACCGCCCCCTCAAAGTGATTTGAATCGTTAATGCCATATGTGGGATGTATAAATTATGGAGTAAATGATATTATATATGATATTATACTGGAATTATAATAAACCTTTATACTATTATGATTTAATTCCATTAAATACGAAATATAAATTAATGTAGTGTTCATGCGTACGTATGGCTTACTGTCTCCATGAACGGTGCATTTCATTTCTTACCTCTAAATGTTATGTAATATTGTAAATTAATGTATATGTTGGATATATATGATATATATGATATATACATCATGAATATAATTCTTGATATAATGGATATTTCACCACATGAACAACTTGTAATTATAAGAAGTTTATTTTTGACTCAAGTACCAATGATCGACAAAATGACCATTATTAACATAAATAATTACATAATGTTCATAACATGGTAATAAGTGATATAAAAGGAATAATGAACATGAAAAAGGATCTTAAGTAAATATATATTAACTCTAGTTTATTATTCAGGAGGTTAAATAACGATCGAGTCAAGTCAGACACGAGGTAAGGAAACTTCTTAACCCAATTTCTATTCTTTGGGTTAATCTCCTACTTTCAAATTATGTCATGATATTATTATCTCCTATCTTGTATTTGTACTTTATTTATGTTTACTTATAGTGAATATACACATAATAGATCTACTTTATTTATAAAAAATGATCTTTGTAAGGTTCTTCATCTCAATATCCTTTCATTGAGGCATATTTTGTTTTATACACAACTTTCTTTTATACGGTGTATAAACCCCTTTGAATTTTATGTTTATTCAAAAGGAATCTTTTTTATACGAATATTTTTACTAAATGAATATAAGAGAATGTTTTTATTTCCTTACATATGCGGAGTCAAAGACTTCTCCGCCGCCGTGACCATTATTTGAGTTTCGGCTTCTTCTACAAATTATAGTTTTTTTAAAATGAAAAATAAATACAAAGTTTTTATTTTATTTTATTCTGGTATTGAAAATGGTTTTGAAAATGTTTTTATTATATCAATGTGTTTTATTGATATCCTGTGATTGAAATATGGAAATTTTATGTTTCCTTTATGCATGTTTTATGTGATACGATTATGTTATGGTTTATGATATGTTTAAACCTATTCATATGAGGAATGCATTGGACTTAATAAGTGACGGGTGGAGCCTGCTATAGCTCCTCGATGCATCAGTAGGTCTCATGAGACAAACTAGTGTCTTGGCACGAGGCCTTGGATACGTGGTTATGATAGTCTGGCATTAAGCATTCCATCATTATGAAAGTGGTTATTGATATTTCATGTGATTATTCGACTAGTAGAATATCCATGTGAGTAAGTAAATGGAATTATTTAATTTTATTTTTTCCATATTATGTTGATGTTCAAGTTTAAAAAGGATTTTGTTTTAGTTATACATTGCCTTAAATGTTAATGTTTCTTTATGAAAGCTTCTGCAATATTGTTATCCTTACTGAGAATATGAGCTCACCCCTTTCAATGTTTTAATATTTTCTAGGATGTGAAGAAGTATTTTATGAATGACCTACAGGGATAGTCTGAAGGGGATAGAAGTGTGGACTATGGACACTATGTTATTGTGATGTTTCACTTTATGATGTAACGTAACATTTATGAATGTATCTAGTGTTTCCAAGGCTACTAAACTAATAGGTCTTTAGAGACTTGATCTTTTGTGATCATGCCATTGTTACGCAATAATTCACCGATGATGGGTAACTGGGGTTGGGGTGTTACAGTTGGTATCAAAGGCAGTTTAGTACTAACATTGGAAGATGGATTTAGATAAACTCTGATCAGAGAACATACCCAAAGATAGACTTTGAGGATTATTAAAGAAGAACTTCCTAGAATTTTGGTATTATAGAGATGTTGTGAGTTTTCCAAGCAATACATCCCTGTCTGGATACGAGCAGGTAGTGGCGGCTCTGGCACAGATGTACCTTGGGGTAAAACCCGAAAACACCGCTTTGAGCTAGACTCGAACGGGAACTGGTGCACGACAACGGGCCTTGCTGCACTCTTTGTTACGACACTCCCGGGGGATATGCTTAGGATAATTTTCATTTTCCTTAAAAAACACTATGAAGGGTTATGAGTATATACTTCCTCAACGAAAACATTTTTATGGATTATATCCATAAATAGTTCAATTTATGTTTAGTATTTTACAAGTATGGAATTGTGTATTTTGATTCATAAACTAATCTAGTTTATGCCATTGTTTAGAAATGGAACCTAGTGGAAGTAATGGAAACTGTATCAATGCACGCACTCCGGGTAGGGATTTTCCTCCTGCTCAAGATAATTATTGTGGATCTGATGTTACAACTGGTGCTGATCAACTTATTACCATAATGGGACAACTCACTCAGGTTATGAAAAATAACATTACTCGTATGGAGAACCCTGATCCGCAACATGGAGGATCAATGTTAGACCGCTTCATGAGGAAACAACCACCAACATTTAATGGGGGTACAAATCCATTAGTATCTAAGCAATGAATAAACTCCTTAGAAAAAATATTCCATGACTTGGGGAGTAGCGAAAGGGAGAAGGTTGTCATGGCAGTCTACCGCCTCACTGGAGATGCCGATCAATGGTGGTCGCTGATTCAAAACACAAAGGAAGATGAAGAAGTATCAAACATGTAATGGAGAGAGTTAAAAGATCTTTTCATAGTAAAATACATTCCACATGACCATCGAGCAGATATAGAAAGAAAATTTCTGAGTCTGAGGCAGAAGGAGGATGAGAATGTTGCAAAGAATGAGGCTAACTTTACAAGGTTATGGAGGCATGCTGCAGATTATATACGTAACCCAAGAAGTAAGATTTATCGTTTCTTTGGTGGGTTAAACCCATTTCTCTGTCGAGCATTAGTCTCACAAACATTCTCGTCATACGAAGATATCATCTCGTGTGATATCAAGACGGAAAAGGATTTCTATAAGTCTTATGAATTTAAAGCAAATCAAGAAAATAAGAGATCTTCTGATCAATCTGGAAATGGAAATAAGGGGAATAAGGGAAGAGTTGAATATCAGTCTTGTAGTAAATGTGGAAAGAAACACCCTGGTACTTTCATCAAGGGAATGAGAGTCTGTTACAAGTGTGGTGAAAAGGCCACCAAGCTCATGATTGTAAGGGAAAGAAAGTTGATGTCAATGTGGAATGCTATAATTTTAGAGAGATGGGACATTATGCAAATGAATGTCCTCTGCTTCAGGGGAACATACCTCAGAAGAGGCCAAGGGATCAAGGCCAAGCTTATGCTATCACTACTGCTGAGGTTGAAACTCCGAAAGACATGGTGGCAGGTAATTTAATGGTTTCATCAAGTTTAGCAAATGCATTATTTGATTCTGGATCATCACATTGTTTCATATCTTGCCAGTTTTCTAAGAAAATTAGATATTTCCAATTTGATTTGACAAGATAATTGTAAGTAAAAACTCCTAAGGGAAGTATTATTGTAACAAAGTTTTGTGAATCAGTCCCCATTAGAGCGCATAATTGTTCTTTATCCGCTGATCTCTTTGTCATACCTATGATTGAGTTTGATATAATCCTTGGTATGGATTGGCTTTCAGACTATGATGCCACGATTTATTGTAAGAATAATGAGGTTACGATTTTTGATGATGATGATAGGAACACCTTATATTTAGAGCATAATCGTCACCACCTAATTCTTATTTAGACCCACCCCCAGTAGCTCAACTAAATTCAATTATTGGGGAGGAAGAGAATGAAATGACTAAGGGCAAGGAAAGGAATGTTCAAAGAGAGGATGTACCTATTGTGAACGAATATGAAGATGTGTTTCTGGAAGATTTACCTGGACATCCTCCCGAATGAGAAGTTGAGTTTTCCATTGATTTAATTCCTCGATCAAGGCCTATATCGAAGACCCCTTATAGGATGGCCACTGTGGAATTAGTTGAACTAAAGAAACAACTAGAGTAATTGAGTAATAAGGGATTTATTCTCCCTATTGTTTCTCCATGGGGATCCTCTGTCCATTTTGTTAAGAAGAAAGATGGATCTATGAGGTTGTGTATTGACTACAGGGAGATCAATGCTATAACAATAAAGAACAAGTATCCCCTACCTCGCATTGATGATTTATTTGACCAATTTCATGGAGCTCAATACTTTTCAATGATTGACCTTTGATATGGATACCATCAGTTGTGTGTGAAGAAGGAAGACATTCCGAAGACAGCATTTCGAACAAGGTACGGGCATTACGAGTTTACAGTAATGCCTTTTTGATTGACCAATGCACCTTATATATTCATGGATCTAATGAATAAAGTTTTCAAGGAATATCTAGATGATTTTTTGGTGGTATTTATTGATGACATATTGGTGTACTCAAAAAAATATGAAGATCATGAAAATCACTGGCACATTATCTTTAAGACTCTTAGAAGGCATGAATTATATGGGAACTTTAGCAAGTATGAATTCTGGCTTCATGTGATTTCCTTTCTTGGCCACATTGTCTTTAAGGAGGGAATTTCCATTGATCATTCTAAGACCAAGGCAATCCCATAATGGCCAGCACCAACGAGTATAATTGAGGTACACAGCTTTATTGGTTTGGAAGGTTATTATCAACGTTTTGTCCAGAATTTTGCCCGATTGGCTAACCCATTAACGAAGCTCACACGTAAAGGGGTTAAATTTGTCTGGAAAAAAGAGTTTCAAGAATGTTTTTGAAGAACTGAAGAGAAGATTAGTCAATTCTCTTATATTGTCTCTACCATCAGGGAATGATGGGTTCCTTATTTATAGTGATGCATCAATGAAAGGACATGGTTGTGTCCTTATGTAGAATGATAGGGTTATTGATTATGCATCATGACAACTACAAATTCATTAGCAGAACTATCCTACTCATGATCTCGAGTTAGCTTCTGTAATATTTGCCTTGAAGATATGGAGACATTATCTCTATGATGAAAAATGTGAGATATATACCGATCACAAGAGTTTGAGATATATTTTCTCACAAAAAGAACTCAACATGAGGCAAAGGCGATGGCTTGAACAACTCAAGGATTATGATTGCACGATACACTACCACCCAGGGAAGGAAAATAAGGTTGCAGATGCTTTGATTAGAAAAATCATGGAGTTTTGAACATGATGAGAGTAGAAAGGGATCCTATTTTCATGGATCTAGTAAAGATGTATATGGGAATCACCATGGAGGGTGAAACATCAAAAAAATTTCAAATGGTTTCCAAACCATCTTTACTAGAAAGGATAAAGTGTTCTCAGGCCAAAGATGAAGAGTTGAAAAAGAAGATTAAAGCTTTGAATGATGGGTGATTGAGTGACTTTGTGTATGAAGATGGAATTTTGAAATTTGGGAGGAGACTTTGTGTTCCCGATATACCTAATTTAAAGAGGGAATTGTTGGATGATTCTCATAGCTCCAATTTCTCTATACACCCTGGGAGCACAAAAATGTATAGTGATTTAAAGGGACATTTTTGGTGGGACAACATGAAGAGGGAGATTGCTGATTTTGTGTCAATATGTATGGTTTGTCAACAAGTGAAAGTCGGAAGGCAACTGCCTGGTGGAGTATTGCAACCTCTTCCCATACCTGAGTGGAAATGGGATAATATTAGGATGGATTTGGCCATGGGACTACCAAAGACTCCTAGATGAAATGATGCAATATGGGTCATTATTGATCGTCTCACGAAGTCAGCACATTTTCCTGCTATAAGGAAAGATCTAACACTTTAACGTCTAGAAAGACTGTATATTAATGAAGTTGTGAGACTTCATGGAGTACCCCTGTCGATTGTCTCGGTTCATGATCCTTTTTTTACATCAAGATTCTGGAAAATTATTCAGAAGGCCTTGGATACTAAACTTCGTTTGAGTATTGCTTACCACCCACAAATAGATAGACAATCATAAAGAACTATTAAAACCTTAGAAGACATGTTGAGATCATGCTCACTTGACTTTCAAGGAATGTAGGATCAATATTTACCTCTGGTAGAATTTTCCTATAACAATAGCTTCCATTCAAATATTCAGATGGCACCATATGAAGCGTTATACGGAAAAAGATGTCGCACACCAACCTGTTGGGATGACGTTGGTGAAAGAAAACTTGTAGGCCGAGAACTGGTGGAGGAAACAATGGAAAAGGTGAAAGTAATCCAAAACCACACCAAAGCATCTCAAAGTAGGCAGAAGAGCTATGTCGAAAACCAAAGAAAGGATTTGGAATTTCAGGTAGGAGATCATGTTTTCTTGAAGGTATCTCCATGTAAGGGAGTTATACGTTTCGGTAAGAAGGGTAAATTGAGTCCCAGGTACATCGGACCCTTTGAAATTCTAGAATGCATTGGGGTTGTAGCGTACCGTTTGGCAATGCCGCCAAGTCTGTTCAAAGTTTAAGATGTATTCCACGTATCAATGTTGAGAAAATACAAGCCTGACCCAACGCATGTACTCACCTATGAGGAATTAGAACTAGAACCCGATCTGTCTTATTGCGAAGAGACCATCAGGATTCTTGATACAGGAGAACAAGTGATGAGAAACCGGACGACTCATCTGGTAAAAGTTCTATGGAGAAACCATAAGATGGAGGAGGCAACGTGGGAACCCGAGGAACATATGATGAAGAATCACCCGAGTCTATTTATACAGTGATATTATATGAAATTTTGAGGACGAAATTATTGGAAGGAGGGGAGAATGTAACACCCCAAGCTTCTATGGCACACTTCTCTTTGAATAATACAGTAGCGTGTGTTGTATGAAACTTCGAGTTCTAACACACACCACAACCAATCAAAGTAGCCGTTATGAATAGTAGGACCTAATTTTTGAAATTTTATTAATTTTATCTTGCCAAATGGACTTCTGTTTTGGATTCGGAATACTGAAATGAGCCTATGTTGAATTTTTGGTATTTTTCTGAAAACTTCCAATTTGTTTTGAATAGTGAAAAATACTTAAAAACAACTTTTTTAATCAAAATAATTTATAGTGATAAATTATACTATTGAGTGGTTTTAAAGTATATTTAGAATATATTTTTACCATTTTATCCAATGGTGGTCATTATAATTAAT
Source organism: Viscum album (assembly GCA_963277665.1). NCBI lineage: Eukaryota > Viridiplantae > Streptophyta > Magnoliopsida > Santalales > Viscaceae > Viscum > Viscum album. The sequence goes on along the minus strand of OY728134.1, from coordinate 1,390,141,777 downwards.
TTCACTTTGAAATTGGACATAAACAATTGTCAATCTTATGATATATATTGTTTCTTAAAAACACGCTATTTGTTGTGACAACAGGAATTAATTATGAAATTAATTAATGCAACTTATATGTTTGGAATTTTTTCAAATAGACAACATTTTTGAATTCGGAATATCAATTACAGCTTAGGGTGAAATTTTGGCATTGTTCTGAAAAACTTCAATTTTTTATGAATAGTGAAACCACTAAGTGGTAGTTAAAAACTGATTTTTCGTTTAAATGAAACATTACCACTTCTGTGATTTGATTTTAAAAAATACGACATACATGGTTGTCATTAGGATGTAAAACGTGGTTCAATGGGATTAAAATAATTTTTCGGTGAATAGTAACATTTATGTTTAATTAATCACGATTAAAGGTAATTAGTGAAATTTAAGGTAAATATAATGTTATAATAATAGGAAATGACCATGAAACTTGTCCTACACATATTGGATGAGTCATGGACGACCAAGAAAAACCATGGGTCAACTTGGGGACCCCATGAAGCCACTTTGGTATGGAAATGACATTAAAAACTTTTTATTTAATGTTAAAATAAAAATGTCACAAACATGAGTTGTTTTACTAAAACAATTTTTAAATGGGGTTATACAAGTCATATTATTGACTATAAACATTCATTAGAAATCTAAAAATATTTCCTACATCATGATATTTTTTTTATAATTTTAGACTTTAAATAAATTAAATTATTTATGACACCATGATGGTGCAATGATTACCTCATTAATTAACGATTTAAATAAAATGAAAAGATAATGTAAAATCTAAGACTTACATTTGTCAAAAACCAATTGGATGAGTATATTTAGAACCCTTCTCACCCTATATTCGAAATATATATGTGTGGGACCTTTAAATTCCGAAAAATCATTTCATAATAAAGTAACATTTCAATCTTTCCAAGAGTGCCCCTTCTCTGCTCTTATAAAAGGCCCCCACCACTACCACCTTACTCACACATTCGAAGCCTTTTGGCTCGGCCAACCTCTGCCCAAATACTCTCTCAACTTTTCTCCCTTACTCTTAGAAGCCTCACTTTGGGCAGAAGTCTTCCCAAGGATGCCTTTGGATCAAATCAAAAAGAGTTACCCGATTTTAAGGTAATGTCTTCTCTAATGTTGTTTTGTATTATTTTGTTTTTCCAACCCCTTAAACTCTTTTTATTCCATTCATTTGTAACAAAACCAGTATCTAAAATATACTAGGATGTTTTTATAATGATTATTCTATCTAAACTTACACACACCTACATCTAATGGTTAAAGAACATACGGTCTCTGTGGATGGAGAATTTCTGCCTCACGAAACGATGATTGTTCAACACTCATATAACACCTTCAATGTTGTCCATTAAGATGTCACTATAATTATATATGATATATAATATGTTTATGTTTTACTTAAGATTCTGTATTGTTCATTTATTGTATACCTTTATGGTTTCCATTATGGGTAAATGCGATATTTTCATTTTCGGAAATGCGGACTACCGCCCCCTCAAAGTGATATGAATCGTTAATTCCATATGTGGGATGTATAAAGGATGGAGTAAATGATATTATATATGTTATTATACTGAATTATAATACAACTTTATACTATTATGATTTCATTCCATTAAATATGAAATAGAAATGAAAGTAGCGTTCATGTGTACGTACGGCTTACCGTCTCCATGAAAGGTGCATTTCATTTCTTACCTCTAAATGTTATGTAATATTATAAATGAATGTATATACTGGATATATATGATATATATGATATCTACATCAGGAATATAATTCTGGATATAATGGATATTTCACCACATGAACAACTTGTAATTATAAGAAGTTTTTTTTGACTCAAGTACCAAAGACTGAAAAAATGACCATTATTAACTTAAATAATTACATAATGTTCATAACATGGTAATAAGTGATATAAAAGGAATAATGAACGTGAAAAATGTTCTTATGTAAATAGAAATTAACTCTAGTTTATTATTCATGAGGTTAAAGAACGATCGAGTCAAGTCAGACACGAGGTAAGGGAACATCTTAACTCAATTTCTCTTCTTTGGGTTAATATCATACTTTCAAATTATGTCATGATATTATTATGTCCTATCTTGTATTTGTAATATATTTATGTGTACTTATAGTGAATACACATAATAGATCTAATTTATTTTAAAAAAATGATCTTTGTAATGGTCTTCGTCTCAATATCCTTTCATTGAGGCATATTTTGTGTATTACACAACTTTCTTTTATACGGTGTATAAACCCCTTTGACATTTACGTTTATTCAAAAGGAATATTTTTTATATGAAGTGTTTTACTAAATGAAAAAAGGGAATGTTTTTCTTTCCGTACATATGCGGCGACAACGTCTTCTCTGCCGTCGTGACCATTATTTAAGTTTCGGCTTCTTCTACAAGCCATAGTTTTTTTAAAATGAAAAATAAAAACAAAGTTTTAATTTTATTTTATTCTGGTATTGAAAATGGTATTGAAAATGTTTTTATTATATCAATGTGTTGTATTGATATATTGTGATTGAAATGTGGAAATGTTATGTTTCCATTATGCATGTTTATGTGATACGATTATGTTATAGTTTATGATATGTTTAAACCTATTCATATGTGGAATGAATTGGACTTAATAAGTGACTGGTGGATCCCGCTATAGCTCCTCGATGCATCGGTAGGTGTCATGAGACAAAATAGTGTCTTGGCACGAGGCCTTGACAAAATCTTATTTGTGGTCTTGGCACGAGGCCTTGGCTACGTGGTTATGATAGTCCGACATTATGCATTCCATCATTATGAAAGTGGTTATTGATATTGCATGTGATTATTCTACTAGTAGAATATCCATGTGAGTAAGTAAATGAAATTATTTAATTTTATTTTTTCCATATTATGATGAAGTTTAAGTTTAAAAAGGATTTTGTTTTAGTTATAAATTTCCTTAAATGTTAATGTTTTTTATGAAAGATTCCGCAATATTGTTATCCTTACTGAGCATCTGAGCTCACCCCTTTCAATGTTTTAATATTTTCCAGGATGTGAAGAAGTATTTTATGAATGACCTACTTGGATAGTCTGAAGGGGATAGAAGTGTGGACTATGGACACTATGTTATTATGATTTTTCACTTTATGATGTAATGTAACATATATGAATGTATCTAGTGTTTCCAAGGCTACTAAACTAATTGGTCTTTCGAGACTTGATCTTTTGTGATCATGCCATTGTTACGCAATAATGCACCGACTCTGGGTAACTGGGGTCGGGGCGTTAAAGTTGGTATCAGAGGCAGTTTAGTACTAACCTTGTATGCTAGATTTAGCTAAACTCTGATTAGAGAACATAGCCCAAAGATAGACATTGAGGATTACTATAGAAGAACGTACTAGAGTTTTGGTATTATAGAGATGTTGTGAGTTTTCCGAGCAATACATCCATGTCTGGATACGAGCAGGTAGAGGCGGCTCTGGCACGTATGTACCTAGGGGTAAAACCCGAAAACACCACTTTGATCTAGACTCGAACAGGAACTAGTGCACGACAACGGGCCTTGCTGCACTCTTGGTTACGACACTCCCGGGGGATATGCTTAGGATAATTCTCATTTTCTTTACAAACCACTATGAACGATTATGAGTATATAATTTCTCAAAGAAAACATTTTTATGGATTATATCCGTAAATAGTTCAATTTATGTTAAGTATTTTACAAGTATGGAAATATGTATTTTGATTCCTAAACTAATCTAGTTTATTCCATTTTTTAGAAATGGCGCCTAGTGGAAGGAATGGAAACTGTATCAATGCATGCACTCCGAGTAGGGATTGCCCTCATTCTCAAGATAATTATTATGGATCTGGAGATACAACTGGTGTTGATCAACTTATTACCATACCGGGACAAATCACTTAGGTTATGAATAATAACCTTACTCGTAGGGAGCACCCTAATCCGCAACGTGGAGGATCAATGTTAGACCGCTTAATGAGGCAACAACCACCAAAATTTAATGGGGGTACAAATCCATTAGTAGCAGAGCAATGGATAAAATCCTTAGAAAAAATATTCCATGCCTTGGGGAGTAGCGAAAGGGAGAAGGTTGTCATGGCATTCTATCGCCTCACTAGAGATGTCGATCAATGGTGGTCACTGATTCAAAATACAAAGGAAGATGAAGAAGTATCAAATATGGAATGGAGAGAGTTAAAAGATCTTTTCTTATAAAAGAAATTTCCACATTACCATCGAGTAGATATGGAAAGGATATTTCTGAGTCTGAGGCAGAAGGAGGATGAAAATGTCGCAAAGTATGAGGCTATCATTACAAGGTTAGCGAGGCATGCTGCAGATTATATATGTAACCCAAGAAGTAAGATTTATCGTTTCTTTGATAGGTTAAAACCATTTCTCCATTGAGCATTAGTCTCACAAACCTTCTCGTCATACGAATATATCGTCTCGTGTGCTATCAAGACAGAAAAGAAATTCTCTAAGTCTTATGATTTTATAGAAAATCAAGAAAAGAAGAGATCTTCTGATCAATCTAGAAATGGAAATAAGGGGAAGAAGGGAAGAGTTGAATATCAGTCCTGTAGTAAATGTGGAAATAAACACCCCGGTACTTGCTTGAAGGGAATGGGAGTCTGTTACAAGTGTGGTTAAAAAGGCCACCAAGCTCATGAAATCAAGGGAATGAATGTTGCTGTCACTGTGGAAAGATATAATTGTAGAGAGATGGGACATTTTGAAAATGAATGTCCTATGCGTCAGGGGAACATATATCAGAAGAGTCCAAGGGATCAAGGCCAAGCTTATGCTATCACTACTGGTGAGGTTGAAGCTCCGAAAGACATGGTGGCATGTAATTTAATGGTTTCCTCGTGTTTTGAAAATGCATTATTTGATTCTGGATCATCACATTGTTTCATATCTTCCCAGTTTGCTAAGAAAATTATATATTTCCAATTTGATTTAACAAGAGAATTGTCTGTCACAACTCCTAAGGGAAGTATTATTGCAACAATGTTTTGTGAATCAGTCCCCATTAGAGCACATAACTGTTCTTTATCCGCTGATCTCATTATCATACCTATGATTGAGTTTGATATAATACTCGGTATGCATTGGATTTCGGACTATGATGAAAAGATTTATTGTAAGTAGAAGGAGGTTACGATTTTTGATGATGATGATAAGGAACACCTTATTTTTAGAGAAGAATCGTCACCACCTAATTCTTATTTAGACCCACCCACAGTAGCTCAACTAAATTCAATTATTGGGGATGAATATAATGAAATGACTAAGGGCTAGTAAAGGAATGTTAAAATAGAGGATGTACCCATTGTGAAAGAATATGAAGATGTGTTTCTAGAAGATTTACCTGGACATCCTCCAGAACGAGAAGTTGAGTTTTCCATTGATTTAATTCCTCGATCAAGGCCTATATCGAAGACCCCTTATAGGATGGCCACCGTGGAATTAGTTGAACTAAAGAAACAACTAGAGGAATTGAGTAATAAGGGATTTATTCACCCTAGTGTTTCTACATGGGGATCCCCTGTCCTTTTTGTTAAGAAGAAATATGGATTTCTGAGGTTGTTCATTGACTACAGGGAGATCAATGCTACAATAATAAAGAACAAGTATCTCCTACCTTTCATTGATGATTTATTTTACCAATTGCATGGAGATCAATACTTTTCAAAGATTGAACTTCGATCTGGATACCATCATTTGTGTGTGAAGAAGGAAGACATTCCGAAGACAGCATTTTGAACAAGGTACGGGCATTACGAGTTTACTGTAATGCCTTTTGGATTGACTAATGCAACTTCTGTATTCATGGATCTAATGAATAGAGTTATCAAGGAATATCTAGATGATTTTGTGGTGGTATTTATTGATGAAATCTTGGTGTACTCCACAAGAAACGAAGGTCATGAAAATCACTTGCGCATTATCTTGAAGACTCTTAGAAGGCATGAATTATATGGGAAGTTTAGCAACTGTGAATTCTTGCTTCAGGAGATTTCCTTTCTTGGCCACATTGTCTCTAAGGATGGAATTTCTATTGATCCTTATAAGACCAAGGCAATCCATGAATTTCCAACACCAACGAGTATAACTGAGGTACGCAGCATTATCGGGTTGGCAGGTTATTATCGACGTTTTGTCCAGAATTTTTCCCGATTGACTAACCCATTAAGGAAGCTCACACGTAAAGGGGTTAAATTTGTCTAGACAAAAGAGTGTGAATAATGTTTTTATGAACTGAAGAGAAGATTAGTCAACTCTCCTATATTGAATCTACCATCAGGGAATGATGGGTTCGTTATTTATAGTGATACATCAATGAAAGGACTTAGTTGTGTCCTTATGCAGAATGATAGGGTTATTGCTTATGCATCACAAAAACTAATAATTCATGAGCAGAACTATCCTACTCATGATCTCGAGTTAGCTGCTATAATCTTTGCCTTGAATATATGAAGACATCATCTCTATGGAGAAAAATGTGAGATATATACCGATCACAAGAGTTTGAAATATATTTTCTGACAAAAATAACTCAAAATGAGGCAAAGGCGATGGATTTAACTACTCAAGGATTATGATTGCACAATACACTACCACCCAGTGAAGGAAAATAAGGTTGTAGATTCATTGAGTAGAAAAGATCATGGAGTATTGAACATGATGAGAGTAGAAAGGGATCCTATTTTCATGGATATAGTAAAGATGGATATGGGAATCACCATGGAGGGTGAAACATCAAAAAAATTTCAAATGGTTGCCAGACCATCTTTACTAGAAAGGATAAAGTGTTCTCAGGCCAATGATGAAGAGTTGAAAAAGAAGATTAATGTTGTGAATGATGGGTGATTGAGTGATTTTGTGTATGAAGATGGAATTTTTAAATTTGGGAGGAGACTTTGTGTTCCCGGTATAGCTAATTTAAAGGGGGAATTGTTGGATGATTCTCATAGCTCCAATTTCTCTACACCCTGGGAGAACCCAAATGTATAGTTATTTAAAGGGACATTTTTGGTGGGACAATATGAAGAGGGAGATTGCTGATTTGGTGTCAAGATGTATGGTTTGTCAGCAAGTGAAAGCTGGAAGGCAACTTCCTGGTGGAGTATTGCAACCTCTTCCCATACCTGAGTGGAAATGGGATAATATTACGATGGATTTTGTCATGGGACTACAAAAGAATCCTAGAAGAAATGACACAATATGGGTCATTATTGATCATCTCATGAAGTCATCACATTTTCTTGCTATAAGGGAAGATCTACCACTTGAACGTCTAGCAAGAATGTATATTAATGAAGTTGTGAGACTTCATGGAGTACCCCGGTAGATTGTCTCAGATCGTGATCCTCGTTTTACATCAAGATTCTAGAAAATTCTTCAGAAGGCCTTGGATATTGAACTTTGTTTGAGCACTACTTACCACCCTCAAACAGATGGACAATCAGAAAGAACTATTCAAACCGTAGAAGACATGTTGAGATCATGCTCACTTTACATTCAAGGAATATGGGATCAATATTTACCTCTGGTAGAATTTTCCTATAACAATAGCTTCCATTCAAGTGTTCAGATGGAACCATATAAAGAGTTATACAGAAAGAGATGTCACACACCAACCTGTTGGGATGACGTTGGTGAAAGAAAACTTGTAGGCCCAGAACTGGTGGAGGAAACGATGGAAAAGGTGAAAGTAATCCAAAACCACATCAAAGCATCTCAAAGTAGGCAGAAGAGCTATGCCGAAAACTGAAGGAAGGATTTTGAATTTCAGGTTGGAGATCAAGTTTTATTGAAGGTATCTCCATGGAAGGGAGTTATACATTTCGGAAAGAAGGGTAAATTGAGTCCCAGGTACGTCGGACCCTTCGAAATTCTATAATGAATTGGGGATGTAGCTTACCGTTTGGCAATGCCGCGAAGTCTCTCCAAAGTTCATGATGTATTCCATGCATCACTGTTGAGAAAATACATGCCTGAGCCAACGCATGTACCCATCTATGAGGAATTAGAACTGGAACCTGATCAGTCTTATTGCGAAGAGCCCGTCAGGAATCTTGATACAAGAGAACAAGTTCTGAGAAACCGGACGACTCATCTGGTAAAAGTTCTATGGAGAAACCATAAGATGGAGGAGGTAATGTGGGAACCTGAGGAACTTATGATGAAGAATCACCCGAGTATATTTATATAGTGATATTATATGAAATTTAGAGGACGAAATTATTTTAAGGAGGGGAGAATGTAACACCCCAAGCTTCCACGATTCACTTCTCTTTGAATAATACAGTAGCATGTGTTGTATGCAACTTTAGTTATAAAATACACCACAACCAATAAAAGTAGCCGTTATGAATAGTAATACTTAATTTTTGAAATTTTATTAATTTTATCTTACCAAATGGACTTCGTTTTTGGATTCGGAATACCGAAATTAGCCTATGTTGAATTTTTGATATTTTTCTGAGAACTTCCAATTTTTTTTGAATAGTGAAAAATACTTAAAAACAAAATTTTTAATCAAAATAATTTATAGTGATAAATTATACTATTTAGTGGTTGTAAAGTATAATTAGAATATATTTTTACCATTTTATCTAATGGTGGTCATTATAATTAATTTCACTTTGAAATTGGTCATAAACAATTGCCAATCTTATGATATATATTGTTTCTTAAAAACACGCTATTTGTTGTGACAACCGGAATTAATTATGAAATTAATTAATGAAAGTTATATGTTTGGAATTTTTTAAAATAGACATCATTTTTGAATTCGGAATATCAATTATAGCTTAGGGTGAAATTTTGGCATTGTTCTGAAAAACATCAATTTTTTATGAATAGTGAAACCACTAAGTGGTAGTTAAAAAACTGATTTTTCGTTTAAATGAAACATTACCAATTCCGTGATTTGATTTTAAAAAATCCAACATACATGGTTTTCATTAGGATGTAAAATTTGGTTCAATGGGATTAAAATAATTTTTTGGTGAATAGTATCATTTAAGTTTAATTAATCACGATTAAAGGTAATTAGTGAAATTTAAGGTAAATATAATGTTATAATAATAGGAAATGACCTTGACACTTGTTCTACCCTTATTTTATGTGCCATGGACGACCAAGAAAAACCATGGATCAACTTGAGGACCCCATGGAGACACATTGGTAGGGAAATGACATTAAAAACTTTTTATTTAATGTTAAAATAAAAATGCCACAAACATGAGTTGTTTTACTAAAAGAATTTTTAAATGGGGTTATAAAAGTCATATTTGTTACTATAAATATTAACTAGAAAGATAAAATGATTTCCTACATCATGATAGTTTTTTTATAATTTTTAGACATTAAATAAATTAAATTATTTATGTCACCATGATGATGCAGGTATTACCTCATTAATTAACGATTTAAATAAAATGAAACGATAATGTACAATCTAAGCCTTAAACTTGTAAAAACCCTATTGGATGAGTATATTTATAACCCTTAACACCTTAGCATCGAAATATAAAAGTGTGTTACGTTTAGAATACGAAAAATCATTTCATAATAAAGTAACATTTCTATCTTTCCAAGAGTGCCCCTTCTCTGCTCTTATAAAAGGCCCCCACCAATACCACCATACTCACACCTTCAAAGCATTTTGGCTCGGCCAACCTCTGCCAAAATTCTCTCTCAACTTTCCTCCCTTACTCTTAGAAGCCTCACTTTGGGCAGAAGTCTTCTCAAGTAAGCCTTTGGCTCAAATCAAAAAGAGTTACCCGATTTTAAGGTAATGTCTTCTCTAATGTTGTTTTGTATTATTTTGCTTCTCCAACCCCTTAAACTCTTTTTATTCCGTTATTTTGTAATAAAACCAGTATCTAAAATATACTAGGATGTTTTTATAATGATTATTCTAGCTACACTTACACACACCTACATCTAATGGTTAAAGAACATACGGTTTCTGTGGATGGCGAATTTCTACCTCACGAAACGATGATTGTTCAACACTCATATAACACCGTCAAAGGTGGCCATTAAGATGTCACTATATTTATATATGATATATAATATGTTTATGTTTTACTTAATCTTATGTATTTTTCATTTATGGCATACCTTTATGGTTTCCATTATGGGTAAATGCGATATTTTCATTTTAGGAAGTGCGGACTACTGCCCCCTCAAAGTGATTTGAATAGTTAATGTCATATGTGGGATGTATAAAGGATGGATTAAATGATATTAGATATGATATTATACTGTAATTATAATACAATTTTATACTATTATGATTTCATTCCATTAAATAGGAAATCGAAATGAAATTAGCGTTCATGCGTACGTACGGCTTACCATCTCCATGAATGGTTCATTTCATTTCTTACCTCTAAATGTTATGTAATATTATAAATGAATGTATATACTGGATATATATGATATATATGATATCTACATCATTAATATAATTCTGGATATAATGGATATATCACCACATGAACAACTTGTAATTATAAGAAGTTTATTTTTGACTCAAGTACCAAAGATTGACAAAATGCCCATTAATAACTTAAATAATTACATAATGTTCATAACATGCTACTAAGTGATATAAAAGGAATAATGAAAATGAAAAAGGTTCTTAAGTAAATTGAAATTAACTCTAGTTTATTATTTAGGAGGATAAAGAACGATCGAGTCAAGTCAGACAGTAGGTAAGGGAACTTCTTAACCTAATTTCTATTCTTTGGGTTAATCTCCTACTTTCAAATTATATCGTGATATTATTATGTCATATCTTGTATTTGTACTTTATTTATGTGTACTTATAGTGAATACGAATAATAGATCAACTTTATTTTAAAAAAATGATCTTTGTAAGGGTCTTTGTCTCAATCTCCTTTCATTGAGGCATATTATGTTTTATACACAACGTTCTTTTATATGGTGTATAAACCCCTTTGACTATTACGTTTATTCAAAAAGAATCTTTTTTATATGAAGCGTTTTACTAAATGACAAAAAGGGAATGTTTTTCTTGCCGTAAATATGTGGTGACAACGACTTCTCCACCACCATGACCATTATTTGAGTTTCGGCTTCTTCTACAATCCATAGTTTTTTTAAATGAAAAATAAATACAAAGTTTTAATTTTATTTTATTCTGGTAATGAAAATGGTTTTGAAAATGTTTTTATTATATCAATGTGTTGTATTGATAGCATATGATTGAAATGTGAAAATGTTATGTTTCCTTTATGCATGTTTTATGTGATACGATTATGTTATGGTTTATGATATGTTTAAACCTATTAATATGAGGAATGCATTGGACTTAATAAGTGACGGGTGGAGCCCGCTATAGCTCCTCGATGCATCGGTAGGTCTCATGAGACAAACTAGTGTCTTGGCATGAGGCCTTGACAAAATCTTATTTGTGGTCATGGCACGAGGCCTTGGCTACGTGGTTATGATAGTCTGGCATTATGCATTCCATCATTATGATAGTGGTTATTGATATTGCATGTGATTATTCCACTAGTAGAATATCCATGTGAGTAAGTAAATGGCATTATTTAATTTTATTTTTTCCATATTATGCTGAATTTCATGTTTAAAAAGGCTTTTGTTTTAGTTATACATTGCCTTAAATGTTAATGTTTCTTTATGAAAGCTTCCGCAATATTGTTATCCTTACTGAGCATCTGATCTCACCCCATTCAATGTTTTAATGTTTTCCAGGATTTGAAGAAATATTTTTTGAATGACCTACAGGGATAGTCTGAAGGGGATTGAAGTGTGGACTATGGACACTATGTTATTGTTATTTTTCACTTTATGATGTAATGTAACATTTATGAATGTATCTAGTGTTTCCAAGGCTACTAAACTAATCGGTCTTTCAAGACTTGATCTTTTGTGATCATGCCATTGTTACGCAATAATGCACTGACGCTGGGTAACTGGGGTTGGGGCGTTACAAAAACAATCAGACATGGGATATTGTTTTGATACTTACTGACTAGAATATCTTTGGGACCAAATGGTTTTTTTTCAATAAGATAAATGAAATTGATATAATAATTAAAAAAATAATAAAGGATTGTCTAGAAGAGATAATACCAGTTTGAGGGTATTGATATTAATGAACCATTTTCACCTATTTCAATGATGGATTCCAATAAATTCCTCTAGTCCATGATAGTGAAAAATTAATCCACTTTTTCTTGATAGAAATAAAGATAATATTTCTGATTGGGGTTTTAGAATAAGAATTTTATATTGTACATTATGATGATTTTCTCATTTTTATTGATGAGAAAAATGTTTTCCAGATATGTAACGAACTATAAGTGTTGAATAGGGAACAAATATCACAGTATTCATGACTTGATTAGTATTTTTAGAAACATATTTTCCCTCATAGTGGAGTTGATTATAATATCAATGCCAAAAATGAGAGTATTCAATTTATGATGTTTCTCGTATATGTTGATGAAATAATCATTGGTTTATTGAAAAAGAATAGTGCAAGAAATTTTTTGACTTCATGAAATGTTAATTTTCAATTTCACTTATTCTAGAGATAGAATTTTTCCTTTGATAACATGTAATTAAAGGAAGGAATGGAAATTTAATTTATGAATAAGAATATTCCAAGATGTCCTACAGAGATTTTGTATGAAAACATACATATAAATGTCAACTATCATTTCTACATAGATGAAATTTTCTAGGGCGGATGAAGGAAATGTTGTCAATATTATTGAATACAGAAAAATCATTGGAATGTTTTTAATTTATAGTGACATGACCTATATTATTTTGAACACTTTCTTGGTAGTACGGTAAAAAATTAATTCCAAATAATGAAACATATTTTTTATAAATAGAAATACATGGGTATATCAATGGATGGATGAATTTAGTTTAAATTATAATGAAAATTTTTAAAAGTATTTATTGGTTTTTTTAAATGTAGATATGAAAGTATATAAGATGATTGAATTTAATCACCCATTAGTGAATTTTGTCATGCTGGATTTTTTATATCATGGATAATTGAGAAACAAGATGGTAAATATTCATGGATAAGAGAATATGTATACATCAAAAACAATCAATCATCCTTGTAGTTACCGTGGATAATGAATCATCAGGAAGATATGGGAGTTTAAATGGTTCCTCTAATCAGAATACGTTGTGATAATTCATGTATTACATGTATAGGAAAAAATACATTCCAGCAGTCTTGGTGAAATCAAAATGAAATAAAAAAATATCAATATCATATAAAAAGTGTAAAATTTCAATGTGGTGTTGGACTCTATTCCAAATGGACTACATGTTTAATACATCAACACAAAGGATTTACCTAATGAATGATTTGAAAATTATCTACTCGCTCTTGGAGTTTAGTTGACTCTCAATATAATGACCAAAAAAATTATCAATTGAAATTCCATTTTTATAATTTTGTAATATAGTATAAATCAAATAGACAAAACAGTAAAAAAAATTTAAAAGAATAATTAATGAAATAAGAGTATTTCTAGAAGTTATTGAACATATACTGAAGAAATAGTAACATGCCCATAGGAATTGTAATATGACCCTTATGGATAGTAAACTTGCCAAATGAATAGTAAACTCACCCGTGAGAGTGTAAATAAAATTTATGCATATTATAAATGAAATTAATATATAATTCTATCATAGTATAAATAAATATTTTTAAAAAATTATTGATTAAGTGTTAGAATATTTATAGGTCATAAATATTTAATTATGATTGTATGATTAATTTAACAATGTAAAAGAAATTTTATTTGCATAAAATTTATTCTTAATTTTTTTTCATTTTCCTAATTACATGAATAAAATTTTATGAGACTAGAGTTAATTTTTAATGTTTTCTAAAACTAGTTAAAATTTAAAAATATATAATTTTTGAAAGAATGAAGATTTAAATTAAAAATTAAATATGTCATATTTAGAAAAATATTTAAACAAAATTGAGTTCATATTTAAATTCTACAGGTAAAAAAACTGTTTTAAATTAATTTTTGTGATTTTTTAAAAATAAAAGAATTCTTGGTGAAGCGTAAATTTTGATAATATATGATAAAAACTAAAATATATGAATTATTGACTCATAGATGATATATGGAATATGTAAGCCCCTTATTTTTAATCAAGCATGATTTTTTAATATATATAGTGATAATGATAAATTTTTTGTAGCCTTGATCAAAACTAATAAACTAATAAATAAAATAATGAGAAAACAACACTCTCATCCACTCTAAATACCACCCCACACCACCTCTTATCCTCAAACCTTCCATGATTTGGGCCTTATCCAAATTCTACTCAATACTATCCCCCAATACGAGGATCTATTTTTCCCAACAAAATACATAACCCATATCCCTACAGAGGTTATCAAGGAGGAGGAAATCAAGAGGTAAATATACTCTTTCCATTTTTAAATTTCATTTAATTTATTTTTCTTTTACTGTCCTCTACTCACCTCTAATATCCAAATGTGCATGATAACTCCATTATCATTTATATACTAGAATTATAACATTTTTAAATAAAATCAATCAATAAACTTCTCTTTCTCTCTCTTTTATTTTAAAATTGAAATCATCACTTGTGATTTGCGAATTTAACCACACAATGGACATTGCACTTTAATTTTCTTTTACTACCTTCAAGTGTTGACATTAACCATTAAATGTTTGAAAAAAATATTTATAAGGGTATTTTATAACCCTTTTCATGTTCTCTAAAAACAATTTACAAAAAAATAAATAATGAAACAAAACATGTCACTACTGATAAAAAAACCATCGTAATGATCTAAACAATTATCACTATTATATTATCTAATTATTCATCATCATAACATATGAAAAAATGGTATATTTAATGACTGAAAAATATTTATTATCATTAATGAATTATAATAATAATTCTCGAGAATTCTTAATATTTTACATGAATTTAATTACTTATAAACAAGAGAAATGATTATGAAAACCATGAAAATTAATGCTTCCCAACAATGAAATTAAACACTAAAAGACATCAAAAATACAAAAAATGGATATAATAAAACAATAATGAAGAAATATAATGTATAAAAGTTTATTTATTTTTTAATTAATGAATTTAATTTCATTATCTAGGATATTAAAGAGAAGAAAGAGTTTTGACAGAAAGCAGGGAAAGTCACGAACCCAACTCTATTCCATTGAGTTTTCCCTAATTCACTCATGTTTTACAATGGATGTTGCATTAATTTTGCTACATATAATCACGTTATCATTCCATTTTAATTTCTGGATATACATGTTTCCAATATGGTTATTTTACAAATGAAAATAATTTTCCACATGAACTCTTCATTCTAAAATTACATCTTTTACTCCTCATGAGATTGTTTCTTCTTCAGTAAATATTGATGATTCTTATTATTTTTATTTTACTACCTCTTTGATTAGGCAAACCTAAATTTTTTGAAGTTATTCTTTTTGAAATAAAACCCATTCCTTTATAGGTATTATTTCTTCCAGGATTTTTAATCATTCTATGTGGAATTTATTATGATGTAAATGTTATTATGTAATGAGTGCGTCTGGAATTATATAGAGGAATAAAATTTTAGGATGATATGGGTGAACCTGTAATTATATATATTTCCAATTTGTTGGTTACTCTGATGAATATCATCAAATAATGTGAAATATTTGTTAACATGATGCGAGATTCATTCCCAAATATGTGTGGTATTTGACCACAATGAAATAATATAAAATTCTTATGAATTCCCAAATTCCATTCCTTTATATATTGCATCATATCTTGATTATGGTGTTGGTACCGTGGTTATGCTATGATTATGATTATTATTCTCGTCTGTGTCATATTCTTTCCTGATCTTATCTATCCTCGTACATGGAATTTAGCTCACCTAGTAAATTGATGTATATCCTCATGTGATTACTTGTACTAAAGTGAATATCATGACAACTAATAATATATAGAATAATAAATTAAATAATTTTTTATGTACAATTATGTAAAAGTTTTTTATGGCCATAATTTTCCTATGACAACAAACCAATTGATCCTAAATTTATAGCACTATTATTTTGTTTATGTTTAAAATGATGTAACTAGATATTTAAAAAAAAGTAGGGACATTATAGTTGGTATCAGAACATTGTTTATTTAATTTTTGAATTAGTATTATTGAAACTTATGGAAATTATTTATATGATACTAATTATATATAATCACCCAATAATATTCATTTTTAAAACAATTCTAAATACAGGGATCCCAAAAAATATACCTTTAGATTTAATTTTACAATGGAATAAACTACATGTTTATTACTTATTGATTTATATTTTGTTCAATATTTTTCCATTTTATAAAATGGTCGGATCCCAGAGAAACCAATCCAACTACCTATGTGAGGGATAATGGAACGATTTCCTGAACAACATCCACAATTCTTTGGGTGGTGTTGTTCAAAATTTTCTAGCAATGGTTACCCAGCTATCCCATGAAATGAACAATAACCTAAATAATGTATAACCAACTCCTTCACCTAAGATAGAGAAACTAGATATTTAGTATTTTAGTTTATAGTGACCGCCGACATTTAGTGGACCCTCTGATCCACTAGTTATTAAATAGTGATTTAACTCAATAAAGACAATATTTTCTGTTCTTCACTATTCTAAGATAGAGAAGGTGAATCTTCATATTGATCATCTATATAGAGAGGAAAATCAATGGTTTATATTGATTAACAACACGATGAAGATGCAGTAATTTTAAGAGATGGAGTGGAGAGACTTTGAGATAATTTTTCTTCACAAGTAATTCCCTTCGATAATTCATAATAATATAGATAAATAATTTATATAACTGAAGAAAAATGATGGTCAATCATTGATAGCCTATGAAGAAAATTTATGAATGATTTCATTGAAAACCATGGTTTTGTTTTATCAAAAATGATAGACAAATTGATATATTCATTAGTTGATTAAACCCACAGAATTGAAAGACACATTCAATTACAGACACTGATAGGTATGAAGAAGTTGTTTGAGGTTCCCTAAAAGTGGAGATGGATTTTGGAAAATGGTCACATGGTTAAGGTTATATGAAATGAAGGGTGTAGTTTCAAGCAGGATGATCTAATGGAAACAGTTTAAATGTAAATCAATCATTCACATGTCAAAACATTGGGATGAAGTATAATGGGAACTTCATCAAAGGGATGGGGAAATTATATATGTTTGGGATAGGAGGCCATCAACCTCTTGAAAGTAAAAAATAAATGAGGAAGCTGGATAATTTTGTGGATGAATGGAGAGAACGACCTATTATTCAATTCTTTAACTATAGGTAGAAAG
This sequence comes from Viscum album, assembly GCA_963277665.1. Taxonomy (NCBI): domain Eukaryota; kingdom Viridiplantae; phylum Streptophyta; class Magnoliopsida; order Santalales; family Viscaceae; genus Viscum; species Viscum album. The sequence continues at coordinate 1,390,124,228 of OY728134.1, read as the reverse complement.
GGAACTATGGAAGATGGTACAGTAATCCTTGAGTTCTCCAGGGTAATTAACGTCATCAAACACCAAATACAAAAGATTCTGGGAAGTCATATTCCATCACTAACGCCGAGGTGGAACCAAATAATTATACGGTGATAAGTATAATTGTTATTCATTCATGACTAGTTAATATATTATTTGATTTTGGTTTTACACAGTATTTCATATCATGTATGTTTAGTAGACTTATCTGATACCACCTCACAATATAGAGCTTGAGTTATCTTTGAGAACACAAAACAAGGAAATTATTTCATCCAATGTACATAAATCCTCTTTGGTTAATGTTTTTGGACTCAACATCCTATAAAATGATGTCTTACTTCATTTGGTAGATTTTTATTACATATTTCTCATAGATTTCCTATCTTTAAGAAAATCCAACATCAACTATTTAGAAAGTGATATCACTCTTCACTTCCCAAATCATCCTTAGTTTCTATACAATTTTATGTTGGTTGATGAATCTTCTTCTTTATTATCATCTCAAGTGTGGATTTTATTTCCTTATGAGAATGAATATCTAGCTCAAATAATTGATAAAAAGGATAAATTCACGATCTTAGACACACCAATTGTTAGGGACTACACTAATGTATTCCCTTGAATAATTTCATGCTCTTCCTCTTTACCGAGAGGTTGAGTTCTCAATTGAACATATTCTAGGATCCCTACATATATCTATCACACCTTATAGAATGGTCACTATTTTGTTGGAGGATCTATAGAATTGGTACAATAGAATTTGGATAAGGGTTCTATCATCATGAGTTCATCAATATAGGTGGAAAATCCTCTAAGTCAAGAAGAATGATGGATCAATGTTCCTCTACACTGATTATCACGATCTTGGTGAAATAAAGATAAAAAAGTATCCTCTTCCATGGATAGATGATTTGTTCTATAAACTATGTGGGGTCTTGTATTTCCCTAAGGTGGAACATTGGTTGGGATTTCAACAATTAATATTGAGGTAGGAGTATATTCCCAAGACTTCCACTCAAATGAGCTTTGAAGACTATAAGTTCATAGTGATTCCCTTCAGACTCATTAACTCAGAATCATCTTTCATTGAATTAATGAATATAATATTTAGAGATTACATACAAAATTATATTTTTTACTAAAAATATTCTAATATAATATAAGAGTGGCATGGAACATGAGAATAATTTTAATACCATGTAAATTAAAATGAAAAGGGATAACATTTAAGAATATTATAGTAAATGTTAGTTTTTTATGGAGGAATAATCATTTTTGGGGAATGTTATCACTAGAAAAGGGATAATTATGGACCCTTCTATGAAAATGAAAATCGAAGTGTGGTCCTAGAAATCATTTGTGACAGAGTTCCATAGTTTCCTTCGAATATATTGGTATTAATGAGGATTTGTGGAAAATATATCAAGATTATCAAAAACACAATCTAAGAAAAATCAGAAGGTAGAAAAGAATTCATGGATGAGGGAATGTGAAGATTGATTCAAACAATTAAGAAGAAGGATTATCACTACAACCATACTGACACTACTGAAAAGTGGGGAACACTTTTTGGTATACAATAATGCTTTGAAGATTGGATTAGGATGTGTACTGATGAAAATTGATATAATGATATTCTATGCCTCAATGTAGGTGAAAATTGATGAGAAAAACTATCACACACATGATTTGGAGTTTTCAGGTGTGATCATTTATTTGGAAATCTAGAGACAGTATCTCTATAGGGAGATGCTTGAGATATATACTTATCACAAGAGTCTCAAATATATATTAACATAGAAGAATTTTAATCATCACTTGTGAAAATGGTTAGATATCCTAAAGGGTTACACTACATGATCCACTACGATCCATGCCATGAAAATATAGAGGAATATGTTCTATGTTGAAAGGATCATACAACATCATAATTTACTATAATTTAGAAGGATCCAATATTCATTGATTTTCAAATGATGGGAATGGGAATAATTAATGAATGAACATCATCAATCCTTTCTCAAATGATTTCTCAACCATCCCACATGGAGAAAATAAAGGATACTCAAATCAATGATGTCTAAATTAAAAAATATGAGGTATCCTGGAGGAAGGGTAAATCCTCGGTGTTTAAAATTTATGAAGAAGGATTTTTATGATTTCGGTCATGACTAAGTGTACCATCAAATCCAGATATAAAGAAGGAGCTTCTAAATAATTCATAGTGATCAACCTTCATTATTCACCGAGGGATTAAAAAGATGTCTAGAGATCTCTGGGAAAACTATTGGATGGAAAATATGAAGAATAAGATCATTGAATATACATAAATGTTATTGGTTTGTCATCAATTAATGGATGAAAGTGAAAAACTATATTTGGATGATGTCACCATTTTCCACACTAACGTTGAAATGGGAAAATATCATCATGGTATTTTCAACAATATTTCAAAATATGTTTAGATGAAGTTATGATATATGGGTTGTTGGGGATTTCCTTACAAATACAACTTAGTTTATTAAAATTCAATAGGTTTTATCACTAGGTAATATTTCACAAATATACATAAGATAAGTGGTAATTCTAAATTGAGTACCACTATAAATTTTATCTGATCGAGATCTAAGATTCACTTTGAAGTTCTGGAAAATAATCCAACATGTTATAAACACTATGATGAACTTAATTACAAGATATCATCCTCAAACTGATGTCTAATCAAAATTAACTGTTCCGAAACAATAATACATATTGAGATCATGTTTTTTGGACTTTAAATGAGGAAGGGACCACTAAATACATATGGTTTAATTCTCCAACAATAACAGTTTTCACTTGAGCAACCAAATGGAACCATATGAATACAATTATGGGAAAATATACAGTACATAAGAGTGAAGGGATGATGTCAGTAAAGATAAGCTTCTAGGGCCTGAAATGCTAAATGAAATGGTGAAAAAGATGAAAACCATTCAGTAGCACATGAAGTCAACCCAAATTTGACATAAGAGATATGCATATAATTTTTTATGAGAGGTAGATATTATATTATATTAATGGTACATCTCATTTTATCTCCATGGTAGGGGATCATGAGATTTGGGGAAAAGATAAATTGAGTCCCAAGTACATCGGCCCCTTCGAGATTCGTGATCAAGTCAGAGATGTGTCCTATAGACTAGTGCTTCCAACTACCATGTCTCTAGTACATGATTTATTCCATGTAACTATCTCGAGGAAGCACATACTAGATCCCTCACATGTGATGAATATAGAGGTGGTATATTTGGGAAATGATCAATCTTATAAGGACCAACCAGTGAAGATCATGAACTATAGAGTTAATATTCTATGCAAAAAGACTACTCAAATGATCAAAGAACTTTGGTGGAACCCTACGTATGAAGTGACAACATTGGAACCATAGGAAGTGGTAAAGTAAAAGCACCCTCACTATATTTCACCATAGTATGTAAAAGAATTTCAATGGAGATATTTCATAAGGGGGGAGAATGTAATGTCCCAAAATTTTATCAATGGAAATTCCCAACATATAATTATGTTATATAGTATAAATCAATAAATAATTACATATATGACACAATAAAACCATTATAAAATATTAATGAATGAAATAAGAAATATTTCAATATGTTAAGGAACCTATATCGATGAAATAGTAACTTTACCTTATAAATAGTAATATGAATCTTATGAATAGTAAACTAACCAAATGAATAGAAAACTCACCGATGAAAGAAGAAATATAGTTTCAGATTTTTATAAATTAATGTATTATATAATTATATCATAGTATAGGTAAATAAATGTTCCACTAATTACTAATTAAGTGTTCATATATTTATCAGTCATAAATATTTAATTAAAATGTTATGATTTATTTAATAAATTAACAGAAAATGTATTTTCATAAAATTTATTTAAAAATTAATAGTTTTTTCCTATGATTATAATATTGTATTATAAGTTCATAATTTTATTTCTAGAGTGATGTCATTTAGTAATATTTTTAAAATATATATTTCCGGGGTAAATGCTGTTTTGAATTTAAAAATAAATTTTCTATATTCATAAAATTTTATTCATAAAATCAATTTTATTTTTTAATTCTTTAAATAAATTTAGTGTTAGTGTAACACCCCAATCTTCCACGTTACGTTTCTCGTTAAATAAGGCAATAGCTTGCATTGTACACATCTTCGAAATTCTAACACACCGTGACCAATCAAACTAGCCATTATGAATAGTAATATTTAGTTTTGAAATTTTATAAATAGTATCTTTCAAAATAGACTACATTTTTGTATTTTGAATATTGAAACTATCGTAGGATTAATTTTTGGTATTTTTCTGAGAACATCCAATTTTTGATGAATAGTGATAAATACTAAACTTTAATTAAAAACAACTTTTTTAATCAAAGAAATTTATAGTGATAAATTATACGATTGAGTGGATTTAAATTATAGTTAGAATATATTTTTTCCATTTAATCCAATTTTTGTCATTGGATGTATTTTCACATTTAAACTGGACATAAACAAGTGTCAATCTTTTGATAGTTATTATTTCTTAAAAAACGCTTTTTGTTTTGAGAGCAAGAATTAATTTTAAATTAATTTCTGCAACTTCTGTATTAGGAATTTAGAAAAATTGATTCCATATTTGGAATCAGGATGTCCAAATTTTCCAAATAGTAAACTTTTATTTTCTGAAATTATAAATAATTACTACGGTAAATATTTGATTTACTGTGGTTAACGGGTAAATCAGGTAAATAAATGTATCAAGATAATATTATAACAATATACAATTACCCCAACATTATTATTAACCATTTGGTTTGATGAATTTACGACCATGGGTATCCTTGGGTCGATTTGGGGACCCCATGGAGCCACTTGTAAATGAAAATGACACTCTGTATTAATTAAGTTAAAATGAATACAAAAATGACATAAGTATATGTCTTTTAGTAAAACAATTATTACATAGGGTTATATATGTTATATCTTGAAATATAAATATTAATTAGAAATCTAAAACAATTTCCTACATAATGGTATTTTATTTATAATTTTTAGACATTTAATTATTAAATTTATTTATGACACAATAATGATGCAGTATTTTCCTTATTAATGAATGAATCAAATAAATGGTATTATAAATGTTAAAATAAATATAATTTGAATGTTTTGATACCATAAAAGAATTTTATAGCTTAATATGACATGATTAGATGGATAAAATGAATTTTTTTCGATGTAATCATACTTTTATGACTTAAAAAAATCAATTATTAAATAGTGTCAAAATTGACATAAAAGGGATTTTGAAACAAATATTATATTATTAATTGATATAATTGTACTAAAAATATAGGGTTTGTCCAATAGACTTATATAATGATAGGTGTATCATTAATGAACAACTTTGGGTTATCTTGTAATTTTATAGTATATTTATTAATATTTAATATAAAAATACAATGAGACATGGTAAATGTGAAACTAATTAACTAATAGTGAAATCTAAAAGATAAGGTTAATATAGTGATGAAATCCTATCTAAAAACTATTTTTTGAGTTATTTTTGACCCATAACAACCATATCTACGAAATAAATAAGTTTGGAGCCATTAGAAACCGAATATGACTTTATTATAAATTAATATTTCTAGCTTTTCCTAAGGTGCCCCTCACCCCTCTTATAAAAGGGAACTCCCCATTCTCTCTAATTCATACCATCAAAGACATTTGGCTCGGGAAAACCCTACCCAAATACTCTCTAACCCATCCTCCATTCATCCTAGAGGCCCTAATTTAGTCATAAATCCACTTTAAATATCCCTTTTGATCAATTCAAGAGGAAGAACCTGAAGAAGAGGTAATGTTTTTACCACCCTCTTTCAAGTTCCTTTCTTCTTCCACTAATTATTTCTTTGTTATTTCAATTATTGAATAATAACTCCAGTATATTATATATACTGTGACGTTATTATAAGTATGGTACAACCATATTCAGTAATTTATCCATCCTTTGAATGACATGTCACCATACATGCGTGCGTACAGTGTACCGTCTACACATCGTGGTGTAATTGTTATTCAATACATTATTATTTTGATGGGTATAACAATAGGTATAACATATGTAAAATATTAATATAACATTATAATGATTCTGTATATATGATATACCATCCAATTATCAATTATTTTAATATCAAAATAATGATATTGTCGCTCGTGCGTACGTACGGAATACCGTCTCCACGAATGCGATGAGATTCATTCCCCATCATATCCATTCAAGACTAATTTTCATTTGATGGTTAAATATAAGGTTTAAATACTTAATATCATTCTGCATATGAATAATATACAACCTATCCATAAAATACATGGATTACGTAACAAATCACATTAAGTAAAACGAATCAGTTAACACCTGAAACAATGATAATAGTAAGATATTATTAACAAAGCAATGCTAAAAGATAATATATGATATCATATTAATGTATATGATTATTGTATAATTTAATAACAATTATTTCACCATTATATAATAGGTTAACCATTCATCGACTAAGAAAAAGTACACGGTATGGGTTAATTTCACAATCTCTTTATTATCGGTGGTTGTTTATACGTAATTATCTATTGGGACCTCATTATCATATACATCAATGTTTCTTAAAAATGTCTTTCAAAACATTTTTACTATTTAATAGAAAATGGGTAAAAGTAATTTATACCCTTATTTTACCTTATATGTTTTTGAAAGGAATTTTTCTGTCATATTCCAAACATGGTACTTTTTGACCTTTTCGACAAATTTAAGGTAAGAATGTTTTTATAACGTATACGCCGGGTATATCTATTTTACGCCATTATAAAATCACCGAAGCTTCCCTTAAAAGGATATAAGAGTATTTTCAAAATAAATGTTTTATTTAATAATTATGGGACTTTAAAATGACTTCAAAAAGGATATATTTCTCCCAAATAGTTTTGATTTCATCTATGTAAACATCCTTTGAAGGATTTTTAGATTATTTGAAGTTGATATATTATGATAAAAAACTTCCATATAGTATTTAATGTTTTGTGATTTGTTTGAATTTGGATGAGCTATTTTTATTCCATTTATGGTATATGGTTAAATTATTGAAATTTTGTATGATACTTTTAATATGAATGTTTATGTCATATTTCAACCTCTTCTTAAGATGAATGTGTTGGAATAGTATGTTCTAGGTTGGGGACCAGTAAAAGTAAGCCCTCCAGGTTGGGGTTCAGTTACAACAGACCCTCTGGGATGGAGTCAAGTTACAGAGGCTCTCGGGGATGGAGTCTAGTTACCGAGGCTCTTCGGGTTGGAGTCCGGTTACAGAGGCCCTCTAGGATAGAGTCCAGTTATAGAGGCTCTCTGGGTTTGGGTCCGGTTACATTTAGCCCATAGGTCTTGGAACAAATCCTTGACATAGAAATTAAAGTTTGGCATTTTATATTCCATCCTTTTGAAAGTGGTTATTGATATTACATGTGATTATCCGATTAGTAGAATATTAATGTGATAAGGTAAATGGAATTATTTCATTTTATCATTGCCATATTATGCTGAATTTCAAGTTTAAAAGTCTTTTGTTTTAGTTATACTTTGTCATAAATTATTATGTTAATTTATGAAAGATTCTGCTATATTTTTATCCTTACTGGGAATCTGAGCTCACCCCTTTCAATGTTTTATTTTTTCCAGGATGTGAAGAAGTATTTTATGAATTACCTACAAAGATACTATGAGGGGTTATGAAGAGAAGATGTTGTTTTAGTTTTTCACTTTATATTTTAATGTAAGAATTATGAAAATATCTATTTTTTCCAAGGCTACTAAACTGATTGGTTTTTCGGGATTTGGTCCCTTCTGATCATGACAATGTTATGTAATAATGCACAGACTCTGGGTAATTAGGGTCGGGGCGTTATAGTTGCTATCAATGAAAATTTAGTAATAAAACTTCGAAGTTAGATTTAGGTAAACTCTGATTAGATAACATAGCCTTAAGATAGACTTTGGGGATTAGTTTAGAAGAACATCCTATAATATTGGTATTGTAGAAATTTTGTGATTTTTCCAAGAAATATATCCCTATCTGGATACGAGCTCATAGAGGCAGCTCTGGTATAGATATACCTATGGGTAAAAATCAAAAACACCGCATTGATCTAGAATCGAACGGGAACTGGTGCACGACAACATGCCTCACTGCAGTCTTGGTTACGACACTCCCGGGGTATATTCTTAGGATAATTCTCATTTTCATTACAAACCATTATGAAAGGTTTATGAGTATATAATTACTCAAAGAAAAAATTATTATGTATTATATCCATAAGCTGTTCATGTTATGTTATGTGTTTTAAAAGTAAGGAATTATGTATTTCGATTCATAAAATAATATAGTTTATGACATTGTTGAGAAATGGAGCCTAGTGGAAGGAATGTACACTATATCAATGCACGCACTCCATATAGGCATTTCCCTCCTACTCAAGATAATTATAGTAGATGTGGTCATACAACTAGTGTTGACCAGCTTATCACGATTCTGGGACAAGTCACTCAGGTTATGAATAATAATCTTACCCGTATGGAGTACCCTGATCCGAAGTGTGGAGGATCAATGTTAGATCACATCATGAGGAAACAACCACCAACATTTAATGGGGGTAAAAATCCACTAGTTGTTGAGAAATGGATCAATTCCTTAGAAAATATATTCCACGACTTGGGGAGTAACAAAAGGGAAAAAGTTGTCATGGTAGTTTACCACCTCACTGGAGATGCAGATCAATGGTGGTCATTGATTCCAAATAAAAAGGAAGATGAAGAAGTATCATGTATGGAATGGAGGGAGGTTAAAGTGATTATCTTAGAAAAATACGATCCTCATGACCACCGAGCTGGTATGGAAAGACAATTTCTGAGTCTGAGGTAAATGGAGGATGATAATGTCACAATGTATGAGGCTAACATTACAAGGTTAGAAAGGCATGATGCAGATTAAACATGTAACCCAAGAAGTAAGATCGGTCGTTTCATTGATTGGTTGAAACCATTTCTTTGTCAAGCATTAGTCCTGCAATCCTTCTCATTGTACGAAGATATTATCTCATGTGCTATCAAGATAGAATATGAATTCTCTAAATCTTATGACAATAAAGTAAAGAAAAAGTAGAAGATAATGGTAGAGCAAGAGATAGATAAAGGGATATAGGGATAAATGGATTTTCCATTATGTGATAATTGTGGGGAGAATCACCCCAATACATGCCTAAAAGGAATGGGAGTTTGTTATAAATGTGGGGAAAAGGCCACAATGCTCGTTATTACAAGGGAAAGAATGTGGCTGTCATTGTTCAATGCTACAATTGTAGAGAAATGGGGAATAATGAAAATAAATTCCCTATGTGTGAAGGCAACATCCCTCAGAAAAGGCCAAGGGATCAAGGCCAAGCTTATGATGTTACTACAGTTGAAGAGGAATAATTAATGTGTTTGTGTTTTTGGACTCTAGGATTATATTCTGGATATGAGAATAATGTGATATATATAAGGATTTCATTGTAATACTTGTTTTTTTCATTATGATTTTAATATGACTAAGGTAATCATATTTTTAGTTTGTGAAAATAATAGAAAAATTACATTGTTTTGGGAATCTGATGATATAATTGATTTTGGAATTTAGATACCTTTTACAGAGAGTCTGGATAGAGTAATTTTGAATAAGTATAATGTTTAGAATTGATTAAGTTGAACTTTGGATAGTATTGTTTAAGGTTAGAACATTTCTTATGATTATTTTTGGAATATTATGATACTATAGTTTTAGGAAAATAACAACCTGCAGGTCGGGCAATAACCCATCGCGTCGGACAAAGCTTCAGGAATCGAACCCACAACCATAGTGCGACGGACCTTTATTACCTACCAATAGACTACAGGAAGTCCCTGGTTATTACAAAATATTTTTATTCATTATATTGGTATGTGTTAACATTTGGAAACTTATATGATTAGGATAAAAAGATTATTTTTGTGTTCTATTGTCTTTTGGAGTAAAAGATGAGTTTGGGGTAGAAATTAGTTAAAGGATGAATGTATACTTTTTAGTATATATATATATCTCTTATTTTATGATGAAATTAATACTTAAAGTTTAGGTAAGGGATATTAAAACCAAAATTTTTTTATCATAATACCTTATGTTTTGTTTAACTGATGATATTTTAAATCATCATAGATTGATGGCTTTGAGACCCTCAATTTTACACTTGTTTGTGATTAATTACCTCAATCACTCCTAATAAATATAATGTTTTTTCTCTATTTACATGTCTATAATTTCCACAAATGTTCTACTATTCAAAACCCTAGTTTGGTGGTGGCATTCCCATTTCCCATTCCATCATATTAAAACTAAATTTTATTAACCCTATATCCTATATGGGTTTTTCTACAAAGGTATTTTATATTTTCAACCTTTTACTTCCTAATTTTTTTTTCAAATTGCGAGGATGAAATTTATTGAAGGAGGGGAGAATGTAACACCCTATGCTTCCATGGTATGTATCCCTTTGAATAAAGTAATAGCTTTCATTGTACGCAACTTCAAGATTTTAACACTTGGTGACCAATAAAACTAGCCATTATGAATAGTAATACCAAATTTTTGAAATTTTATAAATTTTATCTTTGAAAATGGACTTCATTTTTGGATTTTTAATATCGATATTATCCCAAGTTTAATTTTTAGTGTTTTTCTGAGAACTTCCAATTTTTGATGAATAGTGATAAATACTAAACTTTAATTAAAAACAATTTTTTTAATAAAAATAATTTACAGTGCTAAATTATATAATAGAGTGATTTTAAAGAATAATTTGAATATATTTTTACCTTTTTATCAAATGTTGGTAATTTTATGTAATTTCACATTTAAACTGGACATAAACAAGTGTCAATCTTTTAATAGTTATTATTTCCTAAAAAACACGCTTTTTGTTTTGACAGTGGGAATTAATTTAAAATTATTTTATGCCACTTCTGTGTTATGAATTTATAAAAATGGATTCCATATTTGGAATCAGGATGAACAAATTATTTAAATAAGAAACTTTTTTTTTAGACATTATGAATAATTACTTCGGTCAATATTTTATTTACAATGGATAAAAGCTAAATCAGGTAAATAAGGGTAAAAAAATAATATTATAATAATATAAAATTACCCGAACACGTGTCCTAACCCTATTGGATGATGTCTTTCCGACCATGGGCATCCTTGGGTCGATTTTGGGACCCCATGGAGCCACCTGTATGTGAAAATGACACAATATATTCATTAAGTTAAAATGAATACGAAAATGACAGAAGCATTTATCTTTTAGTAAAATAATTTTTAAATAGGGTTATATATGTTATCTCTTAGACTATAAATATTAATTAGAAATATAAAAATATTTCCTACATAATGGTATTTTATTTATATGTTTTATACTTTAATGATTAAATTCATTTATGACACAATAATGATGCTGTATTTTTCTTATTTATGAAAGAATCAAATAAATGGTATTATAAATGTTAAAAAAAATATAATTTGAAAGTTATGATTCCATAAAAGAATTTAATAGGTTAATATGACATTTTATTATTGATTCAATGAATTTATTTCGAATTAATCATGATGTTACAACTTGAACAGAAATCAATTATTAAATAGTTTCAAAATTGATATAAAAGAGTTTTTAAAACAAATTTTATATTATTAATTGATATAATGGTCCTAAATTTATAAGGTTCAGCCAGGAGACTTATATGAAGATTATTGTATCATTAATGAACCACCTGGGATTCGTTTTTAATTTTATTGTATGTTTATTAACTATATAATATAAAAATACAAAGAGACATGGTAAATGTCAAACAAGTTAACTAAGAGTGAAATCTAAAAGATTAGGTTAATATAGTGACCCAAAGCTGTCTAAAACCTATTGGTTGTGTTATTTGCGACCCATCCCCACCTTATAATCGATATAAATCAGTTTGGAGCCATTAATAACAGAATATTAATTTATTATAAATTAATATTTATAGCTTTTCCTAAGGTGCCCCTCACCCCTCTTATAAAGGGGAACTCCCCCTTCTCTATAATTCACACCATCAAAGCCATTTGGATCTGCCAAAACCTACCCAAATACTCTCTAAAATATCCTATCTTCATAATAGAGGCCCTCCTTTAGTCATAAATCCATTATAAAGAGCCCTTCCGATCAAATCCAGAGGAAGAACACGAAGAAGAGGTAATGTTTTCACCATCCTCATTCAAGTTCATTTCTTCTTCCACTTCTTCTTTCATTGTTATTTCCACTCTAAAATAATAACTCCAGTATATTCTATATACTATGAGTTATTATAAATACGGTTCAACCATATTCAGTATTATATCCATCCTTTTAATGACATTTCACCATACGTGCGTACGTACGGCTTACCGCCTCCACGTCGTGATGTAATTGTTATTCAATACATTATTATTTGGATGGGTATAATAAGGAGTATAAATTATGCAAATAATAAATATAACATGATAATTATTCTTTATATATGATATATCATCTAGTTATATACTGTTTTAATATCAAAAGAATGATATTTTCGCTCGTGCGTACGTACGGAATACCGTCTCCACGAACACGATGAGATTCATTCCCATCATATCCATTGAAGGAAAATTTTTATTTTATGGTTAAAAATAATTTTTAAAGACATAATATCATTATGGATATGAATAAGATAAAACCTATCCATATGAAACATGACTTACGTAACAAAGCATATAAAGGAAAACGAATCAGTTAACTCCCGATACAACGATAATACTAAGATATTATTAACAAAGCAATGTTAAAAGATCATTTGTTATATCATATTAATTTATATGATTCTTGTATAATTTAATAAAAATTATTTCACCATTATACCTGAGGTTAACCAACCATCGACTAAGGAAAACTACAAGGTAAGGGTTAATTTCACGATCTCATTATTATTCGAGGTAGTTTATACATAATTATTTACTGTGACCTCTTTATCATCCCCATCAATGTTTCATAAAAATTTCTTTCAAACCATTTTTACTATTTAATAGATAATGGGTAATAGTAATATATACCCTTATTTGGCCTTAGATGTTTTTGAAAGGAATCTTTCCGTCGTTTTCCAAACAAGATACTTTTTGATCTTTCAACGAATTTAAGGTAAGAATGTTATTTTAACTTATATGGTGGGTGTGACTATTTTCCGCCGTTATAAAATCTTAGAAGATTCCCTTTCAAGAATATAAGAGTATTTTCAAAATAAAGGTTTTATTTAATAATTATGTGACTTTAAAATGATTTCAAAAAGAAGATATTTCTCACAAATAGTTTTGATTTCATCTATGTCAACATCCTATGATGGATTTTTTTCTTATTGGAAGTTGATTTATTATGATACAAAACATCCATATAGTATTTAAGGTTTTGTGACATGTTTGACTGTGGATGAGATATTTTTATTCCATTCATGGTTTATGGTTAACGTATTGACATTTTGTATGCTAGTTTTAATATGAATGTTTATGTCATATTTCAACCGCTTCTTAAGATGAATGTGTTGGACTAGTATGTTCCGGGTTGGGGACTGGTAAAAGTAAGCCCTACAGGTTGGGGTCTAGTTACCGAAGACCCTCCGGGATAGAGTCCAGTTATAGAGACTCGCTGAGAAGGAGTCTGGTTACAGAGGTTCACCGGCTTGGAGTCTGGTTATAGAGGCTCTCCGGGATGGAGTCTGGTTACAGAGGCTCTATGAGTTTTGGTCTGGTTACATTTAGCCCAAATTTCATGGCATGAGGCCTTGACACAGAAATTATAGTTTGGCATTATGGATTCCATCATTGTGAAAGTGGTTATTGATATTGCATGTGATTATTTGATTCGTAGAATATCCATGTGAAAAGGTAAATGGAATTATTTCATTTTATATTTTCCATATTATGCTGAAGTTCATGTTTAAAAGGATTTTTTTAGTTATAAATTGGCTTAAATGTTTATGTTTATTTATGAATGTTTCTGCTATATTTTTATCCTTACTGAGCATCTAAGCTCACCCCTTTAAATGTTTCATTTTTCCCAGGATATGATTATGTATATTATGAATGACCTGCAGGGATAGTATGAGGGGTTATGAAGACAATATATTCTTGTAGTTTTTCACTTTATGATGTAATGTAAGACTTATGAAAATATCTAGTGTTTCCATTTATACCAAACTAATCATTCATTTGGGAGTTGATCCATTTTCATCATGCCAATGTTATGTAATAATGCACTGACTCTGGGTAACTAGATTTGGGGCATTATGGTTAGTATAAATTTTGTGTGTATTTTTCAAATTCATAATTTTTTGTGAATAGTAAAATATGATACTTTATGATAAAGGATAAATAAATGAATTATTGAGTCATAGATGATGAATGAATAATTTATGATAATAATATCCAACCATAATAAATTATTTTAATATATTTAGATGTATTTCTCAAACTATTAACAGTCATTATCCCAAATAAAAAACCAATGAATAAAATAATGAGAAAACACCCCCTCTCCTCTATTATAAATACCACCCCTCACCACCTCAAATACTCACACCTTAGAAGCTTCATGGATCAATGAAATTCTTCCCAATTATATTCCCAAGGTTCTCCCCCAAATCCTCTATCCCTTTGTCGCACAAAAATAAAAAAAAATTTCCCTATGAATGTTCTCAATGAGGAGGAAATCTAGAGGTAAAAGCCCTAATTCCGTATCTTTTAATTTCATTAAATTTCAATTTTATTTCTTTTCATCTCTTGATCTACTATATCCATAGGTGGAAAATAACTCCATTATATTTTATACTCTATAATTGTATCACATTAATGGAATATCAATCATTAAATTTGTCCCTCTCTATATTTTATTCTAGAAAATGAAATCATCAGTCGTGATGTGTCAATTTTCTGACATCAGGGATTATTCTATTTCATTACCCAATACAACCATAAAATAATTTACATAAAACCATCAAATGGTTGAAAAATTATTGAAATGATTTTTTATAACCATTTTTATGTTCTGGAACAAACTTATATACACACTAATAAATAATGAATCCAAATATGTATATGATGATTGAAAAGCCACCTTAATAATCAAAATGGATATCAGTAATGTTTTTTCTAATTATTAAACCTCATATCATGTAAAAATAATATATTAAATCATTTAAACATTAAAATTATCATTACTACCCTCTAATTTTAATTCTACAGAATTATTCTAATTTTACAAGATCTTAATTACATATAAACAAGGGAACTGATAATGAAAACCAAAAAAACAAACTCCTCTAAATGATGAAAATAAACTCTATAACACCAAATAAGACCATAAATAATATTTATATAACATTAAATAATCAACTTCTTGTATACAAGTTTTTGGATTTGTTAACAAATAAATTAAAATTTATTATTTAGGTTACTAAAAAGATGAAATCATTCAGACATAAGGTAAGGGGAATTGTTGAATCCAACTCCATTCTTTTGGGGTTTATATATTACACTGTATTTCCTGAATATATGTACAATTAATCTTACATAAATATCATTTCATTATATTTCCTTTTTATTTTATTGATATAAATATTCCGAATCATGTTATATTAAAAGGTAAAATATTTTTTTAAAAGAAATTTTCTTTCTAATTAAACAACTATTATACATCGTGAGATTGTTTCTTATTCAATCATGATTGATGATTATTATTCCAAGTATGTTATTCTATATTTCAGTAAGAAATATAAATTTTTATGAATTTAGGAATTGTGAAATTAACCCCATTGCTTTCCATGATTTATTTCCATTCCATGATTCATAAACGTTCTATGTGGCATGCATGATGATGTCAATGTTATGATGTGACGGGTACACCCTAAAAAATATAGTGCATGAAAATTTTTACTTGATGGGTGAGATCAAAATTAAATAGTTCTCCAAATAATTGGGTAATTTGATGAAACTCGTGATAAATACTTATATATGAGTGAATACGATGCTAGATTTGTTCAAAACTATGTTTAGTATTTGACCACTACGTTATGATGTTTCATTTTTATGCATTGCCCCATTTCATGCCTTAATCTAATGCTTCATATCCTGATAATGATGATGATCATATTCAAATATTATGATGATTATGATTATGGCCACGCTTATTATATTGTTTCATGTTCTTATCTATCTTCTTACTGGGCTTTTAGATCACCCCTTTCATTGATGAATATCATTAGGTGATTACTTGTACGAAGTTGAATCTGAAGGCCAATAAGATGATATAGAGGAAGGAAATAAATAAATATTAATGTTTTATTATGTAAATAGTAATGTATGGTCCTAATTTTCAAAATTAACTAAACCTTTAGATCTTAGATTTGTATCAATGTTATGTTGTTTGACATTAAAATCATGTAATTATAAATGTATTAAAAAGAATGGTCATTATACCCCACACATAATCAGTGTGGATATGGGACCCCCTCTCCCCAAGGTATGGTTTGTTTTTCCCATATGTGCTAATATATGTTCTTCATCCTCTTGAAGACTACAATGTTGTTCCCTTTCAGTTTCATTAACAAAGGGGGAGAGAATAACATGTTTATGAGAGGGGGATAAATTTTTAGAGGGATCAGTGAAACATGGAAAGTTTAGAAATTTTATCTATCAATGAAGATGAATCATGAACGAGATTGATAATTTCCTGATCCTAGTATTTAAAAAATGAAGTGATATCGAGGGTTTATATTTTTCAATCATTTGGTGTTAATATGTTTTTTAATGGAAGGATCACCAATGTTGTGATTCAAAAATAAATTTGGAATTCTAATCTTTTTTCTTATGCTGAGATTGAATAATATGGGATTATAGTTTGTGTTTATGAATTCTTTGTATACATTGTGGGGTTTCTGATTGAAAATGATTTCAGATGTGTTATAGTTGACAAAAAATTGGTTCATGATGTTTAATAGTGTTTTCAACAAACCCAATATGAGAGATTTTTTATCAAAATCTCTCTTGATGATAATATTCTGTTGACTATGTTTTTTGTTAACGTTTTATATTTTTAAGAATGTATAGTTGTCAAAGGATTCATGAAGAGAGAGACTGAATGTTTGAACTGATCAGAAAGAACGTGAATATCATAATTTATCATTCAGACCATGACTGTCTTAGTTAATCTCATGAAGATCAGGATAAATTTTTGGAAAAAAAATGATTATCAAAGGAACTCACAGAGTGATATCCCTATTAATATGAATATCACTCATGATTGATAATGGATCTCATAAAATGACTATGTGAAGTGAATAATAGCTATTATAAGTAAATCTCAAGATGAGATCACATGAAGAACCACATGGTGTCTATGGGATCTTAAAAGGTTGATATGAGAAGAAACATAAGACATCTCATTAATGTATGTTGATCATGGGGAGGTATTATGTGTAGCACATGAGTAAAATTGGCCATAAATGAGAGAGTCTACATATCGTTTTGGAAAATTCTATTTTGACCATATGATTTTCATCTGAATATGTAAGATAGTCATGCTAAGAACTATAATTCAATGGCTATGGTTCCATGATTTTTATTCAATCTTATTATGGGATTTGTCGATACACTTTAAGAAAATGTTGATTATCCCCCAATGAACATATTACAAGAATTAGGTGTTCACGTGGAGAAATCACGCGAAGGGCATAAGGCATAGTGCTGATGCGGTGGAACTAACGACTACCCATGATTTATTGAGTTATTTTAATGGATTTATATCTTTAAATAACCCATTACCCATACACAAAACGTAGATAAATATTATTAATTTTATTTATATGATTAAAAGGGTTTTCACATAAAAAGAACAGTGTCTTATGTTAGCATATTATGATTCACATAATCTACAGAGTGTCATACAAAAGGATTTATTCATGAGATTTATGCACTGTATTTTTGATAACATATCAAAAATTATTGATATGACACAATCCATTCATCTTTAACAAGGTCTCATGATGGTGTCACTTGATCCTCATTAGTATAACAATGTCTTGAAACAGGTCACACGTAGGGGTCTTGTGGAAGGGTCTTGCGCCACTGTCACATGAACCACATATATTGAACATAGTAATTTGATACTCATGAATAGAATAAGGTCTCTCAATCAATGTAAAAAAATTAAATACTAATTATTTGTGTGAACAAAATAAATACATTCAAATGGGTCTCGGAGAGGGTCTCAAAATGAGGCCTTGCAAATAGTTCTCGTAGAGTGGTCATGTGAAGGAGTCCTATGAGTGGTTAAACTCTAAGAAGAATAGAATTATTAACAGGTTTTTGTGATATATATAGTTAAATAATATAATAAAAATGAACTCCCGTGTGAAATAAATAATAATTCATGGTCAAAGGATTCTACTAGAGGATAAGTGCATTCACCTAAGTAGAGAGAGCATTGTACATTGAAACTGAAAATGATTGTAAACCAATAGGGATCATTTTAATTCTATGAATAATGTATTATAATTGTTATTTTTTGGATTTCATATATTGAAAAATTTCTTATGTATGCTCCTTGTAAGTAACCTTATATTGGTGTTCCACGTAGAATCCTGTTGTCCTTTGAATATTTTAATTTCTATTTATTAGTTGTTATAGGGTAGAGTGAGAATGTAGTTTTTCTTAATAATGAAGTAAGATCCAAAGGGATTATTGTTCTACTAGGTAATACCCTAACTCACTACCCTCTCTCATGTTATTTAATTGAGTTACAATATATAATTACATCATGAAAAAGTATGGGAAAATAAAAAACTAAAATAAATAGAAAAAATATACAAAATATATGAAACATTTCAAAGATAAATTAATCACCACTTATAAATAATATTTCCACAAAAATAATAGAATATATTCATTAATAAAATATAATAAATCTCTGCGGAGGAGGATCAAATAAATTATTAGGGAGAGGGAACTTAATCCTTAAACATTTATCAAGTCATCACATGTAGTCCATCATCTTCTCTTGCCAATACACCTATTATCAATGCTTCTTTAGCAATTGGTGCTCCAGCTATCAGCTATGCTATTATTTGTCACTACACATGATATAGATAATTTAATCATTATTGCTCAACCAATACACATACTATGTAATTGATGATGATTTATCCCAATACCCCTTTGACCGACATGGTGATATCATAGTTGTACTATAAAAACAAAAGGTATCAATCAAGAACCAACCTTGATTACCTGAAATTTCAAAATACCATGTGGGGTCACCCACATGGAATATATGTCATCAAAATCAAACTCACATGTGTTCGATTCCATTATTATATCTTGATTTTAATGCACAAGAGAAGTCACAGCCTCATATCCCCCCTTTAGATTAATTTTTAAATTAAAACAGTAAAATAAAAAAAATGTGTTTCGTAAAATAATTATGATAATAATAATAACAAAAATCTAGTGCATTATTTCCCTAGTAGCATATAAAGTAGTATAAGTTTTATTGAACCTCCTATATTCATCAAATTCTGTAACACTGGGATGCTGAACTACAATATAAATATAATTTAAATATATTACATTTAATATATATATGTATATTATTAAATAAAATTACAAACCATATTAAATTTTTGAATCCAACATGTATTATTCGAAATACATGTGTAACCTCTTAAATTACCCAAAATTTGTTGATCGGATGATGATATCATCTAAATAATCTCTCTAATATAGTAGGCACAAAGTCCATCCGAAAACTGGGTCGGTATGTAAGCATGCTAATTATAATAACAAGACTCATAGGAAATTATTTTTTAAGCCCTATCTATGGATATCCATCCCATATTGTGTAAATATATATGATAATACTCATTCATACACAAAATGGATACTCGAATTCTATCATGAATGGGGTTATATAACACCAAAAAATATTCCCATAGTACGACAATAATAAAATATATTTAATGAAAAACATTTATCATTTACAACCTTGTAGTGATCAGACATGTGATTTTAGTTATTGATTGGATTCTAATAAAAAAACACAGATAAATTGAGAAAAAAAATCCATAGAATCACACCTTCCTATCCACTAGTGTAGAGACCCGAAACTTGACGTACATGGACATTACATTACTTTTGAGGAATACTTAGTACATAACAAAAACACACACACAAGGATCGTAATAGTTTATTGTCTTTGGAAACTCAGAATATAATCTTCTAATCGTGGTGAAAGATCTTTAACATCTCCCATAAAGATCTTCCTTTTTTAACCTAAAACCTTTCTTTATATCCTGGGGAAAAGAAAACATAAAAGGGTGAGCTCAAATACTTAGTAAGGGTAAACAAAAGAAATATCAATCACATCATATTCATAAGAACATAACATTTTGGAAATCCTAACCTACAAAAGAGTGCATAATTTCATAACATGGGATAAATCATAGTAGTGAAATGAAATCCCAATAATCATAACTTAAAACATGAAACTTTTTTGCATACACACATAATCATAGATAATCATATCTTATTAGTCAAGACTCATTGCCAAGACTATCTTAGTGGACAAAGTCCATTTCTAAACCGAGTCACCCTCGTTTCAGTCCTGTTTCACTGAACCGGTATAACCTACCGTTCCAGCCATGTCTATCTCATGAGATATAAAATCTTTACCCAATGCATTGGAGGGAGATATAGGTCCCACCTATCTCATATTGATACCATTCTTATGTGTTCCACAAAATCATAAACCATACATCATAGCATAACCCATGTAATAAAAATGGGATTCTTAAACAACTTGACATCATAAAACAATTCATATAAGATAATGGAATACATAACTATATTTTCATCACAACATAATAAAATACTTGTAAAAGTAGGTATAGAAATATAACCCTCTATTATCTTTGATGAAAAATGATTTTGATAAAACACTTGAACTCCATTCTTGAGGAAAATATCCTTTCAACTTCAAAAACATTTTCCTTTCTTAACATGTCTTACAATTTTAAACTAAATTTTTTTTTATTAAAAATAAACTTGAAAACTTGTAAAGGAAGCTTCTTGGAAATAAGGTTTTAAAAATCCATTCATGCCGTATAAGTTAAAAAACATTCTTCTCGTACTTTTGTCGAAAAAGTCAAAAAGTACCTTATATGGTAACCAAAGGGAAGATTCCATTCATACAATGTGGTAAAAAGTAAATAAAGGGTAAAAATGCCTTTAAACATCCATTGAAGAATGGTAAACATTTTATTAATGCATTTTTAGAAAACATGGCCATGGATGATAAACGTAACCCCAGAAAATACTTACATATAAGCAATCTCGGATAAAAATGAGATTGAAATATTATCCCTTACCTTAGGTCCGATTTTCTTCATAGGTGTCCGAACCTCCTGTATAATGATTTAAATAATGCCATTGACTTATTCTAGAATCATACTCATTGTTATGATATCATATATGGTTCACTTATGACTTTATATTACCCTTTATTCTGTAAATTCTATGTTAAAGAGCATTTTGGGTAAAATTGTTACATTTGTCGTCCGTGTTTTGACTTGTAATTATTCATATGATTGCTTAGATCATAATTAATTAATTACAGAATCTAAAACATGATTTATATATAATATATATTCAGAATATACATATATATAATAAATTAGAAAATGGAACGAAATACACCATTCATGGAGACGGTAGGCCGTACGTACGCATGAACGCTGTTTTTGTTTCCTTATTGAGTTGAATGGAATTAAGTAGATGAAATACATATATATATAAATCCAGTAGATTTATAATGTCATATATTTCATTATTATTTGTTATATATACTTTATAATCATTCTTAAATAGTTAACATGGAGAATGAATCTCATCGCGTTGTGGAGACGGTAGACCGTACATACGCACGAGCGATGATATCATTTCCATAATTATTGAATTCAATTGGAGTGGATGATACAATATATCAGAATCAATATGATGTTCTAATAAATATGTATAGTTATTCTTTACACCATTATACCCATACATGTAAGGTGGTGGTGGAAAATAGATTACACCACGACGTGGAGACGGTATTCCGTACGTACGCACGCGCGGTGATTTATTTTTCCATAGGATGGATAGATGGTGAAATAGGTTTGTTTCATACTTATAATAACATATCAGTATATTATTGATACTGATTTTATTACTTCATAATGATACAACCTAATAAGAAGAAGTGGAAGAAGAAATAAAGATGAAAGAATCGGTAACGGACATTACCTCTCCTTTGAAGTGCTTCTTTGAGACCTCCGTTTAGGGCAATAAAATGGGTATTTTAAGAAGACCAGAACCTCTAGGATGTTTCTAGGGAAGTGGAGAAGAGAATTTTTCAAGGGTTGGATGAGCTTGAAGGCTCAAAGTTGTGTGAGGAAGAGAGGGAGGAGGTGCCCTTTTATAAGGGAGGAGAGGGGCTCCTTTGGAAAAACTAAAAATATTATTTTATTATAAAGTCATGTTCGGTTTTAAATATCTCCAAATTGATTTATTTCGAGGCTAAGGTGGGGATGGGTCGAAACCCACTCATCCAATAGAATTTAGACAAGTTTAGGTTCCTATTTTAACCTTATCATTTAGATTTATCATTAAGTTAAATAATTTTACTTTTTCCGTGTCTTCTTGTGTTCTTACACTATAAGGTTAATAAACGTACTATAAGAAGCCAAACGAACCCCAAGTTGTTTATTATTAATATATATAACCTTATCGAAACCATTTGGCCGAACCTTAGATTTTTAGGAATAAAATAACAATTAATAATATAATATATGTTTTAACAACTATTTTATGCCAATTTTGACACTATTTAGTAATTGATTTTTTTTTGAAAATCATAACAGAATGATCAGTTCTAAAAACGTTCATTACATCAATAATACTATGTCCTATTAACCTAGAAAATTAGTGGAATTAATAAAAAGTCTCAAATTATATTTATTTGGGTATTTATAACATCAATTATGTCAATAATTCATTAATAAGATAATTACTGCATTATCGTTGTGTCATAAATAAATTACATTATTTAATGTCTAAAAATTACAAATAAAACACCATTATGTAGGAAATCGTTTTAGCTTCCCAATTAATATTTATAGTCGAATTTATCTTATGTATAACCCCATATTAAAAATGTTTTAGTAAATACACTTTGATTTTAACTCTTTTAACCCTTCTTTAAATAAATTAATAATAAATGTCCTAATCTAATCCAAGTGGGCCTAAAGGGTCATATTTTATTCCTAAGATTGTTTTTGGTCGAATTAAACTTGTCCAATAGAATTAGGACATGTGTTAGGGTAATAATAATATCATTTCTACCCTTAATTACCCTATTTACTTTATACCGTGGTAAAAAAAGTAAAAAGTTACTATTTACCAAAAAATTATTTTCATCTCATTGAACCACATTTTACTTACTGAAATCAACCGTGGCTCTCGTATTTTTGAAATTCTACTCACAGAAGCGGTAAAATTAAGTTTTATGAACAATTCAGTTTTTTAAGTACCACTTAGTGGTTTCACTATTTATCAAAAATTGAAAGTTTTCAGAAAAATACCAAAAATTAGGCCTAAGCTATATTTTATATTATTAACTCAAAAATGATGTATATTTTACCAAATTCAAAACATATCAATTGCATTAACTAATTTAAAAATTAATTCCTGTTGTCAAAACAAATAGCGTGTTTTTAAGAAATAATAACTATCAAAAGATTGAAACTTGTTTATAACTGGTTTAAATGTGAAATTACATTCAATGACCATAATTGTATTAAATTGTAAAAATATATTATAAATATACATTAAAACCACTAAAATTAATAATTTACCACTATTAATTATTTCGATTGAAAAAGTTGTTTTTAATTAAAATTTAGTAATTTCCATTATTCATCAAAATATGAAAGTTATCCGAAAATTACCAAAAGTTTACCCTAAGCTAATTTAGATATTCCAAATCCAAAAATGAAGTCCATTTTGAAAAATAAAATTTAGAAAATTTCAAAAAGTGGTTATTACTATTCATAACGGCTAGTTTTATTAATATTTTAATAGCATATCGTTGTTTAGTGAAACTCGGTATTGCGTACTACACACGCTATCAAGGAAGGTTGCGATTGTGTGTAATGAAAGGAAAGTCAAGGATGCGTGTTGTGCAAGCTCCTTTTGGTGTAGCGTACAACACAAGAAATTAATGAAATTAAAAAGAATATTTTTCATAAAATCTCGGGGTGTTACATTCTACCCCCATTAAAATGAATTTCGCCCTCGAAATTCGTCGGGGTTATAAATGGCTTTCTATTCGAAAGTTTCTTTAATCGAAACCCACATCGTAAAAAGGAATACCAAAACCAATATTTAAAAAAAAGTATTAAACGTAACGGTAACCCAAATAAACTAATCACTGGGTTTCCACATAGGTGAAAATATGGATATAGAAGAGAAATCTAACCATCATGTTCTGATGGAGAGTGGTAGAGAACATGGCTATGGAAAAGCTATAAATCACAAAAGCCATAAATTTGTGACGATCTAAGGTACCATCTGATTCATTAGATATAAGAGCACTAAGAAAACATTTTTGGTTTTCAAGATCATTTCCCTAAAGTTGATGAAATTGGAATTAGAAGAAATACTTTCATGATTTTGGTATAGTCTCACTGTTTGTCGTTCTTTGGACAATTTCCACTTCATCTCTTAAACAAAGGATGTTGAATTTGTCATTCGTGATGTGTTAGCAGATCATGTGATAGAATGATGGGTCATTCCATCACTTTCAAACAAAAGGTTAGCAAAAGTTATAAGTCCATCTTATGGTTAATTGTATATGGTTCCAAAAATGAACTTATACTTCATATATCATTCTGCTTAATAAAATAAAACTAGTTTCTACTAACCAAGGACTTCCTGTAGGCCAGTGGTAGGCGATAAAGACCAGTCGCACTTCGGTTGTGGGTTCGATTCCCACAGCCTTGTCCGACGCGATGGGCTGTCGCCCGTCCTGCAGGTTGTCCTTTTTCTAAAACTATATTACTATAACATCCCATCAATAATATAGAAAAAACTTCTATCCTTAAACAATACTAACTTATGTCCAACATAATCCATTCCAATCTTTAGTCTTATCCATAATACTGCAGTCCACTCTCATAACATTGTGAAAACGATTACCAGAGATTTAATACCATCGTTGATCCCCATATATCACAAGATATGTTTTGTTGGTCACATTCCAAACATTCAATGTCCTTAATCATGTATTCTCTGGAATACCCATTGAATCTTAGTGAAAACACGAATGCAGTTAAAAGTTAACACCTTCCACATACCAAAATCCTCAAAATTCTATATACTCAAACCATGATATCACTTAGTCCTTATATCAATCATGAGCTCATAAATACTGTCAAATATTTCATTTTCTCATTTTCCCTTCATTATGCACATATCATTCTTTTTCCAAAAATATCTCAATCACTTTCCATGGTTACTGGTACCATAAAATTATTGAAAACCACAATAGACCAATTCATAAATATTCCAATATTCCACGATACTATATAAAACACTATTTTGGAATCCCATTACATAAACACTTAATCATTCCACCACATCGTTGTCATATTCAACATCACCAATAGTGATCGCATGTGACATCCCTTTGTCCTTTTCCTTAAGTGGTTTCTCATGTTGATCATCACTAACCCTTGGATTAGGCCATTTATTAGCATAATTCCCCATTTCCTTGCACTTGAAGCATTGAAGTGTTGGTGGTGCGTTCTCTACAGTATTTGCTTTATTCACATCATTAGAAACCCTTTTTCCATTACTTCAACACTCAGTTGCTCGATGACCTTCTTTTCCACACTTAAAACATTTTCTAGTCCCTTTATGACAATATCCACCATGCTTCTTTCCACACTTTGAGCATAAGGAAACATTCATCATCTTTTCACCATTATTCTGAGATTTCTCCTTGAACTCCATCTTTAGTTTCTTGTCAAAACCATGAGATAGATATGTAACACCAACTTCCATTTCTACCTTGATAGCACAACACACAATTTCTTCATAGCTACTGAAGTCTCTTATAGCTAATTCCCTTCGAAGACTTGGTTTTAAGCCACTGAAAAATCGATTAACTTTTCTTTCAGGTTGGATAATAATGCCAGATTCATACCTTGCAAGTCTTGTAATATTCACTTCGTATATACCAACAGATTCATCATCCTTCTGCTTCAGCTCAAGAAACACCTTTTCCATCTTTGTTCGAAGAATATGAGGGAAGTACTTACTGAAAAACATGTTCTTGAACTCGTCCCATTCCATGGACTCAATTTCATCTCTTGACCTCGTCTTCTTGATAAGATTCCACCATTGATCAGCTTCACCTTCCAAACGATATACTGCTAAGATGACTTTATCATGTTCAGAACATTGAAGAACTGAAAATATATTTTCAGTGTTACTGATCCATTGTTCAGCAACAAGTGGATCGGAAGACCCACTGAAAGAAGGTGGACGTTGCCTCATGAAGGACTCAATAGAATATTGTTCCCTTCTCTGCTCATTAGGAAGTCCAGAATGATTCATAGATTGTGTAAGTATAGCAATAAGATTTTTCACTCCATCTCCCATAACACTTGTTTGTTCAGGAGGACAATCATTGCATTGTCCATTACATTGATCAACACGGTTCCTTCGGGCTCCATCCATCGTCTAAAACCCAAAAAAAATAGTGTGAGAGGCACAAATCATGCTAGGGAAAACAACATAATAATGGGGGAGTACCCTCAATATCTAACATCTTAGGTTAAATTCTAATATTGTTAGCGCAATTCTAGGACTATAACCTCTACGTATATTTATCCTTAGAGATATCCCTAGACATACCTTAGAAATATCTCTAGGGATCTCACTAAAGTTCTCGCATCCTAGTTTCCAAAGGTTGACTAAACCTTTCCTCTGATACCAACTGTAGAGACCCGAAACTTGACGTACATGGAAATTACATTACTTTTGCGGAATACTTAGTACATAACAAAAACACACACACAAGGATCGTAATAGTTTAGTGTCTTTGGAAACTCGGAATATAATCTTCTAATCGTGGTGAAAGATCTTCAACATCTCCCATAAAGATCTTCCTTTTTTTACCTAAAACCTTTCTTTATATCCTGGGGAAATGAAAACATAAAAGGGTGAGCTCAAATGATCATTAAGGGTAAACATAAGAAATATCAATCACATCATATTCATAAGAACGTAACATTTTGGAAATCTTAACCTGCAAAAGAGAGCATAATTTCATAACATGTGATAAATCTTAGTAGTGAAATGAAATCCCAATAATCATAACTTAAAACATGAAACTTTGTGGCATACACACATAATCATAGAAAATCATATATTATTAGTCAAGACTCATTGCCAAGACTATCTTAGTGGACAAAGTCCATTTTTTAACCG
The DNA here is from genome assembly GCA_963277665.1 of Viscum album. Classification (NCBI taxonomy): domain Eukaryota; kingdom Viridiplantae; phylum Streptophyta; class Magnoliopsida; order Santalales; family Viscaceae; genus Viscum; species Viscum album. Next base: position 1,390,096,408 of record OY728134.1, on the reverse strand, counting down.
AGTCACCCTCATTTCAGTCATGTTTCACTGAACCGGTATAACCTACCGTTCCATCCATGTCTATCTCATGAGATATAAAATCTTTACCCAATGCATTGGAGGGAGATATAGGTCCCAACCATCTCATAATGATACCATTCTTATGTGTGCCACAAAATCATAAACCATACATCATAGCATAACCCATGTAAAAAAATGGGATTCTTAAACAACATGACATCATAAAACAAATCATATAAGATAAAGGATTTCATAAAAATATTTCCATCACAACATAATCAAATCCATGTAATAGTAGGGATATAAATATAACCCTTTATAATCTTAGATGGAAAATAATTTTGATAAAACACTTGAACTCCATTCTTGAGGAAAATATCCTTTCAACTTCAAAAACATTTTCCTTTCTTAACATGTCTTACAATTTTAAACTAATAGAAGTTTATTAAAAATAAACTTGAAAACTTGTAAAGGAAGCTTCTTGGAAATAATGTTTTAAAAATCCATTCATGCCGTATAAGTTAAAAAAACATTCTTCTCATACTTTTGTCGAAAAAGTCAAAAAGTACCTTATATGTTAAACAAAGGAATGATTCCATTCATACAATGTGGTAAAAAGTAAATAATGGGTAAAAATGCCTTTAAAAATCCATGGAAGAATGGTAACCATTTTATGAAAGCATTTTTAGAAAACATGGTCATGGATGACAAAGGTAACCCCAGTAAATACTTACGTATAAGCAATCTCGGATAAAAATGAGATTGAAAATTTATCCCTTACCTTAGGTCCGATTTTCTTCGTAGGTGTCCAAACCTCCTGTATAATGATTTATATAATGTCATTGACTTATTCCAGAATCATACTCATTGTTATGATATCATATATGGTTCACTTATGACTTTATATTACCCTTTCTTTTGTAAATTCTATGTTAAAGAGCATTTTGGGTAAAATTGTTTCATTTGTCGTCCGTGTTTTGACTTGTAATTATTCATATGATTGCTTAGATCATAATTAATTAATTCCAAAATATAATACATGATTTATATATAATATATATTCAGAATATACATATATATAATAAATTAGTAAATGGAAAGAAATACACCGTTCATGGAGACGGTAGGCCGTACGTACGTATGAACGCTGTTTTCGTTTCTTATTTAGTTGAATGGAATTATGTAGATGAAATACATATATACATAAATCCAATAGCTTTATAATGTCATATATTTCATTATTATTTCTTATATATACTTTATAATCATTCTTAAATGGTTAACATGGAGAATGAATCTCATCGCGTCGTGGAGACGGTAGTCCGTACGTACGCACGAGCGATGATATCGTTTCCATAATTATTGAATTGAATTAGAGTGAATGATACAGTATATCAGAATAAATATGATGTTATAATAACTATGTATAGTTATTCTTTACACCATTATACCCATCCATGTAAGGTGGTTGTGGAAAATAGATTACACCACGGCGTGGAGACGGTATTCCATACGTACGTACGCACGCGCGGTGATTTCTTTTTCCGTAGGATGGATAGATGGTGAAATAGGGTTGTTTCATACTTATAATAAAATATCAGTATATGAGTGATACTGATGTTATTAATTCATAATGAAACAACCTAAGAAGAAGAAGTGGAAGAAGAAATAAAGATGAAAGAATCGGTAACGGACATTACCTCTCCTTTGAAGTGCTTCTTTGAGAAATCCTTTTAGGGCACTAAAATGGGTCTTTGAAGAAGCCCAAAACCTCTAGGATATTTCCAGGGAAGTGGAGAAGAGAATTGGACAGGTTTTGGACGAGCTTGAAGGCTCAATGTTGTGTTAGGAAGAGAGGGAGGAGGTGCCCTTTTATATGGGAGGAGAGGGGCTCCTTTGGAAAAACTAAAAATATTATTTTATTATAAAGTCATGTTCGGTTTTAAATAGCTCCAAATTGATTTATTTCGAGGCTAAGGTGGGGATCGGTCGAAAGCATCTCATATAATAGAATTTAGTCAAGTTTAGGTCCCTATTTTAATCTTATCAATTAGATTTAACATTAAGTTAAATAATTTTACTTTTACTATGTCTTCTTGTGTTCTTACACTATAAGGTTAATAAACTTACTATAAGAAGGAAAACGAAGCCCAAGTTGTTTATTATTAATATATATAACCTTAGCAAAGTAATTTTGCGGAACCATAGATTTTTAGGAATAAAATAACAATTAATAATATAATATTTGTTTTAAAAACTATTTTATGTCAATATTAACACTATTTAGTAATTGATTTTTTTGAAAATCATAACAGAATGATAAGTTCGAAAAACATTAATTATATCAATACTAACATGTCATATTAACCAATAAAATTAGTTTAATTCATAAAAAGTCTCAAATTATATTTATTTGGGTATTTATAACATCAATTATGTCAATATTTCATTAATAAGATAATTACTGCATCATTGTTGTGTCATACATACATTAAATTATTTAATGTCTAAAAATTACAAATAAATTACTATTATATAGTAAAACGTTTTAGCTTTCTAATTAATATTTATAGTCGAATTTATCTTATGTATAACCCCATATTAAAAATGTTTTAGTAAATAAACTTTGATTTTAACTCTTTTAACCCTTCTTTAAAAAAATTAATAATAAATGTCCTAATCTAATCCAAGTGGGCCTAAATGGTCATATTTTATTCCTAAGTTTGTTTTTGGTCGAATTACACTTTTCCAATATAATTAGGACATGTGTTAGGGTAATAATAATATCATTTCTACCCTTAATTACCCTATTTACTTTTAACCGCGGTAAAAAAAATTAAAAAGTTACTATTTACCAAAAAATTATTTTCATCTCATTGAACCACATTTTACTTACTGACATCAACCGTGTCTCTCGGATTTTTGAAATTCCACTCACAGAAGCGGTAAAATTATGTTTTATGAACAATTCAGTTTTTTTAACTACCACTTAGTGGTTTCACTATTTATGAAAAATTGAAAGTTTTCAGAAAAATACCAAACATTAGGCCTAAGCTATATTTGATATTATGAACTAAAAAATGATGTCTATTTTACCAAATTCAAAACATATCAGTTGCATTTACTATTTTAAAAATTAATTCCCGTCGCCAAAACAAATAGCGTGTTTTTAAGAGATAATAACTATCAAAAGATTGGAACTTGTTTATAACTTGTTTAAATGTGAAATTACATCCAATGACCATCATTGTATTAAATTGTAAAAATATATTCTAAATATACTTTAAAACCACTAAAATTAATAATTTATCACTATTAATTATTTCGATTGAAAAATTTTTTTAAAATTAAAATTTAGTAATTTCCAATATTCATCAAAATATGAATGTTATCCGAAAATTACCAAAATTTCACCCTAAGCTAATTTCGATATTCCGAATCCAAAAATGATGTCCATTTTGAAAAATAAAATTTAAAAAATTTCAAAAAGTGGTTATTACTATTCATAACGACTATTTTTAATAATATTTTAATAGCATATCGTTGTTTAGTGAAACTCGGTGTTGCGTACTACACACGCTATCAAGGAAGGTCGCGATTGTGTGTAATGAAATGAAATTCAAGGATGCGTGTTGTGTAGGCTCCTTTCGGTGTAGCGTACAACACAAGACATTAATGAAACTAAAAAGAATATTTTTCATAAAATCTCGGGGTGTTACATTCTACCCCCCTTAAAATGAATTTCGCCCTCGAAATTCGTCGGGGTTATAAATGGTTTACTCTTCGAAAGTTTCTTTAATCTAAATCCACATCGTAAAAAGGAATACCAAAACCAATCTTTAAAAACAAAAGTATGAAATGTAACGGTTACCCAAATAAACTAATCACTGGGTTTCCACATAGGTGAAAATATGGATATGGAAGAGAAATGTAACCATCATGTTCTGATGGAGAGTGGTAGAGAATAGGGCTATGGAAAAGCTTGAAATCACAAAAGCCATAAATTTGTGATGATCTAAGGAACAATCTGATTCATCAGATATAAGAGCACTATGACAACATTTTTGGTTCTCAAGATCATTTCCCTAAAGTTGATGAAATTGGAATTAGAAGAAATACTTTCGTGATTTTGGTATAGTCTCACCGTTTGTCTTTCTTTGGAAAATTTCCACTTCATCTCTTAAAGAAATGAAGTTGAATTTCTCATTCGTGATGTGTTAGCAGATCATGTGATAGAATGATGGGTCATTCAATCTCTTTCAAACAAAAGGATAGAAAAAGTTATAAGTCCATCTTATGGTTAATCGTATATGGTTCCAAAAATGAACTTATACTTAATATATCATACCGCTTAATAAAATAAAACTAGTTTCTACTAACCAGGGTCTTCCTGTAGGCCAGTGGTAGGCGATAAAGGCCAGTCGCACTTTGGTTGTGGGTTCGATTCCCACAGCCTTGTCCGACGCGATGGGCTGTCGCCCGTCCTGTGGGTTGTCCTTTTTCTAAAACTATATTACTATAACATCCCATCAATAATATCGAAAAAACTTCTATCCATAAACAATACTAACTTATCTCCAACATAATACATTCCAATAATTAGGCATATCCATAATACTGTAGTCCACTCTCATAACATAGTGAAAACGATTACCAGAGATTTAATACCATCGTTGATCCCCATATATCATAAGATATGTTTTGTTGGTAACATTCCAAACTTTCAAAGTCCTTAATCATGTATTCTCTTGAATACCCATTGAACCTTAGTGAAAACATGAATGTAGTTAAAAGTTAACACCTTCCACATACCAAAATCCCCAAAATTCTATATACTCAAACCATGATATCACTTAGTCCTTATATCAATCATGAGCTCATGAATACTGTCAAATATTTCATTTTCTCATTTTCCCTTCATTATGCGCATATCATTCTTTTTCCAAAAATATCTCAATCACTTTCCATGGTTACTGGTACCATAAAATTATCGAAAACCACAATAGACCAATACATAAATATTCCAATATTCCACGATACTATATACAACACTATTTTGGAATCCCATTCCATAAACACTTAATCATTCCACCACATCGTTGTCATATTCAACATCGCCAATAGTGATCGCATGTGACATCACTTTGTCCTTTTCCTTAAGTGGTTGCTCATGTTGATCATCACTAACCCTTGGATTAGGGCATTTATTAGCATAATGCCCCATTTCCTTGCACTTTAAGCATTGAAGTGTTGGTGGTGCGTTCTCTGCAGTCTTTGCTTTATTCACATCATTATAAACCCTTTTTTCATTACATCGACACTCAGCTGCTCGATGGCCTTCTTTTCCACACTTAAAACATTTTCTAGTCCCTTTAAGACAATCTCTACCATGCTTCTTTCCACACTTTGAGCATAAGGAAACATTCATCTTCTTTTCACCATTATTATGAGATTTATCCTTGAACTCCATCTTTCGTTTCTTGTCAAAACCATGAGATGGATATGTAACTCCAAATTCCATTTCTACCTTGATAGCACAATGCACAATTTCTTCATAGCTACTGAAGTCTCTTATAGCTAATTCCCTTTGAAGACTTGGTTTTAAGCCACTGAAAAATCGATCAACTTTACTTTCAGGTTGGATGATAATGCCAGATGCATACCTTGCAAGTCTTGTAAAATTCGCTTCGTATATACCAACAGATTCATCATCCTTCTACTTCAGCTCAAGAAACTCCTTTTCCATCTTTGTTCGAAGAATATGAGGGAAGTACTTACTGAAAAACAAGTTCTTGAACTCGACCCATTCCATGGACTCAATTTCATCTCTTGGCCTCGTATTCTTGATAAGATTCCACCATTGATCAGCTTCACCTTCCAAACGATATACTGCTAAGATGAATTTATCATGTTTAGAACATTGAAGAACTGAAAATATCTTTTCATTGGTACTGATCCATTGTTTTGCAACAAGTGGATCGGAAGAACCACTGAAAGAAGATGGGCGTTGCCTCATGAAGGACTCAATAGAATATTGTTCCCTTCTCTGCTCATTTGGAAGTCCAGAATGATTCATAGCTTGTGTAAGTACATCAATAAGATTTTGCACTCCATCTCCCATAACACTTGTTTGTTCAGGAGGACAATCATTGCATTGTCCATTATATTGATCAACACGGTTCTTTCGGGCTCCAGCCATCGTCTAAAACCCAAAAAGAATAGTGTGAGAGGAAAAAATCATGCTAGGGAAAACAACATAATAAAGGGGGAGTAACCTCAATATCTAACATATTAGGTTAAATTCTATGATCCTTAGTGCAATTCTAGGACTATAACCTATACGTATACTTAACCTTAGAGACATCCCTAGACATACCTTAGAAATATCTCTAGGGATCTCACCAAAGTTCTCGCATCCTAGTTTCCAAAGGTTGACTAAACCTTTCCTCTGATACCAACTGTAGAGACCCAAAACATGACGTACATGGAAATTACATTACTTTTGCAGAATACATAGTACATAACAACAACACACACACAAGGATCGTAATAGTTTAGTGTCTTTGGAAACTCGGAATATAATTTTCTAATCGTGGTTAAAGATCTTCAACATCTCCCATAAAGATATTCCTTTTTTTACCTAAAACCTTTTTTTATATCCTGTGGAAGAGAAAACATAAAAGGGTGATCTCAAATGCTCATTAAGGGTAAATAAAAGAAATATCAATCACATCATATTCATAAGAACATAACATTTTGGAAATCTTAACCTGCAAAAGAGGGCATAATTTCATAACATGGGATAAATCTTAGTAGTGAAATGAAATCCTAATAATCATAACTTAAAACATGAAACTTTGTGGAATACACACATAATCATAGAGAATCATATCTTATTAGTCAAGACTCATTTCCAAGACTATCTTAGTGGACAAAGTCCATTTCTGAACTGAGTCACCCTCGTTTAAGTCCTGTTTCACTGAACTCGTATAACCTACCGTTCCAACCATGTCTATCTCATGAGATATAAAATCTTTAACCAATGCATTGGAGGGAGATATAGGTCCCACCCATCTCATAATGATACCATTCTTATGTGTGCCACAAAATCATAAACCATACATCATAGCATAACCAATGTAATAAAAATTGGATTCTTAAACAACATGACATCATAAAACAATTCATATAAGATAAAGGAATTCATAAAAATATTTCCATCACAACATAATAAAATCCATGTAATAGTAGTGATAGAAATAGAACCCTTTATTATCTTAGATGAAAAATAATTTTGATAAAACACTTGAACTCCATTCTTGAGGAAAATATCCTTTCAACTTCAAAAACATTTTCCTTTGGTAACATGTCTTACAATTTTAAACTAAAAGAAGTTTATTAAAAATAAACTTGAAAACTTGTAAAGGAAGATTCTTGGAAATAATTTTTTAAAAATCCATTCATGCCGTATAAGTTAAAAAAACATTCTTCTCGTACTTTTGTCGAAAAAGTCAAAAAGTACCTTATATGGTAACCAAAGGAAAGATTCCATTCATACAATGTGGTAAAAAGTAAATAAAGGGTATAAATGCCTTTAAAAATCCATGGAAGAATGGTAAACATTTTATGAAAGCATTTTAAGAAAACATGGTCATGGATGATAAACGTAACCCCAGTAAATACTTACGTATAAGTAATCTCGGATAAAAATGAGATTGAAAATTTATCCCTTACCTTAGGTCCGATTTTCTTCGTAGGTGTCCGAACCTCCTATATAACGATTTAAATAATGTCATTGACTTATTCCAGAATCATAATCATTGTTATGATATCATATAAGGTTCACTTATGACTTTATATTACCCTTTCTTTTGTAAATTCTATGTTAAAGAGCATTTTGGGTAAAATTGTTTCATTTGTCGTCCGTGTTTTGACTTGTAATTATTCATATGATTTCTTAGATCATAATTACATAATTACAGAATATGAAACATGATTTATATATAATATATATTCAGAATATACATATATATAATAAATTAGTAAATGGAAAGGAATACACCGTTCATGGAGACGGTAGGCCGTACGTACGCATGAACACTGTTTTCGTTTCCTTATTGAGTTGAATGGAATTAAGTAGATGACATAAATATATACATAAATCCAGTATCTTTATAATTTCATATATTTCATTATTATTTCTTATATATACTTTATAATAATTCTTAAATGGTTAACATGGAGAATGAATCTCATCGCGTCGTGGAGACGGTAGTCCGGACGTACGCACGAGCGATGATATCGTTTCTATAATTATTGAATTGAATTTGAGTGGATGATACAATATATCAGATTCAATATGATGTTCTAATAACTATGTATAGATATTATTTACACCATTATACCCATCCATGTAAGGTGGTGGTGGAAAATAGATTACACCACGGTGTGGAGACGGTATTCCGTACGCACACACGCGCGGTGATTTCTTTTTCCGTATGATGGATAGATGGTAAAATAGGGTTGTTTCATACTTATAATAACATATCAGTATATGAGTGATACTGATGTTATTACTTCATAATGAAACAACCTAAGAAGAAGAAGTGGAAGAATAAATAAAGATGAAAGAATCGGTAATAGACATTACCTATCCTTTGATGTGCTTCTTTGAGACCTCCTTTTAGGGCACTAAAATGGGTCTTTGAAGATGACCATAACCTCTAGGATGTTTCTAGGGAAGTGGAGAAGGTAATTTGGCAGGGTTTGGACGAGCTTGAAGTCTCAATGTTGTGTGAGGAAGAGAGGGAGGAGGTGCCCTTTTATAAGGGAGGAGAGGGGCTCCTTTGGAAAAACTAAAAATATTATTTTATTATAAAGTCAAGTTCGGTTTTAAATAGCTCCAAATTGATTTATTTTGAGGCTAAGGTGGGGATGGGTCGAAAGCCTCTCATACAATAAAATTTAGACAAGTTTAGGTTCCTATTTTAACCTTATCATTTAGATTTAACATTAAGTTAAATAATTTTACTTTTACCGTGTCTTCTTGTGTTCTTACACTATAAGGTTAATAAACTTACTATAAGATGCCAAACGAACCCCAAGTTGTTTATTATTAATATATATAACCTTCTATAAGTCATTTGGCCGATACTTAGATTTTTAGGAATAAAATAATAATTAATAATATAATATGTGTTTTAAAAACTATTTTATGACAATTTTGACACTATTTAGTAATTGATTTTTGTGAAAATTATAACAAAATGATAATTTCAAAAAGAGTTAATTAAATAACTACTAACATGTCATATTAACCTAGAAAATTAGTGTAATTAATAAAAAGTCTCAAATTATATTTATTTGGGTATTTATAACATCAATTATGTTAATATTTCATTAATAAGATAATTACTGCATCATCGTTGTGTCATAAATAAATTAAATTATTTAATGTATAAAAATTACAAATAAAACATAATTATGTAGGAAATCTTTTTATCTTTATAATGAATATTTATAGTCGAATGTATCTTATGTATAACCTGTTATTATAAATGTTTTAGTAAATAAACTTTGATTTTAAATCTTTTAACCCTTCTTTAAATAAATTAATAATAAATGTCCTAATCTAATCCAAGTGGGCCTAAATGGTCATATTTTATTCCTAATATTGTTTGTGGTCGGATTAAACTTTTCCAATATAATTAGGACATGTTTTAAGGTAATAATAATATCATTTTTACCCTTAATTACCCTATTTACTTTTAACCGGGGTAAAAAAAGTAATAAGTTACTATTCACCAAAAAAATTATTTTCATCTCATTGAACCACATTTTACTTACTGAAATCAACCGTGTCTCTCGGATTTTTGAAATTCCCCTGACAGAAGTGGTAAAATTATGTTTTATGAATAATTCAGTTTTTTAACTACCACTTAGTGGTTTCACTATTTATCAAAAATTGAAAGTTTTCAGAAAAATACCAAAAATTAGGCCGAAGCTATATTTGATATTATGAACTCAAAAATGATGTCTATTTTACCAAATTCAAAACATATCAGTTGCATTAATTAATTTAATAATTAATTCCCGTCGTCAAAACAAATAGCGTGTTTTTAAGAGATAATAACTATCAAAAGATTGAAACTTGTTTATAACTGGTTTATATGTGAAATTACATCCAATGACCATCATTGTATTAAATTGTAAAAATATATTCTAAATATACTTTAAAAACCCTAAAATTAATAATTTATCACTATTAATTATTTCGATTGAAAAATTTGTTTTTAATTAAAATTTAGTAATTTCCACTATTCATCAAAATATGAAAGTTATCCGAAAATTACCAAAATTTCACCCTAAGCTAATTTTGATATTCCAAATCCAAAAATGAAGCCCATTTTGAAAAATAAAATTTACAAAATTTCAAAAAGTGGTTATTACTATTCATAACGGCTAGTTTTAATAATATTTTAATAGCATATCGTTGTTTAGTGAAACTCGGTAATGCGTACTACACACGCTATCAAGGAAGGTCGCGATTGTGTGTAATGAAAGGAAAGTCAAGGATGTGTGTTGTGAAAACTCCTTTTGGTGTAGCTTACAACACAAGACATTAATGAAATTAAAAAGAATATTTTTTATAAAATCTCGGGGTGTTACAACTAGCTTTATGTGAAAAAATATTGAAAAATAGAAATACAATATGAAACAATTAGTATAAAATTAAATTATAATAAATTAATTAATCTAATAATAAAACATATATTTATAAGAATTGATTGAAATATTCAATAATTATTAATATATCTAAAACACAACCCCTCCAAGTCAACGATATAGTGATTCATCTTTAATATATTTATCTATGAAATTGATGTATATATTTTGTGATTTATCTTGAAAAATTTATTTCTCATTCACCTCAACAGAACTTTTTTAATTTATATTCTATTTAGTTTCATGATATTTTATTTTTATTAAAATTTACTGGTAAATTAAATCTCTTAAATAATAACAAAAACTTACAAAAAAATTTAGATTCTAGGTGTTCCATCGTGACTATTTCATTTACTATAAGAATAATTTTATATTTAATGTTAATGATTCTACATTGTTGATGAATGTGAAACCTTATATCTTTAGCAAACCAATTACATTTAAACATTATTACATAATTTTGTCAAAATTATCATAACTCAATTATTTAATTGATCATCCCATAATAGTCGAACTCACTTTTATTAGGATGAAATAATTCCATGAAAACATTACTTTTAATTGGAATTGTTATTCATAATATGCAGGATTATGAAAACGAAATCCATTAACCACATAAGTAATATAATATTTTACCAATTAGGAAGGTGGGATATTAAGTACTCAAAACCAACAATAGATTATGTATTAATGCAGTGATACATGGGAAAAATTATTTATTTAAAAATTTAAAAATTTATTTTGAATTTTGAAAATTTAACAATTATGAATAATAATAGTTTAAAGCAATAGAAACATTTATGTTTTTCATATTCTTCAGGACTAGAAGGTGTAATTTTTTTGATCTATTACTTTATATGCACATCATATAATAAAAAATATATTAATAAAAATTTTATTTTAAAAATGTTAAATAAATTGAAAAAGTGGAACTCATTTCAAAAATAAAATAATTTTGTAAAAGGTAAAAGAAAATATGTTTGGTAATTGTGTTTTTCAGCATATGAAAATACATCATTAGTAAACTATACCAAAATTTAGATTAGGCTGACTAAATTTTAATAATTGATTGTTTGCATAATCATCAAAATTTTACACACTAGAAAACATTGAATTATGTTTTAAGGATATTTGGATTAAAATTAATAAATGGAAATTTATAGAATTTCAACCAAAAAATAATATTCGTTAATTGAATCATAAAATGATTCCTTATTACATACCTTATTCTTCAATTATTTCATGTATCTATTTTTTTGGAATATTCATAAATACTATATATACCCTCCACATTCTATATAATATAGATAATATAATGTAAAATATTAAATTGAATCAATAAAATATTATGAATTTTATTTTAGTTTACATGTAATTGTAATAAAAACCTTTTTCTACCAACTCAGTGCATCATTTTTTATATATGTACAAACAATTACTATAAATAATGACATATTCTAATCATTACAACCCAATTTGAATAATTGAATAAAACTCTAAGGCCAATCAACCATAATTTTTAAATTATAACATAGTAATAATGATTTTTTTATCTATGATTGAGACCATTTATGACACATCAAACAAAATGGAATCATATTCATATATTATCATTAAATCTAAAACACCTTATATAAAAATAATTTCATTAGAAAATGTTCAATACACATTTGGATTCCAAAAATTTTCATCTATCACTAAATAAATCTCTTGTAATAGAGGCCTAAAAATATGGGCATGATCTAATCATGCTATTGTTGTATATATAGTCTTACAATGTGCGTCCATAAAAATATGAAATACATTATCAAAATTATTCTTCTCAACATCCATGACATCTACCATGTGATGAAACAAAAAATTATACCAATAAAGATTATACTAAAGAATAATCTTTTATATATTCATTGATATTTCCTAAATAAATTTAATGTTTTATTGGATTACAGTTTTTCCAATGTTAATATACGGTAATGAAGAGATAATATAATTTACTTAAATAAAGGATATCCCTATTATAGATTAATCTTTTAAAGAAAACCATTTTCTTGGTTTTTATATTCCTTTTGAAAGGATGGCATGTAATAAGATATATTAAAATAGAGTTCACAAGAAATTTTGTATTCAATTTTCTCGCATAAATTATTTTACATAAACTATATTGTACAAAAATGGTTTTGGACCATGTGTACACTATCCAGATAAAATTCCATTTGTCATAAAATTACTAACTTCTAACATTAATGTATCTTTTTTTGGAATTTTTTTGCAACCACATAATATATTTTCACACTATAAATAAAACGTAAATTTATTTAATCAATTAGATGATTCAAATAAACCTCAATATTGTTTAATGGATTACTAGAAACTATTAATTTCCAATATAAATATAGTTACCTCATTAACATCTACGATGGTAAGTTGTGCGTAGTTATAAATATTGTCTAACAATAATATATATTAGCATAAAAAATGGATAAAACACAACATGTAGAAAGAGCTAGTAACAAGTTATGATATTATGAATAAAAATATGGATGTACCATAGAAAATATTTTCCACCAAACACTTTCATAAAGATTATTTAATCTTTGACTGATAGAAATATTTTATTTTTCCCACGTAACTAATGGATCAATATTGTTAGATATAACTAAGTGATGAAATCCAGTTATAAGTGTAAAATATTCCAACTATTTCTCATGAAAAAATATATACTTTCATTATTTCAAATCATCATACCTCAAGTGTCCAAATTGATGAAAATTAACTTGTAACTAAAATTTACAATAATGAAAGAAGCAATCAATTGAGTCTGAATGAATCTTCTAAAAACAAATACCCAAATAAAAAACCAACATCTTGATTTCATAGAAAATTATAGGAATGATATTACCCTCAGGTAATGATTATTTAACAACTGAATTTTTTTTAAAATAACAATTTGAAAACAATTATCTAATTTAGTACCCATAAATGTTAAAATGGCTTGAAATTTATTATATTTCACCTGAGTTATAAGGTTTCTTCAATGGATTTATGTAACTAAAAAAATTAAATAGTTTCTACTCAAAATTTTATTTATCATTCGTAGACTCTGTTTATTGTTAGAGTTTGCTATCAAACTAATGTACTAAAATATCAAACCATGATATATTTGCAACAAAAAATTGATATCTTATGTTCAATTGAATTTACCATATTGATACCAACAAACAAAATTTTTAAACACCCAAAATAAAATAGATGAACTCATACATTGTTAAATATCTCAAATACCAATAGATCATATTTCAAAAATATAAAATTAAAAGTGTATTCAAAAATAAATTTCAATTTTATAATAAAAATGATAAAAAAAATTCAACTACCTTATCGTATAAAAACATATACTTGAGACATTTTGACATTATTTGATTATTTATCTAGTCATTATCACATTATATAAATTATTGATTGTATACATGGTTCTTCATTATCTAAATAATAATAATTTTTACAAATACTAATAATATATAATAAGATAAATGAGATGGAAGATCAAAGAAAAAAATAACATGTGAGACAATGAATAAAATGGTATAATATTACCAACATCTATTTATTACTACTAATTATTGTTAATTATTTTATGTTTTTTTCTAATCATCACTTAATATCAATAATTATTAATAATTACACTCCATTATCAATAATTATGGATACTTATTACAAATTATTGGTACATAATTTTGAGTGTTTTTAATTATTACAAATTGTAAGTAATTAATAATATTTGTTTCTATTGATTTTTTTGATATTCGTAATTATTAATAAGTGTTGTAAATTATTAACAAATGTTTTTAATTATTATGAATTACTACTAGTTGTTAATAATTATCACTACTTATTGTATTTCTTAATATAAAATTTAATTATTACTAATTATTTGTAATTATTAAAAATTATTACACACATTTTGTGATTTTTATGTGTTGTTAGTCATTATTACTATTTAATGGTAATGATAAAAAATTATTTAAAATTATTCGTTTTTATTTCTTATTAACTGGATTTATTTTTAATATTTACTAATAATTTATAGTCATCACAAATTTTGACAAATTATTGTTCACTAATACTAAAGGTGGAAAATTATCAGTAACTGATACTAATTACTTCTATTTGTTTCTAATTATTTATTATTATTACTATTTATTTATAATCTTAACTATTTATTTATAATTATATTAAATTATTAGTATTTTTTTCAAATATTTCTTATTATAACTAATTATAACTAATTATGCTAACTATTAAAAATTAATTTAAATTAAGACTAATAACTTGTCATTATTAAAAATTATTGTTAGTTATTACTAATTATTTGAAAATTTTCTAATTATTGATAATTAATTCAATTTAATTATAATTATTACTTATTATTTCAAATTATAAATTAATATTTTTAATTATTGGTATTTATTACCAATTGTTTGTAATTATGACAAAATATTTGTAAATTTTACAAATTATGTGTAATTATATCAAATTATTACTAATTATTGGTAATTATTTGTAGAAATTAAAAATTATTTCTAACTATTACAAATTATTTGAATTTTTTAGTATTTATAAATACCAATTTCAAATTATTAATAATTATAGGAAATTATAACTAATTATTATGAATTATTAGTAATTGTTACTAATTACTGTTAATTATAACTACTTATTAGGAATTATTTTTAAATATTACAAATTATTACGAGTTATTAGTAATTATTACTAGTTACTGGAAATTATTAGAAAGGATTGGTAATTTTCAATAGATGAAATTAGTTATTCAGAATTATTACTTGTTATTATTAATTATTATGAATTGCTATGAATTATTTAGAATTTCTAATAATTGATTCTAATTTGAATACATTTTTCATAAATATTAAAATTTATGTTTAATTATTATTATTTATCAGTATTTGTTTCTAATTATTACTAATTATTGAAAATTATTCTAAAATATATCAAATATATCGACCATTATGCATTATTATTGATAATTACTCGTAATTATTGATATATGTTCGTAATTATTGCTACTTGTTATTAATTTAGTTCAATTATCAATAATTATTTATTACTAATAGTAACTATTCATAATTATTAGTAACTAACAATTATTAATACTATTCATTACTAACATAATATAATGTTAATAAAATAACAATTCAAAAAGTATTAAATAAATACATTAAAACATTTTATTATAATTTAATTATTATAAATTATTATTATTTGATGTCTGATGATTCTCTAGGAAAATTGGATCTGCTGCATTGACCAAGGAATGGTCCAGGGATTCATAATGAAATATTATTATTGTACTTGGATAGAACATGTAATTTCGTGAAAGATACACATCACATCATTAAAGGTTTATCTTCTCGAACATGTATAAATTTGAAGCCCCATTGGATTTAATTAAGTTCCCTTACATTCCTATCATATTTTAGGAAATAATGTGTGAGATTTTGGAGGTCTTGAGTCCCCTTCATCTCTTCTTATCAAACAACTTCTTGAGTTTGCTTCATTGAGATCTATAGTTAGATTATCCATTTTTTCTTTATTACCACAAGTTATGTCATCATTGAAGGGTTTTAATGTTGTTTGGAATTAATTTTGACAGGTGTTAGATGTGGTTTAGGTTTTCATTGAGGTTCTTCTTTGGGGGATCATGTAATGGTGTCGTCTCTATTATCTCATTACTGGACAATGATATGTAAAGAATTAGTTGAGGTTGGAGATTTGTAAATTCATATTCGATCTTCTGGAATTAATAATCTTCATTATATTATAGATATTCTGTCAAATCATTATATTTGATCCTCTATATATTCTAGGATGTGGCATCATGCACATTCATGGTTTATGGGGGGTGGGAGAACACATTGGAAACCAACATAAAGAATAATGAAATAGTATCATGATGTGAAACAATTTCAAGGGTAATTAGAATGGAAAGGGAATTTCATGTACCATATCATTATTATACTATTTAACAAGAAATAAATCAAATTAGTTGTTGGTTTTTTATATATATCACAACTGTTGAAATGTTAATGAAATGTTACAAATTCATAATCTCAAAATCACATAAATACGATAATCAAAAGGAATTGTTGATAACATTAATTTGAAGTGTTATTTTTTTATTAGATATTACGGTAGTTGATATTCAAATTATTTAGTTGTGGATGTGTATTCCATAAAACATTACTAAACTAATTTATGGGTTAGTGATGGAAATACAGAATCAAAATAGAAACAATTATTCTAGGATGGTTGATGACAAAATAATAAAATTTTGTTCAACACAAAATAGAAATTAATTTGGATGTCGGTGTTGATATTATTGTTTTCTTATTCACTTCCTCGATATTGTTAAACTAGCCTGTGGGATTTAATAAGGTATTTAACAAATGATAAAATATGTAATAAATGGTTTGTTAGTAAGTTAATACCTGGATGCACATGTTTTTATGTGACATTTGATCGCTAGTGGTAAGTAAAGTGAAATAACGAGGGGAGATTTTTTTAAGATAATAAAATTGGATGAAATGTAAAAGGTATCAGGAAATTGATTAACCATGGATTGAAATGTATTAAAATAGATGAAATATATGTGATTATAGATAAATGGATGACATTAAATGAAATGTGAATTTAAGGATGGGTTGGAATGATATAATGAATAACAAAATGTATGTAATGAGGCTGGTGAATGGAAAATGATGGAGATGGTTCAATGTGAAAATTGTGATTATTGATTTTTTGGTTCCTCTTCCATTGTGTTATTTTTTATTATTTAATATATTCTATTTGTAAAGTGTTTCATTAGTTCATGTTGTTGTATTTTTATTTGTATGATTTAATATATGGAAGAAATATGATGAAGATAAAGAATAGATGATCATGTGGGGTTCAATTGGTTGTGATGGATCGAATTAGGCCTTATCATGGAGGCTATAATTGCATAAGGTGTAATATGTTGTGTACTTGTAGGACAATTGTGGAAATCAATTCAGTTCTATGTTGGTATATGTTAGAAGGATGGTGTCTTTTATTGTATTAGGAGAGCATGAGGTTGATATACAAAATATTTATGAAACCCTATTTGATAATGATTTAAAAGTGTTTATGTTGAGAAAGATAAAAAGATGTGATTATGGGTAGCAGTAGTGTGCATATGGAGTAGGGAATGAGGTTGTTGTTCTTTATGTAGACATTCTCATGGAAACATGTGGCTGTATGGTAGTGGATATGTGCTGGATGTGATTATATAGGTTTTCCTAGGGAAATTTATTTAGTCACCAAGGGTTTTTATGCATAGATATTACATATTTTTAAAGGAATTTTCAACACATTTCACAAACACACACCGATGTACCATATAGGCTTAATGTTACTTGATACTAGGAACACCATTTTTGAAATTGGGGAATGCTATTCTATGAATCCAATAAAGATCTTCCCATTTATTACTATTAATAGACATACCCTACCTAAATTCGTTCTCCACAATAAGGAGAACATGAACATAATAATTTTAGAGCTCCTATGCTCAGAATGGTAAAAAAGGGTGATATGAAATCACAACATAATCATAAGGGTTTGATAACATGATTATAACATTTTATAACCATAACCTTAATCATAAAGATCAAAATATTGAATCATGAAATAAAATTTGGTATCTCAAAAATATATGAATCCAAAGGAAATCAATGAAAATCATCATGAGAGAATACCATTGGAATAGGACATGGAATTTTTGTCATAAACTAAAGTATAGAAAATCATTTCTATATTACTCAAGTATAACATCCTTGGATGCATTTATGTTATGGGTTCACTCCCCCCAAACTATCATAGTAGTCAAGGATCAGTCCCATGACCATCATAATAGGCAAAGTCCATTACTAATCTCGATTCACTCCCCATTATAGTCATGTCAATATAATGATATATAAATCATTATCCAATGCATTTGATATAGATTTAGAAACAACTAGTCACATGATGAAAATCACATATATGTGTTTTATAAGATCATATAACATTCTTCCAAACATAACCCATGAAATTAAAGGGGTTTTATAAAGTATTCATCATATCATAAACTATGGAATACCGATAGGTTTCATTACCATTTCACCATTTCATCATATCATTGAAAGTGTATGGAAGCATGTTTCATAATACATTAATCATAGCATAACCCATGGATTAGAAATTTGTTTCAAAAATATATTTTCATCATAGAAATAATGATAATTTTATCCTTGGATTATATCCCCACTAATGTAAAATTAACATCATAGGATGTTAACTTTGATGGAAAAATAATTTGAAAAAAACATTGGAACATTTGTGGAGGAAAATAATTATTCATAGAAAATAATATTTTTAATAAAACAATTCATAAAACATTTTTGAAATTTTTTTATCTGAAAAATGACCATTTAAACATAAAATGGAATCATTAAAAATAATTTATAAAATTTCTTAATTAAAATAGTTTTTCCACATCATAACATTTTCTATGTCACAAATCAAATCTAGTTGCCAAAAAAAATATCCCTAAAACCAGCCTGAAATAAGGATCAAAGGGCTTTACCTATCCCCACAGGATGGCACAAGTTCCTGAGTATCAATAACTTTGGTTTGGGAAAGATTTACTCGAGTATGAAAGTATAAATCATTAAATATTCAATAATATGATTCTGAAATTTTCATGCCAAACAAGACATAATAGAAACAAGATCTTAATACATGGTTTTAAATATGGTACAACAGTTCCAAAAATATATAAATTTCAGCCTAAAATCATCCACAACGACTCCACATGACAAGGGGTCATCACCCCCCAAGCAGTCTCCACAACAATACACCATTGGAGGGGACTAACAACCCGAAACACCTTCACTCGAGGCTTTTACATTACCTAGTTAAAACATAATAATGTTTTATTACACCCAAGGATTATAAGTAGGGTGTGAGACTAATCCTAATAGGATTCCACCCAAATTTTCCGAAGAGCAATAAATACAATCTGAAAATGAACACAATTTCAATATGTAAGGAAAAGGGGCTATAAATTCCAAGATATATAACTTTCAATTATAACCAGTTCTCAAAATCAAAATTTCATAATGTAAAGAAATTTTAATAATAAATGTTAAATATTATAATTTTCAACAAAAAACACCCTAATACATCGTTAAATACCAAAAATCCAATGATCACCAAAACTGAAAACACCCCAAAGCACTAGATAGTCTTGGGCCCTATGTACGTCGTACCTCAGTGTAAAATATCCAGGTCACAAAAATATCCTATGAATGATACAATAGTAGGGAACATACCCATAACCAAGTTGTCTCCAAACTTCATCCATTTAGTTTAGTTAGATTTTTTGTTATCCAAAATGCTAAGTGAAACATAGATAAAACAGCTCTAGATGAGTAGCATAATAGTACATATCCACCCACCTAGGTACCCGAG
This sequence comes from Viscum album, assembly GCA_963277665.1. Lineage (NCBI taxonomy): Eukaryota > Viridiplantae > Streptophyta > Magnoliopsida > Santalales > Viscaceae > Viscum > Viscum album. The sequence continues at coordinate 1,390,076,134 of OY728134.1, read as the reverse complement.
CTTCCCCCTTTGTGCTCAAATAGTTTCATAATTCTATATTAACCTATTTTCATATATAAATCCCACTATGGGTCACATAAAAACAATTCGATAGATATACACACTTTATACCACTAAAAACACACAACAAACCATTTTGTTTTTTAACAAAAGAACTTCTCAAAATCTTGAATTGTTTTGCACCCAAAACTATTTGAAATCCCCACATTACACACTACGTGCACATTTATAAGTCACCAAAACAAAATCATTCATCCAAATTCCTTTCAATTAATTCAAATGATCAGTTATAGTGTATCCCCATAAGATAAAATAAGCTATATCTTTTTAAAACATCCACTTTCTCCCAAACCTGTAACTAAAGTTCATATTATTCAAAAACACCATTAAAACAATTGCAGCAGAAACCCATGGAGAAAAAAATAAAAACATTACTTTCATACCTAATTCAATTTAATATAATCAAATAGGTAGTTATAGGACAGCCCCAAATGAACCAATAAATGATTTCTATGAAAATCCACCCTTTTCACATAAAAATTGCACCTAAACTTCATTTTCTGTAGATTTACAACAAAAACCAATTTTTTCACCAATAATTAAATGAGATAAGCATGAAAATATTATAAACATATAAATATATGTTATAACTATTTCATACATAGAAATTCACCTATCAAAATTGGTAAGACATTGAATCCATTGTACGAAAATTCAATCGCACCACCGCCACACCTCAAGGAAGGTAGATCAAGTATAAAATCAAATTATTGGATCATGAAAACCCAGATTTAAACCCTAGGTTCTAAACCCTAATATTTGGTCATTTGGGACTTCACGGAAATTGGAATAAACTTCTTGAAAAGTGAAGGAACTAAGAGGTATAAACACTTACTTGAGATTGTGTGAGGTTCCTCAACCGAAACCCCCCTTCAAAATGGAGTTCGAAAGATGTTTTGAAAGGCTTTTAGGCCATAAATGGTTATTATGATTGAAGTGGGGAAGAACAGGGAGAATTAGGATAAATCATGGGAGGGAAATGAAATATTTTAACTCAATTTTAATGAGATGGACATGGGAACACGGTTTGTGTGCACAATTTGGAAAACCATTCACCTAAACCATGCACCTCCGTTCTCCCCTCAAAACATCTCCAAATTCCAAGAATTTTTTTGGGATTAGGGGGACATATGGGTGTGTTCGAAAAACAAATATGAAATATAAGTACCTATAATGATGAACATGGGAGTGAAAATTCTCCCCACCATGAAAACATTATGTCCTGTAAAGTCGATTAGAGATTTGATCGAAAAACGAGAATGGGTATTCATCCTCAACACATGAATTCCACTCCCTGGTCTTATATGCATCACTACCATGCTTCCAAAAAACTCGGACCATTAGAATATACTTCACTCGAAAAACCATCTATTGGGTGTCCACTATTTTCACTTGCATCTCAAAAACTAGCAAGTCAGGCTCTATCTCCAGTTGTTCCCAACTAAGCACATAGGACATATCCAGGTTGTATTTCTTCAAATAAAAGACATTGAAGAAATCCTGGATATATGTGAATTGAGAAGGTATTTACAAACATTAACTCACCTTTCTAATATATATTGTGATCTCAAAATGGATGACATACCGTGGTGTCATCTTCCATTGATTCCCTAATCGGCGATGGACCATACGAGGGGCTAAATTAAAGAATACCCTATCACCCATAGAAAAAGCTGGGTCTCAACGCCTCTGGTAAACATAAGATTTATGTTGACATTTAGCAGTAAACAAATACTACCTGATCAATTTTACATTCTCAGAAGTCTCCTACACAAGTCTTGTCCCCAATTGTGTAGTCACACATACATCTGCCCAACAAAGGGAGGGTCGACATGGATGAACATAGTGCACCTCAAAAGGGGACATTGAAAATGAGGACTAGTAACTATTATTATTGGAAAATTAATCCAATCCCAGATGGCTATCCCAAGAACCTCCAAAGTCCAAAACACAATAAAAGAGCATGTCCTCCAGAATATGGTTCGCCTTTTCTGTTTGACAATCCGTTTGAGAATGGTATGCTGTGATCATATTTATTTTCAACCCCAAGGCAGTGTGTAGACCTTACCAAATCTAATAAGTTAAACATGGGTCTCTATCTAAGAAAACTGCTCACGACACACCATTAAGGCTCAACACCTCTTGAATATACAAATGGCCTAACTCATCCACTTTATATGTATCTTTAATCAGGGAGAAGTTGGATGATTTGGTTAGATGGTTGATCGCTACACAAATGGAATTCTTACCCTGAGGTGATGATGAAAACAAACAATAACATCTATATAAACTGCATTCCACTTCCCCGTAGGAATGGGATGTGGATGGGGAAATCGGAGGGCCTTTGATGGTCCGCTTTCACCTACTGGCATGTGTAGAATCTCAAAAAAAAATTATCCAGTGTCTCGTCTCATACCAAGCTGCTAGAACTACCGAGAAACATCATAATACATCTTTATGGAATCCAGATGGACATCCAACTGAGAATGGTGGCTATCCTAGATCACCATCATCCACAAAGATGATGGTACTACTTAACAGACAATGAAGCACAAGATTCCCTCAGAAGATGATGACCAATCTGAATACATCTCCCCACCAGGAAGAAACAGCCTCTACCACTAACAAAGCTCATTACTAGGCTATTCCTGATGAATCAACTCTAAAAAAGACAGGTTCAACTGAATACTTTCAAATAATTAAACATCAATGTGCTTACCAATCTCTATATGCATCAAAGTAAATATGCCTATTAGTGTCCACTCGTCACTATAATTCCTAAAGGATTCAACTGGTACATTTATTCTCAATGAATTTTCCACAACATTTCCCATTAATGGTGTATAAAAAATGGTCATGTAAAACCCATGAAAGTACTATGTCCAACGACATTTACTCAGATTGATGTTCTTCTGTGAGAAGATATAGTCCATGATTTTGTGATCAGAGAAGACCTCAAATATATCCTTGATGATTTTGTGACATCAGTTATTTAAATCATGCATTATTGATGCCAAATACAAGTCATGGGTTGGGTTATTCTTTTTGTGTGGTCGGATTTGGTGAGAGTCATGCGCCACCGTGTGATCATCCTGTATAAGCACACGCCCAAGACCCATACCTGAATCATTGCAATAGACCACATACCCCTTCCTGACCTTAGGAAAAATCAACACAGGGTGACATTCAACTGCCACATTAGCTCCTTGAAGGATTACTGACATTCGGGGCCCCGTACAAACTTCACCCCTTTCTAGGTGAGTGTGGTCATCGGTGAAATAATCCAAGAGAAATCCCAACCTAAATTCCTGTAATAAACTACCAGGCCAAGGAAACTCCTAATCCCGAACACATTCTTTGGTGTCTCCCATGACATGACCACACTAATCTCCTGGGGGACCACTGAAACCGCCTTTTCTGAGATCACATGCCCCATAAATTTCACCTCATTGATCCAGAAAGTACTCTTTGAAATCTTTTCAAAGTGTTGGTTATCCCACAATGTGCCCAAAATGATATTAAAGTGATGTTCTTGTTCATTCTTAGAGCCGAAGTATATGAGAATGTCATCCATGAAAAACACAATGGAGGAATCAATATATAGGTGGATCATTTTATTCATTATTTCTATAAATACCACTGGATAATTTTTCAATCTGAATGGCATGACCAAAACTGAAAGTGGTCACACCTGCTTCGGAAGGTAGTCTTCGGGATACCTTCTTCTTTCACCCTGAGTTTACGTTCTCCCAAACTCAAGTTTATTTTCTAGAACCATTTTTCCCCCTTAAACTGATGAAACAAATAATCTATTCTAGGAAATTGGTTTTTGATCTTAATTGTTACCTTATTTATCTTCTGGTAGTAAATGTACAATTAGAGGGATTCATCATCCTTTTTCACGAATAACATATGAGAATCCCAAGGAGAGATGCTAGGGAGAATGAATCCTTGTGATTATAAGTCTTCCATTTGTATCTTTAATTGTCTTAGCTTGGTAGGGGCTATACAATATAAGGGAAGAGATATCGGTTGTGTTCCTGGTGCCAGATCTGTCGAGAACTCCACATCCCGCTCTAGGGGAAAACTTGAAAAATCATCAAGGAATACCTCTAAAACTAGTCAGCTACATGAGCTAGTCCACCATTATGAGAATGACCATCATCCTCTAGAGTGAGTGATGATAACTGGAAGATAAGGCTTCCCATCTTATGGTGTGGAGGTCCTATGCAACCCGAATGAGGATCCCATTCTCCTTGAAAAACATGATGACTCTCATTAATTTCCATGAAACTCACTCACCTCCTGTAGTAATTGATGTGTTCATGGAAGTGTACTATCCAATCCATGACAATTATCATGCTAAAAAGATCTCTATCAAAGACCAAGAGGTCCCACTTCATCTTAGTCCAGGACACGGAGCACGTAGATGACGTGCACATAAAACCCCACTCCTTCATTCCTAGAAACATCTCTAACTCCATTCCAAAAGACAAGAAATCGGTTGGGAAATTAATTTTGAACAAAAAACAGGATGAAATAAAAGAAACAGAGACACCAGTATCAAAAAGAGAAGAATTTATAGATGATGCGATCAATATGGTGCATGGAACTGTTGACGATCCCACCAAGGACCCTACTAGTGCCTAATCAACCGTATGAAGATTTCTTGTCTCTTCCTGGGGACAACCACTAGTATGTGGTTTTTACATAAACTAGATCTAACCAAATGATGAACTTGACCTACCACAATGACCCCCAAATCATGAACCCCCGTCCTCGACAGCTCTGACTGTGCTATTACTACTCTAGAAGCCACTGATCCGGCCCAACTATGAAGTGGATGTTCCATACTAAGAAAACACTTCATGTGACCCATACCTCTACATTGATAACAATGATTTAGATGGAGAAGTAATATTCGTAATATGTGCCTCAGTCTCCCACACTGGTGGCACATGAGAGATCTTATATTAGATCTCACTAATGAAAACTTCTTGGATGAGTGGCTTGAACTACCACCTCCCTTCTTCACATGATCCTCAAGCTTCCTTGTATTCTTGGAATATCTTCCACTACCCCTTACTGATATTGTCCTAGAGAAACCATCCCTCCCTTTCTAGTCAATATCCACCTTACATTCCAGATCAACGACCTCAGCATAGGTCCTCATTTTTTACAAGAAAACCTGTGAGTATATCACTTGTCACAAGAATTTCTCAAACCTTTAGGCCTTTACATATTCATTCGGGAAAATATTAGTTGAATACCAATCATGATTAGCAAAATAGTTGGCATACTCCATCATAAAAGGATTCCCCCTAACAAGGCCCATGAACTCTTGAAATCTAGAATAATCCAACACTTCCGGGAAGAGCAGACAGTTGAATATGGCCTAGATATCTACTCCGTGCATCTGATCATTCATCCTAGTCTAATGTACTAACTCCCACAACTTTCAGCTCGGACCCTCCAAAATAAAAATTCATACTTCATGCTGACCTACGTTACTGTTTCTATGAACTCTATCAAGTTCTCGACCTTTTAGAGATGTTCCTCTGCATCCTAGGGTTTTATGCTGCCTTGAAAAGTAAGAGGCTTGTTTTTCAAAAACACCTAATCTTTATCTTTTCTATAACCCATATCATCTAACCTAATAGGAATGGGAACATGATATAGACCCTATCCTAGAGCTTCGATATCTTGGACTATATCCTCGACTATCCTCTGATCAATCGGTGTGGGAGAACTATCTCTGGTTTCCTCTCATGGGTGGATGGGTTCTTTCAAGGGAGGCATGTTTCTACAAAATGCAAGAGTCACAAAAAATATTCAATAATTTTTTTTAAAATTTTAATCAAATAAATCAAATACAAATATTGTTAAAACATTACAGTAATAAAATAAAAAAATTCTCCACCCCTGCCCCGATGTCCACATGTGGTCTGCAGCCCACATGCCTCACATGGATGTGAAGTCAATCAGACAATTCCAACATCCTCTAGTGACTAATGTGCTCCCATTAGAGGTACATTCCATGAACCCTACTCATGACCAAAACCCTGAGCCATGACATTCCTAGATCATGTCTATCCCGACTCATCCCAAAATAGTAATATGACCCCAAAAATATTGTTCTCATCTGATACCATTTTGTCACGAATTGAATCTTGTCTTCAACAAAACCATCACCAAACCTAGCCCAAAACAAGGCCCAATTAGCATTCCTTATCCCCAGGGACTGGATGAAGTACTCCGGTATCAATATATTTGGTTGGGGAATGATTTGCCAAAGTATTAAAGCATAAAACATTAAAACCTACAATAAAATGAATCTGAAATATTCATTCCAAATAATCCTTAAAAGAATACATATATGAATACATGGTTTTAAAAAAGTTACAAGAGGTCCAAACATAAATAAAAAATATCCACAAATCTACGACAAAGACTCCATACAAAAATGGGTCATCACCCACAATCCATCTCCAACACACTGCACCATATGAGGGGACTAACAACTCGAACTGCATACACCCAATGATTTGCCATTACCTATGTCAAACATAATCAAGTCCAATTAAAACCAAGTTGTGTAAGTAGGGTGAAATCCTAAGACCAATATTATACCACCCAAAGAATCCAAATTGTATGAAATACAATGTGAAATAGCACATAGTTTTTATAAGTAATGAAAAGTGATGATAACTTCCAAGAAATGTAACTTTCAATTGTAAAAAGTTTTCAAAATAAAACTTTCAGAATGTTTAATTTTTTTCATAAGATATGTTAGCTACTATAATTTATATCCAAACATACCATAAGACAAGGTTAAATACCAAAACTCCAATGAGAACCAAAACCGGGAACACCCCTAGGCACTGGATAGTATCGAGCCCTATGTAACTCATACCTCGGTGTAAAATATCCATGTCGTGATCCATTTCCATGAATGATCCACTAGTAGGGAATATAACCGTAACCTAGTGTCCCCCAAAAATCATCCTCGTAGTTTAGATAGAGTTGTCATTATCCAAATTTCTATGTGATATAGGGATAAAATTTCTATAGATCACTAGTGTACTAGTACATATCTACCCACCTATGTACTCAGGCTTCACACATTCTGCTCAAACAGTATCAGAATTTTAAATACATCCCTTTTAATATAGAAACACAAATACTGTTCACATACAAAAATTCAAATATCTACACTCAATATATACCACCTAATAAACTCAATATATGATTTTGATTTTCAATTAAAAAAACTTCCCAAATACTCGGATTGTTTTGGGCCTCAAACTGCTTGAAATCCGCAATTTTCATAGTATGTGCACACTTGTAACTCTCCAAAACAAAAATGGCATCCCAATAACTTTCAATGAAACAAAAAAATAGTTATAGTGCATCCTCATGTGATCTAAGAAGTGATATCTTTGTAAACCTCCATTTTCCAACAAACACGGCACATAAAGTTCATATGCTTCATAAACACCATCAAAACCAATTTTCCCCACAAAAAACATAAGATATAAAAACATTAAACATAATTTCCAGCCCTAATACATTTAAATAAAATCAACTATGTAGTTATATTGAATTCCCAAGTGAACCAATAAATAATATCTATGAAAAACCCAGAATTTCACATTAAAATGGAACTTAATCCTCATTTTCTTTAAAAATAACACTAAAACTAATGTTTTCACCAATAATGAAATGATATAAATAGTAAAATATTAATGACATAGCATTATATGTCACATGTATCTCATAGACATTAAATCACCCACCAAAGTTGATAAGAAATTGAATCCATTGTGTGAACATTCAATTGCACCATCGTCGCACCACAAGGAAGGTAGATCATGCCTCAAATTAAATGATTGGACCAAGAAAAACAAAAGATAAAACATAAGTTCAAAACCATACCCACTGGTAATTTTTGTCTTCAAAGAAATTGGAATTAACATCATGAAAATCGGAGGCACTTAGAGGGAGAAACACATACTTGAGATTGGGTAAAGATCCTCCACCATATCCCACTTCAAAATAGAGTTTTAAATATGTTTTGAGAGTATTTTAGGGCTTATATGGATATTAGGATCAATGTGGGGTAGAAATATGAGAATTCGGATAAATCCCATGAGGTAAAATAAATATTTTAACTCATTTTTAATGATCTGGACATGGGTGGATAGTTTCTATGCATGGTTTGGAAATCCTTTCACCCTCCTCCTCCCCTAAGAAAATATCCAAATGCCACCAAATTTTGTGGGGTTTTAGGGGGACTTATGTGGTGATATTTTCATAAAAATAAAATAATATAACGTTCCTTTAATGATGGAATTCGGTGTGACATTCCAAATCTTCCTAACATTGAAAAATTTTATTTTAAATAAAAGTATTTCCAATATATAAAAGAAAACAATTTAATTGAAAAGATCATGAAAATATTATAATTAAATCTTGAAATCATTATGTGTTTTTTATAGTGGAAATATGGTTAATCTATTTCATCTTAAAAAAGATTATTTTTATATTTTTCTTAAAATTCAAACAGGAATTGTTTGTAATACAACAAAAATATTTATTTCAAAAAAAAATTAGAGAATAGAATATTTTTAAAATTAACTTCAATAAATAATGTTGACAAAATTAAAAACATTTATATATACATTTTTAAAATATATTTTCATGGATCAAAAAATGGGGTTTCAATCTAAGAGAGAAATAAATGTGATTTTCATAAAAATAATAAATTTAACTTTTAGGTTCATAGTGAGAGAATAAAGTAATATATGTGCATAACATAAAATATCATGATTGTAAATACATTAATGACATTAACTATCAAATGGGGTGTATATACACCTCGTAATGGAAGATAGGTGCGTAACATATATCTCAATGAATGAAAATTGAGACAATATTACCTTAAAGATTTGGTAACTTTGGAGCTGTAAAGTACAGGAAATAGATATCCTAAAATTTTTATTTAAATACAAATTTTTTTATTTTGATTCATCATAAAAATAAATCATGGGAAATATATACATCACATAAATGAAACTTATGTTCTTTATTGAATTTGTTTCCTAGTAATTAAAAGTGTGAAGGAATCCATTATCTTTTGTCTCAACTACATACATAAATTATTAAACATCAGGTATAATAATAAAAGATTATTAGACACAAATTATATATCCATAAATATATATAATATAGAATATATTACTTAAATATTTCCTTTTATTACAATTTTATTAACAATTCCTTATTAAATAAATGTTTGGGTAATAAGTGCTATGTTTTTTCTATTTTTTGTTATTTTTTTATTTGGCCCTCTTACATTGACCATAGTTAAATCATCTAAAAAATAATAATAAGGAATTAATTATCATGTTTATAAATAATTTATATATTTATGAACAATCATTAATTTTGGTTTTGAGAAATGATATATGTTATGATAATGCATACGATATGTCATATGTACGTATGAGTAATGTTTCATTTTTCAAATATCATTATGGAAAAGTGGTAAGTAATAATTTCAGTTTATATAATTATAATAATATAATAAATTAAATATTATTTATTTAAAAATAATTATACATATCATCCATGTGGTGTTTTTTTTGAAAATAGAGAGTCACATCATTTTATGAAGGTTGTAGACCACACATACACAGACTATTTTATCATCTTTTAGTGAGTAAAAATTATAAGTAAGAAAATTAAAAATTAAAAATTCAGGATTATTAATATTTCATTAACATCGTAATTATTCCATTTATATAATAGATATTCTCTAACTTTATACCTATTAACATCCATGTAAAGCATTAGTGAATCAAATAACAACGCCTCTCAAGGTGGTAGTCTAATGTATAGACGAATAACACTATTGTATCTCATATTCAATGGAATGTAAAAAAGCAGTATATAATATAATGACACCATAGGTATTATAATGTTTTAAATATAATATTTATACTTTTTATCCATCATAATATCCAATTGTAAGATGAGGTAATAGAAAAATGAATAAAATCAGTTCTCAATGAGGTATTCTGTAGTACACACGAACAATGAATTTCCCACCCATTTAATGTAATTGGAGATTTATATAGCTTATTAGTATAATATAATGACATATTATATTATGTATGGTAATGAGCCTATAATATCATCAATTTTTAGAAATAATTGAATGAGGTTGAGGAATAAAAAATATTAACATTTCTCGGTGAAGAATGTTACCTCTTCTTTAGGCATCCCTCTTAGGTTTTCACAAAAATAATTCCTACGATGGATTTATATCTTGAAAAAGCCTTCCGGTATGTGAGGGTATAATTTGTGAATTTATTTTGTCATGTATTTAATGAACCAATGAGGTTATGGTTTACTTAATAAAGGATAAGTAGTGGCCTTTTATAAGTGTGGTGAGTGGAAAACTTGTAATTGTTTGAAAGGAAAAAAGGTGTCCCAAAATTATTATCCTTACAAAAGGATCCAAAATGGGTTATTCTAGAATCCTTGAAATTATAGGGTGTAGATATTTCAAAAAAAAATATATTTTAAAGATTTTTTTAGTACATTTTAACACAAAAAGTTATAGTTTATCTCCTCGGTAAACAAATTTTTACCTTAGCAGTACTAAATATTTTTTAATTTTTTAATATTCATGTTAGAAAATATAAATTTCACCATATTTAATCATATAAATAATTCTGATTCACAATTTGGAATCTATTTTTAAAAATTTAATTTACATAATTTTGAAAATTTAATTAAAAATTACTCCAATATACGCGACGAGAATGTGGGGTTTTAAGAGAAGATGTTCATAACATTACAATTTTTTAATATATTAAGAACATTTTATAAAATAAATATTTTTAAATAATTATAAATTAAATATCATATTTCTTTTATAAAAACATAATTCACATTTTTTATGAAAACAAATTTTTAAATAATATATTTACATTTCTTAAAAATAAATGATTATTTTATTATAATTTATTAATAAATTTATATTGATTAGTCAATTTAAATGTATATTTCATGAAATAGTTGATAATATTCATAGCCAACTACTTAACATCTTGTTTATAATATTATTATTTAATTGTTTTTTGATGCTTGGTGTTGTTTGTCACGCACACTATTGAAGAAAGTAATTATTCATTATAATATATTCTATCTAAAAATTTAAAATAATTTTTAAGAAAAGATTCTTTCAAAAATATCAACAGTTTTACTTTTTACCCCCCTTAAAATGAATTGTCCCGCAAATGTTTTCTCAATCATTAATGTGTCAATATTTTAAAATTCGTTCATAATAAACCCATGTAGTACAAATGGATAATATAACAGACCTTGTAATGGTAATTTTGGAATAATATTGGTAACATAATGTAACACATAACAAGGTTTCCACATTGGAGAACATATATGGGAAGTGAATATTTTCACATTGTAGAAAAACATAAATATTTATTGGGAGTGATAGGGATCATTAATCACTAGAATTTATGTGATTCAATAAACGTTTACGACAATAATCCATAAACCAAAGAGGTGTAAAAAAGTTCATCAGTATCATAAAAAATTATGATATCATTATTTTTTTTAATTTCAAAATCATTTAACTAAAGATGAAGAATTTTCCTGAGAAGATATACTTACATGATTTCATTCCATTTCATATATAAAATTTCACCAATTTGTTGTGCCATGACAAATTTCAACTACATCTCAAATGCCATGAAATGAATGTTAATGTTTTATTCACTAAAAAATAATGTATAATAAGATCCATAAATAGAATCATAAATAATTTCATCTATCTTTATTTATCATGAAAAAAATGGATAGAACAAGTTATCCATTATCAATATATCATCTTATAGTGAAGTTATATGTCTATATCTGATACTTCATCCAATGTTAATCTTAAACCATTCCATTATTTCCGTACCTTATGGCCAATAAAAAATTAATAATTTATAATAAATGTCACATAATTTCCTAAACACAACATAACATTAATCCTCCATATGTCCATAGAAATCTCGTAATGGTCATATGCCAAATATATGAATACCATGTACATATGTTCTCTTAAAGCATGATAATAACCAATATTAGAATAAAAAATCAATGAAAACATAAATGATTCATCATTACTAGAACAAGAATATGGATTATTAATCATATTCCATAATTCCAATAATGTTGGGAACTCTATCAAACATAACATAAATTACATTGTCCACAAATCATTAATTCATTCCAACGTCATTAGAATTTTCCAATTAATGGTATTTATATCAATAATATATTTATATAAATATCATTTTTAGGAGAATATTGAGTTTTATCTTTCCATTACTCACGTGTTTTACATGAATATCACATTGCTATTAAATCACCTTTATGGGTGACAATAACTATTCAACATATTCTCTTACATCATTAATGTCAAACTTATAATGAAAAATTATTATTTATGTCATGATTATTATAACATAATTTGTTAATTAAAACACCTAAACATTCAAATCATCACACTTCATTCTCAATCAATTAATAAGGATGCTTCATCTTGTTCTATAACACTGGTTTCATTTAATAATTCATTTGTAGTTTTTTCATCATCAATCGGAAAACCATTACCCAAAAAAACATTTTTATTCTCTTCTTGAGCAATACCCTATGGAATTAAATTTGAATATAACCTATTCATTTAGCATTTGAAACATTTACAATGTATGATATCTTAGAGAGAACATTTCTCAAATCCATTGCATTAACTAAATTATCATTTTTCCCCTGTAATTATTTTTTTCTACTTATTTTCCAAACTCAAAAAATATTCTCGTTCCTAAGATTCATTCCATCGATTACTTCTTCCATCATTCCATATATATAAGAAAATGAATATTTTAACCTCTATGGTATCTTCTAACAGATCACTCAATGAACTACACCCATCCATTCTTTGTCGAGTGCGAGTCATTATTAAGGTGCATATTGTTAGTCATATATCACGATTACTTATTATGAATAATACCCAAATCCATTGATCTTTTAATCATCAATTTGGAATTCATATTTGAAATGTATCCACCACATACAATGTCAATATAGTTCCATTTGGTTCCAGTCATGGAAATCAACCCAAAATCATAGTGCGATAAATGGTATACATAATGGGAAACCAAAAAAATCATGACAATCATTTATAGGATATCTAACCATGACTCCATATTTTTAGACGGTGACACCATTGGTTTTTTCTCAGTTCATTCATAATAATAATCTATTAAAATCCTTCATGATGGTTCAATAATATTTTGTAAATTTCCAACATATATCCCCTAGGAGTGTCAAACTAGGTGTGTAATAAGGCTTTCTTTCATGCAATAAGTGATCATTGAGTCCTTCATAAATGTTCATTATAGGGAGTTATTAACCCTTGGTAACATTGTTCTAGAGCCACATCCACTTATAGTATCCAAATAGTGATTTAATTACTTAGAAACCACATGCTCTATCATTTTCCAAAGTTCCATTAAATTTTTATATACATTGACCCATATTTGTTATTATCCTTAATGACACCCCAAATCATATCCTTAGGGAAAACCATTTGGATCTCAGTATATTTTTACCATTATAGTTTCCAATAGTCAAATAAACCTTTTATTTTATCCCGAAAATAGTGAAAAAATATTTTCATACACATTTATTACATCATTTTAGATGAATACTCAATAAATTTCACAAACACATGCCTGTGAACAATATAGGTTTACTGCATTTGGAGTTTAGTAATAAAATAATATTAATTTTTGAAATATAATCAATATATCCTATAAAGATCTTCCCATTATGTAATCTTCATAGACATACCGTACTGAAAACAATTCTCCATTACCAAGGTAAAGGAGAAATAAGAATGGGTGAGCACATATGCACATTAATGGTAAATAAGGGATATATGTTAGCATAGAGTCATCAAAACCATTTAAAAAATACCCTTTATATCAAAAATAATAATATTTAATCATTGAATAAATAAATGAATCATAAATAAATCAAATAACATGTTCAATGGGGCCATTATATTTTCATAGGGCATGGAATTTTAGGCAAACAAATAAGCATCAAAAATCATTTATATTGTAGTCAATGATCATATCTAAGTCTATCATAATGGTTTTGGTTTACTCCCCATAGCATCATAGCATTCATGGATCACTCCCAAGACCATCTTAGTGAACAAAATCTATTACTGAACCCTGTAAACTCCCCATTCTATTTCTTTATATATCATTAGTTATAAATATTTATCCACTGCATTGGAGGGAGATATTGGTCCCACCCATCAGATAAATAAAATCGTACATATGTATAACAAATGATTGTAAAAAATTCATCATATAAAAACACATGACATGAAATGGGTTTAATAAAATTTTAAATATATAAAAACCTATTGTAAAGATACATGTTTCCTAATAATCATTTCATTGATGCATAACCCATGAAAAGAAGTGGGTTTCACAAGAATTATGACATGGTATAGCCCATGTAAGAGAAATTGGATAGATAAAAATAATTTTATTATAAACCCAAACCATTTAAATAAAGAAAATAAATGATATCCTTTGATCATATCCTCACTAAATAAAATGTAACATCAAAGGATGTTATCTTAGATAGAAAACAATTCTGAAAGGGAACTCTGAACATTTCTTAAAGAAAATAGATTTTATTTGAAAATAATTATTAAAAATAAAATCTCAAAAAATGATTTAAAAGTAATTTCCTTCGAAAATAAACATTGAAAAATTTAAATTAATGTTTAAAACACATTTAAAATATTTGTTGAGTAAAAAAACATTTACACTTTGAAAAAAAAATTAAAAAAAATTTCAAAATATTTTTATCATTTAAATAATTTATTGAAAAAATAATTATTTCCAAAATATTTAGGAAAATATTTAAGGTTAAAATAATTTTTAAAACATGTGAGTGATTATTGAAATCCTTGAGCTCTGATGAGAGTGGTAACTACTATTTCTGTTTAACCTGTTAAAAATTAATATTCATTTCAAATTTCTAGAAAAAACCTAATCTTGCATTGTTTGTAAGACAACATGATGATTCTTCACTAAAAAGTTAAAAAAGTTAAGAAACGAAAAATAATTTTAAAAATTCATATTAAAATTTTAAAAAATTATCTTATGTAGAAAACAAGCTTTTAGAAGGAAAATGTGTTTCATATCGAAGAAAATAAAAATGCAAATTTTATTAAAAACATTTATTTTTAACTCTTTAGTACATAGAGAGGAAAAAATGAGGTGAAAATAATAATTATGATGAAATAAAAATATGTGAGGAAAATTCATGATTTTATTGAGATATAGATCATAATATTTAATCATTGGAGGCGTAATAATAAACATTCCCTATAAATGAGGAGATTGCCACATAATACACTGTTCACTTCTATAAATTTGAATTATAATCCCCATGAATTAATATCATTAAATGAATCATAAAAAATAAATAGGATAAAAAAAATCATGATATTACATTTCAATGGGTCTATATGTACACCTCATAAAAGAAGATAGGTGCATGGAAGAACAAAGGTCTCAGTGAAGGAAAATGAAGACAAAAATCCAATACTAATTTTGTATATTTGGATCCATAAACCCCATGAAATATAGATCCTCAAATGGTTATGTAATTAGAAATAATTTATTGTATATTAATAATAAAATAAATTCCTAGGATTTATATACTCCAAATATAAGAAACATGTGGTGAATATGGTATTTGATTCGAATAATATAAATGTTAGATTGAAACCCCTTAGCATAATTATCCACTTCCATTACAAATGTTTGAACCTCAAGTATAATAAATATAAGTTTATTGTACGTATATTACAGAAACATATTTATACATATCATACCATATCTGTTTTACTTGGGGAATTTGATTACCTTTTTATTAAAAATTCATTATAAATATCATTTTTCAGTACTAACTACATTGCTTTTCATGTATGTATTGATTTGTTATTTTCTTTGCATGGAAATTAATCATGTCTATATAATTTATAGTATAATAATAATGACATAATTATAATATTAATATGTATATTATTCTATTAAGACCAATAAAGATTTTTTGGGAAATTAAGTACATTATGATCATGATGATAGTTGGCTACACAATCAAATGACTTGAATCTTCTTAGAATTTACATTTATTTTTTTAAAATTATATGGATTCACTTTGAGAATAAATTCTATAATGAAATGTGATTTTGATGCCCTATGTTCTCAAGATGCAATGTTGAATATTTTTATGGTACATTCAGAAAATCTGTGAGTGTTTTTTTCTATCTTCTTAACTAGTGTTAATATAGAAAATTTGAGGGAACATTTAAACTCAGACCTCAAGGATTTTCCTAGAGTGGACTTCACTTCATCCGGTAAGGGACTAATTGAAAAGTTAATTATCTTCCATTTCAAAAAAGATAATAAAATTACATAAAAAGTTATTTTATTTCTTTTTCCATAGATGAGAGATGACATAGAGATTCTACGGTGTAGTGATTATACACATTAATGGACATCATTAATGGATTGTCAACACACAGTTTAAGGACATTTTAATTATGAGTAACAGCGATGTTGTTTAATAAATGAAATAGTTTAACGATGCGACATCATAGTGCAACAGAAATGCTACAATGTGTTTTCTTTTTTATAGTTTGACACATTTGTGGAATGAAGGAAAAACCGTGAGGATTCTCTGATGATCCTTCAATATATTTTTCTCCAATGAAGAATGACGAACACTGGTGGGACATCATTGACTTTGACATACGTTGAAGAACGACAAACGCTATAGACCTCTTGGACGCTCCAGGAAAAAATGATGCGGAAAAATATTTCAATGAGGTATTGATTTATTTTATTTTTTATTTTTTCCCCATTCTTACTCTAAATGATAAACTTGGATCGAACCACAGACATGTTTATCTGCAGACCGTGCATTCTAGCATGACCGTGACATTTCCTTTAGGGTTTCTCTATATGATATTATGTTATTTCATTCAATTTTAGAACGTCTTCCATGAACCTCCACCATGTTTTGAAATCCTAACACAGAGGGCGCGGGATGACATGTACAAGCCCCGATCCCCTCTGACGTGTGTGTTCTTTGAGTACAAGCTTCCGAATTGACGACAAGGTGGGTTTGAATCCTTCACAGTGAATAGGATGTTCAATAGAATCCATAGGCACATGTGTTGTGAAGAACAGACCACCAAAGCACATCTGGTGGTCCCCTGAAGATTCTGTAAGTGACTGGGGGGCATTGACAACATGCCAAATGGCGGGATAGCAGGCTGTAGGCCATTTTGGAAGTCGGGTGGAGTGACACTCCTCTGAGGCGCACTGAGGTGGCAGATGCTACGACCGATGTGGGCCATAGTGCTGGAGACCCGCATCACCAGTCTTATACAGTGTTGATGGTTCAAACCCAAAAACTGAGTCTAGTGGTGAAGTAGAGGGGACAACCATGTCTAGGTTACTCTAGGATGCAGGAAGTCACAGTCACTCAACCACGGAAGGAATGAGGTCCCATGAACGAACCGTGGGGAATGTGGGGAGCCAAATGCGACAATCAGCTACATCCCAGCATAGCGCACAACATCGTCCCCCTTCTCGCATGTCGGGATCAAGCTGGTTGGTCATTCCCCATCATGCGGGCTAGGCCAGACCTGTGCCCAGTGGGCCATAACTCAACCAGCAGACCGAAACGCTACCCAGAAGGCTAGAGCTACGCCAGCCAGCCGGACCCACCCCTTTGGCTCGGGCTAGAAAAGACCGGGTTTGTCGGGTATCCTGGAGGGCTGGACCAATGGTCTAATAGGGCTAGGCCCACTGGCCAGGCCAGACAAGACCAACCGTGACCCAAACCCAGTTAGTTCTAGACTTTCAATTTAAACAAGGGTATATGGGTCCCTCAGGCCATGCTGATTGGGTCAGTCTGACCAGGTGAGACTGGGCCCAAATGGAATTGGTTTCTTATTACAAATATGCTAATTACTTTTGTGTTAAACATCTAATTGATGCACCGTATGCAATAGGATGACCATTGCGATGCGGGGGTCCAGATGAGGAACTCCATGTGATTTTTGGAGGTGGTTGTGGTATGGATGGGATGGATCAGACTCGAATCCAACCAGACCCTTTTAAAAAAAATTCCTTATCTTACAGACTGTGCGGTCTTTCGACGCACCGTCTCTTGCATTCGAACCCTTGAGATGAGGCGGTCATTTGGGTAATTCTATATGGGAATTTTCTGAGGTTGAGTTACGATCGATGGGATGAGCATTAGCTATGTGGATCCTTAGTGTCCTGGTATATGAGCTGCAGTAGTGTGGATCCTTAGCGGCCCACCAGATGAGCGTTAGCCGAGTAGATCCTTAATGTAATGGATGAAGAGAAGAAGACATGTGGATACATAGTGGTCCGAAAAAATAGAAGAAGCTATGTGGATCCTTAGTGGCCCAGATAATTATCATCACTCATGTGGATCCTTAGTGGCCTGACAGACAACCAGAATCCATGTGGGTCCTTAGTGGACCGGAAAAGGAGAAATATCTATTTTGATCCTTAGTGGCCCGATAGAAGAGAAGTAGTCATGTTGATCCTTTGTATCCTGGTAGACGAGTGACGATTCATCAAGGATGAGTCCCTCAATAGTACAAAACATTCATCACTATAGCCAATGAATCTTCTTCCTATGTTTTTGACTGTTCCTGGTGTGATTTGTCCACACTTGGTTATCTTACATTGTTTTCTTACTTTATGGCCTTCGTTAATGGATTTTCTTTGTGGTCTCTTTTTGATATTTCCATGTAGTGAACAAGGGCCCCCAACATAGTACTATGTTACTCACACCTGTATAAGCTTCATCTACACATGTTGTGTCTTCTACAGACAACGATGGTTTCGTTGGTGGACTTGGTGGCCCAGGACCAGGAGGTTCCAAGTTAGATCAGGAGGTCATGGTGTACTCCCACATCTTCCGATAGAAATCCTACTCTTACCATTAGGTGGGTTCTCAGTAGCCGTCTTGTTCACAATTTTTACTTATAATATTTAGTTTTCAGGTTTTTTTTGAGTTTGTATTCTAGCCCACTAGTTTTCATTTGTACTTTTACTCAGCAGTTTTTTAGTATACTTTTTCCCCATTCATTTTTTGGGATGTGGTTGGGTATTTTTGTGCATACAGGTACTCAGTAAATTTTCTTCCACTTATATTTGACAGCTTCAGAGCTAGGCTCCAATACCTGGCCATTTAGAGGTGGGCATGGGGTATGTCACAGTACATACCCCAGGGGACAGTTCATGAAAAAGTGGTATCAGTGGTGGTTGGTTCTACCTTAGAGACTGATAGTCTATTTTTTTGGGGTAACAATGTTAAAATATCTTGAGTCTGAATTTCAGATTAGTGTTGTCCAATGTTGGTGCGGTGGTCGATGTAACCACACACTATGACCTTGATATCTAATTTTCAGCTCAATGCATAAAAACACGGGTTGAAAAAGTGTATCATTATTTTATTTTTTTATAATATTCTGCTCACATGGTTTAATATATTGTCCATGGCCCATATTGACCTACTTCAGGATTCTTCCATGAATTCAGCCATCTTAGTTCCTGATATGTGGTCATGAGGACAATCATTCTAGCGATGAGGTGTTTGTTTAGGGACCAGTTCTAGAGATGGCCCCACAGGGTGGTATACTTATGTTACCACCACCCATTGATCAGCTACTAGGACCTCCAATAATGTTTCAGGTGGATGAAGATTTCCAGATCGAGTGATGGATGACTCTTGTGGCACATATTAATGAGGCACAAGGACTGAATGTGTGTCACATGAATTTGAGGATAAGATCACGTGTGATTCAAGCTCAGTATGACCTACAAAGTGCAGGTTTGCAATGTAAGCCAAAAATTCGAGGGTTCATAAGCGGGAACATTCTAATTTTCAGAAGAACAATATTTTATATTCTTGTCATGAAAAGGTACATCTCATGCGAGATTTTATAACTATTCATGTTGTAGAGTAGGAGAGGATAAATTTGCGGACTATCGAGGATTATGACCCCAATACTATAGGGAAGAATCAAGGTACAATGTGTGTCTTTCTAAAATAGATTTAGTATTGATAGTGACTTGTACTAGTGATTACCATTTCCCACCACATCTTTTTTTGGATACCTAGAGGTTTCGGTAAAGATGATAGAATTAACCCTCACATTTGGAGGCTCCAACTGGAGGAGATCCAATGACCACACACTGGTGTTGATAGTCTCACCTACTCATGGAGGTGAGAGTATCTATTGAGATCACTTGGTAGTAGCATCAAGGACTTACGACATCAGTCTTGGGGTGGACAAGTACCGTTCATTCTATGATTGGCTTTATTAGGAAAACGATGTGGTTCTTCCTTGTAGATGGAATCCGATTTTCAATTTATCAGTAGAGGGGAAAATCAATGCAGATCTTGATAGACTAAGGTTGAGAAGTATGTAGCCAATTCCTATTCAGTTGGCTAGTTCAATCCTTAGTGCACTGAATGTAGGGAGTCTTCATGTTCCTTAGTGACATTAGAGTATAAGGATGTCTCCCTTGAAGATGTTCCATGTTTACCTCTCCATTATTAGTTGGAATTTTTCATTAATCTATACCATTGGATGAAATTGATATCCACAACTAAATTTCAAATGGATCATGTGGAGCTTTGAGAATTGAGTGTAAAACTAGAGGACTTGTAGGAGATGGGATTTGTGAGGACCAGGGTTTCACTATGGGAAGGATGAGTATTTTTTTCCAAGAAGCTATACGAGTGTTGGAGGTTATGTGTAGACTATCTAAGCCTAAACCTGATGATCGTGAATATCAAGTATCTACTTCTAATGATTGATGACATCTTCAATAAACTGATGGGAGCCAGGTGGTTCTCCATGATAGACCCTAGATCATTCTATCATCAGCTCCGGGTACGAGATGAGGATTTATAGAAGATGGCCTCTATGTGTTTGTATGACCAATATGGGTTCTTGGTGATGCCTTTCTGCTTGACCAATGCCCAATCTATGTTCATGAGACTCATTAATATGTTATTCCCTCCTTAACTCAATCGTTTCATGGTCGTCATTATTGATGACATCTTCGTGTAATCTACATATGAGGAGGATCATCCTACACACCTATGGATAGTCCTAGATCCAATCCGAGAGAACCAGATTTATGGTAAACTCTCAATGTTCCAATTCTGGATGCTAGAGGTCCACATTCAAGGACATGTGATCTCATAGATTGGAGTTGTAGTGGACCCGGAAAAGATATAGGCAATGTAAGCTTAAATTCCACTCGGGAATATGACTAATGTGTAGAGTTTCCTGGGGCTGGCTAGGTACTAAAAGATGTTCATGGAAGACTTTTCTAGAGTAGAAAAACCCTTTTCGGCTTTGACGCTAAAGGGGAAGTCCTTCGTGTGGACAGAGATATCTCATCAGTGTTTCCAAAATCTATGGAGAAACTAACAACTACCCACCACATGGGCCTACATTAGGAGTGATGTAGGTATGTAGTATTATAGATGTATTGGGGACTATAATGGGATGTGTCAGGATACTAGAGAACACATTGATTATCTACAGATCACAAATGTTTATTATGTATGAGGAGAACAACACGACCCATGAACTGGAGTAAGCACCAATGGTATTTGCATTAAAGATGTGGCATCACTACTTTATGGATGCATGATTTAAAGTTTACTCTGATCACAATATTCTCAGGTATATATTTTCAAAAAAATTCACGAACTTGAGACAGTGATGATGACTAGAGTTCCTCCAGGACAATAAATTTGATATATTGTATACTACATGGAAGGGGAATGTGGTAGCGGATGCTCTTAGAAGGAGGACCAGTTTGTAGCTGTAGAGTGAGGAAAGAGGGAAGATAGCTATAATGGATATATCCTTCATGGATAATGATGGGGCTGTTTAACTTTAGATAATGACTACTCCCCCATTTGTATAGTGATACAGGGAGTAACAAATGGTCAGTGTTTACTACGAGCCCTGTGTGCCCTGCTATCCTCAGGACATGATCCCGATGGATTTTTGATTGTTGGGGATCACATCTTCTTTTTCAGAGGGCGCACAATAGTACCAGTGGTGTTATAGGAGGTAGTGTTGAGGGAGTTCCATGCATCCCCTTTGGCAGTACATCCTATAATGGAGAATATGTACCTCGACCTCCATCATCGATGCTGGTAGCTAGGAATGAAGAAATCGATAGCCGATTTCGTCTCATGATGCCTCACTTACCAGCACGTGAATGCCATACCCCAGGTTCAACCAAGATTTTCTTAGCCACATTAGGTATCAGAGTGTAAATAAGAGGGTATCATTATGGAAATCATGATTGTGTTACCACCTACATCCAGATTCTATTATTATATCCGGGTGATTGTTGTCTGACTTACCAAGTCGAATAAATTCCTACCCATTCATGAGCATGGAATGGTAGAGGCCTTGCGAGGCCTCTATATCTAGAGGATAATGCGGCCTCACAGTGTACGTTCAATGATTGTCTCAGACCACGATGAAAATATTACATCCCATTTTTTGAATGGATTATATGAGGGGTTCAGGACTCAGTTGCGCTTGAGCACATCTTTTCATCCCCATACGGATGGTCAGATAAAGTGGGCTATAGAGACCAAGGAGGACATTATTCATGATTTCATCCTAGATTTTGGTCGTTTTTGGGAGGACCAGATGCAACTAGTGGTGTTTTAATACAACATCAACTGTCACTCCACCATTAGCATGGCACAATGTGATTCCTTGTACAGACGACCTTATAGATCACCTCTACACTGCAAAAACCAAAGAGAGTCAACACTCATGGGTTGAAATTTGGTATGAGCTACCACTGAGAAGGATCAGGTAATTTTGGAGCGGATGAGGACTATAAATATAAGTCATAATTCTTATGTGGACTAGAGATAGAGACCCTTGGAGTCTCAGGAGGTAGACCATGTTTTCTTTTGGGTCTCTTCCCAAAAGTGATTGTTCGAATTTGGATTGGGAAACAAGTGAACTATGAGGTTCATAAATCCTTTAATGATCCAAAGTATATTGGGTGGGGTGGAATTTCTCCTAGATATTCCCCTACATATTCACTTAGTGCATGATGTTTTCTATGTGTCGTAGTTAGGTAGATACATGCATGATCCATCACACGTCATCGACTAGGGAGAGATGGACATTGATGATGGGGAGACATTTGCAGAGATCCAAGTGGAGATAGAGGACTGAAAAGAGTTTGTTCTTCATGTGTGGTTTATTACTATAGTTAGTGTTCAGTGGGATCAATAGAATCTCTAAGAGATCACATGGGATCTGGAGGTTCCAATTTGTGTTCAATAACCCCATTTGTTTAATTAACCCAAGCTTCGGATTTTAGGAACGTAATGCCCTGTGGTGGGGAAAATGTAACCTCTCAGAATTTCGGTGTAACATTATCATAAATTATATGAATTTATTTAGAGAATACATGCTATGAAGTAACATGATCCTGAAGCCTGGTGAGACAAGTATGGAATTTTGAACCTGTTTTAATTTATGTGTAGTAAACATGTGAGTGATTTTTTCTATCTTTTGAACCAGTGCTCGAATGAAAAATATGAGCACACCATTGAACTCAAAAGGCTGGAATTATCCAAGAATGTACATAACTCTGTCCGAAATGGGCCGAATAGAAAAGTTAATTTTTGGAATTTTTTAGATAAATAATAAATAACATCAAACGTCATTATATTTCTTTTATCAGCTACGAGTGACGACACAATGATGCTGTGGTGCAGTGTGAGACACATTAATGGATCTCATTAATGTCTCATTAACACACGGTGTAGAAATGCATTAATGAAGTGTAACAATGACATTGTTTTATAATTGAAACATCATAACGTCACGATGTCACAATGTAATAGAAACAATGTGACATTTTTTATTTTTAATAATTTTATGTGATGGTCGAACAGGAAAAAAATTATGAGGATTATGTGACGAAACTCTACCATATTTCCTCCCCAACAAGGAATGAAGAGCACAGGAGGGACGTCATCGACTTAAACAAACATAGATGAACGACGTGCGCTATCGACCTCTCGGAACCTCAAGAATGAAACTATGAAGCAACAAACGTCAATGAGGTAGGGGTATGTTTTATTATGAAGTTATTCCCTATTCATATTCTAAATGATGAATTCATATCAGCACAAAAACTGGTTTATTTTCGGACCATGTGTTCTTTTGGGAGTTTGAAGTTTCTTTTGGGCTTTCTCTTTCAAGGATTAATTTATTACCTTCTATGTTTGAACATCTTCCCCGAACCTCCCCTATGTTTTTAAATCCTAACAGGGAGGGAATGGGCTGACAAGGAAAAGACCTATTCCCCACTACCGTGTGTGTTCTTCATATCCATTCATCGAAATAGATGGAAAGAAAGGTTTGCGACCATTATAGTGAAGAGGACATTCCCTAGAGGCCGTAAGAGCTAGTGATGCAAGGAACATACCACTAGAGCGCGTTTGGTGGTCCGTTGAATATTCTGTCGGTGCACCGGCCGTGGCGGCAGCCCATTGTGGTGCCGGAAATGTGCCGAACGACGGGATGGTAGGTTGGCAACCATTAGGTGTGGGTTTTCCCAAGTGGCATGTAGAGGAAGCGGAAGCCGCAACCGACGTTGTCCGCGACACTATAGACCTGTGGCGCCATCATGGAACTGTGTTGATGGTTCAAACTCAAAGACTAAGTCTATGAGTGACGTGGAGGGGGAGGCCATGTCTAGGCTACCCGGGAGAACTAGCAGTAGTGGTCGCATGAATGTGGTAGGATGGAGTCTCTGCAAACGTCCAACCGGGCAGGAGGGGACCCGGACCCGGCAACCAATCATGCCCCGACCTGGCACAGACCAGCGGCCTGCTTCCTGAAGGTCGTACGCACAACCAGAGGGTGGGAATGGCCCCATACCAGTGGAAAAAACCTATGTGATTAGACCAAAATCACAACCTTCAGTCCTGGACAAATAAGACCAGATCATTGGGCGACCCGGCGGGCTTGACCCCTGGACAAACTGGGTCAAGCCCAACGAAGCCCTTTGGGAAAGTCCCACTGGCCTGGATTTACCAAAACTACCCTAAACAAAACTAGGTCAAGTAAATCAATCAATTTTTACCACAGTATGTGGGACCCTCGGCTGAGGTTGGTCGGGTCGGTCAGATTGGGTCAGATCGGGCCAAGACACAACCGGTGCATGATTACTAAAATGATAAATAACATGCAAACTGGATATCTGATTGACATGTCATATGTGGAAGGAGGACCCTTGATACTACTAGGTCCTTCTGAGATAATCTATAGTAGTTATGGAGGGGTTAGTTTACATCCAGGTTGGATCAGACTTGAATCCAATATATCCTTTTTTACTAAAATACCCATATCTTACAAACCAGGTGTCTATTCGATGCACCGTCTATTACGTTGGAACTATTTCGACAAGAAGGTCCATTGGTTTAATATATTTTTTACATAATGGTGGTTGAGGTATTATCAATGAGACAAGTGGTATCCATTTTAATCCTTAGTGTCCCAGAAGACCGTCGACAACAGTGTGGATCCTTAGTGCCCCGACATATGAGCAGGATCCGTGTGGATCCTTAGTGGCCCAGCAGACAAGATGCAAAAATGAGTATCCATAGTGGCCTAGAAAATTAGAAGAAAAATTGTGGATCCTTAGTGGCCCTGATTATGAGTAAAAATTCATCAGCGATGAGTCCCTCAGGAATACCAAATTTTCATCACTATAGCTGATTAACCTTTTTCCCATGTGTTTGATTGTACTTGGTGTGAGCTGTCCATACTTTGTGGTCTTAATTATTTGTCTTACTTTATAGCCTTACTTGGTGTCTTTTCTTTGTGGTTACTTTTTGGTATTTCTCCTTTGTGTAGTGTGATCTCGTACTCAGTACTATGTTACTCACCCCTTCATGGGATTCTCATGCACATGTTGTGTCTTGTATAGAAAATAGACATTTCGACGGTGGAATTTGGGGCCTAGGACCAGGTGGGGCCCTACGATATCAAGAGAACATGGAATATTCCAAGAGATTCAAGTAGCTACCCTACTATTTCCATCTGGTGGGGTTCCCTACTTCCGGGTTGTTCATAGTTTTTACATGTACTCTTTAGTTTTTAGTTGTCTTTTGTTTGTTTTGTATACTAACCCACTTTCTTTCAGTTGTGCTTGTACTCATCACATGTTTTGGTATTTCTGTTTTCCCCTATCTGTTTGAGGGATGCCTTTGGGAATGTGTTTGTGTATAGATATTCAGGAAAATTCCTCCCACTTAAAGGATGACTCCTTCTACGCCAGTCACCGACCTCTGGCCTTCTGATGGTGTGATTGGGTATGTCATGACACATGCCCTAGGGGACGGGTCACGACATGGGTAATGTTTCCATTTTGATTAATGATTATATAATGGATATATATAATTTGTTATCATTATAGAATGATAATGATATCCCAAATAATAAATAATTTATTTAAATATACTTGTAGATTTCATCCATGTGGTTTGGTAGTGAAAACATAGGGTCACATAACATCGTAAAGGTAATAGTCTACACATACACAGATGATGTTATCATCTTATAATTAGTTAAATGATTATGAAATAAAATGATATATTATCATTTAAGAATGATATATATTTCCTTAATTTAACTATTAAATAATTTTTATAATATTAATTTATTAGATTTATCCAAATTATTTTACAAGTAATGTGATAATGAAAATTAATCACATCGCTTCTCCAGGCAGTAGTCTTCCTTACACAATAACGATGTTATCGTCTCCCCTATAAAATGGATAGTAAAAAAGGTATATCTGATAAAATTATGCTATAGGTATAATAATTTTATAAATTTCATAAATATTCATTATATAAATCATCATACCAAACCATGATCGGTGGTAACGGAAAAACTATTGACATCGGTTCTCTAGGTGATACTCAGTTTTACACACGAATGATGATTTCGTAACCCATTTTATGGAAGAGGATATGGTTTTAGTACATAAATATAACATAAAAAAATATCAAAATATGGAATATTCTTATTTTATTATATCAAAAGGGTTTATTAAGTACTTAGGTAGGTGTAAAAAGAAATAAAATGAAACATCATATTGAATAACATTATTTCTTTTTCAAGTATCTCTAATAGGTTTTAACCAAAATACAATTCTTGTTGATTTATATTAAACAAAAGAATTATAGGATGAGAATTTATATGTTGGAAAGATGTTTTAGAGGTATTTGATGTTCTGAATCAGCTTTAAGGTGTGAATTAGAGAGGATAAGTTGTGGCCTTTATAATTGATTTATGTGGATTAATTGTAATTTTTTTAAATAAAGAAGGTGCACTCGGGTTTTTATCTATTAAAAATTATAAGAAAGGATTATTCTCTATAATTAGGAATTATGTGTTTTATATAAGTCAATAAATGGGATATTGGACATGTTTTTGGTCATTTTAACCCATATCATTTTAGTTTGACCTAAGATAAACCCATTTGTACCGTAAACATGGTAAATATTTTGTTTCTATTTTTACTATTCATTTTCTTCAAAAATCATGTTGAACTTATTACATAATATAAATTATTATGAATCAAAATATGGAAAACAATTTACTAAATTAAATTAATATAAGTCACCCGAATTATTTTAATATTAATCTCGTAGATGCGACGAGGTTCACAATGTTTTTATATCCAATGCTAAAATGAAAATGAATCCTATTAAATAAATTTAATTAATATATATATATATATATTAAATAATTTTACTTTATTAAAATCATAAAATATAATTCAAAATTATAAGTAATTTAAACAAAAAACATATTAACAATTAAAATTCATTATTTTTCACTATTCACAAAAAAATCAATATTTCCCCAAAAACTCCCAAAATACCTTCAAAAGTGAAGAGAAATATTATAAATTAAAATATGATGTTCATTTTAAAGAATAAATATTATAAAATCAATATAAATTTATTATATATTTATTCATAAAAACTAATATATATCATTTTTAATGAAAATATATTTTTCAATAATTTATTTACGTTACTAAAATTGATTTATTATTTACTATGAATATATATATATAAATTTATATTTTGTTAAACATTTATATAGATAAATCATACATTAGATAATATTAATCATACCAACAAAATCAACATCTACAAAATAATAATATTAATTCATGGTTTTCTCAAGCCTGGTGTCACATGTCATGCACACTATCGAAGAAACTTGTTGTATCTAGTAACAAATAAAATATAAAAATTTAAATAGATTTGAATGGAATTTATTTTTTAAAAACTCAGGGTATTAAAATGTTATTGTGGATATGTCGTGGTTGTATAACTGTTGTGGCTAGAAATGTTATATGTGCATGTGTGGGGTATAGGATTGGAATGTGAAATGATGTGGTGACTAAAGTTATATTTTTAATTTTTCAATTTTTTCATCACTCTGGTTTGAAGGGTAGTTATTACTAGATCAATGACTGGTTTTAGTTGCATTATACAATTAACTAGTAGTTTAGAAGAATTTTAATTGATTTTTCTTGTTTTGAAATTGATTGATAATTGATACAGTGGTGATGATAATTCCAAGATATATTTTATCATGAATGGAGGATATGGGGGACCGAGGGGATATTGCAATAATAATGGTAAAATATTAGTTATATTGATATAGGATATGGAGGTTTGACTATTTCATTAATATATTAATTTCACCTTATATATATGACAATGTTTTTGGGGTTTTTTAACACATACATTATCTTTTATATTTATTTCACATTAAATTTCATTCGTTAATAAGGATAATCATATTATGTACACCCAAGTGATCAATCCTATATAATTTTCTATGTGTTTTCTTGATAGACGGATGATTGATCGAGTTATTCTTCATGTACAGTGGTCTATATAAGTATATTAAATAGAGATATATATCCATTATTCCATGTTATTTACAATTATTTTATAAAACAAAGTATAACAAAAATTTATGTTATTGAGTTTTATATTATGAAATTTAAAATAATAGGAATTTATTAGAGGATCTTTATTAATTTTTGTCTATTAAGTGGAAAATTCATCTCATATTCATATTGCATACCATGTGTTCTAGTTTCGAATATTGATAATTTTAGAGATAGTCTTTCGGGGTTACTCATCCATTCATTGTTAGCTCAATGAGGGTCCAAATAAGGGTGGGTCGTGATACAGTTGAGTGTGGGATTTTTCTTTAGAGTTAGGATGTAGTGTGTAGACTGGCATAGTTTTGGTTCTAATATGATATATAGGGAAAAATGAAATTTTATGCTAATATGTTATTTAAACTATAGATACAAACTAGGATAAGGACATTAATGAGCACTAGTAATCTGGTGAATGGAAATTCACAACCTACTAAATTGTTTAGGTCAAAGTGTATATTTTTTGTGTATAAATAATGGGGAGGTACATTTATCAGAACCATTAGTTAAATTGAAAATCAAATTCTAGATTTTAGTTTATTTATTATAATACATATGTGATTTATGTTTAAATTATTTATCAATCATTGCTAAACTAAACTCATAATCTTATATTAAGGAGTTAAACATTGATTAATAGGAATATATATTATATATCATGATCCAAATTGAAACCTAAATGTTTTGTTCCAATATATTCAATTTCATAATTACTCTTAAATTTATTTCCCTTTCAGTTTCAAATTGATAGACTTGTTAACCTTTACTAATGATGTCTATAATTATAAATAAATCATGCTTAATGTATTATGTGGTGTGAAATTTATAATTTGTAGAAACAATTTTATTATAAATTTTACATAATATAATATATGTTGATAGGATTAAATGATATTTTTTATCCATTCTCAGAAGTATATTTATTTTTGTATTAGTTTTTATACATTTTTTACCATTAATTCATGATAATATATATATATATTGTAAATAGTTTTAGAAATTAATATTTTTTTACTTATTTCCATATTCATTGGATCATGGGGGTAGTCATAGTCATAACCCCTGAGATATATTAATAGTAATGAACTTTTTTTGTCTAGTTTAAACAATAAATAAAAACATAAGAAAACAAATAATTATTACTCATAATATATAGTATTTTAATTGTAATTACATATGTTGATATTGTATGTACATTATAAAGATTAAGAGTATGATATTTACTTTTTATTACTGGAAACATTTTTAATATTAAAATTTTATGTGTCGTCTTCTATGAAAATATTTCGTACACATATTATAAACTATATCGTTTGTTAAGTATGTCATAATCATTTATTGATGTGAAGATATATTACGATCTATATAGAAGTCAAATAATTTAATTGTTTTTGTTTGATCATGATAAGAATGATATATGAGGATAATGCTTCTATATATATTTATTGAAATTCAAAGGCATATGAAAATATTTAATGATCACATGGAACCATGTTAATGATTTTTTTTCATAGTAAATAATATAATGTGATCGTGGAATATAACCTTAAAAGGTGTCAGTATTAAATAATAATAATTATTTAGTGATTGAATTCATTCAGGTGTTGTTTTTATTTCAATTAAAATATATTATCTGAAATTTAGATTAATAATGTAAAGGTTGGTCTG
This sequence comes from Viscum album, assembly GCA_963277665.1. NCBI lineage: Eukaryota > Viridiplantae > Streptophyta > Magnoliopsida > Santalales > Viscaceae > Viscum > Viscum album. Next base: position 1,390,045,127 of record OY728134.1, on the reverse strand, counting down.
TGATAGGATTTCTAATAACAAAATAATTTCTTTAGGAGCGAGGATTTTTTATTAAGAGTATTTTGAAGGGAATTTTTTGATGACGTTTATTATTTCGGTTTTTATATATTCTTATAGTGACCAAACTTTTGAAATTACCACATATAAAAGTTTAATAAATAAATTATATTAATGAATGTGTCTTTCCAAATTAACATGGAATTTGAAAAAAAAATTATTTATTACACATACTTAATTTAATAAAGAAAAAATAATGAACTGATTATTGGTTTTTTCTTTTGTTGATGGATTTTTTATTGTTATTATATTCCCATGAAATGAATTATTTAATTTTAGTTCTAGGGTGTTAAAAATGGTTCATATATTGTTGTTTGCAGGGTTGTGGGGTAAAATGTGTAGCTTAGTTGGAATTGGATGTTCTTATTGTTGACATGGTTTTACTGGTTTAGTTATTTTTTTCGATAAGAAGTGGGATTTATTGAGGTGGTTAGAGATACAATGTTTATTGGATAGTTTTTATGTTTCATTTTATTTTCTTGTGGTGTTTGGGGAGAGTGGTAGAGGTGGTGTGATGTTTTTATTTTTGGGGTGGTTTTGTGGTCCTGTGGGGTTCTGTGAAAGAATAATATCATAGAGATAGTGGTATATCAGATGGTTTCTTTTTTAATGAAGTTTATCTTACCATTTGGAAAATTCATGATATTTTTTAAATTTATTGTCTAATTTTTTTATCTTTAATGATATTCCATAAAAATATATTCCAGATGACGAGTATGGAAAGCATAATGTGGAATATTGGGATAAAACCCTACTGAAAATTTTATAGAAGGAGGTATAGAAGTTCCCCAATGGAAAATGTATCCTTGATATGAGTATTTATAATGAATAATTTATGATTCCCATTAATTTGGTAAATTATTTACATAAATTTAACGTTTCATTGGTGGTTGTATTGTTTCGTAAGGTGTCCTAGAGATGGAGGGAGATGATACAAGGTTCATGGAGGATATGTCCAAAGAAGTATTTCACCAATTATTGAATGATAATTTCCTTTCCCAGGTGATAATGTGTGATCATATATAGTTGATTCAATATATTCTATAAGTTATGAGTGTATCAATTTCATGGGTAACCATTTCTAGATTAGATAAATTGGTTTCTTCATTTCAAACCGGGTGAGAAATAATGGGCCCAACATTTTGAGTCTTTCCTAAATCTTGATATCGATCAATATTTCATTACATTTTTAAATGTTGTATTAGGAAGGGGTATGTGATGTGGAAAAATATCTATAAGATAGTTTTTTTTATAATTATTGTATCCTATAAGGTCCCATCTCTAGTAGTTTGATATGTTCATTTGAAATATTTATTTTACAAGACACATAGATCTCATAAAGAGAGTGAGGTGATATTAAAAATCCAGTGCATCAATTAGATCCCCTGGTTTGTTTTTCTAAATATGTCATATTTCTAGTGAGATAATATTTCCTCAAATGTAATTCTATGAGTAAGTTTTAATATAACTGTTATGATATTCATCGTATCACATTTTATTTCAAAGGACACTTAGTTATGATAATGTTTTGGGATGATCCTACTACTTTGAATAAATATTAATTATTTATATTGATAATGATTTAGTATTATGCATTTAATTAAAGATTAAAATTTAATGTTTTTATCATTTTATGTTAAACAAAGTGTTTTTCTTCATAAAAGAGATAATTTAAATAATATTTTTTTATTAAATAATTAAATATTTTGAAAATATGGCTGATGGTAAAGGAGTTGGTATTAAAATATTAAATGTGACAAAGATAGTTGGTTTAACTTATAGACACTACATTTTGAAAAATTATTATTTGGGAGGTATATCCTATAATTATTGGTATTTATAGGTCATTTCTTTCTTTTAGGTGTGTTAGATATATGGTTCATCCCTTAATGAATGTATTTCTATAGATGTCATCTATATGAGAAGTTTCTCTACATAGTGATTCATTTGGTTTCACACTTATGGGGATTGTGTTTGTTTTATAGGGAGAAAATTATTTATCATGTATTTAATGTAATGTCCCATAACTATTTGGAATATTATTTTGTTTATTTTGAGTGTGAGATGTGAGAATATAATTTTTATGGAAAATTGGTGTTATTGGAGAAGTTGTTATGGATTAAAGAGATATATAATGGCATGAAGGTAATAATCCTAGAATATGAGTATGGATTTAGTTTTCTTTTGCGTTATTGGTTATTTACATTCCATATATATTGTGGTTGGTGACCTTATAACCTGATGGGATCATTTTTATGTTCTTCCTTTTTGGGATTTTAATAGTGGACTTTTCTTTATCAGTGTGAATACTTAGATGTCATATATTTTTGGGTTTCCCCATCAAAAATCATTCTATAAGGACCTATGACACAATGTGCCCAATATCCTAGTAAATATAATATTGTTATTTATCTAAGGAATGTTCTACTTTTTCAGGACATGAAATATCGGTCAACACTAATTCTGGAATTTCATGGAATGAACTACATATATTTTGATGTGTAGGGGTTACATCTAGCACCAATATAAGATTACAAACTTTTTTGAATCCTTTCAGTTCCATTTAATTCCTTTCAAATATCATGTGACCATGGGCATGATTTTTGAGGCCTTGAGTCAACTTTAATTGTTCTTAACCATATAATTTTATAGCTTGAATAATTTATATTGGAGGTAGGTTTCATTCTTTTTGATGTTAAATCTTCTATATTCTAGTATCGTGGAGGTGTTTTAAAGTGAATTATTATTAGTTCTATTTGAAAATCAATATTTTTTACGATTTATTTGATTTTATCCTTTTAGCAGTCACATCGTATTGAAATATTTATCATATATTTATATATAATGACATATAAAGCATTGGATCTGTTAAGGTATTTCTAACATCATTTTCTATAATTTAGAATTCATATTCCTGATTATCTTCTTTTGATTGCTTCTCAACATGATATGTAATCTATTAAATATTTAATAATATGGCCTCTTTGGAATTCAAGGGTTATGGATTGGGGATGAACACAAGGAAAACAAACATAAATAATAATTAAATGGTATAAATATATTTAACTTTTCATGACGAAATTGGACGGTAAAATGACTTCTTTGTACCTTATGGTTTCTAGTCTATTTATTCTATGTAGATATTTTTTTATAAATATTTGATTTATTATGTTATTATTAGTCAGGGTATCACTAAATATTTGTGGAACCACTATATTTGAATAGTACGTTAAATCCAATAATAGAAATCATATTTATGGATGTGTAAATTAGAGGGTTATTTTTTTAGATGTCATCCACGATGATATTATAACACATTCTTGGTGTTGATATAGAAGTGGGTGATTTGATTTTTTTTATATGTGTCTTCCTTAAAACGTGGATAAATTGATATATGGGTTCGTAATGGAAATGGGTAAATGGAAGGGAATGAATATTTCCTAGTTGGATGACAATAATATAATAAATGACTATTCACCTTAAACAATATATATATAGGCTATATTTGACTAAAATGGAAAATGGGTTTCAATTATCCATTACAAAATGAAATAAAAAACAAAAATATGGAAAAATCTCCATAAAATACTGAAATAATGAAATCATTTTGAAGATAAACGAACCATAGTTTTAATGAAAAATGATATAATTATATATTTTATTATAATAGTGTAATAAAAAGAATATATATTTTAAAATAAAAAAATCATGTGGTATGAATTTAGGGTTATTATAATAACAAAATAACCTATCCAAAAATCACACACTATGAAATATTACTAAATAAATCGTTATGTATAATATATCATTCAAAGTGGTTATATTGTTCATTGTATTGTTTGCAACAACCTTCAACATGCCGATATCTTTTCTAAACACTACTCTCTTGATCATTTTGATATCATCAATGGTGATTTAGGTATGTAATGTTAGTGACTATTAACTCTTAATCAATATAATTATTTAGAATTTTTTAATTTTCATTATGAATTTATTTATATAAAATGCATTTCAAATATGATTTTTTCAAAATAAAATTTCAAATTTTCCAATAAGAAACATGAGTTTTATACCCCAAGAAATAAAGTCATGTCTATAAAAAATTATGTGTATTCGGTTATGGTGTATATGATCCTAGGGATTAATTATAAAAGAGTTTATTGGGTTTATAAACCCATTCTCAATTCTGGTCCTAGGGTGTAGGATATTATTACACACTAGGTTTTATACTCCTAGGTAATTTTCTATGGTTAATTAAAATAATCCTTGGTAAATCATAATTATGGACTGATTGTTCTATAACATTTTCTAATTAATTTATGTTTTTATTTAGTTCATTATTATTGGTTGTGATCCCATTAACTCCTCACATTAATTACATTATAGGGAACAAATATTTATAACCAAATACATTTTTATATTTATAAAATGTGAATTAAATAAATATTTATTTTTTCATTTTTCAAATATGGATTATTTAAAATATATCTTCATAAATCTTAAAAAATCAATTCCATAAATATTTAGATACATTAATTAAATTGTATGTTCCCAATATATGATAAATAATTGGTTTTATATGGGATAAATATATTTTATTATGTGGGAGAATATGTTGAGTGGAAATGTTATATTGTGTGGTTGATGTTAGTTCGTGGGATAATTTTTTATTATTCTTCAAACGATATCATGTTATCTCGGTCATGTAAAAATATTATATCTTTTTTTAATTATGTTAAAATTATAATATTCAGGTGTTTGTGATCATCAACAAGGGGATATTTTCTTTCATCAAACCATTCATTTATGTTAATGATAACTAACACACATAAAATCTCTCATATTTTGATTAAATTTTGTTGAAAATAAGTTTGAAAAATATATTTATTCTCTAGACTAAACCATGAGTTATCCATCAAGAAGTCAAAGTGGAAATTTTATTTCCTTGGATTATGGATATAAACAATTATTGAATACATTCAAAAACTGTGTAGGTACCACTTCTAGAATCCCAAGGATTTGGGATGAATATACCAGTATGTTTCATTCCTAGTGGTACCCCAAGAAGAAAAACCCAACTAGATATATAGTGGAGTAGAACCATCTATATGATGGTGATGGACATAACGAATTCACCTTGATATTTTCCACCTATAAGTCAGTGGTCATGAATCATCCAATTGGTGGTATGAGAATGAACCCATATATCAATAGGTAGTACATCCACTACTCTATTGAGGCTACAAGTTATTTTATGGAGTTAGGGAAGATTCACAAGACCAATGTTTATTATGGTCAAAATAAATTGAATCTGATCAACAATATCCAAAATGCCACCCATGAATTGAATAAAATTATAGATGGTTTTAGATAATTTAAAAACATACGTCAATTTCTTTTGAAACTACCTTTATCATCCAATATACAATTCCAATTATCTATAATAATATATTTATTTTATATGTTTCCCTTTTATATATATTCTTTTCACCAATTTAAAGTGACTTCCAGATTGAATTCTCCCTTCACTCTTTTATATTTCTCCAATTATCTTCTGTGATTTTTTTATTCATTGAGAAAAATAGCAACCATTTTACACAGTGATTGCTTCCAAGAAATTTTCCCCTATTCCTAATTTTTAAATTATTTTTTATCACTACCTTTTAAGTTAGTCACTTTATTTTCCATTCCATAATAGATACATTGAAAATTGAATATTCTTCTTGACCGTTCATGCATATATATTAAAGATCAAGTGTGTTTTTAATTTCTTGTTTCTTTTTTATAACCTAGAATGAAAAAGAATTTCATTGAATATAGGATACTAAAAAAAAGGGACTAATATATTAATTCCTCAATATATTTGGGTGGTGGAATCAAGGGATATTTGATTGAGAACCCCAAAAAACTCCACATATTATCTCTATTTTTATTTCTAAAATTTTAATTATTTATCACTTTCATTAATGTTTTTAATAAATAGTTTAATTCATTAATTAAAGTTATAGTTATTTTCAAATTTGTATCTCACATTGTTTTTATTCTAGATCTGTTGATATTATATAAAATTATGTTGTTATACTTTTATTATATATTTTTTTATTATCAAAATTATTTATTTACATCAATCTTTTAAAAATTAGTTGATAATCATTTTGTTGTTAATTTTATTTTACTATGGACAATTCACCCACATGAAACTGTAATCAACTCTTACCTATAATGTTTAATATGAAGTGGGTGTAATGATATGTTTTATTGTAAATTTTAATGATATTGAAAATTAATATTGTGGGATATAATGAGGAATAAATATGTAGTTGAAAATTGACATAAATTAATATAGGAAAAGTTGAAGACTGGATGCACATTTTTTAATGTGATAGTTTATCGAATATGGAAAATAAATATGTACATCTGAGGAATAAAAGTTTTTTATATGAAATACATTGAATTTTATGATTTAATTGATTATTCAATCACATATTATAATTTTTTTATTTTTATGTGAATTTTTGAAGGATGTAACAAATATTTAGAACATTAACATAGATGGATGCATTTGTGGTGATGAAGATACATCATGCAATTTAAATTCATGTCATAGTGCGGTAGTGAAATATTGACTTTGGGAAGTAGAAGGAATGTTTTAATGAATATAGAGTAAGTAGTATTCAAGATGAAAAATATAGTTTTACAGTCTGTTTCAAAGGAGAATAAGACGAAATAATAATGAACATATGTTGTAAAGTACATTTAGGACATAAGATTTTCTAGAAGAAATGTTTGGAAGACAGACTATAACGATGAAGATTTATATGGAATACATATATTTTTTTCACTCTAAACATCTTATACATGTCTAGATATGAGGTTATTCAATGAGAATATCAATCTAGGACTTCATTTAGGGCACGAAATTTACAATTGATAAGGTATTGTTTGAAGACTCATTTATTAGTATCATAATGATAGAATTAATCAAATACTAAGAGCCCAAACCGGTCTAAAATAGAAGACCAATCTTTTGTTGTAAGGCATCGATCTGAAGTATTGTGCATTGGGTAACTAACTGTGGTATGCTATATAATCCACCATTCTTTCTCTTTTCTTTTCTTTATGATTTCAATTTCATTCTTCGTTACCTCGTATTTCCTAATAACTAGAATTAGGGGGTAAATCCAACTAGGTTATAAGATGATGTTTATTAAAGAGAATGTGATGTTTTTAATCCTATATTTTATTCATGAATTGGGTTCCCAAAATTGTAACGCCCCGACCCCAGTTACCCAGAGTCGGTGCATTATTACATAACATTGGCATGATCACAAGAGAGATCAAATCTCTAAAGACTGATTGGTTTAGTAACCTTGGAAACACTAGATATATTAATAAAGTTTTACATTACATCATAAAGTGAAAAACTACTACAACAACATAATTTCTCCATAGTCCACACTATTATCCCCTCATAATATCCCAGAAGGTCATTCATAACTTACTTCTTCACATCCTGGTAAAAATAAAACATAGAAAAGTGGTGAGCTCAAATGCCCAGTAAGGATAACAATATAGCAGAAAATTTCCAAAAGAAGCATAAACATTTAAGGCACTGTATAACTAAAACAAAAGCCTTTTAATCTTGAACTTCAACATAGTATGGCAAAATTAAAATGAAATAATTCTATTTAATTATTCACATGGATATTCTACTAATCGAATAATCACATGAAATATCAATAACCACTTTCATAATGATGGAATGCATAATTCCAGAATATCATAACCACATATCCAAGGCCTCGTGCCAAGACTACAAATAAGATTTTGCCAAGGCCTTATGCCAAAACACTAGTTTGTCTCATGAGACCTACCGATGCATCAAGGAGCTATAGAGGTCTCCACCCGTCACATATTAAGACCAATGAATTCCCATATGAAAAGTTTTAAACATAACATAAACATTCGTATTAAAACTAGCATACGAAATGTCAATATTTTCACCATAAACCATGAATGGTATAAAAATAGAACATCCACAGTCAAACATATCACAAAACCTTAAATATAATATATATGTTTTGTATCATAAAAAATCAAGTTCAAATAAGATTAAAATCCATCAAAGTATATTGACATAGATGAAATCAAAACTATTTGAGAGAAATATCTCTTTTCTCAAAAACATTGAAAAGTCACACATTTATAATGGAAGTAATTTAAAATAGATTTTTGAATCAAAGTGTCCCATACCACTTTGAAACTTTTTGAAAATAAATATCATTTCAAAACCTTCATGTCCATATAAATAAATCCTTAAAATCATTTTCAAAACATTGACAACAATTAAAAATATTTAGAAAGATAAATCTTTAAAAAATTTAAAATTATGATCTTGATAAAGAGTACCTTTCAAAAATTCTTAAAATATTCATTTTGAAATCATTTAAAAGTCACATAATTATAAAATAAAACATTTACTTGAAAATATTCTTATAAGCTTGTAAGGGAAGCTTTGACGATTTTATAACGGCGGTAAATAGCCGCACCCGCCGTATAAGTTAAAAAAACATTCTTACCTTAAATTTGTCGAAAGGTAAAAAGTGCCTTGTTTTGAAAACGATGGACAGATTCCTTTCAAAACACATAAGGGTATAAATGACTTTAACCCATATTCTTTGTAAATAGTCAAAATGTCTTGAAATACATTTTGAAAAAACATGGATGTGGATGATAAAGAGATCCCAGTAGATAATTGCGTATAAACAACCTCGTATAATGAAGAGATTGTCAAATAAACCCTTACCTTGTACTTTTCCTTGATTGAGGTAGGTTAAACTCTTGTATAATAGTGAAATAATTGTTATTAAATTATAAAAGAATCATATACATTCATATGATATCATATATGATCTTTTAACATTGATTTGTTAATAATATCTTAGTATTATCGTTGTTTCGGGTGTTAACTTATTCGTTTTCTTTTATATGTTTTGTTACGTAGGACGTGTTTGTAATGGATAGGTTGTATCATAATCATATCTAGAATTATATCATGTCCTTAGAAACTATTATTAATCATAAAATGAGAATTATACTTGAATGTATACTATGGAGAATGAATCTCATCGTGTTCATGGAGACAGTAGTCCGTACGTACGCACGAGCGACAATATCATTATTTTAATATTAAAATAATATATAAATGGATGGTATATCATATATACAGAATAATTAACATATTATATTTATTATTTACATGAGTTACACATCATTATTATACCCATACAAATAATAATATATTGAATAACAATTACACCACGACGTGGAGACGGTAAGCCGTACGTACGCACGTATGTTGACATGTTATTAAAAGGGTGGATATAATACTGAATATGGTTGTAACATATTTATAATAACATCAACGTATATATATGATACTGGAGTTATTATTTTAGAATGGTAATATCAAAGGAAGAAGAAGTGGAAGAACAAAGGAACATGGAAAAGGGTGGTGAAATCATTACCTCTTCTTCGGGTTCTTCCTTTTGATTTGATCAAAAGGGCTCCATAGGATGGCTTTATGATCCAAATAAGGCCTCTAGGTTGTAGTGAGGGAAGTTGGGAGACTATTTGGGCAGATTTTTGCTGATCCAAAAGGCTTTGAATGTGTGATGTAATGAGAAGGGGGAGTGCCCTTTTATAAGAGGTGTGAGGGGCACCTTTGGAAAAGCTAGAAATATTAATTTATAATAAATTAATATTCGGTTTATAATGGCTCAAAAGTGTATTATTTAATTTTTAAGGTGGGGATAGGTAGAAAACCATTCAACCAATATAATTTAGACAGGTTTGGGTCATTATATTAACCTTATCTTTTAGTTTTTACTCTTATTTAATTAGTTTGACATTTACCATGTCACTTTGTATTTTTATATTATATAGTTAATAAACATACTATATACATCCAAGAGACCCCCATGTGGTCCATTAATGATACACCTATCATTATATACGTCTCTTGGCCGAACATTAGATTTTTAGGAATTTAATATCAATTAATAATTTAATATTTGTTTTAAAAACTCTTTTCTGTCAATTTTGACACTATTCAATAGTTGATTTTTGTGAAACTCATTACAGAATTATTACTTCAAAAAAATCAATTAAATCAATCCTAATATGTAATATTATCCTAGAAAATTAGTTTAATTCATTAAAAGTCTCAAATTATATTTATGTGGGTATTTATAATATCAATTATTCAAATTTGTCACTATTATGGTAATTACTGCATCATCATTGTGTCATAAATAAGTTAAATTATTTACAGTCTAAAAATTATAAATAAAATATAATTATGTAGTAAATATTATTATATTTCTAATGAATATTTATAGTCGAATATCCAGCATATATAACCCTATGTAAAAATTGGTTTTCTAAAAGATATATGCTTATGTTATTTTTGTACTTATTTTAACTTAATTAAAATAAAGTGTCCCTATCACCTACAAGTGGATACATGGGGTCCCAAAATCGACCCAAAGATGAATATGGTCGAAAAGGTATCAACCAATAAGATTAGTTTACTTTTTAGGGTAATTTATTATTATTATAATATTATTTTTTAACCCTTATTTACCGGATTTACCCTTAACCATAGTAAATAAAATATTTACCGAAGTAAATATTCAAAATGTCTAAAAATAAAAGTTACCTATTTACAAAATTTTTACATCCTGATTCCAAATATGGAATCCATTTTTTCAAATTCAAAACACAGAAGTGGCAGAAATTAATTTAAAATTAATTCCCGTTGTTAAAACAAAAAACGTGTTTTTAAGAGATAATAACTATCAAAAGATTGACACTTGTTTATGTCCGGTTTAATTGTAAAATTATGTCTAATGACCAAAATTGTATTAAATGGTAAAAATATATTCTAAATATACTTTAAAACCACTCAAATTCATAATTTATCACTATTTATTATTTTGATTAAAAAATTTGTTTTTAATTAAAATTTATTAATTTTCACTATTCATCAAAATATTAAAGTTATCTAAAAAGTACCAAAATTTCACCTTAGGATAAATTCGATATTCCGAATCAAAAAATGAAGTCCATTTTGAGAGATAAAATTTCATAAATTAGGTATTACTATTCATAATGGCTAGTTTGATCGGTTGTGGTGTGTGTTAAAACTTGAAGTTGCGTACAACAGACGCTACTGTATTATTGAAAGGGAAGCGTACCGTGGAAGCATGGGATATTTCATTTTAAATTTTTGATGTCCCCATTTAGTCAAAAAGTTTAAAATATTGTATTTAAAAAGGGTTCCCTATTAAAATTTGATAAAAGTGCAATACTGAAAATGAATTTGTTCTTGCATTATGTCTAAGAAACTCATAATATGGATTCTAAAATTATAAGGATATATTAGTTTAAAATTTAGTTAATACTATTCATAACCACTTTTGAATGGCTTGTTTGGTATGTCATGGTGCGATTGAACTCGGTGTTGCGTGTAGTGCAAGTTATTGAATTATTTTGAAGAAATAACACACTATGAAATCTTGGGGTGTTACATTCTCCCCTCCTTCAATAAATTGCATCCTCGCAATTTGAAAGTGTTTTTCGAAAATTAAAGGTTGAAAATAAAAAATATCTTTGTGGGAAAACCCACATCAGAAATTGGGTTACTAAAATTTAGTCTAAATATGAGGAAAGGAGAAATGAAAGGGTCACAACCAAATTATGATCTCAATTAGGAGAACATTGGTGGAGATTAGAGACATATAATTGGAGGAAAAACGTAAATATTTATAGGTAGTGATTGAGGTCATCAATCACAAACAAGTTTCAAATTGAGGTCCTTATATTCATCAATCTATGATGATTTGAAATACCATCGGTTCAACAAAACATAGGGTATTAGGATATCACATTTTTGGGTTTAGGATTCCTTAAATAAAGTATAAGAATTAATTTCTTCATAGAATAAGAGAAGAAGAAAAATATATTCTTGACAAGTAGAGTTCCATCCTTTAACAAATTTCTACCACAAAATCATCTTTCACTCTAAAAGATAATAGAATGAAAAATATATATTCTATTAATCCTATTCGTATAGGGTTCCAAAAAAATGAATTTATAATTCATCTACCACATCTTTTTAAAAAAACTTCATTATTTAATCCCGGACATCACGTGGGTCAGTGGTAGATGATACACCCTTATCGCCCTTCGATTGTGGGTTCTAGTCTCGCGGTCTTGCCGGACACGACGGGTTGCCGCCCGACCTTCGGGTTGTCCTTTTATGGCAATCCAAAATAATCCAAACTAGAACTATCCAAAATAATTCAGTCAAAAATTTATAAGGAAGGTAAACACAATGAAGATCACTTTTTTCGTGTAATAACATGTGATCAACTTCATCATGTATTCATTTCCAACACTACAACATCCTGAATTATCATAAAACCTTATTGATTACATTCGTGATCCCTTATTCCTTATAGAATAATAGATATACTCCTTCAATCCAAAAATGTTGTAAACCCCAACAATGATGGAATATACAAATCATTAATCAGTTTCAAGGTAGTCAAGAATACCCAATATAATTTATCCAAAACAATCATGTATTATTCTAAAATCACTACCTCGTTATCAGAACCATATTATGGTTTATCTTTCTCTCAACCATATATTTTCCAAAAATTTAATCTGCTATTGAGTCACTTTTCTTTGTTCCACACAATCTCAAGTCAATAATTAAATAGTATTGTAGTACAATCCTTATATACTCCATAATTATTATAACAAGTACATTGTTGATAAAACACTCAAATGACATAATCAACATAAGAACTTTAATCATTCCTCTTCATCTGTGGTAGTATCATAACTTGATTATTATCCAACAACATCATTTTCGACATAGTCTGATGACTGAGACATAGGTTTTCATAGTGTCCAAACTCCTTGCAAATGAAGCATTGGACATTTGAAACCATTTTCTTACCCTTGCAGTCACGTACTTTGTGCCCTTTTCTTCCACACTTATAACAAACTCCCATTCCTTTCAGGTAAATTACAGGGTGTTTCTTCCCACAGTTATCACATATGGGAAAATTCTTCTTTTCCCTCTTCCCTTTATCCATCTTTCCCTCTTCCATCCTTTTCTCCTCTTGCTTCCCTTCAAAGCCATAGGACTCAGTAAACTCTTTACTTATCTTATCAACACATGATATTATTTCTTCATACGATGATAATACATGGGAGACTATTTCTCTTATAAATTCTAGCTTAAGACCATGAAATATATGATCCTTCCTTCTATTTGGATCATGTGAATTGCTGGAGTTCTCATTCCTTCTACTGGGCGCCATTTCTAAACAATGGAATACACTAGATTAGTTTATGAATGACAATACCTAATCCCAAACATGTAAAACACATAACATAAATTAAATAGTTTATGGATATAATCCATAATCATAAAAATGTCTCCATTGAGGAAGTATATACTCATAAACCCTTAATAATGGTTTGTAAAGAAAATGAGAATTATCCTAAGCATATCCCCCAGGAGTGTCGAAACCAAGAGTGCAGCAAGGCCCGTTGTCGTGCCCCAGTTCCCGTTCGAGTCTAGCTCAAAGCGGTGTTTTCGGGTTTTACCCCTAGGTACATCTGTGCCAGAGCCGCCTCTACCTGCTCGTATCTAGACATGGATGTATTTCTCAGAAAACTCACAAAATCTCTACAATACCAAAATTCTAGGAAGTTCTTCTATACTAATCCTCAAAGTCCATCTTAAATCTATGTTCTCTAATCAGAGTTTATCTAAATCTAGCTTCCAAGGTTTGTATTAAACTTCCTTTGATACCAACTGTAATGCCCCGACCCTAGTTACCCAGAGTTGGTGCATTGTTACATAACATTGGCATGATCACAAGAAAGATAAAATCTCGAAAGACCGATTGGTTTAGTATCCTTGGAAACACTAGATATATTCATAAAGTTTTACATTACATCATAAAGTGAAAAACTACTACAACAACATAATGTCTCCATAGTCCATACTATTATCCCCTCATAATATCCCTACAGGTCATTCATAACTTACAGCTTCACATCCTAGGAAAAATAAAACATAGAAAAGGGGTGAGATCAAATTCCCAGTAAAGATAACAATATAGCCGAAACTTTCAAAAATAAGAACAAACATTTAAGGCAATGTATAACTAAAACAAAAGCCTTTTAAACTTGAACTTCAACATAGTATGGAAAAAGAAAAATGAAATAATTCCATTTACTTATTCAAATGGATATTCTACTAATCGAATAATCACATGAAATATCAATAACCACTTTCATAATGATGGAATGCATAATGCAAGACTATCATAACCACATAGCCAAGGCCTCGTGCCAAGACTACAAATAATATTTTTCCAAGGCCTTGTGCCAAGACACTAGTTTGTCTCATGAGACCCACCGATTCTTCGAGGAGCTATAGCGGGCTCCACCCGTCACTTATTAAGTCCAATGCATTCCCATATGAAAAGGTTTAAACATAACATAAACATTCTTATTAAAACATGCATACGAAATGTCAATATTTTCACCACAAACCATGAATGGTATAAAAATAGTACATCCACAGTCAAACATATCATAAAACCTTCAATATAATATAGAAGTTTTGTATCATAATAAATCAACTTCAAATAAGCTTAAAATCCACCAAAGGATGTTGACATAGATGAAATCAAAACTATTTGAGAGAAATATCTCTTTTCTCGAAATCATTGAAAAGTCACACATTTATAAAGGAAGTAATTTAATATAGATTTTTGAATCAAAGTGTCCCATACCACTTTGAAACTTTTGAAAAGAAATACCATTTCAAAAATTTCATGCCTATATAAATAAATCCTTAAAATCATTTTGAAAACATTGACATTAATTAAAAATATTTAGAAAGATAAATCATTAAAACATTTAAAATTATGATCTTGATAAAGAGTACCTTTCAAAAATTCATAAAATATTCATATTGAAATCATTTAAAAGTCACATAATTATAAAATAAAACATTTACTTGAAAATATTCTTATAATATTGTAAGGGAAGCTTTGACGATTTTATAATGGCGGTAAATAGCCGCACCTTCCGTATAAGTTAAAAAAACATTCTTACCTTAAATTTGTCGAAAGGTAAAAAGTGCCTTGTTTTGAAAACGACGGAAATATTCCTTTCAAAACAAATATGAGTATAAATGACTTTTAACCCATATTCTTTGTAAATAGTAAAAATGTTTTGAAATACATTTCGAAGAAACATAGATGTGGATGATAAAGAGATCCCAGTAGATAATTGGGTATAAACAACCTCGGATAATGAAGAGATTGTGAAATAAACTCTTACCTTGTACTTTTCCTTGGTTGAGGTAGGTTAACCTCTTGTATAATAGTGAAATAATTGTTATTAAATTATACAAGTATCACATACATTCATATGATATCATATATGGTCTTTTAACATTGATTTGTTAATAATATCTTAGTATTATTGTTGTTTTGGGTGTTAACTTACTCGTTTTCCTTTATATGTTTTGTTACGTAAGACATGTTTGTAATGGATAGGTTTTATCTTAATCATATCCAGAATGATATCAAGTCCTTAGATACTATTATTAATCATCAAATGAGAATTATACTTGAATGGATACGATGGAGAATGAATCTCATTGCGTTCATAGAGACGGTAGTCCGTACGTACACACGAGCAACAATATCATTATTTTGATATTAAAATAATATATAAATGGATGGTATATCATATATATAGAATCATTAACATGTTATATTTATTATTTACATGAGTTACACATCATTATTATACCCATCCAAATAATAATATATTGAATAACAATTACACCACGACGTGGAGACGGTAAGTCGTACGTACGCACGTATGGTGACATGATATTCAAAGGGTGGATATAATACTGAATATGGTTGTACCATATTTATAATAACATCACAGTATATATATGATACTGGAGTTATTATTTTAGAATGGTAATAACAAAGGAAAAAGAAGTGGAAGAAGAAAGGAACTAGGAAAAGGGTGGTGAAATCATTACCTCTTCTTCTGGTTCTTCCTTTTGATTTGATCATAAGGGCTCCATAGGTTGGAATTATGATCCAACTAAGGCCTCTAGGTTGTAGTGAGGGATGTTGGGAAAGTATTTGGGCAGATTTTGGCTGAACCAAAAGGCTTTGAAGGCATGAAGTAATGAGAAGGGGGAGTGCCCTTTTATAAGAGGGGTGAGGGGCACCTTTGGAAAAGCTAGAAATATTAATTTATAATAAATTCATATTCGGTTTCTAATGGCTCAGAAGTGTATTATTTAACTTTTAAGGTGGGGATGGGTCGAAAAAAATTCAAACAATATAATTTAGACAGGTTTGGGTCATTATATTAAACTAATATTTTAGTTTTAACTCTTAGTTAATTAGTTTGACATTTACCCTGCCACTTTGTATTTTTATATTATATAGTTAATAAACATACTATATACATTCAAGAGACCCCCAAGTGGTAAATTAATGATACACCTATCATGATATAAGTCTCTTGGCCGAACCGTAGATTTTTAAGAATTTAATATCAATTAATAATATAATATTTTTTTTAAAAACTCTTTTATGTCAATTTTGACACAATGCAATAGTTGATTTTTTCGAAACTCATAATAGAATTATTAATTCGAAAAAAGACACTTAAATTAATCCTAATATGTAATATTATCGTATAAAATTTGTTTAATTCTTTAAAAGTCTCAAATTATATATATGTGGGTATTTATAATATCAATTATTTTAATTTGTCACTATTATGGTAATTACTGCATCATCATTGTGTCATAAATAAATTAAATTATTTAAAGTCTGAAAAATTATAAATAAAATATCATTATGTATTAAAGCGTTTTAGCTTTCTAATGAATATTTATAGTTGAATATCCAACATATATAACCCGATGTAAAAATTTGGTTTCGAAAAGATATATGCTTATGTCATTTTTGTACTTATTTTAACTTAATTAAAATAAAGTGTCCCTATCACCTAAAAGTGGATCCATGGGGTCCCAAAATCGACCCAAAGATGACTATGAACGAACATGTATCAACCAATAATATTAGGACACGTTTTAGGGTAATTTAGTATTATTATAATATTATTGATTAAAACTTATTTACCGGATTTACCCTTAACCATGATAAATAAAATATTTACCGAAGTAATTACTCAAAATGTCTAAAAATAAAAGTTACCTATTTACACAATTTGAACATCCTAATTCGAAAAATGGAATCCATTTTTTCAAATTCAAAACACATAAGTGGCAGAAATTAATTAAAAATTAATTCCCATTGTTAAAACAAAAAGCGAGTTTTTAAGAGATAATAACTATCAAAAGATTGGCACTTGTTTATGTCCGGTTTAATTGTAAAATTATGTCCAATGACCAAAATTGTATTAAATGGTAAGAATATATTCTAAATATACTTTAAAACCACTCAAATTCATAATTTATCACTATTTATTATTTTCATTAAAAAATTTGTTTAAATTAAAATTTAGTAATTTTCACTATTCATCAAAATATTAAAGTTATCTGAAAAGTACCAAAATTTCACCTTAGACTAAATTCGATATTCCGAATCAAAAAATGAAGTCCATTTTGAGAGAGAAAATTTCAAAAAGTAGGTATTACTATTCATAACGGCTAGTTTGATCGGTTGTGGTGTGTGTTAAAACTCGAAGTTGCGTACAACACACTCTACTGTATTATTCAAAGGAAAGCGTACCGTGGAAGCTTGGGATGTTTCATTTTAAATTTTTGATGTCCCCATTTAGTCAAAAAGTTTAAAATATTGTATTTAAAAAGGGTTCACTATTAAATGTTGATAAAATGCAATACTGAAAATGAATTTGTTCTTGCATTATGTCTAAGAAACTCATAATATGGATTCTAAAATTATAAGGATATATTAGTTTAAATTTTAGGTAATACTATTCATAACCTCTTTTGAATGGCTTGTTTGGTATTTCATGGTGCGATTGAACTCAGTGTTGTGTGTAGTGCAAGTTATTGAATTATTTTGAAGAAATAACACACTATGAACTCTTGGGGTGTTACAAAAATTCATAAATATATTTATGAGACCTCTATATTTCATTCATCATAAAATTGATGATTGAATCTGAAAATAGGCCTTTTTAATTATGAAGTTGATTATCCTAAAATAGGAATGAAAAGTTTATAATATAGGGTAATTAGTATATTAAATGGTATCAGGATATAACTAATAAATTTAAACCATAAATTACAATACCATATAAAATAAGATATTTTGTATTAAGGTGGGGATAACCTAACTACTAGATATTCCACATCCCGACTCAAACACAAACTAAGAATTGATTAAATTAATTCCTAAATCTATTTTCACCTAAACCTAAAACCTACAGAGCATGGAAATTATTTTTAACTGATTATAAAGAATCGTACTTGCATGTATTCTTCATTCCCATTTTCCAAAACGATTTCTTTTTCTTAGGATGCTTTCTTTTTTTTAAACCATTCCCTCAAACCACATAAAATAAATTATTTTACATTTAGAAATATAAAATAACTAATTTACCATTCTCAGGTCATTTAACTCAAGCTCCTGACTATCAAAAGTTAAATCAATTTATTTCAAATATTTATGTTTATATAAATTTATATATGTTTATCCTTGAAAGTAATTAACAACACCGTGAGCAAAGTAATATTTCAGTCATCAATTCTAGGGACATTTTAAAAATTATTTTTAGGTTATTAATTTTTAAAATTTTTAGTTCCACTTTTATTTTGGGTGTCTTGGTGGTATGTATTTATGGGTTTTAAAAGTTGAATGATGGAAAACAACACACAAGATAATCAAAAGGTGGTTCTTGAATTAAAATATGATCTTAAAAAAGACTAAGGGAAATACACTCCTCAATAATGGATGGTGAAAGTAATAAATTAGTCTCTACGATAATTTTAGGGGCTCTATGACTAAAAACCAAGGGTGTCTACAAGTATCCCCCATACAAAGAATAAGAACTAAGCATATTGAATCATCCTATTACTACAAATCCTTTCAATATAAAACCAGAAATAAATAAAATGATTTTAAACACTATGATGATCACCAGACTACCCCATGAAATCTCAAATCAAATCTAGGATAATTTTTCAATATTTTTTACATATATTCAAATTCTATAATGTGACATCTGGAATTAAAAGGATTCAAGACATTTGATTTATATTAAGTGATCGAGCATGATAATTGATAGTGATTTTTCTATAACAGTCCATAACTACTGGGGATGATATGGAAATACACTTCCTTCACCACTTATTTCCACTCTCTATGTAAATCGACCTATGGGAAAATATTACAATCATTATACAATTTGAGGATGGATCAATTTAAATTTCTTTGGAACACTTTAATTATTTAATCATAAATGTTTCCAATCATGGTATAAAATTATGGTTATTAATACAAACATTTAATATTGTACTATTTGGCGGGAAAAGATAAATTCAAGAGCCAACATATGGAGAAATAATGATAAAAAATTAACCAAGGTACTGATAGGATCTACTAGATAAATTGGAATGAAATCATATCCAATGAAATACTGAAGGAACGTACAGAAGAGGCACGTACATGAATGAAAATAATATATAGATGTTAGTGTATATAGAATAACAGACAAAAAATGGACACAATGATGGGGTAAAAACATACTCATGGTACATATAATAAGGATTTAAATTATATTTATAACTATCATGGTAATCAATTTAATGTTTTATAGTCAAAATAACAACAAGGTAACAACTACCAGTAGAGGAAACCAGTTTTTCAAACAGTATAAGGACCAATGTTCTGGTACCAAGACCACACATAGAGGATTCATTTTCTACTGTCATAGAAACCACTACAGTAGTAATTAAAAAACTAACAACCTATTAAAAATATCAATGTCTATCAATAAAGAAGCTAAAGTAACGCAGAAGTGATTAGATGGATTTACTCTAAAAATTGAAATTCGAAGACATAAAAAATATTAGAATAGATTTCTGGGACGAAAAGAGGAGTATATCCAAGATTCACTAAAGATAAATCAATATATGATTTGAAAAATATCACTCTAGGAATTTGAATAGTCATCAAAGAACATCTTGAATCAAGAAATAGAAAACAAGAGAAATTGTCTAAAATAGAGGATGAATATAAATATGATGAAAAGGAAAACGCATATGGAAATTAAGAACAATTGGAAGTGATATAGAAAAAGATAAGGATTTCCTTTTTAAAAGGGATTCTACAATGGATGATGAATGTAGAAAAAAGAGTTTCTCTTAAACAAATTAAAAAAATTCATATTAATATTCCTTTTTATGAGGCAGTTGTCGAGATAATGAAATATAAAAAAGTATCAAAGTGATGGTGACCAATAAAATGAATCAAGAGTAAATTGGGAGCATATAACTCAAAAGGAAATGATATATGGGGTATAAAAATACCTAACCAAAAATAAAGAAGATATAAGTAGTTTCTTGATATCTGTTTTGATTGATTATAAAATGTTTAAAAATGATCGATGAGATTTAAGTGTAAGCATTAATGTTATTCAATACAC
Source organism: Viscum album (assembly GCA_963277665.1). NCBI lineage: Eukaryota > Viridiplantae > Streptophyta > Magnoliopsida > Santalales > Viscaceae > Viscum > Viscum album. The sequence goes on along the minus strand of OY728134.1, from coordinate 1,390,024,298 downwards.
CTAATTAAAAATCTGTAAAATTGAAATGTAGAAGTCCAGATGAGTCCAACAGCAATTAGAATACCCGAAGGTGAAATTACCATGAGTAATATTCAAATAAATTCAGATCATATATTTTGAAGTGAACTTCCTAATTGACTTATTATTTTGGAATATGAAGGAAGAGTGGACCCCTAATATTTTGGTAAGACCATTTTGGGCCATCGAGTGAATATAGATGGACATAAAAAGTAAATTAATATATCTAAGAGTTTGTTCTGAAAATTTAGGTTTTAATATCTATCAGGAAATGAATAATTATGATTTGTGTGTAGATGATTAAATGGGATAAGGTAAATTAAAATGATGTTAAATATATTTCTTAAGGTGAATAATTGCATGAGTTAACTTCTATTGAAAAAGAGGATATTTAGAATAATGGTACTAATATTTTTTTCCAAGATGAAAGATCAGACCATTGACATGGAAGGATCAGTTGATTCCATAAAATTTCAAAACATTAAATATTTATAGATTGTAAATAAAATTATATTTTTTATTCAGTATTTTGGATGAAATGGAGGATCTCTGGATAGATATTGATCAAGTAATACCATATAAAAAGTTGAAACTAATTAATGTGGTGGTATGTGGGACTACATTTGAGGATATTCCTAAGTTGAGACCATTAATGGAACCTTGAAGAATAATTTTTTCTAATAATTTTCTTTATGAGAGTAAACTGAAAGAGTGATGATGAAGAAAATTATCTTTAAAAAATGAAATTTTTGGAAGAAACCCTTGTTTTTAGGATTTTAATTATTTATTTTTAGGATCATACATATATAGAAATATATATCAAATTTCATTGATAATTTCATGAAATTTATCATGTGTGTTTTTATTGATTAGGAGAATTCAAACACTGGTAGATAGTATGATAATGATCAGTAGAAATGATCAAAAACATCAATAAGGTGAATTATGAACTTCTGTAACAATATTTGAAGTGTAATAAAAAGGAGTTTAAGTGTTTTAATTATGTAATTCTCTACATAACTTTTTACATTTTCTTTAGAGTTTAAAATTCCAATTGAATTTCCATCATTGTGTCTTAATTTAATCAATTGATCATGGAGGAAAAAACATCGCAGGATAATTTCATTCACTATTTTAAAATTTATTTTCTAAAATTATTATTAATTATATTGGGGAAACAAATTATTATAGATAAAAATTTAGATTTTGAGTTGGAAAATCATGATGTAGGGAGATTATTTTTATTTTTTGTAAAAAAATTCAATCAATGATTTTGAATTCTATGTATTTATGATATTTTCATTATTAAATTTAATTATTTTTATATATTTCGATGAATAGTTTTCCTAATTACTTATCTAATTTATGAGACACTCTCTAAGTCCAATTTTACCAATTCTTTTAGTATAATGTTTCATGAGAAATATGGTTATGTTCTCTTTTAGAACACCCCTAGTATATTTATAATGAAATTATTGAATAAAATGAAAAATGATATAATTGAGGGATATTTTTATTTATCAATTTATCCTTATACACACTTTGATTTAATCCCTATGAAGATTCTAGATGTTGTAAACAACCATATTAAGACAAAAACCATGTTACGAACCAACTATTTCAATTGCTACACTATTCATTATTTTTTTTCTTGATATAAAAAAGAATATGTACTGGGGAATGAATTTCCTTGGTTGAAGGTAACATACATAATTGATGATATTTTGTTGGGTTTTTATGAGATTTAGGGAGTTACCTTAAAATTATTTATTATACTTTTTTATTCACCCATCCTTATAAAAATAATAATAGTAATAATAAAATTATTTTTATCTTGAGATGATATAAAATAATCATTAGGATATTGAATAATATTTTGTTTTAGGTGGTTATATTATAGATTTCATATTTTTATATGTATAGTTTCATAAAAAGAAAACAATAATATAAGAGTATGTTTGGACGATTCATTCATTTACCTTATTTATAAGATGAGCATACATTGAGATTTAGGGAGGTAAGAAAATGATAACAAATATAAGGAGACATTCGTGTTAATCATTTCTACTGATATCATTTATTATTATTGATATTCGATACTAATTTTGTTTTTGATTTGTTTTCATCCATTAGAAACATTCCCTATAGTCTTAGACAAATTTGAACATTACTGATAGTCCTCTTGATTAACTATGATATTTTTTTTATATATTAGATATGCAATATGAAATTAAATAAAATATTAAGTGAAAATTTCATGAGGTATGTACATAAATATATTAATAATATACCTTGATGATGTTTCAAAAAATTCTTGTGAGGAAATTTACAATTCAATTTTTAATAATATGGAATTGAAAAATGAACATGGAATAATGGGAATGTGTGGCTATTTTAAAGGGGTAAAAGTAAAGTACATTGTTGATTTGTTTCATTGATAAGTGGGGAATTGATGAGTTTTACTATTTGATGCTTGAAATTTTTAATTTTTGATTATCATTAATTTATTTTATCTAAATTGAATTTAAATAATGTTAAGTTGAGTTTCAATTCATTTACTTGAGGGTAATTATAAGTTTAGTGGGTGGGATTCGATATATAAATTAATATAATACATTTTTTGATATGAAACGAATTGATTTTTATGAATAAATTTATTGATATATCCATGAAAATAATTTTATAGTGGATTTTTTATTTTAGGTCAGACATAATAAATATTTGGAAAACAAAAAAAGGATGAATATAAGGAAATGATGAATCTTTAGACCACTACACTTTGTGCAGTTGTGCGATAACAAAACATTTATGATGGGAGTGAGATATAAAATGCTGATAAATCTGGAGAAACATAATTTCATGGTGTAAAAGACAGTTTTATGTCTTCATTCAACTCCAATAAATGCAATAAGAAAAAAAATATTTCATAAACTATATTTATGATGTGTGATTTTCAGGTAGAATTATTTTATTGACATAAGATATGGCCCATGACGTTTTTTGTGTAAATACAATATTTATGATATAAACATTCCCATCATTCACATATCTAAACTAAGTTAATTGGAATTTAAATGGAGGACTTGAAATATGACCTAAAATGGGGGATTGACACTGATATTATGTTTGGCCCCCTTTATGACTACAATTATATTGAGTTAAATTCAACCCAATTAACTAGTGAGATATATAAATAATGTAGAATGTTTTTTTCAGCTAGGTATTGATCTAAATACAAATAATTGGGGTGAGTAGTAGTGTTGTGTAGGGTCCTCTGCTATTATTTCTCTCTACATTTTTGTATTCCTACCTTTTCATTTTTCCTTCCCCATATACTCATGTTAATATAATAAATGGTTATCTCCCATGGTGTTCAAGGGTGATTTGGAAATGTGGAATCATGTGTTGTTTTTTATCTATATTTTATACATGCTTTGGGTTTCCATGATTCTTAAATTAATCAAAAAACTATTTTTTATTTTATGATTTCCATTTATGTTTTAATCCTAAAAGTAACCCACTTATTTTTGCAACTAATTAACATTAATTAGTCATATCCATTTTTATATTTAATGAAATCGTTTTTAAAAATCGAATAAGGATGAAAATAATACACTAAAATCTTAAATTACCCGAAATTGGGAAATAATATATTTTTGGTATTATTGAGGGGATATAATGACCATTTGATATTATTCATATTGACTATAACACCAACAAAAAATTATTTATGTTATCTACCAATCCTAAATGAATATAAACCATGAACCTACAATAACCTATTATACAGTTCAACTGATAAGAAAAAACCAAACGTTCTATTAATTATTTATTTTATTTTTTGAAAAATATTTTAAAAACCCACCATGATTTATATTCTTCACACATTCTCTCTCAAACTTCAAATATTTTTTCTTCGTTTAAAAAACTATGGTTATTAATTTCATTGTATCATATGTTAAACCTCAATGCCATTACTATATACATTTTAATTAATGTGGATCACTTATTTGTGTTTAATTTAAATTTTAAGTATGGAAATATTTATAGGGTGTTAATGATGCTTCTACTGGAGGTCAGAACTGAATTGAAATAATGTTATTGGAGAATTGTTAGGAATATGGGGATGGTATGTAGTATGAATTCTAATATATTATTGATTAATTATTCATTGTAATGTAATATAATGGATGAAATAAATGTGATGTGAGAATAAAGAATGACTAGAAATGGAATTTGGATTCATGAATAGGATGGCAAGAGAGGCAAAATTTTATAATGAATTTAATGAGGTTGGTAAATAGTAAATTATGGAGTGGTATTAATATGAAACATATTATTATTTATTTTTTCACTACTCTTCCTTCATTGTCTAGATTATAAATAATGATACTATGTATGGAGTGTGTTATTTGGTGTACATTTTCATAATGATTCATTTTATGAAGGATCATATGATTGAAATATTTTAAAAATAAATGTGTGATGATATGGTGGAAATATATGGGATGTGGTGGCTCAAGGTGGATACTATCAGGTGGGATTTAAAGGATTATATTGTAGGATTTTTTCTACTAATAGAACATATTCTAGTAATGATTAAATTTAGTCGTGATGATATAACGGTATATGGATAGGTCCAGTCGTGATAGGGAGAGGGGTTACATTATTTCTCTACATGTTTAGTATACCCTGTTGTGAATATTGTGTGAATTTAGCTACGATGAAAATGATACAAAAAACTTATTTAGGTCAAGTGGTATGAATTGAAAGAGGAATATAGGAATTTTATTACCATTATGATTACATTACCCTAAAATGTGTTATTAAATAGTGTTTGATATGTGATAGTTATATTAATGGTTTTTGGTTTCAAATACATAGTTTTTTATATGTGGTGGTGTTTTATATGGTGGAATGACAATGGATACTGATGGAAATTTGATATATGGTTGTGTGGTGTGGAGGATTAACTTGTAGCATGAGGTGATGGCTGGTGATATAATATTTACTATTCCCTTATCGTACCTTGATAGTTTTGGGTGGATTTTTAAATGGATTTCTATCGATTTAACATAGATAGAACCATGAATTAAAATATTAGTCTTATTTGAACTTATTGTTCATTGTTTATCCATGATTATTAATTGATTTAATGTTGATGATATTTCAATACTTTTCATTTTCCTAGGGATAGTAGTTATGGGATACATATAGGATTCGGTGAGAATTTTTGTAAGGTAAAGGTAATATTATATTTTGTTATGGAGGATTGATGATTTCATTCATAGGTTTATTCTTACATATATGTATAATTATTATTTTATTTTTTGATTTTCATCACTCATTCTTGATCATGCATATTTATTCAATAAAGGAGTTGATTTTTTTGGATGGAAGATCTTACAAAGTACTCCATTTTGGTGATCTGTATCAGTATGGGTAATACAATTCTAAAGAAATTATACTTCTTAACCAAATTATTCACCATTCATGAATATGAATTCTAATTCATGTTTCAATATTTAGAACCCCATTTTGGATGTTTTCCATGAATGTTATGAGGGCCTAGATGTTGGGTTAGGTGCTCAAGAAACGAATAAAGAATTGGGTGTTAGGGTGAATCTTCATTATATTATTGGTTGTGTGGTGTGGAGGATTAACTTGTAGCATGAGGTGATAGCTGGTGATATATTATTTACTATTCCCTTATCGAATTTGGATAGTTTTGAGTGGATTTTTAAATGGATTTCTATCGATTTAACATAGATAGAACCATGAATTAGAATATTAGTCCTATTTGAACTTATTGTTCGTTTATTAACCGTGGTTATTAATTGATTTACTGTTGATGATATTTCAATAATTTTAATTTTCCTAAATATAGTAGTTATGGGATACATAGAGGATTCTGTGAGAATTTTTTTAAGTTAAAGGTAATATTATATTTTGATATGGAGGACTGATGATTTCATTCATAGGTTTATTCTTACATATATGTATAATTTTTATTTTTTTTATTTTCATCACTCATTCTTGATCATGCATATTTATTGAATAAAGGAGTGGATTTTTTTGGATGGTAGATCTTACTAAGTACTCCATTGTGGTGATCTGTATCAGTATGGCTTATACAATTCTAATTTTATTTTACTTTTTCACTAAATTATTTGCCATTCCTGAATTAGAATTCCAATTCATGTTTCAATAGTTAGAAACTAATTTTTGATGTTTTCCATGAATGTTATGAGGGCCTGTATGTTGGGTTAGGTGCTCATGAAAAGAATAAGAGCATTGGGTGTTATTAATCAACAATAAATCCTAAATTAAAACCAAGTGATGATTAATATATATAGTAATTTTGGATTCCATCTCTTATCAATTGCAGAGAATGAATAAGATCTAGTATTAGAATGGATATGTCATACCTTGAAGTATGCAACAAGATCGATCAAGACATTAAGAGGATAAGATGACATGTCGAGGATATCTAATGAACACAAAAAACTGCTCTCCAGATGTTTTTGGTCACAAATGGGTTAGATTATCATGAGGGATAGTATATTAATAAATTTATAGTAAATATAATAAAATAAATTTAATGATTCTAGAATCTAGGAACTAACACTAATCCAATGGGACTCTATGATTGGTCATTGGCTACTCAATTTTGCTGATGTCTATCCCAAGGTAGGTTGTTGAGATTTTCATAAATTTTGGTCTTACAGCCACCACCAATTGATTGACAGTGAACCACATCGGGTAACCAGTGGCCTATTTTCTACCACCTTGCATCCCACTAAGCCACTAACAATAGAAAAATTAACTCTAACACAACATTACTAATAAAAAACACTTATGTGTGAAACAAATAAAATAAATAAAATAATTTAATAACCAGCATACCTAGAATATTGAGGATTCAACACCCTGAAAACTGGAATGGATTATTCCTTATAATATTTTATTAACAAATGTTTTTAGGAACCTAATTTCATTTATGGGATACATAAACAACCAATTTAATATTTCTCATAATGAATTATATTTTAATTATGATATTTGATTATAATTTAGGAGCCCTATCATTCACATCATTTTTATTTGAATCTTACTATTGTTGTATGGGTTCTCATTATGAATTGAAAATTCATTAATATATCTTTACTTTATAACCAATGATTTCATTTTTATTGTGTATTTTCATCCCAATTATTTATATTTATTTTATATTATTTTTATTCATTTTAAATACAAAAAAAATTAGTTTATTTCCTTTAGATGTCATTTGATTCAATTAATGCCCCGATTTTAAGGAATTTTGGGTACAAATATTTCATTCATTATGTCATGATCCTTTATCTTAAAAATAATTCATATATGCCGGATACATTATATCCATTTATAATGTTATGTAATATTCTCTTTTTTAATCATTTACATTACTACTATAGAAAACCCCTATTTTAAAATTTTCATACATCATGTAGTATGTTTCCTATTATGGATATTGATAACTAAAAACCCATTTTATTGCTTTATAATGGTTAAACTGGAAAATTTTTATTCCATGATTGGGTAGATCTAACCTAATATATAATTATATGGTAATGTTGCTTCCATTCTATGGTAAAATTAATTTTTAATACAAAATCTGTTTTTATTACTCTTTCTTATATTCATTTTTAATTAATGTATATCTCAAATATTAAAATGTTCCGTTCATTTGATTAGTAAATTTTTTATATTTCTCTCCACAATTCAAATATAATAATTTTTTATGGATATATTATTATATATCCTACTAAAATGTAATGTTTTTCAAAATCATTAACCAGAACATTTCATAATTTTCTCCTAGAAATAACCAGTAATTTATTTAAGTTAATTTAATAAATTTTTTCTAGATGATCCATAATGTTTTTTCTCTAATTTACCAATTTGTTTTATTTTTTTCACTAATTGGGTTTTTGTTTCCTGATTAATAATATACTATATATATGTAATTATCATTTAGATGAATGATCTCAAGATATTAAACAATTCAACTCTTTCTCTCTTCTAATGTGATACTATACGAAGCATTCTTTTTCAATGATTTATTTCATTAATTTTTGTACCCTCCAATGATTTCCTATTTACATAGTGGACAAGTTATTTTTTAACTGTCCTCCTTTATTAGGAATATTCATCAAGATAATATTATTGTTTTATGGATGTAGTTTTACACTCATTACACTATAAAGTGTGAATGTTATATTGTATATTATTCATATTTGAGGATGTTCACATTGAAAGATAGTTTATTTATTGACAGGGGAAGTATTGAAATTCATACGGATTTTTTTATGTTAAGGTAGATTGACTATGTATTTATATTCTGTATACATGATTCGGGAAGTATTGAATTTCCATATTCTTATTATATTTTTACCAGTGATTGTTGGAATAGTTTATTTATTCATATTATCAAATTTTAATGCATTGGAATTAATCATGTGATTGGTGGGGCTTGGAATTATATTTTCCCTTGATACTTTAAGTAGGTTTCATTAGATAAAACATCATGTTTTCTATATGTACCAATCTTCATTTCAATATAATTTCATGGAAGAAGGACTTGATTTAATGTGTGACTGTATTGAAACTTGACCGGGGTGGTATGTTAGAATATCTTGGCTTAAGGTCAGGATGTTGTAAAACACTTGTTCAATTTTATGAATTTAATCATTATAATTTTAGTATATATTGTTATCCGTGATTTATTTTATTTTATTTTTTATTTCACTCCCTCAGTTTAATTTTATTATTTCACTATTATGATTATTTATTCATTCTGTTTTATGGTTATGCTAAAATAACTTCATGTTTTTGTTTCCCTTATATAACATTTGGGCACTAAAATTCATTGATTTCTATTTCTCAATGTTATAAATAAAATTATGACACATGTAATGAGTAGAATTATTACATGTGTAGATAATTTTAATGAGACATTAGAAACCATCTATGATTTAAATAGTTCATAGTATCATGGGGGAGAATTTCATTTTGATTCTGTTTGTTAGTAAATGATGTGTCATAACTCTCTAAATCATAAATCACAAAAAATAAAATTTTATTGTATGAGATAAAATTAAATTTATTATTTATATATATAATTTTATTTATGTCCGATATTTTTTGTATTATCATTGAGTGATTCTAAAAAATATATTAATAGTAATGCACATGGGAGTGTAGGCATGGGGGATTCATCATTGATTTCAAATAAATGTTTTTATATATTTTTTTGATTATTATACTTCAATAGATGAATATTTAAGGGTTATATGATTAAATATGAATACTATTTAAAAATTATAGTTAATATTTTTGGTTATTATATTTTGCAATGATAATTTAATAATGCATAATTTATTTAGGTATTCGGATAATAGTCCTTAGTTAGTACCTTATGAATAAGTCTATGTATAAGAAGACATAATGATGTTTTTAAAAGGATATGAGTATGAATTTTATAAATAAATAAATTAAAAATATAGATAATGGAAATTTTATTTGGTTGTGGAATAGATGCATGTAGGGTTAATCACACCAGAAAATGACGACTAAGAATCGAATCAATCTTTGCTCTACTGCATGGTGAACGGGCATAATACTGCACACTTGAATAAAAATTCTTGGGGGATGTGATTTAGGCTATTACATGCACTATATATACTTCTATAAATGATTTATTTCCTATTTACATCTAGGGATTATTTATGGAGTGTGTTAAAAGACAAAAAAAAAGTATATTTTGGGTAAATTTGAATGATTATGGTCGGTATATGGATAATAAAAGTTAATAAAGAGTGATATAGTTTAGACTAGACTATTTATAGGCTAATTTGATGGTATCATAAGATTTTGAGTCAAAATATTCATAATTACATTATTATGCTAATTTTTCATCAATCACATAACACCTTCTTGGGTATTTAATGGACTTTTATTGAAGGAATTATGTTAACAATGTGGGTGGGGTAAATTCAAGGAATGTATCAATGATAAACCTATAGAAATTATAGATGAATCAAGAAAATTAGTTTTTATTCCAAAACAACTATCATGAAATATGATTAACCAAATTAAATTTGGCAAAATCTCAAACAATTCAATGAATATATGGAATGAGTCTTATAGATGTTCGAGGGAAGAACATGTTGAATAAAAAAATGTTCAATTTCCATCATTTTAGAGATATGAAAACAATAATTTGAAATTTTATTTAATGCCCTCATGGAATCTATTATTATTTTTGAATAATTACTTGACTCTAACATTTATAAGGGATATATAGAAATGAAAAAAAAAATATTTTGCTCAATTGATAGGGAGTTGGGATTTATACAATTAAATGTGTCAATCATTGGGAAAATGAGGAAAATTTATCCCAATAACTTTGTAAAAACTTGAATTATTATAGAACTACTACTAATGTTATAAGTACTGATTTTTAACTAAATAATTAATTTTTTCCTATGTCATTTATGTTTTAATCATCCACTGTATATTGAATATTAAGTAAAATATGATTTTTTATGATTATTTTATAAATAATTTTCATGGTTTTTTGGAAGTTATTCTATTGGGATATAAATATTCCTCCCCTAAAATAAATACATGTTAGATTAGTATTGTGTTAACTCCATTGCTAAAGTTATTAAAATAATTTATCATATTGATAAATCTCACTCCACATCCTAAATAAACACCAGATCATGTACATGTGTATGGTTAATTATGTTTTCCTCATATAAGTTACTGTAATCATTGGAGTCTTAAAGATATGAGGGTAAAATTTATTTAAGGGGTATAATGTAACTCCATTCCATATTAATTTTAGAGACCCAAATCTTGATGTACATGGACATTACATTACTTTTGTGGAATACGTAATACATAACAAAAACAAACATACAAGGACCGTAATAGAAAAGTGTCTTTAGAAACTCTAAAAAATAATCTTCTAATAAGGGTGAAAGATCTTCGACATTCCCCATAAAAATCATCCCATTTTGTTTTCATACCTATAAAAATTATTTATATCTTGGGGGAAAGATAACTAAAAAGGGTGATCTCAAATGCTCAATAAGGGTATGTATGGAGAAAATAAAACAAACCATATACATTTGAAATTCAAAACAAGAACATAAAGTTTTAATGTCAAAATAGTGACTTGTCAAATAAATCATGGAACTACGTAAGGCATTGGTCATAAAGGACCATAAATCATGATAAATATAATGGGAATAAAACATGTAATTGTGGAAACCATTAAGCACATGATATTATTTCCATAGTAGCCAAGGCATTGCTTCCAAGACCATCTTAGTGGACAAAGTCCCTTTCTGAATTGAGTTCACTCCTTGTTCCCGTCCTATATCACTGAACCGGATTACCATAATGTTCCATCCATTTATATCTCATGAGATATAAATCATTACCCAATTCATTGGAGGGAGATATTGGTCCCACCCATCTCGTAATGAAATCATTCTTACATGTGCCACAACATATACATAAATCATTCATCATAACCCAAAGAATGAAATGGGTTTCATTAACATCATCTCATCATAACATAATCCATATAAAACAAATGTATATAATTTGATCATAAGAATCAAACCATGTAATTAATATAGACATTATACTTGAAACATAAACATGCTAAAAAATGTCATATTAGATGGAAAATAGTTTTGATAAAACACTTGAAATGAATTCTTGAGGAGAATATCCTTTCTCTTTAAAAATTATCTTCTTTTCACAAAATGCCACAAAATTTTAGAATAAAATTATTTTAATGAAAATAAACATGAAAAAATGTAGAGGAAGCTTCTTTAATATTAGGTTGTATGAAGCCTTAACAATCTGTTCATGTCATATAAGTTAAAAAACATTCTTCTCGTACTTTTGGAGGAAAAGTCGAAAAGTACCTCGTATGGTAAAAAAATAAATATTCTTTAAATACCATGTAGTAAAAGTAAAAAATGGGTAAAAAGGAAATTAATCATAAATGAAACCATTTTTAGAAAATAGGGACATGGAAGATTAAAATATCCCCAGTAAATACTTACGAATAAACAATCTCAGATCAAAACGAGATTGGAAAAGTTATCCCTTACCTTAGGTGTGATATTCTTCGTACGTATCTGAACCTCCTGTATAATTATTTAAATAATTTCATTGACTTATTAAAGAATCGTATTCATTGTTATGATATCATATATGGGTCACTTATGACTTTAGTTTTCCTGTTATTTTGTAAATTCTATGTTAAAGCAGCATTTTGGGTAAAATCGTTGTATTTATCGTACTTGTTTGGACTTGATGTTCATGATATTATTATTACTTATATATTGATTTAATTACTTCCAGAATTTAAATCATGATTTATATATCATATATAAATTCAGTACATATATATATATAATAGATTGATAAATGAAATGAAATACATCGTTCATGGAGACGGTAAGGCGTACGTACGCATGAACGTTGTTTTCCTTTCCTTATTGACTTGAATGGATGTAAGTAGATGAAATATATATATATAAATAAATCAATTAGCTTTATAATTTAATATATTTAATTATTATTAATTATATATACTTTATAATCATTCTAGAATGGTTGACATGGAGAATGAATCTCATCGCGCCGTGGAAACCGTAATCCGTACGTACACACGAGCGATGATAGCATTCCCATAATTATTTAATTAAATTGGATTGGGTGATATATTATTAAAGAATCGGGATGATTTTATAATAACTATATATAGTTATTCATCACCCCATTAGACCCATCCATGTAAGGTGGTGGTGGAAAAAAACATTACACCACGGCGTGGAGACAGTATTCCGTACGTACGCACGCGCAGTGATTTCTTTTTTCATAGGATAGATAGAAGGTGAAACGGGGTTGTTTAATATTTATAATAACATATAAGTATATTATTGATACTTATTTTATTACTTTATAATGAAACAACAAAATAAGTAGAAGTTGAAAAAGAAAGAAAACTTGAAAGAATCGGTAGAAGAGATTACCTCTTCTTCGACGCACCTCTTTTATGCTTCTTCATAGGGCACTAGAGTTGGTCTTTTTAGAAGACAATAACCTATATTATATATCTAGATAGGTTTACAGGAGGAATTGGGAGTGTTTGGACGAGCATCAAGGCTCAAAAGGGTGTGAAGAGAAGAGGGAAGGGGTGCCCTTTTTATAAGGGTGAAGAGAGGCACCTGAAAATAAACATAAAATATTATTTTATAATAAAATCATATTTGGTTTATAATAGCTCCAAATTTATTTATTTAGAAGCTAAAGTGGGTATGGGTCTAAAACCTCTCAAACAATAGGTTTTAGACATTTTTAGGTTAATATTTTAACCTTGTCATTTACATTTAACTCTAAGATAAATAATTTATCTTTTACCATGTCTTCTTGTTTTTTTACACTATATAGTTAATGAACATACTATTACAAGCCCAACGAACCCCAAGTGGTTCATTATTAATATATATAACCATATATAAGCCATTTTTCGAAACCTTAGATTTTTAGGAAAAAAATAACAATTAATAATATAATATTTTTTTAAAAAACTATTTTATGTCAATTTTGACACTATTTGGTACTTGATTTTGTGAAAATTATAATAGCATAATTAGTTTGTAAAAAGTTAATTAAATGAATACTAACATTTCATATGAACCAATAAAATTAGTGCAATTCATAAAAAGTCTAAAATTACATTTATTTGGGTATTTATAACATCAATTATATTAATATTTCATTAATAAAGTAATTACTGCATCATCATTGTGTCATAAATAAATTAAATCATTTAATGTCTGGAAATTATAAATAAAATACCATTATATAAGAAATTATTTTGGCTTTATAATTAATATTTATAGTCTAATTTTTCTTATGTATAACCCTGTATTAAAAAAAGTATGTATTAAACATTGATTTTAACGATTTTAACTCTTCTTTAAAAATAATAATAAAAAATGTCATAATCTAATACATGAGAACCTAAAGGGTAATATTATATTCCTATGGTTGTTTTTGGTTGGATTACATTTATCCAATAGAGTTAGGACATGTGTTAGGATAATATTAATATCATTTTTACCCTTAATTACGCTATTTACTTTTAACCGTGGTAAATAAAAGTAACAACATATTATTCACCAAAAATTATTTTTATCTTATTGAACCACATTTTACTCCTTGATATTAACCGTGTCTCTCGGATTTTTGAAATTACACTCACAGAAGCGGTACAATTATGTTTTATGTAAATTTTCTAATTCTCCTGGAAGGTAGGTAAAAGACTCTGAAAATTCAATAAAATTTTTATATATCTAAAAATATCATAAAATGACTCCAATGAATTAAATTGAACTTATATAGTTATTTTGTATCAATTTTGACCAAAAATAAAATTAAATAAAATAAATAATTATGTAAATTAAAATTCGGTTTTTAAATAGTAACCCAGCGTTTTAACTATTAATCAAAAATTGAAAGTTTTCATAAAAGTACCAAAAATTAACCCTATGCTAATTTTGTTATTAGAAATCAAAAAATGATGCCCATTTTGAAAGATAATGTTTATAAAATTTCAAAAATTTGGTATCACAATTCATAACGGCTAGTTTATATAATATTTTAATAACATATCGTTGTTTAGTGAAACTTGGTATTGCGTACAACACACGCTATCGTGGAAGGTCGTGATTGCGTGTAAAGCAAGCCAAGTCAGGGTTGCATGTAGTGAAAGTTTTTTTTGTGTATAACATAATCAAAACTTATTTCATTTATACATTAAACAAAGTCTATACTTAATGTTGCATAGAATAATTTCCACAAAACGAACTTGACATTGTGTGTAACAAAATTCAAGAATAGTGTGGCGTATACTATAAGATAATACGGTGTTGCATATAGTAGAAGCTAATCTTGGTGTAGTTTACAACAGATGACATCAAAGAAATTAAAAAAATACATATCTCATAAAATCTCGGGGTGTTACATTCTACACCCCTTAAAATGAATTTTTCCCATGAAATTCCTCGAGGTTATAAATCGTTTACTACTTGAAAGTTTCTTTCATAGAAATGCACATCGTAAAAAGGAATACTAAAACTTCGTTTTTAACAGGAATGTTAGAAATTTAATGGTTACGGAGATTAACTCTTCACTAGGTTTCCACAAAGGGGAACATAAGTGGAAATTTGGATATAGAAAAAAAATCTAACCATCAAGTTCTGATGGAGAGTGGTAGAGGACATGGCTATGAACAAGCCAACAATAATAAAGCCAAAAATTTGTGATGATTTATGGTACCATCAGATCCATCGGATATAAGGACACTAGGAGAACATTTTTTGTTTTCAAGATCATTTCTCTAAAGTTGAAGAATTGTTGAATTAAAAGAAATACTTACTTGATTTTGGTAAAATCTAACTGTTGTTAGTGCCTTGAACAATTTCCACTTCATCTCTTAAAGAAATGAAGTGGAATTTCTCTTTTGTGAAGTGTTAGCAAATCATGTGATAGAATGACGGGTCATTCCATCTTTCTCAAATGAAAGGTTAGAAAAAGTTATTCAATATACATAATTCCATATATGGAAATATTAAACGTATATGGCTCCTTGAATAGACTTATACTTCATATATCATACTTCTTAATATAATAAAACTAGTTTCTAATGACCAGGGACATCCTGTAGGTAAGTGGTCGGTGATAAAGGCCTGTCGCACTTCAGTTGTGGGTTTGAGTCCCACTCCCTTGTCTGACTCGACAGGTTCTTGCATGTCCTGGAGGTTGTCCTTTTTTTAAAAACTACATTTTTATAAAATTTCATAAATAATATCGCAACAAGTAGTAGCCTTAAACAATTCTGAATTATGTCTAACATAATCCATTCCAATTTTAGGCTTATCCAAAATAATTTTGTCCATTCCCATAGTATAAATAAAATAATTACTAGAAATGTCATCTGTCGAGCATGTGAATACCATCGTTTTTCCCCAATATATCATACGATATATCTGGTTGGTGAAATTTCAAACATGTGAATACCTTAATCATGTATTCTCTTGGAAAAATGAATACCAATTGACCCTTAGTGAAAACATTAATACTGTCAAAATTTAACACTTTCCACGTACCAAAATCCCAAAATTTCTATATACTCAAACAATGATATAACTTTGTCCTTATATTATTCATGAGCTCATTAATAATATCAATCATATTATTCTCTCTTTATCCCTTCATTATGTGAATATCATTTTCATTCCAAAATATTTGAATTACTTTTCGTGGTTACCGGAACCATATAATTAATGAAAACCATAATAAACCAATACATAGATATTCCAATATTCCACAGTACTATAAATTAGATTCCACTATATTATTTTTTAATCCTGTTACATTAACATATAATCATTCCACTACATCGTTTTCATACTCAACATTTCCAATAGTGATCACATGTGACTTCCCATTTTCCTTTTCTTTAAGTGGTTTCTCACGTCGATAATCATTAACCCTTGGATTAGGGCATTGATTAACATAATTCCCCATTACCTTACATTTGAATCATTGAAGTGTTGGTGTAGCTTTCTCTGTAGTCTTTTCTATATTCACATCATTAGCTACCTTTTTACCATTACATCGACACTCAACTGCTCGATGACCTTATTTTCCAAACATAAATCATTTTCTAATACCTTTTAGTAAATATACACCATGATTCTTTACACACATTGATCATAAAGAAACATTCACCTTTTTTTCACCGTTGTTCTGAGATTTTTCCTTAAACTCCATCATTCGTTTCTTTTCAAAACTATGAGACGGATATGTTTCAACAACTTACATTTCAACTTTGATAGCACAACACACAATTTCTTCATAGCTACTGAAGTCTCTTATAGCTAATGCCCTTCGAAGACTTGGTCTTAGGACACTGAAGAATTGATCAACTTTACTTTCAGGTTGGATGATAATGATAGATGCATACCTTGCAAGTCTTGTAAAACTCGCTTCGTATATACAAACAGATTCATCATCCTTATGCTTAAGCTCACGGAACTCCTTCTTAATCTTTGTTCGAAGAATGCGAGGGAAGTACTTATTGAAAAACACATTCTTGAACTTCTTCCACTCCATGGATTCGATTTCATCTTGGGGCCTCGTATTCTTAATTAGATTCCACCACTGGGCTGCTTCACCTTCTAAACGGTAAACAGCTAAATGAATTTTTCATGTTATGAATAGTGAAGTATGGAAAATATCTTTTCAATGGTACTGATCCATTGTTCAGAAAAAATTGGATAGAAGACCCATCGAAAGAAGGTGGACGTTGCCTCATGAAATAGTCAATAGAATATTGTTCCCTTCTATGATCATTTGGAAATCTAGAATGACTCATAGCTTGTGTATGTATAGAAAGAAAATTTTTCACTCCATCTCCCATCACATTTGGTTGTTTGGGAGGACAATCATTGCATTTTCCATTATATTTGATCAACACGGTTACTTCAGGTTCTAGCCATCGTCTAAAACCCAAAAAGAACAGTGTGAAAGGAAAAACTCATGCTAGGAAAACAACATAATAATGGGGGAGTACCCTCAATATCTAACATCTTAGGTTTAATTATAATATCATTACAATAATTCTATGACTATAACCTATACTTATACTTAACCTTAGGGACTTCCCTAGACATACATTAGAAATATCTAGAGGGATCTCACTAAAGTTCTCACATCCTAGTTTCCAAAAGTTGACTAAAAAGAACCTCTGATACCAACTGTTGAGACCCAAATCATGTTGTACATGGACATTACATTACCTTTTGGAATACGTAATATATAACAAAAACAAACACACAAGGACTGTAATAGTTAAGTGTCTTTGGAAACTCGGAAAAATAATCATCTAATCAAAGTGAAGGATCTTCGACATCTCCCCAAAAAACCTTCCCTTTTTGTTTTACTACCTAATACATTTATTTATATCCTGGGAAAAAGAAACCATAAAAAGGGTGATCTCAAATTCTCAGTAAGGGTAATTATGGAGAAAATAAAACAATATATATCCATTTGAACTTCAAAACATGATCATAAAGTTTTAACGTTAAAATCTTGACTTGTGAAATAAATCTTGATAGTATGTGAGGCATAGATTATAAAGGAACATCAATAATTATAGAATAGAATGGGAATAAAACATGTAATTGTGGAACCCATTAAGAACATGATATGATGTCCATAGTAGCCAAGGCTTTACTGCCAAGACCATCTTAGTGGACAAAGTCCCTTTCTGAATCGAGTTCACTCCTCGTTCCAGTCCTATATCACTAAACCAGATTAACATACCATTGCAGCCATGTCTATCTCATGAGATATAAATATTTACCCAATGAATGGGAGGGAGATATAGGTCCCACCCATCTCCAAATGATATCATTCTTACATGTGCACCAACATATACATAACTCATTCATCATAACCCAAAGAATAAAATGGGTTTCATAATCATCGTCTCATCATGACATAATCCATATAAACAAATGGATATAATTGCATCATAAGAAGAATAAAACCATGTAAATAATAGAGACATTATACTTGAAACATAAACATGCTAAATAATGTCATCTTAGATGGAAAATAGTTTTGATAAAACACTTGAAATGAAGTCTAGAGGAAAATATCCTTTCTCTTTAAAAATCATTTTATTTTCACAAAATTCCATACAATTTTAAAATAAAAATATTTTATTGAAAATAACTATGAATACATGATGAGGATGCTTCTTGAAAATTAGGTGACATGAAACCGTAAAAATCTGTTCATGCTGTATAAGATTAAAAAAAACATTCTTCTCGTTCTTTTGCAGGAAAAGTCAAATAGTACCTCGTATGGTAATCAAAATAAAGATTCCTTACATACCATGTAGTAAAATAAAAAATGGGTAAAAAGGACATTAATAATACAAGAAACCATTTTTATAAAACAGGTAGATGGATGATAAATATAACCCTAGTAAATACTTACGAATAAACAATCTTGGATAAAAATGATATTGGAAAAGTTATCCCTTACCTTAGGTCTGATATGCTTCGCACGTATCTAAAACTCCGGTATAATGATTTAAATAATGTCATTGACTTATTAAATAATCAAATTAATTGTTATGATATCATATATGGTTCACTTAAGACTTTATATTACCCGTTCATTTGGAAATTCCATGTTAAAGCAATGTTTGGGGTAAAATCGTTTTATTTATCGTACGTGTTTGGACTTGTCGTTATTGATATTATTATTACATATATATTGATTTAATTACTTCTAGAATTTAAATCATGATTTATATATCATATATATATTTATTATATATATATATAATAGATAGATAAATGAACTGAAATACACCGTTCATGGAGACGGTAGGTCGTACGTACGCATGAACGTTGTTTTCTTTTCCTTATTGACTTGAATGGAAGTAAGTAGATTACATATATATATATATAAATTATATTTATAATGTCATATATTTCATTATTATTCCTTATATATACATTATAATCATTCTTTAATGGTTAACATAGAGAATGGATATCATCGCGTCGTGAAGACATTAATTTGTACGTACGCCCGAGCGATGATATCATTCCCATATTTATTTAATTGAATTGGAGTGAATGATATAATATTAAAAAATAATTATGATGTTATAATAACTATATATAGTTATTCTTCACACCATTATACCCATCCAAGTAAGGTGGTGGTGGAAAAAAAGATTACACCACGGGGTGGAGATGGTATGTCGTACGTACGCACGCGCAATGATTTCATTTTCCGTAGGATGGATTGAAGGTGAAATGGGGTTGTTTCATATTTATAATGACATATCAGTATATTATTGATACTGATGTTATTAATTTATTATTAAACAACTAAAGAATAATAAGTTGAAGAATAATGAAAACTTGAATGAATCGGTAGAAGAGAGTACCTCTTCTTCGACGCACCTCTGTTAAGCTTCTTCTTAGGGCACTGGAGTTGGTCTTTTAAGAAGAAACGAACATCTATGATATAACTAGAGAGGTTTAGAAGATGAATTAGAAGGGTTAGGATGAGCTTCAAGGCTCAAAAGGGTGTGAAGAGAAGGTGGAAGGGGTGTCCTTTTAATAAGGGAGGAGAGGGGCACCATAAGAAAAACATAAAATATTATTTTATAATAAAGTCATATTCGATTAAAAATAGCTCAAAATGGATTTATATAGAAGCTAAAGTGGGTATGGGTCGAAATCCTCTCAACCAATAGGTTTTAGGCAAGTTTAGTTTACTATTTTAACCTTATCATTTATATTTAACTCTAAGTTAAATAATTTAACTTTTACCGTGTCTTCTTGTTTTTTTACACTATATGGTTAATAAACATACTATAACAAGCCAAATGAACCCCAAGTGGTTCATTATTAATATATATCTTTATATAATCCATTTTTCTGAACCTTAGATTTTTAAGAATAAAATATCAATTAATAATATAATATTTGTTTTCAAAAATATTTTATGTCAATTTTGACACTATTTGGTACTTGAATTTTGTTAAAATCATAACAGAATAATTATTTCTAAAAAAATTAATTAAATAAATAATAAAATTCCATATTAACCTATAAAAAGCTTAATTCATAAAAAGTCTAAAATTACATTTATTTGGGTATTTATAACATTAATTATATTAATATTTCATTAATAAGGTAATTACTGCATCATCATTGTGTCATAAATAAATTTCATTATAAAATGTTTAAAATTTATAACTAAAATACCATTATGTAGAAAATAATTTTATCTTTCTAAATAATATTTATATTCTAATTTATCTAGTGTATAACCATATATTAAAAATGTTTTAGTTATTAAACATTGATTTTAACTATTTTAACTCTTCTTTAAATAAAATAATAATAAATGTTCTAATCTAATCCAAATGGACCTAAAGGGTAATATTTTATTTCTAAGGTTTTTTTTGGTCGAACTACACTTATCCAATAGAATTATGACATGTGTTAGGGTAATATTAATATAATTTTTACCCTTAATTACCCTATTTACTTTTAACCGTGGTAAAAAAGTAAAAAGTTACTATTCACTAAATATTATTTTTATCTAATTGAACCACATTTTACTCCTTGATATTAAATGTGTCTCTCGGATTTTTGAAATTCCACTCATAGAGTAGGTAAAATTATGTTTTATGAACATTTTCAAATTCTCCTAGGAGGTAGGTAAAAGACGGTGAAAAGTTCAATAAAATTTTTATATGTCTAAAATTATCATAAAATGACTCCAATGAATTAAATTGAACTTTTATAGGTATTATGTATCAGTTTAGACCTAAAATATATTTAAATAAAATAAATAATTATTTAAATAAAAAGTCGGTTTTTAAATAGTATCCCTGTGTTTTCACTATTCATCAAAAATTGAATGTTTTCAGAAAAATACCAAAAAATCACCCTAGGCTAATTTCAAAAAGTGGGTATCACTATTCATAATGGCTAGTTTATATAATATTTTAATAACATATAATTGTTTAGTGAAACTCGGTATTGCGTACAACAGACTCTACCGTGGAAGGTCGCGATTGCGTGTAAAGCAAGCCAAGTCAGGGTTGGGTGTAGTGAATGATTCCATTGTTGTTGCGTATAACATAACAAAAACATATTTCATTTATACATTAAACAAAATCTATAATTAATTTTGTGTAGACTAATTTCCAAAAAACGAACATGAAATTGTGTGTTACATGAGTCAAGATTAGTTTTGCATATACTGCAAGTTAATATGGTGTTGCGTATAGTACAAGCTAATCATGGGGTAGTTTAAAATATAAGACATCAATGAAATTAAAAACAATATATCTCATAAAATCTTGGGGTGTTCCATTAATTCATGTCTTCCATTAAAAAAGTCGTGTGTATTTGATAGCTTTCCCAACACACTACCACGAACAAATATTAAACTAAGATAAATGAAAGCTATAAACTTGTAGATTTATAAGTAGGAATGAATAATACTAATCAAATTATAAATTATTTAGATGAATAATTAAGAATGGTTACTTTTAATACTCAAATAGTTCGATTGATATAGCTAAAATAACTAGTACGGTGATGTTATGTTTAAAAACATTATTATTTTATAAATTTTTTATTTTTGTGATACACATTTGGATTTGAAGAAATTGCATATATCATAATTAATTAATGATAAAATATAATGATATTCGTTAATAAACAATTAACACGTAATGTATATAAAATAAAATTTTGAATGGTAAATATTCTAAAAAAGATATTTTCATATAAAAAGTAGTTTCCATTAAATATTGTGATATTAATATAATATAATAACAACAATTTTTTATTTTCATTCAATATAACTAACTGAATTTTTGAACATATAATCCCAATACAATATTTAGATGAATATTTGAAACTTTTTAGAATATACTGGATTTTAGAGAATAGTGAAACATACTGTTTTTAAAAATAATATGACTTATATGAAATTATTAGTATATATGTATTAAAATTAAAATTATGAAACATTTTTCATCACAAAAATATCTATTAAAAGTTATATTATGTACCTAAAAAATATTTATTTTAGTTTAAAACCCAATATTTAATATTTTTAACTAATGTAATGTTTCTGTGAATGAATATTATACATTTATTATTTTAAAATTTGGTATTGACATGTTTAACAATAAATTAAAATAAAATTTATTTAATATTAATTATTAGTTGGCAAAAAAACGTAATAAGGACCATTTTCTTTATATTCATAAATGATAAGTTTCTTAGGTAAAGACTAGTTACCTTGGAAAGGTTATATCAGTAAAAGTAAAAATCAAACAGTGGATTTAAAAACATGCTTAAGACATGTGTGAATATGTTTTTGAGGGTCTATAGAAAATATCAATTCCACACCCCATAATTTATATATTTTTCATCATAATTAAATCATAGTGACTTTCCTATATTAAAATGTTATTTGTAGTTAACCAAATTCCTTCCTTCTCACTTGTAACAGGATCCTCTCACCACCTCATCAATAGAAATGATAATATTCTGTTATTTCATAGAGGCATTTCATCATTCCATCTTTTATAATAGTATTATATATCATTGATCATTTTCCTATAATATATTAGCCTAACCCCACCCATTAAAAAAATTATCCAATGAAAACTCAATGTTCTCAAGATAGGTAATTGATTTTTCGTTACTTACTTACATTTTTAAAAAATAATTGAAATTATAATATATTAATTGATATGTAAATTAATCAACATTGTAAATTTACTAAATGTTATTAGGTTAATGGTATAACCATTAACAACACTTCCCCACTCCTCTTAATAAAAAAATGTGATTTGTTTGTATCTTGGGATGATCACATCCATGATTTAATTATTACATTTTCTTTTTCCAAATATAATATCAATTAAAAATAGGAAATTAACATTTAATTATGATATGAATAATTTGTTTCCTATTCATAAATAAAAATACATATAACTTCATTATCTTATTCTAGGTAAATGAAATCAGTATCCATACATATGTATAGACTACCATCAGAATGGAATGATGTATTCCACATTTCATTACCTCCTTCAATTGATATAAATAAGAACTAGATTATAGATAAATAATAATTGTATTTCCTAATTAATGGTTTTTATGAAAAATTAAGCAATTTATAAATGATATGGAAAACATAAAATTGTTATAAAATTAATATTCTAAATTAATCATATAATAAAGAAAATATTTGAATTCATAAAATGTAATATTTTAATATAATATCACTCAATATATTCTTCATTAAAATTGTGTTATATTACCCTAATACACATTAAAATAGATAATTTTTCATATGGTATAATTTTATTACAACTATACCACCTCATTGTCATTCAATAAATCAGGGTATGTTAAGGTTTGGGATGTTTTGACCACCTACATGAATAGTTGTAGGAATTCAAATCTTGAATGAATATGGTAAAATAACTATTCATATAACATAAAATGAATATATAAATATTTTTTTTTGATTCTCATGAGGTTATAAAAATATTTATGTTTTTAATTATTGACACACCCTTCCTTCATTATGAATAATGAAATAAGGTTTTCATTAATTTTGTGCTCAGTGAAAAAGACTAAATATCATAGGAAGAAAATTGGAAAATTATATATAATTATAAAAAAACATTCACGTAAATTTAATATTATGGTAAAGATGACATTTTTGTGTATAATGGAAAAAAGACGTTTTTATTATCCATGTATAAATGATCAATGTAATATTAACTCAATGCTTGAAAATAGGTGAACATTTACTAATAAACATGAAGAGGTGGCTTAAAAATTAAGTCAATAAAAAGTTATTTCTATTAATACTATTATGAATAAGCTCTTTTGATAAAATATTTTTATATAGCATGTCAAAGTGCCTTCCTGGAATCAACAAAAAGATGTAAGTGTTTTTCATCCAAAATAATTTCATTATCCATGGTTTTGTGTTATGAACGTTGTTTCATTTTTGAAATTAATAAACTATTTATTTAATATACCATTTCATGAAATATATTTTAATAATTTTGTTTTATATTAAATTTAAATAATTACATATGGGGTTTTTTATTACAATCTTACTCAAGTGGAAAGGCTTTTTGTAATAAATTTTAATTCATTTGGACATGTTTATGTTATACTACATGATTTAATTTCTATGTTTTTTTCCATTCCCATGGTTGTATCTTTATAATATATAACATTTTTTCATGTGATATAATAATAAAATAATTTCTATTCTTCAAATTTATTATAATTCAATTATTATGTAGTTTGTGAGGTTTTTTTGGTGGTCAATTTTCCTTTATTAAGTTATGATCATTTATCATGGAAATATTTCATCTAATTTAGATACAATATATTAATTTATTGTAATATATTGTATTATAGATGTTTTATATGGATATACATTTTTATAAAATAATTCTGTTTCTTTAAATATTTTTTTCTTTATGGGGTATGTTTGCAATGAATGATTTTGTTAACTCAGACTCATTTTATTGAGTTATAATGATTAAATATGAATCTTGTTTTTCCCTATTTATTTCCACCCAAAAAACTATTGTATTATACAACAAAATGACTTTAGTTTTATAAGAAAATGATGTTTAAAAAATATTTTTACACTTTTATAATATGGGTTCTCAAAGAATATAGTTTTTAAATTTTAAATGGTTCCATTCCATTAATTACCAAATGTTTTATCCTTTTATCCACATTTGGAATAGAAATTTGTTATTGTCATGGATCCGTTATATAATATTCCATTGAAAATTAATGTATTTCAAAATGTTTCAATTTAACTTTTCAATATATACATTTGAATGTGACATGTGAACTTTTTTATAATAATGTTTATATTTTTTTTCTAAAAGTGCTATTATGTTTTCTATTCCATCACATTTTTTACTTTCCAAAATAATAACCTTATTTGGGTTTCTGTTTCTTTATTTATTATAAAATATATATATATCATATTGGTGACTAAAAATGATGTATCAATGAATTTAATTATTAATAACATCTTATGTGATAACATTAGATGAGTTATTTTTCATGGAAGTTTTTCATATATGTCAATATGATTCTAGGACTCCTTAGTTACACTTATGTGATATTTTTCTATGACCATTGACATTCATTCTAGGAATGTATTATGACTATGTTATGACATTATTTAATAATCATTTTACAAATTAAAACTTATTGTGTAAAAATTAAAATTAATAAAATGAATATTGATGGATATTAACCAAGACTGATAGTTCATTTATAAATTGGGGATTTATTAACATTCATGATGTTTAATTATTAGTACATAATATAGATTAAATAATGAAATTATGTAAACTATTTTTGGTGTTTTATTCAAATTACATATTCTGATGATCTCTGTATGGATTATTATTTTAATATTTTATTTTATTTAATTTTATCATATGGTAAATTAATTTTTCACAATCATGTTATGAGTGGGTCATAATATTATATTGGTCCTTCACGAATCAGTAGATATCATTAAACAATATTGATTTGTTTTTTGTGTATAACTCTACTAATTTATTTATTATTTCTTAGCACAAAATGCTATAGAGGTAATTTATGTTATTCCTCATGTGTGAAACAATTATTTAATACCCACTATCATCTCATCTTATGTGAAATTGAATGAATTTTTTAATTTTTGGGAATTTTTTAGCCTAATTATGAAAATTACATAATTCATTAATTTTATCATATTTTCATCACTATGGTGTTTTGGGAGCACCATTTTCTATAATGATCCAATTATTGATGTTAATTTTTTCAGGATCCCTTTTCTCATGTAATTAATATTTTACATGAAGGATATGTTTTGAATCAATCATTTTGAAGCACAAAAATTCATTAAATTTGGAATGTCATTTTTCAGATTGAATTGATACTCCTTCAAAAAATGATACCAAACTCAAGCCAAATATTTTCAAATTATGTGAATATATATTAAAAATATTGAGTTATCATATGATGATCTCATAATTAAATACCATGTTTAGAGGCTTTTATTATGATTTTCAAGTGTTGTATGAAAATAGAAGATATTAAAGAGAGACATTGGCCATAAAATTTCCAACACGTTAATTAAAATATTTATTTTTTTAAACATGTTAATATGAGATCATATTTTTATGGATAAATTAAAAATATGTATGAAAACAATTTATTAAGACACCTCATAATAAATAGTAAAGAAGAGGTCCATATTTGAGAAAATGTTATGGGGGAAATTCTGGATAGATCATTTTCTAGGGCCTTTTCCTTATATTATCATCTTGACATCATTTAAATTTATGGTAAAATTGAAGGATGGTGACGAACTAGTTAATATATGTAGGAGAATAGGATTTAAAATGTATATAATCAGGCCATGAAGGGACAACCTCTTGGTATTGGTGAGCAGTAGAAATCATGGGATACTTCTCTTATATCGTTTGTGTTTTTCAATGTTTTCATATGTATTTTTCTTGAATCATTTCTTCTTAAATGAAGAGGGTATTTATCTTTTCTGAAATCTATTTATTAAAAATTAATTAGCATTATGATAAACTTTATAATATAAATTGGTTATTATAAATGTTTAAATTTATATGGGTGAGGTGTCCCCATTGAGTAGAGTGTGTGTAAAATGTTTTGGTTTCTTTGAGGACTATGGGAAATCAGATCACATTCATAGGAGGATAAACACCCATGATTGAGGTATTATTATTATGAAAGGTAATTTAGCCTTATCCAATGACTTTTTTAGGTATGAATTGAGAAATTTATTTTGAAAAAGAATTTATTTAACAATAAATATAGTGTATTATGATCCTTGTTTGTCCACCAATATCTTCATTAGTATGTTTTTTTGGTCCATTTAGCATCTAATATCAAATCACTAATGTTAATTTAATATTTTAATCATATTTTATGTCAATTAATATAGTTTAACTAATATGAATATTAAATTTTAGTATAGAAATTTAAACAAATTATCAATGAGATAGTTTGATATCTTAGTCTATAACTTCCTTATGAGAAAACCATATGTTCACCACTATTGAACATTTATAAAATGTAAATTCTTAAGCACTGTAGAGAAACTGATTTATCTCTAATCACTATGGTACAATTTTAGAGGAGGTTTTCTAGGCGTTTTGTATTTTTTTCAAATTTCTAGTATTTTTTTCTACTAATTTAGAGACTATAAAAAATTTATTTACATAGTTAATACTCTTATTTTGGACTAATTACCAATAAATTAAGGAGTCTGGTAATGAATTGTTTCAAATAACTGAATTCTAGGAAAAATATTTGAGGCTCAAAAAATCTAATTTCAAGATCCAACAAAAGAATGGGGTGATTCAACAAAATTTTGTTATGATTTATTAAGTGATAAGAAAAATGGAAAATAATTACAATTATATAAAATAATTAATTTAATTTAAAGCTAAAAAGGATGGTTAATAAATATAAAATCATTTCCCTCCTAATTTTTTTATTTAGTAACATGTTTGGTGAGATGAAAATGATTTTAAATATACATTTTCAAATTTAATGGAATAAATCATTATAGATTCCCCAATTAATGTATCTTTAGGAAATCAAATGAATTAAAAATATAATTATACTAAAAATTTTGAATATTAAATTACATGTGAAGGCCCACTATATGAAATATATAATTTGTATCCTTTGTATAAAACATAAGATAATGTTGATGAGAAACATCGTATGTTCATTTTTGGAGAGAATATGGTGGAACCTGAGATTAAACCTACTTTTAATACAAATATCACCCAATATCCAATATAGTTTGGTCATAAAATTACATATAGAGAGTTGTCTAAATTTTATCCAATGTTTCCAGATAATAGTTATATTTAATTGCTAACTGATTCTACCTATGCTAATTTAGATACCATTACATCTGAGTGTAATGATTTTTCAGATTAAGTGGATGTAAAGGATGAAATT
This sequence comes from Viscum album, assembly GCA_963277665.1. Lineage (NCBI taxonomy): Eukaryota > Viridiplantae > Streptophyta > Magnoliopsida > Santalales > Viscaceae > Viscum > Viscum album. The sequence continues at coordinate 1,389,995,523 of OY728134.1, read as the reverse complement.
AAATAAATAATTGTTTTCCAGAATTAAGAGAACATTTGTTTAGATGTGAATGGTGGCATATAACATTTTTCAAAGATGAAGTCATTTTTGATGATAAATATTATGATGAACCATGTCCTGGAATTTAATTTTAACCTCAATATGGGGTTTTTTATGATGATAATATATTGGAATGTTTCTTTTAGATTTTATTCTCACATACACTAAATCATTAGAATCAAAATTTTAAAAAAATACAACATGATGAAATCTAATTATGTGATATTATAAAAGATGTTTGACCTGATGAAGATTAAAGAGAATTAGTTTTTGTGGATCTTTAAGAAGAAACTACACCCACTATTAGATGGAGGGTGATTAAATTGAACTACCTGACTAGGGAATTGGAGTTACTTCCACCCACTTAAGATTTCATTACAATTTTTATTTCACTGATTTTATTTTCATTCATTACATTCAATAAAATATTTATTCCATGTTTTTTTCATTTAGGATGTTTACTTTTAGCTTTTAGGAGGCTAGATCATGGATTCTGTTACCTAATTTAAACCCATTTTTCTTTTTTGCATCCTATTTTTTTCAAGTATTATCATCATCATTATAACTTTTTATCTAAACTATTATTATTGTGAAAATTTTAAAACAATGTTTTGGGGAAGGAACCTGATAGGTAGATTAAGATTCTCATTGATTTCCAATAAAATTTTATGTTTTTTGTTTCAATTTTTCTATTATAAAACATTCGATATTAATATAAAAAACCATTGTGATGTGAATTTGTATTAAATGAAAATAACTGACTTGAATCATGGAAGTAAACATACATTATTTATAAAATGTTAATTTTTTTTGCATTCAAATTTTCAAAATTCTTGAAAAGACTATTGATTTATGACTGACTGAACTCTATCATTATTATTGATTTTGGAAACACACATAACACAACACAAAAGTGGTAAATCGTGGAGGTCTAAAGTATTATAGGCCCAAATCATCATTAATAAAAAATTATTCATGCCATCGGGTAGAAAGGATCCAATGTTAAGGAAGAGGTGTACATTTTGGTTTTGGGATGTTGGGACACTGTGATGTCCGCAACCATATTCCCTTCCTCCAATTTGTGAGTGATCATCAAATGGGTTTCCATGATTTGTTTTAACCTATGGATATAATACAATATTCTCTATGGAAAACTTCCTCTACCTGAGAGTTCTTTTTAGATGTTCAGTGAGTCCTTCTCCACTGCCTACATATTTATATATATTTTCACCCTCAAATCCAACCCTGTTACCATCACCTTTTCCTCAACCTGAATGACCTCACCTCTTCTATAAAAGGTTGAAAAAGTAGTGACGACGAACACCCATCGGCCACTTATAAAACCTCCAACAATTATCCCCCCCTCAGTAGGGACCCATATGTGTTCTATTTTAACTCTCTTCATAGGGGGTATAACCATACCCAATGATCCTATCACATCATCCCAATCTTATTGGACACACCTAGGTTGAGAGGCCTTATTGAAAGAACTCCTTGGAATTTTATACACAAACTAACCAATTCCATCAAGGTTTTATTCATTTTGAAGTTGATGGTGGTTCTAGTGTCGATGATATTATTTTGTAGAGCATCATTCCAAGCTTTCCAAATGGTTAAACTTCCCACCACTAGGATTATTTCCTAAACATTCCTATTTGGATCGTGATCGCCCATGCCATTAGACCACTGAATAAAAAAATTCTCACGAATCCCTCCTTCATCATGCCACACTAAGAAAGATCCTTGCGCCTTCCATATCCTAGGATCCCATTCGCTACATAAGAAGAGTTACTTCACCATTTCTTGTTTAGGATTTTTACAACACCAGTATCTGGAGTCCATATTCATGCCCATGCATAGTATTTTTTCATCATAGAGTATAGTGTTATTACTCAATAGACACATCAATAAAGTTAAATTGGGGGTAATCCCCTTGAACCAGAACATTTCCCCCATGGGTCACCAGTATTAATGTCCCTCCTCATGCTGGGATATGCCTTGATTGAGAACACACCCGAAGAGGTGCCTGTGAATATGGTCCTATTAGGATCCTCTCTAAGAACTATATCATTGAAGGTGGCACGTTGATTCCATTCGAGTAGGGCGTGAATAAAAAAATTGTGTCTTCATGCTTCCCTAAAGGACATATCTGTTGTGGGATAGTCTGCAAACCACTTCCTACCCCCCCCCCCCCCCCCCCGCTATGTTGATGCTAGATGTTCACATCTCCACGACCCACAAGCCACCTGGCATGAGGACATAAGACCACCATTTATGGGTGAATAAAAATCGATATCCTCCATGGTCGAGACCTATACACAACAAAATGCATTCCATATTTATCAATCATGATCATGACCAATATAGTTCCTCCATTTATAGCCTCCTATGAAAATTTTGGTCGTATCCCTTTGATGGTTGGGGAGACACTCCTTAAATTGATATCCCTTTATCTTATTTGTATTTATATATGCTTCCCCGAGGCCCAGTGATGTTTTCCTTCAATATATAAGCCCCATATGAGGGACATCATTATCTTCTTCATGTTTTAAATCACACATTTTGGAACCTATATGGTGGATAGGAGATGATGGGGATAGAAACAAGTACACTATTTACTAGACTAATGCACCCCCAAAGGATAGGAATGTTTTTTTTTTCAATTTAAAATGCACATCATAATCATTCCAAAAATGTTATCAAAACTATGAACACGAATGGAGTTAGGCCTAACCAGCGCATCAAGATACTCTTTGAGGAAGGAACCTCTCCAAATAATCATGCTGTGATCCAGAGAACAAGACATCATATCTGAGTGTTTTTTAGAATTATAATAGCGTATTCTATCCATGTTCACCACCATCCCACTCCATTTAAAATATTCCCCTAGAATCCCATTTATTCCATTAACTGATCACCTACTTCCATTAAAATATATAATTTTATTCTCCAAAAACATCAAGTGTGACATACCATTGGTAGAATGCATATCCCAAAATGGAAGAAATTTTCCTGTGCACATACCCCTTTTTATACAGTAGCTTAGAACATCTTTAGAGAGAATGGAGATATTGGGGGATAAGGGATCCCCTTTCCTTATAACTCTGTAGTCATTGATGAACCTGAACCGCTTACCAATAAATTAAGTGAAGAACCACAGCGAGCTAATGAAATAGAATTGTAGGTCACATGTCCTGGTGGAGGAACCCCTGAAGGCCAAAACCTTTAATATAAAATCTCATTCCATACTATCATAGGATTCTATTATGAATAATTTGGTATCCAAGTTATTATGGAAGGCATTGTTGTTTATCCCACAAATCATTTCATGTACCACTCCAATGACACCATGTATTGATCTCCCATTGATGAAGTTGTGCTTCTCTGCTGGAATCAATGTATTTATGTGGGGTTTTAATATTTTATTGATTATTCTAGAAGAAAACATGTATGGTATGTTTCAAATGATTATAGGCTGGAACTTCTTAATGGACTAGGGGTTACACACTTTTGGTATCAGAACCATCTTGGTTTCATTGGCTACACGAGGGAGATTTCGTCCTTAGATTTAATCCTACAACGCTCTCACTAAATTCCCTTTGAAATTATTCCATGCAACCCTATAAAATGAACATGGTCTTTCATCCGGCCTTGGTGCACTATTTAGGTTCAAAGTCCATATTGACTCTTACAGTTTATCCCCTTTCAAAGGCCTTCCCATGATCTCATCAATCTCTTCTACAAAATGTATTGAGATATCCTCAAAGGTCTCTATTTTTCTCACATGGATATCCTTCTTCCATGTTAGGATTGTGTATTTCCAGTAAACCATTGATGTTTTCAATGGCTATTTACCCAACATCATCACATTCGTTGGAGTAGGATCCATCCTCCTTGAGAATATTTGTCATGTTAATACGACACCTCTTTTTTATGCATGAATGGAAAAAGACAGATTCAAAACCATATCTCCTTATCATTTAAAATAACATCACATATTTAGTTAACAGACTCTTTATATTTGACTAGGACATGAAAGTTTTGTTTCCAAACATATTATATTTAATAATAAATTGTTTAAATTATTTAGTAATTTTTTTGTGACTGAATGCTCCCTTTTTCAAGAGAATCCTTTTTTTATTTAAGCCTTCTCGATAACATTTGACAATTGAGATCCCATAGTATCCACATAATTCTTATTATATATCCTTTTTAAAAGATTATTAACCCTATAAAACATTCATGGGAAGTGAAAATTCCTGATTCTATTGAAAGTAATTGTAAGAACAAGATGACATGGGGTACTCTACATCATTTGTTGTTTCTTTGGGATGAAATTCAGAATATAGAGATATGTTTATACCAGTGAAATTATTTACTACATGATTTGACATTCTTGGGAATTCATGGAAAAGTGTTTTATATCTTTATGAGGATACAATAGAAATAATTCTATGATTATATAGAGCATTAAATGAAAAAGTATATGAGTTTCTAAGAAGAAATTATTGTGAAATTTCTACTGAATTAGTGGGGATTTTGGATTTAGGTGAATGAAAATTTGATGTTATTTTGGAGCCTATTTTATTCTATAAATAAATAAGTTTACTAAAATATTTTCACTTCTATATAATTATGATAAATTTGAGATATTACTTTATGGGGATTCAAATGAAATAAAGCTGTCATTTTCTAGTGATTGAAATGGAAAAAATATCAGATATTCTGAGAAGAAATTTATTTGAAATTACTGCTGAATTGGAGATTTTTTGGGATGTACAAGAATACAAATATGAATTTATTATGGAGATGATATTATTATGTGTTGAAATATAATATGACCATGATTAATTAAAACTTGAATCAAGAAAATTTTCATCATTAAAGAGCCAAGACATCTCTTTCAGCCTCAACATTTTTTCACATTTGAAAACCACAAACCTTCATTGATCAGAACTACCCATTATAATTCATAAAGATGAAAACAATTCTATGTCTAATATTTTTTTATATTTAGATAATTTGACTGTATAGGGAGACTGTTTGATTTATTTAGATTATAAAGTCATTGTTCAAAGTGAAAATCATATGTTGTGTTTTAAAATTAGCGAGTTAAGCATATTGTTTATGGAGGAATAAATGAAACGGGATTGGAATGAATGAAAATAAGGAATAATTTTTATTTCAAGATATTAAAGGGGTATGAATTGTTTAGTTACTTGATTTTGAGTTGTGTGTATTTTTTCGACAAGTGTTTTTAATTTTTAATGGAAATTTATTTTGAGTGATAGCTTATTTAGGAGTCCAAGAGTTATGTGTGTAGGAATTGATATATCATAAATTTTAGATATTTTTTAAATTAAATAAACCACCCATGATTAATTTTATGTGAAATTTCAACTATTTTGGAATTTTATTACGTTTTCATCTTAATTTTATGAGGCCCAAGTTCATATATTTAATAGTTTTTCAGCAGTTTGGTGTTTTGGACATAATGTTTTATATACTTACCTAAATTAAAAAATTATGGAACCCTTTTCACATGGGATTCATAAGTTATTACATAGAAAAGTGGTTAATTGTCCATTTTTTTACCCAATAAAATCATTCAAATTGCAAACTCATTTTTTGACAAAATTGATAGTTCTAAAATAAATGAGACACAAAACATCATAGAGAAGACCAAATTAATTGATCAAAGTTAAAAACTATATATAAATATAGTTTTAACATAAACATAAAATAAAATATTTAAATATATTAATTAAGATGGTCAGGTGACACTGTTTCATAGGTCCTTGAAACCTATGTTCTAGATTAAAGAATCATTATTTCCAGGCAGTTTCCATTGGATTTATTCATGGAACTAGAATCATCCAACTGTTCATTATCCATAGCGGACTTTCATTCCGTATTTAGGCATTCGTTATGTTTTGAACATTACAATAATAAGAATGTGCATTGGTCGAGAGGATTGGAGGTCGTACTCATCACACCATTTTGGGGGGAATTATTGTCTACTATGGGACTCCCTTTTTAAAATTAAAATATTTTCATGAATCCTTATTAATTCACTAAGAATATCATAAGTATCCCTTGTAATTTATAATCACTTATTAACATGTGAAAAATTTTAGAATCATCAGTATGAATTCATTGTTCTTCATTAATGGAAATATCCATATGTATTCGAGGTTTTCCATCAATGGTATTCTATAATATACTTCTTAGAGATTATTTTAATAATCATTGTGATGATACTGGTTTTTATGCCACCCAGTGGGGTACTCTGGAATTTATTGCCATCCAGGGAGATGATGGTTTAGTTTAATTTTGTCATTGTGCACATATGATGGTCTACCTACGTATCCTTGTGAAAGGAATCAGAACCATCATAGGTTGGTGCCAATGAATTGGACACATCATACCTTTTAATTTCATTTGATAAAGACCCCTAAGAGGAAGTTGATTAGTCGAAACATAGTATGGGACTTATGATGAAGTATGCCAAGGAACATGGAATGGGTTTCCATGTAGTATCAAACCCAATTAGGAATATGGAACAAGAAGAAAAGGGATGATTTGAAATGTTGGGTTTGAACCTCAAGGAGGCTTCCTACATATCCCTTGTGAATGGGAATCAAAGACCACACAGTTTGATAAGACATATAAGATAATATGGTCTTTTATAGAGTTTATTTTGAGAATACTTTCTGAAAATAATTCCACGATGATTTGAGGTTTAATTTGGGGCTTATTCCTAAGGGGGATGCCCAGTGATGGAATTGTTATTGGATTCCTTAAGAGGATATCAAGTGATCTCGGGCCTGAAAATGCTTCCAACATATCCTGGTTTGAATAGGAATAAGAGTTCTCATAGATCCTTTATAGTGTAAATTTTTTAACCATGAATAATCTCTAATCCCATGTGAGTCATGCTCGATGTGAGAAACAAGACGATGTCAAAGATTCAACAACGGCATTCAGACTTTCAAATATTTCCTCGTCTGCTTGTGGAGGAGGGTGTGGCAATGAGCTTTCACTATTTTATATTTACATTGGAAAAGGTTCCAATGTATGGAGGAATGGATGATGGTGAGGGGCTTATAAAATGATGGATTCCCACGTCGAGACACCACAACGGGAGAAGGAAAGGATAATAAGAGTCCATGTTCCCATATCCCCTTTGGCCTTTGAAACTGAAGAAGAGAGGAGGAGTAATGATGACACCCCATTCAAGAAAAGCTAGGGGATTATGCCAAATTGGTTTCCATTTTGATGTCAGTTTTGGTATTACTCATAAGAAGGTTTCCCATTTGAGATATATCCAAGTATAGGAGTCAGGTGATGAGAATTGAAGAGTTTCATGAGGAGTGTATCGACTCAAGGTACTTGAGGAATCCATAAGGATAATCCAAACTCGTAACATGTGAAAGGAACCAAGAGGACTATGTCAACTGAAGGAAAATCATTGAGTGTAATGGAGTGTCTCAGATAATTTTATTCCATGGTTGGATGTTGGGGAACATAAAGGGGGAAATGGAAAATGTCGTAGACTGGATCTGAAAAGTTCGTGGTGAGACTGTCCATTTTTCATGGGGGTAAGTTATGAAAGCGAAGTACCGAGACCGCAACCCAGCACTGATGAAAAGAAGGAGTGCATGGTTGTAGCACCAGTAGTATGGACATGTAGGGTTTCACAAGTGCTCTTCCAAGGTGTCTCACGTAGGTGCTCCACATACCCCCCCCCCCCCCCCCCGCGTAGGTCCTCCGCGCAAGTGTGGCGAGCAAGTTCTCTACACAGGTGCGCCCCGCAAGACCTGTCATAGATCCATATGTTCTGGGCCCTATTAAGACATTGAACCACTTTTCCCTCTTTAATAGTCTCTTCTGTCATCTTGTAGAGAGCTACCTGAGATAATTTGGAGGATATGGGAGAACGATCTACACAACGGGAGCATCATGACTTCTTCTAAATTTTTTCGTAATAAAATGGAGAGACCAATGGATCTATTTATAGGCACAAATAGGGTTTGGTCAAAGAGATGTTGCTTGCACAGGTCCTTCACGCAGCTCCGCCATGTAGGTACTCAACGTAGGGATAGAAAACCTATTCTTGCGTGAAGTTCTGACTCGTAGCTATACTGTGTCTACATGGGAAGCTAGTCTGTCGCGTAGTTCTGCTACGAATCTCTTTTGGAGTATAGTCAATTTCCATTGATCTCATAGTATATTTTTTGGGATGCAAAATATCTATGTTCCTCTTCGTAGTATTTTTGATATTTTATTAAGTGGTGTCAATAGCCATATGAAAAAGGAGGATGTTAGAAGGACACTTTGGACATGAATATTTATCTACATTATCTATGTTCTATAGTTTACACCACTAAAAAAACATATCACATTTTATAGTAATAATGAAAAATTGCATCCAAAAATCATATTTGAAGAAACATCTACATGATTATGTAGGGAATATGTCCATATTGAGAAATATTTCAGGGGATAGATTCCGGATTTAAGATCCCCCCCATCATTTATATTCTCATCTCAACATCATTTCAAAGGAGGGATTGATTCTAGTATAGTTCCTTGTTGAAGAAGATATGATATAGAATTTTATTTAAATTGAATATAATCAATATATGAAGGGCTAGATTGTTGGAGGTGGTGGGTAGTGGAGGTTCAAGGAATCTTCAGTTTTTAGTTTGTGCTTTTCATTTTTATCCTATATATTTCTATGGAAAGTTTTTCTTTAAATGAATAGGGTCTATTAAATTTTTTAATTGAATTTGTTAGTAATTATTATATATTCATTCATCTTATAAAGGTAAATTAGTAAAACTATTTGATTAAATTTCTTAGGATAAGGTCTCCCTATTGAGCATAATGAGTGAAATTTGTTTTGGTTTGTTAAAGTTCTTCGAGTAATCATATCACTATCACAAGAGAATTTACACCGATGTTTTGGGTCTAAATAAAGTGTCTAGGTAATTTTGGTTTATAAATTGATGTATATAGGTTTTCACTATGAAATATAATTGTACAATTACTTTATAAAATTCTAAAGGAAGTGTATTGAGAACAAATATTATGCACTGCTGCCTTATTTAGTTACTTTTTTAATACAAATTTCATCTAACTAATAATCACTAACAAATATTTATTGTTTTAATTTTTTTTCAATTTATATATTTTATCACACATTAATATCATATTTTATTTATGAAATTTAACATAAACCATTTTAAAAATTGATAGTTCCACATCTTAGTCTACAACCACATCATGAGATAACCATGTGTTCACCACTACACTGCATTTTTGAAGGGGAAATTATTCAATGTGGTAAGATGCCTCAAATAACATTTATCAGAAGTTCATGACAATATATAATAATGTATTCACAGAATGGCTTAATAATATGTGATAATTTCTTAGCTCATGGTTATGATATTATAAAAATCTTATTTTAAATTATGCATTCTACCCGTATGTCATCTGTAATTATAATTATTCATGTTTTTATTATTTTCATGGATGTTGAATAACTTATTTTTTAATTTACTATGGAATTATTTCTGTTATTTAATAATGTTGTAGTATTATTTATCTACAACCACTAAATTTTTATGTTTCCCTTATTGGGAATTCCATTCCATCACTTCTTATGTTGCAATTTCCATGGGATACAAAGAAAATATTTACATAGGATATTAATATAATATTAGAATGTGTGGGGAATATTTTGGATATATTGATTAATTTTTTTAACTAGTACATAGTATTGTTGGGAAAAGTTTTAAATTTGATTGGAGTTCTTAGGTAATTAAGTGACCAGACTATCTAAATATATAATCCTAAATATTTTTTAGGACATAATTGATGAAATAATTATTATTAATTTTCTAATTAAGGATTTTTATATACAAGTATTTACAGTTGGTATGCAGGAAAATCTATAATAAATGTACTGTTGATTTTTGACGATGTAACATTAGTATTGGGTTTCATACCAATATTTCGTATCATATACACTTTAAAATCAATGAATTGATTTATATAAAACTGATACATGACATTAACGTTTAATAGGGTTAACTATACCATATTAGGTATTTTGAAAATACCATCGTATTGGATAAAAATGACTTTATGACACAACATTTAGCTTTAAAATTCATCAAATGGATACATTGAATTATTATTATTGTATTATCTAGCTAAAACACTCTTCTTCCAATATGAACTTCTACCCATATTTACAGACTTCAAATACACTAGGTGAATCTTAGCTCTAAATCATTGGTTTTGAGAGGAAGTTACTCATAGACAAATATATTCCTCCCTATATTCAAGAGGTGTTCAAAATGATGTGGGTTTCCAACCACTGTGAGTGGGGATACTATACCCTTAGTATCAACAATGACAACTCTTAATAATGACATAGTAGAAAAAATACCCAATGCTATAATTTATGATGTTTCTTGTGTCTCATATCATACATAACAATAAATCAAGGAATCCCGAAGATGTAGGTCAAATATACTATAAGCAAAAATAATTATTTAAATAAATATTATTGAAGCCCTTAAGATTCCAACCCAGTACTGCCTCCAACACCATTATACATCTCTTATATCCTTATCTTCGGGGCCTTTAACATTCAAATACCGTTAACCATAATGCATGCATGCACATAAAGATTCTCATGTATGGTGTGGGTATAAACTGAGTAAGATACTAAAAATGTTTCCTTAATATTTTTTCACATATATGAGAGTGTTTTTCATGATAACAAATAATTTCATATTAAACAACATAAAATTGTATACCTATCTATTGTGAGATAACCAATCCAGAACACAACCATCAATCCTAATTGTAACTATTTTATGATATAAATAACATCAAGATTCTATATGAAACATTTCCACTGATGTAATCTTCCAAAAAATTGTCTAATACATCCCTCTTGAAGGTATATCCGATTGAAAAGTCGACCATAGAAGTGATCATTTTCCACCTTCCACCTAACACATCTCTATCCCACCTTGATTGATAGTCTAAAAAAATCTCTAACACATCCCCCCTTGAAGGGATGGACTCTTTACATACATACCACATGTCAAACACACCCCTATTAAGAGGGATATTCTATATGGATCATCCCTTCCTATCAAATATGGAAAAAAGAGGAGTCAAACACGGAATATAAGATATTGGATGAAAAATAAAACATCACATCATTTCATGTAGAAGGTGAAACTTTTATAACTCAATATGTGATAAAACATCAATCATAGTTCTCATGGGCTACACATGTACAAACATGCTATCAATATAAAAAAATGGACTAAATCATGTCCACAATACATAACATAAACCAAAAAAACGAAAAAAATGGCCTCTATGTGGTATTGAACTTCCTACCACATGTGTGACTACATAAACATAATGGTTTGTAAATAAATAATTTCCAAAATAATGTCTACATACTGATTGGTTCAATCTAATATTTAAGGATTCATAGTAATGATTAAGCCTACTTTATTTCCAAAATGTAAAAAAATAGACATGTGATAATAATTACTCCATCATAGATAATTTATGCTTTATTGGTTCATGAAATAGCATGGGCCTATAATTCCATTCTAAATGAAATATTTTAAATTCAACATACATTGATTTATTATCTATCTATAATGATTGTAATATGAATATAATAATTATTTTATTATTATTAAATAATTATTCTCCATTATATGTTGATGATGAATCCAAACATTTATCCAGAATGAATATAAAATTTTATTTTAAAATATTTACGTGAAATAAATTCTATAAAAAATATAAATTTCTACCTTATATTTATCTCATTTTTAAATACATGACCCAAGAATAGTGGAGAGAGAGGATTCTATGATTCCTGGATACCATAAGAAGAAATTTAAATTGTTTGAGAATAACATATGAAATCTTGGTTAGAGGGATTCTAGATTTCCTAGAAATATAATGAGATCAAATTAGAAGACATTAAATGGCCTAATAGGTTTTAAATATACCATATTTTGTTATGGTTTGAATCATTGAAACAAAAAAAATTTAAAAATATATTTAATTTAATGTTTAAGTGACTATAGAATGAATATCCTTAAATAATTCTTTACAACAAGACTCTATATTTAAACGAGTCAAAAGGATTAATTACCAATATTTTAGAATTTTGAAATATTCAAATTTAATTTTAGGTTCATACATGGGAATAAAAAAAATTCATCGTTCAATTTTTTTTAGATATGTGAATTTTACCATTGTAAAATGGTTTTACCCTTATGAATTTCATTGTAATTGTGTATGGGTAATCCATATTACCATTAAATATTTCATAAAAGAAAGTGTTTCATCCTATAAATCTAGATTACAATTATATAACCATTACTTATCCCAAACCTAGGCTTATGCAGTAAGGATGTTTTCTTATTCCTTCGAAAAAAGAGAGTTAATCATACCAAGTGGTCAAAAAATAACTCTAAACATATTAAATTTCTAGGATACCTTTACTAAACCATAATAATTTCAAATATACATTTAAAAAATACAATAAAAAAACTCTCCTATGTATTTTTAGAATGTATATACAATTATGTAGGACCCATTATATACAAAAGTGTATATATAATATTTAAAATTATTACATTTGAACGTAAAATTGATTGTACATTATAAAAAAATCATTTATAAAAAGTAGGATGTCACAAATTCCCACCACTAATAGATTCTCATCCTAAAAACAGTAGTTATGGTTCCTAATCAATTTGAATATTCCATAGTTCTCATGTATCTAATACCCACTACAATGTCTCTTCTTGATTGCTTCCATTATTCCAATAAACATTCATGTGTGGTAAAGTGAATCATCAAAATACATTATTTCTCTAGTATATGATATTCACTTTGAGTTCCATATAATTTTTTTGGTTTCAACTCGTTGTCCTAGGAGCTAATCAAATGTATTGGATCAGGAATCAACATCTAATGCTGAAAAATTTGAAACACATCATTCTTGAATCAATAATATTGAGTAATGTATAGTTTCTAAGACACTAATATGATAATTTAATCATTCTCAAATGGTCCAATAAACCATGTCACCCGCTTCCACTACTCCAATATGTAATGATTCGTCAAACATGGTGTCACTTGAAACCAAACTCAATAACCAATGCAAACTCCATTTTTTTCCTCATATGGTCTTTATATGGTCACTAGATAGTCTAAAAGATAACTAATTTCTTCTTGATCAATTACATTATCTCTGAGGACTCTAATTCCATAAAACAAGGAAGCTAGTAATTTATGAAAACTCAACTACGAATATGTTCTCATCAGATGGACCACAAGAGTCTATGAGGCATGACTGGGTCATATCTTCATGTATTTGGGTCAACATCTATAAATTTTCATTTTTTAGTGGATGGTAAATTATATTAAGATTTAATGGATTCCCAAAATCCTTATAAATGAATTTTGAAAAGTCATTATATAAAATGGTAATCTCTATTCGATGTCATAATGGAAGGAACTACATTAAAATGATTAATACCACAGACATAATAATTTTCCAATTCATTGATTGTGTGAGTCTCCCATATAGGTAATAAATGATACACATTAATTAAAAAATCATATATAACACAATAGTCAAGATGACTCCTCAATGATCTAGGTAACCCACTAAAAAATTATATTTTCACATTATCTTATTTATACCTAGGTATTACAAGTGTATAGAGTGAACCAAAAGGTTTTTATTCTATTTATTTACCCTTTTTTAGTTATGATATCGTGAAATAAGATCTACGACATATCTCTTTATATTTGGAAAACAAAACTAATGTAAGATGTCATGTAATATCATCTTTGACCAAAGATAAATTTCTTATATAATATAATAATAGTCTCTCATCAGCTCCCCCATCATGGATTCTGACACAACTATTCTTCCATTGTCATAGATCATGACTTCATCATCGTAGGGTCTTCATCATTTAGGAGTATCTTATAATAAGATCATCTCACACCATGAATTATTTCATATCTATTCACTTTGGTTCTAACGATTAGATCTATTTCACTAGTCTACCAATGAATATTTGAAAACTAAAGGTATAAATGTCATATATCAAAAATAAACCAATGTATCCAAAAGTTTCTCTACAAAAACAATCATTAGATCTTATTCCTCATATAGAGGAATCTATCTAAAATCATGTGTCACTTGTGTTTTCTTTTTTATATAATCTATAATGATATTAGTTTTTTGGATCCTATGTCATATGGATGATATATTTTTATAAATACTTTTCCCAACACCTGAATGTAAAATTGAGATCCTCATGTTAGAAACAAAATCATTGGCTCTTTTTGTCTGTCTAAAGGTATAAACTCTCACTAAAGAGAAACACTTCACTTAAACTAGAGAGTGTATACAACAAAAACCAAATGTAATTGTTTTTGGGGTAGTTCCACACATGGGTTCCTATATTATGTGACCCACAATTAATGACATGATCCCTATGTATTACCATTACATGTAAAACAGCACCCGAGAAATCACAGAACTATGAATTTCCAATTTTAGACTCCAAATGAATCTATCCTAGAGTTCTCTTCAATAGCCTCTTAAACAATACGAATATTTCAACTCAATTATCATTCTACTCAAATTTCACTTCTTACTGACTAATACTTTTAATAAGCACTGGTATGATCTATGCCAACCGCATGTGCTACCATGAAAACCAAGGAATCTTCTGAACTCAAAAACATTATAGTGGAGATCTATAGGTGTCACCGCCTCAATGTAATTTGGGTCAATTTAATGTCATGCCTCATATAAAACATTCATATGAAAAATAAATATCCTTAATCCAAAAGTAAAATTTTATTGTTTGGGATAAATATTATGTACTTGAGGTGTACTCAATATAATCACATGAGGAATTGTATAAAAATATAAAATTTGAGAGAATATGGGGATTTGATCCTAAGGGGCCAGATTAATAGAGTTGTGATATAGTTGAAATCTCCAATTCATGATGTCCATGAACATTGTTAGAGCCTCATTCAGACCAAATTTAATGACTAGATACTAATAATGTATAATCTAACTTCAGATCATTTTCGCCATAATATCCCCCTCTCTGTGCTACTGATGATCACATAATGGACTTATGTCAACCATAGAGAACTATTAGGCTCATAAAAATTGGTCAAACAATTCATTGATCCATAGAAATGGGTATAAATTTCACTTGGTGAACTGGCTCATCTTTCTATAGTTTACACACATATAACATCTTGATACATTCACATTCAAATATGGTGTTAATTAGATGGAGTTTATTATCACTATACTATAGGTACTGATAAATTTCGTACATAAATAAAAATCTTCTTATAATAATATACTTTATATAATATGATAAAAAATGAAAAATCATTTACATCTCTTGAAATTTGATACTTAGATACCTAAAAACTGGTTCATAAATGAACCACACTTTTTCCCACTTAGTTCTTCATAACTACAACCCTTCATAGATAAAAAATACACAAAATCTTTCTTCTTAACATGGGGAAGGTAAATAGAAGAATGGGTGAACGCAAATTGTTAGTAAGAGTAACACGTGTAGTTATCTATGATAACATAAGCTTTATAAGGGTATAAGGGTATGAAAACATGGTCAAAATATTTTAAAACCATACCATGTATATCATTGATCATAATTTTGTGTGATGGAATATATCTACGATGTTTTTAATAAATGAATAATAATTGAGAATATAAAGGGTTTAATACATGGATTTTTGGTATACTTGTTGGAATATAAAACGTTCTATCAATGTTATGGACCATTCCATTCATAACATGTTATGCTTGGGATAACCACCCATGTTCCTTCTTTTGACTTGGGATAAATTGGTAATAATATAACATACCATGTCCCCTTCGAGAAAATGAACATTAAAAATTATACATTTCAAAAGAGGGAGATATAGTTCCCATCCATAATATAAGGAAATTCATTCATATTTTTCCACATTATTATATTAATTCATCATATAAGAACCCAGAAAAAAATGGGCTTTCATAAACATTTCATCATACCTTATCCTTTGTAAAATAAACGGGTTCCATAAACATCGTCCCATAATAAAAACAAACCATCCAACGAACGAAAAAGTGTTATTTCCTTGGATCATATCGACAAAAAATAAAAAATTAAATATAGGGATTCTATTCATGATGAGTTGAAATAAAATTAAAATATCATTAATAATTACTCGGGGAAAATACCCTTTGAAATTTTGAAAACATATTCATATTTTAAAAAATACACACCAAATAAATATACATATATATTTATTTGAAAATAAAATTATAAAATAGTAGGGGATGATTCAAATTATTGATGTTTTATTATGGTTTAAAATCTCATTCATATTATATATTTAAAAAAATCCCATTCACACTGTTTTAAAAATGTTATAAAGTACTTTGTTCAAAAAATGAAAAACAATATTCAGTTTAAACCATTTTGTAAAATGTAAAACATGGTTAATAATGAAATTTAGAAATCAAAGGAAAATAATAAAACATTTTTGAAATATTATTATAAATCATTGATATATAATAGAAATATTACCTTGTGGATAGGTAAATATAAACAATACTAAATAATGATCATAAAGTTAAATAAACCATTTATCACCTTGGTAATATTTAAATCATAAGCCTAATGAAATAAAGAATAATACAAGGATATTTAAATAAAATAATTTCATGAGAATAATATTAAAAATCCTTCATTGAAAATATATAAAATTAATAAAGGAAACATGTGGTGAATATAACTTGTATATCAATAAAGTAAAAGTGAGATGTTAAACTCTTACCACGAGTTACACTTTCTTCGAAAGCTTTCTATAATCAGGAATAAAAATTTTACATTTATTATAATTCTATAATATAATCATATAAATTATTATTATATTATATATATTCATCATATTCATATATTTATAGAGATCAATAATGATATACATATAAAATAAATTACATCGTTCATGGATATGATAGGTTTTACATACCCGTGAATGTTGTTTTCATTTTTCAGTAGATAGAATACATGAAATGTATATAATAATTCACCTTTAAAAAATAATTATCATATCATATGTATAATATATATATTAATAAAATAATTCCCCCTTACCATCTATGTAAAATATAAATGATAGAATAATCAAACCCTATAATGGAGGTGGTAGTCCACACATATGCACGAGCAATGTTATCGTATTCCAACATTGTGGAAAGTAAAAAGGTAGATATGATATTTTCTTTTAATAGGTATAATTATATTATAGATGTAATATATAAACATTAATCCCATCATAATTTCTATCAATGAAATATTGTAATGAAATATTAATTGTATCGTCATGTGGAGATAGTAAGTCAAACATACGCATGACCGATAGTTTGACATCTCATTTGTTGCGATAAATTGGGATAATGGTTGATTAATAATAATGGTATAATTATGGTGTATTGATAATTATTAATAATCCATTTTATAAATATTCCAATGTTTTTAGATGAAGGATAAGAATAAATAAATTTAAAGAAGTCAGGTATAATTATTATCTATTCTTCAGGATATCTTCCTTAACTCCTTCCATAAGGAACGTAAGGTCAGTATTTAAAAGAGGAAATCACCTCTAAAACATGTATATTGGTGGTGAGAAGTTTAATTGTTATATATTTTTGGAGATATATAGCACAATTTAGTGAGACAAATTGAATGAATGGGAGTCTATTTTAAATTATGGTTAGGGGCACATATGGAATTTTTTAAAACAAATTAAAATATAATAAGTCCATTGCAGATCCATCTAAGTAAAAATTATATTTAATGGTAACCTTTTGTATTTTATGGTTTTTATATCCTCATCCAATAAAATTTATAAAGGATTAATTGTTATTATAAATCACATCTTCGGGTTTAGTCTCTTAATTAATCTGTCTTAACATTAACCATTGTAATATGTTTTTCCCTATTAATGGTTTCTAATTTTACATATAATGAAACTATAGAATCATATATGGAAAATGGTTGAAATTTTAGATCATATAATGTCCTAGTTTTCATCTTTAATTATTTTTATTATTTTGAAGTAACTTAATAAAATAATAATTTGATAAAATATAATACGCGTCAATTTTGACATTATTCATTTCATTTGACATCTAATAAATTATGAAATTTTGAGGATTCAGATATAATACATTGAAACCTCCATAATGTATATTTTGCATCTATAAATTTAATTAATTTAATTAATTTTCTCAAATTCTATTATGTTTAGTTTTTTGTTAACATTTATTTTATTTTTTTATTAATTAAATAATTACTACATTAGTGTTCTGTTTTTTTCTCATAATTATCTAGTCACTAAAAAATTTATTTAAATTTCTATTTTGAAGAAAATTATCAAATATTGGAAAATAAATTTTATTTTTGAAAATATCCACCAGTTAACAGAATATTAAAAATATTATATTTATTAAAAACACATCTCTGATATGTTAGATTTTTCATGAAATAAAATTTTATACAAGTAATTATCATATAAAAATGACCAAAAATCAACAGAACAAAATATTAGATGAGTATTGTTGAAAATGGGTCATGCAATAAATTATTTCAAATTTTAGGGTAATTTTTTAGTCCTTATCAAATTAGTTATTATCCAAAATTACATTATTTACCCTTAACATTGTAATAAATTTAGTATAGTAATTATTCATAATAGATAAAAGGATATGATTTAAAAATTTACTGATTGTGAAGAAAAATATTGAATAATATTTTAATTATTAATCTCACATTAGTATAAGAAATTAATTTACATGTAATATCATAAAAATTAATGAGAAAATGTTTTCATGAAAAATGCATTTTGAAGCGAAATAATAAACTTATTAAAAAGTAAGTTAAAATAATGAATAAAATTTTGTTAATTAGTTAAAAATTAACCATAAGTTAATTTAAATTGATAAAAAATTAAAATACTAGAGTTAATATTAAATATAAATAATGTGGTAATTTTATAAAAATCTATATTTTTCATTATTCACCAAAAATATAATATTTTCATAAAATTATCAAAAATTCAACCTAAAATAGTTTTCACATTATGAATTAAAACATTAAATAACATTTTTCAAATAAATATTATAGCCTTTCCATTAATTAATTATATCATTAAAATAATTATAATCCATTTTGAAGAAAATTATTTCTTTAAGAACAAAATTAATTTAATAAATTCCATGTGATTATTTATAAAGAATTTATTATTTAATTATAAATGTGTAGGGATATTTTATATTTCACAATGTGGTTATTACTACTCATTCCTTAAATTTTAAAGACAGGTAATAACTATCGCAATATAATATTTCATTATTAATTTAAGCTCGATGTTGTTTGTAACACAAGATGTCGAAGATATTAAAATTGACTATTAAGTATATTAATAATTCATTAACTCCCATGTTGTTACATTATCACCCATTTATTAAATTTCAACCGTATATTTTGGACATCATAAATGTATTAAAAGGATTCATATTTGAAAATTCCTTTATGGAAACCCTAACAATAACATGTGTTGATAAAAAATCCACATGATTAGTGAGAAATGGAGATACAAAGGTCATCTATAATTACACAAAACATGGATTAAAAATACGAGAATATGAGTAGAAATTAAATCAATGTATATTGAGGAAAAAAATATTTTCTAAATAATAATAGAGGGTGATGGGGAGAAAGGTGTGGAGAAATTATAACAAAAAAATCAACTAGTGATTATTTAGTATACCATTAACTCATTAGAATTTAATGTTATAGGAAAACATTTTTGTCCTAATATCCATTTAAAGGAAATGATGAATTATTTTTTTACTATAATAATAACAAAATAAAATATATATACATGGTATATGGAATTAAAATTTTAATCATTTTCCACTACAATCTCAAAGGTTTCTTCAATTAGTGTTTATTCAAGATGAATTTTTCACAATTGAAGCAAAAAAATAATCTTCCACAGATCACATAATTCCATGAAAGGATAAAAATTTATTACTAATATCATTATAAATTATCTAAAACTAATATATTTATAACATGTAAATATAATTCCTAAAAATAACAAACCTTTATAAAATTAATTACAATAAAATTCTATAGTAATAAATAATTTTAAAACTTAATCAATTTCTACAGTGAAACTACTTCTTCTTACCTGAAAATTACTTCATTTTAAAGATTAGAAAAATAATAGAGCTACAAAAATATGATCTGAAATCTTATTTCCTTGGAAAGTTATTCTTATACACATATTTTCCATAATAATACATAAACATTATTTAATTCATTCATCTGTGGCTTCTTAGTGTCCTTTTCATTATTTTTAGTACATGTAATCACATGAAGATATACAAAATAAGGGAAAGATAATTGTATAGTAAGCAGATGGATATAAAAATGAATTATTATAACATGGGTACGAATAATCATAATCTTTATAACATTGGATATGGATCGTCATCATAATCATGAGTGTAATCTTTTATACAAGACATGAAATCAAGAAATTCATAAAAATGAAACTACATTTAATAGCTGTCAAATACTGCACATAGTTGTGAACAACGATATCATCATTTCCATGAAAAATTTACATTATACAATGAGATACATCAATTTACTAGTCCATTGTAACATTATATAATTTCAATCATACATGTTTCATCTTACCATTTAAATAATTATGCATTCCACATAGAAGGTATAACAATATTTGTCATAAAATAACCCATGGAAAGGAAATGGATTTATTGATAATTTCATAAAACAATCACTCCTGAATAAACATTTGTGGTCTCAAAGTAAAAAATTTAAGCATACTTGGAATAAGAATCATCAGTCTTGAGTGAAGAATAAAAAATCACAAGGGTAGTAAAAGAAGCATTTTTTTTAAGATGAGTTCTTTTGGAAAAAATGTTTCAATTATCATGAAATAATATTTAATGAATATATATTTTAAAAAATAAAAAAATAAGTATAATAAAATTATAATAATGGAACACTAAATGATATTTCCACTCAGGAATTTTGAATGAAATTGTGTTAACCTCATGAAATGGAGCCAACTTTCAAAATTCCCTTACCTTATATCCCAATGATTTCATCACATTAATGACATAGATAATAAAATAAAAATCTATAATTAATATATTCATAAGAACTTTTACATTTATTTTAATCATTATAGTTTTATTGATATTTTTATTTCCCTTTAAATGAAATATATAGTCTATGATCACTGATTACAACTATTCATTTTCTTTGTTTTCATGCTCAATTCAATTGTATACACGTATGGAATATCATGTAGTATTAATATAATTATCCATAATTTAAATTATATTTTATTAATGAACATGTATAAGCTTAAATAGTATTATATATTATTTTTTTCTATATATGAGGACATATCATTAGACAAGACATTAATGATGATCTTTTATAAGTAATCAGTGTTTTCTGACCATAACGACCATGTTTGTTTTATTATTTAGTTATATATATATATATATATATATGTTAGTTCCAAAACATGTAAAATGGTTATAAACTAATTTTTACAATATGTTTAACCCATTATTATGGTTTTATGAATATTACTAAGGAAGGTAGAGGAAAATGGAAGCTTCTCATCCTTGAAGGTAAAAAATCAACACCTAATAGATAATGTTTTAATTTTCATAGTAAAATGAGGAGTATAATAGGTTTGATGATTGATTATTAAATTAACATAATAACATTATATTATATATATGATACTTGATTTATCATGAAACTTTGATTTATGGAGGTGATGAGATAATAAGAAAAGATATGAAATTGAAAAGAAATTTAATGTAAAAGAAATTGATTTTTTCTTCTTGAATTATCATACTTGATAACCTTATTTGGGAAGATGTATTTGGTCATTTCTTAAGAATAAAGGATCTTGGATATGGAGAATATTTATTAGAATAGGATTGGGTTTAAAATGGAGAAGCTTCATGTATTGAAAGGTATCAGTGGAAGAGGTGGAGTAGGGTGGTATTTATTGTTGAGGAGAGTGGAGTTTTTTTAATTAATTGTTTAGTTCATTATTTTGGCTCATGATAATGAATTGTTTTATTACTATGAATAAATAAAAAATTGTGAAGGGTAGTATGATATTTTTCTTCATAAATCATCCACGACTCATGAAATAGTTAATTTAAATTATAATTTATACATATAGTAAAGTACAATATTTTACAATTCACAAAAATTACTACTATTTTAGAAAATCCCCAAAAATTCTCCCTAAACATTTTCTGTTAGGTATAATTCCAAAATTTACTCCAATTTATGAAAATAATTTTCTAAATATGGAAAATTTATTTTTTAATTAAAATTATCATTTCTTCTAAAAGTACCGAGTTTAAAATTATAACCTATTTGACGAAACATTGAAAATTTATTATTGTCTCCTTAAATTATCTTATAATACTAAGTAAAAAATATTAATTTATGAATAAATTTTATGAATATATATTTTTTGAAATAATTAAATTAATTTTAAGTTTCTATAAAAAAAATTATGTCTACCAATAATACTAACACTTAATTTATTAGTTAATAAATATTTATTTACAGAATCTATGATCATATCATACTTTCATTTATAATGTGAATATATTATATTTATATTTTTATAGTTAGGTTACTATTATATTGATTGGATCACTATTCCAAATGGTTACGTTGCAATTCCAAATGTCAAGTTACCATTCCATTGTTATATGTTCCAAAATATCAAAAAAAATCAATTATTTCATTTATTATTCAATTTTATAGATTTTATTATGGTACCTGTGTGATTTTATGTGATTTATACTAAATGGAATAATTATAAGATTGTTTTTTACATTGATAAAATTATGGCATGATATATTTTCCCCCCAATATGAAATTTTCCCACTGTAATTTTGTTTTAAATATGAAAATGTGAACATGTGAGGGTACTTTTCCTTTGCTGCATCCTCTAATTCCCCTGTGGCCTCTCCATATTTATTGATCATCTAAAATAATTTGACTAGGTGAGTAGTATTATTGTGTATAACGTTGTCTTTATAGTCCAAGATCTTCAAT
Source organism: Viscum album (assembly GCA_963277665.1). Classification (NCBI taxonomy): domain Eukaryota; kingdom Viridiplantae; phylum Streptophyta; class Magnoliopsida; order Santalales; family Viscaceae; genus Viscum; species Viscum album. Next base: position 1,389,972,151 of record OY728134.1, on the reverse strand, counting down.
GGATCCTCCTTGTAAGAGAGATCATTTTTCAACTATACCACCTTTCAATTCAGTATATGTGACGGTATTTAATGTATATTCTCAAAAGGGATATATGAAATAAATTGTGTTCATGATACATGGTTGTTTTAAGTACTAGTCTATAGCCCACATCTCTAACTCGATCAATAATCTCAAAGAGGTCGATGTACATGGGACTCAACTCTCCTTTCTCCCCAAATTATATCATTCTCTTCCATGGAGATATGTGGAGGAATACCATAACTCCAACCTCAAACTATAGGTCACATTAATGATTTTATGTATAGATATTCAATCTAATTTGGGCTACCTTGATGTGATGGTGAAAGTTTTTTACTTTTTCTATCATTTCTATGACCATTTCGGGTCCCTCCATCTTCCATCCACTGACGTCATCCAAGCATGATGATGTTTTATATATATTTGCATAATGGGATTTATATAGAGCGACATGGACAAGGAAGTGGAAACATTTATCATAAGAGAACTCAACCAGAGTGATATGTCAGTCCCATGTTCCATTGAAGTCCATTTAGCATGCCATCAACATGCTATTTAGTGTTTGAATTTTCCGCTCATATTGGTTATCAGTTTTAGGATTATATGTTGTACTGATGTTCAGCTATGTTTTTAGAGCATGTTTGAGACACTTTCAAAACCAGGAGGTGAGTCTCAAATACAATTTATATTTGAAATACAAGAATCCTTACCATATATATAATTTATATTATAGCAAGTTGGTCTAGTGGGATGTGCTCTTGAATTGTGATAATGTGAGATTCCATTGAATGAATATCCAAAACCACCCATATATCATTATTTCTTCATGATGTCTCGGAATTCTGGTCAAAACAAACATGTTGATATTTTTTTCATTTACATATTGGTATGAGTAATTTATTCATCATCCACTTAAACTATTACCATTCAGAATTCAAATGTTATCATAATAGACACATTGGTGTACATTCGGTGATCTCTTTCTTCATATTGTCCCACTGAAAGTGCTTTTGGATATATCGATACATCTTTTTGAATCAAAGTTGAATATATTATTTTAAGGTATCTGGATCATTCAAAATATCATTCTCTGTCTTTGTATTAGATGATACACATAGTCATGACCCAAATATTATGACTCATTCCTAATTATTTTTTAAATATGTGGATAACTATTTTCTGATAGTTTCGACCTTCTCTTGAATTTCTACATCATTTCATTAATAATCCATTTTATTCACCATAAGTTATGGTTGATATATTATTTTAGAAATATTGGAGGAATTTTTTGAAAATTATTACCATGTCTGTGCGTTGAATATATAAGAAGATTGGATCCTTCCAAACTCTCATCAATGATAATGTTGTATGATCCTTTCTTCTAATAGCATCATGCACATTATTTTCCATACTATGATGGTATAAGATCAAGAAAATGTAATCTTTGATGAGATACAACCATATTCATGAGCTAATATTTATGGTCATTCGTTGTGATTATATATTCATGATTTATCAATCTTTAAATTATTCACGCATATCCCCATATAGATAATGATGCTAGATTTAAACATGAAGATAACTGCCGCTAACTCCATCTCATGTATGGGATAGTTTTTTCTCATGAGGTTTCTTATTAATTCAAGTGCAGGAAATATATATATACTTTTTAATCTGTAAAAAACCTAATAACTTCTTTGAGGTATCATTGTATACCAAAAAGTGTTCCACACTTGTTGGTATTTTGAGTATTGGTGCAATGATAAGCTATTTTTTCTAATCTTTGGATCATTATTCACATTTATTGGTTAAGAAGAACTTGTATCCCTTACAATTCACCTTGGTTAGTGGGTTTGAAAATCTTGATAAATTCTTTAGAAGTCATTTCTAATATCGAGCTAGACCATGGAAACTATGGATGTCCATTAAAAATGTGGTCTTACGCCACTCTTTCATTCCATTTTTCATTGAAAGAGTCTATAGATATTCCTTTTCTAGTGATAATATTCCCCAATAACAATACATACTCAATATTTAACTCACATTTATTGTAAATTTCAATGATTTTTTCCATTCACAATGTATTTATCATAGTATTAATATGCTCATCATGTTTCTCCTAAATCTAGGAGAATATCAGAATACCATCAATAAAGTCTACCAAAAAAATCATTTCAAAATATAATTACTCTTTTCAATAAGTAAATGAATATTAATGGAGAAGTAGTGAGTCTGAAGGGAATCAATAAGAACTCATAGAGTCTATACCTTGAAAGAAAGGATGTCCTAGGATATTTTCTCTCATCAAATTTAATTGGTGATATCAGGATCAAATATCAACCATATTGAAATATTTGTCCCCACATAGATGATTAAACAAGTCACCTATCTATGGTTGGAGATACTGGTTATTTTTTGTTATTTTTTTGATCTCATGATAATCGAAACAAATCCACATTTATCTATCATTATTTACAATGAAGAGGACTGTCTCTCCCCATTGTGAAGTATTCGTGCATATGAAACCCTTTTCTAGATTCTATTGTAACTACTTCATTAGTTCCTCAAACACAATGGTGTACATTCTATAATGTTTCATTGATATATGAATATATCTTGGTATATGTTAAATTGAGATCTCAAGCTCTTGGTTGGGAAGAATACCAGGAAATTATTTTGGGGAATAACTTTGTGTAATCCATTAAAATTGGCAAGTCATTGATCAGTAATCTCTCATTTTTCTCAAACATTTGAGATAGATATGTTTTCCCATAAAGAATTAATTTCCATAATTTTGATGATAATTTTAATGTAGATTCATCCCAATCCTTAAAATTATATATAATTTGAGTATGCCTTAGGATTGGAACAATGATATCCCTTTCCCAATATTTGATCTTGGATTTGTATAATGATAGATAATCCCGGCCCAAAATAAAATAAACCTCCACCAAAAAAATTAACCCTATATTTTCTGTGAGGATTATCCCGCAGTCAGCATCTATGGAGGAGTTATAAACATTGGATGTAAAAATTTCCCCATTTTCAGTTGCCATATATAACTCAACCTCTGTATTTTGAGGGGATGTATGAATAGTTCTAAAAAACAAACAAGATATGAATTTATGTGTAGAACCATTATTTCAACACCCAATAATGATAAATGGTTGAATGAAATGATATGACTCATGTTAACAAGATGTATGTTCCACTTTGATAGCCAACATGATTAGAACATTATAGTTATGTATTCTTGGCCTAAAATAGTGATAAGGATGGGTGAATATTGGGGATGTTTCATAAGGTGTGTGTGAGTGAGGAAAAATCCCACTGTAAATGACAATTGTTTTTCCTTAGGGACATTCATTAGTCAAATGACTCGTTTGGGCATGTGGGTGGGCCTTAGGGTGGGGATCACATGTCTGCAGGGCAATTAGGCGTACATGGAAGGCTAGGTCCCGATTTCCGGGTTATGGTAGTGTTTATGTGTTGTTTGTAGGCCCCATTTGTTACAATTTATATCAGACTAGGTGCCAGGCCTCATGTGAGATGAAATTGCAATATTGGGACATAGGGTTTTCAATGATGAAGTTGTGCTCTGGGGGGGGGGGGGGGGTAATATAACATCCAAGAATGATAAGGAGTAAAATGACTAAATAATATGACCCATGTAAAAAATGTACACCTTCCACTTCATGATTCAAATTAATTTGGACTCCACACATAAGTGTTCGTAGCCTCGAGTAGTGATATGGTGGGTGACATTTTGGGAAGTTTTCTCGAGTCTATGTGTGTGAGGAAAAAGAACACTGGATTAGACAAGTTTTGGCATGTGGGGACTGTTGTTTGTCAGAGGACCTGTTCGGGCATGTGTGTGGGCCCCCAGGGTGGGAACCACGTGTCTGCAGGGAATTAGAGGTACCTAGCTGGCTTGGACCTGATGACCATGTTAAGGAGGGGTGTTTGTGTGGTTAGTGGGGCCCAATCATTAAAATATTAAAATAGTTAATTCTCTAATATTAAATTAATAACCAGTGTAACTTTCAATATATAATTATCAAGATCCAGCTTAAGAGTAGTGATTCAAAAATTCTTCCCATGATCCATTGGTTTTGGTGGATACTCTCACTAATTACACTCAATAACGTGAGGTTTAGTGCACTATTATCCATAGTGTAATTTCTCTCTAATGTGGAAGCATTGAACTATATGTTGTTCTATCCTTTCTTCCACCACATTCTCCATCGTCCCCATGTTTCGCTGAAATTAAAGAGATTAGTGTCCATATCCTCCACACATGAAACATTTCCCAATTACTTTATGAATGTTCCCATGATGATTCATCCCACATTTTCTACATGTGAGTGGTTGAGTTTTCTTTCCACATATTTCATTAGATCCCCCTGTTTGATACTTCATTTTTCTTTTCCTATCTCTATTTCCATGGGACCAATCTCAATTCTACAACTCCACATTGAATGCACATCGATCAAATTATTCATAAATCCCAATGTCTCGAATTTCTAGTGCCTTAAAAAGGTGTGGCATTAAACCACAAAAGAATATATCTATTTATCTATCATTTCTTATTGAAAACTCTAGGTGTACTATTCATGATTTAAGAAATTTACTTCGTAATTCATGATAGGTTTACCTTCTTTTTTTGGCTCTATGATGGATCTATCAATATTTGTATGAACAGTTAGAGGAAGATAATTAATAAGAAATATTTTCAAAAAGTATTCCAACTCCACCTCTTTGACATCATCCATCTTGTTGGTGTCTATAATAAACACACATTATTGATCAGATTGTCCATCTAAATGTTTGGTGGATAGATTCACCATACCCATCTCAAAATTTTGAAGCACAGAAAGATTCTTCTTAATTGAGTTGACTTACTATTCCACAACAAGTTCATTGAAAGATCCACTAAATTATAGTGTTTCTATCCACATAATGGTTTCAATATCCAGTTTCTCCCTATTTGTGGATGGAATAAATTTCTCATTATTATTGTTCAAATCATTAGATGACTGGGTTTGAATCGCGATGCAATTTTGAACTCCAACTCCAAAGGAAATGAGGATTATGTTTAAGATATTTCTTCATGGTCCCTATCATGGGTTTTTTGTAAGGCATCTCATGTTTCCAACCATTTTATGAAATATAATAATCCAAAAACATAATTCAACATGTTATGAATAAATAATTTATTCTATTGTGAAAGTAATTTTAAAGGAATATCTTGTTGGATCCCTATGTTTATAATTTTTCCTAAAAAATATTCTTGGTTGATTACATATAATATGTTTCATACTATGGGTTTTCATTACTATTCTATAATAATATATCAAAAACATATTAAACCATTATACGATAATAACTAAAGTGAACCTACTTTTTCATACTTGAAAATTTAGTCATTTTAAATATAAACAACATAATAGTGTTATAAAACTAGAATACAATGGTTTAATATTATTGGAAAATTAGGCCTATACATAGGTTTTACATACTAAATAATAAAAATTATATAATTAATACATCTTTAGATTCTTAATTTACTTCCCATTCATCTTAGTATAAGTAGTCACCTTGGGCTATATATCAAAAGGGGTGAGATAAAATCCTATTAAGAAGATGTTTCAGAACATGAATCAATATAACTTGGATGAGAATATGCATCATCTTCCAAACATATGAATAATATCATCATCATAATGTTGAGATAAAAATTAATGATAAGTCATGAAGTGTATACTTGGATAAAAATAAAACATTATGCAATTGTGGTCAAATACCACACATAGTTGTGATAAAATCTACTATCATGTTCTCATATAACAAATGTGAATAATCATAATATCATCATCATCGCTAAAAAATATAGATTCATTTACAGAAATATTGAAAATTATCTCATGTGATATTTCAAAATACCCAATTCATTTGAGAACAATATAATTTCTTGGGCACACATCACATCATAATATTTAAATATTCATTCATGCCACATTGAACATATAACACTATTTTTCGCAAAATAACCCATGTAAAGGGAATGAGATTCTTGATAATTTTATAATTCATTCAGTCATTAATGATATTTGGGATTTTCAATGAAAAAATGGAAAATAATACTTGGAATAAGAATCATTAGTAATTAGTTAAGAAGATTAAATCCCAATAGAAGTAAAAGATTTGTTTTTTGTATGATGGGTTCTTTTGGAAAAAAACATTTTATTTTCCCTAAAATATGATATGGTGAATGTGTATCGCAGAAAATAAAATTGAAGTATAATGAAATAATATTTAAGTACTATTTGAGGAAATATCCACATAGACATTTTGAATTAAATATTGTTATCCAAAAGAAAAGGATTTTGGTTTGAAAATCCCCTTCCCTTATGTCTAAATGGTTTCATCACATTAATATCATGTATAATAAAATTAAATTCCATAAATGAAATAAACATAAAATATTATAAAAATATTTTATTAGTTATATTTTTATTGAGTTTTTTTGTCGAAAGTTTGAAGAGTTATGGTGTTTAATTTCATTGTCTGAGAGTGTTCATTTTCATTATTTTTCTGATCGGTTCACTTTTATAAAAGTATGGAAGATCATGTAAACTAAATTTAAGAATATAGAATTGAAATTATATCTTATTAATAAAATTTTATAATTTTAAATAGTATATATATATTATTCATTATAGATATTATGAATGTTCATTAGATAAGATGTTAATGATAACCCATTATATTAACTTTGCAGGTTTTCGATCATAACAAACTTGTTTTGTTTTATAATTTAATATTATGTATACATGTCACATCCATAAAACAAAAATAATGTTATAAAATACATTTTAAAATATTTTTTTTAAATATTTATGGTTTTGTGAACACCTTTGAAGGCATTAAATGAAAATGAAAACATTTTGAGCTTGAAGGCGATAAATCAACACCTCACAGATGATGTTTTCATTTTTTAGAATAAAAGTGAGAGAATAATAGGATTGATTATATATTATTAAATTAACATAATCAAATTCCAAAATATATTAGATAAAAGATTTATAATTAAACATTTATTAATGGTGGTGAAGAGAGAATAAGAAAATAAAATAAATTGAAAAGAAAATCAAAGAAAATCAATGAGGATTTTACCTCTCTAATTCTCATTATTTAGAACCTCTTTATGGAAGATGGATTTTTTGTTCATTAAGAACAAAGGCTCCGTGACATGGGAGATATTATTGGGATTATTATTGTTTTAAAAATGGATACGTTTAAAGGATTTGAATTTCTAAGAAGAAGTTGTGGGGAGGGGTGGTATTTATAGTGGAGTATGGGGGTGTTTTTTTATTACATTCATTTGTTTTTTATTTTGTCTCAAGATTATGAATAGATTGATTCTCATGACCTAATACTATAAAGGGAGAATGAGATTTGGATATTATGTATCTCATAACATCCATTAGAAATTTAATAGTGTATTTATGTTCTAATTTTTATATATAGTAAATTATTGTATTTTTTTATTCACAAAAATTAAACTATTTTTGGAAAATTCTCAAAAAAGAACCATAAATTTTCATCGATGGGTAGAATTAAAAAATCGAATCTGTTTTATGAATATAGAATTCTTAATATGATATGAAACACTCTAACCCCTCTAGGAAAGAGTAGGTGCATTCCTATTTATATTAGCATAGTTAGAAGGAATGAAAATCCAAAAGGAACGATCAGTTTAGTAGTTTTGAAGAAACTAGATAGATATATGTAACTCAAATTACATTGTAAATGGGTAAAAAATACAATACATAACAAGAACAAAAAAATATATCCAATAGAACTCAATAAATGGTCTCCTCTTCAACACCTATTTGAATGTACAAAATGAAAGGGGTGAGCTCAAATGCTCAGTAAGGGTTACAAATAGCAGAAGCATGAATGAATAATAACTGAATCATCAACAAATATGGCATGGTATATAAATGAAAAACACAGAAAATTAATAAACTAAGAAAAGTCTAGTAGACATAGTGAAAACCCTAAGTATAGTAAATACTAAAAATGATTAAATAGAATGGTTTATAATTGGATGTCATGAATCTGGAACATGATACAATAATACCATTAAAAATGTTTAGCTCTGTTGGTAGAAACCCGTCTAATTTTTGGAAACAAACTTGAAGGGTTTGTCGCCAACTCATTCATCACATGAGACCAACAGATGTATCAAGGGGCTATAAAGGGCCCAACCTGACACATCATTTACAAATAATTCTTTAAACATTGATTCAATACAAGACAAATTTTCCTTTTCATTATCCGTATAGAGTGGAGTATACAGATTCATCAATATTTCAATAATTAAAATAACTTTCAAATAAACACCTTATATAAAATGGTATACGATTTAGACAGAAAACATATCCATAATATGAGATTATAGATATTTAATATAAATATAATTTCAAATTAAAAGTGATCTCAAATGGGCAGTAGGTACACCACATATTAATTCTTAGGTGCACAATACAAAGTTAGTCAAAACAAAATAGTAGTTGAGACAAAGTCCCTTATCACAATGTAATCGGTCGAATCATATGACCAGAACTTGATATCCATCAAATGAATAATTTATTAACTTGAAAATAAAGAGAATGGTACTATTATATATCAAATATTAGTACACATATACCAAATATAATAAATAATTGGCGAACAATGTAAATCTCACAGAAATGAGAGTGAGATGAGAAACCCCTTACCTTTTTCTCGAGTGTGTTTTTCGTTTGTTTTAAGGACCTGAATAATAAAATTTACGTTCATTAATTAATAAGTCCAGAACCCAAAATACATTTAATTTATTTATTATAACCTTATTAGGTTCATTCATGGACCTTTTTATGGGTTTAAGAGGTTCAATTTTCTTGTTTTGGAAGCATTATCTTCCTTGGTTTTCATGGTTCGTTTACTTGTTTTCATGAATGGAAGTTTATTTGAAATGTGCTTAAACATCCAAAATTTTAAATATATCTTATTAATGAAACTAAGGAGATATAAATGATCTTATAATGATTTTAGGTTATATACCATGAAGATGATTCATTAGTTTAATGTTTATTACAAATATTCATATTAACTTGGTCATTTTTTCATAATGAACTTGTTTTGTATAATTATTTTATATTAAGAGTTTGTAAGGATTATAGAATATTAATGATATGAAATTATTATATTATAATCTAGTTCAACCATTAAAATGGTCTCATGACCAATAATTAAGAATAAAGTGATGAACAAAACTCTGCCTTCCACAAAGGTTATAAATTGGAACCTCATGGACGTTGATTTCGTTTATAAAAACAAAAAGAGAGGGAGTAAGGGTATTTAGGACAATTCATCCATTAACATGATAAAATTCTAGTATATATATTATACTGGAGTTTATAATGGTCATTTTGATAGAGGATGTGGGTAGAGGAAAAAAAGAGATGAACTTGAAAATAAAAGAAAAGGTGAGAGATCCCTTATGAAAATTCGGCAGCCTAATGGCGTCACTTAATATTTCATAAAATGAAATGATGAAAGAAAAAGGGAATAAAAACATAGTAAAATCAAATTTACAGTAATAATAACACATAAAATCATACCCCAACATATGATAATGGAAAATCAATAAATAACATAAAAGAAGTGTCGACTAAAAGAAGAGAATGAATGATTCCCTTACCTTGTAGAGTAACTCCTAGATCTTGAAGTATGGGACATTAGGGGATTATAGAAACCTTGAGAGGACTCCTAAAGAGGAAAACCCACCAGATATTCGTGGATGAGTGATTTGTAATGAAGTAAAACGAATGGATGAGTGGGTATTTTTAGAAAAAGAGAGGTAGTTTTTCTAATAATTTCAAAGGGACACCTAATTAGTGTTTTTTTCCAAACCATGGGCTTGCCCTTGGAATTTTCCCATGGTTTTAGCCACTTGGGACACCTCATTTCATAAGATACTGTAAAAAAGTCAACCATCCCATTTTATTTAATTATTACATCATTATGATGTCATTATACTTCAATAAACTCAAAACTGTATTTTTACTATTCACAAAAAAATCTTGTATTTTAGAAAAATCCTAAAAATTCACGCTAACCATTTTCTGACATGTAGAATTAAAAAATGATCTCCATTTTTTGAAAATAATTTTCTATGTATTTTTAATTTTCTTTTTAAATATAATCATAGTTAATTCTAAAAATAACAATTTAAAGGTATAATTAGTTTTTTATTACATTGAAAAATTAATTAACCTCTCATTAACTTATTATCTTCAGAAAATAAAATATTATCATAATTTAATATTTATAAGGGTCATATTACTATTCATATAACTATTCATAAGGTTATGTTACTATTAATCAAAAAAATCAGGTTGGATCTATCATACTCCAAATGACTTACTGGTCACAACTCTAGATGACCATTTTTCGAAATTCAAAACATAGAAGTTTGAATTTTATGTTTAATGGATATGTTTTGACTATATCCTAAATAAAAAAGTGTTGTTTCAAAGGAACATGGAGATGTGTGAAATATAAAATATCTAATGATTACATTGTATTTAAGTTAAACAAACCATATAATGTTTGGGGTGCTACATTATTCCCTCCTTAGGAAATTATGTCCTCGAAATTTTATGTATAAAGCCCACCAAAAAGTTTTGGGTAGTTATTATTCATAACATCCTCAGGTTCCCATGTTGATTCCTCCATATTCTGGTTTCTCCAAAGAACCATTACTAGATGAGTTTTCCAATTTCTCAATACCTTCTCCCTTGTGTCATGAATCCCGATAGGCTTTCATAGTAGGAAAAATCAGGTTCCTGTTAACTTTATTCATATAAGAGTACATGTGTTGCGTCTGGAAAGTATTTCTTTAACAATGACCCATAGAACACATCATGGACACTAGAGAGGTTTATTCGCATCACTAGACGGTAGGCTACAACTCTGATTCTTTCCATAATTTCAAATGGTCTGATGTACATGGGGCTTAGTATTCCTCTCTTACTGAACTTTAAGACACCCTTCCATGAAGATACATTCAGAAATACATGATCTCCACCTTGGAATTCCAAATCATTTCTCCAGTTGTGAGCATAACTCTTCTGCCTAATTTGAGCTGCTTTAATATGGGTTTTATTTTCTTCACCTTTTTCAAGGTCTCTTCAATAAGTTTTGGGCCTATAAGTTTCCTCTCACCAACTTCGTCCCAACAAGTTGGAGTTCAACATCTTTTTCCATATAATTCTTTATATAGAGCCATTTGAATTGTAGAATGAAACTTATTATTGTAGGAAAATTCCACCAAAGACAAGTATTGATCCCACATACCTTGGAAGTCAAGAGAGAATGACCTCAGCATATCTTTTAGAGTTTAGATAGTATTTCTTGATAGTCCATCAGTTTGGGGGTGATAAGCCATACTCATATGAATCTTAGTATTCAAAGCCTTCTGGGGACATTTCCAGAAATTTGAGGTGAACCGGGGATCTTAATCAGATATAATTGATAGAGGTTCACCATGAAGTCTTACAACATCATTAATAAAAAGGCTTACCAAGCTCTCATGTGGAAAATCCTCTCTTATAAGAATGAAATGTGCTGATTTTTTGAGATGATCAACAATTACCCATATTACGTCATTTCTTCAAGGTTTCCTTGGTAGTCCATTGACAAAATCCATTGTAATGTTATCCCACTTCCACATAGGAATAGGTATAGGTTTCATCACTCCTTTGGGACGTGGTATCTCTTCCTTCACTAGTTGAAAATTCATATATATATTGACACATAGTCAGTAATTTCCTGCTTCATATTATCCCACCCAAAATATTCCATCAGATCTCTATACATCTTGGTGCAATCCGGGTGTAGAGGGAAATTTGATCTATGAGAATAGTCTAATAGTTCCCTTTTTATATCAGGTAATACTAGAACACATAACCTCGTTGCAAATTTCAGAAATCCTTCTTTATACACAAAGTCATCCAGTCTCTCATCATTGACAGCATTAATTTTCTTGTGTAGATTCTCATAATCAGATTGAGTGCTTTTTTATCTTCTATAATAAATATGGTTTAGAAATCATTTGAAATATTAAAGGTGTTTCCCTTTCTAAAACAATTCAAATATCCATATTTAGTAGATCCAAAAAATAGGATCTCTATCAATCCTCATTTAAGTCAGAAGTCCATGATCTTTCTTGCTTAATGCATATTCCACCTTATTCGCCTTTCCCGGGTGGTAGTGTATTGAAAAATCGTAGTCCTTGAGTAAATCAAGCCATATCTATTTCCACATGTTGAGATCTTTTTGTGAGAAGATGTATTTCAATCTCTTGTGGTCTGAATAAATATTGCATCTATCTCCGTAGAGGTAATGCCTCTAGATTTTCAGAGAAAATATTACTGCTTCTAACTCAAGATCATGAGTAGGATAATTTTTCTCCTGAGTCTTCAGATATCTAGACGCATAAGCAATAAATTTATCATTTTTCATAAGGACGCAACAGAGTCCATTACTTGATTCATCAATGTATATTACAAATCCACCACTTCCAGATGGATGAGTCAAAATTGGAGTATTGACCAATCATCTTCCCAATTCACCAAAGCATTCTCTACATTATTTTGTCCACACAAACTTAACTCCTTTACGTGTGGGCTTGGGTAGTGGGTTATCCAGTCAGGAAATGTTCTGAATGAAATTTTGATAGTAACCAACTAAGATAATAAAACTGTGTACCTTGGTTTTGTTGTTGACATGGGCCATTCATGGATTTCCATTGTCTTTGCAGGGTTAACTCGGATACCATCCTTAGTGACAATATGGCCTATAAAAACTGATTAACGCTAGAATTCTCACCAGCTAAACTTGCAATATAATTTAATTTTTCTATGTGTTCTCATAATAATCCAGAAGTGATTCTCATGTTCTTCAAAGCTTTTTTATTATACGAGGATATCATCGATGAATACCGTAACAATGTTATCAAGATAGTCCTTGAAAACTCTGTTCACTAAATCCATAATATCAGAGGGTTCATTTTTTAGTCCAAAAGGAATCATTGTAAACTTGTAATGCCCATACCTGCATTGAAATGCTGTCTTAGGCATATATTCCTTCCTCACACACACCTAATGATGTTCGGATCGAAGGTCAATCTTTGAAAAGTTTTGAGCTCCATGAAGTTGGTCAAATAAATCATTAATCCGGGGCAGAGGATGCATATTATTTATTGTAATATAATTGATTTCCTTGTAATCAATGCAAAGTCTCATGGATCGATATTTCATTTTGACAAAGAGGACAGTGGCTCCCCATTGAGAGACAAGAGGTAAAAAAATCCATTATCACTCAATTCCTCTAGTTTCTTCTTTAGCTATACTAATTCCATAGTGGCCATTCTATAGGGATTCTTTGATATAGATCTTGAACCATGAATTAAATCAATAAATAAATCAACTTCCCGCTCTGGAGGATGTTCAGGTAAATCCTACAGAAATGCATCAATGTACTCTTTCACTGTGTTCATATTTTCAATTTGAATATCTATTGCCTCACCCAAAGATACTGGTTTATGTTCCTCTCCATGTATTGAATTTAGTAGAGAAAATGGGGGTGGTTCATTATAACAACCAGGTGTCGAATTTTCTTCCCTAAAGACAAGGGATTCTACACCATTTTCAAAAATTGTAACTTTCTTCTTCTTAAAATAAATATTCACATCATAATTTGACAACCAATTCATACAACGAATTATATCAAAGTCAGCCATTGGTATGATGACATGGTTGTCAACTAATGCACATTTTGGTGTCTGTATAGGGACGAGTTGACATGCCTTTATTGCAATGATACATCCCAATAGAGTTTTGACTGATAACTCCTATATTAAATCAAATTGGAAATATCTAATTTTCATGGAAAATCGATAAGATATAAATAAATGGGATTATCCAGAATAAAATAAATTATTGGCTATGTGTGAGGAAATAATTAAAGTACCTCCCACCACAGCATTAGGAACTTCAATCTCCGCAGTTGTAATCGCATAAGCTCTCACTTGCTCTCTTGGACTTTTCTGAGTCAAGTTTCCCTGGTGCTTAGGACAAACATTTGAATAGTGTCCCATATATCTACAATTTTTGAATTTAAGATCATTTAATTGTTTCTTCCCCTTGCATTCATTAGATCGATGACCCTTTTCTCCACTGTTATAGCAGACTCCCATGTCTTTCATGCATTTCCCGAGTTGATTATTTTCATAGTTTTCACATAATGGGAAATCCTTTGTTCCCGCACTCTTATTTGGTGCTTCTCCTTTTCCTTTTTTATCAGAGTACTGCTTTATATCTTGGTTTCATTGGAAAATATTTCATCTAGAATCTTCCTTCTCTATTTTGATGGCACTCGATACAATTCTATCATATGATGAAATTGATTGAGAATCCAGTTCCCTTAGAAAACATGGCTTAAGAACTTCAAAGAAATGATCAATCTTGTCTGCTAAGTCACATATGTAATCTAAGGCATACCTGGCCAGCTTTGTGAAGGTAGCCTCATACTCTGCAACACTATGTTCTTCCCTTTGTTTCAATCCAAGGAATTTCCTCTTCATTTTAGTTCGTTTCTCACAAGGGAAATAATTTTCAAATAATATTTCCTTAAAATTCTTCCACTCTATATGTTATATTTCTTCTTCCTCAGTGGTATTTTGAATCAGGTACCACCCTCAATCAGCGTCTCCCTTGAGACAATATACTACCAGTACTACATTTTCATTTTTATTTCTTCTTAACGCCATGAATATCTTTTCATGGGACTTGATTTGTTGCTTAACGACCATTGGATTAGTATTCCTGCTGAAATATGGGGGATTATTCCACATGAAATGATCCAACAAATGTGCGGAATGGTTATTCGTTACAATGAGAGTATGTTGTCCCAATATGGTCATGATCTGATCTGCTTCAACAATGACCATGTTGACTTGCTCGGTGGGGAGATCCCAACATTTCCTATAAGTATTGATTCCCCTTCTTCCATTAGATGACATTTCTAAATAATGGCACAAAACTAGATTAGGGTATGAATCCTAATTTATAGTCTTATATTAACAAAAATTTTAGAATAGTTCAGGATCCTACGCATGGATAACCCCATAATCAGAAAAATGGTTTCTTTGAAGAATAATTTATATTTCAATCCTTCGTAATGTCTTGTAATGATAATATTAATTATCCTAAGAATATCCTCAGGGAGTGTGATATCCATGAGTGCAGAAGGCCCATTGTCGTGTACCATTTCCCATTCGACTCTATCTTAAAGTGGTGTTTTCAGGTTTTACCCTAGATACATCTATGCCAGACCCACATCTACCTACTCTTATCCATACAGGGATTTATTTCATGAAAGATCAATATAATCTATTCATTACCAAAATACTATGAGGTTCATGTAAGTTTATCCTCAAAGCCTAATGTTAGGGACTCTTCCCAAATATATGTTTTTTAAACTAGTTTCCAAGTTTTCTACTAATCTTCCATTGATACCTACTATAACACACCGACCCCACTAGACCAAAGTCAGTGCATTAATTGTTATATTGGCATGGTTAGAAGAAATGAAACTCTCAAAGGAATGATTAGTTTAGTAGTCTTGATGAAACTAGATACATAGATATAACTCAAATTACATTGTAAATGTTTAAAAAATACAATACATAAGAAGAACTAAAAACTGAATCCACTTGAACTCAATAAATGATCTCCTCTTGATCACCTGTTAGAAAGTGGAAAATGAAAGGGGTGAGCTCAAATGCTCAGTAAGGGGTAAATATTTTAGAAGCATGAATCGATAATAACTGAATCATAAACAAATATGGCATGGTATATAAATGAAAAAACACACGCCATTAAAAAACTGAGAAAAGGCATGCAGTCATAGTGAAAAACTCATGGATAGTAATGACTACAAATGAATAAAGAGAATTATTTCTCATTAAATGTCATGTATCAGAAACATGATACCATATTACTATTAAAACAGTTTAGTTCTGTGGATAGAAACCCGTCTTATTTTTTGAAACAAACTCGAAGGGTTTGTCGCCAAACGATTCATATCATGAGACCTAATGATGCATCGAGGGGATGTAGCAGGCCCTAACTACCACTACATTTCCAAGTCATTCTTTATACATTTATTCAATACAAGATCAATATTCATTTTAAATATTTTTATAGAGTATGGTATACAGATTCATCAATATTTCCATAATTAAAATAACATGCCGAATAAACATTGTATATAAATTGGTATATGGTTTAGAAAACAAACATATCCATGATATGAGATTGTGGATACTTAATATAAATATAATTTCAAATGAAAAGTGATCTCAAATGGGTAGTAGGTACACCACATAAGGATTATTAGGTACACAATACAAAGTTAGTCACATCAACGTAGTAGTTGAGACAAAGTCCCTTATCACAATGTAATCGGTCGAATCATATGACCAGAACTTTCTTAACATCAAATGAATCATTAATTAACATGAAAATAAAGGGAATAATTTTATTATATATCAAATTTCAGAACACATATACTAAATAAAATAAATAATTGGGGAAAAATGGAAATCTCACAGAAAAGAAAGTGAGATGAGAACCCCCTTATCTTTTTCTCGAGTGTGTTCTTTGATTATTTTAATGACCTGAATAATAGAATTTAGTTTCATTAATTTATAAATAAAGATCCTCCTATACATGTACTTGATTTAGTATAACCCTATTTGGTTCAGTAATGGACCTTTTTATCGGTTTAAGAGGTTCAATTTTCAGGTTTTGGAAGCATTATCATCCTTGTTTTTCATGGTTTGATTGCTTGTTTTCATTAATAGAAGTTTATTTGAAATGTGGCTTAACATCCATAATTGTTAATATATCTTATTAATGACATTATGGAAATATAAATGATCTTTTAATGATTTTGGGTTTTATACCATGATGATGAATCATTAGTTTATATTTTATTACAAATATTCAGATTAACTTGGTTGTTTGTTCATAATGAACTTGTTTTGTATTATTATTTTATATTATGAGTCTATATGGATTTCAGAAAATTAATGAGATGGCATACTTATATTCATATTTGGTTAAACCATTAAAGTGGTATAATGACCAATAATTAAGAATAAAGTGATGAATGAAACTCCACTGTAAATTAAGGTTATAAATTGGAACCTCATGGACATTGATTTTGTTTATAAAAATAAAAATGGATTGTTGACGCTCCTTTTTCGTCACATTGTCTAAAAAGAATGGAAAGTGATAATTACGTAGCACAAATGGATTTATCCTTTGAAGAAAACATCAAAAATCAACAAAGGCATGAACAAGGCATCAAAAGTAGATGTACCGCGCAAGTCCCATCAATGTCGGGCAAGTCCACTTGCACGACGCACAATGGAAGCGCAAGTGACTTGCGCACCCTAAGTGATAACCACTCGGGGTCTTCTCCTGCCTATAAATAGACCCTGTGGGCCCCCCATTTAAAGTGTAATTTTTCCAGAAACTCATATTTAATCTCTCGACGCCCTAGTCTCTTTTCAAAGCTTACGAAACACTTCTAAGGTAATTTCATACCTAGAACGGAAGATCTAAAGAGGGGGTGGAAGGCCTAAGTGTTGAAAATCATCAACACTTGCGCGCCTGAGTGGCCAAACCTTAAGGGAAATGGCCACACTTGCGCGCAGCCTTACTCCTTCAATAGAACTTGCGCGCCTCTCTTCTGGAAGAACCTCAAGAGGATTTTAAAGGCCTTAACCAAGATTCACTCAAGTATTACCCTTCTGGTTGAACACCGCGCAAGTACTCAACATGTCGCGCAGGTATACGTGCGCGACCAAGACTTGCACGCCCACACAGTACCTGCGCGTCTACTAGGACATGCACGCCCCTCCCTTTTTGGGTTCCCTTCTTGCCCATTTCTCCCCACTTAATCCATTACACCTCTCCTATTCAAGATTTTGTCTTCAAGACACCCTTTAAAGCCATTTATTGCATGATTTCTTGATTTGAATTCCTTATCTGAAAGGAATTATGTGGAATATCTCTCAAAACATAGTGATTTACACTTCTTTATGTCACTAAAGATTGAGATTTCATTCATTCAACCTCATCCTTTAAGATGAGAGAATCCAAACCTGGGATTCCTTTTCAGGAATAAGTCCTAGTCATAATTTCTTTAACCTGGTCTTCCTTTTTAGGAGTAAGCCCCAGCCGTAATTACCTTAAACCTGGGATTCCTTTTCAAGAGTAAGCCCCAAGTCCCTTAATTCTTCATGTCTCTTAACCTGGGCCTCTTTATTAAGAGTAAACCCCAGTCTTGATTTCTCTTAACCAAATCATAATTTTCCCTTGATCTGGGATTCCTTCTCAAGAGTAAAACCCAATCATCAATCCTCTCCTAATTTTGGGCCTCCTTTACAGGATTAAGTCCCAAGTTAGAGTATTCAAATCTCCATGAAGCACATATATACATTTATGGACCCTGCTCCTGGATCTCTTCCCAGATGTAAATCCTTATCTTCATCTATTTTGGGCAGTCGCACATACGTAATCCCCACATCATTTCTTATGATTGCATCTTTCATGGAATAATTGTCTATTTTTTACCAATACCTCCTGTTTCTCACAACGAGTATGACTCACGTGATCTTAGAGGGTAAAAGTAATTATGAAATCCTTTTTTGAGCCATCAATCATAAACATCATACTCCATTACTTGAACTACGTGGGTTCTGATTCATTTTCTAAACAAAAGGTTACGTAGGTAGCCCATCTGCGGGTTTGATCCCAATTCTAAAATAATACATGTCCATCTGAATGAAAATAAACTTCAAGTGCCCCACTAAGTGGCTTTAAAACCATCATGGTCATCATAATGACCAAGATACTTCTATATAAATGTGTTAAAGGATACCATTGACCTAGAATATCTAATAAATACAGACGATTTTCTATCGATGAAGAACCTCGAACACATATAAAAGATTCTCTAAATTTCCAACATATTTGATCATTGATTGTCAGATCTAAATGAGAAGCTCATTTCATACTTGGTAATGTAATAAGGATTCACGAACATAACTTAAATCTATAAAGAGAGTCCCAGAAAAGACAATAATTCCCCTCAAAAAGGTGTGATGAGTCCGACCTCCCATCCTCTTGACAAATGCAAATTCCTAAGCCTCATTAGTCTACAAACTAATGGGTGCCTACCTTTGGAAAGTATGTCCAAATGGCTG
The DNA here is from genome assembly GCA_963277665.1 of Viscum album. Lineage (NCBI taxonomy): Eukaryota > Viridiplantae > Streptophyta > Magnoliopsida > Santalales > Viscaceae > Viscum > Viscum album. The sequence goes on along the minus strand of OY728134.1, from coordinate 1,389,952,737 downwards.
TGGGACCATTGGATGCTTATGGTTCTACGAACAAACCCGTTAGAAACTGATCAGAACGTTTTAATCTTCAATCAAGAAGGTAATCCCCGAATTCTGAGGGAAGAAAAAATGGTGAACCCAACGTGAATCCTTAACCAAGTTAAAATGATGTTTTACCTATTTTTAGGCCCCTATTTAAAACTCAACAAGAGGGCCAACAAAAAAACAATCATTGACATATGTGCTCATCCAAAAGATGCAGTATATGAATTTATCTTGATTACGTCTATTATATCAAACATGCACTCTTTTCCAAGATCTTCTGCATTTCCATAATGGCTGCTCTCGAATTCACACCTCTGAATACTACTGCTGCAAATGCCACTGCTTCTACTCCTTCTGGATCGGAGTCCGCTATACGGACGATATCACCTACTCAGCATCTTCAACGCTGGGTATCAAACGCACTGGTTAAGGAGTACCATCAACACAGTACCATCCCAACTTTGGATGCTACTCAAAAAGCCCCCCAAGTTAACAACTCACACTGGTCATCCAAACAACGACGACCAGTGATCAAGAAGAAGGAGGTGCTGACTACCGTCTCCAATAGTTTTAGGTCATTATCCCAGGAACGCAATCACCATCCACTCCCTTATTCTGGGGAGGTGAATGAGCAGGTACCACAGGGCCTTAATTCAAGAAGACAGCAGTCCTTCCCAAGGACTCCCACCAACAATCACCGCCAGACATGTGCGGAAGTGCACCCTCAACATGATGAGGGTACCGACTCCAGGCGTTCGGCTTAGGTTCCTCAAACCCGAGCAAGCAAGACGAACCACCAGATGTGGAATCCAGTCAACAGTGAGTAGGTTCTCATCTATGCCATCTCCAGAGAATTCCACCAACCTAACATGGTGGAAAGAAACGAGCAGGCACATACACCTATTCGTTTTAATTCCGATGTCCAGCAAACTCGTCCGGCAGCATCACGCAAATCCTGCCCGGCAATTCGGGCAGAGTACTATAGGCAGGAACATACACCTGTTTATACATCATCAGTTAGTCAGCAGGCTCGTCTGACTACATATGATGGAGCTCATCAACCACTTTTGGCGAAAGGCAATCAGCAGGCACATACACCTGCTAGTATTAATCAATCCCACCAATAGTCTCTCTTGGTAGCACACGGAGAGTTCAGTCAGAAAGCTCCGGCAACAAACAAGAGGCAAACTCAACTCTCTGCTCCCACACTTGAGTACTGTCAGGATTCACTGACAGGAAAAGGAGTAAAAGAGCAGGCACATACACCTACTCCAAGCACGGAATGGACGTATATCCCCATTCTGACAGCTGAAGTCACCAAGCATATTTTATCAATTGTGAAAGAGAAGAAGAAAATTCTTACCCATATTCTGGATGATTTCTAGGATATTATAATAGCTTTAGCAGCATCTTAAGGAATGACACATAAATCTATCCCTACTAGTGGATTGACACATCAACAATTCACTCTAGAACAGACACACACATATGTTCCAGTCCAAGAGGGTTGTGGGGCATAATCCCCCATATCATACGGACCACCAAGTCAGACACATACACCTGATTTGATTGGAGATCGTCAGCCTAAGCTGGCCATTTTTCCTGATCAAGCACATACACCTCCTCAGAGCAGCCACTTTCGTCAACAAGTGGTTTCCAAAGCGAGTAAGAAGGCATCTAAGAAAAAGACCCGCCCAGCACAGTCAGGAGATCAAGAGAAAATCTGTAACAAGGCCTTGCGTGATGCTAGAGTTCTTGAAGCCCTCGGACAGTTGTCTGTTGGACTTCAAGATTCTACTCACTCGTTTCCCAATAGTAGGAACATTAATTCTGAAGTTCTTCAATAGAAAATTCCTCATTAAGGCTTGCTTCATGAAAATTCAGTTGATCTTGAAGTTTCATCTTCAGATGAGAGCGATAGGAACCCTTTGTGTGGTCAGAATACTAAGGAACAAGAGATCTCATCTTTTGTTGTAACCCACCATGGTGGTCCTCCCCATGATGATGAATTTCGTTGCGAAAGTCCTCTCCGCATTAGTGATGCACATTGCACGCAAAATGATCCTGTGGAAAATGAAGTGCCGAGAAAGCCCTCTTATCCTAAGGCACTTGAAAATGTGAAACCAATCATGTCTGATGCTTCATCACTAGCAGGTGAAATACTTTCTCAATCAGAAGATAGGCCAAGGTGTAGGTCATTCTCCAAACCACCCCTATGTCATGGATCTTCTAGTTTCAATAATTTCTCTACCAATCTTTTTGAATCCGATGAAGCAACAAGGAAACACCAACTCTGGTCAAAACAGGTAGAAGGATCATCATTTAATGAAAAAGAGGAAATGCTGAACATGAGAAAACAACTGGAAAAAGGTGAAGTACCAGTCATGTTTTGGCCTCTGGCTGACTCTGAGTATGACATTCCAAATATATTGACGGAAGATGAAATCCATGATATTCGTCTCGACATATGGAAAACTCGTTGTCAATTGAAGAAGTAGGTATTATATTATGATGAATATGATAATCATCTTAAGATAATAGAAGGGTTAAAACGTCGAATTGATTTGGCTTCTCTATCATTCTCTCGATATTCGAAGGCTGAAAAGCAGTAGAGATCCCTCAACGTTCATGCCTTGGCGCACTAAGAAGATTGCGTCAGTTAATTGCCAATGTCCCATCTGGTATTCATGTCAGAGGCTGGGGTGTTCATGGAGAACTACATTTCATAGAGCTCTCCAGTCAGCAAAGCCCTCCAAAAAAGGTCTCATGCAATTTTATTTCCCATGGCCGGCCACTGTGAATGGGCTTTATTCGTAATCAAAAGATTGCTCAAGAATATGATTCATCTAGTTCCTCTCAAAATCAAGCATACAGAGAACAAGTTGTTGAATTACTCCTGCATCAAGAAAACGATAATATTGATCAAGCGTCTCATATGGAGAAAGCACATCATCAAGTGACAGAAGTGTTGGAAATCATCCAACGGTCTTGTGAACCAGGTGATAAAAGTGGATACAGGTTGATGCATCCACCTAATTTCTGGACTAAGGTTCGCAAGATCAAGAGAGCTTTTAATAAAGTCTCAGACATAGCATGTCAAGGGCCACCCCCACTTTCCAGACTAGGGAATCTTTTAATCCAACCCTCAGAATCACCAAATATTATTCGAGGAGTTGAGTGAGAACAGCATGAATAGCCCCATTCCACTGGACTGGGGACTTTTTAAAATCATCAATCCCATCCTCAGAGAATGTCGTTCTTTTCTCGATTGGGGAAAAATCCTCAAGAGGAACGAAGAGCCAAATTATCAGGAGATTCCCTCCAAATTATGGCTCATCAAGAAGTTCCTAAGGGATTGAATGAACAAAAGGAAATTTCTCATCAAAGACATGGAGGAAGAAAACATCACAGAAATGCTGATAGAAGGGATGTGATGCGTTATGCATCAATCAATGTCATCAATGCCGTTATTGCTGATCCACCAGATGAGGCTCGCTCAGGGGACTCAGATGATGAGGTTCCTGCTCAAGATGATGTACGCACCGATACAAATGAAGAAGGTGTGCGTACACGAAGTCAAAGGATTACTCAGAACTTAGGTAATCCTTCGAGTAACCCACTTCCCCCTCTCCGAAAAGGATCCAACAAAGGGAATGTAATGAATCAGGTTACATATCCTTCCTCTAGAGAAGGCCAATCACTCTCACTAGAGAAATTGTTTGCACAACAAAAGGATGAAATGAAATAATTAAGGAGGATGAATACAGAACTACTTTAGAGTAGTCTTCTTATGAAGTGTGCTGGAGTCAGTCAGCCAAAGGAATTTGTTGTAGCTACTGAGATGGGTCAGGAATATCCTCCTCTATCAGTACACCCTCATAGGTCTAATCCTATGGGTCAAGTGAAACAACAGTTGACAGTGCTACCATTGGTTGGAGCACCAACCACCACATCTGTCCATGCTCCAGTCATTGCACCTACCCAAGAACAAGTTCAACCGGATGTTTCTCAAAAGTTAATAACTACTATTGAGTCATTAAAAGCTCGGTTAGAAACTATGGAAGGGAAACTTGCAGAAGTTCAACCATAAAAAAAAGATTACCCTGAATGGGTAGATTCAATATCTCCTCCATCCAGTTTTGGAAACCCTGTATTCCCTACTTTCAATGGATCAGGTGACCCTGAACAATAATTGACGCATTACGTGTCTTGTTGTGATCCTATGATGGGAAGTCCAGAGCAGCAAGAAGTAGTGAAACTCAGATTCTTTGTGCGAACATTGCAAGGACTAGCTTTTGTCTGGTATAAAAGCTTGCAATCCTGGTCAATTACTGGATGGGAGGATCTTTGCCAAAAATTCCTTCTTCAGTTCAGCTCAACTTTTCCAATGACGACAGTTTTCAATATTACAAACTATAAGCAAAGGGAGAATGAAAGATTCCATGAATTCATTGCTCCCTGGAAGGGATTAACATATTATCTGAGCATAGAACTCCCTCAAGAGGAACTATTGCCAATCTTTGTGGAAAATCTGCGTGACGAATTACGCACGCTGTTGATTCCTATGAAACACAGAGGAGGGTTTCGAGAACTTACTTCAACCACTCAGCATATTGAAGATTCCCTTATATAGGCTGAGGATAAATCTCTTGTAATTCAATCAGCTCCAGGAAGGAGAATCGGTAAAGCAGAAACTGCTGCAATTATGCTTAAACAAGTGCATGTACCTTTTTCAACTTCAAAACCTTCATCTTCTCGAAGGGATCCACCTCCTGGGCGCCAAAAACAAATCTCGTTTCTTCCAGATGATCAAAGAGATCAAATACATAAACAATTTGAGGATTTTAAGAGAAAAACATACTCTTTCCAAAATGAACAAGTTCCCGGTTATTTCATTTCGTCTCTGGAAAACAATTTGGTTCAATTACCAATGCCCAAGAGGCCAAACAAGAAAAGAGATGAAGACCGTCCAAATTATTTCCCTTTTCATCAAATTTTGGGGCATCCCATCCAGGAGTGTTTTGTCTTCAAAGAAATCCTGCAAAAGATGGTCGACTCGGGACAAGTCAAACTGAAAGGTTCTTCTCCTCCGGTAGCATGTGTTACTGCTACAGTTCTAGAGGAGGAAGGTGAATGGAAAAAAGTAAAATGAAAAAATAAAGAGAAGTATGATGATTGGATGGTCATAAAGACAATCAATCGAACTCATGCTATTTTGCAAACACAATTAAAGAAACCAATTGTGTCTTCTGCCATGAATGTTGCGGAAAAACCCTCTTCGTCAGAAGGAAAGTACTCAAAGGAGCGGCATGATTCAAAGAAAGAAAAATAATCAGAATAAGATGAGAATGTGTCAAAGACTAAGTTGTCTTTTACTATGGCACACTTCATGCCATCCACTTCAACTCCACGGGCACCGCCCCACCAAACGACATAGCCTAAACATGCTAATCAGGCAGAGTCTTCATCAGACGAAGAGTTAATCTTCGGTTCTGTTAATATGATTCAATTAGCAGATCCATATGCCAGTCGCAGTTTGAATTTTGATGAGCCTGAATTCCCTGTATCAAACAAGGGAATTAGAGGTGGTTCCAAAGGTTCAAGATATAGGGGAAGACGTGGATATTTTTGAAGCCACTACCCCAATTCTACCCCTGCTAGAACTGTGTATGCAGCAGAAACTCGTGGTAGAGCCCTTCAGCGAGCTCAGTAAGAACAAGCATGTTCTTCTACCCATATCCAATTCAGTCCTGGCACAGTTATTTTGGAAGACCGATTGAAGGTTCCATCTTCTTCCTCTCAGCAAGTAAATGGATATAATCGCTCTAATCTTCCAAAACCAAGGATGTTTCCAACTCCTATCCCAATACAAGATGCATCAACATTCAAAGAATCTGCTTCCAAGGTACCTTCTAAACCACATATTCCTGTTGGGAAACGCAGACCTCTAGATCAAAAGTATGATGTATTGAAACACTTGGCCCAAGTACCAGCCATGTTATCAATTCTGGATGCTTTGAATCTATCAAAAGATCTTCGAGAAGCACTCATCGAGGCTTTGTCAAGTCCTCAGGAGTTTGAAACTGAAATTGTTGCAGATGAAGTCTATCACATAGAAAATAATCCTGCAGAATGCCATGAAATAATATATTTTACTGATAAAGATGAATATTATGTTGTTCTTGGGCATATTAGGCCTTTGTAATTATCTGGAAAGGTCAATGGTATAAATGTCCGAAGAGTATTCATTGACAATGGTTCAGGAGTCAACTCATGCCCATTCGTACATTTCGTCGATTGGGCCTCACAGAATCTGATTTATCTCCTTCTACCATGATGTTACAAGGATATGATAAAAATGAAAAAGAAACATTGGGAGAAGTTACACTCAAACTCATTTTGGAGATCTTGTATCGAATTTGGATTTCATGATTGTTGATCAAGACTCAGCTTTCAACATCTTGCTTGGAAGACCATGGCTACATCAGTATGCGACTATCCCTTCATCATACCATCAATGTCTCAAATACTGTTTTGATAGTCAAGTTGGAACATTGTATTTTGATAAGGCCCCATTCATGAAATTTGAGTCTCAATGCATTGAGGAGGAATTCTATCACATGAAGGGAAGAGAGAAATCAATAACAAAAAAAACTACCAAAGTTAATGCTCCATATGGTTTGGAGAAGATTCCAGTAAATCCAGTTACACATGTGAGTACAGATTATGTGTTGCCTAATAGTAAAATTCTCAAGGTATACTCAAATCAAAATACTCATATGGAATGATCCATAATGTCAATTACGGCAATCGAGCTAGACAACATGGGAGAAATTGGTAACCCACCAAGCAGTAATGAAAGAACAAATGGTGACGTCATCATTTCATCAGCTGAAATCCAACAAGTCTATACATCACTAATTAGTCCAGAAGTAGTTATAGCATCATCAGGGGTGAACAATGATGTCAATTCTCAATCCATCATCTCCTCTTTGTTACCCAAAGAAGACCCTTCATCATCAATCGTGTCGAAAATGGAAGCTTCCTCTTCAAAATGTGAAAATTTTGACATCTCTTCTGATCATGAATATTATACTTTTTCATCTACTATGCAAGTAGAAACGGAAGAAATAACATGTGATGAAGAAGAAGAGGAAGATCTTAGAGATGATCTTCCAACATTTGAAGAGGGTTTCTCTACCACTGGTGATGAACTCAGAGAAATAAATCTGGGTACAAAGGAAGATCCACGCCCCACTTAAATCAGTGCGGCCATGACCCTTGAAGAGAAAGAGATGTATATTTCTTTTCTAAAAAGAAATAGAGATATTTTTTATGGAACTATACAGAAATGACTGGGTGTGATCCTGTTGTTACTAATCATCATTTGGGTTTACCAGAAGAACATCGAGGATTTAAGCAAGTCGCGAGAAGAACACACCCAAATTATGCTTCTAAAATTGAAGCTGAAGTGGATAAGCTTATCAAAGCTAACTTCATCAGAGAAGTTCAGTATCCCAATTGGTTGGCTAATATTGTCCCTGTAAAGAAGAAGAATGGACAAATTAGATTTTGCATCGATTTCAGAGATCTTAATCGGCACTGTCCTAAGGATGATTTCCCAGTTCTGATTACAATACTTTTAATTGATGTAAATGCTGGCTATGAAGCACTTTCTTTAATGGATGGATATTCTGGATATAATCAGATCCAAATGGCCCCAGAATATGAGGAATCCACAACTTTTAGAGCACCTCAGGGTGTGTTTTGTTACCGGGTAATTCCCTTTGGCATAAAGAATGCAGGTGCAACATATCAGCACGCCATGCATCGTATCGTCAAACCCTTCTTAGGGAAGTTTGTTTAATGTTATGTATAATATTTGGTGGTTAAATCCAAACAACGTTCTACTCACTTGGCTGATTTTGAAGTCATATTCTGCAATTTTCGACAACATAATTTGAAGATGAACCCCTTAAAATGTGATTTTGGGGTAACCTCAGGAAAATATATTGGCTTTTCTATACGCCATCATGGTATTGAAGTTGATCCTTAGAAGACCAAGTCAATCCTTGATATGTCACCTCCTCAAAATTTGAATGAATTAAGAGGACTTCAAGGGCACTTAGCCTATATTTGGCGTTTCATCGCTAATTTGGCAAGAAAAAGTTTACCCTTTACCAAATTGATGAAGAAGGGAGTCACTTACTAGTCGACTGAAGAATGTAAAGAAGCATTCGATATTCTAAAGAAATACCTCTTGAGTTCACCGATACTCATGCCACCTATTGAAGGAAGACCATTTATCCTCTACGTGACAGCTCTAGAGTGATCATTGGGTGCCTTTCTTGCTCAAAAGAATGATGCTGGGAATGAAAACAGCTTCTACTATCTCAGTCGAACTATGCATGAAGTAGAAACCCGATATTCATGTATTGAGAAGTGTTGCCTGGCATTAATCTTTGCAGTTCAGAAGTTGAGACACTACCTGCAACATCACGAGGTCCAATTGGTATCTCGCAATAACCCTCTCAAATTCATACTTAGTCATCCAATGATTACAGGACATCTAGCATTGTGGGCAGTTATTTTACAGCAATTCAACATTCAGTATGTGTCTCAAAAGGCAATAAAGGGCCAAGCTCTGGCTGATTTCCTGGATGAACACCCTTCAATGGAAGACACATCTTCAGATATTGAACTCCTGGATGATGATGTCTTATCTATTCAAGAAAGTACTCAAGCATGGGAAATGTATTTTGATGGTGCTTCTAGATGTCCAACAGGGATGAAAATGGAAAAAAACTAACATCAACAAAGTTGGCTTAGGAATTATTCTCATTTCTCTAGAAAAGGTAGTGTTACCATATTCCTTCTTATTGTGGGAAGGTGGTACCAATAATGTATTCGAATACCAAGCTCTTATCGTAGGCTTGGTGTTAGCACTTCAAGTACAAGTGAATCACTTAAAGGTGAGAGGTGATTCAGACCTGGTAATCAAACAAGTCAATGGGGATTATGCCATCAGAAAAGAAGAACTAATCCCTTTGTATGATTATGTCAGAGAGTTAATGGAGGAATTCCCTTCAGAACCGACATTTTCTTATGTCCCAAGATCACAAAATGCTCAAGCTGATGCATTGGATAATATAGCTACAGCTCTAGCTGATCCAAATCGGGATGAGACAACCATCAGTATTGCGCACCGTCGTGCAATTTCACCTTATATTCGAATCAGAATAGAGGAAATTAATGAAATTAGTCTCATTGCTGAACCGAATGTTCATACTATAGGATGTATGTGACCTATAAGGGAGTACCTTCAAAATGGAACACTTCCACCTGATAGAGCCGAGAAAGAACAAATTCGGCAACGTGTGGTCAATTTTACTCTTTATGATAACCCAAATCACCTAGAGAAAATTCTCTACAAACGTGGTTTTGATGGAGTTATCTTCAGATGCATTGATGGTGAATAGAAAATGGTTGACATGAAATATGTGCATGCAAGATTCTGTGGTGCCCACCAGTCTAGACATAGATTGTCTGATCAAATTCAAAAGCTTGGATACTTTTGGCCTTCAATGACACGAGATTGTGTTGATTTCACAAAGAAGTGTCATTCATGCCAAGTACATTCAAAATTCATTCATCAACCTCCAGAGATTCTTCATACAGCTAAATACTCGTGGCCATTTGTCACATGGGGAATGGATGTGGTGGGACCTTACCCTTCAGCTACGGCCAATCAGTTAAAGTACATTCATACTGCTACTGACTTTTTTTCCAAATGGGAAGAGGCAATACCTCTCAAGGAAGTCAGTTCTAAATGCGTTGTTAGCTTCATCATGTCTAACATCATTTCCAGATTTGGTGTCCCTCAGACCATATTGATGGACAATGGCACCAACTTCTGTTCATCCGAGGTAAATAAATTGTATCAAGAATACAACATCAAATCCCACCATTCATCTCGGTATCATGCAGTGGCCAAACACCAGATAGAATCCTTCAACAAGACTATTTCAAATATACTGAAAAAGACGGTGGGTAAAGATAAGAATTCATGGCCTAACAAACTCTTTCATGCTTTATGGGCTTATCGGACTACCACCCGCACTACAATGCGATCAACTCCATATTCATTGGTATATGGAATGGAAGAAGTCTTTCCAATTGATGTTCAATTACCCTCTCTCAGAGTAGCCATTTGCGATCAGTAATTTATAGATGATCAATGTCAAAAGCGATTGAGTGAATTGGAACGGTTAGATGAGAAAGGATTGTGCACTTTTCACCATTTGGAAGTCTATCTGAATCGAATAGCACGAGATTTTAACAAAAAAGCTCATCTTCGTTCATTTATATAGGGAGAATTGGTATTAGTTCTCCGAAATCTAATGATACTAGGAAAGAAACCTCCCAAGCTTGAGCCAAAATGGGAAGGACCTTGTTCAATTCATAGGGTATACTTCAATGGAGCTTATTCATTAATATCGATGAATGGAGAACTCATCACTACTCCAACCAATGCCAGATTTTTTAAGAAGTATTTTGTATAAACTGCAAAGTACCCCTTCATTGTCCTTGATATATGACGTTAAACTATACAGCAATGGTCCAGTATGACCTTAAACTGCAACTTAGTCCAACATGACGTTAAACTGTGTCTCCAAAATGGTCCAGTATGACCTTAAACTGCACCATGGTCCGGAATGAACTTAAACTACACCACCGTCCAGCAAGACGTTAAACTTCACCATCAATGGTCCATACATATGACCTTAAACTATTTGTAGTTTCATCCCACACGAAATTAAACTATGGGAAAAAGTACCTAATTTTTCCTCACTGCATGACATTAAACTGCAAGTCCCCCTTCCATCCAACATGACGTTAAACTATGAAAATTTCATAATCTGTACAGCATGACATTAAACTGTTTCCCCTTAATTGTCCTTGCTATATGACGTTAAACTATACAGCGATGGTCCATACATATGACCTTAAACTATTTGTATTCCTTTCGTCTCACCTGATTTTAAACTGTAACATCTTAACTACATGACGCTAAACTGTACAGAAGTCCCTTATGTCCAGCATGACATTAAAATGCACCATTCACAGTCTATGCATATGACCCTAAACTATTCTCACTTCCATCCAACATGACGTTAAACTATATTGTCCCCATCGTCAGAACTACATGACGCTAAACTGTACAAAAAATCATTTTGTATGTCCTACATGACATTAAACTGTGCATTGTTAGGGTTGTTTCTACCTCTTGTTTCTCACACCGAGTATGACTCACGTGAGCTTAGAGAAAATCTCAACCATAACACTCTCTCTGGGATATTAACAATGTGTAAGTCGCAACAACATCATTTTTTAGGTCGTTGTCCTCTAGAACAACTTGATTATTAACTCATTCTTTAATTGAACTACGCGGACTTTGATCCTTGCCTTCCAGGATGGGTACGTAGGCAACCTCCCAAGGTTCAATCCCAAAATAAATCTCTTCACATCGGTTCACCTCTATCTCATACAATTTTGATTCGTGATACCACTCTTAGAATCTATATCTTTACATTTGATTCACTTTCGCCCTTGTTATACGACGTTAAACTATACAACACTTGTGTCTAGTATGACAATAAACTACAATATTCTTTTATATCCTCACTTGAGAGGGAACCATTATTTACATTGATATTTCAATCATGTTTCATTTCAAAAGACTACGTGCATACATGGAAATGCCTAAACCTTTTATCTTGTGTTAAACCATCATTGTACTAAAGTCCCCTTTCACCCTTCACATGTTCGAACAAAATTTGTACAGATGGTATTTCTAGAACTACGTGGGCTTGATTCCCATCCTTATGGGATACGTAGGAACGTTTGAGTGTCCCTCGAATCCAGCCCCAAGCCTTTTCGGCCTAACCCAAAATTTCACTTTCATTCCATTGGCTGAAAAGACCCCATGAAAACACACACTGTATATTCATTATTATGGTCTGAGCTCTATGACCCTAAACTAAGATCTCTCATACTTTCGTCCTGCACGATGTTAAACTGTATTTCAAGAACTACGTATGGATTGATTTCTATCCTTAAGGGATACGTAGTGAAGTCCAAAATTTCAATTCAGGACCAAGCCGCAACATGATTATGGTTAGCATTGATCTGTGTATCTTTATATACATTGGAAAATACCCATCTTTATGTGTCATAATCATAACCTTAAATATTTTCAGATCTTCATAACCCTTTTCATGACTTTTAGTCACAAAAATGTCAAACTTCTGAGAATTCTTTTTCCTGAATATGCAGCACGTGCCCATAGGCGGCCTTGCATAAACAGTATACCTAACAGACTTGTCAGCCAAAAGATACTATTATTTGAATATGCCTCCAATGCCCTTAGGTGGCCCTACATAATTCAACCCCCTAAGGGGTTTTTCGGATAGTGGATACTTCATTCTTGTTAAGAATGCCTCTTTTGTCCTTATTAGTCTTAAATGACGGTATGTAGGGATCCGCAAAAATAGCCATCTTTAACATATTTGTCCCATGTCCTTTTTCATGATCTAAAAGAATTTAAGTCTATGGTTTATATTCTCCTTCCCTACGCTTGGGTCAGACCTTCGTAGAAGAAATATCCATCCAGTTATTCGATAATATTGTTTGGAAATATCTTCTCCATATTCAAGTACCTCTTTCCATATAGAAAACTCTATACTTTAGAAGATTTGAATCTCCATAAACTTTCACTGGCTTTTTTAGCACTAGGAAAGTAAATTTCTGAGAATTCGTTTTCCTTACTTTGCAGCACGTGCCCATAGGCGGCCTTGCATAAACAGTCTACATAACATACTTGTTAGCGAAAAGATAATATTTTATTTAACTATGCAGCCAGTGCCCTTAGGTGGCCCTGCACAATTCAACCCCCTAACGGGTTTGTAAAATAATGGTAACTTCATTCATGGAAACTACTTCTTCTAATGCCTTTTAGATCCTTTTCATGTCATTTCTCAGATTCAAATATTCCTAAGCCATAGCTTACATATTTTCCCTCATACTTGAGTATGGTAATATATTTTCAGATTAATTTTCAAGGAATTGATTCAATTATAGTCCCTTTTAGTCAAAGCTATTTCGACCTTAAACATTAGCCTTTTTATGTCCGACGTGCATGACTTTAAACTTCCAACACAAGACAAAGGAACTCTGAATAAAAGTCAAGTTCAAGCTCACTAAATATACATTTTGTATGATTTAGGTAATATTGAGAATTTAAAATATTCAATGTTTGTAGAGTTATTTATAATAATCCTAGTAAAAATCAAACTATGCTTACTAGGCCCATTGTCCTAAGTAAATTTAAAGCAGGTAGTAAAAGAGAATGCAGGTACAAATGATTGAAGATGAAAGTGTTTTTAATTGATACACAAGAGATAGACGGACGTCCAAAGACTAGAGTCTCTTCCCTTTTTTAAGAATTACAAGAGGCTTTTAACACAACTCTTCATTTTATTTACAGAATCCCGAGCTTCATCAGCAACCACCTGGAATTCATTCATTCAACTGGACACAATAAGAGATGTAGTAATAACAGCTCTTCTTGGAACAATTATAATGGGATGTAAATGAGTTTGGTTTGAGAAAAATTCTCTGTGGATCAAATAGTGACTCTGTTTCTATCCAAGAGACTTGGAAGATGGATAAATGGATTTGAGAATGGAGCATTGGAAGTAATGAACCATTTGGAGAGAGTAATCTTTTCAAATATTACCCTAATTCCATGTTTGTCTTCTCTCCACCAACCAACAGTGGAAAGCATTTCATCCCATGGGTTTTCCATTTTCATATCTACAAGGAAATGGCATGGAAGGAGAATTTGAAAGTTCACACCATTGTTGTTGCTCTTAATGCACAGCATAACAGGAATAGAGGAGTAGTAGTGCAGCTGCATTTCAGGCGTGTAGTTATTTACATTTAGAACATTGACTCCTTGCAGATGACCACAACCATACAAGGACAAGTAGATGCTCTATGGGAAATTAAGATGATATTTCTTCAAGTACTTATCCAAATCAGGGAGAGTGTTGTCGCAGATATCATAGTAATGGTGACCAATGATGTTCATCATATCATCAATCCTCTTGCTAGCCAGTTCATCAGCCGTTCCAATTCTCCTAAGAGACATTGATTCTGCATAAGAGTTGAATAAATTAACTCTTAAATGGGTTTATTTTTCATAAAATTTATGATAGAGTTCGAAAAAATGGAAAAGGAATTAAGGAGGACAGGTCTAAACTTGGCGCGCAAGTGTTCGTGTGATGCACTAGTATTTGACGCGCATGTCGAAATACCTATACAGTAGCACGACAGCAAAGAAACATTGGAAAATAGAGAAACATGTGCGGCTAAAGTGACCTGCACGGCGAGAGCTCAATGGTTTTGAAGTCCAGAAATCCGGATGCTTTGTACAGAAGTGAGGCCCTCTATTTATAGACGCGGCCAGAACCATACACGTCATACCCCTACGCTCCAACCCTACGCGACTCAATCCTACGCACTACCCTATGCACCCTGACAGACTTGCGCACCTACTTTCCTTTCATTTTATCAAATTCCTCAGAGTCAAATCCTCATTTCTTTCGGATCCAACTCTGAGGAGGGACTTTTTTTATGCTCCTTTTTCATCACATTGTCTAAAACGAATGGAAAGTGAAAATGACTTAGCACAAATGGATTCATCCATTGAAGAAAACTTCAAAAATTGACAAAGGCATGAACAAGGCTTCAAAAGTAGATGTACCGCGCAAGTCCCATCAATGTCGGGCAAGTCCACTTGCGCGATGCACAATGGTAGCGCAAGTGACTTGCGCGCCCTAAGTGATAACCGCTCGGGGTCTTCTCCTGCCTATAAATAGACCATGTGGGCCCCCCATTTAAAGAGGAATTTTTCCAGAAACTCAGATTTAAGCTCCCGACGCCCTAGTCTATTCTCAAAGCTTCTGAAACACTTCTTAGGCAATTTCTTACGTAGAACGGAAGATCTAAAGAGGGGGAGGAAGGCCTAAGTGTTGAAACAAATCAACACTTGCGCATCTTAGTGGCCAGACCTTAAGGGAAATGGCCACACTTGCGCGCAGCCTTAATCCTTCAATAGAACTTGCACGCCCCTCTTCTGGAAGAACCTAAAGATGATTCTAAAGGCCTTAACCAAGAGTCGCTCAAGTATTACCCTGCTGGTTGAACACCACACAAGTACACAACGTGTCGCACAGGTATACCTGCATGACCAAGACTTGCGCACCCATGCAGTACATGCGCGTCTGCTAGGACATGTGCACCCCAACCTTTTTGGGTGCCCTTCTTACCCATTTCACCCCACATAATCCATTCCACCTCTCCTATTCAATATTTTGTCTTCAAGACACTCTTCAAATCCATTTATTGCATGATTTCTTGATTTGAATTCCTTATCTGAAAGGAATTATGTAGAATATCTATCAAAACATAGTGATTTACACTTATTTATGTCACTAAAGATTGAGATTTCATTCATTCAATCTCATCCTTTAAGATGAGAGATTCCAAACCTGGGCATCCCTTTCAGGAATAAGTCTCAGTCATAATTTCTTTAACATGGGCTTCCTTTTTTGCAGTAATCCCCAGCCGTAATTACCATAAACATGGGATTCCTTTTCAGGAGTAAGCCCCAAGTCCCTTAATTTTTCAAGTCTCTTAACCTGGGCCTCTTTCATAGGATTAAAACCCAGTCTTGATTTCACTTAATAAAATCCCAATTTTCCCTTGATCTGGGATTCCTTCCCAGGAGTAAAACCCAATCATCAATCCTCTCCTATTTTTGGTCCTCCATTATAGGATTAAGTCCCAAGTTAGAGTATTAAAATCTCCATGAAGCACATATACCTTTATGGGCCCTGGTCCTGGATCTCTTCCCTGAACTAAATCCTAATCTTCATCTATTTTGGGCAGTCACACATACGTAAGCCCCAAATCATTTCTTATGATTGCATCTTTCATGGCCTAATTTTCTATTTATTTCCAATACCTCTTGTTTCTCACAATGAGTATGACTCACGTGAGCTTAGAGGGTAAAAGTAATTATGAAATCCTTTTTTGAGCAATCAATCATAAACAACATACTCCCTTACTAGAACTATGTGGGTTCTGATTCCTTTTTAAACAAAAGGATATGTAGGTAGCCCATCTGTGGGTTCAATCCCAATTCTGAACTAATACATGTCCTTCTGAATGGAAATAAACATCAAGTGCCCAATGAGTGGCATTGAAACCAGCATTTTCATCATAATGACCAAGAGACATCTATATAAATGTGTCAAAGGATACCATTGACCTAGAATCTCTAATAAATACAGATGATTCTCTATCGATGAAGAACCTCGAATACATATAAAAGATTCTCTATATTTCCTAAATATTTGATCATTGATTGTCAGATCTAAAGGAAAAGCTCATTTTATACTTAGTAATGTAATAAGGATTCACGAACATAACTTAAATCTATAAAGAGGGTCCCAAAAAAGACAATAATTCTCCTCAAAAAGGTGTGATGAGTCCAACCTCACATCCTCTCAACCAATGAAAATTCCTAAGCCTCATTAGTCTACAAACTAATGTGCGCATACCTTTAGAAATTAGGTCCAAATGGATGTGGAATCATTGGATGTTTCCGGTTCTACTAACAAACCCGTTAGAAACCGATCGAAACGTTTGAATATTCAATCAAGAAGGTCATCCTCGAATTCTAAGGGAAACATGGATGGAGTAAGGATATTAATGATAGTTATTACATTAACATGATATAATTCAATTATATAGATGATAATTGAGTTTATCATGGTCATTTGGACAAAGGAGGTGAGGAGATAAAAATAAAAGTGATGTACTTGAAAATAAAAGAAAATGTGAGAGATCCCTTATGAAAATTCAGCAGCCTAACAGTGTCACTTAAAATTTCATAAAATAAAATAATGAGAGGAAATGGGTATCTCATCATATTGAAATAAAAATTAAAGTTATAAGAACATGTAAAATTAAACCCCCAACATATGAGAATGGAATATAAATTAGATATCATAAAAGAAGTGTCAACCAAAAGAAGAGAATGAAGGATTCTCTTACCTTGTAGAGTAACTACTAGATCATGAAGGATGGGACCGTGGAGGCTTATAGACACCTTGTTAGGACTCTTAGAGAAGATAAACCACCATATATTAGAGGTTCAGTGATTTGGAATGAAAGAAAACGAATGGATGAGTGGGTATTTATAGAAAAAGAGAGGTTGTTTTTTAATAATATCAAAGGGACACCTCATTAGTGGTTTTTTCCAAACCAAGGGCTTTCCCATGGTATTTGCCCATGTTTTTAGCCACATGGGAAACATAATGTCATAAGTTACTATAAATATGTCTACTAACCATTTTTATTTAATTATTACATCATTATGATGTCATTATACTTCTAAAAACTCTAAACGTTTTTTTTACTATTCATGAAATATTCAAGTATTTTATAAAAATCCAAAAAATTCACCCTAACCATTTTTCGACGTGTAGAATTCAAAAATGAAATCCATTTGTTGAAAGTAATTTTCTATGTATTTTTAATTTAATTTTTAAATAATATCAATGTTATTTTGAAAAATGACAATTTGAAGGTATAATTAGTTTTGTATTAAATTGAAAAATTAATTAACTTCTCATTAAATTGTTACCTTAAGAATATAAAATATTATAATTATTTACTATTTATAAGGGACATATTACTATTTATAAGGGTATGTTACTATTCATAAAAAATCAATTTGGTTCTATCAGACTCCAAATGACTTACTGGTCACAAATCTAGATGACCATTTTTCGAAATTAAAAACATAGAAGTAAGAATTTTATGTTTAATTGATAGGTTTTGACAATCTCTTAAACAAACAACTATTTCTTCAAAGGAACACATTGATTTATGAAATATAGGATATCAAATGAATACAATGTATTTGAGAGATACATACTATAAAATGTTTGGGGTGCTACATGATAAATTCAATATTTAAATTAAAAATCATTTATTAAAAATATAAAATTTTAAAATTATAACTGATTATATGAAACTTCTTAAAATTTATTAATGTCTCATGAAAATAACGTAAAATTATAAGAGAAAAATGTTAATTTATGAATCTATTTTATAAATACGTATTTTCCTTTTAAATAATAATATAATTTATAAATTTGTAAGTAAATATTTACAACTTTAAAAAACACATAATTTATTATTGTTAATACATTTCATTACTTTAACTATGATTATACCATATTTCTATTAAAAAGGTGGATAAATTTCATTTATACCTTCATAGGTGTAGGTAATATTCTATTAGAAATATTACTATTCCTAATGGTCACATTACAATTCCATAGGTCATATTATTTTTCCATTAATATAGGTTATATAATTTATATAAATACCTCTTATTTCAATCAATATTAATTTATTTTTTTTTGTGTCATATGTGTGATTTTATGTGATTTTTACTATATGAAATAATTATAAAATGGAATTAGCATTTCTTAAATTATTTATTGTTACATTCCATAAATAACATCCCTAAATATTCATTAAAACATTCTCGACCATGTTTAACCCCTATAAGTAAAAAGAATTTTGTCACATATTCATATGAGTTAAATTTAACATTGTTCTCCAGCTTTTAATAGACACTCATACAGGCATATAATATATATTTTCATTCCCTAATTAAATAGTCTCCTAGATGTAATAATCATTTCTAGAAAAAAAATACAATTTATCCCAAATTATGTCAATAACATTAACATTACTGAATGTTATAACCTCAAAGTTTCTATTATACCTTTTATCTTATATCCTCAAATGATTTTTTTCATTCTTGTGAAATAATACTTCAAATTAAATTGTTGGTCTGTATATACCTCAATACAGTAATTTTTTCCCTATGATATCATTTATCACCTGAAAATTAAATTACATAAAACTAAAAAGGGGGGTTAATCCTTTGATATCATGATCAATATTAAACATGAAACAATCCTAAATATGAACTAAAATATCTAATTATGTATTCAGGAACATTAAATTTACAGTTTTGATAATGAAGAGGGTGACCCAATTTTCACAAATAAAACATAAAAAAGTTAAAAGAAATGTTTGAACATTAACATTCCCAATTACCATTTTAGTGTATTATTTTTTAGAATTAGTATCTAATCAATACAACTTTGATAAAAAAATGTTTTATAAGTATTAATAGATTCTCCTATTATAAATGGTTTTACATATTTTATATTAGGTAATAAACGTCATCCTTATTAAACCCCTTTAAAAATAATTCATTTAAAACCATTCATGATTACTTGTGAAAAAAAGGAAACATATGAAGGGTGATCTCAATTTCTCTAGTAAGGGTAAGCATAAACATTAAAAATTGATTGTTATCACTGCCAAGACATCAAAATATTAATATGATCACACTATCAATGTTCATGAGTACAACATAAGAACATTAATACCCATCAATACATGGATAAAAAAACATGAAAATATTCAAACAATCTTTAATAATTTAAAGAGTTGTAATAATCCCTGATCATGAGCCATGTAAACTCAACCATGACTAAGTAAAACATTATAAACTCATATAAATCATAAAGAAAACATGATGGAGTCTTGGGATATCATTATATATGACACTCTTATAAATGGAATAACAATGTGGTGTAATTCCACATAGATAAAATTTATAAATGGTATAACAATATGGTAAACATTGATACCCAAATCATTGGATGGATATAATGGAATGAAAAATGATTGGTTTCTCATGTAACCACCCATCATTGTATTATCATTGAACCACACATCATTGGGTAATCACATAACTACCTATACATGGTTTACAAGACAACCACCCATCAATGTATATAGTGTATATGAACCATAAACCATGTAAAATAAATCTTTTATATAAAAATATCTTTGAAAAATAATTAACTAGTGGAAACAAAATGGATGACATAAAAATCTCTCTAAATGGTGAATATATTTTTAAAAATAAATGAGTTCTATTGAAATATTTTTGAAACATGATTATCCAATGAAAAGAGATACATTCTATCTTCAAATATCTAAAACATTATTAACCGATGTAAATAAGATAGGTTCCAAAAGTATTAAAAACAAAAACATATAAATATAATGTTGACACTTCCGAAAGTATAAATTTATTTCATAAAATAATAAAATAAACTTTTCAGTGTTTAATCATCAAAAATTTTCCCTGATTTTATCCTTGACTATATTATCCCATAAATCTTGTGAAGAACAATTAAAAACCTTCGGATGAGCACAAACATATCAGCAAGGGACATAAAATAGAAACAAAACCATTAGTATATTGAAATTATTCTAACCTAATTAATGTTATTTGAGTGAATGAAAAAAAATAACATGAATAGAACACTTATTTTTCTCTCAAATAAAATAATTAAATCCAAAAGAAAGAAATTAAAACTAATTTCAGTAACATAGAAAATAATATATATATATATATATATAACCCTTTAAAACCCCTTTCAATTGGAATATCCATTTGGCCGACTTCAAAAATTATTATTACCCAATGTATTGTAGATCTATAATGTTCATCACCCTTCATATAAGCTATATCTAGATCTCATGTTAGCTATAATGGAGCTCATCACTTCATATAATAAATAAAGGTATAAAAAATGTGTTATAATTGGGATCAACCCATATTATAAGCTATGTCAGGATCGCCCATGAGCTATAATGGGGATTAACCATTCATATAAGCTCTATCGGGCTCACTTATTTCATATAATTCCCAAGTAACATTTCTTGAATAAAACAATTTCATCACAAAATCCTTTTGAAAAACTCTACTTATCCTATATGAAAAAAAATTGTATATAAAAAATATTTTCATTTAATAACCCATTTTCAAGAAGATAACTTAAAAAAGGAATTGGGAATTATATTTTCTTTTAAATGAAATTATGACTTATATAGGGATTCAAATATCAAATAGTGTTTATGGAAGTGCAAAGGTTGTTGTCATTGTATATGTAAAAGAATAAATTCATTTTCTAATTTTTTAAAGAGTGGAAAATGATTCATAGAAAAATATTCCTTTCGAAGAAATTGATAGAAATTAAAAATACACATGTAATTTCCTACATAATACTTTTATATCTATATAAATAAATATATAAATTAATATCATGAAGAAAAGATTTTATAATTAAATCTTTAAACGCTCAAGGTGTCCTATACCACTTTGAACATTTAAATCTTAATATCCATGAATTTATAAAATTACCTGTCACGACCCGAACCAACAGGGCTCGAGCCACGACTCCCCAAGCTCGCCTCCAGTAGGCCAGGGGCTGGCGACCAGTGCCGAGTAGGAAATCACACACATGGGAGGCATTAGCCTATGGTAACTGTACACACGCACCCACAAACACCTCCATGCAACAATGTAGAGATATAGAAACAGAAAATTAAATGCATGCATACAATCTATCCCAAACCAGAGTGCAATAAAAAAAGTACAAAGGAAAAAAACAGGGCCCACCAAAGAAGACTACAAAGCACGTCTAACATGCTCTGAAGAAGGGAAACACTGCCACAAACACCCGCCGGAAAGATCCCTCGGCACAGCTCCGGTAGACACCCCGGTCAACTCGCTCACTAAGCTCCGCCTGCTCCAGGTCCTCCTAGGACTCCGTCAAAAGGCATGTGGTCTGCACAAGACACAAACATGTGCGGGAAAAGCCCATGCAGGGGTGAGTATAAACATATTCATTAGGCACCCCAAAACCCAAAACCCAAGGGAGCAACTGAAAGGCAACAGTCCGCTCAACCCAGTCAGAGGGATCCCAGACGAGAGAGAGACTCCATCTCGTTACCATCCTCAGCTAAACACAACTTGTCAACTCAGCTCAGCTCGGGTGTATGCCCATACATACACATTGAACAATCCAAATATACTTAGCTCACGCCACAAGCCACAAGAGGTACCGACCTCATCACCAGCAACTGTCCCAACCAGGAGAGTACACCACACGAACATTGTCATACCAGATGACACTCATCCGAGAGATACACTCCATCGGGTCCCAAACAAACATCTCAGATGCTCACCCGAGAGACCACGCTCGTCGGATAACATCACTGAGGAAACATCGCTGAAACAACATAACCACCAATCTCCACGGATAGGGGATCGCCGCTAGGGTCCGCTATGGGATACGAAGACCCACTCCAGTATACATATCTCACATATAGGGGATCACTCCCAGGGTCCACTGTGGGATACCACGACCCGATCTGGAATACGTAGTTCTCACAGATATGGGATCACACCCAGGATCTGCTGGGGGATACCACAACCCGATCTAGCGCTCGATAGAAGATCCACACTTAGATAGAGGATCATCGTCCATATAAAGATGGTCACGACGATACTGGAACCCTATCTGGTACAACTCGCGATGTAGGGGATCGAACCGATGATGCAACAACTCTACCGAAACCACGCGCTGAGTAGGGGATCACATAACCAACGATACCGCAACCCAACCGACACCAAGCGCTGAGTATGGGATCGTATAACCAACGATACCGCAACCCTACTATAAACTTCATGCTGAGTAGGGGATCGTATACCCGATGATGCCACAACCCTACTAGGCAAGACCCACCGCATAGGGGATCATATTCCCGATGATGCCACAAACCCTACGGGGTTAACCTGCTAGATAGGGGATCGCCGCCCGTGAATAAGTGGTCACAACGATACCAAGAACCCGATCCAGGGTAAAGATGCTAGAGGATCCGCTTCGGGCCCACCGGAGGGATGCCAGAACTCTAACAGTTAAAACATCTCATAGAGAGGATCACAAACCCATACGAAGGTTGTGATGCCACACGAACCCTTGTAGGAACGAACCAAGGGAGAACACTCAACCACTGCTGGTCCAAACATCACTAACCCGAGCGAACCACCACAATGCCACACTGCACACCTCCTAGGCCAAAACCGAGGCCACCATCACGTTCTACGCGGAAAAACATGCAGGATAGGCTGTTTACTCGCCCGAAACGGAGCACCGGTGTAAAAGGTACTATTCACCGTAGCTAGCCCGTGCGGGGCCCACACAACGATCCCGAAACACATCGAGCGGACCATACCATGACGATCCCCTCGGAATAACAAGCTGAATCGACTACTCGCTCGTCCAAAACGGACACCCGGTGAAAAAGGTACTATTCACCGAATGGCAGCTCAGGTGGGGCCCACGCCTGGATTCTGAAACTCATCGAACAGATCGTACCATTGCAATCCCCTCGGAAAAACACACAGGATCGACTATTCATCCGCCAAAATCGGACTCCTGGTGCAAAAGCTGCGTTTCTCCGCAAACGCCAAAACCCGGCCTCGTGGGGCCCGCACCCCATTCACAGTCCTAACACCCAAAAACCATCTCATAAAGTCCGTCGTACCTAAGGGTCTCAACGCCACTGATGGCACGTCAATCGGATGCTCCGGGTAGAAGTTACAACGACCCAAAGTCGTAAAATAATAAAATAATATTATTTTATATGACGTTTCTAACTCCCGGTCCACGATCCGAAACCCTTAAACCCTCAAAGTGAGCTCAAAAGGTCTGCCTCGATGCAAGTAGTGCGTCGCCGCAAATGGCTCGCAAATCGGAGTTACGGTTTGCGAGTTATGGGGGTTTAAAGAACCTCCAGAAAATCCTGGTCGGACCACCGCCAGCCTCGCCGGAAACCACCGCGCCGCCGCCGGATTCAGCTGTGCCACTGCCGCCAGAATCCGTCGCCCCACCGCCGTGCCGCCGCCGCGCCATCGCCGGATTCCGCCATGGCCGCCGCCCCTCCTCGCCGGAAAACCGAGTTTTCACCGGAAAAATTCCGGGAGCCACCGGGAGCACCCCGGTGTTCCAAACTCAGATCCTAAACATGTTTCGGAATGCTCGGGACCCGAACTATACAACCCATATGAAAATTTGAATTAAAACAACAAAAAAACGGGATCTGGGATTTTAAAAATCAAACTGCCTACCTCGCGGGCGAAACGCCGACGATCAGCCTTAGATCCACGCTCCAGAGGTTCTGCTGCACGCTCCTTGAAGGTCCGCTGTCGAATTCCGAGCTCCAGGGCACTTCAAGGAGCGTGCACGCTCCTTGAAGGTCCGCTGATATTTATATCTGCTGCCCGCCGGCGCCAAACCCGCCTCGGACCCGACGCCCGATGCGAACAAAAGTAAGGTCACCCCTATGGTAAACGCGCCGTTCTGAATGCAACGGCGGACTAATATTTTCCATCCGAGACTCCATTCAGAACTTATTAGAGCTGACACTTGCACACTAACTTCGCTACTTATTTACGAAAACGACCTTGGTGGCGTTTCTCACCGCAGGCCCGCGCCGGCAAATTTTACACCTCACCTAGGGTAAACGGCACATTCCAGATGCAACCATGCCCTCAGATTCCCGTTCTGAGCTACCGTTTAGGAGATACCACAACCCCGCCACGTGCATAGTATAAAAATACTTTATATTCTTATAAAATTAATTCCGGGCACACCAGGCCTCGGAATCGCACGTCGTCTTCGCGCCTAGCTCTGGAATTATTCACAGAAATATTTCAAAGTCTGACGGGACCAAAAACCGGAGTCGCTACATCCTCCCCCCCTTAGAACTTTTCATCCCCGAAAAGCCCTAAGCACAAGGAAAGCGAATGGGCTCTCAACTGGGTCTCACACACCAGCGAGCTCACAAACCAACACCCATGCCCGAACGCATAAGTCAGAGGGACTCATCCACCACACCTCAATACTATCCTCTTTGGGCGGCACTGACTCGCCTGCACGGTTTTGTTCACGTCACATAAACACGTCTTGGTGGGGGAATGAGCCCTCTCTCTCATGCATTCGAAGCACGCCGAACAACACCCACACAGGGTCCTACCAACGCCCTGAACAAAACTCGAACAAGCAACTGAATGGAAAGGTACCGCTAAATGGTGTCTATCAAACTACTACAGAAAGTAGAAAGGACACAAGGCATACCTCTATCTATCCGCAGAGCCTCTGGGTCAACAGCCTCCAGGGCATGCAACTTTGCTCGCCATCGACCACCAGCTCCTTGAGCATGGCGTGGACCACCTGGGGGTGGGGGTGGTGGCAACTGGTACCGCCCACCACCGCCTCCTGCTGCACCAGCTTCACCGCCACGCCCGCCGCCCTGCGGACCTCCTTGCTCGAGACACTGCCTCTGCCAAGGCGGTCCATCGACCGGCTCTCTCTCAGCAGCACGTCGGGTCGGACATTCTCTAGCAAGATGTCCCTGACCGTCGCAAGCGTAACACCGCATTTCCTGCGGCTGACCAAAACTGGTTTGCGAGCCCTGAGACTCAGATCCTCTATCCTGGGGTCGCCTCTAGAAACGACAGCCACGTCTAGACCCCTGAGTCTTCTGTCAGCTACTAGATGTCGACGTCTCCACTCTCGCGTGCCCATCACTAACAGGGGGAAACTGATCTTCCAGAAAACTCTCCACCACCAACGCTCGCTCCAACACTCCCGCATAGGTGGGCAGGCACAAGGAAACCACACCTGCTCAGATGTCCCTGTGTAAGCCCTGCTCGAAGGTCTGAGCCCTACAGAACGGGTCTCGAACCATATCCAGGGAGTAGCGCGACAGGTCTGTAAACCACGATGAGTACACCGACACATTCATGTTCTCCTTTCGAAGCTGCAGAAGCTCCTGGATCCGCACTGACCTCAGCGTCACCGGATAGAACTCCTCCCTGAAGAGCCGCTCAAACTCTGCCCACGTGAGTGTCTCCTCATCATGGGACTACGTCACCAAACCCCACCATCGCCCGCCAGAACCATGCAGAAGGCTCACCGCTAGGACCACCATCTGATCTGGAGGTGTCCTCACTAGACGGAAAACCCGGGCGACTGCCTCAAGCCAGTCATCAGCTGCCTGGGGGTCTGGATCACCCCGGAACCTCAGAGGTCACTGCCTCTGGAACTCATGCAGTGCACTCAGCCTGTGTGCAACCTCGTCCTGCACCGCATGCACATTCAGCTGCTCGACAAGTGGTGGCTCAACTGGCAGACCACCTGGTGGTGCAACCTCAGAACCTGTGCCCTGGTCCACAACCTCTACACGGGGTGGTTCGTCAGTACAATCTTGCTATGGAACCCTTGCTGGCTGTCATCGTGGAGGCATCCTGAAATACATTCAAGACACACCATAGTCAAAGAGTATATCTGGAGAGCTGACTAAAGAAGGAAAAGAAAAAACCCAAAACCCAGTCCTATATGATACATGTACCATTATGTCCCTGCGACCAGTGAATGAATGTCCCGAGTCGAAAGGCAGGTTATCAGAGTCCTGGTGTATGGATACGTCATCCGCCGCACCAAAACTGGAGTCCCTGGCCTGAAAGCCGAACTCGAAACATCCTAACACTGCCTCTATGAAACCCAAACCAAACTCACAGCTATCCCAGCTACGCTCTGATATCCCAAAGGTTGAACCTCCTCTGATACCACTCTGTCACGAACCGACCCAACGGGGCTCGATCCACGACTCCCCAAGCCCGCCTCCAATAGGATAGGGGCTGGAGACCAGCACCGTGTAGGCTATCACACACATGGGAGGCATTAGCCTTAGGTACCTGTATACACGCACCCACAAACACCTCCATGCAACAGTGCAGAGATATAGAAACTGAAAAGTAAATGCATGCATACAATCTATCCCAAACCAGAGTTCAATAGAAAAATTGCAAAGGGAAAACAGGGCCCACCGTAGATAACTACAAAGCACGTCTAACCTGCTCTGAAGAAGGGAAACGCTGCCACAAACACCCGCCGGAAAGATCCCTCGGCACAGCACCGGTAGACACCCTTGTCAACTTGCTCACTGAGCTCCGCCTGCTCCGCCTGCTCCGGGTCCTCCTGGGACTCCATCAAAAGGCATGTGGTCTGCACAAGACCCTAACATGTGCGGGCAAATCCCGTGCAGTGGTGAGTATAAACATACTCAGTAGGCACCCCAAAACCCAAAACCCAAGGGAGCAACTGAAAGGAAATAGTCCACTCAACCCAGCCAGAGGGAACTCAGACGAGAGAGAAACTCCATCTCTTGACCATCCTCGGCTAAACACAACTTGTCAAATCATCTCAGCTTGGGTGTATGCCCATACATACACCTTGAACAATCCAGATATACTCAGCTCACGCCACAAGCCACAAGAGGTACCGACCTCATCACCAGCAACTGTCCCAACCAGGAGAGTACACCACATGAACACTATCATACCAGATGACACTCATCCGTGAGATACACTCCATCGGGGCCCAAACAAACATCTCAGACGCTCACCCGAGAGACCATGCTCATCGGATAACATCACTGAGGAAACTTCGCTGAAACAACATTACCACCAAACTCCTCGGGTAGGGGATCGCCACTAGGGTCCGCTAGGGGATACCAAGACCCACTCTGGTATACGTATCTCACAGATAGGGGATCAGTCCCGGGGTCCGCTGGGGGATACCATGACCCGATCTGGCATACGTAGTTCTCACAGATAGGGGATCACATCCAGGATTCACTGGGGGATACCACAAGCCGATCTAGTGCTCGACAGAAGCTCCACACTTAGATAGAAGATCATCGTCCATATAAAGATGGTCACGACGATAACAGAACCCTATCTGGTACAACTCGCGATGTAGAGGATCAAACTGACGATGCCACAACTCTACCGAAACCACGCGCTGAGTAGGGGATCACATAACCAATGATACCGCAACCCTACCGACACCAAGCGCTGACTACGGGATCATATAACCAACGATACCGCAACCCTACTATAAATTTCATGCTGAGTAGGGGATCGTATACCCAACGATGCCACAACCCTACTGAAAAAAACCCACAGTGTAGGGGATCATATTCCCGATGATGCCACAAACCCTACAGGGTTAACCTGCTAGATAGGGGATCACCGCCCGTGAATAAGCGGTCACAACAATACCAAGAACCCGATCCAGGGTAAAGATGCTAGAGGATCCACTCTGGGCCCACCGGAGGGATGCCACAACTCTTACAGTTAAAACATACCATCGAGAGGATCACAAACCCATACGAAGGTTGTGATGCCACACGAACCCTTGTAGGAACGAACCAAGGGATAACCCTCAACCACTTCTGGTCCAAATGTCGCTAACCCGAGCGACCCACCACAACTCCACACTTCACACCTCCTAGGCCAAAACCGAGGCCACCATCGCGTTCCACACAGAAAAACATGCAGGATAGGCTGTTTACATGCCTGAAACAGATCACCGGTGAAAAAGGCTCTATTCACCGTAGCATGCCCGTGCGGGGCCCACACAACGATCCCGAAACTCATCGAGCGGACCATACCAGGACGATCCCCTCAGAAGAACAAGCAGAATCGACTACTCGCTCGTCCGAAATGGACACCCGGTAAAAAAGTTACTATTCACCGAAGGACATCTCGGGTGGGGCCCACGCCTGGATTCCGCAACTCATCGAATGGATCGCACCATTGTGATCCCCTCGGAAAAACACACAGGATCGACTATTCATCCGCCAAAATCGGACTCCTGGTGCAAAAGCTGCGTTTCTCCGCAAACGCCAAAACCCGGCCTCGTGGGGCCTGCACCCCGTTCACAGTCCCAACACCTGGAAACCATCTCATAAAGTCCGTCGTACCATCAGGGTCTCAACGCCACTGATAGCACGCCAATCGGACGCTCTGGGTAGAAGTTACAACGGCCAGAAGTCGTAAAATAATAAAATAATATTATTTTATACGACGTTTCTAACTCCCGGGTGACGATCCCAAACCCTTAAACCCTCAAAGTGAGTTCAAAAGGCTTGTCTCGACGCAAGGAGCGCGTCGCCGCAAACGGCTCGCAAATCGGAGTTACGGTTTGCGTGTTACAGGGGTTTAAAGAACCTTCGGAAAATCCTGGCCGGACCACCGCCAGCCTCGCCGGAAACCACCGCGCTGCCGCCAGATTCATCCGTGCCGCCGCCTCCGCCGCCGCGCCGCCACCGCGCCGTTGCCGGATTCCACCATGGCCGCCGCCCCACCTCGCCGGAAAACTGGGTTTTCGCAGGAAAAATTTCGTGAGCCACCGGGAGCACCCTGGTGCTCCAAATTCAGATCCAAAACATGTTTCGGAAAGCTCGGGACCCGAACTATACAACCCATATGAAAATTTGAATAAAAAAACAAAAAACGGGATCAAGGATTTTAAAACTCAAACCGCCTACCTCATAGGCGAAATGCCGACATTCTGCCTTAGATCCACACTCCAGAGCTTCCGCTGCGCGCTCCTGGACGATCCGCTGTCGAATTCCGAGCTCGTGGGCGCTTTGTTTGCACGATTCGGTGGAGCGCCAGAATAGAACGGCGTATAACGTCGAGAGGAACGATAAGGGGGGGGGGGGGGGGCGCTGATATTTAGATCAGCTGCCCGCCGGCGCCAAACCCGCCTCGGACCCGACGCCCGATGCGAACAAAAGTAAGGTCATCCCTAGGGTAAACGCGCAGTTCTGAATGCAACGGCAGACTGATATTTTCCATCTAAGACTCCATTCAGAAGTTATTAGAGCCGACGCTTGCACACTAACTTCGCTACTTTTTTATGAAAATGCCCCTGTTGGCGTTTCTCACCGCAGGCCCGTGCCTGCAAATTTGACTCCTCGCCTAGGGTAAACGGCACGTTCCAGACGCAACCATGCCCTCAGATTACCGTTCTAAGCTACCGTTTAGGAGATACCACACCTCCGCCACGTGCATAGTATAAAAATACTTAATATTCTTATAAATTTAATTCCGGGCACTCCGGGCCTCGGAATCGCAGGTCGTCTTCGCGCCTAGCTCTAGAATTATTCCCAGAAATATTCCAAAGCCTGACAGGACCAAACACCCGAGTCACTACATTACCACTATAATAAATAACATTATTGTTTATCAAATATCGATTTTAAATGTCATAGTGTCAACATATAGATGTTATAAAAGAATGGTGGTTCATATTATTATGTAATGCCTTAATGAAAGGAGATTGAGATAAAGTCCCTTACCTAAAGTCTTAATTGTGTCATAAATTTTTTATCATGAAGAATAATGAACATAGGTTAATATATACATTCCTCATAAACTTTTTCATGTTTATTATTCCCCTTATTTGACTTTTTACAATGTTATAACAATTAAATAATTTTGTTTCATGTTGGATGTTTTGTCAATATTTGATACTTGAGTAGAAAACGAACTTGTTATGGTGTCAATTATCCATGTGGTCATAAGTTCATCATCTCTAGAATAATATTCTTGATATAATAATTAAATTCTTATATCAATTATACTTTCAAATCCTTTCATTAAATATGGATATTTGAAATAAAATAGTGATACAATCATTGAGACGGTAAGCCGTGCGTATGCATGAGTAACATTTTCCATTTTTTTATCCTTATGGAAAAAAGTTAAGTATTATTTTATATTTATATAAATTTGATAACATAATTAATATCATATTAATATTTTAAATATACTTATATACGTTAACCAAGATATTTGGTTTTTAAAAACGAATCACATTTCTTCGTGTTGGTGACAGTTCACACATACGCACGAATGAAGCTATCGTTATTATTTGAATAGAAATTAAAAAAAATTAATATGTTTTTTATAATGACTAAAATATCATTAATATCATATATAAAAATTATTTTTGTCATCATAACAAGTCATGAGATACATTTATGGAAATAAAATTATATCAGTATGTGGAGACGATAGTTCACATGTATGCACGAATGATTAATTATTTTCTCATTTGATAGATGTGGTGATATATTTTTCTAATGATGTATACTTTAAAAAATCTATGTATGTTGAGGAAACCTTATTTATATTTCATCATGGTTGGCGGAGATTTGATGGATGTGTAAGATGAAATAAAATAAAATACATAATGAAAACCATACCTCTTCTTCGGTTGATCACTTTTGATGAACACCTTAACACCTCTAAAGAGGGCGTTATTCCTAACATGAGGCCTCAATAATATGGGGAGGGATTTTAGGAAGGCTTTTTGGGTGATATTTTTCAATCCAAATGGTTTTTAATGTGTGATTAAAATAGTGGAATGGGTTCCATTTTACATGAGATTCGAGGGGAACCCTTGGAATTATTAAAAGTATTTAATTAATATAATAATTATTTTCTATTATAAATGGTCCCAAACTAATTTATTTATTAGATAATATGATTTTCGTTCAAATACCCATATTTAAAATAAAATTATACATTATTTTTATCTATTATAATCTTTATTTTTTTGTTTTAACACTTATTTTACCCTTTCTGATCTTACCGTGATTTCATATTATTTACACATTGTGGGTTAATGTAACTCTTATAACACGTCAAATGACCCAAAAAAAGTGTAATTTATGACCAATTTAGACTCATTAAAACCATATGGCCAAATTTTAGATTTTTAATAATTCTATAACATTTAATTAAATATTGTGTATTTTAAATTATGAATTATGTCAATTTTGACACTACTCGTAACATGAATTTTTTAAAATATCATAAAAATATTAATCTTTTAAAAAAATATTATCTAAATCCTACCATGTTATAGTCATATAGAAAATTATTATATGGCATAGATTATTTCAAATAATATTTATTTCAATATTGATAATATCATATATAAAATTCTTTCATTAATTAAGAAGTTACTACATCATATTTTGGTCACCATTTAATTCAATTATATATTTCCTAAAAGTTATAAATAAGTTTCTATGATATATTTAATTATGTTATATTTATAAATATTATTCATAATTGAATATATCACTTACAAAATATCATATTAAATTTTTTTAGTAAGAAGAGACTTATTTATGTCGTATTTACCTTTACTTTAAATTAAATGTTATAAATGTAATAATAACACCCAAGTGGCTTCCAAAGGCCCCAATTTCGAAAAAAGGATTTTCATTGTTGCAAAAAACTCATTAAATAAAATTAAAAAAATTATGTAATTTTCATACTATTATAATATTTTTTACCTTTAACTACTCGATTTACCTGGAACTGTGCTAATAAAAGTAATTATGTAAGTTACGATACATAATGTATGAAAATAAAAGGGACCTATTTATAAAATTTTTACATTATAATTTCAAATATGGAATCCATTTATCTATTTTAAAAACACATAATTCGCATAAATTAATTAAAAAATAATCCCATTGACATAATAAGAAAACTTATTTTGTAAATAAAACATTCAAAAGTTCACATAAATATTATATTAAATTTCATTGTAAAATATATTCCAATGACAAAAGTTATATTAAATGATAAAAAATTATTTATTTATACTTTAAAACCTATTAAATGTATAATCTAACTATATAAACAAATTATATTAAAAGACAGTTTTGAATTACAATGTATTCATTTTCATTATTCATTATAATGTTGATTTTAACAAAAAATACCAAAATTTTAACCAATGTAAATTTTGGGAACCCACTTACATATAAGAAGTATATTTTTTCAAATATAACTTATTAATGTGTTACAACCCTAATTTATAATTATATGTCCATCAAAAGGTAGTAAAATTTCATTTGTAGTAAAATAATTCTTTTGTCCATAAATTTGAATTTTTTCTTCAATCATGTATAGAAAATAAATATGAAGATATTTAATTGATATAATGAAATTATATTTCATTAATATAATCCATAAAGAGTAATTTTATTATTTTAGTAACACGAAAATTCACATTTAAATAGTTTTACAGAAAAAAAACTTTTATATTCAATTTGGTTTTAGTTTCATTTCAAGTAAATTTGGTAACCAATGAATAATTATATAAACATTTGTAAACCAGGTTTTCATAATTTAGATGAAATTTTTCTTCAATTCCATTCTAACGGCTAGGTAATAATTACAATATCAAATAATATTAATAAAATATATTCTTTTTTAGAAAAACTCAACCTTGCATGCAATATAAGATTTCCGAGATACCCATTGTTTCATGTCGAGTATGAAATTGGAAAAAAAATCCCTATTAAGGAAACATTACTATCTAATTCATAAATAAATATAAAAAGCGTTATTCTGAAATTACCTTAGATGTTACATATTTCCCCCTTTTGTAAATTGATTCCTCACAATTTTAAATTTTGGCTCGGTAATTATTGTTTTAATTTTCTAAGTTACTTATTTGTATCCCCACATATGAAGAACGATTCAATAAAATCTCTAAATTAAAATAATGAAAGTGAGGTATAAAGGTCACCTGAGGAAACACATACTGGGATTCCATGTATGAAAACATGGATATGGAGGTGAAAACTATCCATCATATCTCGATGGAGAGTGATAGAAAAAGTTGTCAAAAAAAGATAACAATCACAATGCTATGAATATGAGATTATATAAGGGATCATTTGATTTATCTAAAAATACGGTACTAGGGTAAATTTTTTGGTTTCATGATATTTTCCCTTCTGTTGTAGAATTAATTGTCATCAATGAATAACAACATAACTAAATATAATATATTGATATATTTCTATTTTGAGATCACAATTTCATCCTCATAGTATTCCCCGAATTATGATGTACATCCCTTATAATAACATTAATCATCAAAGATTACACAAACCATCAATATTATCAATATCTTAAAATAGATGTCCAAAAATAAAGGCATGCTCCATATTAAAAAAAATTAGATTAACATAAACCAACAAAAAATCATCTAGAATTTTCTGTAATAACTTATTATCATATAACATAAAATCTTAGATGGTGTGTATAAATACATTAAATAATGATTATCCTTTTTAAATTATCATTATTTCATGAGATTCCATCACATCCCAATAGTACTCAACATACACTATAGTAGAAGAAAAAGATCTTCCTAATCATTTTGGTTTCCAATCATATATACTTACTCTCTCTATAAATAGCTTCATAATATTATTTATATAAAGTCCCAACTCATTGAAGGTAAAGAATCATACTATAGGTACTCTATCCATTATCTCATTTTTGAATTTTTTTTCAGGACCCTTTTCCTTGCAATCATAAACCTTGTTACTAAACGTACCACATCCGTAACATTTTCTTGATTCTGACATATATTCCCTAAATTTTAATTTACCACACATCGAATAGATTTTAGGATACATTTTAGATTTATTAGTTGGATTCTTATCTATTTCCTTCCACCTGGTCTATTTATTAATATTATCATCTTTTGGTTTGTAATTTTTGACATACCCCATTTCAACTTTCTCAACACAAGGAACCAATTTTTCATAACATTTAAATTATCTAGAGCCCAAATCTCTTTGTTACCCAAGTTTTAATCTTATGTAAATACTATTAATTTTAGAATCAATATCTAGAATAAATTCTGGAACATACCTGGCCAATTAGGTGAAGTTATCTTCAAAATATGATATAGAGTCATCATTATTTTTCTTTATTTCCAAGAATTATTTCTCCATCCTAAGATGAACAACC
This sequence comes from Viscum album, assembly GCA_963277665.1. NCBI lineage: Eukaryota > Viridiplantae > Streptophyta > Magnoliopsida > Santalales > Viscaceae > Viscum > Viscum album. The sequence goes on along the minus strand of OY728134.1, from coordinate 1,389,917,924 downwards.
TTAGGGAATATTTATCAAGGAAAACATCTATAAATTATTCACCTTATTTGGAATCAAGATCATATTTGTCTCTAGTATTCTTAACCAATAACCACCATCGATCAACTTCACCATAAAAAACATATATGGGAAGAGATAACTTTTTATATTTAGTACATCACATGTCTTCAAATACCTTGTCTGGGGTATTGAACCACCGTTCAACAACCACTGTGTCAGAAGGTCCATTGAATGATGAGGTATGTGTCGATATAAAATGTTTTACTACAAACATATTCTTTTATTGTTTATTTGGATTATCTCATGCATGGATTCCACTACCATTTATATATTGTGTCATTTGATCCATCCTAGAAACACATTATTCAGTTCTGATTCCAATCACCACATGATGTTGATTTGAGAGGTTGTTTTCCTCATGAATCCTTCCCATTATAGCTTTCTTATTTACTCTATAGAAAACCATTTTAAATAGACATAGTTTAGATGAAACAACAAGGTAATCTAAAATTATACATCATTTAAAATTAACCATAAATTAAAATCCTCTAATAGAAAAAAACAATTAACACCATCATAACCTCTAATGTTGTCTAAACCATCCTTTAATACCATCTATAAGTCCCCAAACATAAATACTACCTAATATTGATTTAATTAAAGAATTCACATTGAGGATATTTTCACGATTATAGATTTTGATAATTAGATCATAATTATTACAAAACAAAACTATAGAAATATAAGGTGGATACTTCCAAAAGTATAACTTTCTTTCATAATATAAAAAAATTTAAAAATAAACGTGGTTTCTTTTTTTGTTTAATCATCACAACTTTTCCATTATTATATCCTTTACTATATTCTCCCTTAAATATTATGAATAACAATTAAAAACGTGTGATGATCACAACAATCATAGTAAGGGAAAAAAAATAAAGAAAAATGTTAGTCTATAGAAAACATGGTAACCCATTTAATTTTATTATAGAGAATGAAACAAATAATTTTAACAATAATAAAACACTTATTTTTTTCTCAAATAAAATCATTAATTAAAATTGAAATAAATTAAAACTAATTTAACTAACTTAGAACATAATATATGTAAAACCCAATAAAACCCATTAAATTGGAATAACCATATGTCCTACTTCCTAAATTATTATTTCTCAGTGAATTGTAGATCTATAATGTTAATCACTCATCATATAATCTATATATATGTATCTCATGTCATCTATAATAGAGAACATCCCTTTATATAAGTTATAAAGGGCTCATCCATGAGTTATAATTGGGTTTAACCCTTCTTATATGCTATGATAGGCTCAACTATGAGCTATAATGTGGCTCAACCCTTCGTATAAGCTCTATAAGTCTCTCTTATTTCATACAATTCTCAAAAACTATTTCAGGAATAAAACATTTTCATTAAAAACCATTTTGAAAAACACTTCTAATACCATATGAAAAAAATTTCATATATATATATATACTATATTCATTTAAAAACTCATCTTGAAAACCATGTTACCCAAAAAATGTAAGAGGGGGTTTCATTTACCTTTAAAAGACAATAAGGATTACAAAAGAATCCTAATATCATGTAATGTTTATGGCATCAAGGAATTCACTGACTTTGTATACATATAGGAATAAATTCCTTTTTTCATTTTGTAAAGAATATAAAATTCTTATTTTAAAAGGATTAATTTTTAAAACATTTAATGAAATTCAAAGTATGAATAAAATTTCACATTTAATCCATTTATATCTATATAAATAAGTATATAAATTAATATCCCGAATAAATGATTTGATAATTAAATCTTTGAATACTCAAGGTGTCCCATACAACTTAGAACATTTAAATCATAATCTCCGTGATTTAATAAATTTATAAAAAATAATAAAAAATAATATTATATTTAAAATATGGATATGAAATTACATAGATTTTGTATATACACCTTTTAAAAGATTAAGGGTGCATATTATATTGAAATTCCTCAAATAATGGATATTGAGATGAAGTCTATTACCTGAATCCTGAATTGTCTCATACATTTTTTATATTACTAAACAATAAATATAAGTTAATTTATAATTTCTTCAGAAGCATTTTTCATGATTATTATTCCATTTATATCACTTATTACCATGTTATAACAATTTCATAATTATTTAAGTTCATATCTGATGTTTTGATGATATTCGGCTCTTGAGTCGAAAACAAACATGGTATGATGTCAATCATCCATGTTGTTATAAGTCCATCATATCCATTATAATATTCATGATAAAATAATCACATTATTATTTCAAAAATGGTTTTAATGCATTCATTGAATATGGATATGAATAATTGAACAAAATTACAATCATCGAGATGATAAGCCGTGCATATGCTTGAGTAACATCTTCCATTTTTCATCGAACATTATGGAAAGAAGGTAAATGTTTTTCCATAAAAAAAATATCATAGAATAATTAATATAATATTAAATAATATAATATAAATATATATATTATCCAGGATATTATGGGTTTAAAATTGTATCACGTCACTTTGTGAAGGTGATAATTCACACATAATAACGAACGATGTTATCATTTTTCTATGCATGAAATTTAAAAATTTAATTCATATAATGATAGCTTATAATGATAAATATTTCAGGAATATAAAATATAAATATTAATTCCATTATTATAAGTGGTCATGTGAGACAATTATGGAAAACAAATTATATTGGTTCGTGGAGGTGATAGTTCACACGTACACACTAATGATTAATTCTATTCCCATTTGATGGAAATGGAGATGGATTTAGGTGATTATATTTACATAATAAAATCTAAGTATATTTTTTAGACATGTTTTATTATTGAATAATGATTGGAAGATATTTTGAGGAATTGTAAGATGAAATAAAATATAAAAACATAAAGAAAATGATACCTCTTCTTATGTTTGTCACATTTGGAGAACACCATAACACCTTTTAGGAGGGTGATCTGTCTAAAATAAGGAATCAAGAATGTATGAAGGTATTTTATGATGGGTTTTTGTTGGATCTTGTCAAAACAAAATCATATTTAATGTATGATTAAATTATAGTAATGGGACCCTTTTTATAGGAGAGGGGAGGGGCACCATTGGAATTATTAAAAGAATTAAATTAATATGAATTATTTTTATTTTCCAAATGATCCCAAAACAATTTATTTAAAATATAACATGATTTTTTTTAACTAAAATGAACCAAGTAAAAGTTGAAAAATTATGATCATTTTTTAATCCATATATTTTTTAACCCTTATTTTCCCTTTTTAAATCTTACCGTAACATCATGTTATTTACACTTTGTGGGTTAATGTTATTAACATAACATGTCAAATGACCATAAAATGAGTCAGTTATGATATATTGGGACTTATCTTAACTATTTTTACAAAACATACATTTTTATGAATTTTATAACATTTAATTAAATATTTTATACTTAAATGCGTGAATTTTGTAAATTCAGGAACTATTCATTACACGACATTTTTAAAATACCATTACATGATTCTCTCATTAATACTACATTAAATAAATACTAAAATAAAATAACAAAGAAAAAAAATTCATTTATGGAATAAATTATGTCTATAATATTTATTATAATATTTATAATATCATTTATTTGATTATTTCATTAATTAAGAAATTACTACATCATCATTGTGTCACTATTTTATTTGATTATTTATTATCTAAAAATTATAAATAAATTATCATGATTTATTTAATAATGTTTATATTTATAATAACTATTAATAGTCAAATATATCTATTATATATACCCGTATTAACATTTCTTTAGTTAGAAGAGAGATATTTATCACATGTTTTCATTTAAATTAAATTAAATGATATAAATGTCATAATCCCACCCAAGTGGCATCCAAAATGCGACAATTTCTCTACGAGGATTTTTTAGTCAACATTAATTCTTTCAAAAAGATTATGAAAAGCATTATGGAAGGTTTATATTATTATAATATTACCTTTAATTACCCGATTTTCCTATAACCTTAGTAATAAAAATAATCACTAATGTTATTACTCATAATGTCAAAAATAAAAAGCGCCTATTTATAAAATTTGGAACTTATACTTAAAAATATGGAATCCATTTTCCGAATTCAAAACATATAATTGGTATAATTTATTAAAAATTATTATGGTTGATGGAATAAAACATAAGTTTTGTTAAGAAAAACTTTCAAAAGTTCACATAGTTTATATATTTTTTTACATTATAAAAAAGATTACACTGAAAAAAAATTGTATCAAATTGTAAATTTTTTTAATTTTACATTAAATATAATTAAAATTAAAATCTAAATTTATAAATAAATTAGATGAAAAGGTAGTTTTGAATTAAAATGCATTATTTTTTACTATTAATTAAAATATGAATTTTATTATGAATAAAAAAATTTCAACGAAAGTAAAATTTCATATCCAGATTACAAAGAAGATAATTTTATAAAAAAACATATAAAATTGTCAGAAACTTGAGTCAAAATTTTTTTTCCATCAAAATACTGTAAAACAACATTTTTATAAAAATACTCCTTTTATCCGTAAAATTCTATTTGTTCTAATATAATGTGTACAAAATATATAGGATGAATTTCAAACACTATGTTGAGTTTATATTTCATTTAATTAATAAAAAATTTAGTGTTTTTATTTGTTTATACAAAAAAACATAACATTTAAATAGATTTTCATAAAAATAAATCCATTATATTCAGTTGGTATTCAGTTTCATTTCATGTTAATTTGGTAACCAATTAATAATTATATAAACACGTGTAAAAAATACATTAATAATTTTGTTAATTCTATTCATTCCCACCATTATAAAATCTATGATACAACTACTACATTAAATAATAATATTACAATATGTAATTTTTTTATACCTTAGTCTTGTGTGTGATGTAAGAATTTGGAGAAACCCATTGTAGCGTGTTGAGTACGCTATTAGAAATAACATCAAAATTATGGTAACATTACTATCTAATTAGTAAATAAATATAAAAAAAATTTTATTTTGTAATTACTTGGGATGTTATATTATACCTTTAAAACTAATCATTAATGATGTTTCTGAAAAATGAGCTACCATTGCGATCATGGATGCGGTAGGCCATACAAATGTAAGAGTAACAATTCCATTTTTCGAGGATATTTAAGAAAATAATGTATGTAAAATTTTATGATTACACAATAATAATTATATGATAAATACAATTATATTTAATTATAAACATATATATATATATATTATATTTATACAAAAGGAATCACATATCTTAAAGGAGGCTATAGTTCACAAGTCCATGATGGACGATGTCACTTTTTCAATGTGTCAAAATATAGTAAATAAAATGATATATCATATTTAAAGAAAGTAAATTATTTCATTAATATAATAATTATGTCATTTATATAGTTTATATTTATTATATTTACCCACACTACCCTCCACATAATATGTTAGTTAAAGACTAATAACTTTACATTGCAAGGAACTAGTCTGCCATAAATATGAGCGACATTATATTATCCCTTATGAAATGGAATTTAAAAAGGTATAAAATATATACTTACTAAATTAGTTTAATAATTTTATAAATATCATATATTTGTATATAGTTAATATCCATCATAATAACCATGACTTAGAAATGATAATTAAAGAACCAACGACCTCACATTGGGAAGTGGTAGTCCGTAGTACACACGAATGATGGTTTCATATCAAATTTGATGGAAGTGAGAATTGTTGTAATTATTGACCACTAAATGAATAAATATTAGTATATTTAATACTATTATGTGATTACATAATAATTTTTTAATAATTTTTTAATTGGTACAGAATGAAATAATACCATAGTGCTCGTGGTTGAATGTAAACTCTTCTTTGGGGAACTCATTTTGGTTTTTAAAAACAATCCTTTAGTGGTTTTATATATGATACAAAAAAATAATATAAGATTAGGGGGGATTTTTGTGGTTATCGTTGTCTTAATTCAAGTATTTTTAAGGTGTTAATTAAAGAGGAGATGGAGAGGCCTTTAATAAGAGAGGGAGAGGACACAATATGAATTTTTGAAAAGTAAATTGTAACAACATTTTTATATAAAAATATTATTTAATATGGAACAACATTCAATCCATGTGTTTATGGGGATGAACTATATTCTTCCAATTGGAATTGTGAATGACTCTAGGTCATTTCAAAACATTTTTCTAATGTTTAGTACCTTGGTAAACATGTTTTTCTCTTAGTCACTATGATTAGTTTTAACATTTTTAGCTAGTCACAATGGTCAATAATTTTTTCGAACCAATTAGAAATTAGAAATTAAAATCATTCAAAATATGGAATCAATATTTACATATTCAAAAAATACAACTAGATAAAATTAATTTATAATTAACCCCACACAGGGGATGAGAAAATGTTTTTTTAATGTGAAAATGTTCAAACGTTCTCTATGTTTTTACATATAAATTTAATATAAACATGATTAAGAAAATTAAATAGTATTATTAAATTTATAAATAATCTATTATATATTTATACCTAATTTAAATATTACTCAACATCATAAATTATTTAGCTGAAAATTCTTGTTTTAATTTAAATTATGTATTTCTCACTATTAATCAAAAAATGAAACTTCTATGAAAAATACCAAAAAAATAACCTAATGTAAATTTCGGTATTACTATATAAAAAATAATTTTTTTAAAAAAAAAAATTTAATTCAAGAATAGTTAGTCTAAAAAACATACACCCATAAAAGGCTATAAAACTAACTTTTACAAATAGAAGGTGTTTTTTTTCAAAATTGGATTTGTTATTTTTTATTCCTATCAAACTTATTAGATGAATGTTAAAACATTTTGTTTAATATATAATATATTAATATCAATATTATCTCTCAATAATAGTGAGTAATTTAATTTATTAAGATAAAATAATTTGTGGGAAGAATTTGTTTTTATTAAAACACATTATTTATAATGATTTGGTATATATTTTCTTTTCAAATGTAACCAATGAAATCAATTTATTAAAAATTTAAAACCATATATTAAAAATTATGTTAATATTATTCCATACCACCATTCTAATTACTAAGTGATAACTATCATACTATGTAATATTATTATTATCTTACTGTTCGCTAAAGCTCGTTGTTGTGTATCATGCAAACAATTGATTAAATTTAGTGTTACGTGTAACACAAGATAATAATGGTGTTTCATGTAATGAATGATAAACTATTTGTTTTATGTAAAAAATGATATAAAATAATTAAATTAATTTTAATGATATAATTTCACAAAATATCAGGATGTTATATCCCAACACAATTAACATAAATTAATCCCTCAATATTTCTCATAGTTATAAATTTATTATCATGTTGGGAATTACATTTAAATAAGATCTTACTATAAAATTATTTAATTAATAATCATCTTAATAAGAAATAAAAGGACATATGAAGGTCATCAAGATCAACACATTCAATGATTCAAAATACGATAATATAGGTGGGAAATAAATATTTAGACATGGATTAAAATCATAAATAAATCAGAAATGTAATTGAGGTAATTGATTAAATGATATTGAATGGTCAATGGAAATTTAATATCTTAAAATAGATAAATATATGATTACTGAAAAGTCTATTTCTTTTTCATAAATGAAGGTAATAGGATAACTTTTTTATAAGATACTTTTCCAAGAGTTAAGGATTTCTTTTTCCATTTAAAATAAATGAATTTGTAAATATACATATGTGATGTGGAGAATCGCATAATTTAACTATTCTTCACTAGTATCTAATATTTTTCACTAAACGATTTATTTTTTAAATTAATTTTTCATCCCTGAGAAACTAGACTTATATTTTAATGGGTCAAATATTCCTCAAAATGATAATAATGATATTGCTTCTATCATTAGACACTATCCATAACCAAAAGGGTTTTCACATGGTAAGAAAATTCATAAATTATAGACCTTCATAAATTAATTTCCAAATTTAAACATAATTATCCAAATTTTAAAAAAAATCATTGAATAAATACCTATCCTTAAAATTCATCAAACATTTCTGGATTAAGTTTGAAACCCAATAATTAGAAGGATTTGGTTATATATTCTTCTAAGTTAAATCAATAATTATTCTTCTAATAAAATATCTTAATTTTCTAAAATAAACAGAATCTTTATGTTAAAAAAGTAATACTAACAAAAAAATCATGTAGGTATGTGGTGGGTTCAAAACCTATATTATCATTTTCTGATGGGTTTAAGCCCCACCAACTTGTTAGGTGTGATGGGTTGTCACCAAGTATATGGGTCGTCCAAATTTTTTAAACATGAAAACTAATTCCTCAAAAAATTATACTTCATGTTTACCATAGTGATTGAAAATATTCTGACCATATGTCACAACATAAAAAATTTCATTAATCATGTTAAGATCACTACACATAAAAACTCAAAATGTTTTTCTATAACAATGAACATTTTATCAGCATTAATCTTATAAACTTGTGATGAGATTAATAACCCTTAAGATATCCTCTAATAAAAACATCATAATATATAATGTTATCAAAAACCATATCTGATACCATCTATAACATCCATGAACCCTCTCTTTACAATCCAGTTCTAAATTCATAAGAATTATATTTTTATTTTTGACACCGAAGAAGGTAAAAAAAAATCACCAATAATACTTATAACATTAAGAGAAATATTGCATGACTGACATACCCATGGACAATATAGGATTATATTTTAATATTAATAGGACCAACTCATAAAAACATGGATAAAAAACAATTTTATAAGGATATAAATCATCTCCCATTATACTTAGATTTCATATCTCACACTAGGTCATCAGTATCATACTTATGAAACCATTCTAGACATAATTCATTTAGCATCATTATTGATTTCCTGTGAAAAAGCAAATATAATAAGGGTGACCTCAAATGATATTTATGGTTAAGGATAAGGATTAACAACTGAATTTATTCATTAAAAATATATGAGAATAAATGTATAATGACATAGTCAAATATCATGAGTATAATATAAGAATTATCATACCAAAAAACATATATGGATTATCAAACACAAAAAATTTGAATAAAACATTAACTAAAAGAAATTTTCATAATAGTCAATAATCTTAAGCCATTTGATATCAATTTTGATCAAAGGAAATATTTTAAACCCATAGAAATAAAAAATAAAACATGAAGGTATCTTGTGACATAATTATACATTTCAGTCTTATAAATGGAATAACCATGCAGTATAATTCTATAAATATCACTCTTATAAATGCAATAATAATATATTCAGCATATATTCCCAATGAATTGGAGGTATGTTATGGAACCATCTATTGTTGGATTATTAAGGAACCACCATACATTGGTTTATTATAGAATAAACAATCATTGTTTTATCACATAACCACTCATCCTTTGATTATAATAGAACCACCCACAAATATAGCTTATTTAGAAAAAATAGGACCTAATTAGAATAAATTTATTCTATAACAATCTATTTGAAACATGATTATCCTGTGGATATGAAATGGTTTCCATAACACTCTTCGTAAATAAAAAATAATCTATAGAAATAAAAGTGATTCCATTAAAATAAATTTGAACCATGATTAAACCATGGAAAAGAAATATGTTCCATAATACAATCCTTGTAACATTATTTTAATGTGTAAATTAAATAAGTTCCATAACAATTTATATGGGATATGATTGGCCTATGGAAAGGAGATAAGTTCCACAACAATTACTTTGAAACATTATTAACCTATGTAAATGAAATGGGTTACATAAAAATATATTTTAAACAATACTAATATATAAAAATGAAGAATTATGGTGGTATCAATTTAATATATCCCATGATTAGGATAAAATCCCATTACGTCATTGGTGACTTTGAAACCATAAACCACATGAAATGGAGAACCACATATAGATTTATAAATCCCAAAAAAATCATGAAATTAATCATAAAATTAATTCATGTGTATTATAATCCCCACCAAATAGAAGTAATAGGTGAATATGTAATATCAGTCTAAGAAATATAAGTGAGATGTGAAAAAACCTGTACAACATTGTTAATATATAGATAATGACCTCATTAAAGAGAGAACCTAAAATGTATTTTTAATCACAATAATAATTAATATTGAATTAAAAGATAAATTCATGTTTAGTATATATACAACCCAATAAAGTAAGTGGGGGAATATGAAAAATATAACACAGAAGTAAATGTGAGATTTGAAAACCCATTACATTAAGTCTGACTTGTAATTTAGGTATTTATCTTCAAAAATAATAAAAGTAGGTTAATTATTTAATTTCCAGTGAATTTATTTAATCTATATTATTAATTTTAGTTTACTTATTAACATGTTATATATATTTTCTGAATCCAATAATTTTATGTGGGAGGTTTTGACAATATTCATCTTGCAGGTTCAAAATGACTTAGGTTGGTTGACAATGGACATGTGTTTCCTTATGTAAACATATTAAGAATAACAATAATGATATAGTTATAATATTTATATACTAATTATATATTATAAACTATTCATGGATTATGGTTATTAAAAATGAGCTAATGTTGTGATCATGGAAGCGTTTGGTCATACGTACAAATGAGAAACATTTCCAATTGTCAATTTATATTATAGATAGACGGTAAGTAATATTATAAATATAGAATGATAATAAAATCATAAATAAAATAAAATTTATTTATATAAATTCATATCTATCATTATTTTGGTGTAAAATGAATCATTTTGCTTCAGGGAGGTAGAAGTCTACAAATCCACAAACGACATTATCACTTTTCTAGTGTGTGAAAATATAATAATTAAAATGATATATAACATTTAAATAAAGTTGATAATGTTATCAATGTCATTATTATATCATTTATGTCATATATTTTCATTATTTTATCCAATATCGTTTTCCATGAAACACGTTAGTGAAAAATGAATCACATTGATTCACGAGGTGGTTGCCTGCTGTACAGATGAGCGAACTTATCTAATCCCATACGGATGGAACATAAAATGGTATATATGATATAATTAATCTAGATATATAATGATGTTATATGTATCATATATATTTTATATCAATCAAAATAACCAACATTGAGAGGGGGTAATTGAATAAAGAATTACATAAGCTCAGTAGTCGGTAGTCTGCCTTACACACGAATGATGAATTCGTAACCTAGTTCATGGATATGTGTGTGGTTTAAGGTTTTAACCATTAAATAAAAACATATATGTATATTTATTATAATGAGGTATTATATAATATTTTATAGATGAATTGGAGGGTTATAGAAAAAAATAAAACAAAAGTTCCTGTTGAGGAATGTTACCAATTCTTTGGGTAACTCCTTTTGGATTATACCAAAATCCTTCTTTGGAACAAAATAAGTACAAGAAGTGATTCTAGTATGTGGGTAGGGGTCCTTTGTAGTAATTAAATAAGGTATTGTCTGAAAACAAGTGTTCTTAATGTGTTAATTGGTGAGGATATTGGGTGGAATTTTTCAAGTGAGGGAGAGGAAACACATTTAACTTTTGAAATGAATATTGGTGTACCCACATTTCTACACAAATGAAAATATCATATAATGAACTAAAATATATAACCTATGGTTTTTGGTATAAATATGGTTATAAATTCAATTTTGGAAAAGTATTTATGTCATTTCAACACTTATGTTTAATGTTTAGTTCCTTGGAAAACTCACTTTTCTCTAAAAAGGTTTGATTGATTTTAACTATTTTCAAATATAGATTTGATAAAAAATTAATTTAAACCTATTATACATTTAAATTATTTTTCTAATTCCAAAAATGGAACCCATTTTTCCTAATTATAAACATATATTTAGATAAAATTTAATTTTAAATTAATCCTATAGATGAGATTAGAACATAATGTCTTAAAGGTAATACATTCATATTTTTACATTTTTTTATATCTATGTTCAATTAATTTTTTTTTTAAAGATCTAAATTAGAATAATATATGAATAATTGAACTAACATAACTTTAAATAAAATTTAAATTTTTTTTATCATTATATTTTGTTTTTGAGAAAATGTTTTTTCTAAATAAGAATTCATTATTTTTCATTATACATCAAAAATGAAAAATCTTATAAAAATAAAAAAAATAAATCCAAAGAAAATGTTGATAATAAAATTTCAAAAAATTAGATTATGTTTTAATGAATATTTATATAAGTGTTGGAATTTATTTTTACAACAAGTCCTCCATTAAAAGGCACCAATACAACCTTTATTGAAAAACACTTCTTTTTATGCATAAAATTGGATTTGCTATTATATTTTCAGATAAAACTTTTTGGATTAATATCATATAATTTTTAATAATATCCGTAAATAATGTTGATTAACATAATTTAATAATGTAAAATTTTTTTGTGGGGAAAACATATTTTTTTATAAAAACACATCCTTTATATGTCACATGTTCAACCATCATAGAGAATATACTAACCATGTGTTTATTTTATGTTCAACAGATTCATCTATTTGGAAAATTATTTTTGACATATTTTATTGAAGATTGTTACTCCTTAATTCCATTACCTCCCAGCTGCGTCATTGTGTTGTTTTTTAGTATTCTCAACAAATTAAAAAAATTATATTCTTTATTGTTGTTGCTGAACTCATACATGTGATATGGTATGATAGATATAGTATTTTAAATAATAATTTCTCATTTAATATTAATGAATGTAGGGAATGGATTGTAATTTCCATTCGCGATGCTACATAGATTCAGAAATCTTACTGTGACAACAATATTGGAGACTTTGAAATCCTGCATCAACATTGGAATACTATTCTTTATAGACATCCTAGAAGAACCATTGAGGTATTCTCGAAAGCCCTGCTTCTGGGATGGATCATGGTGAAGGTCGAATGTTCCCCCAAAGGCAACCCAAGACCCGTAAGATGTGCTTCTGTTTTCAGAGATAATCTTTGCCATCTTCACAGATTCTTCTTTGGCATATGTGGTACGACCTCGTCTCTTGAAGCTGAAATGATGGGGTTCATACATACTGTTTACATTTCCATGAAAAAATGTTGGAACAAAATTTGGATTTAATGTTATTCAACTATTATTGTGAAATCTATTAGGAGGGTGTAGTGCATCTTTCCTGGCTGCTAACTTCCCATTGGATGAATTGTCTCCATTTGCATTTGGAAACCAACTACATTATCATGAATGATTTTCGTGAAGAGAATATGGTAGAAAACAGTATTTCCAATTAGGGAGTCAACCAAGGAATTACATGGACAGATTATTTACCTGCTGACTTGCAGCCTTTTTATGCGAAATATTGTAACAAGATTCTATCATTCTGACTCATGTAATACTTATTTTTTGTCTTTTCAATACATTCTTCCTTGGTCGTTGATTGAGGAACCACCATCTTAAAATAACACATCCATTATATTTTATTAATTTTTATATTAATTTCATATTTGTTGGTAACTAATTAATTTATATTATAATAATGTGAAAACCATATTTTCATAATTTAGTTCATAACATGCATTCCTTCTATTTCAATGTCTAGGTTATAACTATCAATTTAAAAAATTGTAATATTATTTCATGGTTTTTTAAATCAAGAAGTTTTGCGTCATTCATACTATCAAACAATCTCGATGATTTATATAACTGAAGGTAAACATGGGTTTGTTGTAACACATGATAAATTTTAAATTTTGTGTAATAGAATATATCAATGAATTTAAAATAATGTGAATGAAATGCATTTCAAAAAATATCAGGATAATATAAAACATATAAACCCATGATCGTATCTTTGACTGTTATGTTATTCACATTAAAAAAACAAATAAATCCAAAATGTAAAACATTACTTATTATTTAATAATGATAAAGTAAATTTAATATATTCTATAAATCCAAAAATTTAATAAAAATTATAAAATAAGACCTAAATCACATTGATAACCAATCAGTTACCAATTTCCAATGTAATAAATACTACTCAATTTAAGATATCCATATCAATTATTAATTCATCCAAATTAATCATTATTATCACCACATCAGATATATGTTTAGAATTATCATTTTATCATTCAAGTATTTCCATAATATATCACCTCATGACTGAATAATTTCTCTATGTTGACTGTGTTATTCAATATATTATTTGCAAATCCATACTAAAACAAATACTATAGAATAATCCTTATTTGTTTAATAATTATCATAATATTGTTAACATTCAACTATATGATAATATGCATAATCCAACTACATCATCATTATAAAAACACAATACATAAATACATAATTCATTCAAATTCCTTCTAAAACCCATAATCATGTTTCTTCATTACTAAACTCATCATTATAAATAATAATCACATATGATTTTTCTTTATGTATAAGATTAAGATAATGTTGATTCCATGAATTGACATTATATTTAAGATTTTATGACTAGTTATAAAAATTCCCATACACATCTCTTTTGAAACACTATATTGTGGATGGTTCTATTTGTGGGGATTTCTCTTTATTCACATCAGTATATAACTTCTCTCCATCACATCAGAATTTAGTCACTCAAATTACTCCATTTCCACAAAAAATAATTATAATTAATCTTATAAAAATATCCTCCAGGTTCCGATCCACTCATGGAGCATAAGTGAAGTCTCCTTTTTTTCTATATTATTTTCTGAATTTATGTTGAATTCCATATTTTGTTTCATATTAAAAAGATGAGATATATGGTTAAATAAAATCTATGTTTCTGACATGATATATCATTGAACGATTTCTTAAAATCTACAAATGTTCTTTATGTATAACCCCCTTTAGAGACTTGGTTTTATTGAATCGAAGAATCAATCAACAATAATTTTATATTAGATAATAAAACCATAAGAATACCATAAATGTACTATAAATTTTTCCTCATTTCTAAAAATATATTCACCATCATCATACATTATCTCATGTAATTTCTTCTCCATTTTGTAATGATGAATATGAGCAATATACAAACTAAAAAAATTTGATTTTATACTCATCCCACTCCATGGGGCCAATTTCATCATGTTTATATACACTCTGTATAAGAGTTCAACATTAATCTGCATCCCCTCCAAAATTATATACTTCCAAAATACCTTTTTCATGTCCCAAAAAATGGATACCATGAAATATGATTTCAATTATACTAATACAATGCAAAAAAAATAAGTAGATCATTAGAGACACTAAAACTAGGTGGGAGTTTATACATAAAAGACTCAAAATAATATTTCTCCACCTTTTCTCATTTGGAATCATAGTGTGATTTATAGAATGTTGAGTGAGTATATCAATGATATTTTTTATTCACTATACAATAATATTTTGTATTTATAGTGTAAAATAATTTATTTTTCTATTACATTTTTTCTTAATATAACTCCCTTAGGTTCAAAGAAATGACTAAAACCAAAAGAATACTATGAGAAAATATAATCATAGTGTGAAACCACATTATCATGAACAATACTTTATATGATGCTAGAATCATGAAACCATATTCTAAGGAACCATAGGTTTAAAATATGTGATTTATGATCAATACAAAAAATTTAGGAATAAATCCTATACATATACATATCCCTAGGGTTCTCATTAATTTTTTATCAAAAGAGTTTCAAATTTTTGATAGAACCATGCTCTAATACCAACTATAACACCATGAGACCTAAAATTTCCTATCAGGTGTTAAAAGAATGTTTTATATCTTTTGAAAAATTATATTTACCCATAGTTATCACACATGAATATCTATCTTATTAGATCAATATTATAAACATATCATGATGAACCATGCTAGAATCAGATAGCTCTACTTCCTTTGGAAACAGGGATCCATAATCAACTAGTTCATAAATAAACTATATATTATCCCACATAGTTCTTCATAACTATCACCACTATTATCCATACCATACACAATACCTTTCTTTGAAACCTGAATAATTAAAACCTAAGAAATAATGAGCTCTAATGATCTGTATGGGTAAATAAAGGAGTTAGTTATCATCTAATTGGCTTAACATGATAAAAAGTGTTTGAGAAAATGATCATAGCATTTGAAAACCATACCCTGTATATCATATATTATAATTACAAGTTGTGGAATACTTCTACGTAGTCTAACAAATTGAATAAAAATATGAATAATTGTGGTAAAAGAAATAGATTTTTGGAAAACACATAAGAATAGAAAATCATATGTCAGGGATCACCACCAAGAAATTCATAGAATGTAATGCCGAGGATAATAACTCATGAATCTTATTTGTTCTTGGTATAACCTTCCATGTAACCCCTTTTTTGCTGGGGATAAGAATTTAAATACCCTTAGATATCATAGAACATTAATTATTACATAATTCATCGGAGAGAGAGAGAGATAGGTATAAAACATCACATAATGCAAATAATACATATGTGTGTCACAAGATCATATGACAATCATTCATATTAAAACATTTGAAAATAAATTGATTTTCATAAACATTTATTACTGCATAATCCAATGAAAATTAATGGTCTTTAAAAACATAATGTGAAAAAAAACATAAACCATCCATAGAAATACAATATATGGTATCCTGGGATTTTTTCCCAATAAAGAATTTGTTAAATTAAGGAATTTTTTTGTTTTAAGAATATAAATACCATTAAAAGATCATATAAATATTCAATTAGAAAATTAAAATTCTAATCTAAATATCACTTTTTAAAATATAAGATAAAAAATTTAATAATGAAATTATTTTTTATGAAATTTAACATGTAAACTTGTAAATTAAGCTTCAAATCCTTGAGTCATCATGGTACTAGATAATTATATTCAATTTGTTGAAGATAAAAATACATTCTTTTCACACCATTCTAAAATGGTTAAAAATACCTCGTTCAAAAAATGAAAAAAATATTCCCTTTAAACCATTTTCAATAAATAAAAACATGGGAATAAAACATTTAATAATCTAAGGGAATAGTAAAAAATTTTTAAACATTTTTAAAATACATTTAATTGGAAAATAAATATTCCCAAATTCATACTTAAACATAAAGAATCCCAAATATAAACAAAATTATGAAATAAACATATAACGATGAGGTAACATTTGAATCATAATCTCCATAAAATAAAGAACCATTGATGGATATTTAAATCCAGTAAATTAAATGGCTATAATAATGAAATAAATTCATTGTTAGTATATACACCATTTAAAAGAATCAAGTGTTGAATATAACATGTATCTCACTGAAGTAAAGGTGTGATTAAAAATACTTATCTTGAGTTCCACTATTATTGAGAATAATCTAAATTAAAATACAATATATTAAAATTTATTATTCTTCTATACCAGAGTTATAGAAATTATTATTATATCCCATTTATTAGTTATATATATATATTTATAGTAATCTATAATTGGTGTGATAGAAAAAGAATTACAACTTTCTTGGAGATTGTAGGATATACATTTTCATAAATAGTATTTTTATTTTTCGATGGATGGAAAAAGTAATAGAAAATAATAAATTACCTTTGTAAAATCATTATTATATCATATATATCATATATATTCATTATATCCATTATAAATACAATTTGTGTAAAATAATAATGAAATATGAATCATAGCTCATCATGGGGGTGGTAGTACAAACATTTGCACTGATGTTACCATTTAGAAAAATATTGTATGATAAACAGTTATATATTATATTATAATTTCTGAATAATAATTATATTATAAATATCAAATATAACCATTAATCATATCATATATCCCAACTATAAAATCATGTAATGAAAAATGTTTTTTTCCCAAGGTAGAGATGGTAAGTCGTACTTACGCAAGAGGAAAACATTAACATCCCATTTTATTATATTGTGAGTGGATAGTTGTGATTTTATAGTCATTATAACATCTCAGAGTATATAGGGATATTAATTTAAAATTTATTATATTTAACAATGATTTATTATAGGTATAATATGAAATAAATTTAAATTTTATTCATTTGACAATTACATCTTCCTCAGGAGACCTCATTAAAATCCTTACATAAGGTACATAAGGATTTTATTTTTTGTATGCAAGAACCTATATATGTTGGATATTGATGATTATAAGAGTAATTTTTAGATATTTATCATAATAAATGGCTTACTGTGATGTGAACGAGTGAAGAAAAGGGTGTATGTATATAATTGAGGTGAGAGGAATGTTTAGAAATTCATAAAAAATTAAAATATAATAAGAATATTGTGGACCCAAATACATCAAAATTATCATGAATTTGAACCTAGGGTTATATATTCTTCAAATATCATCAATGAATAAAATTTTAAGAGTTTATTTTGCTATATGAGACCTTATCTTTTGGATTAACACATTAATTTGTCTTTTTTAATAGTTACTGTTGCGACATCTTTTCAATATTAAAGAGTTATAATATTATATATATTGTTTCTATGGAATCTTAAATTGATAATGGATGACTATTTTGACCATTTAGTATCCTAATTCATCACATAAATTATTTTCATTATTTTTTAATAATTTATTAGTATATTATTTTTGGTAATATATCATTTTATTCATCAATTTTAATAGTATTCATTTCATTTAAATTCATATTCATCAATAAAAATATATTATTTATAGCCCATTTATCATGAGGTATAGTTCCTTTATAATAGTAAGATCATAATTAAAACGGAATGTAAATCATGGAATCCATATTTTTTTCTTTTCCTTAGTGAACTCCCAAATTCACTACATCTCATAATATTCTATAGGATAACCTTGGAAATAATTAAAAAATAGGTGACCTAAAATTAAATAAAGGGAATCTAAATTATATTGAAACATGAAATTTGATCCAAATGTATCACATTATATTATAAAAATAAAGATCTTGAGTAATCACCTGGAGGCATAACATATAGAAAGTTGTATCATAAATCATCACATCCTAAGATCATGGCATCATAAGAAATGTGGACGCAACATATATCATTACATAAAAATGAGTCATGGAAAAAACTATAAAAATTTAAAATTCTAGAAAAATTCCCATAATTGATTATGGTTAATCCCTAACCACATACATGTCACCTCATGAGACTAAAAAATTACCCAATGCATTTTCCATCTATCTGGGTGCACCCATCGTGTTACCTATATTTGGCTTACCCAATACTGTTTTGGATGACCCGTGATAAATATTACCAGGATATATGTATTCCACATAAATTAAATAAATCATAAGGAAAAACACTAATGATGTAAAATGAGTTTCAAAATATCATAATTAAATTTATTTCATGATGAATGATTTATGAAATGAGGTTAAGTCATGTATTACCCAATACAATTAATGGAGAATAAGACATGTATATATGTAAGAGAAATATATATAATTTTTATTCTTTTAATAACAGTAATGGTAGTTTTTAATGATGAATATAAATAATATTGATAAGATTCATTCAGTATTGAGGAAAATAATCCTTCCACTACAAATATAATTTTTAAAAACATAATGATTCCAAAAATACTCTAGAAGTCATTTTCATTGAAAATATCATTGGAAACACATAATGTGATATTTTAAAAAAAAATCATGGTGGTGGGTATATTCTTACATTACTTATAAGTTTAAAAAACCATACATTCACTCTGTTGTAAAAATAATAAAAAGTACATCATTTGTAAACAAAAATATTCCTTTTATAACATTTAATTAAAATTTAATCATGGGTATAAAATAAATTAGAAAAAACATTTTGATAATTTTCTAAAATATTTTGGAAAACTTTTCTCTTGGACACATGGTTTTTAAAGATAAATGGTTTTTGATAGAATATATAAATGAAGTGAAATACTATTAATTTTTTTATCGATATTTTTATGATCTAAATTAAGGAAAAAATTACTGTTATATGAAAATTAAATAATTAACAAAATAATATTAAAATATATTGGTTTTAAGATAATCATACTAAATAGTTCTTCCAATAGATATGAAAACGTTAACAATCCAGAATAATAGTGAGATTGTGAAATAAACCCTTACCAACATAATGTATTTTAAATCATAAGTCTAATCAATGAATTTAAATAAAATGAAACATTAAATACCATTTATAAAAATATATTGATCACATAACATTACAAATTTGTAGTTGATGCACAAAAAAAAGTAATTAGTGGTGAATATGGAATATCTCTCATGTAAGTTAATGTGAGACAAGAAACCCTTATCTTATGTTTTATTTTGGTATTTTTTTACCTTATAAATTGGTCATATTTACATAATATAAATTATTTTAAACATTATATATATATCATATATAATCATTAAATATTTATTTATATAGGTCCATTAATTTTTGAGATAGAATATGCATTACACCATTTAGGGTGATGGTATACCATATGTATGCAACTACATTGTATTACTTCTTTTAATAGATATAACAAATGGAAGGTAAAAACAATTACCCATTAAAGGGTTCTGAATATATCAGATATATTACATATATTTATTAAATTTACCCATATTACCCTCCACATTTAGTGTACGTGGAGAACTAATCGCATCACATTGCGAGGCAAAGGTCCGCCATATATCTGACCGATGTTGTTTTATTCCCCATTAAATGAGATGATGGTAGGTATATGTTATACAAAAATTTCATAATTATAATAATTATATAAATAATAAATTAATATTTTAAATCAGTCATTATATCAATCCAGGAATGTTTGTGACGAAATATGAAATACGCTCGTTTGTGAGGTGGTTGTCTTTTGTACACAGGATCAACGACATAATTTTTCATTTAATGGTATAGAGACCCCAAACATGAAGTAAATGGACATTACATTACATTTTCGGCTTACTTAATACATAAAAAACCAACACTCAAGGATCATAATAGTTTAGTGTCTTTGAAAACTCGTAACATAATATAATAGTCATGGTGAAAGATATTCAACATCTCCCATAAAGATCTTCCCTTTTTGTTTTCTTACGTAAAAACATTCTTTATATCACGGGGAAAAGAAAACATATAAATGGTGAGCTCAAATTATCAGTAAGGGTAATCATGGAGAAAATAAAACAAACCATATACATTTGAACATAAAAACATGAACATAATGTTTAAACACCAAAATCATGAGCAATGATATAAAACATGACAGTATGTAAGGAAAAGATCATAATGAAACATAAATCATGATAAAATAGCATGGTAATAGAAAATTTAATTGTGGAAAACCATTAATCACTTGATATGATTTCCATAGTAGCCAAGGCATTGCAGCTAAGACCATCTTAGTGGAAATATTCCCTTACTGAATCGAGTTTACTCCTTGTTCCAGTCCTGTATCACTGAACTGGATTAACTTGACATTCCATCCATATCTATCTCATGATATATAAATCTTTACCCAATGCATTGTAAGGATATATAGGTCCCACCCATCTTATAATGAAATAATTTTTACTTGTTCCACAAATTAAACATAAATCATTAATCATAACCCAAGGAATAAAATGGGTTTCATAAACATCATCCCACAATAACATAATCTATATAAAACAAATGGATATCATTTCATCATAAGAAATGTTAAAGCATGTAAATCATAGATACATTATACTTGAAACATACACATATGAAATAATGTCATCTTAGATGGAAAATGGTTTTGATAAAACACTTGAAATGAATTCTTGAGGAAAATATCCTTTATTCTTCAAAATAAATTTCTTTTCATAAAATGGAATGCAATTTTAAAAGAAAAGTATTTTATTGAAAATAGTAATGAAATTATGTATAGTAAGCTTCATGAAAATAAGGTGTTATGAACCCGTAAAAATACATTCATTCCGTATAAGTTAAAAAAACATTCTCCTCGTACTTATGTCGAAAAAGTAAAAAAGTACCTCATATGGTAAAAAAAAGAAAGATTGCTTACATACCATGTTGTAAAAGTCAAGAATGGGTAAAAAGGACTTTAAACCTACATGAATCCATTTTTAGAAAATAGGTACATGGATGATAAATATAACCCTTGTAAATACTTACGAATAAACCATCTCGGATGAAAACGATATTGGAAAAGTTATCTCTTACCATATGTCTGATATGCATCGTATGTATCCGAACCTCCTGTATAATGATTTAAATAATATCACTGAATTATTAAAGAATCATATTCATTGTTATGATATCATATATGGTTCACTTAAAATTTTATATTAACCGTTCTTTTGTAAATTCAATGTTAAAGCAGCGTTTTGGGTAAAAATCATTTCATTTATCATACGT
Source organism: Viscum album (assembly GCA_963277665.1). NCBI lineage: Eukaryota > Viridiplantae > Streptophyta > Magnoliopsida > Santalales > Viscaceae > Viscum > Viscum album. The sequence goes on along the minus strand of OY728134.1, from coordinate 1,389,895,269 downwards.
GTTTTGATTTGTGTTTCTTGATATTATTACTCATATAGTGATTTACATAATTCCAGAATGTAATAAATTATATATATATAATATATATTCAGTATATAAATATAAATGATAGATAGATAAATGGAATGAAATACACTGTTCATGGAGACGGTAGGCCGTACGTATGCATGAAGGCTGTTTTTGTTTCCTTCTAGAATTGAATAGAATTAAGTAAATAAATCATATATGTACATAAATCCTGTATCATTACTATGTAATATCTTTCATGATTATTTATTATATATATAATTTATAGTCATACATGATTGGTTAATCATGGAAAATTAATCTCATCGCGTTCGTGGAGACGGTAGTCCGTACGTACGCACGAGCGATGATATCGTTCCCATAATTATTGAATAGAACTGGAGTGGATGATATAATATCTCAGAATCAGTATAATTTTATAATAACCATATATAGTTATTCTTTACACCGTTATACCCATCCAAGTAAGGAGGTGGTGGAAAAAACAATTACACCACGGTGTGGAGACAGTATTCTGTACGTACGCACGCGCGGTGATTTCGTTATCCATAGGATGGATAGAAGGTGAAATGGGGTTATTTCATATTTGTAATATAATATCGGTATATTAGTGATATGGTTTGTATTTCTTTACAATGAAACAACTAATGAAGAGGATGTTGAAGAAGAAAGGAACCTGAAAGAATCGGTAGAGGAGATAACCTCTTCTTCGACGCACCTCCTTTAAGCTTTATCTTAAGGGACTAGAGTTGGTATTTTGAGAAGACCATAACCTCCAGAATGTTTCTAGGGAAGTTTATAAGAAAAATGTTCAGGGTATGTTTGAGCTTGAAGGCTCAAGGTGTTGTGAATGGGAGAGGGAAGAGGTTCTCTTATATAGGAGAGGAGAGGGGCACTTTTGGAAACCTCAAAGATATTAATTAATAATAAAATGAAAACCTCTATAAAAACCTCCAAAAATGAATCAATTAGATTATGGGATGATATAGGGTTGTAATCTCATCTACCAATAAAATTATGACATGTATTATGTTTATTTTAAACCTTATCAACACGATTTATCATTATTTAATCTATTTAATTTTATTTGAGGTAATAAAATTCTAAATTTTAAATTGTAATAAATACATACTTAAATGTTGTAAATATCCAATAACATGATATTGTATAACCTTTTCAACCATACAAATTTAAATTTGTAGTTTTTAAATATTTTGTGTTTTTAAAATAATTTAATAATATGTTATTTTTAAAAAATATCAATAGTGTCAATTTTGACACTATTCATTATTTGAATTTAAATAAAAACCAAACAGAAGATACGTTTGAAACAAAATATATAATAAATTCAAAACATGTCATATGCATAATAAAAATTCATGGGGCACATTAATTTGTTCATATATTATTTATTTTAAAATTTTTAAAACTATTTATTTTGTATATCTCTTGGTAAAATAATTACTGCAACATTTTTGTATAATTATTTAATATACTTATTTGTTCCATAAAAATTACAAATAAAATCATATGATGAAGATAAATATATTACCTTTTATAAGAATACTTTTACACGAATTTATCATCTTAAAATCACAACATTTAAATTTTTACATTTATTAAATTATGAAGGTGAAAACTTTGACATCATTTAAAATAAAATAATAGAAGTGTCATAATCGATTATATAAGTATCCAAATGGTCAAATATTCTACCATTGGATGCCTATATATTTCATGTACATGAAAATATGTTTTGGTCAGGTTTATGTGCCTTTTAAGGTCACTATTAGTTTAATAAATATAATATTTTTGATTTTTCACTAAATAAAAACTTTCGGCATCACTATTGTGTCACCATTGTTGACAATTATTCAATCCCTAGAAATGCTAAATAAATTCTCATGATGTATATAACTTTATTATCTTTCTGGAGACTATTTATATTCTATGTGTTATGATGTTTATCACTAAATTAAAATTATTGCACATATAAGATATAAGAGAGTGACATGATTTCACTTTCTTTGATTTTAATAATAATTACCTCATTTTAATGATAAAAAGTCTATGAAATGAATCTATTTCACCCTTAGGTGATATGGGTTGAATTTCTTTTCATCCAATAGAAATATTTTAGGTGTTAGGGTAATTTTAAAATATTATTTTTACCCTTGATTACCCGATTTACCTTTAACTATAGTAAATAAAATTTACCATAGTTTCTATTATTAATGTCTAAAAATAAAAAGTAGCCTATAAAAATAATTTGGACCTATTGATTCCAAATATGGAATCCAGTTTTTAAAATTCAAAACACTTAAGTATCAGCAAATAATTTAAAATTAATCTCATTGTTAAGAAAACGGGTTTTAAAAATTAAAACTTTGCAAATGATTGAAATGTTTTTACCTATGAATTCAGTGTAAAATTAATTCTAATGACTTAAATTATACAAAATGGTAAAAATATATTCAATTTATACTTTAAAAACATTGAATATTATAATTTAGCCATATAATTTATTTCGATGAAAAATGTTGTTTTTAATTAAAGTTTAACGTATTTTTACTATTCATCAAAATATGAAGTTTATAAGAAAAGTATCATAAATTTATCTAATGTAATTTTTTATATCCTGATTCAAAATAAGAAGTTTATTTTTTAAAATTGAACTTATAAACAATTAAAAATTTATATTTAAAATGGGTGCGCTATAAAAAGGCGGTAAAACTTCATTTTTTGAAAAATAATTCTATTAACAAAAAAATTGATTTTGTTTTCATATATCATTCTAGAAAATGTGTAAGATGAATTATAATGTTAAAAAATTCAAAATTCAGTTAATACTATTCATAATGTCTAGTTCATAAAATTATAATAATATATCATTGTTTAGTGAAACCCGGTATTACGTACTACACATGCTATCAAGGAAGGTGGTGATTGCGTGTAATGAAAGGCAAGTCAGGGATGCATGTAGTGAATGCTCCCTTTGGTGTTGCATAGAACACAAAATATCAATGAAATTAAAAAGAATAATTCTCATAAAATCTCAGGTTGTTACATTCTATCCTCCTTAACATGAATTTCGCCCTCAAAATTCGTTGGGGTTATAAATGGTTTACTACTTGAAAGTTTCGTTCATAAAAACTGACATCGTAAAAAGGAATACTAAAACTTAATTTTAAAAAGTGAAGTATGAAACATATCTGTTACCCAAATTAAATCATCACTAGGTTTCCACATAGGAGAACATTGGTGAAACTATGGATATGAAATAGAAACCTAACCAACATGTTCTGATGGAGAGTGGTAGAGAACATTGTTATGAAAAATCCAACAATCACAAAGCCATAAATTTGTGATTATCTAAGGTACCATCCGATTCATTGGATATGAAGACACTAGGACACCATTTTTGGTTTTGAAGATCAATTCCCAAATGTTGAAGAATTTTTAAAATAAATACTTACATGATTTTGGTATACTATCACCATTTCTTGTGCCTTGAACAATTTCCACTTCATCTCTTAAAGAAATGTAGTTGAATTTGTCTTTTAAGAAGTTTTAGCCGATCATGCGATAGAATGATAGGTCATTCCATCTATCTCAAACATAAGGTTAGAAAAAGTAATATACATAATTCCATATATGGTGAGATTAATCGTATATGGTTCCAAAATGGAATTATACTTCATCTATCATCCTGCTTAATAAAATAAAACTAGTTTCTACTAACCAGGGACTTCTTATAGGCCATTGGTAGGTGATAAAGTCCTGTCGCACATCAGTTGTGGGTTCGTTTCCAACAGCCTTGTGCAATGTGATGGGTTATCTCCCATCCTGCAGGTTTTACTTTTTATAAAACTATATTATTATAACATCCATTCAATAATATCGAAAAAATGTTCTATCCTTAGGAAATAATAACTTTTTTCTGACATATTCAATTCCAATATTTAGGCTTATCTAACATACTTCTTCCCAAGCTCATAGTATAAAGAAAACAATGACTAGAAATGTCATCTACCATGCATTTAAATACCATTATTTATCCCACATATATCATACAATATTTCTTGTTGTTCACATTCCAAACATGTGAATACCTTAATAAAGAGTTCTCTTGAAAAATGAATACCCATTGAACCTTAGTGTAAACATGAATGTTTTCAGATGTTAACTCCTTCCACATACCAAAATCACAAAATTTCTATATACTCAAACCATGATATCAGTTAATAGCTCCTTTCATTTTATCGATATCCCTTCATTATGCACATACCATCTTCATTCCAAATAAATTTCAATTACTTTTCATTTTTACCGGCACAATATAATTATTGAATACCAATACATAGATATTCAAAAATTCGATGATATCATAAATAAGATTCCATGACACAATTTTGAAATCCCATTACATAAACACTTAATCATTCTACAACATCATTTTCATATTCAACATCATAAACAGTGATCGCATGTGACTTATCTTTATCCATTTCCTTAAGAGGCTTATCACATCAATCATAATTAACCCTTGGATTAGGGAATTGATTAGCATAATGCCCCATTTACTTTCACTTGATGTATTGAAGTGTTGCTGGAGCGTTCTCTATAGTCTTTTCTAAATTCACGTCAATAGAAACCTTTTTCCCATTACATCGGCACTCTGCTGCTTGATGACCTTCCTTTCCACACTTGAAACATTTTCTAGTAACTTTTAATCTATCTCCCTCATGCTTCATTCCACAGTTTGAGAATAATGTAACATTCATCCAATTTTCACCAATGTTCTAAGATTTTTCCTTGAACTCCATCTTTCATTTCTTGTCAAAACCATGAGATGGATATGTAACACCATCTTCCAGTTCCACATTGATAGCACAACACACAATTTCATCCCAGATACTAAAGTCTCTTATAGTTAATGCCTTTCGAAGACTTGGTTTTAAGCCACTTAAGAATCTAACAAATTTACATTCAGGTTGGATGATAAAGACAGATTCAAACCTTACAAGCCTTGTAAAAATCACTTCATATATACCAACAGATTCATCATCCCTTTTCATAAGCGCAAGGAACTCCTTTTCTATATTTTTTCGAAAAATATGAGTGAAGTACTTATTAAAAAATATATTCTTGAACTTATGTCATTCCATGGATTCAATTTCATCTCGGGGCCTCGTATTCTTAATTAGAGTTTACCACTGGTCTGCACCTTCTAACTGGTAAATAGCCAAAATGACTTTTTCATGCTATGTACAGGGAAGTATGGAAAATATCATTTCAATGGTATTGATCCATTGTTCAGCGACTAGTGGATGGGAAGACCCACTGAGAGAATGTGGACGTTGCCTCATGAAGGAATAAATAGAATATTGTTCCCTTCTCTGCTCATTGGGATGTCTAGAATAATTCATAGCTTGTGTAAGTACAACAATAATATTTTTCACCCCATATCCCATAACAATGGTTTGTTCAGGAAGAAAATCATTGCATTGTCCATTACATTGATCAACGTGGTTCCTTCGGGTTCCAGCCATCGTCTAAAACCCAAAAAGAATAGTGTGGGAGGAAAAAAATCATGCTAGGGAAAGCAACATAATAAAAGGGGAGTACCTTCAATTTCTTAAATATTAGGATTAATTCTAATATCGTTACCGTATTTCTAGGACTATAACATATAATTATACATAACCTAGGTACATCTCTAGAAATACCTTATAAATATCTATAGCGATCTAATGAAAGATCTCGCATCATAGTTTCAAAAGGTTAACTAAACCTTTCCTCTAATAGCAACTGTAGAGACCACAAAATTGACCCAGATGGACATTACATTACTTTTTTGGAATTCATAATACATAACAAAACCAAACACTCAAGGACCGTAATATTTTAGTGTCTTTGGAAACTGGGAACATAATTTTATAGTCATGGTGAAAGCTCTTCAAAAACTCTCATAAAGAACTTCCCCTTTTATTTTCATAACTAAAACCTTTCTTCATATCCTGGGGGAAAGGAAAACATATAAAGGATGAGCTCAAATTCTCAGTAAGGGTAATCATGGAGAAAATAAAACAAACCATATACATTTAAACATAAAAACATGAACATAATGTTCAAAAATCAAAATATTGAGCAATTAAATAAAACATGGCAGTATGTAAGGAATAGATCATAATGGAACATAAATCATGATAAAATAGCATGGGAATAAAACATGTGATTGTGGAAAACCATTAATCACTTTATATTATTTCCATAGTAGCCAAGACATTGCTTCCAAGACCATCATAGTGGAAAAAATCTCTTACTGAATCTAGTTCACTCCTCGTTCCAGTCCTGTATCACTAAACTAGATTAACATGCCATTCAAGCCATGTCTATCTCATGAGATATAAAAATTTACCCAATGCATTGGAGGGAGATATGGTTCCCACCCATCTCATAATGAAATCATTCTTAACTGTGCCCCAAATTAAACATAAATCATTCATCATAACCCAATGAATAAAATGGGCTTCATAAACATCATCTCATAATTACATAATCCATATAAAACTAATGGATATCATTTTATCATAAGAAAATTAAAACCATGTAAATCATAGAGACATTATACTTGAAATATACACAGATGGAATAATGTCATCTTATTTGTAAAATGTTTTTGATAGAACACATGAAATGAATTCATGAGGAAAATATCATTTCTTCTTCAAAATCATTTTCTTTTCACAAAATGGCATGAAATTTTAAAAGAAAAGATTTTTTTTGAAAATAGTCATTAAATCTTGTAGAGTAAGATTCATGAAAAAAGGCGTTATGAAAACGTAAAAATCCATTCATGCCGTATAAGTTAAAAAAACATTCTCCTCGTACTTTTGTCAGAAATGTCAAAAAGTATCTCTTATGGTAAACAAAATAAAGATTCATTACATACCATGTAGTAAAAGTAAAAAATGGGTAAAAAGGAATTTAAAATTACATGAAACCATTTTTAAAAAATAGGTCCATGTATGATAAATATAACCTCAATAAATACTTACGAATAAACAATCTCGGATAATAACGAGATTGGGAAAGTTATTCCTTTCCGTATGTCTGATATGATTCGTATGTATCTGAACCTCAGAATAATGATTTAAATAATGTCATTTACTTATTATAGAATCATATTAATTGTTATGATATCATATATGGTTCACTTATGTCTTTATATTACCCTTTCTTTTGAAAATTCCTTGTTAAAGCAGCGTTTTGGGTAAAAATCATTTCATTTATCGTACGTGTTTTGATTTGTTGTTCTTGATATTATTACTCATATCATGATTTACATAATTCCAAAATGTAAAAAATGATTTATATATATTATATATTAATTATTTAAATATATATGATAGATTGATAAATGGAATAAAATACACCTTTTATGGAGACGGTAGGCCATACGTACGCATGAACGCTATTTTTGTTTCCTTATTGAATTGAATGGAATTATGTAAATGAAAAATATATGTACATAAATCTAGTATCATTATTATGTAATATCATTCATTATTATTTATTGTATATATACTTTATATTCTTACTTGAATGGTTAATCATGGAAAATGAATCTCATTGCATTCGTGGAGACGGTAGTCCGTACGTACGCACGAGCGATGATATCTTTTCCATAATTATTGAATAGAATTGGTGTGGATGATATAGTATATTAGAATAAGTATTATGTTATAATAACTATATATAGTTATTCTTTACACCATTATACAAATCCAAGTAATTCTGTGGTTGAAAAACCAATTACACCATGGGGTGGAGACGGTACTCCGTACATACGCACGCGCGGTGATTTCATTTTTCGTAATATAGATAGAAAAAGAAATGGGGATGTTTCATATTTATAATATTATATCAGTATATTAGTGATACTTATTGAATTACATTATAATGAAATAGCTAAATAAAAGGATGTTGATGAATAAAGAATGTTGAATGAATCGGTAGAAGAGATTACCTTTTCTTCGACGCACCTCCTTTAATCATCAACTTAATGGACTAGAGTTGGTCTTTTGAGAAGACCAGAACCTCCAGAATGTTTATATGGAAGTGTAGAAGAAAAATGGATAGGGTTTGGCCGATCTTTAAGGCTCAAGGTTTTGTGAAGAGGAGATGGAGGAGGTTCGCTTATATAGGAGAGGAGAGGGGCACTTTTAGAAACCTTAAAAATATTAATTAATAATAAAACGAAACCCCACATAAAAACCTCCAAATACAAATAAATTCGGATATGGGATGATATAGGGTTGTAATCGCATCAACCAATAAAATTTAGACATGTTTAATGTTTATTTTAAACCTTATCAACTTGATTTATCATTATTTAATCTACTTAATTTTATTTATGGTAATAAAATTCTAATTTTTAAATTGTTATAAATACAAACTTAAATGTTGTAAATTTTCCATAATTGGATACATTATAACCTTTCTATCATATAATTTTCAATTTGTAGTATTTAAATATTTTTGTGATTTTTAAATAATTTAATAATATGTTATTTTAAAAAAATTATCAATAGTGTCAATTTTGACAATATTCCCTATTTCAATTTAAATAAAAACCACACAGAAGATATGTTTGAACAAAAATATATAATAGATTCATAAGATGTAATATTCATTAAAAATAATCATGGGGAACATTAATTTGTTCATATATTATTTATTTTAATATTTTTAAAACCATTTATTCGGTATATCACTTAATAAAATAATTACAACATCATTTTTGTATAATTATTTAATATATTTATTTGTGGAATAGAAATTAAAAATAAAATCCTATGATGAAGATAAATCTATTACCTTTCATAATAATACATTAACTCGAATTTATCATCTTAAAATCGCAACATTTAAATTGTTACATTTATTAAATTATGAAGATGACAACTTTGACACCATTTAAAATAAAATAATATAAGTGTCATAATCTCTTTTATAAGGATCCAAAAGGTAAAATACTGGACCATTGGATTATTATGGGTTACCTTTACATGAAAAAAATTTTGGTCAGGTTTTTGTGCCTTTTATGGTCACTATTGTTTTAATAAAACCTATATTACTAATTTTTCACAAAATAAACAATTTCAGCATCACTGTTGTGTCACAATTAATGACTATTATTAAATCCCTAAATATTATAAATAAATTCTAATGATGTAGATAATTTTATTATCTTTATGGAGAATATTTATATTCTAGGTTTTATGATGTTTATCACTATATTAAAAATATTACACTTATAAGATATAAGAGAGTGACTTGTTGTCACTTTCTTTGGTTTTAAAAATAATTACATCATTTTCATGTTAAAAAGTCTATGAAATGAATCTATTTAGACCCTTAGGTGATATGGGTCTACTTTTATTCATCCAATAGAACTTTTTCAGGTGTTTGGGTAATTTTATAGTATTATGTTTACCCTTAATTACGCAATTTACCTTTAACTGTAGTAAATAAAATTTACCATAGTTACAATTCTTAATGTCTAAAAATAAAAATTATTCTATTAACATAATTTGGACATAGTGAATCCAAATGTGGAATCCATTTTTCAAAACTAAAAACACATAAGTTTTAGTAATTAATTTAAAATTAATCCCATTCTTAAGAAAATGGGTTTAAAATGTTAAAACGTTGCAAAAGATTGAAATGTTTTTACCTATGAATTCAGTGTAAAATTAATGTTAATGACTTACATTATATTAAATGGAAAAATTATTTTATATTTACACTTTAAATCAATTTAATATTATAATTTAACCTTATAATTTATTTCGATGAAAAAAGTTGTTTTTAATTAAAATTGAACTTATTTTTACTTTTCATCAAAATATGAAAGTTATTAGAAAAGTTTCAAAAATTTATGCAATGTAAATTATTATATCCTGATTCAAAGTTATACGTATATTTTGTAAAAATTAACTTATAACCTTTTCAAAAAATATATTGAAATGGGTGCGCTATAAAAAGGTGGTAAAACTGCATATTTTAGAAAATAGTTCCTTTATCGAAAAAATGGATTTTGTTTTCATATCTCATTCAAGAAAATGTGTAAGATGAATTATAATGATATAAAATTCAAAATTCAGTTTATACTATTCATAACGGCTAGTTCATAATATTATAATAATATATCATTGTTTAGTAAAACCCGGTATTGCGTACTACACACGCTATCGAGGAAGGTCGTGATTGTGTGTGATGCAAGCCAAGTCAGGGATGCGTGTAGTGAAAGCTCCCTTCGGTGTTACGTAGAACACAAAACATCAATGAAATTAAAAAGAATAATTCTAAAAACTTATTGGGTTGTTACATTATTATATTGACATAATAAAATGTCAGAATATACTGGATTATATTTATATTATGTTTTAAGTGTAAATCCATAATTTTAGATGTAAAATGAAGAATGAAAAAGAAGAATCTTTGAGAAAGCAATTAACATCTCTTAAAAAACCATCCATTGGATATTTTCTTAGGGACACTAGTATTGGTCCTTCGGGAGAAAGAACACCTCTAAAAATATATAAATATTCATTTTTGGTATTTTTTATATTTTGGATGATATATATGGTTTATGTTTTTTGAAATAGTGGATGGAAGAGGTTCCCTTTTATATGTGGGGAAATAGAACCTTTATTGAAACCACTTTTGAATTTCCAAAAAGAATCCAAATTTATAACATCACTCCCAAGAAGAAATGATTCAATATGACTTTATATTATAATATTATATGTATAAGGTCAAAATAGAGTGAAATAATTAATATTTTAAGCAGTTAAATTTTCGAATATAACCTTATCGTTATTCAATAACACCTCGTAAACTAATTTTTACCATAACCACATTAATTATTTTTTTCTTATTTCCAATAATAATTATGATAAAAAATTATGTTGAAATTTTATATAATATAATTTATGATAATTAAAAATATGGAATCCTTTTTTATTAATTTAACTTTCAATTGTCGAAAATTATACATTAAAATAAAATATGCAGATGTGATGAAAATGTGGGTTTTCGTGTAATTCAATTTTCAAAAAAATGAAGAATTTAAATAAAATCTATAAATGTTTTTAATAATTGTTTGAACTACTAATAAAATATATTTATATATATTATATTATTTTCATTCAAATTAGTGAACATTTGTTAATATTTATTTAATTAAAATAGAGAATCATTATGAAATTAATAGCTATTTTTAGAAGAAAATAGGTTCTACAATTGATAAAAGAAATACTAAAAATCATAATAAAGATAAATAAACATTAAATTTATGTATAATATATTAATAAATAATAATTGTGTTAATTTATTTAAAAAGATAAGAAGAATGGGAATATTGAATGACATAATTTTTTAAAAGAAATGACAATTTAATGAAAATCAGTATTATTCACTAATCATTGAAATGTTTATATTTCTTGAAATGTTTTATAATTGAGCCCTATGCCGACAAAAATATGTTGATTTCAAAAATTATTTTAATTTATCAATTATAATTAAAAATTATTACAAAAATAAATTAATATATATTCTAGAATTTTTTTTGAGAAAATGTATTTCCAAATCATATATGTACTTTATGAAAATTTATGTACATATTAATAAATATAATTAAATTATCTAAAATATTTTTACATATATTTAAAAATTGTTATATTTGTATCCATACTAAAAATTTCAATGGCCATGTTATAATGGTCTTCTCTAAATAATACTTTTAATAGAATATCGTGGTTCGTTAAAAATATATGTTCTGTGTGTCACAAGGAATAAATGAAATTGAATTTATTTTAAAAACATATATATATATTAAACATTTGTGGTGTTTCCTTCTCATTGTAACTCACTGTTTCACTTCATGTAAAATATCCATAATAATTTTATTATTTTAGAATCATTGGGGATTAGAAACTCACTAACATATTCACACAAAATAATTCAATATCTTGAGATATAATAATTTACCCAATGAATATGAAGGAGATATACATCCCAATCATCTCATAATCAATAAATTTATGTTCCATATAATGAAACTAGCATATAACACAACAAGTAAATCATGGAAATAAAATTTGATTAATAAAACTACAACATTGAAATCATTAAATTATCATTTGCAATTGAAGTAGATAAATATAGGTTTCATAAGAAATCCAAATGGTATATAAATACCAATGGAAATATATTAATTTGTTCAAATATACAGGTCACCCAAAAAGATAACATAATATATATAATAATATATCGTGAAAAATGAAACCTAACTCCATTTGAGGTATATCAATTTAATGTAAATGACAACCAAATCATGAAAAAATTGTTTTAAAAAATACAATATATAACTTCCAAGCTATAAAAATTAGGTAATCAAAATTTAGGATTCACGAATTGATAATCTCACATTTTAATTTTTTAGGTTTTTGGTATTAGAGAATTAGTTCATAACACATACATAAGTGAACTATACATTATAAAGTAGATTCTTCTTATTAGTATCCATATTAACCATAATATAAACCATTAAAATTAACACATGATTTTCATAAAAAATATAAAGACCTTAAAATGTACGTATTACCTTCCCTTAACTATCAATAAAACCTAAAAAAATGTAAAACATGGGATGAGCACAAAAAATCATTGTAAGATGGTAAAAAGAAGAAAATGGTTAGTCTAGTGACAAAATGAAAACTCCTGAAAAAGCTTCCATAAAATAAATCCTTTTTACAAAAAATGGAATAAACCTTATTTTAAAAAGATCATTATATTAACTTGTTAAATGAAATTATTTTCATTAAAATATCATTATAAATTATAGAAAATTCATGTAGGTTCCTTATGATATAATCTCATATAACCCTTAAAGACCACTTCTACGAACCCTTAAATTAGGTAAAACCATATTACTAATTCAAATATAATTTTACAAAGAACATAATTATTACCAAATGAATAAGACCACTATCTAGGTTCATTAATTTTATCATCTATATTGGACTCACCCAGTACTATCTGGTAAAACAATTCATATAAACAATTCCAAAGTAACATATAATGAATAAAAATATTATCATTACATCATAAAAACCTTCAAAAACTCTTTTTAACCCGTTTACGAATAAAATTTCAGATATATAATTTCCCTTTCATTTTTTAAAATAATACTAAATAAAAATAATCCTATAAAAATGGGAGATATTTTTTTTCTTTGAAGAAAACATGAAATCTTGTAAATATTACAAACATCAAATAATTGTTAGAATGGATGTAAAAAATCATTGTCACAATTTTTGTTAAAATGGAACATTATTTTTAAATTTTTATATAAATTGAAACATTCCTCTAAATGTTTATTTTAGAAAGACATTGAATGAAGACAATAAATTCCTTTACAAAACTCTCATGTCCATATGATAACATTCATTAAATCATTCTATAAACATGTATATGGAAGTGAAAGAGTATTTGAAGAATATAATATTTTTCTAAAATATTACTAAATAATTAATATAATAATTATGACATTTATATCACATATATTTTTCAATCTCATCCTTATTACCTTACATGTAATGTGTTAATGAAAAATGAATCACATCGCTTCAGGAGGAGGTAGTATGCTATACACATGAATGTCGTGATCTTATCCCCCATATAATGTAATGTAAGAAGTTACATATAATAGAATAACTACATAAGTATCAATAAATTATAAATATCAATTTCATACACTAAATATATCATCAAATAATGTTTTGATAGTCCATAAAAAATCAATGACATAAGTTCATGAGACAGTAGTCCACCTTACACACAGATGATGATTTTATATTCCATTTGATTGTAGAGGGTATGGGTTTTTGTTATTAAATTATCAAAAAATCATATAATATTATGAATGATATTTGTTTCAAATTTATGAATATATTAATAATATTTTATGGAGGTCTATAGAGAAATAAAACTAAAATGCTCGGTTGAGGACAATAACCATTCTTCAGATAAACTATATAGGTATGAACTACAATTCTTCAGAATACAGTTTTATTTTTAAACCAAGAGATCTCAATAATTAGGATGTATTTTGGGATGTTATTTAAGTAGTTATTGGTAGATAAAAAATGATTTTATGATGTGATGATTATATAATAAAGGATATATTTTTATAAGTGAGGTGGGCGGAACGCATGTAATTTTTTAAATGAAAAAGTTGTACCCACGTTTTTCACATGCCACAAGGATCCTAAAATCAATATTCTTCCTCCTTTTATGTGATAAATATGAAATATGTCAACATAATATTTTTTAGAAGAGGTTTAGTTCATTTTAACATTTATCTCTTTTGTTTTCCGCCAAGTAAATCTGTTGTAATTTAAACTTGGGTAAAACGATTCCATTATTTTACCTATTAATTATGAAAAAATTAAGTTGAAATTGATATATAAATTAAATTATGATAGTTAAAAATATGGAATCAATTTTTCAATATTCAAATACCTTAATTGGAAATTTTTTATTTAAATTAGAACCTACAGATATGACAAAAAATAGATTCTTCATGAAGTGTATTTTTCAAGGAAAAGTATATGTTAAATTAAATATATGGGTAGTGAAAATAATTAAATGAATTAATAAATATATATATTATAAAAATATGTTTTAAAAAATTAATAATTAACTATTATTTATATTAATAAACTTAATGAATTACTATGCACTTGAAAATAGTTTTCTTACCAATTCTATTTTTAAACCCAAAAATTACTGTAGATTAAAATAAAACATGGTGAAGAATAAATAAATTACATGGATTTAATATAATTAATGATTTATTGTGTTACTATTAATCATATTAAGAACATAATGGGTCTTTTTAATTACATAATTTATAGAAAAGAAATGTCACTTCTACAAAAATCATTATTTTTCACTATTCAATGAAAAATCCATATTTTTTGAATATCAAAAATTTAAAACCTCATCATTATCACCAAATTTTTATTAAGAATAACAAGGACAAAGTAAAAGGGAAAAAGATCTGTAAGGGAAAATCAGAAAAAAATGTTGGATCATGGGGGCCTAATATAGTGAAGACCGAGGGCGTCTCCTCTAAGTATGTTAACACCCTCCGGTTTCAAACTATACATGTCATGAAAAAATAGACACTTTTTATAAGGAAAGTTCATCGAAGCAAGGTACTTTACAACTTTATTACCCTCCCACCATGTATGAGAAACATTGATATCTCCACCAATTATGCCTCGACATTTTCTAATGATATACGATATCAACCAAAGAATAATACCCTTCCCATGAATTTCATTATCCAAGATCATAGAATCTGTTTCAGCTTCATTAATCTCCAAATTCATCTGTTTGCAAATGTTCAGCCCTGTGAGCAGGGCCATTGCCTCGGTATTAAGTGAGTTACCCTGTCCAATCTTGACAGAGAAACCCAGAAAAAACAACCACCACTATCACGTACAACACCACCCCCACGAATCAGACCATCAACACACGAGCCATAACTTTTAACATTCAAACCCCTTGAAGGGGGATGCCATCTTTCCCAGTTACCCAAATGTTGATCACACTACATAGATGAAATCTGGGAATCTGGAATTAATTACTTTAGAGAAGGCACCTCCATCCATCTGCCTAAAGTCCTGATGATATCCATGAGGAGAATTCTGATCTTATAGATAATGAACCATCTATTAGAAACCACTCCCTCATAGATCGATTTATTTCTTTCCTGCCATAAACACCAGCAGCCGGCATGAAGGATAACTGTACGAGCCACTCTTTTAATTCCTCTCATTGCTGAGCCACTCTTTTAAACCTATTTTAAAGTTTATATTCTAATTTTAAAAAGGAAATATAATAAGAAATATTAAAATAATACTATTTGGAATTTTTTCATTTAAATAAAACATCATAATAAAAGTATTTATTTAAAACTATTTCTGTTTTAATTTAAAATATACATAAAATTTTTATAATGATTATAAATATCTAATAGATATATGTTATTATACCTGAAAATGATTTATTCATTCATTACATTTATTTTTAAATTATTCCCCCAATTTTGGAAATTTCATCCTGAAAATATTATTCACTTATTAAAAAAGTGTGGATATATTTCCCCCATATCATTTACTTATTTGATTTTTTTCTTTTTTAAGAATATACATTTTCTATAAAACCATAAATTGAGAAATTACCTTATTCAAAAACACATTCTTTAAATGGATTATATATTGAATAGGGTAATCTTCATAAGAAATATACTCTTCAAACTGAACAACTTTTGGGATATAAACCTGAGTGGAATCCCATATATATTTCATTAACATCAAAACATGAAACAAATTATGTACATGGGATAAACATAAATGCAAAGACACTCAGTAGGAAAATGAACCAAATTTCTCAAGGATTTCATATGGTCTACGGAATCATGAAGTTAAATTTACTTTAAAAAAATGCATAAAACTTTTTTATTGAGATAATTTGAGAAATATACGAACACCTACCTCAAAAGAATAATATTTCCTACAATTATTCATTGAACTTTTATGTTTAATTTTTGAAATCATCATATATTTCCAAATATATTATAGCTTTCCATTAATTCACTAAACCAAATCTGGACCATCAAAATACGCCCTCTTACATCATCCGAAAAAGATGCCATCTGACACCACTTTTCATATAATGCCTCAAAAGGTTCCATATGTATTAAAGGATGAAAAATTCTATTATAAGAAAACATATCCAAAGAACGTTGTTAGTACAAACTTCATTAATAATCCTTTTAATAAGAATTAATAATATCTTCCAAGGCCGAGATTTTTTCATGTAAATTCCATATTATGGAAGAAGAAAAATTGTGATGAATTTCAATTTAGTACCTAATTTTTTTTGTAATTATCATGTTTCAGACATGAAAAAATCCAAAAGAAATTTAAACATTTTAGTTTACTGGACTATCCAAAATTTAAAATAAAACCTTGAAATGGAATTATAAGAGTTAGAATCCATTAAAGTGTTATTTTTTTACTTTTATGAATGCTCATTATGTTTCCTAGGTATCTCAACAGTTTTTTAGGGTTAGGCCCAAATTTTCATGTTTTTCAATGTCTATAGAGAGTGTATTGTTTTTCTAAAGTCATAATCCTTATTGCAGGGAACCGTGTGGATTTACAGGAGTGGATGGTCGTTGTAGAACGAACTACACATGGTTTACCAAATTGTGTGCCTAGACCACATAGTTGGTGGTAGAGATAGTACCATGATATTAATCACTGCTCAATTTGGGCACGGATAGGAAAACCTTGCGGGGAAAACCCTACGTGGTTCCCTAGGTACACATTATAGGGCGCACATTTGGTGCATGACATTCTAAACCGTGCATCCCAAACTGTGCATGATAACCTATTTTTAGGTATAAATTATTTAAATTAAATTAAATTAAAATAATAACCTAAAATAAAACCACAACTCTACCCCTCCATTTTTTTTGATTCATCACCCCACTGGGATTCCCTTTGACCATGTAATGAGACCCCCTCTTCAGAATCATTATTTTATCACCAATTCCATTCCTTTTCTTCCGGAATTATCTTAAAAAATTATTGGTATGGACCTATCATCCTTTATCTTCCTTCACTTTTGCATATATATTTTTCCTCATCTCCCAATTAGGTTTATATGAAACCCTGGTCTTGGGTTAACTAAGATTTTTGTTGTCTCTTCTGATGCTATGTTTTGAAAAGGGTCTCTCATGACCCCTTTATTTTTGTTCCAGCAACCTCTGTCGATGGAAACCCTGTTCGGCTTAATTATATTCACTACTCCCATTCTAGGTAAGGATTTATACCTACTTCTTCGTTATGCATAGTTAATTTTGGGTCTTGGGGTAGTTATGAGGTTTATGTATTATGTTTTAGTAAGGTTTGGAAAACATTAAAACTGCACACGCAAATACATAAGTATGGATATATAAAAATATATATATCTTCCACGTAGGTATACCCCTATGGAATTGGGAATACATTCATTTGGTTAAGGAATATATATATATATATATATATATATATATATATATAAGAGTTTGTGTCTACATATGGTTGGTGGTTTTGAGTGGTCACTGCTAAATCTGTGAACCACTGAGTGTTGGCATGGTTCCACTTTGAGATAGGATCCCTTTCCATTCCCATTTAATTAAAGAAAGCATTAATTAATTATTTTACTAGTTTCTACATAATTTTTACATTGAATACATTAGATGGGTAGTTTATTCTAAAAGTATTTGACGAGTTGTTTCACCGAAGGTATGTTATCGGTGTCCCAGGTTATTATTACCCTAACAAGTATAGTACCATTAAGGGGCCAATCCACATGGAAAAAGAAGTTAATTATCGTCTTGCTCAACAAGTTTGTGTTTTTGTCTTAGCGTTGTTTTTTGAATAGAGAGTCGATTTTTGATGTTTGGATGAAAGGGTAATTAAATTTAAATAACTTTAGAAAATTACTTAACTAATAATAGAAAATATGGGAAATTGATTATGGTGAAAATAAGAAGCGAAATGCATTGCGGTTATAGATTTATGAGAAGTTTATTAATAAATAAAATTGCTTATGATGTTGTATTGTTCATGATAACCCAACACTCTAGGTTTCAATTTGTAATTAAGTTTCCTTGGACTGGTAAACTTATATTTAGAGTGGTAGAAACTAACTCCTTGGTCTAGTAGTCAGTGTTTCACAGTTCTTTTTTTTGGCTTACTCTATTTTGAGTCAACTAATCCATCCAATGGTCATGAAATTATTCATCATTATTCTTGTTTTGAATCCCTCAAAATTTTTCCCTTGGTCTGGTAAACTTTTCAACGATAAAATAAAATGGTTTAAGAAGAATAAAATGAATTTAAAAGAACAAACACATTCATAACAACTAATATTAATTAAAACTCGTCATCTTCACAAACCCAACACACAGGGTATTTAGTTACCCATAGAGGTAATGGTAAGTACAAAACATCTTGATACATGATGTGATCATGCTTAAAATTTCAAGGAGGGAGTGATCGTTCGGTAGAAGGTAGGATGGTAGTAGTATGGAAGTATAACTTCTTTCCTTTGGTCCTTCATCCCATTTCTCTCCACAATTTCTACTCATTTAAACTGAATTCCAAGGCCTCTATTTATATAATATATAACTGCACGGAATGTGGAAAATGTACAAATTGTGTACTTTTTTCAATGCACTTTTGTTCTAGTTTTCTTTACTGGTAGGCGGCCTAACACGCTATATTTGACTTGGAAGATGGCACCGCCTGGTAGGTAGATATACATGGCATTTATTGCCTCAACACACAGTGTGTAGTATCATTTTTTGGCCACTAACCTCTTCTAGAAATGTATACAGAGCGTGTAGCGCCGCTACACATGGCGTGTTCCCATCAGCCGACCACATGGGCGTGTAGACTTCTTCTGATCTTCCAACTACTTCTAGAAAGGTGTACCCAACATGTATAAGGGGAACACCATGTGTAATTAATTCTGATTATTTGGGAATGTACTTATCTTGTTCAATCTATGTCTGAGTCTGGATGTACATGGCATGTACATTAGTACACGCCATGTAGTCTGTAAATTTTTCTCAGTTCTCCCCATTCTGTGTATTTGGACATAAATGTCTTGAAAATGAACAAGATTACCATAATGAAAGTATTTTTCCAATATGCAGTAGGAAATTTCTGAAAACATCTTCATATTTTCAATAAAGTATGTGAAAATTAATACACAAATTGGGTGCATCTATATTCTTGATAATTTGAATTATTAATCTTGAATATGAATCATTTTTATCACACGGAATTGATTATTAAACTATGTAATAATTGTATAACAAAACCCCTCCAATAGTTGTTTGATGCCATCATGATAAAAATGTAGTGAGTAGAATTTTAATACATCCTATATTATTGAATTTATTTTGTCATTATGATTTATTTATAATTGATATATGACATGTTTAGGTCCTTAGACCCTTTTAGTTTAATTTTTTTATGTCGTTGTATTCTTTTTTCCATGAAAGCTACCCTTTACATGTGATCCACTTAAATGTTGCTGAAATGTATTATTGAGCGATATAAATTTCATAAGGTAAATGGATTTTTTTAGTTTGGATTAAATAAGATATTTTCTTCCTTTGAATAGACTTACCATAACACATGTACCTTATAAAATTTTTCCATGTATTAGAAAATTGAGTGAACTGGTCATGAGTAGGATGGCCCACACATAATGGCATACCTAGAATAAATGGAATTGTCATAATGAAATGATTTCACTGAGTTCAATTGTATAAATTGAATGTAATGTTGCTATTGAAATTCAATAGAGGAGTTTTCTTATGCATTATATTAGAAATTTGATAACTATTATGACAGGATGATATAAATATGAGGCATGAAAAATAATTTACCCTGCATTTCATCATAAATGTGACTATATTTAATTTTTTAAATGTTTTTTTGTTGGATGAATTCTTCCCCCACACCAGTTATTATATATATAAATATTAATGGATGGTATGAATTCTTACCCCATGCAAGCTATTTAACTGGTTATGGGTGGGATGCATTCTTACCCGATTCTAGTTCTATATAAATTTTTTATTAGTGGGTGGAATCATTACGTCATTCCAATTCTGCATAGATATAAATATATTTATATATGTTTATGAGTGGGATGAATTTTTACCCCATGATAGGTCTATGTAAATGTTCATGGGTAGGAGGCATTTATACCCCATTGAAGTTCTATATATTTGTGTGTGTGTATGGGTGGGAGTCAGTTTTACCCAATTCTAGTTATGATCTATGTTTATATACATATACGGTTGCGAGGAAGTTTGAACCCATGCTATATATGATATATATATATATACTATATAAATACAAATAGTATGATTGAAGAGTTCCAGGATACCGAGATGATTCCAAACTCCTCTACCCCATATGATAGCGAGAAGATGAATCATGTCACGGATTGAGAGATTTCATAAACTCCTGATCACGTTGGACATAAGGATCTATTATTCCTTGCTCCAAATTGGTCGACTACCAAAAATCATGCTCATGACAATGTAGATGGACCGAGGAAACAATTTTGAATTTGTGGTCAGATATACTGTGAATCCCTCTTTTTTAGTCATTGATCTGCAACCTCTAGGAAGGAATATCAAATAATTTAATATAGTGCATGTTCCTGAAAATCAGGATGTTGTGGAGGAGCAGGTTCATCTCTCTCAGTACTCTATCTTTGTGAGGTTCTTAGTTCATAATAGTGAAAGGCATCAGATGTTCTATGACCTCACCTAAATATTTTATGAGATTTGGGTATTTAGTGATAGGAAGATAATAAAGATGGGTCATTGGAATTAACATGTGATTTTTCCCATGGACGATCTCAAACGAAGTGAATAGAGATTTGTCTTGATCTCATTGAATCCAAGATTCCATAAAAATTAGGAATGTGATAATAACAGCAAACTATACATGGTAAGGAAAACCAACACTCACATCTGGATTCGAATTTGTAAATTGAACTGGATATATTGGAATCTACAGATTCTATGGGATATAGTCTCTTCTATGGGGAACCTAATTAGGATAGATCGATAGAAAAAAAACCCATGATATGGTATTTTTTCAGGGATACTGGTTAATGTAGACATGGACCACACTCTTTTGGAGGAAGCGGTTCTGACAATAAGAGATTCCAACATCAACATAGTAATTTAATAAGAAAGGAAGCCTATTTTTTTAAATAAATATATTGTTTTTTGGGAATACTCTATCTGAATGTTTGAGAGATTTGGAATGTGTAATCTGCCACATGAAGGTGCAGAATTAATCTCATTGTAGGTTGAATATAGGTATTGAGTTTTTCATACCCCATGATAAAGAACATCACACTACACCTAGAATCTATGTTCTGGTGACAAGAAAAAATGTGAATGTGGAATCTCCATAAGTTGGATTCTGCTAGTACCCTCATCATTCTGATGTCATTTGTGGGAACACCACTGATGTAAGAGTGGTACAGTTGCATCCTTTGGGTGATTCTGCGATCACCCTTATTGAATGTGTTAATGATCAAGCTCGTTTTACCCAACTATATGGACATCCCAGTTGCTATAATGAGGTATAAGGGTTGGAGAATGAACTCATCATGATAGTGAAACACAAGCTTCTCCTGAGAGGCTCAATCCTGTATCTAATTCAAAAACCCTGCATATGAGGTAAGATTCAGTTCCTGATCAGGGATCCAAGGAGAATAATGTGAAAGTTGTATGTGAAATAGGTCAAGAATAGCTCACACAGAAACATGCATCACATAGAATTGGGTATGAGGTGCTCCCAATAATCATCACATGGGATTAAACACTTAGTTAGGTAGTGGGAAGTCATCAGGATGCTCCCAACTCCCTAGATGATCCTAGGTCATAAAAGGCATTACAATATGATGGAAAGGATATTCCATATAGTATTGGATGCTCTTATTTATTATGGCCACCAGTAAATGTCAAACAGACTTCTCATCAACATGGTGAAATCGCCAAATCTAGGGAATCATTCCATGGGGTCTATCCTTCAAAAACTTTTAGAATAGCCTCAATAGAAGGAAAGTAACCAAAAACCCATGCTATCTAACAACACATTCACCCCGCTATGTGGCCACATTTGGAGTGATGATGTTGATGAAGAAAATTCCCCCGTGAAACCTAATGGAAATGGGGAAATTAATGATGAAAAAAATTCCCTCTGCGGGAAATGAAGTCCCAAGGATGGAAATGACCCCCCTGGAGGGAAAAAATAATGGTAGATAGAGGAAATGTAAAGGAACTAATACGTTATCCCATGACGAAAAACCCTTCACAGGTGGAATGGACTTTAAATAATGAAGATATTACACTAGAACTGCCAAGGGTTAGAGAATACCCATAGGTTCAAGACCCTTAGGAACTTTTTTAGGTTCAAAAAACTTTTACTTATTGGAATTTCTGAATCGAAAATGTTTATTGAGAATTAGATGAGAATTAAATATAAATCTATGTGGTACACATTTATCTCCTACACTGCTCAAAAATTGAGTATTAATCACCTTTGGATTTATAGGCATGAAAGTGTCCATGTGATCACATGTGATAATATAGAGAAATGGACTACTATTTCCATATGTATTTTAGGACACAATGGGTAGGTTTCATTGATCTATTCCTATACATCATATTTGAGGATAAAAAAATATGTGGAATGATCTTGAGGAAATTTTTTCATGAGGCCTTAAAATAGATTGTTTTGGGTGATTTAAATAATATTTTGACACCAGATGAAATACACAGATCATGATTTAATAGAAAGGATGATATTGATTTTTCATACTGTATTGATCAATGCAACATTGTGGATGTTCCAATTTAAGTGAATGATTTAAC
Organism: Viscum album; assembly: GCA_963277665.1. Classification (NCBI taxonomy): domain Eukaryota; kingdom Viridiplantae; phylum Streptophyta; class Magnoliopsida; order Santalales; family Viscaceae; genus Viscum; species Viscum album. The sequence goes on along the minus strand of OY728134.1, from coordinate 1,389,871,628 downwards.
TTGGAGATGGAATACCTTGAATGGGAGGAAGATATGTAAGATTGATAGGATCATTGTCCAATTTTATCAAAGGACTGAACCTGATGGGTTCTCAGGTTACATGCTTCCGAGAAACCATTCGGACCTTAATCCTATCATTGTGGATTTCTTTTCTTTATAGAGGGTTTCCCCTTGCCAATTCATTTTAACATTGGATGGTTTGTATCTCAAGGGTGCAGGGAAACCATTTTTCACGCTTAGACACTTCTGCTTATCAGAAGCCCAGTCCAAAGGATTGTAGAGAAACTCAAGTATCATAAGAACCTGTTAATGGAATGGATTAAAAACTCCTTCTCAATTCTAGATGCAGATATTAATGATACTGGATAGTATTTGGATGAGGTCCAAGCTGAAAAATAGAGACAAGATACTCCATCTAGGGAGGATCTTCATGCACAAGAAATGTTGGATTACCTTATCACCATTGAGAGGCTTGAAAGGAACCAAGTGAATGTGAAATGGTTGGTGGAAGGAGAAAAAAATAAATTCATCATCCATTGATTATAGTGGGAGAGGATGTTAAAATAAAGGAAAAATTCCATCATCATCAATGGGAATCTTCATACATCTAAAAAGGACATCTCAAAAGTTGTTTTAGACTACATCCGTGAGTTGTAGACAGATAATGGGGATGAATAAACATTGAGTGTGGTTGATAATATCACCCCATTCATTGACGAGAAATAGAATTGTATCCTTTTTCTCACCACTAGACAAAGAAGATGTTAGGAATTATCTCTTTTCCCTCAGCATGGAATGTGATGTCGGGGCAGATGGTTTCTAATGTAAATTTTTTATCTTGTATTAGGGGATTTTACAAGATAAATTGGTCAATGTAGTATGTTACTTATTCACACAAGATTACATACCTCATTGAATGAATATAAACATCATTTCTTTAATCCCAATCAAAATTACAGTAGCTGATGTCAAAGATTTTATGGTAGATTCTCTTGGGAACAGTGTCCCCAAAGTTATCAGAAAAATCATTATGCTCAAGATGGGGGTAATCATCTAAGTGCACATCACCTGAAATAAATATATATTTTCTTTATAGGAGGTTCATACAGAGTTTCTTATTCAAAGCTTCAGAATGTGTGATCATAATGAGGATGAAATAAATTTATGGTAAAATTTCCTTGAATATTGATACCTCAAAGGACATTGATACTCTTAAATTGAATTTTATTCTCAACATTCTTAAGAGATTTGGATTTTTTAATTCATTTAAAAAAATTATAAAATTCATCCCTTTATGAGGAAGGTTGTCCATTCTAATTAATGGGTCTCCTATGGTATTTTTCAATGTACATGGGTAGTTTAGCAAGTTGTTCCACTCTTAGGCCTCCTATTTTCTGTTGTGGAAGGTTATTTATAGAGATTCTTTAATGATCTTCCCCATTTTGGCCTCTATAAAAAAATAAAAGCTCAAAGAGTTGAACATATTTTTTCAAACCTCTATTATGTGGATGACATTATCCTCTTTAGTGAGACCTCTCAAAGGACCATCTCTTCCATTCATTCCCTTTTCATTCATTATGAAGAAGTGGCAAGGTGGGCGATCTATTGGGGAAATTTTTTTATTGTTTTTTGCGATGGGATCATAGTGGGAAGACAAAATAGAATTGCACGGATGCTTGGAGTGAGGAAAGGGTCTCTACCATTCACCTACTTTAGTGTCCCAATATTTTTGGGTAGAGTAAAATTTAATTTTCATATAGTAATCAACTTTGTAATTATTAATTAACATATTATATGGAAAGTGAAATCAATGTCGCAACCGAGAGGGTATTCCTTGTGAACTTAATAAATACCTCTAAATTTTTATACTCCTTCCCTCAATAAAAAAGGCTTAGAGGAATCCTCAAGGATATTCAAGGTATGATTGGGAGATTAATTTGAATTTTTTTAGTTCATGAAAAAATAATAATTATGGTTATATGGAAGGAATGCATTAATCCCATCACAAAGGATGCCCTTGACATCAATGACCTGAGAATGTTCAATGTATGTCTCATTGCTAAATTCACATGGAATCTATTGGTCAAAAATGAACCCACAAGTAGCTTAATATCTAGAAGGATCAAGAGGAGGCTATTTTAGTATTATTATTAATATCTTGGGTCTTTGGTGTTTCCATCACTTAAATAGTTGTTCACCGAGATTATGAGAAATACTAAATGGCTGGTCTCCAAAATTGCAGACATGAACTATTGGAATACCTTATTGCTATATAGACTACCAATGGATCTTCTATCTATTCCTACTCAATGATTACAAATAACTATAAGTGAGATTAAGGAAACTCACAGTATTCTTGATTGTTTTCCCATGTAGTTAAAACATGGAATTCAACATCCTGCCATCATTGATACTGACACCTTGGTTTGGGAATCAAGTACCAATAGATGATATAATTCCATGGACTACTATAGGTTGGTGAGTGAAAGAAAAAACATGATACTTATATGGATGTCCATGTTTAAAGTAGAATTTATCCAGAAAATAATGTACATTTTTCTATGGAGAATCTGAAAAAATTGATTCCAGCTTTTTGATCAGCTAAATAAAGTTAGACAACACATTATCTCAGCATGAACTCTTTGCTTCAACACAGTAGAAATTATACAACACTTTTTCATTGACTTTGATGACACATAGAGTATATTGGAATATGATGTATTTATATTTTCAATGAATTTGTTAGTATGTAGATAACTCTTGGACTTTTCTTGACGTTGTTTCTCATTCTTAATAGAGTATACAGGTGCACGAGCTCTTCCTTACAGTAACCACATCTATGATTACATTGATCTGGAGGGCCAGGAATGCATTCAAAATCATTTTTCATAAACCAATAATGCATTCTGGAATTCATGACATGTATAGGGAGGGGTCTGTTGTGGCGAAGGTGCAAAAAGGGGCCATGAAAGGCACATTAAGTGATTTGATTTTGTATCGGTTCTTGGTCATTACAAGTCGTCTCAAGAAGTCATGGGTTCTAAAATCATTAATATGGATCCCAACAATTTTTTCATGGGTTCATTTCAATGTAGATGGTGCGGCCGTGGAAATACCCAGACACTCGGGTTGCGAAGGTATCTTCTAAACACACCGTGGATTTGCAAGGGCTACTTCTGGCACTACACTAGAGTTTGAAATTCATACAATGCTGAATTTGGGGTGATGATGTTTTCCATAAATAATGTTTTTGTCAATCAATGGACCAACTTACGGATTGAATAGTTCTCTTACACTATGGTTGAGGCTCTCAAGATTTGTACCTAAAATGTTCCATTGGTGCTTCTTCCTCATTTGATTGAGTACATCCAATGGGACAATCAGATCAATATACATATTTCAAATGTGTATATAGAATCAAAACATGTGGTGGACACTCTATCCAAGAGATAAATAATGGAAACATGCACAATGTAGTAGTCTAGAGCTCTTAAATTCTATACATCCCTGATTGACGATGAATTTCAGCGAATTGTTCACTCCCGACATTGTAAAATCTCCTGTAACACATGACTTTGTTTGTTCATTTTATTTAATACATTTTGGGAACATTTTTTCCAGTTTCCTGGATCTTCATGGTAATTACACATAGTGACATGACCAGACTCTTATATCTGTAATGAGATAATGATGGCACTGTTGTCTGGTGTCCCTTATGAAACTACATGGGTGGTAATTTATAAAATTTCTTGAATTTTTTTACCACATTATCTATACATTCACATTAAATTAAATTATGATATCATTGAATTGATTGGGATTAACACCGGGGGTGTAGGCCTATTGAGATTTTATCTCATACCCTTATAATGTACCCTTGTTACCTGAGTAGACCTTATAATTTCTGGATCTTGGTTAGTTGTTGTATTTCTTGTACTTGAGTGTTTAGAGAACTGGACCGAGCTAGAGTTCGGGATGCTCAGGGAGATATCACTTTGGGATTTTCTATTATTTCGTTATTTTTATATCATGTTGTGAAGAATGATGTTTATTTATTGCATTATTTTAGATATCATCAATAATCTAGGAATTGTATAATCATTTATTCTCCACTAGTATCAAACTATTATTATTTGTCTTCCAGTACTGTCTTTCATTTATTTACCGCTTCCACTACAGTTAGCTATTTATATTCTATTATACAATTATGAATATATGATAAGAGGGAATATTCTACCCATTGTGGCCTATTGATACCCCATTAGTAGTTAGTATCCAATGGCATATGGGTAGATGTTTCTAAGGCCTTGTGAACCACCAGTCTGGCTACTAGTTTGAAGGTAAGCTTGGTCGGGACGTTACAATTTCTGAACCCTTTCAAAAACATTAACTTAAACACGGTATCATGGTTGGACACATTGAAGTGAGGAATCACATGTAACCTTGATATCACCTTTATATATATATATATTATAAATATTATATAATGACATATTATATCGAATGGGATGTAAATTTGATGATTTAAGTAATCAATCAAAAACAAATCGAATCTAACTATTGCCTTGAGATGACTTTAGTTGTCCATCAATGAATTCCAGTGATTTAGTTTCCAATTTCCACTTTAGTACCGGAAAATTTTGAACAATTTCCTTTTAATATTAAAATTCTAGTTTAACCTTTTAACAAGTTAAGTCATTCATGCTATATAAATTAATATCCTTGTTCATTTCTTCACAAGAATAATACTACCAAAGGTGTGTCTATAACATAGTTTTACTGAGATGAATGGAAGAAAAACTCTATGATCATAACTCAGCAACACTATCTTTGACTATGAATCACAATGCACATATAATCATTATCGAAACTAGATAACCCTTTAATCACAAACATTAAAATCAAGAAACATAACCTCCTTCATAGTTTCAAAATTTTCCTATAGAAAGTGATCCTCCTTCTGAGCATGCAAAATTCTTTCTAAAAATGTTGAATACACCAAAAAATGAAATATAATATATCACATACCTATATCTAGAAAATCTATCCCAAAATTCAATAAATCATCAAAAAATGTTTTATTTTTCAATCATAACATCATTAATGTAGCTTTATTTTTTGAACTCAATGTATGGTCTTCTTTGTTCCATATTCCATGTTGATAGTGAATCAATCAATCATAATACATTATCATTTAAATAAATATTATATTCCTCATGAGAAATTTTTTATGGGTGAATATATTCTTTAATAATTTATTTCCAATATTTATTTAAACATTAGTCCCTAAAAATTATAACTCAAAATTATTAATGAAACAAACAATAACATCTAATTCTAGAACATGTGTATAGTAATTTAACTCTTTAGGATGTATTTTTCATGACGTCAGACCAATTACAAGATTATTCCAATTCAGCAACCCCTAAATTCCATTTTATAAAACCTCACTAAATTTGAAAAAATTAATATTTATAGAAGAATGTTCCAATACTATATCATTCTACAATCATATTTTTAGTTCTGTAAAATAATCATTTCATTAGTTTTTTCTGATGAATTTGACTCACTTTTAGTTACTTAATTCATTTAGCTAGATAGATGTGTAATGATCTCAACAAACTACTAATAGTAACCTGATAGATAATGAAACTATGAATATCTATGACATTTTTCAGTCTTGGAAAATCTAAAGTAACTTTTTTAGTAGGTTTAAAAATTATTATATCTTTACAGACAATATATCCATGGAATGAAAAAAATTTCAACCAAAAATATCACTTTATAAATTTTCAAAATAGTTTCATTTTTATGGTTTGAAAACAAATCCTTAGGTGTCTTTCATATTCCTAATGAAATTTATAATAATTAAAAATTTCATCAACCACAAAAAAAAATATCTAGGAACTCTTGGAAAAGTTCATTTTTATGGTCCATAAATATAGCTAGTGCATTGGAAAACCCATAGGGAATAACTACAAACTCATAATTCCACTATATTGTCCAAAATTAAGTATTTTCAATTCTAGCATCCTCCAACCTTAGATGAAGGTGCCTAGAACATAGAATATCCTTTAAAAAATATTCATCTCTCTACATCTTTCCAAAAAAAAATAATCCACGTAAGGAAAACTATAGTTATTCTTAATAGTGATATTATTCATGAATTTATAATTAATGAAAATTATCATTGGAGAATTTAAAATTTTAGTAAATAAAGTAGTACCAACTTAAGATGATGTTCTTATAAGAATGAATCCTACATCTAACAACTCATGTAATTTATTTTTAAATTCAAAAATCTAAACAAGATTCATTCAATAAGGGGGTATTGAAATAGTCTTAGAAGTATCCACTATGACAAAATAAATTGAACCTCTTAAACCAGAATAAAAATCGGAAAATCATCATGAAATATATCCATAAATTCATTTAAAACTATGAAATCAATAATTTGAGCAGTTCTTTCTTGTCAAAAATATAATTTTAGTAACTTTAAATGTCATATATATTAACTTTCTACAATTAATTGTATGATATACATTGTTTTAAATCAATGAATAAATCATTGAATGCTCTACAATATTTCATATCATTCATATTTGAATTTTAATTCATACTAAAACAATATCAAACTCCATTATGTCCTTTTCAACATGATTTCTAGGAAAGGAAATCCAAATAATAATAATAATACGGTTGCTATAATTTTTATATTATTTAACACTTCCACCAAGAGTTTTCAAAACAAGTTATATCATAGTTTCATGAGTTGATATTCCTAATTTATTTGTATGTTTCTCAGAAATGAACAAATTTAATGCTCTAGAGTCAAATAGGGAATTGGATTAATTTGACTACACAAGTATCATACCAATTTTCACTACATTAGATATTCCAAAATAAACTATTCTAGTCCAAAATAATTTTTCCACACACTTGAGCTTTCATTCTACATGATTTCTAGACTTATTTACCACCCACGAGAACATGTTATCAAAATGAGACAACTCATTGCAACAGAAACATATCACCATGGGTTGGATATATATTTCCCTGTTATTTGATTCATTTGGATTCTTCCATTCAATCATGGGTCATAATACAAAAAATTCCACATTATTAATTGTTCCGTGATTTTATAATTCATTCTCCATGGTACTTTCTATAGTGACATGAAATTATCTTACATGGATATGAAATCATTTTTAAATTAAAAAACATAATATAATTATAGTTCCAATATTAATGCATTTAGTTTCTATAAAATACTAGTTCAATATATTAAATTTTCAAAATAAAAAAATAGTATTTATGTATTTTCCCTTGCTTCTTAGAGGCCCCCATGTACTCCGTAGTGCAGATAATCACCGTAGGATATACATAAAAATGGTTGAGTAAAAATATCATAAAGAGGATGAATAAGGACATGAATAAATAAAATGTGGGTTAGAATCATCATCATCATCATAAAATAATAATATGATAATCATCATAATCAATAGACAAATAATTAGATAAAGGCTTGGAATGTGAAAAATCATAAAAATGAAAATTCATGTTTTAGTGGTCAAAACCACACATTGTTGTGAGCAGTGAAAGCATCATGTTCATATATGTTTCACATTATCTCATGACGTACATTACGTTACCGAATGCATGGAAACACTATATAATTCTTGGGGAACAGATCACATCATAATATTTACATAATCATGAATTCCACATAAAACATAAAACAATCATAGATATAAAATAACCCATTAAAAGAAAATTGGTTTCATATATGAATAGACTGAAGTCCATTATTTTTATTGATTTTTTATAACCCCCATTTCAAGGGATGAGGGAGAACCCTTACAAAGACCGTAGGCTCAAATATTACATGGCTCATAGGCTTAGGAGAATACATGACCCGAAGGTCTTAGAGAATTAAACCAGACTATCTACAAGGAACTGTCCCCTCCCCAGCATCTGCATCTTGATAGTAGCTCTCCACCTTTGCATGACCGTCTGGCTAGGATTTCCATGCAAGCACAGGCCGGTCCCGATGCATATCCATACCCTCCCATTATAAAAAATCCATTTGGCTCTTCTCTGGTGAGTGAATCTGCTCTGAATCCTCTTCTGGGGATGCTCCTTTTTGTAGTGTGTATAGGACCTAAATTCATGTGACCCGAAGGCCTTGGGGTGGTCCGAAGGCCTTAGGGTGGCCCGAAGTCTTTTAGAATCAACTGGCACGAATGCTATTGGTGGGCCAAAAGCCTTGCAGGACCCGAGGACCAAACTGGGGGCTTAAAGGCCCAGATGGATGGATAGTTCTGGATAATAGTGTACCGAGCAGTGCCTGTTATAGTATTGATATAGTACCTGCTACAATAGTGCTACATTAACCCCGAAATACGCCTCCACCCGTATTTTATCTCAGGTCTCTTGGATGCACCAAGTGAGTCCTCACCAACCGAGCTGAGGCTCATGTGCGAAATTGGTTTCATAATGAATACATTTAGAATAATATTTTGGTTTCACAAAATAAGAAATTAATGAAAATCTTGGTTGAAGAATCATCAATCAGGAGTGAAGAAGAAACATTCTCAAAAGATGTAAAACATGGGTTTTTTGAAGTAAGAGATTGTTTGGAGAAATTATTGCATTTTTTATAAAAATATGATGAGAAACATGCATATCTTTGAAATAAAAAGGGAAGAAAAATGTAATTATTTTTTGGAATAAAAAGAACAGACACAGTAAAATTTTCCACGAAAGGGGAATAACCCAATGAAAGGATATTGGGTTCGAGAATTCTATTACCTTATTTTCTGAATGATTTCTTCACATTAATATCCTAGATAATAAAATTAAATTCATTAACTAATAAATCTATAGAATATTATACATTTATTTGATTCATTATTATTTTATTAAGTTAGTTTATGAACATTTTTATGAGTTAGAGTGTTCAATTTTATTGTCAGGGAGTGTTCATTTTATTGGTTTTGATGATTGGTTTACCTGATTACATGTATAGAATATCATGTAAAATGAGAATAATAATACAAAATTTAAATTATATTTTATTAATGAACATATGAAATTTAGAATGATCTAATATATAATTGTTTTCCAGATATGAGGATGATTCATTAGATAAGATATTAATTATAATCGTTTAGATTAAATTGGAAGGTTTTGTGTGTCCATGCACTTTCTTTGTTTTTTTATTTAAATTTATGAATTTTATTTAGTTATGTACAAAGAATAAGTTATGACAAACATTATACAATCTATTTTATTTATTTTAATGGTTTTCTAACCATGAATGAAGGTGCTAAAGGAAAATGAAAAGTTATCATCCTAAAAGGTGATAAATCAACACCTCACAGATGATGCTTACATTTTAACACTATAAGACTATAAACAAAAAAGATCACTGGGAATGTAAAATTGTTAATTCTTGTCTAATTAACTATATTATTAAAAGTCTAAGGTTGTGTCCTTATAGTTGGTATCAAAATATAGTTTAGATGACATTCGGGGTTAATATTATGTTAATAGACTCCCCATTAATAGTTTTTAATATAGGATTAATTTTAAATGATATTGAATTCAATTATTACCATAAATCTTTATCTAATATATTTCTATATAGAATGGTTTTCTGTTGAGGAAACAGGTATGCTAAGGTAGGATGAAACTGAGAGGATGATGTCGTTCCAAATCCATAACCCAGAAGTGACATAATTAGAAATGTGAATATTTTCCACCATAATTGCTCAGTTGATGCATTCTATAAATGTAAGTGGCACACATGCAATATAAGTAACAGAGATAACAATATAAACATAATGATAGTGGAACATTTTATGACTCAACACCCTCGTGCCTTTAGTTGATATTCTAATACAATGGTGACTGAAGGGTGGATTAAATCCCTTGAAAATATATATTTTTCCATTTAGTATTTATATAATCAAATGTATTGTCATTATATTTATCATTCTGAAGGTGAATCCCACCAACGGTGGTCAATGTTCAGAAATATCAGAGATAGTGAGGAGATTTAGTCCTTGTAATGAGATGCATTTAAGAATCTATTCGATGAAAAATATTTTCCTATAGTGGTTGATATAGGATAGAAATGATATTCCTAGAATTTAAACAAAAGTATAATGATTTTGTGTCCTTATTTTATTCAATCATCACTCGATTGGAAGTCTATGATGTAAATCTTATTCAAGATCTAGATTGTAAAATAAATCATTTTTACTCTGAATTGATGCAAATATTTTGAATGGATATTTCCTCATATAAATTCAAAAATTATTGGAAAATTGTTTGATGTTCTATGAAGATTGAAATGGTGTCTTCCAATGACCACATGTACATTAAAAATAAGAAGAAGAGAATCTACATATGTCATGAAAAGGGTAAAATCCAATAAATTAAAATAAAGTTTTGAATGTATATTTTCTAGTTGTGTGAAGTTTAATAATATGTATCCAAGGTAATGCCTTAACAAGTACTGGAAGTGTATCTAATGTGCTAGGTTTGTGAATATGGCCTGAGACATCAAAGAAAATGTTATTATGTATAATTATGTTAAGAAAACAGTAAATTTTTTCAAATGTCGAAAGATCTGAAATAATGAAAAAACATACCCAAATAAAGATATGTATGATGTGAAGTATCTATACTATAGGAATAAAGGTGTATGAAATTCGTTTGCAACTACTTCAGATGATGTTGAGAAATACAATGAAGCAGTATGAGGTACTTTGTATTATTAATTATATTTTATCTAATTTATTATTTTACATGAGCTCTAAAAATTTCTTTGTTTCTTAGAAATTTGTTTCTAAAATTGAAATTTCACATCATGAAATGAAATAAAAACTTAAGGATAAAACACATGGGAAAAATATTAAGAGAAAAAGGCATTATAAGAATTTTCTAATTATTTTCTCTGGAAATTCATTACCTGTAAACCTTAATTTTTTTCCATAGTAGAGTTTAATGTAATTATGGATATGGAATGGTTTTCTTTTTTTCATTCTAAGATTTATTATAGAGCTAAATATGTTGAATTTTATAATGAGTTTCAATTTATATAAAATAATGAATAGATAAAATTGATAACATATCAAGAAGCTGAGAAATGATAAAAAATTGAAATGACAGTTATCCGGAACATATTTTAAAAAACATGGTAAAAATTAAAATTAATAATGTGAAAGAGGTAAATGTGTACCGATATGTTTTTTCAAATGATTTGACAAGTGTTATACCAAATTGGGAAGTTGAATTTACTATTAACTTAGTTTTTTATTCTAAGAAAATTTCAAAATTCACTTATCAAAATGTATAAGTTGATTATTTATAATTGAAAAACATGTTGTAATAGTTTATTGATAAAGGATGCATTTGACCTAGAACATAAAAATGGGGTTCCCCTGTTTTTTCATTAAAATCAATGTTGGTTACAAGTGACTTTTAATAGATTATATAGACTCGAATAAAATTACTTTTAAGTTTTTGTATCTTTTGACTCGTATCAGTGACTTGTTTGATCATCTATAAGGAGATAAGTATTTTTCCCCGATTGACATGAGATCCATGTACCTTCAGCTGAAGGAGAAAGAGGATTAAATCTAAAAAACATCTTTTCATACTAGATATAGGAATTAAGATTTTTTTTGTTATTCCCTTTTGTTTGAAAAATTCCCCTGCAATATTTTTGGATCATTCGATTAGATTATTTTATGAATATTTCAATAAGTTTTTTTTTTATTTTATTGAAAATATTTCATGGTTTTCATAAAATTATGATTATTGTGAAAAATATTTATGGATTATTCGAAAAAAAATATCAATGAAAATAAGTTATAAGGGAAATTAATCAAATGAAATTTTTTAATGGTTTTATATTCTTGTGAATATTGTAAATAAAGATGGTATAATTGTATATCCAAGAAAAACATGAATATTTATTTCCAAGACCTACAAATGTTACAAATACATCTAGTTTTCATAGATTTATAGGCTATTAACAACAGTTTTTTTATGAAACTTTCCTGGTTATATATCGTACTACATAAGTTAACATGAATGGGGGTTTAAATTATTTGAACATAATACAGTGATGTTTTTTAGGAATTGAAAAAATGATTTGTGAATGCTCCAGTATTGGAATTGCCTTCCAAAAATGGTTATTTTTTCATCAACAGTTATTCTATTTTGAAGGAAAATATTTTGTTTTGATGAAAAATGATAATGGAATTTCTAATGCTTCAAAAAAAATGTAACATCCTGATATTGATTATCCCATAATGATATGTAATTAACATCAATGGGTTTCTCTTTAAAATTTTGGAGGCATCATTTATATGGAGACAAATGTAAAATACTTAATGATAATAAATGTTAAGAATTATATATTAACTAAAAAAGGAATTGAACATGAGGCATTGAATATGGATAGAATTGAAAAAGGATTATGGTCTCATGATCAGTTACCATAATGGAAAATAAAACAAAGTGGGAGATGTCGTGAGTTGAAAAAATAATTCTAAATTAACCACATTATTTTTGAAACATGACCACTTGATTAATGAGTTGATAAATACTTATTAGAAGTTGTTGGTGCAAGAAATTACTTTAGTTTCTTTTAGGTTTTATTGGATTCATCTCTCTTACAGAGAATTATCAAATTGTGGAAGCAAGACCGTGAGTTACGGAAAAAATAAATTTTTTTATGGAATGTATGTTTCCTAGATATAATGTTGATAGATATTGTTTTTTGATATTTATATTGATATTAAATTTTCCTTATGATTCCAATATGAAGAAAGAATTGTAAAGTGAAGCTTATAGTTCTCTCTTTTCAGTTTATCATGAATGTTCTATGATGTATAGAGACCTTCAGGAGTGTTACTGGTTGGGTGGAATAAAAAAAATATTTATTATTTTACTATGAAATCTGTGACTTTTAAAAGGATAAAGAATAGTAATAACTAATAAAGGTGACACTTTATACATTTATATTAACAGAATTGAAATGGGATAATATATCTATAGAATTCATTATGTTACTACCAAAGACGTCTTGAAGAAACAGTTTTATTCAAGTTATTGGTGATTTACTAACTAAATCTACACAATTTCTTCCTATGTGAGATACTCTCACATTATATCCACTTTCTCAGGTGTACCTAAAAATGATAGTTAGGTAAAATGGAGTTCTTCTCTCCATTGTATGTGACCATGATCCAAAAATAACTTCTGACATTTGGAAATTCCATCAAATGTCATTGGGAACTAAATTAAATTTCAGCACATCCTTTTATTCTCTATCTGATGGAAGTTTAGAGAGATTTATTAATACAATGGAGGATATGATTCGAGAATGTTCAATTGATTACAAGGAAAGTTTTTATTATATTATTTCTTTATTTTAGTTTTCCTATAATAATAGTTTTCATTATAGTATACTGAAGGATCCATCTAAGGAATTATATGAAAAGTAGTGCCGAACTCCAGCAATTTTGTATAATGTCAGGGAAAATTTTATGATTTTACAAGAATTAGTAGATGAAGTGGATATGAATGTAAAGATAATAGCACAAAATATGTAGACAACTTATAGTAGGAAATAAAATTATGAGGAAAGCATGAGGATGTATCATTATTTCGAAGTAGGTGATCATATCATTCTCAAATATCCATATGGTAAAGTGTCATGTGTTTAGGTAAGAAGGGTAAGCTGATTCCATGTTTCATTAAGCCTTTTGAAATAAATGAGAATGTTGGATCAACTGGCTATCAAGTGGCTTTGTCTCTGAGATTGCCTTAGGTATATAATTTTTATCATCTTTCAATATTATGAAAGAATGTGTCAAATCCATCTCATTTTTTTAACCCATAAGTAGTTTAATTTTAATAAAAATATTCTTATGAATATAATCCCTTTTAGATTCTTCACTATAAAGATAATGTATTAAAGAATAAGGAAATTCACCATATAAGGATCCGTGGAGAAACAACATGGGGGAAAATCAACATGTGAATCATGAAATGATATGAGAGAACGTTATCATTATATGTTTTATAAGTATATAAAAAATTGTGAGGATTCAATATTTATAAGGTGGGGAGAATATAACACCCAAGGTAATTATATAATATTTTTTTAATTCAGTAATTAGATTGATAAATTCATCCTAAATGTACAATGAAATGATTTTTTATTATATAAATTCATTAATCTAACCTAATTTAATAATAAAATAAAATATGAGATTATAAATAAAATATATTTACCATATAAGTGAAAATATGATATATTTATTCAATTAAATAAGTAAATAATTTCTTTTGGAAAATTATAAATTAATTTTTGGTATTTCTGTAAGTCATTAATTTTTCATTACAATGTTATAATTAATAATATGATTAATAAAATATATTTTCATAAAATATATTCCTAAATTAATATTTTTTTCATGTGATTATAAGATAATTTTATGAGGTCGCAATTAATTTTTCAATATGTTTTAAAATCAGTTATAATTTTAAAATTTGTATTTTTTGAATAATTGTTGATAATAAATTAATATTAAATTTATCATATTTAGAAAATTATTTTCTCAAAATGAATTTAATTTTTGAAATATAACTATCAAAAAAAGGATGGGGTGTGTTTTTTGGATTTCTATAAAAAAAGTTGAATATTTTGTGAATATAGAGATATGATAATTTATGGTATAGGCTAAATAAATCTACTATTGAGTCATGGATGATGTAATCAACATTGGTCCAGACTAACATGAAATATTTACTATATTTATTCATGTGAACCATCACTATTTCATGACTTGAGCTAAAATAATAATAAAATGAATAAAATTATGGGAAAACACCCCTCTCATCCACTATAAATATCACCCCTCACCACCTCTTCTCCATACAAAACCAATGCCTTTTAGATTCTATACTTTATTCCAAATTCCCTTCCCAAACCTACTCCCAATGTCTAAGACTAGAATGTATCACCCAAAGGGAAAAATGGTTATTATCCAAGAATCCTTTTCACAAGATATGTAATGTATAACGAAATATGTAAAATAGGTATACAATCCACATACAAGCATGCTATATAAAAGGAACAAAAAGGAAAAAACTATCCAACCATCCTTTGAACTAGATATGTCATCTTCCAAAATCTCAATCCTAAACATTCAATAAATAACATTTTCAAAGAAATAATCTTCCCTTAAGTAACACCAGAAATCATGAAGTCTTCATGGGGGCCAATGGCAGACCCGATAGCAAGTGATATAAATGTTATTTTCCCCCCACTAACAGTGTATATAACATCTAATCTATTTAATATAGACTGAAATATTGTGGAAGAAAGCATACATAAATGAAAATAAAATCAGTAATGTAAATTCGCAAGTACCTTCTTCAGCCGTCATCTGGTAGTTGAACATGCCACCAGCATATTAATTAATTAAGTGATAATTTATATATATTTTTCATGTGACGAACAACCATCACTAAAATAACCTCGTGATAGTAGTAGTTTTGGTTCCATGACATAACAAGGATCACATTATAATTTTAGTATAAATGGGTTCCTGGATAAACATTGAGGCAAACAAGACCACAAGGGATTCCATCTCAATTGTTTCTATAGCTTGGATCTGGTGTTCTACTATAATCCAATGATCATAATCAAACTAATTCCATAATAGTGTGATCTAACCATGTATAAGGAATACACCTAAGAAAAAACATGTTGAGATATGGCTTGGTCCAAGGATGTACCCAAGGTGCCTCATGTCCGTATAATCCATTATTGATATAAGGATAGTATCATAGCCATCATATTATAGAAAATTTTGGATCCTGGGGTGTCATGCTGGACATCCCCTCATAAATGAGGATGAGCTTCTAAGGTGTCTCTCTAACAATGAAACCGACATCCTTGAATTGGAATGATTTCCTCCACTACTCAAGGAATTCTCTTAGTAATCCCTGTAGAGAGTGAGTAAAAAAACATCCTATAATAATTCTATGGGAAGAATATAAATCTAGGCACCTTACATTTAATTCAATTATTTATTAAGTCCATGTGATGGCCATACCATTTCTGTTCGTCAAGGGGTTCAAGCCTAACCTTTCATTAGTGTGACAAGGACAAAGGGCGTGCCAATTTATTTAAGCCATTTCATATTCAAATACATCATTCACTCTTTTACCTTTAATTACATGATATTTATGTGATAAGGATGAGAAACCACAAGAAATCCATTTATCAAAACAAGGCCAAGTTATATTATTACCATATTCTTGGAAACTCCATTTATAGTTTACAAATCAAGATCAATTGATGCACTTACCTTTGATGGATAAAGTGAAAAGGTACCATGATATAATCCATTAGTAAATTCAAAATTCATTCAATATGAGATGTCATACCATAACAATGGTCATTCTTAACCTCACCCGAATGGTGGCTCCAAGTTGTCAAAACACAAAAAAATCCAATTATGGCACATCACCATTCATGGTGTGGTATATGTCTTGAATGTAACCACTGAAAATATATTACAGAAATGCAATGGGTCTTAGAACATGGTCCTAATGAGTAACTTCCTGACATATACATTCAATAAAGGATTCATATTGAAATCGGTGTGGTGATACGACAATTTTTAAAACAATATAAATTGAGGGATGAGTTATAGATCACCTATCATGTACTCACATGACTATCCTAACCCATTTTCATTATCTAATTAGAAATTTGTTATATTAGATCAAATTTATGGTACAATGACCTTAAAATATGGAAAATGATCTTGTATCTAAATACCATTGCTGATAGTATGAATTATGAAGAAAGAATAAAAGGGAACTGAGAACATATCAATGATGATCTAATGAGATAGAAAACACGTCAGTTGAACTCTGAATGGTCATTTGGATATATTGATAGAATATAATGTAAAAATGATCCAAAATTATGAATGGATGGTTATTGTTCACTAGAATGAGAAAAAGAGAAGGAGAGAAAGCATCAAAAAAATTTAAGGGAAACCCCATAATTTTACTAAAAAATTACCCTTTGAACGGTTTGTCACACAGTTTGTCCAAACCGTGTGAAAACAATGCATGGACACCTATATAAAGGTGAATAGGACACAGTTATGCTATATGTTTTTGATACTATTCAACAACCATTAAAAACAACTCCATTAAAAACTACACAGATTCCACATGGCCATGTGGCCCCTGGTGCATTGATAGGGAGAAATGTGCAACCTATGTGACACACTATCGAACCTTTCAGGGTTTCAAAACCATGCATCCCACCTCACACAGTTTTCTTTAACCATGTGACATTCCCTTTCCTATAAAAAACTAGGTTCTGGTGTCCGAACAATTACTCGAACACTAATACAACATTTAATAACTTATTAGGAATCCATATTATGTCAAAAATAAAATATTAGGGAAAAATTTAAATATTACATTCCTATGTGAAAATATGGGTTCTTACTTTAGTAAATGTGATAGATATATTATGTAATTCCTTTAGAGGTATATAAGGAATACATGGTGTGATTGAGTCACGGTTGGTGGAAGTGCTAGTCAACAAGCTGCATCTCTAAAAAGATCAAGAATATTATATGTTTTGTGAACATGGGACATTTCATTCACTTTTTCCTTAATATATGGATCCTATTCCATGGATATATGTGGAGTAATACCATGCATTCATCCTTATATTCTATGTCCCATTGAAAATTTTCTATATATCTCTTTTTTCAACATTGGGTTGCCTTAATATGCAGCTGAATAGTTTTCATATTTCTAAACAATTCATTGGGAATTTCATGTCCCAGCATCATACATTCACCAACTTCATCCCAACATTCTAATGTTTGGTATCATCTCCCATAATGAGATTCAAATGAAACTATTTGTATGATCGAGTTGAAACTATTGTTATTAGAGAACTTGACCAGAAGCTGATATTGGTCCTATCCTCCTTTGAATTCCATTGAACATGCTCTCAAAATATCTTCCAATATCTCAATAGTCTGCTCATATAGGCCATTAGTTTGAGGATGATAAACTGTAATGAAGTCTATCATAGAGTTTAGATCATGTTAGAGACTTTTCTATAACAACATAGTGAATATCAAATCTCGATCATATACTATAGATAGTGGTACTCCATAAATACATAACACTTCTATAATGTATATTAGTGCTTGGTAATCTAGTGAGAAGTCCTATTGAATTGTGATAATTTTATCAATCTTTGTATGATGTTTCATGACAACCCATATAGAATTTTTTACTTCAGATGTATTCAGATGTTTCATGACAAAGATAATGGGGAGTTTTTCCCATTTTCATGTTTTTAGATTATAAAAAACAATTTTATTGAATATTTTATTGATAATAAATGGTATAATTTCCCTACATTGTGGTAAATATATTCATTTATGAAATATTTGGGATTATATAAATCATTTAAAAAATTAATGAAAATTATAGTTTTACAGATTAAACATTCATTATAGTGGTTCAATAATAAATGATTTTATTTTAATTGTTTCAACATACTATTTTGTAAATATGATCATTACATATTTTTCTACAAATGTTATTCAGGACATCTGAGTGAAATAATTCATTTGGATGGTGAAAATGGTCCATGAAGGCAATGTTAGGATTGACACTCCAAATTGGACATTAGTTTTTTATTTTCATCGTAACATCTTCATCATTCCTTGTATTAGACCTAAATATTTAAAGGAGATCTAGGAGTCATTTTCAAACAAACCATCCTTCTGGAAATACTACTGGTTCACATGATTTTATGATCAAATAGGCGGTGCAATTTGGATTAATTTATTTTACCTAATTTCACCATTAACACTTGAAACCCCTTTAAAACTAACCTCCCCTTCACTCTATATATTTTTTTTATTCATTTGGAGTTATTTGTACATGCATTTTGAAGTTAAGGGAAGGGGATAAGTGGATCCACTCGAATTATTCAACCATTTCAACAAGGGTGCCTTTTGAAGTAAGGATCCCTTCAATGAAGCCTTCTTCTTCCTCTTTGTGTCGTAATACTTTCTTTTTGCGAAATAAACTCCTTAGTTATTCATTAATTTCTTCTATTTCCTCTATTTTATTCATTTATATTCTTTTTTAATCATCCTCTATGGTCTCTAATTAAATATTATAAATGATATTGGGTTTACCGTTTCTAAATCCTTTCAAATGCAATTCATTTCTATGATGACTACGCCACCCATGGAAGAGTAGTTTTCCTAGAAATTGATCAACCTATTACCTTTTCACTAATTAATTTTGAATCAATGGGATACTATAATAAAATTAATATGATCTATTAATTTAGATTTTAATTTCAATGAAACTACAAAATCAATTGAACAATTGACACAAAAACACGTGAGGTTGAGATTTGTGTAAATTGTGAGAGTGTGATATTAACTTATAATGAAATACCACACATGATATGCTGGAGTAGATATCGGGGCTATACCCGTAGCTGACGAAGCTTACCAGGAGCCATCCGATATGATGGAGTAGATATCAGGGCTGTCCTAGGGTGCATTCCAATGTTGAAATCTACCTCTCTACGAGGAGGTAGTCCTGGAACATGGTCAGGAAAAACGTCCACATACAGATCCACCACAATAGGAAAACTCGAACACCACACATCAAATGCTCCTAGGATGAGACTAGACAACTGTTGGGTGATCGGCTGCCCTCTCCTCTACGTAAGTCCATCTTGTGCTGCAAAGGCTCCCCTCCCACAGGTGAAGGTGAAACTGCTACCATCTATGCGGACACACCGCACTTTGCACCTAATACTGTCAAACTGGTCATGGACTGTAGATAAATTGTCCATAGACAAGATGACGTCATAAGCCATCAATGCAACTACAAGAATATACTAGCTGAAGCTCTCACCTCCTAGAGTAAGCTCACACTTCCGGCACTAATGTGTAATCATCGAGTCTACTCCCATAAACATCTCTAGCCGTAAGGATTGAGCCAACGACTCCGTCAGAATCTCCAAGCACCGAAAAAGGGAAGCAGAAATAAATGAATGACTCGCTCCTATGTTTATAAGAACTGCAAAAAGGGTGGAGTAGATACATATAGTACCTCGAATCATCTCCGGTGTGCCGTAGTCGTAGGCCTCAATTGCCTTGAGTTGAGCCTTCCCATCTCCGCCATCTCCATGTCGTCGGGGTGGTCCTCCTGGTGGTGGTGGTGGTAGAGCCTCAATGCGTCGTCAACCACCTGTTGCTCGGCCAGCTCCACTGGATCGTCCTCCAGCTCCATATGGACCCCCACGGTTGAACCTCTGCCTCTTCCTGGGTGGTCCCTAAACCATATGTTGCTCCCCTGTATGGCGGGTTGGGTAGTCACGAGCCATGTGGCCCTGCTCGCCGCATGCATAGCACTGCATGCCTCTCGTTTGACTGGCTCTGCTTCGTGTTCCCCACCCCTCCGAACCAGTATCCTGAAGTCTCCCACCTGATGTCCGGGTCCACTTGGACACCTGTGACATCTTTCTACTGCTTACTGTAGAAGACTCCACTACGTGTCGCCCTGTGGTAGGCCTCTCTGCGGGCGTAGGTTTGGCAAGGAAGCTCTCCACAAGAAGGGCTCGCTCCAGTACTCCTGCCTACATCGGAATGCTGAGGGAGATAATCGAATCCCTAATCTCATGCCTTAGTCCCTGCTCAAAGGTCCAGTCCAGAAGAATGGGTCTCGTACCATGTCCGTGGAGTATCACGAGGGGTCGGTAAACCTCACTGAGTACTTGGATACTGTCATGATGCCCAACTGCAACTGTAGTAACCCTTGTTGCACACCATACAGATGGTGGCTGGAACGAACTCCGACAGGAAGAGGCCCTCGAATTCTGTCCAAAGTAGAGATGCATCATCGTGCCCCTAGAGTATCAGGCTCCACCATCTACCAGCTACTACGTACAGGAGACTTTCCCCAAGGATCACCATAAGTTCTGCTAGTGTCCCTACCAATCTAAAGACTCAGACGATAGCCTCCAGCCAATCCTTGGCTACCTAAGGGTCCGTCTCTCTATGGAACCTGGGCGGCCTCTGTCACTGAAACTCGTGCATCTCACTCAGACGGCATGCACCCTCCGCTGCTGGGGCTGGTGGTATCGGTGGCCCAGCAGGTAGAGGTACTTCTGGTGCCTCCACTGTAATGGGGCCCTGCACCGAGGCCTCGTCACTCGATGGGCTGCCATCTCGCACAATGCTCGGAACCCTAGATGGCTGCCTTCGTGGAGACATCCTGAAGAGAAACAAGTGTTCCATGGTCAAACAGAATACCTGGTGAGCTGACTCAATGTAATCATAAAGAAAACTTTTGAAACACACATGCAATCAATGTTTTCATGCACTGAGTCAGAAATCATAAGTCATGGTCCTGGTGTATAGATACGTCAGCCGACACACCAACACTGGACTCCATGGACTGATAACCACACTCAATGGGCTTAACACTATTGCTTCACAGAAATAGAATATCAGAGTACTGAGTTTTGTGGTAGAACTGACTCCTCTGATACCAATTTGTCACGACCCATCCTCGGGCCCCGTGTCGTGACTACCCCAAGCCTTCCTTCCATAGGCCAGGGGCTGGCAACTAGCACCAAAGGCGAAAATACCGATCAAAGGGAAGAAATTACCTTTATATAATTATGCAAACACAACAGATTATGCAAGATGAAGTAAACACGAAGTAAACTAAGTACAAAAGTAAGTGATGGAAAGTAAATGGTCTAGAATACAAACCCAACTGAAAGTACAGTACAACAGTAAAGAAAGAACAGATGCAGTAAAGTAAACCAACAACTACTGAGTCGTCCTCCAGATATCCCACCTAAAGGGTGGGTACAAATGGACTCCTCAGCTCCTCGGGTCTGGCCGTCTACTCCGTGTACATCCCGCCAGGTGGTCTACTTCCAGGTACCATCCCACTCCACAAGACTCTACCTCGATCAGTGATGTCTGTCATCTTCATCCAACACAATGTAGTGCAGGCATAGCCCGTGCAGGGATGAGTATACGATACTCTTTATAGACCCCGAGACCCCCGAAGGTCTCCCAGAATCCAAAAAGGATATACCACAAAATAAATATACAACAGGAAGTATCAACCGACTCTACCTAGGTATATTCCCACACATATACCTAAGTGATCAATTCCAGTTCGGCTCCAACTCACGAGATGATGTACAACCCAGACGATACAGGAAAGCACAACCTAGTCTACACATGAATGCAAGCCAATCACATTTATGATAATGATTGAAATTCAAGACTCAACTCACACAGGTATACTACTCACGAAGAGGGGTGGAGATGATAGATGTACCATATGAATCATCTTTCCTACTGAACCCATGTTGGATTCGAGTACAGAAGTCATCATTGCCGAACCCACATAGGATCCAAGTAAGGTAACCATCACTGTCGAACCAACGTAGGTTCCAAGTACAATCGTCTTCACTACCGAACCCATGGAGGATCCAAGTACAGTCTTCCTCACTGCCAATACCATGTAGGATCCAAGAACAGTCATCATCGTCATCGTAGTCGCAGCCAGCTCTTGGGTTCCCGTACATAGCATGCTCGATTCCGGGAGGGTATGCTCCTCAAGCCAAGGTGGTCGATACATCAACTATCATGAATCCTAGAGTTGATGTATCCCAAAGTTCCATCTCGTCAAAAGGAACTCAACACAATAGACTGCGCATCAATCGGCCACCCGGTCTGACAGATAATGGTTTTTCTGTCTTAGGGCCCTGATTGGAAATACGCTCATTTCTAACACGGATGATATCCAAATTCATCCGAAACTCACTTAGAGTATCGCAAAAGGACTGTATCATCGAAAGAGTCCCAGTGACCTAGACGGCATGTTGATCGGACGCGCGGTCCTTATATTATTCACATTTAAGTGAATAACGGCCATGGCCCGTTTAGCCCAGTGGGCCGACGGTTCAGTTTGACCCTGTTTAACGGGTCCAACCCATCATGGGTGTCGTACTGGTCCGAAGAAATACACAACTCAGTCCAAAGGGGTGTGGAATGGATTGGCGGGGCGCTGCCCGGCGTGGCTCGGCACGGCCCGGCCCGGCACTGCCCGGCTGGCCGCGCGGCCCGGCTGGCTCGGCCGGCTGGCCGGGCAGGTTCCAGGCCCCACCCCCCTCGGTTTTTTGCACTGGTGGAACCGTCCTTCCCCAAACCGACCATTCTTCAGCGTACATGGCCAGCATGGTCGGGCCGCCGGTCTTCCAGCGTGACGCCCTCCCGACGCCGCGGTCCGGCTCCACCCGGCTGGCCGACGGACCGGCCGATTCCTCCTCCGAAGCAGCCCATGTAGCGGGCCACCGTTCTTCCCGATCAACCGGCACAACGGCGCCGTTTCCCTTCGCAACGTTCCTGGAACGACGTGACTGTGTCGTGCTTCCTCTACAATCAATTTCCAATTCTAAATTAATAAACGAGAAAAAAGGAGGGTTGTCGGGCCGTGTTCGTTCGGCCCGCACCCTCCATGTAAAATGATAGCAATAGAACATATTTAACAAAAATTTCCAATTATAACGGTGTATTTATACATCCACATTCAAGAAAAAACCCCTACCTCATCAAAAGATATCGAACGACAGGCATCGCAGAAGACAGCGTCGCGGGGTGAGGTTCTGTAAGCGATGACTGAGTGGGCCTGAGGAAGAAGTGGCATCTCCCCATTTGTCACAGAGAGAAGATTATAAGGTGGGACGTCATTGGATGATCCCGCAGAAATGTGTCCTCCCTTGTCGCCGAGTCTATGTTCTTCGTCGGAGAGTTGGCGTTCTTCAACAATGGAAATGAAGCGTTCTTCGAAACTCAAGAGCTCTCTCCCCAAAATCTCAACACAACAAGCCAAACCCAAAAATAAAACATGGTCACTCCTTATTTTAATTAAACAATACAAGCATTTCAAAATACAAATTCAAACTCTTAATTAATTAATGATAGAGTTTCAATTAATTAATTATGTTGTGAGTGTTGGCAAGTTTTAATGATGTGAGAGGGATAGAGGAAATGTCCACATTAAATTATGGAATTTGTCTTGTTTAATGGGGAGTTTTATGAGAGTTAAGAGAGGGTTATGGGAATATGAAAGGTTGGGGATCGTGTAGGCCCCACCTCACAAAAATCCTTACATGGGTTGCTAGGAGCTTGTGGGTTCTATCCCAACTCCCCCATGTTTGATATAACCATTTAAGATATTAAAATAAAATTTTCCCATAATTTTATTCACTTCTCATTTAATCCACAAAATTTAACTTCACCTCCCGAGAAAATGCATGTACGGTAAAAGTTCTATTATGAAATTACCAGTACTCCGAGTTCATTGGTGCCCTCAGATTTCAATTCCGAGCACCGGTTCAAAAGATAGAAAAACCTGCTCGTTCGTTCACTGAACGTACCCGAGCTAAACTTCGGAAATTGATTCCGGGCACACCGGGCCTCAGAATCAAGTGTCGTCAGAAGCCACAGACTCGCGAAATTCCAAAGTATTTATGAAAAAAATTTCCTTCAAATTTCTGGTTCTTTTGAAAAATAAACATTATTTGAAATTACATAATTGATTAAGAAAATAGTATTAAAACTACAGTGAAAACATTTTCTCTTAAAATATTCATTAATAATACGCATTTTAGAAAATCAAAATGTATTTATAAAATTATAATTTGATATATTCTGAAAAAAAATTCTTTTTAAAATTCTTTATTAAAAATTGAACAATAAAAAATAAATAAATGTTATCAATTGATAATGTGGAATAGATGGTAAAACTTTTTTTTATTTTCAAAGGATATCAATACATTTTTGTCATTTAGAAATGATCTAGTGATATACCTCATAATTAAAAAACTATAAAGTATTTTTTTAATTAATATAGGGTAGAAATAAAGAATCATTATAAAAAAAATTAGTCCCTAGTAGTTAATTGAAAGTATTGGTGGGATGTAAAAACAGATATATCTTGCAGATATCAAAAATAGTGAGGGAATTATTCTTAAAAAATATGAATTTTGATGAAACAATAAAATCATCAAGGAATAACAATCTTATTTTAACCATGATTTAAATTGAAAAAATGTATCAATACCAAATAGTAACATCGTAAGTTGTTAAAGATCATTCTTGAATGATTATATTCAAAGAAGCCAGATTATGTCCCATAGAAAATATTTGAGTCTCGAATACCCCTTATAGCATAAGTAATATTATATTAAAAATCAATTGGAAGACTGAAAATTAGTTTTTAATAAATAAAATGAATTATATCTTAGAGCATGTAAGAAAAATTTATTAAGTATAGACAATATATAAACTGGATTTTAGTGTATAATATTTAAACATGTCTCAATGAAGAAAAATTGAAGATGAAAAATGAACTCATTGTTTCCATACACTGAATGATTAACATTAATACATCTAATAGAAAAAAATGTTATATTTATTAATTTATCAACCATAATAACAGCTCAAAATATTTATAATTTTAATTTATAATAATAATATACATTTATATTACTAAGTATTTCCATGATTTCCTATAACATGTGGTTATAGAATAGACTGTTTTTAAATTGTTCATCATAGTGATGTATGTGTTTGTTAATCATCGAAATTTCATCATTTTTTTCATTCATTTCATTTTAATAGATTATTTATAATTTTCCATTGAGTTTAAATTTACTTTAATTTGTACCAAAATGTTTATCCATGAATATGAAGTCGATAGGTAACGTTTTTCGAAGATTTTCAGCATACTAAGCGGGTTTCCTTAATTAATGAGTTAAATAATGATGTATCTTATACAGAATCATAAATTAGTCATTATTAAAATATTTATTCTGTATTATACTTATAATTAGTTTTTTATACCCATCCATGATATAATCTAATATCATGGTTCAATTAGTTGGTAAAACTTTCCCAAATATTAACATACCATGATTATCGATGGTTATGAGGTTATTTAGTATTATTGAAATTACTCATTTATCATAGTAATATGATATAATATTCATAGTTTGATTTATCATAATTATAATTGAATAATATGTTCATGTAACGCCTATAAAAATAATACATTATTTTAATTAAGGATTTTCTTCTTAGTACACTTGTTTTAAATGACTAGAATTATGATAATTGTTCATAAATCATATTAATAAAAAGTTTTAAAATATAAATAAAGACCTGTTGTTATATAAATAAAATAATTATGATTCATTACAATAATTTTCATGACCATTCATATAAGGTTGTTCTGAAATGAAACATAGAAACTAGTCTCCTAATGCAGGCGGTAATACGCAAATATGGATAGTCAAAAATCTCATTTTCAATTGATTGAGGTAAAGTAGTTATATGGTTTACCATTTTATAATCTAAAATATTTTATTAATATCATAATTATACAATCAATTAATAATTAATATAATAATCATATGGTGGTGAAGGATAATGTAAAAACAATTTTTCAAGGAGGTGGTAGTATGCACAACAAAAAATTCACATTTTAATTTTCTTAATGGAAAAGGGGTGGATGGTTAATGATGTTACCATAATACTAATTACATTAACGTGCAACAAAAATATATATAGTGTCATTTTCATATGGAGAATCATGTTTCATGAAGAATAAAATCACTTATTGAAATAGAAAAATGATCAAGATGTTCGGATCTTCCACCTCACTTCATGGATTATATAATTTGTGAAGTGGGAAAACCTTTTAAGGATGGTATTTTGAATATAAAAGAACATCCTTATGGTACATGGGAATGTGTAAATAGGGTTTGGAATATTATATGATTAAAATTAAGCTTTTTTGTGTGAGGATATATTAAGAGAAGAGTTCCCCTTTTAAATGTGAAAATGAGTCTCATGTTTGTAAATACACAAAACGATTCAATAATGGAAAGTAAATATGAATGATGGTTTCCTAAAAATTGATACATAATTAATTTTAGTGGATATGGGTTCAATAGAAACCTAAATAATTCCATTAATGTTTTTTATAAATATTAAGCCCATTACCTCTAATATTACACACATTGATCATAATAATTTTTACAATCGTAAATAGTTATTTCAAATGTAATTAATCATTTATTTTAGAAAATAAATTATCGAATGATATATAATTTGGACCTAAAATTCAACATTATAAATAAATATAATTTCATTTAATTTTTAATTTGATGAATATTAATTTTAAAATAATATATTTATGATGTAATGAAAATCATTTTTTAATACAAAATATATTGTTATGTAAAATAATGGGTTTAAAATTTAATAAAAAAATAAAACAAATTATTAACTCAAAATAAAAATGAATATTTCAAATATAAAAAGGATTCATATATTGTTTAAAAATAATAATATATTAATAAAGTCACAAAGTCATTTTGTTCTGAAAAACAATAATTTTCACTATTTACCTAATAATAAATATTTTTATAACATTATAAAATACCAACATCAATACAATATAGAGATGATAAATCCAAAAATGTTATTAAATTTTCCAATTCAAATTATAAAATTTTTATATTTCATTATTGAAAAAATATGAAAAAATATCTTATACGGGTCCAATTTAAAATTTCATTTTATAATGTTAACAATTTATAATTATTATTTCTTATAATTTATAAATTATTTAATTGGTTATATATCATTAATAATATCAATATATTTTCTTATTATTTAATATTATTATATTTATTTTCATTAAATAAAACAATTCATTTAGAAAATTATATTTTAAATTATAAATTAATTTTCTTAGTTGTTTAACTATATCAATAAATTACATTAGATTTAAAAGTAGACATTTAATTCATTATACCCATACTTCATAATTTCATTACTCATATTTATATGCACTAATTCATCATCACAATTTTAATTGTAAAGTTTAAAACATATTCTTTTATCTAAATGCATAGTCATTTTTTATGTTTAATATTTCTTGTATAGAATTCTATAAAACAAATTAATATTTAAGGAACATATATTGAAAAATCATAGGTCATTACAAAATTTTCGTTATTCTCTGTGTAAGGGTAAAAAAGTTTACAGTAATTAAATTTTCACTTAACATGGGATTAAATTATAAAAAAATGTATTTATAAAAATGATAATTCTACAGACTAAAACCAAGACATGATATTCCCTTGTATATCTATCATAAATGATTTCATAAAAGGTTGTTAAGTTTTCATTAAATCGTTTCAATTATCAATATATTTGTAATAATGATTTTATAATGAATTTTATTTTTTGTAAAATACCTCAGCAAACTGGTTTTGATTAATTCTATGATTCTATTAAAAATCTAAATCCAATTTTTGAAAACATCTTGTTTTGGTTACAAGGGAAGAAATTTCCTTATCATATATTCATTTCTATCTATATTAACAAAAAATATATTTTTCATCATGTTAAGAAGAATATTCCATCTCTGTTTACATTTTCATTATTGATCCTGATGTTATGATGGATGATTTCGATATAATTTATCTAGAATTTATAATTTTATAAAATGAGTTTTATTCTATAAAAATACATAATAATAAATTTTAATAAAATTACTCTCACAAAAATGATTACCCTTCTAAATTCATCATATCCATTAGTGTGTAAAGACACATATTTAACCATGAATTATGATGCTTATGATTTCCTAAATCATTTATAAATTTAGGCATACCCTCATGCCAATTACATAATATAAGAATCGTAGATAGTTGAGTATATAATACTTTACACATTCTAATACAGGGAAACACTAAACTCTATATCTCTAGTAATTGATGGAGATGCTCCCTAAATTTTGGGATATATATATATATGTATATATGTATGTATGTCTATATTGTATATTATGGTCCATGAAAATTATGATTTTAATTCATTATAGGAATACCATTTTACACTTCCTATGATATAGATATTTTCTATATTGCTCAATCATATAGGATAAATATATATATTAAAGTGTTGTATGAAATATAATGGTAGGAAGTAAATTAATACAATGAATTTATAAAATTATTAATTAATTATGAAATTTATTTATGAATTTTAGAAATTAAATAAACGAGACAAAAATTAAAGGGAGTCCATGATTTATTATATAAACTATTTCCAGGTAATGGTAGTGAGGGTGTGCTTCAGAGTTATTTTGGCTAAAATAACACTCGACATATAGCTCTTTTAATCATAATTGTTTTTATACAATATGTTATCACATCATGAATAGATGGATAATATTATCCATGTGATGGATGATTCATATTCGACCACTGATACCCATGGAGAGATGATGTATTTTGGAAACTCTTGTAGTGAGCTTTATCAAGCATACCTGATAAATAACAAAGGTAAAATATTATCATCAGTGTAAGGTTTTTTTATTTTGTTAATTATTTTTTAATTTTATCCCACATTTTATATTTATATGTATTTAATATTCTTAGAAATTTTTTTTAAAT
The DNA here is from genome assembly GCA_963277665.1 of Viscum album. Classification (NCBI taxonomy): domain Eukaryota; kingdom Viridiplantae; phylum Streptophyta; class Magnoliopsida; order Santalales; family Viscaceae; genus Viscum; species Viscum album. Next base: position 1,389,841,960 of record OY728134.1, on the reverse strand, counting down.
TAATTCTATCTCATTAGATAATTTTTTTAGGATCTAAAAAAATATCAATTGTGTCATAACGATACCATGCTTTAGTATTACTAACTAATTTTCAGAAACTAAAAAAACATGTTAGCATTAAATATTTACACTATGTATATGTAACCATGGCCTTACCCTTATTAATATGAGTTGCGTAATTGTATCCATGATGTTGTTTATAGGTGACTGGAATATAAAGCTAACATGTTTCATTCCATTTATTGATGATATTCATGTAAAAGTAAAAATAGTTTTTTTATGGGAGGATAAAGGTATCATTATGTTTTAATATCCTATGTAAATGTTACTGCGAGCTACCCCATCAAAAAAATGATTTCATTTTTAATATAAGGATAATATAGATATTTGATAGCTCATGTAATGGTAAATGGTTTCATAAAATATGTAGCCATGATTCTCTCAAATACGAATCGAGGAAAAATGGTTTAACCTTAATGTTGTGAGAATTATTAGCACCGCATAAAGGTAACAACTCTGTTTCCTCAATGGAAGTGTTCTATGAGGATAAATAATGGTCGAAGAGTTCATCTTCACATAGTGGTTGCCACAAAAAATTTGAAAAATTAAAAAAATATTTTTTTAATGTTTTTATTGTAAATTTAAAACTATTTAAAATATATAAATTAATGTTATTTATCAATAATTAATAAATAAATATAATATTTATTAATTATTTAATTATAAATATTTTATAATTAATTAATTATTTTTTATCAAACATTTATTCTTATTAATTCAATAAATATGAAATATTATTATTTGAAATACCATTTAAAAGAATTATATTTTAAGTCATATGATTTAGAAAAATAAGTGTTGGATTAGAAATCATATGAAATAATTTATAAGGATTTATAAATTATAAAACAAGATAATTAATTTTTATATTATATATTATTCATTATTAATAAATTTTAATTGGACAAATTAATGTAGATTTAATTTGATATTTGTTAAGAAACAACGAATGTGGTCTTAAAAATGTTAAGATCATGGTTTAAAAGATATTAGGTTTGTGAGGTTTTAATTATGAAAAATATTTACATACAATTAATTGGATTATAAATACATCACAATTCATATAATATTATACATTAAAATAGATATTTCAAATAGTGAATAATAATAATGGATTTTTATTGAAATTAATATCAATTTTTATATTCAAATTTATTCATCATCTATAATGTGAATGCTGATATTATAAAATCAGATATAGTTGTCTCATAGTAATTGTTCATGAATAGTAATTCCATGTAAATATAATTGAATTTTTCATTTATCTAAAAATATTACCCTTTGATATTAACTTTTTTAAATTTTCTATGTAATGTGAATATTGTGTATAATTTAATTTAATTGTTAAACAACTTCCAGATAGATCCGTGAAAATCATCCTTAGATATATAGTGAATTTTGTTTTCCATCTACCCTAATGTGGGTTTTAATTGATTTTGTTGGAATGAATATAGTTTTTATGTAAAATTTAGGTGTACAATGTTTTAGAGTTATGATGAATTCAATCCTCTCTTGGGTAATGTATCACTGGGTCGAGGGATATGGTATTGGACTACCTACCTATCGAAGGCTTATCACTAGTCTATGATGGAGAATTATAAAAACCCAAGAATTTAAAAACGAAATCCATTTTTTATATTAATAAATAATTTATTATGTAATTTAGTTATAGAAAACACTGCATTACATAGTTTATTTTATTGCATTATACGTTATATCCTGCCAGAATAAAATATTTTAAAGCATCAAACATGTCGATAAAATAGCCATCATATAGTTATAACTGATAGTATTATATAATAAGGGTTATTATTAATTACAATTTACACATATTGAATAATTTATGCCCTCATAAAGTAGGATATTGCCCAATGAATCCCTTTTATTTGATCTTCTAAAGGAGATTGTAACATAGTGAAATTCTAAAATAATAACATTTTATTCAATAGAATATGTGACATGAAAAACATAGATTTTAAGTGAATATAACTCCACAATAAATTAATGTATATTTATTTGATTATAAATATAATTTTTCAAAAAATAATTCAACACTGGAAGATCATTTTTTGACATCTTCTGTTACACAAATTATTGGGTTCTTTTGAATTGGAATGTAATATATTTAATATTATTTAATATGATAAATATAGCATAGATTCTAGAATAGATGGAATTAATGTATTAAAAAATTATGAAAATATATATTTTGCACATTTTTATTAATTATCTATTGATTATTAATAAAATAATAATCATTTAAAAGAAAAACAGTTCTATTCTAAAAATAGTATTTTTTCTATAAAATGGGATAATTGTGCTTGTAGAACATAATTTGAAGGAAATTATTACAAATGTTACAATATATACAAGAAAAAATAAAAAAATAAATAGTAATATTAGAACTATCCTTGGATGATTTCCTGAAATTTATTCTTAGAAGATTTATTTCTTGATGCATAGGGAAAAATATTGGTTTTTAAATGAAAAATTCATTTTAGTTAAAAATATTAATAATGGAAATATATATTATGAATTTTTAGTAATTTATGCAATTAGAAACTCCATCTATATTTATCCAATTTTTTTCATTCGAATATTTTTCATATTTAATTTAAAAATAATAATATTGTATATTTTTGAACATTTTATTTTAAAAACATTCTTTCTTGTCATGATTGTAGGATCAATTTAAAATCAAATTATAACACATACGTGAATTTAATTTGAAAAAATATCTTCAATATTTGGATTCACATCTCTTTATATTATATAAATGTTCAACTTAATTTTTTACCATAATGATTAGTAAAAATATTTTAAATTAAATTTCATTATTATGTTTAACAAATGTTTTTTACTACATGGATTTGTATTAAATTTATTTTTACAAACACATATTATATTAATTTAATAAGATATATTTCATATTTATAAAAAATAGGTATAAATTATAATGTGAAACTCACCTTATTTTTATCCTTACAGGTTCAATTTCTTAGGAAAATAAAATGATAACAGTTACCGTGGTAAACAAATCGGTAAGATTCAGTAAATGTACTATCTATGGAATGACATCATAAAATTTTATTTTTATTATATGTTGGAGTTGAGACTCAAAATCATAATCTCTATAGTAAAACATTTTTAAATTTTGGACCCTCATGAGGTCTGTGATACCCACCAACTATGAGGGCTATTTAGTACTTTTAAAAATGCCACACCTCCTCTACTATAAAAGGGCACCCACTCTCCCCCAATCATTTCACATAAAAACCACATTTTTTCTCAACATGAAAAAACCAAATAAATTTCAAAAATACCCTCTTTTATCCTTGAATAGTTATTTTTGGTAAAACGAAATCCACGAAAGGCTTTAGTGAAATTCTAAGGGAGATACTCTGATAAATTTTTATGTTCTTCAACAGGAGTCTTTATTTCACTTAATTCTCCATCTCCTTAAAACATTCCTATACCATGATGATATAAAATCCTCATAATATTAGAAAATATATAATTTAGTTATAATATCTTCATTATCTTAAAAATTATCCACTTCCATCAAATGGGTTATGAAATCATCGTTCATGTGTACAACATACTGCCACCTTGTGAACCAATAACCTTCGTTTTTTAATTTAACCCTCTCAATGTTAGATGTGATTATATATATAAGTAAACATATGATATTTATAAAATATTTATACATCTATATTAACTATATAATATATATCTTTTTCAATTCTATTCTGTATGATATATGATAACATCAATCATGTGTATGATATACTTTCACCTCATGATGCAATATGATTCATCTTTCACTACTGTTTCAAATAGAGGGTGATAAAGATAAAATTAATGTTTATATGGGATATAAATAATATAATTATAATATTAGTGACCTATTTATCATTATATAAGGATACTATATATCATTTTATTTCTTTCATTTTTAGTCGTGTAATGGGGACAACATCATTGATTTGCGTGTGTACTACCTCCTTCACGAAGCAATGTGACTGAATTTTCATCACCACATGACATGGATGATATATATAATATAGAATATGGTATTAATTATATTATGATAATTATATAAAGTAAAAATATTACCTATCCCCTTTCTATACAGATCGGTGGAAATGGAAACACTACTCATGCATATGTATGACCTACCATCTCCATGATCGTAACATACTTCATTTTCATAAAACTAATTTATGAGTTATTTTAAAAGCACATTTAATTTACAAATATGATAATTTTTTAACTATTAGTGTTCATGAAATTATATAACTATATAATAAATGAAATAATTAGATATTTCATAAAGAAACACTTATGAGAAAATAAGGCAATTAAAACTTGAAATAATGAAAATAATGAATGATTATTAAAAATGATTGATAAGATGTTTTAAAAAAGTGATAATATAAATATTAATGGGATTATATAATAATTTAATAAGTTTAAAAGAAATTATAATTTAATGAATTTTCAATCAAAAGGAATAATGTGGTAATTGATTTTATCTCAACATCTTTTCATTTAGGAATATTGTATAGTTATCCACCAAATATTATTATATATTGTATCTATTTATCATTTGACATGTAATTTCATGAATAAGTTTTTATTCATATTTTATTAGGATTAAATGTGAACTATATCATCAAATTATATTATTATTAAATGTTACCAGGTGGTAAGAGATTTGTCCACACAATTTTCCCTCATTGGGTTAATATTCTACTTCGTTTATTATATCATGCAATGATTATTTTTGTAATTATTTTTGACTATATTATATTGTATATAATATTTTTTATATTTTTATTTATTATTGATAGAAATCATTGATTGATTCAATAATTCTCACATCAATGTTATGATCATTTTAAGCAGTTATTTCAAAATCTCATTCAAAACGAGATTGTTTATTCTTGAATATCAGTTGAAGTAATTACACAATAATTTCTTAACAAACCCATTTAATTTTACTTTAATCTGATTCTTAATTATATTTTCATGTAATAGAAACATTTTATTTTGTTTTCCACTTTAAATGTTTAATAATGTTTTTTAAGAAAATCAAACTTCATTTCTCTCTTCAGTCAGAAATAAATTTCATTTCCAAATAATTTATCAAAAATGTATTAAAAAATGTTTTTAATATTTTAAAAATTATTTCTCAATGTAATTTGAAAACCTTTGGACTTAATAAGGTTTTCAAATCAATCTTATTTAATTTTCAAAAATATTACCTTTTTGTCCTTTACATAAAATATAGAAGGAATCTTCTTGTCATTTTCGGAATATGGAACATTCCTAAATATTTCACTATAAAAAATTATTTTTTAATATTATGGAACTTATTAAATTACCACCATCCTGGTCATATTTTTATTTAATGTTCCTATTAAATTTTATGATGAAAATTTAAATAAGATGTTGTTAAAAGTGATTTCCCATGAATAAGATTTTCTAAAGGAAAATACTTTTTTCCTCAAGAACATTTTTAATGGTATTTTTATTATGCATCTATTAATCAAAGAAAAACATCATTTATTATTACAAGAATGGGTATATGTTGTTTTTGTAACAACCTTATTAATTCTCTAGATCATTTATTATTATCTGAACCAATGACTTTACTGAAATTCACTTCCTTTTTCCACATTATTCGTCATTAAATTCCCTTGTAATTAATCAGATTCCTTGATAATTGAATCTAAAAATTACCTAAAATATACTTATTATTTTTCTTGGATATGGTTATTTATAAAATATTATATTCATCTTGTATATATTATATTTCATTGAATGTTATTTTATATTTGGGAAATATTGAAAAATCAATATTATTTACCCATTATAGATACAGGATGATAATTCAAATTGATTTTGAATTAAATTCATTAGTCAATAAATGAGTAATTATGTGAACTTCTATTAGTTGGGTGGGGTATGATTAATGATATCCCCTTGATGCATTAGTAGTCTCATGGGAGGAATCAATTGGATATCAATAGATAAGTGGGGTTTTACCAATATGTTTGAAACCATATTCTATAATTATATTTGATAAAGGTATCATGTACCTAAGAACCATGGTGTCTAATAATTAATAATTTTTTTCATTCATTATTAATTTATTCAAATCCATGATCTTTTCACTATGATATTATATCATAATGCTTTTCATATTCAATTATTGATTAAATAGAATGTATTTTTAATTCTTTACCTTTCTAAAAAGCATATGACTTATCTATTAATGCATTCATGTTATTTAACTGCCATTTGTGTTCTTTTATTTAACCTTCCATATTAAATATGCTTATTGATTCATCAATTCATCCGCTTGACATATCCCTTTCTAGGCATTTGAGGTCACGCTTATTTTTCCCTTTCCTAGGATTCAATGAAGTTTAGTATAAATAATTTTCTAGGATATGGTAGATGGATTAATTTCATTATTTAAGTAAAACAATTATTCTTTAATTTTTGTATTCAAATTTAATATAATACTCTTGTATATGTCTAGTTTACAAAGACTTATAAACTATTTGGTCTTTTGTTTTGTGTTTCCTAGTATCTTATAACATTATTATGGTACCAGGAATTGTATTAAATATATTACGGTCAAGGTCTTTATATTTGGTATCAATGGTTGTTTTCTGATAACCATGGCATTTCAATTTTGGAAAAGATTTAATTGGGAACATAAACCTGTGATAAAATTTGAGTATAAGTTTATAAGAACATCCTATTATTTTTTTAATATGGAGATTATATGGTCCTTCCTGGAAGTATATCCCTATATGGATATGACAGGTGGACTTGGATCTAGAATAGATATACCTTGGGGTAATAGACCTTACTAAGGTACTTCATTCATGACTTGCACATTACGTTTTATGTGAAATCAAACCATACTACCAACCTAATTTCACACTCATAGGTAATATTATTTGTATAATTTACATTTTATTTACAAATGATTATGAAGAATTTTAATAGATCTTGATAATGATTGACCTAGGATAAACATATGATTCCTTAGATTTAAAACAATTTGTCATATTTATAAATCCTATATATTATTATATGGATTTACTTAGCAAAAACATTATCCTCACAAAATTATTTTTTGATTTAGTCATTATATGTAATCAAAATAAATCATGATAACATTGAATGTGTTGGAAAATTTGGTGACCATTATAAACCAAATGGGACTATGACAGTAGTGAAAGATAACATAAAAATGCGTGATTTCCCCCCTAAAAAATAATTTATAAAACACACCGTAACTATCTCTTGAAATTAAAAAAGTGTATGATGGAGTCCTCTTAGAGCATGACAGGAGGATAATTAGGATAAAAAAGACCTAATTTCTTTCACATAAGAAATTTTTTATGAAATACATGGTAATATATCTCAATGGAATGTGAAAAATCATTATGTGTGGAAAAGAATAACATAATATAAAAAACATCTAGTGAGAAATTATGTGTATGATTAAATGAAATAAATCTCACCCTAAGAATCCATTTATAGTTTATTTTATTAAATTTGGTGATCTTTGGAATTAAAAGAATAAATTCCCTTTTCTAAAGGATAACCATAAGACCATGTAAGAACGTATGTGGAAATATAATAGTTGAAGTATTTTTTATTGGGATTAAATAAATAAATTGAAGACATATATTCACTAATGGTACTTCAGTTTTATTAATTACGAAACATCTTAGTATTGTGTGAAATTTTAGAAGAAGATGCATATTCATTAAATTACGGTTTTTTAACACCATCTCATGTTTATTATTTTAATATTGATCATATATTCAATTTCTTAAACACTACGATTTAGGTTATATGTGATGAGAGCTTACCAAGATTAATGGAATTTGAGAGAAATCTATAGAAATCATATGTGATTGTGTAAATGTTTTTTGAAGAATAATTAATAACCAGTTTATATAAATAATTTTTAATGTATTGATAACCTATAGGGTTAATATAACCATTAATAAAAATATAATAATAGTAAAGAAATATTTTTAGAAAAAGTTAAAAATCAAATTTCATTGGCAACATTAGTAAAAATGTTATTTAATAACTAATATTATATAATTTATATCCATTATATTTTTTCCATACACTATAATTATTATATATATAGGTTATAAAAATTAAAACTCATATTCTCGATGAATGATTGATGTGTCCAAAAAGGCCGCAGGGCTTGAACCCCTTATATATAATGGTCCATAACTTTCAAACTATTTTCCCCAAAAAATCTAATGCTTGGGTATTCTATTTATAGTCCATGGTGTTTTGGGACTTATGAGTCATCCCAATGGTGACTTGTTTAAATATATTTCTAAATTTATATTTTTCCAATGGTATCTCATTATGGTGGTAGCTAATTCTGAAGTTATCCAGTTCTGGTAACAGCTCATCCTAGAAGTAGATCACTAGTTGTGAATCATTAGAAGGTGACACGCTAACAGTGAATTGTCGGAATTTTATCATCTATCAGTGACATGTCTAGTGGTGACTCATCTAGTGGTGGATCAATACCTATGACTCATATAGTGGTGACTCACTAGAATTCAATCACTGGCAGAGACTCTTCTATTGGTGATTCATAAGAGATGACTCATCTGGTGATGACTCACTAGTGTTGACTCACCGTCCTTTACACATCTGGTAGTGGTGGTGAGTAATTTCAATTTTTTTTTTTCCAAATTTCCATTATTTTCCTGTATTCCTAGTTTATTCAGTTTTAAGAAAATTATTAGTCATAAAATTATTATATTTCTCTAATTTATATTTTTATAATCTATTTAATGTCATTCAATCATTTTATTGATTTTATAAAAACAGAGCAGCTTTTAAATGGTCAAAAATCATGGTCTTGGTCAAATATGACTTTAAAAGAAATTCAAATTAAATCCAATACTTGTGTACTAGATCTAGTCATTCTATGCTCAAGATATCCCTACCATCATTCTTTCGGTCTATCTTTCTCTTGATATTGGATGTCCCCAAGACTTTCTTCCTTGGAAAAGTTTCATGTAGTTGGTTCTTGTTTTCCTTGGAGAGCTTCATGTTTTACATGGCACTTTTTTTGGTTCTACAAAGACAATTTGGTCATGCTTCTACAATTTAGGATTTCTTTTTTCTTATTATTTTTTTATCATCAGGTAAGGGTATATAAACTCTCACCTTTTGGAAAATTTTCAGTTCTATATTAATAATGATAAATGAATTCATTTAAAATAAAAATAAACCATTAAAAATTATAGTCTTTGAGGGTCATTGCTTGTTCTTATGATGATGTAAACTATTGAATTAATTTTTATTGATTTTGACATATCTTATTTCGAAATTGGTTAACCACATACATTTGGTTGATTAAATTGAATGTTCATGATCATATGACTTCTGTTATAACCCACTTAATAAATAAAATGAAATTAAATGAGGGATTTATTGATTAATTTGAAAATATATGTTGATCTGGTCTATGTTGTAACATGTTTTTGGACATGGGTGTTTTTATTATGTTTGATTATGTGAAATTAAGGATGGGATATGACTATGTTGGGATTTGTGGGGGTTGTGGATGAGATGTTTTATGCAGTAACACTATAATGACGGTTGTTGGAATGTTGTTGTGCGGTGGGGTTGTGGTGGAAAATGGAATTGGTTTTAGATATTGGGATTTTGTTTTAGTATAATGCATTCCTTATCTTGTACAATGATATATTCTTAGTAGGAAAGGATTTAGAAATTAACAGTAAATAACAAGTATAATTATAAAATAATATTGTTTGAAAATAAATTTTTAATAGAACATGATGGTAATGAAGAATTTGGAAAATAGTTTAATACTAATTAAAGGATGAAAATGTACTATGGCCTCTATTTTCCTTGTATTATGTCAAACATTTAGAGTTCAAAACAATAGTGATGCAATTTTGAGTAGGTTATTTGTTTTAAATCCCATTGGTTGGGATTGAGTATTTGATACCATATATATATATTTATTTTTCATAAGATTTCAATACACACCCACCCATGTAGATATCGTTGTACTGGACACCTGTATAGTCATGAGGGGTGTCTTTCCCAGAATCTAGGTGGGAGGATGGATGGATTGTCATCATCTCTTCCATGCTCCCTCTTCTAGATGATGATGGTCCATGATTCATCATACATGATGAGGTGAGACATGGTATAATGAGTGTCTATGGGATAAGATGTGATGTGGTTTCCTCGATGCCTTTGGGATGAGATGTGATGTGGTGTCCCAAGTGTTGATACAATGAGTTATGATGTTCTTTCCTAGTGTTCTTCAGGATGATATGTGATGTTTTGTAAGGAATAGGTGTGTTCGGGTAGGATGTAATGTGTGTTTTGGCCCAGGTGTGTGTGTGGGGGATGTGTTTTGGGGCCCACCTGTGTATAGGTGTTATTTGATGTGATATGTGGCCCAGATTTGTGTGGGTGGTTTGTGACGTGGTATTATTCAGAAGATGTGGGTGCGCCATGTCATTTCTTTTTTGGGTGTGTGATTGGATAATATGTGATATTTTGGTGTGGGGTACCCTATCATTGATGTTATTTAGTGACATTATATAACCAATCTTGTATTATTTGTTGATCGTGTCTCGGTGGTGTTGGTATGGTTAGTATACCTGTATAGGTGTTTGTTTTCATCATTTTTTTCTCACCAGTGCATTAGTATGATCCATTCAAATATGCATGGGAGTATTTGGTTTTCTGACTAAGTATACTTGTATGCTCATCATATGTATATAAATTTTTATGGTTTCTAGGATTATTACATAGACCAATCTAAATGTTACTATAACAAACCATGGTATAGTTGTTGCATCAATGCTTTATATTTACTTTTAGGTATTTTACTTAGGACTCTTTATTGTCTTTGTATATGTTTTATTTATACATGGATGTGTGATGGTTTGGGGTTCTAATTTATATTATTTCACGGAGATATTTTTTTTATGATTCATTCTATGTCCCGAAATTTTTACCTAAAAAGGGGAATGCCTCCCATATTATTGATATTTGTACACCCATGGTCATAGGCTCCAAACTGGGGCCTACTAGAGGTGGGACGTGGGGGTCATTATCTCCCCTTCCTCATTTCCATTGCAAGACGGGTATCTCTGGAGGGAGTGGGTCATGAAAAAGTGGCATAAGAGTTGATAGTTGAAATATTGGATAGATTTTTGAGTTACAAAAAATGAGGATTTTATTGGGTCGTATGGAAATTATTCAAGTTATCCTTAGTGCATGAAATTAGACAGGGAAATCGGTTATGAAAAATTATTTTAGGTTCCCCATGACTTATTTAATAGACTCACAACTTATTTAATGTCTAAGTAAGGTAGTGATTATTGTATGGTAGAGACCTAGGAGAGGATCATTCATAATAATGAGTTGAATTCTAGTTTGAATTTGGTACATTAAGTAATGTTAAAAAATAAAAAAGGAATTAAAAGAATTAATTTTAATTATAAACTATCATAATGAAAATATATACTATGGGGATTATGATGTTCCTTGTTTCCCTTTCACCTATGTCTCTTGGTCGTCAATCGCAAGTAGCTTAGGCAGTGGAGTCAGCAGTTCTAGAGGGGCCAGAAATTGTCATATCTAAAATCAGTTTTTTAGTACTCTTGTTTATACCTTGTTTCATTCATGTTCTTTTCACTCCGTTTTTGAACCATCTATAGGCCATTCTTACAGACTAGAAGTCGAGAGGCTTCCTTTACCCCTGGTTTTTACTATGCCGATCAGAGGCTAGAACATCATGTATGTGTGTTATGGGGGTGTAGACTGATGATAGGATAAAATTAGTCCCATGGGAATAATTTATTACTGCATATTGATCCATATCATTTAATCCTCGATGTCGACTAGTTGTATTTGATAGACACTATTATCTAAATATTCCAGAGTAGAGTCATGTTTTCAAATGATGAAGGATAATGTGTGGTTCTTGTTGAAGAGCGGGGTTGTTAGGTGGGAAGTTAGTGTGTGGATCCCCGTCATTCTATTTTTGCTGAGTTTCAGGTGGAATAAATTTATGATAGGATGTTATAGGCTCCCAAGGTCATTGGGGGAGTTTATTGTTGTTTTTTCCTGAGGAGTTTGTGATGCTACACCCTCAATGTGATGTTGAGTTAAAGATAGGCTTGTAGCCTCCTACTTCACCAATTTATACGGTTCCTTATTAATGGAACTATTATAGTTCTGGGAGAAAAATATTCATATATATGATCTTATGTAGATGGGTTTTATATATCCTAGTGTGTTTTCATGGAGTTCTCCAGTTTTGTTCACCGTGAAGGAAGATAATGGTTTGAGGTTTTGTATAGACTACGATGGGTTGAGTCATGTGACACTCATGAATGGTTAAACTATTCCAAGGATAGAATATCTTTTCAACTAGGTGAAAGTGTTGATTTGATTTTCAATGATTGATCTATGGTCTGTATATCACCAGCTGAGTGTGAGGAAGGGAGATATCTTGAATATATCTTACAGGTACAATTATGTGAACATTGAGTTTTTAGTCATGTCGATCAGTGTTACAAACAAACCAGGTGTTCTCATGAAGATTGTGAATTATGTATTCCATGAGTTCCTGTACATTTTTTTGTCATATTCCTCGATGATATCTTTATCTACTATAATTTAGGGGAGGATAATATCAAGCATCTCAGAACTCTCTTGCATGTTATTTGATGCCCCCAATTCAACAGAATGTTTTCCAATTATATATTCTTGTAAAAAGGGGTGAATTTCATTCGGAATGTGCTGTCTAAGTATGGTGTGGCAGTAGACCAATCGAAGGTGGAAGTAGTTATTTATTCAAAAGAACCAAATAATACGATAAAATATCATAGTTTCCTTGACTCCAAAGGCTATTATCAGAAGATTAGGCTCTATTTCTATTGAATTGCAGCCCCATTGATAGGATTAACTAAGATAGACTATGTTTTTTTTGTACTTAATAGTGCTAGGAAGTTTTCGGTAACCTAAAGGGAAAGTTGATGAGTAATCCAATTAATCAACAAACAGATGTGGGAGTGATGTTTGATATGTTTTGTGATGCATCCTATCAGGGATTGTGATTTGTTCTTATGCAGTCACTGGTGGAGATCACTTATGGGTCTAGGATTTTATGACCTCGTGAGTATAACTATCCCATCCATGATGTAAAGTATAAAAAGGTTGTATTTGTGCTGAATTTATGGTAGGAATACCACATTGGGGAGTGCTTTTTGGTCGTTACAAATCATAAGCGTTTGAGGTATATATTTTACCAATTTGATTTGTACATAGAAAATGGAGGTGGATGGATTTTTTTTCAGGATTATGATTTTGAGATCTACTACAACATAGGGATGGGTACCTTTTTTGTCATCTCATTGTGGGTGAAGTTGTGGAAGGGTATTGTTAAAGAGTTTGGGAATTCTTGGAGAGTGATGGAGGAATTGGAAATCCTGCACATGGATGAAACAGTGGATGGTGTTAATGGATCTATTATTTCCAATGACAATGCAATATTATCTGATCCATCAAGTGGAAGAGTCTCTGTGGGGAGTCTGATAGGTGGAGGTGATGCATGATAGTGTTGGTCATGGTAATGCTCTAGAGGGAAGGTCAGATGATGATCAGAATTAGATGTTGTTTTTTAGATGTTGTTTGTTCTGGAAGTATTTCCCAGTGGAGTTATTCATGAGTTTCACATATAAAATTTGGAGGTAAAACTAAGAATTTATAAGATGTACCATGGCTTATGGACTTATTTTTGGTGGCTAGGGATAAAATGTGAAGTGGTGACATTTGTGGAAAATTTCATGGTTTGCCTATAGGTAATGGTCGGGAATAATGTTACTGGTGATTTTTTGCAACCCATGGATGTTCCCATGTGAAAATGGGATGAATTATTGATGGATGTTTTATATGGTTTCACAAAGATTTAGAATGTTAAAATTCAATCTAGGTGATAGTGGATCGTTTGATGAAATTGAAAATGTCATAGATATTAAAGATTCAAGAATAGTAAATACATTGGATAAGAGGTACATGAATGAGGTGGTATGGTTTAGTGGAGTTTAATGGTCCATTGTCTTAGAACAATATTCATGTTTTACATTACAAGTTTGGAGGGGATTGCATCCCTATTTTCTCACCCATTTACACCTCAGTAAAACCTTCCACCCTCAAATTGATGGGCAGATAGAGAATACTATGAAGACAATGGTGGATATGATCCATGCATATGTCTTGGACTTCAATAGCTCATGGGAAAAACACCAAACCTTTGTTGAGTTTTCTTATAACAATATCTATCACACAACCATTGGTATGACCCCATTTCAGGGTTTGTACAGACAATCTTTGTGTTATCCATTGTGTTGGATTGTGGTTGGGGAGGCAACAGCTCTTAGTCATGTGGTTATGCAGAGAAATACAGAGACAGTTCAGTTTGGTCTAGAAAGGATTAAAGAAGAAAAAAATTGATAATAATCTATTATTTATCATTGGAGTAGTACCTTGGTGTTTGAGGTTGGAGACCACTTTCTCTATAATATTTCGCCTCGAGGTGGGCAGTGTAGGTTCGGTTAGAAAATAAGCTCTTGCCCCATTTCTGGTGTCCCTTTATAGTGTTGGGGCATGTTGGTAAGATAGCTTACTATTTAAAAAATCCACCATGATTTCACTAATCCCACTATATCTTACACTTCTCTCAAATCCATTGATAACATCATGATGACTCCCATGTCATTGATTGGGGAGAGTTTGTAATTGAGGATGATGCAACCTTTATGGAGCATCTAGTGGAGATCCAAGATCGCTAGGAGAAGTCAATGGGTGGATGGAGGATTCATTTGGATAGTGTGTTTTGGAGGAATGGTATCTTGATGGAGAGTACTTGGGAGTGAGAGATGTATATATGTCCCTAGTAATTGGAGCTGTTTTGAGATTTTACTTACTAAATTTTACTTTGTTTTGTAATGTTTGAATCCCTTTGTTTAAAAATATGAGTTGTTTCCCCTGTTTTTTAAAGTGTGTGCTATGATGTATGATAATGTCCTGAGATATGGAAAGGGGAGTACCAATTCCAAATCTAGTCAGATTAATTTTGATTCTATTTTACCCATGAAAGCAAGACAGTGCATCCTAGAGATAATAGTATCATGGCATGGAGGAACAAATTTGCTAATTCATCTCTCTTGGAGAGTATAGATTGTTGGTTATAATGGTTATCAGTTTTTTATTCACAAAGGATTAGATGGTTTTGTAGTTATTGTTGGGGAGTGTGGTTTGGGATGATATGTTTGGATGGTAGTGGAATTTAAGGTATAATGTGATCATTTAGAGATAACATGTGGGGTGGTTGATTAGATCTCTTTTTCTTCTAGGATTGGTTTTTAATTCCCAATGTAGAGAATAGTTTGATAGGTTTATGATGTATCATCCCAGACCTCCCAACCAATTACATTATCAAAATTCTAATACATTAGGTGTTATGGGTAGTCATAAGTGTTTTTGGGACATGTGTGTCATTCCAATGGTGGTTGGTTTCAATAGTTTCCCAAATTTTTATCTTTTAAATGGTAGATCATTCTAGTGGTAGCTTGTTTTGATGGTAGATATTTCTAATGACGTCTCATTCTGAGGATAGCTCAATATAATGGTTTCTCATCCATATGGTAACTCACTGGAAGTGACTCACTGGCGGCGACTCATCTCGAAATGACTCATCTGGTGGTGACACATCTGGTGGTGAATCGTCTCGCGGTAACTCGATGGAGATGAATTTATAGAGGTGAATCATCTAGTGGTTAATACCTAAAATTTAATCAATGTAATTGAGTCATATAGCAGTGACTTATATAGAGGCGACTCATCTGGTGGTGACTTGTCAGGCGGTGAATCATGTTGTAGTGAATTGTATTTCAGCAAGCCCTGGTAGTTACTCAGCTGTTGGTGAATCGCTGGTGGGGAATCAAATGTGGTAACTCCAATGGTGGTGAATCCCTTGAATTGAATCATCTAGATGTTACTCACTAGAGGTGACTCATTGATAGTGACACTTTTTGTGGTTGTAGTGACTCACTTTAACAAGTTCAAAATTTCTATAATTTTCCAGTTTTTCCAATTTTTCTCTTTTAACATCTTTATTTTATTTGAAATGCATTTAATGAATTATTTCAGAGGTTTGGAATCCCTTTAATAGGTTATCATCCATATAATTGATTTTAAATAAATACAGTGGCTTTTAAATTTTCAAAACTCATGGTCTTCGGTAGATCAACCTTTAACAAAAATTCAATCTATATCCAATCATATAGTCTCGGATCTGGGCTTTATAATTCCAAGATATCCATCCCTATGATCATTTGGTTTGGATTTAACCTGAGACTAGGTATCCCAAATACATTATTACTTGTTTTGTTTTCCTATAGTTGGTTCATGTTTTCTTTAGAGAGCATCACGTTATATGCAGTCCTCTATTTTTTTGCACCATTGTATTGTTGATAATCCTTATTCTAGACATGATTTCCTTTACTATTATTATTTATTAATAATGTGGGATGGGAATATAAATGTTCATATTTGTGAATATTTTGAATTCCAGATTAATAATGATAACCAAATTGGTTTAAAATCAATATAAAGGGGTCGAGAAATGTGATAAATGACCATACGTTTTTTATTTTATTTTATTTTTTCTGGTTTGATGTTATGAACTCTATCAATTAAATTACCCAAAGAATATTGTGGTTGTTGGGGGTCAATGATTTTTCTTATGATGATTTGAACTTTGGAAATCATGTGTGGTTGTTGAGATATCTCATTACGAAATTGGTTAACAGTGTATATTTTCTTTAAAAAACTGTTTCCCAATGATCAAATGGCTTGTCAGATAACACACTTAATAAATGATGTGAAATTAAATAATAGAGTCCTTGTTATATATGAATATATATTTTTTCTGGTGCATGATGTATGATTTTTGTGGACGCAGTTTGGTGTTTTGGGATGGAATTGCACATATGAGGGATGAGATAATACTTTTTTGGTATATATTGAGGAAGTAGATGATACTATTTATTTAGTGAGGTTGTAATGAAGGTTTTTGTGATGTTTTTATATAGTGGGGATGTTGTGGAAGGTGGAATTAGTTCTGGATATTGGGATTTTGTTTTATTGTGATGCTTGATATGTGTTGTGCTGTGATAGTTTCCTAGTTGGTATGGTTGTAGAAATGAATAAAAAACATGAACACAAATTATTACATGATAATGTTTTAAACTAAAAGTTCAATGGAATTTATAGGTAATGGAAAATCTGAAAAATGGTTTAATATTAATTATATAATGGAAATGAACTGTGGAATATTTTTTTCTTGTATAGTATTATGTATTAATAGGTGGAAAATGTGACATTGTTATTTGTTGGGTTTTTGTTTCATAACCCATAGGTTGTTATTGTGTGGTTGATATCATATATATATATAATTGTATTTCTATTATGATTTATATACATAGATCACCGACATTGATAACTATCTATCAAACACCCGCATAGTCATGTATGGGTTGTCATCACTAAATATCATGGTGGAAGGATGGATGGATGGCCACCCTCTCTTCGTTTCTCCCTCTTACAGGAAATAATTCCCCAAGTTTATTTTGGTAGGATGTGATGAAACATGGTATACAAGGTGTCATAATGATGATATGTGATGTGGTTTCATATGTTTCTTTGGTATGAGATGTGATTTGTTGTCCAATGTGTCTTCAAGATGAGTTAAGATGTGATTTACTGTATGTCTTCGGGATGATATGTTATGTGTTGTGAGACCCAAGTGGATTCTGAGGTGATGATATGTGTTTTGTTGACCAATTGTGTTTGGTTAGGATTTTTTTGAGGAACATGTGTGTATGAGAGAGATGTGATGTGGTGTGTGGCCAAGGATTGTGTCAGTATGTTGTGATGTGGTATTATTCGGAATAGGTGGGAGAGACATGATTTCTTTTCTTATGGTGTGAGAGTGGCTCATCAATGGGATAGTGGTGTAGGATACCCTATCTTTGATGTGCTTCACTAATATTGTATTACTTTTCTTACATTATTTGGTGATATTTACTTAGTGTGATTAGTATGGTTAGTGTACCTATATAGGTTCTATTGGTTATTATTTTTTCTCATGGGTTAATTAGTCATCTCATTTAGCATGTGCATGAGGGCCATTGGTTTTCCTACAGAGTATTATTGTATTCTCACCCAATGTATATTTATTATATTTATGTTTCCAGGAGGATTATGTTTACCAATCTTCATGATAGTAGCTCAGATATTGGGACTGTTTTTGTGTCACTACTTTTTCTCTACACTGAGTATTTTACTTTTGAAACATTCTATTGTTTATATAAGTTATATTTATACAGGAATGTTCCGTGATTTGGGATTTACTTTTATATTATTTATTGGGGTTGTCTGTGGTTTATTCATTCTATCTCATGATCTTGTTCCTTAAAAAGTGCAATGATTCCTATATTATGATAATTGTACACCCATGTAGCTAGATTCAAACCCAGGGCCTCCTATAGGTAATAATCAATGGTCATTTTCTCCATTTCTTCATTACTATCCTATGAGGGTTATCTTTCGAGAGAGGGGGTCATGACATGACCAAAGGACAATAATGGTTTAAAACATACCACTATCCAACATTATGTCCTGGTTATTTTGTGATTGTTTATAGGTAAAATATTTGAACAATATATATTATTGATGAAACAATGATGTTACATTTATGGTTTTAGAGATTAATTCATAATATTGGATAAATTATACAAAGCATATTGGGTTTTCCAAAATAAGAAAAGATAGACGAAAAGACTTGTATCTCTTTTATGTAACTGACAATCTGTTAAAAGTGAATTTTAGTGCATTAGGAAAAAAAATTAATTTTTTTTATATTTATTACTTGTAATAAAATATTAATTGAATATTTAATTAAGGAAGATTTAAGGATGAAAATATTATTATGAAATAGAAAGCAATCAGGTATGTATATTTCCTTATATTCATGGTTAATAAACGAATTCCTCAACATTAGGTAATGGGTTTTTAAACAATGAAGATATCATATTACATTCATATCTAATGAGTCATATGATCTTTTAAGGAATGAAAGATTTATGGTTTTGTTCCCCTTAACATTCCATTAATCATTTAACTTATTATGATCAATTACCACTATCACTCTCTGTAATTATTTATTATTTTCTTTAATATCCACTTTATCAATTTCCACTAATTTTCTCTTACATGGGAACCTTTTTAGTTGTTATTCTGTATGAATTGCGTACATCTCATTCACTCTTATTATTAGGATATTTTATTAACGCTTTTACAATGTCAATTTTTTAACAATGGTATTATCACATATCAAACCCTTTCTTATCAAGTACATACTAAAATTTTGAGAATGTAATTTACTTATGGTAATCATAATATAACACTGAAAATTATAAAAAATAAAATTTTATGGAAGATCATATGGGACAGGATAAGAATAAATTAGAAGATAATAATACACCATTATACATGAACACATATTCATTTTTTAATAAATTTAATTTCGTCATTATATTATAATGCACATAATAATGAGTTTCTTTGATTTATTTCATTTCACGAAAGAATGCAATTTATTCAACAAGAATATACTATTAATATTATAAATTAATGTGATTGTTATTTACTATCCATTGGAATGGATGGAATGAATAGTATTAACTAAAATATGAATATATATATATATTACACATGTATATTAATTATCTACTAATTCGTAGTAAAGTGCGAATCATTTAATAGAAAAGGAAATGTTTTCAGAAAATATGATTTTCATTATAAATGTTGATATAATCATTCATGGCCCGCATAATTAAATATTTACCACTATTATAATACTAATTTGTGAAAATATAAATCATTATTAATATTATAATATAAAAATTATCTTAGATTGATTTTATTATTTTTATGAGAAGATTCATTTTTTGAGGAGTAGTGAAAAATAATGAATTTGAATTGAAAAATGTATGTTAGTTTAAAATATTTATTATATTAAACTATATTTAAATTTGTTTTAAAATAAATATACTTATATTTTATATAAATTAATCCAATTAGGATAACTAGAATAATTTTTCTTATTTAATATAGATATAAAATCTTTGTAAACTTTTCACTATTTTTTATAACCCTACTTGTTCAACGCATCTATAAGATTAATTTGAAAGTATATTCTACAAAATATATAAATTGATTTAGAAAAATTGATGAAATGTTTTGATACAAAATAATTTATAATATCTAATAATTTCAACATTATTTTACAACATATTTATTAGTGAAAATAGTAATAACTTAATACCATGATTAAGGTTAAAACATGGTTTTTTTCATTACATGCATTTTTTTAAAAATAAATTTTAACAACACAGTGGTATATTATTCAATAATTTGGAATTAAAATGTTTAATCATAAGTTATGAATAATATAATGAGGATAATTCTAATTTTTTTCATAACTAACAAATTGCCTTCGTACAAAAAATATAGATGTTACATTGGTTAAAACCAATAGGGTAAACTTGATTAAACATAATGACTAATGAATAAAAAGATAAAAATGAATTCATTTTTGTGTGGTGGGTTTTTCTATAATTAATAAAACCATATTCTATGTTATTATTTAATTTTTTACCCACATTTGGTAAGAGAGACCTCCCAATAGTGAATACTTTTGGTATTTTTAAAATTTCCACTCCTCCTAAATTATAAAAGAGAACTGACTCACCCTCAGTATTCACATTATCAAACCCATTTAGTTTTTCAAATACCTACCCAAATAAATTCACAAATTTCCTATCCTAATCCTAGAATCTTATTTTTTTCAGAAATAAAAGATATGATGGGTTTAGAGAAAATCTATGGAGGATGCCAGATGAAGTGGTAATATTCTTCAACAAGCTTCTTTATTCAACTTCTTTCTCCACATCTATCAATTTTTTTCAACAATGTTTATATTAAAAAATTAATATATTCTATATAATGGGATATTTATTTAATACTTTAATGAACTAAAATTTTATCCATTTCCATCAAATTGGTTAAAAATCATTATTCGTGTGTACGACCGACTACCCCCTCGTGGACCAATGCCATTCATTTTTTCATTACCAACTCTCAATGTTTTGTATGATGATGGATGTACGGTGAATATTTGATTTTTATACAATATTTATACCTATGGAGTAACTATAATATATATACATATATATATATATATATATATTAAACACCTTCCACTCTGTAGGAGACACACTAATGTCGCTCGTGTGTGTGGTGGACTACCACCCCACAATGTGATGTGAATCTTCTTTTAAGAAAGCTTCAATGAACGATAATAACGATAATGTTAATGATTATATGAGATATAAATTAAATAATTATTATAATGAGGAAATGTTTGTCATTATATAATGATTATATATAACATTTTCATTCTTTAATTTTTTTTCGTTTAAATATGACAACATCTTTCACTTATGTGCGGACAACCATATTCACGAAACGATGTGACTCTTTTTTAATCACCACCCCTTGTGGATTAAATATATAGGTATATAATATATTATTATTTTTATTCTAATTATTTTGAATTTTGAATTTATTTGTTACACTATTTTCGTAATGATCGATGAAAAACATGGAAGCGTTACTTATGCGTATGTAAGACCTATCGCCTCAGTGATTGTGACGTACTTAATTTTTCATAATCATAATTCATGAGTGGTTTTAAAAATTTATTTTATGTAAAAATATCGAAATTATTTCCCAATTAGTTTCTAGATATGATGTAACTATATAACATACAGAAGAACCATATCATCCAGGATGAATCATGCATGAAAAATCAAAGCAATTAACACCCAAAGTAATGAAAATAATGAATGAATAGTAAGAAATGAGTGATAAAATGATATAAAAGGATCATATATGATATAATAAATATTTATATTATTATTAATAAATTAATAATTGGTTTAAACACACTATTAAAGAGGTTATGAAATCTCCATGAGCTAGGTCACCACAAGACCTCATGTATGCCATCCTATACACCTTAGGTTTTTGACAAGTAGAAAGGGTGTAGAAGTAATTTCGGGAGAATATACCCTATTTTATAGTGTAATCCAAATCATAAATATAGATATAATAGTATAAACCTTATAGAATAAAAATTTAACATTATGAAATAAGCATCACCCAAAACTGGATAAAACCCCAATGAAAAGTAAATATGTCACGTCATGTTGCAGTGACAAGTGAACAAAACAAAAAATAAAGAAAAATATCAGAAGTACCCTAGACGGTCCTAACGTCATGTATGGAAACTCAAATATGAACATATGAAATCCAAATCAATTCCCAAGCATGGGTCCCTTGCACTCTTCCTAGCCTACAACCATGAAATCTGTTCGGGTAACCAATAGCAGACCGAGCAAGGTGTGAGTACAACTCAGTACTCCACAACCAGTTATGTCTACAAAATATCATATCTAAATAGATTGTTCATTCAAGTAATAAATAAATTAAAAAATTCAATATTTCAGATATAATAGTTAAAAATATTTACATAAGAAGTATTGAAAATTGTGAAAAAATCATCAATTTCATCTTCTTCATTATTGAGTTCCTCATCAACATGTAATCCATAGGTAAGGAATTAACATCATTCATGAAGAGGTCTATGGAATTAAACATTACACGTGAGGGGATAAATCAAATACCTATCTCCTTAGGGATAATACATTACCAAATCAAAATATCCTCACCTTAAATCCTTGGTCTGGAATAAATTCAACCATTAGCGTAATATTGATCTGCCCCCATCCCTATCCCAGGAATTATGAGCGGAGTTAGAGCATCAGTCCAACTCGACCATAGGGAGTATCATCAACCCTATTTTCCAAACCTCAAACCATATGGACATGATAATTAATCCTTTAACCAAACATAAAACTTACTCAAACATAATAAATCCAACACATATAAAAATCATATTCCATAACAATCAACATGGGAATTAATACTCTTCCACAACTCATTGACCCAATATTAATTTTTTTTACATAGCTGATTTGTCCTAATTCCCATTCTCAGTCCTACCTTACTAATAATTTTTAATAATTCTTATATGTCAACCCATTTCTCATATTCATCAATTCCCATATGATATTTTATTTCACACATTTCAAATTTAACATAGAATTACCAATTTAACATATTCACCATTTTATATACACCAAATCTCTGAGGAATTTGTAATAACACTCAACTGCCACATTTCACAATCTTAATTAACCAAATTAATCCATTTCCATGCCATGATGAATGATATTTTAATCCATTTACAAATATAAATATTTTACCAACATTCTATATGAACTTCCATAAAAAATATCAACATACTCAATAATGGAACTACATTATCACACAATAACCTTGCACTTAATTAACAAATTTCTAGGCTTGGGAATATCAGTGCACCCCATTGTGGCCCTAAATTGGTCAAATCATCCTCAATGTCTCCCATGGTGACCATGATGGTTACTATTCATTAATAAGACTCTCATTTAATAAAATCACAGTATATGAAACAAAACCATAACAATATGTGACCATGAACAGAACCGAAAATACAAAAATCTATAATGGAACTATGGGATATTACATACAGACCACTTACCTCAAATCATTTGATGAGCGCACTCAAAAACATGGTCTCATGTATGGATTTAACCACCACACTAATCTTCAATCGATATAACACTCGAAAAGAAGTTTTTTAGATATTTGAAAGAATATTTGACAAGGTGCAAACCCTAATTAAGAAAACGAACGGAAGGAGGAGATTAGAGATACCTGATGCTTCGGTCCACAACCAACGACACTCCAAAAGACCTGGAGATGATATAAAACCACAATTGAAATCCCTTGGTAGTTTTTGTTCATCACTAGGGTTAATGGGAGGAAACGGGGGGGGGGGTGAGGGAGAAAATTAGGTTGAGGTTGATATCATGTAATGGAATTTGTTTTTACTTTTCTAACTATTACTTAGATTCATGGTTTACCAACATGGTTTGACAAACCATGTGAGAATACTATGAAAGAAAATATCTAATGGGATTTGGGATATATGGTTACCTTGGAAACTTCGCACTATTTACATATCATTCACCAAAAGTGTGGAACACCTTAGTCTAGGGTAATATGATTTTCCTGAGAATGTCACATGGTTTGATAATCTATGCACCAACTTTGTGGGTTACATAGTTTGGCCAGGTTTATCCCTATTTCATTCCCCAAACCCCTGAAACCCCATGGGTCCCCTTATATACCCAGGATAAATTTCATTAACCCAAGAAGATATTGAAACAAACATTTAAATATGGAAATACCTCCAAGATGTCCAGGATATTATGACCTCCCCAACATATAGTGGCTCATCCTCAAGACAATCTTCTAGAGCATTACTGACTTTACGAAGAAAATAGATTGGGCCATTGGACCCACATATCTGATTCTAGCTACAATTTTTCTTAAATTTTTTTTATTGTTTCCATAAAACATGAACCAAGGGCATATTTTTCCCCCACAATACATTCTCACTACAATCCACAATAAAAATCAGATGCTCCTGAAATGATACATCATACTCAATATTAACATTTTCACCATAAATCATATGAGATGGATCAGTGTGATATTGGAGGAGTTTTGAAATAAAAAAAACATTGTGCGGTTTACTATACCATTGTGGGAGAGAAAATATGTAAGCCACCAGTCTGATCATATCCAAAATATCAAATTTCCCCACATACCTGTGTTCCAACATGCCCTATTTCCTAATTTGACAGTGACCCAACCATGGTGATACCCATTGAAACACACTATTACCCACCATAAACATAGGGGATCTATGATCCTAATCTTTATATGACTTCTGCCTACTCTATCCCATTGTCTTGCACTTGATAATAAATTGATAATTTTCAGAAACCTCTTCCATGAGAATCAGTCACAACAACTTAGAATCCCCAACTTCTAACCAAAACAATAGATATATACATGGTCTCACATAGAGTTCCTTAAAGGAAAAAAATTTAATCATATCCTAAAAAATGTTGTTGATGAAAACATGAAAAATGAAAAGTGATTTTCCAATGAACCACCAAAATCTAGATCAAAAGCTCTCAACATATCATCTAATAGAAGAATCATCTACTATGACTACTCACATATCTACGAGTGATGGTCCATACTGAAAAAACATTGGTACCAAGATAGATCTATAAATCCCAACCAGAATAGCGATGTGAAATGTCGATCAAGATATGAAACTATAGTTTTCATCACACCAAGAAACTGCACTATATATCAAACATATAACGCATCGAACTGATCATCTTTTTATGTCTCTTGGATTGGAAATAAATGGTAAACCATAGTCAACCAATCCACAAACACCCAAACTATATCATTCTTCTGATGTTTCCCTTTAAGGCCCACTATGAAGTCCATTATCACATCATTCCACTCCCACTCATGACTGGGATATGACTATAACAAACAACTTATGCACTGATTCATGACCTTAACATGTTGATAGGAAATTTATCGAACAAAAACCCAGCATCCACTTTCATCATTCTCAACCAAAAATACTCCCTATTGAGATCATGATATATCTTAGTCAAACCAGGATGAAATACCCAGTTTGATGCATGTAACTCATCCACCAACTCTTCCGGTATACACACCAGCACAACGAGCCAGCCACAAACATTGATAATCCAATCATCACCAATAGACCAACTAGATGTTGTCTCCCCACCATTATTACTTTCCTTCACAATTAGAAACTTTGGGTACACCAACTGACTCGCCTTGACCCATATCAAAAGCATGGACTCATCTATTATTGAAAAAAGGTAATTTTACTATTCCTATCCAATAACTCTAGGTTTATCTCACTAAAAAGCAATAATTCTCCACTCTGAGTTTTTTTCTAAAACAACAATATATAGAGCCATTTGACTCAGAGAATATGAAATAAGTTTACCATTTTCTAGTGTCTAAACCACTAAAAATAAAATGATTTTAGGTACTAGAAACATCTTCTCTGTATAGATTCAAATATCAATGATAGAAGATTCACTTAATAGTTTTTTTATCTATCTACATCATGAACTACCTTCCAAACAAGTAATGACTGCAACACATTAAGTCATAAACCACATCAGCTAGCTCAGGTTCATGAGTATGGTAATTTCATTCATGAGGCCTCAACAATCTGGACCCATTTGCTAACACACAATCATCATTCCTCATCACTACCCCATGTCCAACACCAAACACATCAACAAACAAGATATACCTCTTAAATGGTTTGGGTAATATCATAATTAGTGTGGAATTCAACCACTTCATAAAATATTGAACATAATTCATTCATTCCTCTAACACCTAAAAATTTACTTCCTGCATGGTTCCTCCTGAGAGTGGAACTCGCAAATAAAAGAAATCCCAAATGAACCTTCGATAATATTTTGTGAATCCCAAAAAAACTCTAAACATCATAAACATTTATAAGATACTTCAAAGACACCACATCCTACATTTTGCCCCAATCCTCTAACTCGCTAGACTTAGTAAAGATATGACCCATGAAATGTACTTTATCTATCTAGAACTAACATTTTGATAGCACGGTATAAATCATATGCCCTCTTAGTGCACCCAGGGTGATGTCATGATGTTTGGCGTGATCACATAAAGTTTTTTGAGAACACCAATATGTCATCAAGAAAGATGACTAATAATAAATCCATAAATGGATTCAATATTCAGTTCATTAAAAACATGAACATTGTCAGTGTATTGTTAAACCCAAACGACATCACCACAAACTCACACAACCCATACAAACTCTGGAAAGCAATCTTCAATACATCAGAAGGTGTAATCATCAATTTATTTTATCTTGTTCATAAATAGAAAATGGAGAACATTGAGCCTCCACAATATTGGTCATACGAGTCATTAATTCTATTCTTTACCATCTTTTGATTCAAATTTCTATAGTCAATACATATCCTCAAATGTTTATCCACCTTCATGAAAAATAAAATAAGTGACCCCCAAGGTGATGTACTGGGATGGATGAACCCATTTTTCTGAAACTCTTCTAGTTCAACAATATGTTTCTATAGTTCTTTTTGTTCTATACGATATAGAAGGATGGAATCTGATTCTTTCACTAGAAGTAAATCAATCGTAAAAAATCATCCCTCTCAGGTGGTAGCCCTGATAATTCCTAAAGAAAAACATTTTGGAATTGATCCACAATGGGATGGAAAAAAAACTTCTCCCTCTATAATTTTTTTAGAAAATAGATACCACTTGGGCCCTCAGGCCTCCTAACCACTAAAAACTGGCCTTGTGCGGTTTTCTGAGACATCCCACTCACTACGAAGGATGTTATGTCTCCATCGAGAGACATGAATGATACCCAACATCGATTATAATCTATAGGGCCTAGATACAATTACAGTTGTTCCATACCCAAAATCAAATCAAAAAATTAAGTATCAATGAAAAATTGATTCCATAGATAATGATATCTACCAATATCTATATAAAAGCCCTTAAATTGTCTGATATCCATAAATCACACCCCCAATGAAGTATCCATTGGCATAACCCCACATGGTCATTCAACTGTTATGCAGAATACAACTACAATCTTGGAATAAATTATATAATGCTTTCTTCCTCTATTAAATAAAGAGCTAGAGATCATGGAAGCTTAATGTATTGTACCATTAATAGTAAATGGACATGCCTCTCCAGCTCCAGGTTTAGAATGAACAGTGTGAAAATGTCATGCCTCTTTACCCTAGGATGTAGCCTGAGTACCCTGCACTGCCCTTCCCTACTGGTATGGATGGTCTCAACATGGAGTTCTATACCCACCACTCGTTCTTGTACAACCTTTGGAGATTCAGGTGCCTTCCTGATATGGGTGACAGACCCCCTTCCCACACTCAACTTCTTCCTCTGACCTCCATATGTTCCCGACTGCTGAGGGTTCTATCAGTACCTCTGTATATGTCACAACCTTCAACATGATCGAACTCAACTAGTTGTTTGGTAAACTGACCCCACATGTTCCCCTACCTTCCACACTATTAATTGAG
Source organism: Viscum album (assembly GCA_963277665.1). Taxonomy (NCBI): domain Eukaryota; kingdom Viridiplantae; phylum Streptophyta; class Magnoliopsida; order Santalales; family Viscaceae; genus Viscum; species Viscum album. The sequence goes on along the minus strand of OY728134.1, from coordinate 1,389,813,488 downwards.
CACCTAGTAACAACCCTTTTGTACTGGACCACTCGTCTGACTAATCTATGTAAATTCTCCCTATAGTAAATTCCTAAAAAGACACTTCCTTCCCTTGGAAGTAGTACCACCTTTCCACTCAGCTGGTACCAAAATCCCACCAGCTGAAGCACCTTTTAGGTTCCCTTATGAGATAATTCCCCAGTCCACTACCTCTTCAAACCTCATGAGATGAATGATATTCCCGTAAAATGAAATATCATGCCAAAGACACTAATGGAATTGTTTATTCATGGTCTCCTTGCCCTCTACCAGCATCTGGATGAAGTGGTGGAAATCAATGAAATGAATATCAGAATATATCACTAATTCAAACCCCATAGTTAATATCATAAACTTTATATCCTTCTCCTGCCCCATGCATTCTATGTAGTAGTGTTCTAGAAAATTTACGTGTAATTCGTTCTATAGTATTCCTTTAGCCTACTCCTTCTGAACCATAATGTCCCACAAATTCTTTTCATGGCCCCACAACATATAGGATTCTAACATGAATCACTTCTCGAAAGGAGTCTCTAGATGATCATTAATCTTTATTATAGAATCTATCAAGAAATCCAGTACCTCCTTCCCACACCTCCAATAAATGTTGGAGGGTGTTGCAACTAAAAATTCCATGTCAACTTGAACATACTTGGTACAACTCACCATAGGTCATATTCCATCATCTATATAAAATAAGAAATGTTCACCTAGAACTACTCATCAATATTATCTTGGCGCACTAATTCTTCATTTTTCATTATTAGGGGAGTATTCTAAGTATTATCCTATTGTCTCCCAAACCACACATTTCATCATGGTGGAAGTTCTCTACAATACCAAACAAGATATTTAGACACACAATGCATAAATATACCACAGAATATAATGAGAGGGTAACTAATCTTGATAAACATACCATTTCTCCCACTCTATCCAAATAGGTATTATCATACCCGAAACACTACCCTTCACCATCCCTACAAATGACCATGGTTAACACATGGTATCTAAATTACACTATTATAATCCTTAACTTCTAGACCATTTCAAAACTATTCCCACATAACAACTTAATTAAAAATCATTTCAATTAACTTACCACCCCTTATCATGCAAATTTATCTAATTATAATTTAACATTTTACATTCTATATTACAAATTTTTATCTTATCATTATAATTTATTTATTTAGTAGTAAAATCAAGTGCATCCTACCCATTATGTACCACAAAATCATCCCATGTGAATTCCTACCATGATGCATGTAACATATATAATTCGGTTCCATGAATGATTCATGAAATCACAACCACATGACATTTTTCCACAAGAAAAATAACATAATACTATCACATCACACAAGAAGTGCATCACCCAATAATGAAATAGCATCAAATGTAACAACTCACAATAAGACAAAAAATTCTCACCTTGGGGGACTTGGTTTTTCCCTCAAACATGGGTTTTCCACTCCCAATCATTAAAACATTTCCAAGGATTAACAACTTCATAAAATCATATATATAATTCCCATATATGAAGTCATAGAAAATACCTACCTTGATAAAAGTATGTAACATCCCTCACTCGGGAGCTATAAAACTGGTGCCCCAAGTCGGGTTGGCACATGCCTCAAGTGCGCCTCCTTGTATTCATGAGGTTTCTAACTACCAGTGTGGGTCTAAAATACAGGTGGGGACATAGTACGTTCATTACCAGAGTTATCCAGAACAAAATAAATAAATAAAAATAATAATAGAAACAAGAAATAATAACCAATGAAAAATGCATAAATAACCATTTCCCAAAACATGGTACAATCCACACAAAAAATTATAAATATGTCATGTCATGCTACAGTGCCAAGTGAAAAAATACCAAAATAAATAAAAACAATGGAAATACCTAAAATGGTCCTAACTCCATGTCCAGAACCACATCAATGAAAATCCAAAATATGAATCATTTCCCAATCACGGGGCCCTTTACCATTTCATGACCTAAAACAATGAAATATACTTGGGTACCAAATATTGGACTGAGAAGGGTGTTCTTAAAACTCTTTTGGCCACTACAAATGGTGTCTAAAAACTATCTAGTCAAAATAGATATTGTACATAAATAATAAATAAATTAAATTAAAATTCTAGATAGTTTGAGGCCAGTAGTTAAAAACATTTACATAACAATTACTAACCATAGTTCCAAATTCATCATTCACATCTTTTTCATTACATAGTTCCTCAACAACATGTAATCAAGGGGTTAGACATTTTCATCAATCACACAAAGGTTGATGGAACTTATAATTATTCATAAGGGAGCATGTCAAGTCACTATCTTTATAAGTATAATACATCACAACATAAAAATGTAATCTCCTCGAAGAAACAGTCATCAAGGAATGATACCGTTAGTGGAATATAGCACTATCACCTTCCCTAACCAATTCATTGTGTGTGGACTTAGATTATTAGTCCAACTCAAACCGTGGGAGGAGCCTCAATTAATTATCCCACACCTGAAGGCATGTGAACATGATCATTCACCCATTCACCACACATAAACCATATTCCTAGTAAACATAGACAATAAAAAATAAAAATCATAGTCTATAATAATAGACATGGGAATTAATACACATCCACAACCAATTAAACCATTTTTTATTTAAATTACATATTCCATTTATCTCAATCCCCATTCTAATCCATATCTCACTATGAATATTTAATAATAATTTTATATCTACCCATTTAACATATTCATTAATTACATTAAGAAATAACATTTAACTTATTCCCCTTTCACATTACATTAACAATTTAATATATTCACCATTTAGTGTGAAATAAATCTCTTATGAATTATTAATATAATTGATATTCCACAGGTCACAATCTCAATTAACTAAATTTACACATTTCTATTCCATGCCAAAAAACACTTTAATCACGTAAAAAATCAAAACATATTTTCAATATTGGATTTTCATTTCCATTAATTTTATCAACATTCACAACCTGGTATCTACATTACGAAATAATGACCTTGCAGTTACATAATAAATTTAATGTCCTGAGAATATCAGCTCACCCCATGGGTTTCCATAAATAAGTAAAATCACCGTTGATGTGTCCCATAGGGAACATGATGGTTTTGATTCATCAATTATAAACCCATTTATCCAAATCTCATCAAAGGAATCAGAATAACAACAGGAGTTGACTATGAACAAAACCGAACATGCTCAAATTTATAATGAAACTATGTGACATAACTTGTATGCCACCTACCATGAATTCATCAAAAATCACACTTCTAAATGTTGTCTTTGGTCTAGATTCAACCACTACATTATGTTTCCACCTATATCCCACATAAAAAATAATGGGTTTATAGATTCATAAGAATACATCCAAAGGTACAAACCCTAATCTAGAAAATAGAAGGAAGGAGGGGAATAAACTTTTTTGAGGATTCGATGTACAACCAATAGCACTCCTAACATCTTAAAGATGAAGGGTAGTCCCTCTTCGAATCCCTTGAGGGTTCTTGTTCTTTAGTAGAGTTCAATAGTAGAAATTGGGAGAGAAATTCGGTAGAGATTTAAAATCCTATAATGGTTTTTTTATTATTCAAACTATTAAATGGGTGCACGGTTTACCCATAGGGCTTTCCAAACCATGCACATTCCACTATCCAAGGGGATTTCGGTCACATAGTTTCTTGGGGAACATTATATGTTATACAATATGTGTCCAAATATTGTGGAATTCCTCTATCCTATGTTACACTATTTTCCTATAAATGTTGCAGTACATGATAAATTGTGCTCCAACTATGCACCTTGCACAAGTTAGCCTGTTGTTTCCCCCATTTACGACGCAAACCCCCAGAACACCCATGAAGCCCGTTATACACTTGAGAAAAATTCACATCACCCAAGAAAAGAGATTTAAACCAAAATTTGGACATGGACATATCTCCATGAAGTATGGGATATTACAGGTTATGTTATGTTCAACCAAAAGGAATCTTGAGATAACAGATTTCGTCTCTACTTCATTTCATCTAGTCATATAGTTATGTTATGCAGAAAATTTCTTTTAAATGTTATATATACTTCCCATTTTACATGTAATATCATGAATAAATAATTATGAATGTTTTTAAAAATTTAAATTAAATATTATCATATAAATGTATTTGATTTAAATGTTACCATGTGATACGTCATTTTTCAACTCAATTCCACTCATTGTGTTAAATTTATACTTCATTAAAAATGGCATACTAAGAAAATATGACATATGAATTATGATTATATTATGTTTTATATCCAATTTTTTAATTTTTATTTATAGATGCTATATATAATTGATTAATTTATTAATTCTTATATCAATGTTATGGTGATTTTAAGGGATTATTTAACAATATCAGACTAATCAAGATTGTTTATTCTATATTATTATTTGGAAGAAATTATATGATCATTTAATAATAAACCTATTTTAATTTTCTACTAAAATTTTTTATTCATTATAATTTCATGTAATAGAACAAATTTAATGTTTGTAGGTTCATAAAATGTTTTTTCTGACGTTTGTCGGAAAATTTGACCTCATTTCTCTATTTGGTCATATATCTATTTTCTTCCAAAATCATGATTTCAAAAAAAAATTCAAAAGTGTTTTTAACCTCATCCAAATATTTTTTAATAGGAACTTCCACTTTTTTACTATTTACAAAATGTTTTCAATGTATTCTTTTTTCATTCTAATAAATGTTCCCATTTATATTTTTCTAAAAATATGAAAGGAATCTTCATCTCATTTTTTGAACAAGTCACTTCTCTCTCCATTTATAGTGAAAAATTATATTCCTTTATACTTAAATGGAATGTAAATAATTAGCTTCCATCATGAACGTCATTTATTTCAAGCTTTGAATGTATGTTTATAAGGATATTTTAAATAATTTTTCAAAGTTTTTTTCGAATGAAATAATTTTCAATGAAAATGTTTTCCTAAATTTTTATCTATATGAAAATGATATTTTCCTAAAAAAATATTAAAAGATATTTTTTTTTGTTTTTATTAATCAATTACCAAAATCATTTATTCCTACTCCAATGTGTGTTGGTTTTAATGATATCATCAGCATAATTTATTAGGATGGTTTATGGTAATCTTTACCAATGATAGAATAAATGATCACTTCCTTGATTAATTTTTGTAGTTATTAATGTACCATTGAATTAGCCACATTACTGTGATCATTGAAGATAAAATTTACAAAAAATATTCCAAATGTTTATCATGGATATGTTTATTTCTTAAACTATATATCATTTCTACATATGGTGTGTTACATTGATTGTTTTTTGATATTTTGGGAGGTATTGAAAAAATATATATTCTTTAATAAAAATAGATAATTTATTATAAGGGAAATTGTTTATGATTTTAATATATTATTCAATATATAAGTAATTTGATGGAAACGTATCACATGAGTTGGTACTATTTATAGATAGACCCTTGATGCATAAATATTCTAATAGGAAGAATTATTTGGTTCTCCATTGTAAAGTTGGTTTTTACCAAGCATGTTTTACACTGTCAAGTGAAAGGTATTGTTGGTAAATATATATTTCACTTGGGAAACATGTCTTCCAATAATTAATCTTTTCCATCATTTAGTATATATTTATTAATATCAATGATATTTTCACAATGACATTATATCTAATTGTATTTAATTACAAGTTATTAATTAAATGGAATGTGTTTTAATTTATTTACAATCACATATTTATTATGACTTATCTATTCAAGCATTAATTTTGATTAAATGGAATTTGTGTTTATTAATTTTTGTTGACATATAGATTATTCTTATTTATTAATTACTTCTCCTGATGTACATAACCCTTACGTCGAATTTGAACTCACACGTGTTTTCTTTTCTTTCCGCAAGATTCCATAATCATTACTATGACTGATATATAGGTATATTCTATATATAGTCATGTTAATCTAGAATGTAAAAACATTATGTTCAAATTTGTAAATTCATATGTATTGTAGGGCTCAAATATGTATCTTTTTTACCCAGACTACTAAACTATTTTGTAATTTGGCTTGGTATTCCTTGTACCTCATCATATGTAATAGTAGTGGTCATTGAATCTAGCTGCTAGGATCTGTGTCTCTAGATAGATGGATTCACTGGGATTTTCCCTTGATCATGTCCAAAATGGGATTCAACAAATAAAGCACTAATGAAACCATTTATGAATGATGTTCAAGATTATTGAGATAACAACCCAAACCATGTACACTGAACCTCCAAATAAAAGGGTCACTAGAACACTACATATCCATTTTGAGTATGTTCTAGAAATAAGTGATTATTTATCTAGATCCTAATAATATGTATTACTTATTTTTATATTAATTATAGTTATCCTCTTTATTATTAATTTATAATGTATAAATAATGAAATTGTGAAAAATAGATTTTTATATGATGTAAATGATATATTATTTCTATGAAATATATAGTTTCAATCAAGAGACTTTATATGTAGAAATAAATTTTATTTGAAATAAATTTTATTTAAATAGATTATTCTTATGAAATAATAATTCTTTATATATGAATGATAATATAATTTTATGAAGTCAAATTTTAATTTCATAAGGTCCAAAAAAATGTTATCATTATAATATAAGTATTTTTCAATAAATTGATATTTTTTATTTAAAAGTGAAAACATTTAAATTTATAAAATTATTTAGATAAAAAATTATCATTTTTTAAATCTAAACATTAAAATTTTAAGGAAATAAATTTTTTAGAATTTTATGAGACAATCAATGTTTTGGGTATAAATTAAATACGATATTAGTATATGGTATGTACTATGAAATAATATAAGTCAAAAATTGAATTAAATAATACTAAAATAATTATCTTAGACCAAAATTATGTTTCCTCATCCAAAAATTATGTTTTTGAAGTTATTGGATTAAATTTTTAAACACTTATTGAATTATTGAAAACCAATATTATATTTTAATCATTTAAAATAAATTATTTACAAACTTCACTCTCTCCCACATATCCAAAGGTATTATTCTAATGATTTTGTTTCGTATCCTTATTCAAAATATAGATCCAAACCACTATGGTATTAAACATGTGTTAACCCCATGGTATTGTTTGTGTTTTGACTTATTTTTTCATATAGAGTCCAAAACATATGTTTAGAAATAAATAGGTAATTTTATAAACTTATTTCTATGAAAACACGGGAAACCACCCATTACAGATCATTAATAATTATTTAATAATAATTTTATGATGAATTTCCCTCTCTATATTTATCTCAAGGTGTTACCAAGATCTTAATGTACTCCTCCTATGATTTTAGACGCACCATTTCAAGGTACGGGATCATCTCCTTCTCCTCCTTATCCAATAGCCTTTCTGGTATTATCCATTTTGATTACAAAATTTTCATATTGGGATAAGTTTTAACATATTAAAAACATTATCCATATGATTTAAAAATAATGAAAAACACATTCACTCTAATTAATACCTTCATCTATTCATTATGTACCCCTATTATGATAATGAAATTCACTTATGATTTTCCATTCCAAACATTATTTTAGTGTATACCTATCCCTATTTCAACTCAATGGTATTATCCTTGATGTAAATGAACTCCATTTATAACAGAATTAGAAATTTTTAACCCACATTCCATCAATGTTGTATTAAATTTGGTGAAATTCATTATTGTATTGTATGATATACGTGGAAATTAATTGAATGTACATGATATGAATGTGACAGGTAGAATAAGAATTTTATGGAACTCCAATGTATTAGGTAATGGTTTTATGAAATGAGATACCATTTATGAAGCATGTGGGTTATCCAAATCAATAAATATTTTGATTTATCAGTGGTTACCCTTCAATTATCTTTTTGATTACATGTTTTATGTTTTTTCAACATTCATATATTTCATTAGTGTAATCATCTCATATCCTGAAAATTGTTTTAGTATAATGATTCTCTCCCTTATGATGACATCTTCATAAGCTTCAAGAGTCACATATATTGTTTTCAACAATATTTGATTTGAATATTCCCATACTAGGAATTTTGGAACACCCCTTTATTATTAATTTCACTCCATTATGCTGTATTTAATTATAAGTTTAAAAGATTTTAAGCGAATGTTATACAGTTTCAAAATAATGTTTATATACTAGTGTTTACGTTGATTATTATATGTACCTACATTCCCAAAGACACTCATCATCATGAACTTGAAATATTTTATTATTTGTTTTGTTATCTAATGAATCATGTTATTATGTGTATTGAAATATGTGTTTTCATAGATGGTATAAGAGTAAAGTCTTATTTTGTTTTGGGGATTGGTATTGAAAACACATACTGAAAGACATAAGGATAAGACTAAAAAAATAAAATATCCATAACTTTTTTTTAAAATTATAGATTTAGTGGTTTAAAGAAACCTTATCCCTATTTGGATACAACGAGTTAATTTGTCTCTCACACAGTTGTTCCTAGGGGTAACAACCGTGAAGCGTTTTCTATAAAGACCTGACCCCTCTTTCCCGGAACTAATGCCTTATTAAATTATAATAGAATGATTACAAGTAATTAATTTCCCAATAAAACGAATAGTTTAGTAGATTTGGATACCAGAAACATTTATAAGTTCAAATTTACATCATTGAAGGAAGTAAAACACTACTATATTCCTTAGAAACATCAATGCCTCAAGATTATGCCTGCAAGTCATTAAAAATTTACTTCTTCATATCCTGGGAAAGAAACATAAGAAAAGGGTGAGCTCAACTAATAATTAAGAGTGATTAATACAGTGGAAGATCAAATAAACATTAGGCATGGTGAATAATTGGAAACACAATTTATTAACTGAAAATGGTAACATAATATGGAAGAAATATGAGCTGAGTAAATATTTCCATAATAAATCATAATCACGTATACTCTACTAGTCAAATATACACATGAAATATAAATTTATATCTTCATAATGAAGGAAATTCATATACAAATCATTCTAAAACATACCATCAAGGCCTCGACCATGATGTCTAAAAATGATTACAACCACAACCAAAACCATCTCTCAAAATGGGAAAGGCCTCGCCCATGTTCACATCAATTTGTCTCATGATACCAAACATTCATCTATGGGATATATCAGTCCCAAACCATCACAAAATAAATATAGTTAATTCCTCATATGGATGGTTTTAAACATTTGTAACATATACACTTGAGATGTAAATAACTTTCCCCAATCTACAATATAATCACTAACCATTCTGCATAGTAAGATAAATGGTATAAAAAACGGAACATACAAAGTCGAATTGATCATAAACCATTCAATATAAATTGTAATATGATATCATAAAATATCATTCCCACCAATATATAAGAATAAATAATGTTTTGAAATAGTTGAAAATACACTTATAAAATAATTGAGCAATTATGAAGATAATTACCCTTTTACGTTGAAATGAAGTTATCATTTAGAAAAAAACAATCTATAAAACCAGAATTGAAGTAAAGTATTAGATTCTTAATAAAAATAATTATTTTACAAAACTAATGGTTGGTAATAGAATATTAAATAGTTCCCTTGAAAATATGTATGATTACGGGAAATTTCCTTCTGTCAGGCATGTATTTTGGGAATTATTTTTGAAAGATCCTTTTAAAACATATAATTACCCATAAATGAAGGTAGGATTATGGTTGGTAAAAACCTATATAAGAAATAACACAGAATTATTGAGGTTTAAATGTCAATGAATAAGAATTTAATTTTTTTAATTATATAATAAAATTAACCTAAATGAAAATGGAGGTTCAGGTGGAAAACCCTTAACATAAGTCCGAACGTTTTCTAATCATGAAAATAAGGTCCTAGAATACGAAATTAGATTTATTAATAACTTATTTAAGATCTTAATATACATTTATTGAGTTTATAAAAAAATTTCAGTTCATTTTAATTCTTATATATATGTTATCATATCGAATTCCATCATTCCAGAGTGTTCATTTTCTTTATTTTCATAATAGGTTAACTTGTTTTTAAGTAATAGAGATCATGTGGAGTGAATGTAAATCTCCAGAATTTAATGTACACATTATTTATGAACATTAATAGGTTAAAATGTTAATTTATATCATTTGGTTACATGGAATTAGGATGAATCATTAGTTTAAATATTAATGACAAACACTTAGATTATTTTACCAGTATTTGTATTATTAGGAGCTACTTTGGTCATACGACATAATGTTACATACATATAATGATTCCCGTATATTAAGTAGGTTCTAATAAATATATTATAGTATATCTCTACCATAAAAATTGTTTCATGAAGAGTAATGAATGATAAATTTATGAATGAAACTTCGTCACCCACAACAGTTTTAAATTGGCACCTCACAGACGATGATATCGTTTATAAAATAAAAGAGATAGAGAAAGGATATAGATGTTCGTTCTTAAATTAATATGATATAATTAATGTATATAGATTTTACTAGAGTTATCATAGTGATTTTAATAGATTATTTGAGGATAAGAAAACTAGAAAAAGGAACTTGAAATGAAATTGGATGAAATAGAATGTGAATTTACCTCTTGAATCATCCTCCTTGAGAATATCCTTAATGGAAGGGGTTTTGGCCTTTTAGAAAGACCAAGAGCTGATGGACGTGGGGAGTGACTAGGGGATGTTTTTTTGGTAGAACATTGATGAGCTTAAAGGATTATTGTAGTGAAGTGTAGATGGAGTGCGGGGGTGTTTTATAGTGGAGGAGACGAGTGAATTTTGAATCTTTTAGTCATTATTTTATTATATCCATCAAGATAACCAATAGTGTTAATTCATGTGACCCATAATAGTATTAAGTGAAATTGAGTTCAAAAAAAGTGTTATTACATCACTCATGATGTACTAAATACTATATTTAATTGATAATTTTTAAATACTGTATTTTACCATATTTCACTATTCATCAAAAATTCAAGAATTTTAGAAAAATCCCAAAAAATAACCCTAAGAATTTTTTGAACTGGTGAAATCAATAAAAATTACATTTTTTGAAAAATATTTTCTATATTTGATTAATTTAATTTTATTATAAAATCATATGTTATTCCATAATTAATAATTTTAGAACTGCAACTGATTTTATATAACATTGAAAAATTCATCCAGATGTCATTATTTTATAGCCTTACAAAAATAAAATAATAATATGATTTATTATTCACACGGGTCATATTTCTATGTATATTACTATTCTCAAAGGTATCTTACTATGCACCCAAAAAACAAGTTGGTTTTATTAGATCCAAATGACATACTGATCACAATTCTAGATGACCTGTTATTGAAATTTAAAACACAATAGAGGTGATTTTGTGTTTAATAGATAGATTATAAAAAGTTTTATTATGTAGGGACTCATTCATTCATGAATTTAATATTTTATTTCAAAACCTTGGGGCGGTAAATTATACTATCCTTACAAAAAAGTTCTTCCTCAAAATTCATAGAATATTACCTCACAAAAATATTTGGGTAGGTATTCATCATTAGATCTTTAGGTTCCCATGTTGCCTCGTCAATTTTATGATTTCTCTGAATAATATTTACCATATGAGTCGTCTGATTTCATAACACTTGTTCTTTAGTTCCTAGAATTATGATAGTCTCTTCATAGTAAGACAGGTTAGGTTCAAACTATATACCTTCAAAAGTGAGGACATGTGTTGGGCCTAGCATGTGCTTTCTTAGCAATTAGACATGAAACACATTGTGTACATTAGAAAGTCTAGGTAGCATATCCAAATGATATTAAATAGCTCCAATTCTCTCCAAAATTTTAAAAGTACCAATTTACTTAGGGCTCAGTTTCCCATTCGTTCTAAATATTATAATACCCTTCCTTGGAGATATTTTTAAGAAAACATGATCTCCCAATTAAAACTCTAAATCCTTCCATAGATTATCGGAATAGATCGTTTGTCTACTTGGAGAAGATTTGAAATGGACTTTAATATTCATTACATTCACTATTGTCTCGTCCACATGCGATGATCCCGCAATCCTCCTTTCTCCATCTTCGTCCCAACATGTTGGTGTATGACATCTCATCCCATACAATGCTTCATATGGTTCCATTTGAACACATTAATGGAAACTATTATTATAATAAAACACTTATAATGGTAAATAGTTATCTCACATACCATAAAAGTATAGTGGACATGATCTCAACATGTCCTATATTGTTTAGATCATCCTCTCTGTTTTCCCATCAGTTTGAGGGTGATAAAAAGTACTCAGTCGAAGTTCGGTATCCAAAGCATATTAAAGTCTTTTCTAGAATTTCATTGTAAATAATGGGTCACGATAAGACACAATTGAGAGAGGATTCCAATAAAGTCTCACAAAATCATTGATATAGAGTCGTGTTGGGCGGTCTAGTGGAAAATCCTCCCCTTTAGTGAGGAAATGTGTAGATTTGTTAAGTCAATCCACAATTACCCATATTGCATCATTCTTTCTCCGATTATTGGGTAATCCAATGACATTATCCAAGGTGATGTCATACCATTTCCAAGAATGAATAACTATAGGTGGGATGAATTTGTTTGGATGTTTCCTTTGATCCATCACTTTTTGATAGACTAAACATCTTGATACATAATCTGCAACATTCCTTTTCATATTATCCCATCAGAAATGTTCTTCTAAATATCTATACATCTCAGCAATACCTGTATCTATGGAGAAAGTAGAACAATGGGCCTCATCGAATAACTACCTTTTTAGATCATGTATATCTAGAACACAAATCCTCTTCCCAAATTTGAGAACACCATCATCATACACAAATTCATCCATATTCCCATCTTTTACAACATTAATTTTCTTTAGATAGTTCTCGTCTCCTGGATGAGAACTTTTAATCCTTTATAATAATGTTGGTTAGGAAACCAAATGAAAAAGTATGGATATTTCACCTTCTTTTATAATTCCTATGTCCATCCTCACTGGATCCATGTACAAAGGATCTTTGTCAATCCATATTTTTTGATAAATACATGATCCTTTTTTCTCAATGCATCAACTACCTTGTTTACCTTTCCATGGTGGTAGTGTATAGTACATTCATAATCCTTGAGTAGTTTGATCCGTCACCTTTTCCGCATGTTGAGGTGATTTTTGGAGGTGATATATTTTAGACTCTTATGTTCTGTATATTCTCACATTTTTTATCATAGAGATAATTGATGAATATTTTCATAGAAACGATTAATAATTCTAACTTAAGATCAAGGGTAGGATAGTTTTTCTAATGAATTTTTATCTACCATGATTCATATTCTATAACTCTATCATTAATCATAAGGACACAACCAATTTCATTCTTTGATGTATCACAATAGATCACAAACCCATCATTCCCCTATGGAAGGTTTAGGATGAAGCATTCACTAATATCCCCTTCAATTCCTCAAAACAGTCCTGAAATTATTTTTTCTATACGAAATTAACCCCTTTATGTGTAATCTTGGTCATCAGGTTGGGAAAATAGGAAATGTTCTGAATGAACCACTGATAATAACCTTCTAAACCAATAAACCATATACATCAGTTATGTTTGTTGGAGTAGGGAATTCTTTCACAGCCTTTTTCTTCAAAGGATTCACAGATATTTTATCCATAGATACAATGTGTCCATGAAAGAAATCTGATTGAATCCAAAATTCACACTTGCTAAACCACCCATAAAATTCATTTCATCTAAGAGCCTTTGGAATAGTACACAAGTGATTTTCATAATCCTCATAGAGTTTGGAGTATACCATGATAATATCAATAAATAAAACAAGAAATTCATCAAGATATTCAATGAAAACTCAATTCAATAGGTCCATGATAAAAGTGCATGAATTAGTCCCACCAAAAGGAATCACTTTATACATTTAATTCCCTTACCTGGTTTGAAATGCATTTTTTGGAATATCATTCTTCCTCATAAAAAACAGATGATATCCAGATCGAAGGTCAATATTAAAAAAATATTGAGCTCAATGATGTTGATAAAATAATTCATCAATGTGAGGAATGGGATACTAGTTTTTTATTGGTATAGAATTGATCTATCTATAGTAAATTCACATCCTCATAGATATATCATTCATATTAATGAAAATAATAGAGGATCCCCATGGAGAAACACTCAGGGGAATAAATATTTTATCACTCAATCCCTCTAGTTATTTCTTTAGTTACACTAACTCTATTGGGTCCATTATCAAAGGGTTCTTGATATGGGCTTTGAATTAGGATTTATGTCATTGAAAAACTCAATTTCCCACTCTAGAGGATGTCTAGGTAAATCCTAGGGAAGCACATCAACATATTCTTTCACAATCTGTACATCATCTATTTGATCATTCCCTTCCTCTACCATAGTTATTGTATTGCCTTCCTCCCCAATAAATTAATTTAGTAGAGAAACTAAGGGTGGATGTAGATGAGAATAATATGGTGATGTTTCAGTCCTAAAGATAAGTGATTCCATATCAACCAAAAAAATTGTAATCTACTTCATCTTGAAATAATTTTTTGCATCTAGGTTCAAAAGCCTAAACAGACCAAATATTATTTCAAATTCAATCATGGGTATGACAAAAAAATCATTAGATAAAGCACTTCTAGATGCCATAATGGGGACTCCATGACACAAATTTGTTGCAATGATACTTCCCATAGGAGTATTGATTAACAAATCCCTTATTAAATAAAATTGGAAATATAAAATTTTCTTAGAAAACTATGAAGATATGAATGAATGTGATGATAAAGAATTAAATAAAGTATTTTCTATGTTTAAGGAAAAAATTAAAGTACCTACCACCACATCATTAATAACATCTATATCAGTAGTTGTGATCACATAAGATTTTTCCTTCTCCCTTTTCCTTTTCTATAGCATGTTTCCTTAGAAGTTTAAAAAATAACTAGAATAGTATCCCATCTCCCTAAAATAATATAAATGTACATTAATATCTTCTATCATCCCCATAAAATCTCTAAGAATACGACAATTCTGTCTACATGTCTAGCATACTCCAATTATTTTTAAGATGGAACCAGGGTGTTCCCTTCCACAATTATCACAGAGTGGTTATTCAACTCTTCCCTTCTTCCCTATATCATTATTTCCTTTTCCATAGTTTTCAGCAATTCTCTTAATATATTTCTTTCCTTTAAAGTCATAATACTTATAGAATTTATTCTCAATATTGATAGCACATGAAAATGTATCTTCATTCGATGAGAATCGTTAGGAGACCAGTTCGTAAAAGTGTAATGTATTTAGGCCATCAAATAATCAATCAAATTTTCTCCTTGGATTAAGTATATAGTCCACAACATGCCTTACTAACCTTGTAAAGTAAGCTTTATACATTTTAAAATTGTCTTCTTCCTTTTTTCACATTTTCAGAAACAACCTTTCCATATATGCTCGTTGTTCATGAGGGAATTATTTTTCTAACAAGACTTCTTTAAAATCCCTCCATTCAATTTCTTCTTTTTCTTCTTCCTCCATTGTTTTTTGAATTAATGTCAACCACTGATCTACATATCCTGATAGACGATAAATCACTTTGACAATATTATCTCTTTCATTACAACCCCACGTGAGAAATATCTTCCATAATGAACATATCAACTACTATGCTATGAATGGGGTTATAGTACCATTAAATGATTGAGGAATATGTTTCATAAATTGGTCTAGCATAGCACCTCCACATTTTTTATCTGGATGCTACATATGAGTAATTTAATTATTCATAACCTTAGTCAATTGTCCCAGTATAGTTATACGATTCTATACACCATTCGAAACACCCATGCTAATATCAATATCTTCTATCAGAGGGAAATACATACATGGGACATGCACATTTAAGAAATTTCCATTACTTAAATTAGGAAATGTTTCTAAATAACGGCAAAAAATTGATTAGGTTGTGAATCATATTTTATAATAACAATATAGAAAAATACTTATCATATCTATTATCGTAATCATATACATGGTTTCATAGAGTAAAATTTACATTTAAATACTTTATTATAGATTTTAATGAAAATGTGAATTATCCTAAGCATATCCCCCAATAGTGTCAAATCGAGTGTGCAGTAAGGCCCTTTGTCATGGAACATGATTCCCCGGTTCAAGCCTGAAACTCCTTGTTTGCGTTTTCTATCATAGGTACATATGTTCCAGAACCACTTCCAATTGTAGTATCTAGACATGGATATATTTTCATAAAGCATCCATATAATCTATTCCTTATACAAATACCATGATGTTCTTGTATGCTAATCCTCAAATATTATCATAAGGACTTGTTCCATAATCTATGTTTTCAAAATCTAATTTCCAATTATTTAACTAAACATCCTCTAATTCCAACTATAATGACTCATCCCCAGTTTCCCAAAGCTAGTTCTTTATTACATTACATTGGAATGTTTTCATGAAATTCGTATCCCAAAGGAATGAGTAGTATATTAGGCTTGGAAACAAGATACATATATAACATCAACATTACATCTTGGGAGGAAATAGAAGACTAATTTATTGCATTAGAAATATCCATTAACCCTAGATTATTCCTATAAATCATTCATAATTTACATCTTCATATCCTAGAAAAAAACATATTAATAGGGTGAGCTCAGAAGCTCAGTAAGAGTATGAAATTTAGTGAAATATATCATAAACCTAAGGCATGGTGAATAATTTTAAATGCATGCCTTTAAAATAAAAATGTGAACATAATATGGGAGAACAATTAGTTGAGTAAATATTTACATTATAAAACATAATTATTGGTATTCTACTAGTAAAATAACAACATCAACGATAAATTTTTAACTTCATAATTAGGTAAATGAATATGTTGGGAATTATGAAACATACCATCAAGGACTCAGCCAAGATGTCTAAAATTTATTAATCCCTCGGTCAAAACCATCTCTTGAAATCAGAAAGCCCTCATCCAAGTCCATGTCAATTTCTCTCATGATACCTACCAATGAATCATGGGGATATATGGAGCCCCACCGATCATATAATAATCCAAATCATTCCTCATATGAATTGGGTTAAACATAATCAATATATACACATGAGATGTAAATAAATTTCCCTTATATGCAACATAATCACTAAACATTCTGAGTTGTAAGATGAGTGGTATCAAAAATAGAACATAAATAGTCAAATTGATCATAAATAATTAAATATAATATTTAATATGATATCATAAAATATTAGTTCCAATAATATATAATAATCATCAAGAGTGTTATAATAGATGAAAATACTCTTATAAAACCATCGAGTAATTCTTTTGATAATTACCATTTTACATTAAAAAAGAAGAGTTGTTTTGGAAAAATATTTATATAAAACATGTAGTAAAGTAAATTAGTAATTTAATAATAAAATGAGTTGTTTTAGAAAAATAATTGTTTCTAAAAACTTATTTTAGAGTTCCCATTAAAATATGTATGATTTTGGGAAATTCCCTTGAGTCGGGATTGTATTTCTGGAAGAATTTTTTAAAGATCATTTTAAAACATATAATCCCCCTTTAAATAAAGGTGGGATTATGGTTGGTAAAGATATATATAAAATTATAAAATATTTTATGAGGAGTTAATATCAATTAATAATAATCTAGTTTAGTTAATTAGATATTAGATCTGACCCAAATTAAAATGGAGGTTCAGGTAGAAAACCCTTACATTATGTATGAATGTCTTCCACTCATGAAATTTAGGTCCTGGAATATGAAATTAGAATTGTTAATAACATATTTTAGTACCTATTAGTAATTTATTTAGATTATAATACACTTTATTGTTAATTTATTTCCTAATTTATAAGTCATAATATTGTATTACATTATTCTGGAGTGTTCCGTTTCATTATTTTCATAATCGGTTCAATTGTTTTTAAGTAATGGTGTTCATGTGTAATGGATGTAAATCTATATAATAGAAAATACATATTATTTATGAACATACATAGGAGTTAATGGTAATTTAAATCCTTTTGTTACATTAAATTAGGATTAATCATTAGAGGAAATCTTAATGAAAAACACTTTGATTATTTTAGAGGTATTTCGATTGTTAGGAACTTTTTTGGTCATATGAATTAATATTATGTACATATACTATATTATGATATTTAATTGGTTATAATACATATATTATAGACTTATTAAATCATAAAAATTGTTTCAAGATCAGTAAGGAATGATAAATTTAAAAAAACGTTTTTATCCACAATCGTTTTAAATTGGCACCTCACAAAAGATATTTTCATTTATAAAATAAAAGAGAGAGAGAGTAAGAATATTGATGATGTTTCATGAATTAAAATGATATAATTAAATTATATATATTCTACTAGAGTTATCGTGGTTAGTTTTATAGAATAGGTGAGTATATTATAAACATATAAATGAAATTGAAATGAAATTGAAAGAAATTGAATGTGAATTTACCTCTTTAATCCACCTCATTGAGTACCTCCATAATAGAAGGTGTTTTGGACTTTTGGAAACACTAAGAGAAAAAGGAAGAGGGTAGTGACTAGATAAGGTTATTTGTTAATAACATTTATGTGATTCAAGTCATATAAGAGAGAAGATTGGAGGGAGTTGGGGGGTATAGTGGATGAGAGAAGTGAATTTTGAATATGTTATTCACTATCTTATTAATTATTTCAATAAAGCCAATAGTTTTTATTAATGCTACCCATAATAGTAATTAGTGCATTTTAGTTCATACCATGGGTTATTACATCACTCATAATTTCATAAATATTGTATTTAATGGATAAATTGTATATACAGTATTTTATAATATTTCACTATTCATTAAGGATTCACGAATTTCGAAAAAATAGGGAATGTCCTATAATACAATTTTTCGACATGTATAAATTAAAAATGAAATTGATTTTTTTTAAAAAAAATTATATATTTGATTAATTTAATTTTAAAATAAAATCATACTTTATTCAAAAACTATCAATTTTTAAACTATATCTCATTTTATATCACCTTGAATAATTAATCATGATATCTTTATCATATAACTTTATGAAAAAAAATTAATATGATTTACTATTAATAAGGTTCATATTAAAAATCATTTTACTATTCATAAGGGTATGTTACTATTAACCAAAAAATCATGTCGGTTTTTTCAAACTCTAAATGACATACTTATGGAAACTCTAAATGTTCATTTTTGGAAATTAAAAACATATTAGAGGCAACGTTGTGTTTAATGGATATATTATAAAATGTGTTGTTTTGTAAGAAATCATTTTTTTGGCATTCAATATTTATTTTCAAAACATTGGGGTGTTATATATTCATTGTTTGTTAACATGATAGTCATATGGTCCATGAAAAATAGGCTTTGTTGAAAACCAAGTTTGACACTCTCGAGGGAAATGGTATAAAATATTGAAAATAAATTTTTGATACATAATGAATGGAACAAAAACTCTTATAAAACAATATGTTATTAAATAGTCCCTGGATAACTTATACTGAAACATTTAAACTTGTTATTTTTAAATTCATTTAATTAGGAGCTATCCCTTAAATTATCTTTTTATCCTTTAATGTGTTCAGCATTTTAATATTTATAAATCCTAATTTTCTCTTTATATGTATAAATTCCTTAAAACAAATTTCACAATGCAAATTTTGGATAAATTAAATTATTTAAATTGGAATCAAGTAATGAATAAGAGTCTTGTCATCCATTCATGAACATAATATGTTTTATATGAAAATGATTCTAATCATTCTTTCTTATCAACTATGATTATTATAAATATTCAAAGACTTGATTAAAACATGAATATTGAGTTATTGATAAAGGAAAAAGAATATCTATTTCATTCCAAACATGTTACACATCCCCTATCAATATTTATGGGCTCAATTTTATTGAATTAATTATTATAAACCCTTTAGTATAATTTTATATTATTATGTTTATGGATTGGATTTTCATGTATCGATCCAACATCATTTTCAGAGAGAAGGAAATAAACCTACAAAGTATAAATTCCCATATTACTCTATTCAAGTGGAAGGAGGAGAATAATTTCCCATCAGTATCACTACCTTGATAAGGGATAATATTTCCCTATAAAAATGATTACCTTTATCAAAATATTGACACTGAAAAAAGAACACCCTTAATGTAATTCACATTGCAATGGAATTTAATGACATGATACCTGAATTATTTTTTGGACTTCCTCCTATATAATAGGTTTACTTATCACTAAAATTTATACTTTTATCTTATATGATAACCAATAATATATATATAATGGATAAAATTGAATTTAAATATATAAATAATAAAATAAAGTATAATCATAATGATGCGTTTATACACCCATGTGCTTCACTATATGGTGTAATGGTCCTATTTTCAAGGGGAATGCTAGGTCAATTCACCTCTACATTCATTATCACAAACTAAAAAAGATCATGATAAAGAACAGTATCTTATGTAAGGTATCGATGAATATTTTAATTAGTAACATGGATCAAACCAGTTATCCAAGGTGGTTCTTTAGAACAAATATTACCAAGTAGTAGAGAAGAATGAGGATATCCTCAAGAGTGGTTTTTGTAAATGGTATGGAAAATATGATTTCATGTTGATTACATATCGACTCACTAATGAAAAAACATTCTTCATGAAAATATTTAAAATTTTCATTACTGATTAACTCCAAAAAAAATTTAGTATTCATTATAAATTATATTCTTTTCTACTAAAAGAGAATAGAGTAAAATGATAAACATTTTAATACACTATTGAAGGCCTCACGAAGAAATGTTTTAATAAAAATTACTATATTACTGAATTCTTCATGGAGAAACTGATATTATTGAGGCATGTTATCGCTAGAAAAGGGATATATATGAATAATTCATAATAGTGGCAATTGAAAGATGGTCTATTCCAACATATGTGAGGTAATTCATTTTCTCTTTGGATATCAAGCTATTGTCATCGCTTTCTGAGAAACAACTATCAATTTTAATCCGATTGACAATGATAACACTAAATGGATTCATTTCTCCTAGACTAATGATTATGATATTATCATTAATGAATTAATGATGAGGCTAATAATTTCACATGTTTTCACATTTCCAAAAAATGGGTAATTATTTGTGATCCATGCTGATGAATCCAATAATGGAATGGGTTATATACTTATTCATGATTAAAATGTAATAGTTGATTCCTTCTAAAAATTTTGAATCCATGAGAGGAACTGCTAAACATAGAATCTAGAATCAACTGTAGTCATCCTTGAGTTGAATATTTATAGACATTTCCTATTTGGGGAGTGAGACATATATACGTATCATAAAATCCTCAGGTATATATTCACAAAAATAGAGATCAATATGAGCCAACAACGGTGCTTGTAGATAATATTAAATTATGATTATTCCATCTATTACCATCATGTGATATCAAACAATGTGATATATGATTTGAGTAGAAAGTATCCAGTAACACTATCCTTGATGAGGTCTTCATGGGATCCAATCTTCATGGACATGTATAGGATATGCATGGAAATAATAAAAGGATATTTATCTTCCCTTTATAAGGTAACTTCTCAACCATCCATTCATAAGAGGATGAAGGAACCCAAATAATGTTGTATAGTTTCTATAGAATATGTTATTTGATATTCTAAAAATAAAAAATACTACATATGAGGTAATAGATTGTGAAACTGGATATGTGTCTAGTGAAAACCAGAAAAAAATTTGAATCATTTGGATGAGGTGAAATGTTCAACCTCCATTATTCATATTTGAAGTACTATAATGAATAAAGGCATGCAGAAAATTTTCTACTGGGAAAAAATGACAAGAGAGATTGAAGAAATTGTATCTCGATTCATTGTACAACAATAACTCTGGGCCTAATTAAAAATAATTATATGTTTTTTTGAACCATTTCCCATAACATTCCAATAATAGAAAAAAGTAACTATAGTTTTCATCCTAGGGCTATGAAGGTCTTCAGAATCCAATCACACCATCTGGGTGGTAGTCACTTTCCTTAAGATCCAACATATTTTATTTTAATCACATTATATTTATCTATTAATCAACTCACATATATATACATAAGGTAAGTGTTAAAACAACATGGAGTTCTACTCTCTATTGTATCTAGTCAAGATCTAAGGATTACATTGACATTCTGGAGAAATTTTCAATAAGAATTGGATACAAATTACTGTTTTAGTACTTCTTATCAACCTCATATGTATGGTGTGTCTAGATTAATCATTAATACTCTATACAATATATCTATGATTGTGTTCAATACAATTCCAAGGATGTTGAGATCATCACGAATCCCCAATGGAGTTCAAATTTTTAAAAAATAACAATCTATCATTCAAATAGAACCTTATAAGGCTATATATGGGTTGTAATATTGTTCTTGGACATACTATGAAGATTTGGTAGAGAGGAATATGATTGGAACAAGCCATGTCCAAGAGTAAATAAACACTGATCAAACCATTCCACTTCATATAAATGCTTCAAAAATTCCACATAAAATCTATGCAAACAACAGTCTGTGTGATCTAGAGTTTGTGGTTAGATATAATGTATTTCTTTTTATATCATCATGGAAGAATGTCATGATGTTTTAGAATAAGTAAAATATTTTCCAATTTAAATTGGCCCCTTTGAGATCTTTGATCCCATCAGATCGGTGGTCAATCTACCAGCATTCCAACCTAACTTATCTCATGCACACGATGTGCTCAACGTATCCCTCTGGAGGATGCATATTCCAGATGAATTACATAAACGTAATACAGTGGTGTAACCTAGGTATAATGATTTTTCATATATAGAAACCTCCATAGGAGATATTTTATTTAAGAGAAATGTTTTTACAAAATAAGACAACTCACCTGCTCACAGTGTGGTGGAAAAACAAAAATCATATTGGAGAAACAATTGAATTGGAAGAGGTGATGAATCTACGATGCACTCATATATTTTACATTAAAAATTTAAATTATGAGGGTGAAATTTACATATAGGGGAATAATATAATGATCTAAACTATTATAAATATTATTCCCATTTTTTTATTAATAATTACATTTTTAATACATATTGTTATAGAAAACACATGAACTACATTATCTATTTTGGACCCGTATATGTTGTTTCGTATCAGATTCATGAAAATGGTGACCATCCTAACTATTGATAAAATAGTCTTTGCATAAAGACCAAAAAAATTTATATATATATAAATATTAAAGGATATGAAAAAGTCGAAATGGCCCAGATGGAAGAGGAGATAGACTCATCTAGTAGGATCATACCAAATGAAGCTCATTTATTATTGAGTATATGGGAGTTGGATTCATTTGGGATTTACCATGACTACTCACTATTCAAGATTCAATAATTATATAATGAATTAAATCATTTATGAGATAAATTAAATTTTATCAAGATCATGACACAAACCATGTTTTCCAAAGCACCCTATTAATGTTTCCGCAATGAACGATTTTCCCTTAGGGTATACGCTCGTGTCATAAGGAGTTTTCAATGTAGACCATAATTGTATAAATGTTAATATGATTAAAATGATATCATTTATCCTTCTCTATTATTTATTTTTAACTGATTAAATAATTAGATTGATTAAAATTATATTCTGTTATGCATAAAAAATTATAATTTTGGAAAATATATAACTTCAATCCAGAATCAATTTTTAATTAATTTATTAATTTTTAAATAATTTTTTTTATATAATATTAGAAATAAATAATATTTCATTAAATATAAATGATTATATAATTTTAGGATATGAAACATTATTTTTTATGCGTCGTAATTTAATATCTTTGTAAAAACATTTTTTCAAGTGAGTTTTTTATTTTAAATGTTAAAATATGTACATTTATATATTTATTTAGTAAAAATAATTATAAATTTTGAAATAAGTTAATCAAAATTTGAAAACATATAATTTTTAATAAGTATCTATGACAACCTAGTTTTTGGGGAAAAACTAAATATGATATAAAAATATATTATGTATTATGACATCATAATAGCCAAAAGGTGGTGTAGTAAATACTTTAATGAGTATCCAAAAACCAAAATTATCGTTTCCATTAAAATAACTTCCTTTTGAATTTATTTGATTAATTTTTTCAACCATTAATTAATCCTCCAAACCCCACTTTTTTATTTTAGGGTTTAAAAATTAATTCATTATAAACATGTTTCACATCAAAAAAACCAGTTGTACTATTGTAGTGATAATTTAATGTATACTAACAAAATATATATATAATATTCCTTATAATGAATACTATAAATATCCTAGTATTTATTGTGATTATAATTATTCTATCATATAGATTTCCTAACATATCTTTATAAATTAGTGATGAATTATACTCCCATTTTCTACAAAACCCATACTAAACTAAAATTCTTCATTATTAAAAACCCTTTTGTAATAAATTTACTCATCCTTTCCCTCTTTATATCCCTCTAACGATTTTCCCAAACACTTCTGATGATCCTACCAAAACGTTACATGTCCTCACTCAATGTAATGGATCCTCACCAACTACTTTCTACTCATGAAGTTTATTAATATTATAATTTTTTTACTTCCAAGTAGTTGGGTTTAAATATTTTTTCAAAAATAAATATTACTATACTTATTATTTTTTTGTAGTGAGAGACCCATTTCAGTCTTATTAAAACCTTCCATAATTCATTATCCACCCATGTTATGCTAATGATATTAACTGATGTTTTTTGCATGCCATACAAATGTGGTGTGAAGACTAATCCACATTTCCACTCAAGGTTAATCACCTATATGATACTATTCTTAATTTGTTAAAAATTTACATTTAGGTAACCCAACATACATAATTACTAGATTCAAGGTGATGAAATATTTTCCAATGATTTATGATCTATGTGGCAAAAAAATTTATGTACAAGATATGAATGTGACGGGTGTACACTGAATTATATTTCCATCCAATGCATTGGGTAATGTTCTTATCTCATGAGATACCATGTATTCTCCATAATAGCTTATCCTAGAAATAATATATTCTGATTTCTAAATTTTCATCCTTAAATTATGTTTATGATGTCATGTTTTATATTGTCGGAACATTCTATTGTTTCCCTAATGTTATCATCCTATATAATTCCTCATTTTTTAATATTTTGTTTTTACTACATTAATTTATTCCTCGTATGCCTCATGACACACATGTATTACATTCGTCATTTTATTATTTGATTATTAACTTACTGGGATTTATCGGTCACCCCTTTCTTTTGTATATCCCCCGGTTATCTCGTGAATTATTAGAAGACCAGTGGATTTTAAGGTCATGTTGTTATATTTTTAAATAATGTCATTGTATCATTTTTTTTATTTCACATTTTTTTGTTTTAATTTCCATAATAATCTATTCCACCCAATATAATATCTTTGTATTATGAATATATTTATGTTATAAATCATTAATTTTGTTTTAATTACTTTATTTCAGTCATATGAATGTGGTTGGTTACCTATTTCTATATTCTTTGTCATACAGAGGTTTCAAATCTCATATAACTATATAGATTTAAATGAAGTACTCATATACCTTATGTATATGATTCATTAATATATGTATGAATATAAATAATTTTTTATATTTGGTGAGTAAAAAACCAGTGAATTTTGTAAGGATTTAAAAATCCATATGGTTTGACCATAGTGATTTGTTTGAAGAAATATGACTGCAAGAAAAATTACTGGAAGCATACATATAGAAAACGGAATAACTTGAGAAAAAATGGTGAGACTAAAATATCATACAAATACTATGTCTTGGATTCCTTCCAATTTATCATTTTTTGAGATCAAAATCATTCAACAAGGTAATGTTGTTCTGATCAAGAGTATCCATAGGTTTTCTTGTGTATGCAAATATTTTCATAAATGAAATTGTATTATTTTGATGTTTTTTGTTGAGATTATCATTAGTATCCCTTTATTATAATTTCCTGGATTATTTTTGATGTTTTAATTATATTTCACTAGATTTGAGGACTAAATAGTTACGATACCAAAGATATAGAATTTATTATATCCACATAATTGATTAGAAAATGATTTACCATCTCAAACTATCTATGTGTAATATATGATATGATTGAAAATTATTGTATACAAAATATTGAAATGAATTATTTGGGGGATAACTGATGTATGTCTTGGTGAAATATATATCATATTCTACTAATGGTTAATGTTTTTTTAAACGGGTCATCATTTTCTTGGAATCCCATTAATTAAATAACTTATTGAATTGTTATAAAATATGATACTCATTTTATTAGAGATTCTTTTAAAGATAACATCATAATAAAAAACCTAATATTTTATTATTATTAGTTGATGAGGAGAAGCATAAATTTTTCACCCCTAAGAATATTAAAATAATAAAATTTATTAATAAATATTGTTAATTTAAAAAACTCTCATAATAAAAAATATATATGATTGAATAGTTTATTCTTGAGTAACCAAATGATAAAATTAGTCAATAACTGATTCAAGATTCTGATGGAAGTATACAGTAATTTATTTTTTGGTTCAATGAAATGACATGGAATATTACCAAATAAATTTAGAATATAATCATGTAATCAGTATAATTGGGTATGTCACTTATTTTATTTAATTTTAGTTTAATATACTGAATATGATTGGGTCTTTCAAAGGATATTCAATATAGTTGAATATACATTTGACTCTATGAGAAAAAAGGATACCTTAAAACTTAATTGGTTATATAATTAAAATATTTTTTAATAAATTTATTTGTTATAGAATATATTATCTTGATGTTTTTAAAATAAAGAAATATCAAAAAGTGAATATAATTGATTCCTGGATCAAAAAAATTCATTTAGGCAATAGAAAAAATTCGTTATGGCTAAAATATGTTTTATTCTAGAGACTGGGATTAATATATCATTATATGTGCATTTTTATCTCATTTTTCTCTTGATAAGAGTGTGTATTTTTTTAATCAAATTATATGATATGGATATTTACAATTCACATGGATTTTGATTTTTTTTCGATTATATCTTCTTAATTAATGAGAGACTAAAAAATGACTTGTTCTGGTGTGGGAATATGTCTTATTTTCATCACCATGAATGCTTCAACAAAATTAAATTTAATAAATACTTTTCCAATAATCTAACTATTTTTTGAATATATGTAAAATAAGAACATAGTGTCTATTTTCAAATGTGCTATATAAATAGAAAAATTTGGTCAAATTTCAAATCCGAATGAGAGACATTGGTTGAAATGTTCTAATGTTTCTTAAATAAGCCAATACTAGACACTATGTCCTAGGGTTTCTAGAAAGTAATAATAACAATTCAATATGATTGTATCATCCATTATATACATTCATAGGTATGGGATATCCATTAAATTTTAATGTTAGCCTTATATGTCATAGAAATTAACTCTTTTATTTGGATTTTTATGTGATACTGAATTTATATCTAATGAAATGTTATAAATATATAGTTTTTTTAATAAACGAATAATTTATTGACCTTTAATTATATATTCACAAGATTAATTATATATTCAAAACAACACGGACTTAAATATAATGGATTTTTCAATATAAAATGAATCGAAGTAAAATATGTGTATCCTTATGTCATTTTAAATATGTGAAAAGATATGATATTAAATATCAAAAAATATAGTATGAAAAATATATAATGATTAATTATATAAACATGGTCTATGATTCATTGGGTTATATAACATGTTCAGATAAGAAAATGTGGATAAATGCATTTATCTAGGAAAAAAAATATTTACCTAGTTGTTCATTAAAATCATAGGGAACCATTTTCCCCACTTATCTGTGGTCTATTTTAACAATGATTTATTTTTAATGTAAGTAATTATCCAATGAAATATAATACCACATATGATAATGGAACAGTAATAAATGTTTTTATATTTATTCTAAGGGGAAATAAATGTTATTTCATTACACATATTTTTTTATTCTATTGAAAGATATTATAAAATTAATTCCAATATAAGGTGAAAGATGATTTATTTCATGACATAAATATGTTAAAATAAAACTAATAACTTATTCCACAAATTTGAATCTTATTTTTTGATAATATACAAAAACAATCTAGGGTTTTTTATAGTAAATAAAAATGTAAATTTATAAATTTAGTTTCTATTTAGAATCTGAATATCACCCTTACATAAATATTTATAAAAGATAAAAAATAAATATTTTATAAATAAAAATACATAAAGATTTTGGGTTATGTAATGATAATGAAAAAAGTTAAGTGTTACATTTAGTTATCATGAAGGGTAAACAACACAATTTATTATAAGATTGTACCATTCAAAATGATAGGTGAATTACACTGTATATCATAAATGAGTGTTGGATATTTTGATAGATATTAAAGAGTTACTTTTATATAATGTATTAATTTAACTTTCACCTTATCTTAATGTGTTTTGTATTATTGGGTAACAATAATGTCTGTTTTAACATTATTTCATAGAAAATGTTTCATGGAATAGTGTTCCATGAATGATGATGATTAACTTAGAATCTGTTTTATTAGGTAATAGAAGTTGAAAATGTAAGACATGATGTTCTAAAGTTAGGAAGATTGAATATGTTCAAGAATTTTAATACTTTGGATTATAATTCCTATGTCTCAGAATTATTAAAACTATCATACATCACTGATGTCTATCACTGAACAGATTATTGTGAGGTTTTAATGAGATGATCAAAAAGATATTTCACATGAATTATATATGATGTAAAGAAATAACAATATCTAAAATTTCATGTAAATAGAAATATAATCTATTATACTATCATATATGATATGATAAATTAGTTCTTATGTTAGTCTTTTTAAATATTCCTAAAGAGATTATGAATATTAAAATTAATCATATTAAGTACATGGTCCATATTAAAATTTATTCTTATTGGATTAAAAATTTATATGTAGGAATACATTTTCTGAGGTAAATTGATAATTGACCACCCAAAGTATGACATTTAGTTATCCTCGACCGATTTTCATCATAGAGTATTATACGGATTTTTCAAATTTTTATGGTTATCATGAGTTGTATTGTTATATAGGGATATAGAATATTCTCATGAGTCATAAAAAATTAATATGATTCCTATTGTGCATTGTATAACCATCTATGTATACCACATGGAGTTTCACACATATGTATTCGGTATAATAGGGGTTCATAGATCATATTTGGGTTCCCATTACATGATTTTGGAGGGATTTATATAATGTGAACACCAATATTAGATACCCTACTTATTCAAGTCTGCATATTTACTTAACTAATTTGGGGGTGGTTTTGTATGTTACTGATAATGTTTTTAGATGGAGATTAACCAATATTGGATCTTTCCTCTTATAAGATGAGTATGGAATGAAGGCCCACTTTCGGGATAGATAATAAAACTGTGTATCCATACCAAGATATTATATATCATTGTAGATTAGGGACATGTAATGTGGTTATCATTAATGATAAATAGCATGGGATTTATTCATCAATGAGATCCGCCAATACATTATGAATCAATAAAAGTTAAGATAACTTTTTTAGATATAAATTTTATTTTTTCTACTAGTCACTTTATGTATTATAAAATGGAAAAATATAGAAATACACATTATCAAATGATGTATACAAGTGGAAATAAGTATACAAATATATGTTTTTTATGGATATTATGAAATATTCCTATATAGAATGTGTAGTATAGACGCATTTCAAGAGGCCTCACATTTTTTAAATATATTGATGTAATGATCCTATATGTTATCTATAATATAAAGGATAATGGTGTCACACTTTTTGGTTGATTGAATGAGGATTGTTTTTTACTCACAGAAATGGTCAAAATGTATTTTACAGTTAATTAAAATGAGTTTTTTATGGGTATTTACAAGTTATTTCTTGTGATGTGATAGATTACGATGTCACTGATAAATTTTCAATAGAATTTTGGAATATTTCCAAATGTGGCTTTTATAGGATTTCAAAAGTCCTTATATAAGGTATAATATAAGGTGAAATGTAAAAAATCAACATATGCATTAGTGAAAGTGATAGATTGTATGAGATATACCCTAAATCCATGAATATGTATATATATATATAAATATCTGTGTGTGTGTGTGTGTTGATTTTTGTTCATGGAAATTATGACTTCCATTTGTTATGGTTATATCATTTTACACTTCCTATGATAGTATTATTTGTGGCTTAGTTTGATCATACAACATGAAAAAACATTCTTGGGGGTAGTTTATGAGAATAATTCCAAGGATTAAAAGACTAATGATTTCATATATTCTTAAAAAACCAGGGAATTAATTCATGTTATTAAAGACATGAATAAATGAGATAATAATTAAGGACCAAATTTTATTTCAAATATAAAATACTACCATGTGGATGTAGTGAGGTTTTGTCTCCATGTTTTCTTGTATGATACTTCCCATGTCACATAACCAAATTCATCTTCCTTCCTTCCACCTGATATTCTTTATTTTTAAGAATTGAAAAAATTACTATCTATATAATTGATGAATATGATCAACCCATGGACACCCATTTAGAGAGTATTTATATTGACCTAAACATTTCATATAAAATAATAAATCTTATATGATAAATATTCATTACATATAATTTTGTTCCAAACTTGAACCAGATTTTTTTTACCAACATGGATTTATAAACAAATAGGAAATAAATGATATAAATGATCTGCTATTAATTTCTTCATATCTTTTGAAATTCATAGATATATATATAATAAATTAAACCTTTCTTTATGTCCAATGGAAAAAAGAAAACAAATGTTTTGCATTAGATTATTAGTTTTAGCAAACAAAAAGAGATTTCAATTATCATTTAATAATTACACTAGAATAAAAGCATGAGAACTAGAGTATAACATTTGAAGTCCATTCAAAAGACATGATATATCATAATCAAAATTCGTGGAATAAATATTAGTGGTTTATAAGACATGAATAAAAAAAGGAATGAATGATCATGATCCAAGACAACATAACATGGGAAAACGTTGATATCATAAAAGAGTATTGTGATATATGGAATAGTCATATTTGATGAAACATTATTTCAAGGCTACCCACCATGAAATTAATCATAGCCTACTATTGATCTAACCACATATTAACCTAGTTCAGGGTTGGGATAACCTCCCATGTTTCTTATTTTTTGATTGGGATTAACTCATATTCACCCTATTTTATGTTTGGAATCGCATCATGTGCAACATTTGAGATAATAAAACCCTAATTTTACACAATTAATTGGAGGGTTGTATTATTATGGGCCCACCTGTCCCATATTAATAATATATTCAAATTTTTTCCACAATATGATGAAAACATTTATCATCCAATCATAACATAAACCATGGTATGGATAAATGATTTTATAGATATATAATAATCATAAAAAACCATACATAGAATGAATTAGGAATATATAATATTATAATATATCCAGTTAATCAAAAGTAATATCAAAGGTATTTAATAGAAGAAAATTTCTTTTTAATGATTATTGGAATATTTCTTGATGAAAATTCACTTTTTATTCTGAAGATAGCTATTTAAAATCGATGAAAAGTCAAAAATATTAAATAAAATCAATTTATTTTAAAAGAAACATTAAAAAATGAAAAGGGAGATGCAAAACATTAAGTGAACCTGATGATATGTAATTTTATTCATGGGGTTTATGTCAAAAAAAATATTCTTGTATATTTTTAAGTAAAAGGAAAAAATAAATTTTTTGAATATAAAAGTAGGATTACATTTAATTTTTTTTATAGAAAACAAATATTACCAAAAAAAATGAATTGAAAAAATTGTAAAAACATTCTTTAAAACATTAAAAAGAAATGATATACATGGAAGGAAATAATTTTTGATCGAATTGCATAACAAAACTTGTATTCCTTAAAAAACATTATTCTAATCACTTGACTACATAAAGAGGTGAAAATTAAAGGAAAAAATAAAATATAAATAAATCAATAGAATAGAATAAAAGTGATGAAATTTTAAAATATGGATTTAAAAACTTGATCATCCAAAATATATGTACAATAAATCGATGTAAATAAATAAATTGTAATATTAACCCTGTTAATCAAGTTTGGTATGAATTAAAAGTTTAATTATCTCATGAATAATAAATTTTATTTCCTTATACTATTATAAAATATCCATATTCAAACATATAAATTCATATATTATCGTCTTAAAACATTTAAACTCCACTTTTTTAATGATTATTCATTAATATCATCACTTTCATAGGTTAAATATTTCTTTTTTATTGAATGTTTTGGTTTGGTAGTTCTAGTAATTTTACATTGATAATGGTTTTACCATCTCTATAATTTTATAATTGATATAAATATAATATATATTCATTATTTTAATCTTTATAACCATAGTTTTAAAATGGTGATTTAAAATGAATTATACAGCTACATAGATATGGTTAGACATATGTATATAGGAGAGGTTTTTTTGTTTTACCTATAATAAATAAAATCGATGAAGACTATCAAATCAGTACAGTAACACATTATATTATAGGATATACCAATATTTTTTAAATAGTAATGTTTAAGGTGGAATTAAAAGATGTATAATTAGATGTAAAATGATATAGATTTAATAAAATGATTACCTCCACTTAGAGATATCTCCAATTGTATTTTATTATGGACTCTATAAATGGTATTTTGAAGATAATAAGTCATCTTCGTCAATGATAAGGATGTTTAGAATAGATTATTTACGTTTATAGTGGTGATACGTACCTCATGGTGGTGTGAAGAATATAACATAAGTGGTTTCCTTTTATTATGATGGAAATGACCCACTTGGAATTTTATGAATGTTTTAAATATAAAAAATTATTTTTGATGCTCAAGTGGAAAAACATCATAAAAATATATAATATATATTGAATATGATTCAATATCCTATACTATTATAAAATTTAGGCACATATTTCCTTCATTCTCACACTTATATCTGTGTTCTAAACCCCTTTAACAGTCTTAATGATTACCATTAATGTCATTTTTGTACCAGTTACATAGTTTGTATTTAATGTAAAAAAATATTAAAAAATAACTTGAATTAGAAATTTTAAAAAATAATGATTATGTTAAATTTATTAGAATAATTAATATTATTTAATAATTCATCCACATTATATTAATAATAATATTTCTAAAACCCTTTATTATATATTAATATTTCTTGAAAAAATATTTTATTATTATTGTATAAGGATTTAAGGTAGTTATTCCACCACTAAAAATTATAAATACATTTCCATAATTAAAATAAAAAAGTTAATATTTATAATTACCATATTTTAACACAAATAACCTATTATTATCACCATGAAAAAAAATTAGATATATTAAAAAATACATAGAGTTTTTTTTGATTTATTCTTTACTTAAAATATTATTAAGATCATTATCAATGATAAATGATGCCATGTATCCATACTATAACACCCAAATATTATACAGAAATAAAATTTTATTTGAAAGAATTTAAAAAAACATTCCATGAATAGAAGTGGATATGATACCACAATAATTTAGAATATATTCCTTCGAGAATAAATATTATTTCATTGATATTAGACGATGGATGAAACATCGAGTTTGAATGAAACACGATCAATTATTAAAACTCTATTTTAACATAACCCTTATAAACAATTAATTATATTCTTGTATATTAAAATTAATAACTAAATTATAAAAATGAATGTCATTATCGCACTTTCATTGACTATATATTGATTATAAATAATAATAGGATCATTTTAATGTAAAGGAATATTTTTTAAAAAAAATTATTTTCTCTAAAAAATGTTTAATCATTCTTTTACTACATAATGTAAAATTTGTTTTTAACACTTTTAAAAAACATATTTGGTAAGATTAACTTCGTTTTATATATAATATTATCAAAATTTCAATTGTTTAACTTTTTGGTACTTTTATAAAATATTCCATTTTCCATGAATAGTAAAATACAGAATTTAAATTTAAAACATCCTTTTCATTTAAATTATTTTTTTTGTAAAATTATATATTAAATTTTTTTTAATTAACATTACTTCCTTTATATATATAATAATCCAAATAATATCATTATAATCATTTTCACATTGAATATTCATATAAAACATCTGTAAAAATTTCAAGAATTTCTCTTCAAAATCCAACAATATTGTCGTGTTTGTAGGTGTAATTTTAAATTAAACTCATCAATTTATGAGAATTAAATTTGTGATTTTTTCAATATTTTAAATAACCATGTATTATAATTTATAATAGCCACAAATTATTTTTTCGCAAAATTTATCAACTAAATAGTAGAAATTAATTAATTCTTTTAACGAAAAAATTAATTGACCAGTGTTTAAACTAATAAGTAATGGTATGGAAATGAACCACCAATGTATCTAAACCCCATTATATGGAAATATTTTCACCTAAAATCTTATAGTATCTATAATTTACCCTTTTGGTCTTTTTCATGATTAAAAGGTGTTTCTAATTGAATATTTTTAAAAATTGCAACTGTCCCAATCACCCCACTAATAAAAGTCCATCCCATCTCATCTCTTCATCTGAACATAAAACCATTTTCTATTTGAAAAATGCATACCCAAATCACATACATACACCCATAACTTCATCTTAGATTCCTTATTTGGGTCATAAATATACGTAGGAAGGATTTTTGTGAAAACCTAAAGAGTATACATGAAAAATATGTAATGTTTATCATGGAATGATTTTATTATATTTCTTCATGAAAAATATATTTTTATTAAAATGTGATTATATAATATCATCATTATATTCAATATAATAATATGTGTTTATGATATGGTAATGACCAAAACCAACCTCTATGTACATCAAATGTTTGACAACCATGCTTTTATTAAAAACTTAAACATGATTTATTACATAAAACTTCACTTGATACAACAAAGAAGATTGAGTGTTTTAGTGTATTTGGGGCATAGGATCATTATATAAAAACTCGAAACATGAAATACAACATCTTTATTGAAAACATCTTTCACATGAACACTACATTCCCTCATACTTAGCATCGCATGGGATAACCTGAGGACATGCATAAGAAATGGGTGAGCTATAAAGCCCAGTAAGGGGATCCATATGTAATAACATGAGGAGTAAAATACATGTTAGACATTAGGCATATTAGTATAGCACAAGGGAACTATGAACATAAAGGCATGATAAAGCATGATAATCATAACATGGAAATGTGGAAACAACACTTAACATGGAATTAGCATGAGCCAAGGCCCATTGCACATGGATCATGAGTAAATTCTCATTGCACAAGAAGTAGGAGTAAACCCTCGTTACACTTGAATTAGAATGTGTCAACACTCATTGCATATGACATATCATGATACTATACTTTACCCAATGCATTGGAGTGCTATAAGGGTGCACCCTTCTTAAACATTTCATTTCATGCATAAGTGTTTCATATGGATCATAAAACATTGATTCATAAAACATAATCATTTATTCCATGATAAAGGATAAATATTTATAATAAATTAGTAAATGTTCATAAAGGTGAATACCCTTGATGGAGAAATGGGCATGGTATTCACTACACAATGGCATTGTCTTAGAAAATCGGTGCAATTTCCGCAACGTAACGGCGTGACATAAGAATTCATAAAAAAGGTTGATGATAGAGAAATGGGTTAATCATCATATTTACATGTAATGGAAAGTAAAGAGTTCATATATATACATGTCCCAATAATTGTAATGGAATTTATGGTCATGATACAAAAGTATTACTTGAATGTAAAAGAGGACAGAGAAGTTCCTTTCGGAATTTTGGCATAGTAACAGGTATATATTGGAGGAATTAAATGAGAGGGAAAGGGCTCTCCCATCATTAAAACATAAAGAGGGACGTATGAGGGAGGTTTGAAACCATAACCCAATGTTCATAATTTAAATTAAAAGGGAAAAACAACTTAAATAATTTGGACAAAAATTAGAAAGGAAGAAAAAACCCTTACTTGGAAGTGCGCTTCCAAAGGCTACAGAGAGGCTTGTGAGAGGCATCTTGGGAGCTTGGGGCACCTTGAGAGTATTTTAAAGAGAGTAGGGTAGAGGTTGTACGAACTCCAAAGGCTTTGAGTGAGGAGAAAGTGTGAGCATGGGTGGATTTATATTGGAAAGGTGAGAGAATTATTTATTATTTAGGTTTGGGTCCCCTTACATTGAATTATTCCAAACCACAAACCATACCATGGTTTTTACCCATGTTTTTTGGAAAAGGGAAGAGGAAAACAATATTTTATAATCCCAAAGTCAAAATATCTTAAAATAATAGGGTTGCTTATGTGGAGGTGAGTCACACTCCCATGTAAAATAATTTCAAATGATAATATGTTTAATAAGTCATGAGGGGTCCATTAATGATTTTTAAAGTAGGTCAAACAAACCCAAAATCACATTATTTTAATGGTAAAACATATATTGGCCGAACATAAAGCTTATAGTATTTTATTACATTACTATTGGGTCATTATGATGTCATAAAACACATTATATATTTAAAAGGTATTTAATTTTTACCCAATAATTTGACTGTCTCCGAAAATTATGATAAATTCATCGTTGGATAATTTCGACTTCCTGAGTCCAGAAATAACATTTATTTTATCTAAATAATTTTCTAAATATGTTTATTTTCACTTTTAAAATAAAAACTAACATTTATTGAAAATAAACGGGTTTTGACAAAAATGGCATTCAAATCTTAATAAATATTACAATTGCATTCATAAAATTATAAGATCATTTATATTTAATCAAAATTAATTTAATAATAAAAATATTATTTTATTAAAATGTTATTTAATTCAAAAATCCATTAATTTAATGAAATAGATTTCTTAATTAAATAATAATTAAAAAGACTAATTGTACTTTAAAAACTACTTACAATGTATCAATAATGAAAAGAAATTATATACATTATTATATACAAAAAATAATTTACATGAACATAGTACTATTGATTCATTACATAACCCCTTAAAACAGCTACATAAGACCTTAGGGTAAGGTGTGTGATGGTGACAGACTCTTGGGGTGGCTCGGATAACATCGCTCAAGTGGTAATTTATATCACCTTCCACTTCTCCCGTAGACG
The DNA here is from genome assembly GCA_963277665.1 of Viscum album. Lineage (NCBI taxonomy): Eukaryota > Viridiplantae > Streptophyta > Magnoliopsida > Santalales > Viscaceae > Viscum > Viscum album. The sequence continues at coordinate 1,389,775,692 of OY728134.1, read as the reverse complement.
GTCCCGTTTGAGCTTGACATGATGAAGCTCATCTTGTGCTTGGTCAAGAGCGAAGCCCAAGTTTTCCACCTGTTTTTCGAGCTCCAACAAATGGGATTTGTATGGTGCAATTCTACTGGATGAGGCCATCGCTTCTTTTTTCTGAGTAAATTGGTTTTGTTAAAGTCCTATATTTATAGTAATCATGTGATCACTGTTCAAAGGCTATGTTAGAAACGGTCAAAAATTCATAACATAAAACCAATTAATTTTACATTTTATATAAAAAAAAGAGACATTTAATTAGATCAAGAGGTATTTCCGTTAATGAAACTTTGGGTCGTTACAATATTCCCCCCTTAAGATATTTCTCCCTCGAAATTTTCCTTTTCCCACACTAAAACAGATGTGGGTTACTCAGCTTCATCACTTCCTCTGATTCCCAAGCCACTTCTTAAAACTTATGGTTTCTCCACAATTCCTTGACGATGGGAATTGTCTTATTTCATAGAAATTTTTCTCTACGATCTGAGATCTTCACTGGTTGCTCTCTATTAGAAAGATCATCTTCCAAATAGACAACCTCAGAAGAGAGTACATGTGAAAGGTCCGGTATGTACTTCCTTAAGAGGGATACATGAAAGAAATCATGTACTTTGGCCATGGTAGGTGGAAGTGCTAGTCGATAGGCCACAGCCCCGACACGATCAAGATTCTCAAAGGGGCCGATGTACCTTGGACATAACTTCCCTTTCTTCCCAAACCTCATAAACTTCTTCCACAGAGATATGCATTGAAAAAGAATGTCTCCAACATTAAAATTAAGGTATCATCAATGATTATCTGCATAACTCTTCTGTCGACTCTGGGATACCTTGATATACTACTGAATGGTTTTCACCTTCTCCATCATTTCCTCGACCATTTCTGGTCCGAGCAGCTTACGTTCACCGACCTCATCCCAACATGCAGGTGTTCTGCACCTTTTCCCATAAAGGGATTCATATGGTTCCATTTGGATGCTCGAGTGTAAACTATTATTATAAGAGAACTCAACCGGAGGAAGATATTGATCCCATCCTCCATTAAATTACATTGATCATGCTTTCAACATGTCCTCAAATGTTTGGATAGTCCGCTCGGATTGGCCATCAGTTTGAGGATGATAGGTCATACTGAAGTTCAGTTAAGTATTCATAGAATGTTGAAGACTCTTCCAAATCTTAGAGGTGAATCTTGGATCTCGATCAGACAAAATAGATAGTGGCACTCCATTCAACCTTACCACTTCCCTGATATATATCTGTTCTAGTTGATCCGATGAGAAATCCTCCCGAATTGTAATGAAGTGCACAACCATTGTAAGACGATCCACAACAACCCAGATTGAATTATTGCCTTTGGATGTCCTCTGAAGTCTGGTGACAACTTCCATGGTGATGTTCTCCCTTTTCCATTCTTGTATGGGAAATGGTTGCATCATCCCCTTAGACTTCTGCCTCTCTTCCTTCACATGCTGACACACCAGGAACTTTGACATATATTCAGCGATCTCCTTCTTCATATTATCCCACCAAAAGTTTTCTCGGAGATCTCGATACATCTTTGTGCTCTCTGGGTGAATAGAGAAATTTAAACTATGTGTATCATACAAAAGTTCATTCTTCAGCTCCGGACTTGATGGAACACATAGTTTTTTCCCAAACTGCATAATTCCTTATTCATTATCATTAAACTATGAGGATTTCCCTTTTTTGATAGCTTCCACTTTTTCTTGAATTCCCACATCATCCCTTTGAGCATCCTTTAAAATTTCCAAAAGAGATGGTTGACCAATAATTTGTGAAAGTATTGATGATGTACCATTCTTTATGATTCCCATGTCCATCTTCATCAAGTCTAAGAAGATTAGATCCTTCTCAATTCTCATCATTGATAGAATCGTTGGGTCCTTTCTACTTAGGGCATCTGACACCTTGTTTTCTTTCCCAACGTGGTAATGTATTAAATATTCATAATCCTTGATGAGATCTATCCATCTTCTCTGGCGCATATTATTCTCTTTCTGTGTGAATATATATTTAAGACTCTTGTGGTCAGTATATATCTTATATTTCTCTCCATAGATATAATGCCACCAGATTTTAATGAAAAATATCACAACCACCAACTCTAGATCATGCACTGGATAGTTTTTCTCATGGATTTTCAACTTCTTTGAGGCATAGGATATCACTTTATCATTCCGCATCAGTACACAGCCTAAGCCCTTATTTGAAGCTTCACTGAATACCAAAAAATGTTCCCCGCTTGTGGGTAAAGTGAGCACAGGTGTAGTGATAAGCCTCTTTTTCAACTCCGTGAAGCATTCTTCAAATTCATCACTCCAACAAAACTTTAATGCCTTTCAAGTTAGCTGTGTAAGAGGGCTGGACAATCGAGAGAAATTTCTCACAAATCATCGATAATATCTAGCTTACCCCAAGAAGCTACAGATATCTGTTACCGATGTTGGCCTCATCCATCCCTCAATTGCATCTGTTTTGGAGGGATCCATTGATATCCCATTGTTTGTGATAATATGGCCCAAGAATGAGACCTCCTTCAACCAGAACTCACACTTGTTGTACTTTGCATAGAGCTTATCCTTGCGCAAAGTCTCTAGTATAGTTCTTAAATGCTCCTCATGATCCTCCTTGGTTTTGGATTATATTAGAATATCATCTATAATGTTTACCCCAAATTTGTCGAGGTAATCTATAAAGAATATATTCATTAAGTCTATGAAGATTGTTGGAGAATTAGTGAGTCTGATAGGCATTACTATGAATTCCTAGTGCCCGTATCCTGTGCGAAAAGCAGTCTTGGAGATATCTTCCTTCTTCAGCCTTACTTATAATATCCTGACCACAAGTCCACCTTGGAGAATTATTGTGCTCCACACCGCTGGTCGAACAAGTCATCAATTAGTGTAAGAGGATACTTGTTCTTGATCGTGATTTTGTTAAGTTCACGATAATCGATGCAAAGCCGCATTGACCCATCCTTCTTCTTGATGAAGAGGACTGGTGCACCCCATGGTGAAGCACTTGGGCCTATAAACCCTTTATCCAGATTCTCCTATAGTTTTTTCTTCAACTCTTCAAGCTCTACAACAACCATTCTATATGGAGTCTTGGATATTGGTAATTCCTCAGTTATAAGTTCAATTGAGAATTCAATATCTCTTCTAGGAGGAAGACCAAGAAGTTCCTTGGGAAACACTTCCGCGAATTCCCTCACAATAGGCATTTCTTCAAGGATGGTTTCTTCATTAGACTCAATCATCTGAGCCAGATACGTGTGCTCATAGGGAAATAATATCCATGCTTGAGATGATGGAGTTAAAGTATATTCATCTTCCTCCTTACACTTGTAAAGAATCAGGGGTCGATTCTCCATATGGAGTGTCATTTTCCTCTCACGACAATTTAAGTTGGCTCTATATAAGGAAATCAAATCCATGCCAATAATTGCATTAAATTCCACTAGAGGGAGTATGATGAGGTTCGCCAAGAACTTCAATCCACATATTATAACAGGGGAGGACTTATATTAATGGGATGAAATGATTTCCCCATTTGTTGTACTCACTGAAATCTTCACTTCCATGATTTGTGAAGGTGCTGGGATTGTTCTACTAAACATTAGAGATATAAAAGAATTATTAGAACTTGAATCAAAAAGTATGTTCACTATTCTTGAATGAATAACTAGCGTACTTATCACCACTTAGTTTTCAGGGTTCATTTCGGAAGATGTGATGGAAAAATCTCTTCCTCGCTGCCTTGGAGGTTGTTGGCTTCCTCTGAAAACCCTTGTATTAGGGCACTGATTTGAAAAATGGCCCAGTTATTTGAATTTGTAGCATTGAACAATGTGTTGAGGTTCAAACGGAGCATTCCTCTCCTCTGTCGCAGTCACAGGTTGTTCTTGCCTACAGTTAACAGCTAGGTGCCCTTCTCTTCCATACCTGAAGGATTTCCTCGTCCCCTTAAGACAATTTACAGGGTGCTTCTTTCTGAACTTTTGTCAAGTTGGGTGTTGGATGTTCATATCACCATTGGATTTATTCATCGGACCACTAGCATTGAATTCAACCTTACACTTATTATCCTCATGATACCCCTGTGATTCTCCTATCTCAATTTCGACCTTGAGGGAACATTGGAAAATTTCCTCATATCTATCGAAGTCACTGATTGCTAATGCTTTCCGTAGGATAGGCTTCAACCCACCAAAGAAGCTGTCAACTTTACATTTGGGGGTAACGACCCAGTTGGAAGCGTATCGTGAAATCTTTGTGATGTTTTTCGGGTACGCTCTAACATATTATTCGTCTTTTTTATTTAGGGAATGGAAGTCCCTTTCCATCTTAAGACAGAGGGTGTGCGGAAAATATTTATCGAAAAACATCTTCCGGAAATTCTTCCATTCCAACTCCTCGATCTCCTCCTTAGGCTTTGTATTTTTTATCAATTTCCATCATTGATCAGCTTAACCCTCCTTACGATAATCTTCCAGGAGAACCTTCTCTTTTTCAGAACATTGAAGGATGAAGAAGATCTTTTCAATTGAGTTGATCCATTGTTCAACGATCGTGGGATCGGATAATCCCCTAAATGTAGGAGGCCTTTGTCTCATGAAGCTATCGATAGAAACTTGTTCTTTCTTAGTGGGTTTGAACGTTCCTCATTACCCATGTTTCTATTCAAAAATAGAGTTAGATAAGAGAGAAGTGTGAAAAAGTTTTCAATTCCCTCTCCCATTGGATTGGGCATCTCATTTGTATAGTCATCACACTGATATTCACAACAGTTGTTAGCCCGAGTCCTCCTATTACCAGCCATTGGCTGGAATAAAAGGAAAGTTTGGGTAACACATAAAGGGTAATCCAAAGACAAAAGTTGATGACTTATAAATAAACTTATATTTCCATAACTCATGAGTCTTTCGGCTTCAATCTAGGCTTTTCATGATCTACTTTCTAACATATATTATTTGGGGAATTTTTTTATTCCCTTAATAAGGGTTCATACTAAGCTTGTGGATTTATCAAAATATTTCCCCCAGGTGAGTCATAACCAAGAGTGCAGCAAGGCCCGATGTCGTGCACCAGTTCCCATTCGATTCTAGCTCAAAGATGTGTTTTTGGGTTTTACCCCTAGGATACATCTTTTCCAGAGCCGCCTCTACCAGCTCGTATCTAGACAGGGATGTATTTGTTCGATAAACCACTTAATCAGAACTTACCAAAACATAGGGATTTTTTTATTATACATAGACTTGTCTCTAAGGGTTTACTAGGGTTTTCTAATCCTAATCCCAAAAATAACTAAACCTATCCTCTGATACCAACTAAGAAAACCCTTCTTTTATTACAAACTTAAACATGATTTATTACAGAAAACTTCACTTGATACAAAAAATAATATTGAGAGGTTTAGTGTCTTTGGGGCTGATTATCATTACATAAAAACTTGAAACATGAAATACAACATCTTTATTGGAATATTCCTTTACATGACCACTGCATTCCCTCATACATAGCATTGCATGGGATAACCTGAGGACATGCATAAAAAAAGGGTGTGCTATAAAGCCCAGTAAGGAGATACACATGGAATAACATGAGGAGTACAATACATGTAAGAAATTAGGTTTATCAATAGAGCACAAGAGAAACATGAACATGAAGGCATGATAAATCATGAGAATCATAACATGGAAATGTGGCAACAACACTTAACATGGAATTAGCATGACCCAAGGCCCATTGCACATGGAGCATGAGTAAATCCTCATTACACATGAAGCACGAGTAAACCCTTATTTTACATGAATTTGTATGATTCAACACTCATTTCATTTGACGTATCGTGATACTATACTTTACCCAATGCATTGGAGCACTATAAGGGTGCACACTTCTTAAACATTTCATTTCATGCATAAGTGTGCCACATGGATCATAAAACATTGATTCATAAAACATAATCATTTATTCCATGATAAAGGAATGTGGAATTCATACATGAAACATTATAATAAATATGTAAATGTGCATAAAGGTGAATACCTTTTATGGATAAATTCACATGTTAATCACTACACAATGGCATTGGCTTAGAAAATCGGTGCAATTTCGGCAGTGTAACGGTGTGACATAAGAATTAATAAAAAATGTTGATGAGAGAGAAAGTGGTTCCTCATCATATTTACATGTAATGGAAATTAAGGAAGTAATATATATACATGTACCAACAATTGTAATGGAATTTAGGTTCATGATACAAAAGTATTGCTTGAATGTAAAAGAGGAGAGAGAAGATCTTTTTGGGATTTCGGCATAGTAACGGGTGTATATGTGAGGAATTTAATGAGAGAGAAAGGGGTCTCCAATCATTCAAACGTAAATAGGGAAGTATGAGGGAGGATCAAAACCATACCCCAACATTCATAATTGAAATTAAAAGGGAAAAACAACTTAAAGAAATTGGACAAAAATGAGAAAGGAAGAAAAAACCCTTACTTGGAAGTGTGGTACCAAAGGCTATAGAGAGGCTTGTGAGAGGATTATTGGGAGCTTGGGGCAAATTGGGAGGATTCTAGAGATATTAAGGATGAGGTTTGATGAACTACAAAGGCTTTGAGTGAGGAGGAAGTGGCATCTTGTTTGGGTTTATATATGAAAGGTGGGGAATATTTATTATTTAGATTTTGGTCACCTTATATTAAATTAATCCAAACCACAAACCATATCATGGTTTGTACACATGGTTATTGGAAAAGGTAATAGGAAAACAATATTTTATAAGGTCAAAGTCTTAAATTCTTAGAATAATAGGGTTTCTTATGTGTAAGTGAGTCACAATCCCATGGAAAATAATTTAAAAAGACAATATGTTTATTATGTCTTGAGGGGTCCATTAATGCTTGAAAAAGTAGGTCAAACAAACCTAAAATCACATTATTTTAATTTTAAAGCATATATTTGAAGAAAATAAAGCTTATAGTATTTTTTTACATCACTATTGGGTCATTATGATGTCATAAAACACATTATATATTTAAACGGTGTTCAATTTTTACCCAAAAATTTCACTGTCTCAGAAAATTATGAAAAATTCATTATTGGATAATTTCAACGTCCTGATTCCAGAAATAACATCTATTTTATCTAAATAATTTTCTAAATATATTAATTTTCAATTTTAAAATAAAAACTGGCATTTATCCAAAATTCATGGGTTTTGACAAAAATGGCTCTCAAATCTAAATAAAAATTACAATTGCATTCATAAAATTATAATATCATTTATATTAAATAAAAAATATTTTAATAATATAAATATTATTTTATTAAAATATTATTTATTTCAAAAATCCATTAATTTAATAAAATATATTTCTTAATTAAATAATAATTAAAAACACTATTTGTGCTTTAAAAACTATTTACAATGTATCAATAATGACAAGAAAGTATATACATTATTATATACAAAAAATAATTTACATGAACATAGTACTATCAATTCGTTACATAACCCCTTAAAATAGCCGTATAAGACCTAAGGGTAAGGTGTGCGATGGTGACAGACTCTTGGGGTGGCTCAAATAACATCACTCGAGTGGTAATTTTTATCAACTTCCACTTCTCCTGTAGACAGTCCCATTCCAGCTTGACATGATGAAGCTCAGCTTGGACTTGGTCAAGAGAGAAGCCCAAGGATTCCAACTCTTTTCCGATCACTGACAAATGGGCTTCAAGTGGAGCAATTCTACGGGATGAGGCCATCGCTTCTTTTGTTTAAGTAAATTGGATTTGTTAATGTCCTATATTTATACTAATCATGTGATCACAGTTCAACAACTATATTAGAAACGGTCAAAAGTTACTAACATAAAACCAATTAGGTTGACATTTTATATAACCATAAAGAGAAATTTAATTATATCAAGAGGGATTTCTATTAATGAAACATTGGGTCGTTATAAAATGGGTTAATAAATAATCATTTTTCTAAACAGAAGACTGCTACCTCACGTACCAATGTCATTCAATTTTCACTTACCACCTCTCATGGAGGGGTGTGATAATGGATATAAATTAGATATCTTATATTTATAACAAAATTATACATATTTATTAATTATATATTATATACATTTTATATTATATTTTATCCGTGGTATGATAACGTCGCTCGTGTGTACCCTGGACTATCGCCTCAAGAATTGATGTGATTAATTTTTCAGTAAGACCTTCCATGAAAGGTGATAAGGATAATGTGAATTAAAAAAGTCATATAATTGAAATAATACTGATATTAATGGAATATTTTCATTTCTTAAAGAATAATATATCATTTTATTTCTTACATTGAAATATTGTTATGTCACCCATGTATGTTTTAGACAACTATGTTCACAAAGATATGTGACTCAATTTTCAGGACCACACCTAATAGATTATCTATATATGTTTATTTAAAAAATAATATGGTATTTATTATATTAGGATCATTTTATGAAGAAAAAATATTACTTTTCTCATTTACAAGATGGTCATTCAATAATGAAAACATCACTCATGTGTACGTTCGACCTACCATCTCCACGATTGTAACAGTTCAGATCTTTTTACCATATTTCAAGATTGGCCATAAAATTACAATTAATGTGTAAAATTATAATTTTTTCCAGATTATTATTCTGGAGATTTTGTAATAAAGAACTCTTAAACAAATAGTCACCTTTAGAATCCATTTTTGACAGATGATTTAAATAGCATTATAACTCATGATGTATATTTATATAAATTATAAAATCATAATGATTGAAATGAAAGTTATATGAAACATTATACTGGTTTTTATGAAATAAATAATTTAAAAAAGGTTATTATTTATAAAGATAACTAATATATGTGACGGGTCAGACTGAAGGTATGGGACTTCACCTCAATTTCTCTTCATTGAGTAATATTGAAATGATATGTACATAATATCAATTATATAGTGCATATACTAACCATTTAATATGTAATGTCTTTAATACTTAATTATTCATTGTATTTCATTTTTTTATATTCATTGTTTCATCTAAGGGGATTTAATTTAAATGTTACAAAGAGATGTGGAATTTTGTAAGTCAATTTTATTTTATTGTCTTATATTTCTCCTTTGTTTTATTTAACATCCAAAGAGTTTATGTGCAATAACTCTAGAAATTATTATGAGGAATTTATAATTTTTTATGTGTAACTTAATTTGATACACATAATAATTTTTTTAGTTTTTTTTTCACTTCAATGTTATGATAATTTAAACGGTGTATTTAATTATTTCATTCTAATCAAGATTCTTTATTCTCTAATTTTAGTTGAAGTAAATTATTTTATCATTTAATAATAGAAAAATTCAATTTTATTATCCTTTTTCTATTCACTTTGGATCACAAAATATTTTATAACTTTTTGAAATAAAATACGACTTCATTTTTTTCTTTGGTCAGAAATACTTTTTCATACACACCCATGTTCTCTAAGAAAAGTTAAAATGATTTTCATACTTTTGAAAATGATATATTAAATAATATTTTACCCATATAAAAATTAAGGAAAAGGATTTAATATTTCTATCATTTACCTGAAAAGTATGTCTTATAACCATTTTATAGAGAAAAAGGAATGTTCTTTTTAACTTGTATAGAATATATATAATTACCCACCATTAAGACAATCAATTATCTGAATATTCATTTTCATAATTATGAGGTTATTTTCACACAGAAAAATTCATATATTCTATAAATTCATATACTTTTTAAAATTTATTTTCCAAGAAAATGATTTTAACAATTTTTTTATTTTTAAAAAGAGATTATAAAAATGAAAAGTCTATTTGAATCATGAATATTATTAAATATAAAATATGGAATATCAATTCATCCAATACAGTAACGTATAGTTTTATATATAGTAAACTTTGGAGAAGTTATAATTATACTATCATTATTCTCCCTTTAGATGGTATGTCATTATTTTATCAAAGGATAGTACTCACATTAACTTCATTGATTTATTTATGTAGTCAATAGTATTCCCATGAAATGTTCAATTTCATGTGATCATTGGACATTATAATTATATCAATTATACATATTATTTATCATATATACATTTATTTGTTAGAATTTATATCATTTCAAAATGGGTTTATCTTCATTGGAATTCATTTATTTATCTGGGTAAATATTGAAAAAATATGTATCCTTTAATCAATATAGATATTTGAAAACAAGATACATTTTTTATAAATTAAATATATTATTCAATATTCCAAGAATGCATTAGACATAAAAGACCTGAGTAGGGACCAGTTATTGATATCCCTATAATGCATTAGTCGTCCCATTAAACGAATCTGCTGGATAAACATAGTAAAATTGGATTCTACCCACTAGTTTTAAGCAATATTTATTATATATCTTGTTGGTAAAGGTATTGTGTACATGGTAATCCTTACATTCAATAATTAAAAATCTCATTATTTATGAATTGAATTTTTTTATCCATGAATCTTCCTCTATGATCTTTTCTATGGATGCATTTCATTATTTGTTTACTAATAAAATAGCATGTATTTTCAGTTATTTAAATTAACATATTGGTTTCTCCTTATCAAAATATGATAGTCCTATTATTTATTAAATGTAATATACCATTTAGTTATTTACCTTTTCATATTTTTAATTCCTTTAAAATTATTTAAACTAAATATTTATTTAGTAATTTTATTTTATATGGTGATTATTATCATTCATTAATGATAACATCCAGTGTACATTACCCTTATCGAGAATTTTGTTTCCCATTTTTTTTCATTTCCAATGATTCCATGGACTATACAACAAATAATATGAAAGAAAAAACTACAAGGAATAATAATATAACTAAAAAATTTATGTTCTAATATTGGTATTGAAATTTAATATAGGAATCAAATATTAATACGGTTTACCCAGGCAACAAAACTATTCAATCCATCAAGATGTGAATTATATATCTTATTAAAATGTAATCATTCAAGAACCAAATATGGGACACTAGGATTGTGGTTGATATTATTTCTATGAAGGATTATTTAGAAGAATCCTTGGGAACTAGATTTAAGAAACCATTTATTAGGGATCATAACCCTATAATAGATTATGTGGATAAGTATAGAAGAACATTATAATGTTTTCATAAGGTTGATATTATGTGTTTTTTCCCAGAAATACATACCTCATAATATAATACAAGTGGATGTGGTTCCAAAATAGATATACATAAGGGAAATAATGTAACAAGACATGTACTTATAGAATAATATGTTTTTGTTCCAGAATGAAATAGTTAATTTCTTTATTACTATATAATAAAATAAGTTGTTTTTATAGAAATTGAGGAATATATAATAATCGAATATTACCCACACCGATGAATGTATAAGTAAATTTTGAGTATCTTATACGTAGTAGATATGATATATTTATATCATTGAACAAGAAACTAATTTTTTCAAAATTAAAAATTATGTGTTGGTATTTTTCGTAATCATAAAAATTCATTTAAAATTTAACAAGTCAAATAATGATTTAATGGAAATATATTTTCATAAAACAGATTTATAAATTACTATCTGTTTGTCTTCTTATTATAAGATTAATTTATGAGACCTTATTAATTTTTCAACATGTTATAAAATTAGTTATAATTTTAGATTTATTATTTTTTGTGTAAATTATTATTTAAATTAAATTTTTATTTTCTCAAATTTATTAAATTATTTTCACAAAAGATATTTCATTTTTAAATCTTGAACTTAAAAAATTGGTGTGGGTAAATGTTTCTGGTTTTTCTAAAATAGTATTAATTTTAGTAAATAATGAAATAAGGCAATTTGCAGTATTTAAAAAATAAATGAATTATACTATCATATATAATGTATAAATTGGGTTAGCCCATAATCTTGAACAACCCTTCTCCATTATCATTATTTAGTCAAATGAATGAAAACAATTATTTTTTTATCCTAAATAATAATCTAGTGATTAAAATAATGAAAAACCACCCCTATCATCCACTATAAAAATCACCCCTCACCGCCTCTTCTCCTCACCCCAAAAATCCTTGTATCTTTATAAATATATTACCAAAAACCTTCCCTAGACTCTTCCCCCACTTTGATGACCTTTGGCCTCACCAAATGGCCGGAAGCAAGGGCCTAAGGAGGTTCTCAATGAGGAGAATTCAAGAGGTAAAAACCCTCCCTAATGTTCTTTTATTTACTTTTTAATATATTTTTTCTTCTTATTATCTAATAACCTCTCATCATCCATGTGACATGATAAATCAAGTATCTTAAGTATACTTAATTTTTTAATTGACTATTCATCATAAATCCCCTCCTCTTATCCACTTTTTCTAGAATATGGAATCATCGTATGTGATGTGTCGATTCACCGCCTTCATGGACAATGAGTTTTTATTTTACTCTAACCCCTTAAAAGATGTTCATAAAATAATTAATATGGTTAAATAATATTTTATTATAAATATTATGTGTTATCAAATTTCCGACAAACATTATATAAACATTATATTAAATAAAATTATATATGTTCTTGATCATTGTAAAAATAGCCAAAATTGATTAAATCGTTTTCGTTAATTTTTTATCTAATGATTCATCCACACATCAAAAAAATGATATATTCTATTAGATAAAATTAAGGAAACATATTGATACCATTTATTTACACTTCTGGATTTCATCATACATTTTACATGAAAATCAATAATGAACTGACCATGGAAACCATTAAAAGAGCACAACATAAGAATTGGAAATAAAAAACAAATTACAAATAAATGGGTGGAATATTATTTTAAAAATATTATATAAGGTATTATAAATATTAATATGGTTATTAAATATATTTAAAAACCCTTTAATTCAATATAAATCAGTTTTGAACACATGAATTAAGATTAAATCGAGCTAAAAGACTTTTCATTATAAATCCTTTTTTAAATTTCCATTTTTACATAATTCAAAAAGAAATTGTTTATCATGTAGGTATTCAAGTATTATAATTATTTTTTAGTTATTCGTAAAATTTGTTATTAAAGGTGGTATATATATCTCCTTCCAATGAATTGGGTATGTTTTTATTGGTGTTCAACTGTATGGTTACTCCGAGTATAATTGTGATGGTTACACCATATGGTACCCGTGAGGGTTGCATCATAAGGTAGCAGTGAGGGTAACATCATACGATATTTGTGAGGGTGGCACTGTAAGTTTTCTTTAAGGGTTATAAATCATATGGTTTTAGCAAGGTTTATAATCTCATGAAAGTAATTCCCCATTTTACTTACATTGTTCATTTCATTTATCTATGATTTACTTAAATCTCTTCCTTTTATAATAGAAATACATGATAATTTATTATGAAAAGTATATATTTGGGAAAATTGTTTCATATGATTATATTTATTCACATACCAATGGTTTATATCCTTCCTTTTTATTCCATACTAAGATCTTTATTATCATCCAAATTTTAAAATTGTTTGTTAAAGGGTTTAATGATGTGTAAGAGAAAATAAGAAACCAAGCTGAATATTGTGGATATTTTTTATGAAATTAATTCATGCCTTATTAAAAAATTTTTGTATTTTATAATAAATATAAATATTTTCATTAATATCCACTAATAATTTTTTTGGGTTGATATGTATGAATTATATTCTAATTATATAAAAAAAATCCAAAAACATCATGGTGAATGTAATATGTGTGATCAAGTTGAATTAATTAGATTATGTACCTTTTATGGTTTGTTCCTTATAGTTGGTATCATTTCCATGTTTAGATAACTTCAGTGGTTACGATGATATTTATAGAATACCATAAATGATTTTTATCTTTTTTTTAAGTGGCATGTAATTTGAATATTATGATTCTTCTTAATCTATGATATTTATGTTCAGAATCGTTTTCCATAAAAGAAGTATGGATGTTAAAGTAGGAATTAATAGAGAGGATGATGTCTTTATAATTCTAAAACTAGAATTTTGGTAATGGGATCGAGCAATTTGGATTGTAATTCCACAGTTTTTGGAGGCTAAAAATGTATGAGGAATCCATGAAAGAGAACATATCGAGCTACCAAAAAGGAACATGATTATATAGGAATAGTTTATGATGTAACAACCTCCTTCTTTTAGTGGATAATATGACATGGTGGTGGAAATAGTATGGCTTAAATCATATGAAATGATATTCAATGTCATTGGGTGTTCAGATAATAATTTTTTTATTTATCATTTTGAAGGTGAAACTAAAATATGGTGTCCACTGGTATGGAATATTAAGGATATGGAGGAGTGTCATGCCTTAGAATGGGATAAATTTAAGAATATTTTCAATGAAAATAAATTTCATTAGTTGGTGTGGCTTAGAATGGAAAATAAATTTCATGAATTGATATAAAATTAATAAGATTCCGTGGGTTTTTATAAAGAAAAAATCACCCAATTGGAAATGTATGCTCTAAATGTTTTTTGAGATAATTATAGTAAAACTAATATTTTATATTAATGATTGAATCCATATACATGAAGGGATTTAGCCTCCCATGATATCAAAATATATGAGAAACATGTTTGATGTGAAGAGATGGTAGAAATGGAGTTTTCTAATGATCATTTATAATTTTAAAACAAATAAAAGAAGAGTTATGAGGGGAATGGAATTTCTAATAATCAATCAATGAAATATGAAGATAAGAAATTAGTTTCTAGTTTCTGGGAATTGTGGTAAAAAAACATCTAAAGGAATTCCTTTACAAATCTGGAAAGTGTTTCTTATTTGGTAATTTATGACAAACGGACCAAGATTGTAATGAAAAATATCATTGTGTTGGCATGGTAAATTCTAAAAAGTAATCCATAAAGTGTTTCAAATGTTGTAATATGGGGAATTAGGAAAATAAATTCCCAAATAAAGATCTTAATGATTAAAAGTTTCAAGAATATAAGTATAAATATTTTGTGAAATCTTTTAGGGCTACTTCGATAGAAGATGGGAAACCCAATGAAGTGGTATCAGGTAATTTGTTTTTTTAGACATGTTTTTCTAATTTCATGTATGATACAGGGTTTACATAATATTTTATTTATAACAATTTAAATAATAAATTTTATATTTTACCCCAATAAATGAAATCAAATCAAATGTTAAAAACATCATTGAAGAATATTTAGGCGAAATGATATTATAAGAATCATAATTTGTTTGTCTATGTAAAAGGATTACATGAAAACCTAGTTGCTTCTTCCATTAATATAGTGTTTTATTATTCTATGTGTAGAAGTACTTTCTTTTTATCAAGCTATGATTTATTCTAGAGAGAAATTAGTTTTTTTTCATAGTTACTTTCAATTTTTATGCAAGAATATACCCATACCAATTATAAAAAATCAAAAAGATGAAAAACTATTAAAATATATAAATGAAATTTATCAATAAAACATTCTTGAATTCAAAGGAACTCTTCATATTAATGATTCACTGCTGGTAAATGTACACATATATGTTTTCGTAATGATTTTTATGGTGTTATACATAGTCGGGAAGTTTAATGTACATGTAAATTAGTTCATAATTTTAACCCAATCAGAAATCCCCTTATTCTAAAGTCTCATTTGGAACTTCTAGAATTGGAAAATCAATTGTTGTAGTTTCATTATAAAGGTTTCATTTGACCTAGAACATCACCATGGGGTGCACCTTTTTATTCTTTAAAATGTAATATGGTTCCATGAGACTTTTCATTGATTATAGATCATTGAATAAAATTAAACTTAGGGATAACTATCCATTTCCTCATATTCATGACTTTTTTGATCATATCCAGGGAGATAACTATTTTTCCAATTTTGACATGAGATGTGGGTACTATTAGCTGGAGGTTATGGAGGATGGAATTACAAAAACAAAATTCCATACTATATATGGGTATTATGTGTTTTTATATTCCCATGGGTTTCAATAAAATACATTCATTATTTATGGATCACATAAATATTATCTTCCACAAGTATCTAGATAATTTTTTTTATTGATGAAATTGATGACATTCATGTGTTTTCACAATGTAATTAGGATCATGGAAAACATCTGATGATTTTTTTCAAACTAATAATGAAATGATGTTTTTTGGGAAATTTAGAAAATGTAATTTATGGTTGCAATAATTTTTTTCATTGGTACATTTTTTAATAAGATTGGTAGAATAATTGATCCTGCAAAAAATGATTTTAATGAATGGCTAGGTCCTATAAATTTGACTAAGAGTAGTTGTTTTCTTTCATTAGTAAGATAGTACAAACTATTTGATAAAATCAGTGCATGGTTATCTACCCCAATAACTATTTTAAATTGAAATTGTATTAAATTTATCTAGATAAATGATTGTGATGTTTTTTAGAAACTAAAAATAATATTTGGAATGACCTAGTTTTGGAAATGCCTTCCCAAAAATGGTGCATTTGTAATCTACAGTTATACTTCATTGAAAGGACTTGGTTTTGTTCTGATGCAGAATGATCATGTATTTTTCTTTATTTAGGAAACCTAAAGCCTCATGTGTTAAATTATTCCACACATGATTAGGATTTATCAACTATGGTTTTCTTACATTAAAAATATGGATAAATAATTTATATGGACCCGAATGTGATATTTATACTGACCAAAAATGACTGAAGTATATATCCACTCAGAAGGAATTGAACATGAGGCTGAGTAGATGGATTTAATTGATAACAAATTATGATTTCTTTATAAATTACCATACTAGAATAGTGAACAAGGTTTAGAATCCCTTATGTCAATAATATCATTATACATTAACCATGTTATATTTAGAGCATGACCCCTTGATTAATGATTTTAGAAAAAAAATTTGGAAGATGTTGGAGAAGTTAATTCCTCAGTTTTTTTATGTCTTAGTACATTCGCCTCTCTCAACCAGAATTAAGAAAGCATTATAGTAAGATAGTGTGTTTTACAAAATGTTTGAAATGGTTAAAAGTGATATGTTTCTATAATTTAATGTTTATAAAGATTGTGTTTTGAGATTTGGAAAGAGATTATGTAATAATTTTTATTCCTAGTTGATCAAAATTTTTTATGTTAAGATCATAGTTCTTTTTTTCAGTTCATCCAAACAACATTGAGATTTACAGAGACCTTCGGGAGTATTACTCATGGGATGGAATAAAAAGGATGATTTCTTATTTTATAAAGAAATTATTGACTAAACAATATATTAATGAGGAGATAAAACTTTATAAGAGGGTGATTAATCCATTACCAGTTAAAGAGAGGAAATGGGAAAATATATCCATTTACATCATGGTAGAACTACGAAAGACATATTGAGGTAACAATTTGAGGTGGCTTATTATTGAGAAAATGACTAAATGTGCACATTTTCATCCTATTTGAGATACACTATCATTAGATCAAGGTTTTTTTTACTTCAAAGATATTTTTAGGTTATATGGTGTTCCTTGATCCATTGTATCTGAACATGGTGTGATGATTACTTATAAATTTTAGAAAGGCCCCCAAATATATTTTTTAACTAAACTAAATTTCATAGTGTAATTTCATCATCAGTATTCTTGATAGACCAAGGGAATAGATCATACATTTGATTACATGCATATTTCTTGTTCAATGGATTACCAATGATGTTGGGATTATCAACTTTCATTAGTTGAGTTTTCTTATAATGAGATTTTTTATTCCAATGCATATATGGAACCATTTGAGGCATTATATGGAAATATGTGTCTAAATATGGTATTTTTGGGATAAATTTAAGGTAATATTTTAAATGGGAGTAGAATTAGTAGAAGAATATTTTGAGGAATTGAAGATGATCCAGCAACACATGAGGATTACTTAGAGAGGGAAGAATGGTTAAATATATAATTAGAGGGCTGAGTTTTCTTTTGAGGTAGGTGATTGATTTTTCATTAAAATATCAACTTGGAAAGTTTTTATGAATTTCAGTAAGAATGGGAAGATGCGTTTACCATTCATTGGACCATTTTAAATCTTGGATAATGTTGGACCAGTTGCCTATTGAGTAGTCTTGCCTTCATGTTTGTTGATAGGTCCACAAGGCTAAATGACCTGAGAGGGGGGGTGAATCAGGGTATGACTAATTTAAAATTAACGCTTGTTCTGATCTTGTTTCGCTATTAAGAAAAACACTCTTCTCTCTCTTTCCTGTTGCACAAATTAAACAGAATGTAAAGCATGCATATGACACACCAATTTTACTTGGTTCACCACAAAGGGCTATGTCCAAGGAGCATACGCCGACAAGTTGCCGGTCGTACCAATTCCACTAAAATTCACTAGCTATGGATACAGTGTTTGGGCTAGATCACTTCTATGCGCAGTCTCACTTCCTTTACAATGTTTAGGGTCAGCTCACTGCTTTCCCAAGGGTCACTCCCTGTTTCTCTCTCTCTGGCTCACTGTCGGTGGAGAGGATCACCTTCTTCCTCTTCCTAAGCTCACTGCTCTGTGAAGGGATTCACTCACAGTTTATAGACCTGTAGGTCTCTTAATTTGCATGAAGTAATTCACCTTCAAATGTTGATAGATGCTATGTTGAAGTCCAACTTTCATCCACTAATTAATAGCACTTTGCCTCTGACCACTGGGAAACTACCTTTGGAATGTACCTTCACAAAGCACCCTACTTCGCGAAGCTCCCAATTTCGCGATGCTCAAAAAAGCCTTCGCGAAGCTCCTTCCTTTTTGCGAAGCTCTCTCGTGAATCTCTCTCGCGAAGAAAACCCGCGAAGCTCATCTCGTTGTAAAGAAACTTCTCTCGCGAAGCTCACTGAGCCAGTGCAGAGCACACAACCTTCGCGGAGCTACAATAGCCGCCACGAAGCTCCTCTTTCGCGAAGCACACTGGCTCCGCGAACTACCTTTGCAAAGCGAGATCAAATGATCTTCTCTGAAAAATATCTCTACTTCTCTCGAGGGGGTCGACCTCTATTTATAGGCGATTCCACCGACCCTTGGCCCTTCCGCGCGAAGTCAATGCCACATCATCTCAAATCGCGAAGCTCCAAAGTTTCTGCCGGAATTTTTTCCAAATAGCGAAGCACCAAGGAAATTTTCTGTTCGCGGAGCTTGATGTAATCGCAAATCATCACCATCAACATTCCTTCTTGCCTTCGTCGCGAAGCTCCCTCGCAAATCCCTTCACCGCCGCGATGCACATCAGTCTCTGCCATTCACGAATCTTGACATAATCACGAAGACTCACTGCCTCCATTCTTCTGGTCTTTGCGATTTCCAAACCATGAATCCTATCTTCGCGAAATTCTTGCCTTTTCCATATTAAATTATGATCTTCATGGGAATCCTATTTTCGCGATGCTCAACAAACTCCATATTTTGGTCCCCAAAAATTTGGCAAACACTAGGAAACGGCGCCACCTTGTACTACTCTTTTGTACCACCTCCAGATTGTCCTTTCCTTTGTCATTGTTATTTGTCGACAAGTATTGTCAACAAATTCTTGGGAACTCGACAAATATCCATGAAAACCTGTTTTCTCAACAAACACAACCAACCCAAAAATACTACAATGTTACCTTGAGGGATTTTTTCCCAACATTTGTCTAAGGTACAAATTATTTCTCATGCAACCATGTTAAAAATGTATGATCTAGATCCTTATCATGTTTTGATCCCCGAATTAGTTCCGTTAGAAGATAAAATTTCTTATGAAGAAAAACCTATTGAGATTCGTGATTATAGATAGAATGTATTGAGAAATAATGTAATTCACTGGGGTTTGGTTTTGTGGAGAAACAACATGGTTTATTGAAGAAAATGATAATTTAAATTCTATTAGGTAATTGTTTTCCCATTAGTTTAATAAGTAACTAAAATTGAAAGGATTTAATTTCTAGATAGTGGGGGTAATGTCAGAACCCAATTACTTAAAAAAATTGTTTTTCCTTCTGACATTAAATTGTTAAATTCATTATAAATGAATATTGAAATAAATATAATTTAATTAAATTAATTAATATATAATAAAAAATATAAATATCAACTATGAGAGTGTAATTAAATTTTATTTATCATATATGTGAAAATACGATATATTTATATCATTGAATAATAATTTTCTTTTTTGACACTTATAAATCAATTATTAGTATTTTTGTAAATCACAAAAATTTAATTACATGTTTATAATTATATATAATCATTTAAAGGGATATATATTTTAATAAACTATATTAGTAAGCTAATATTGTTTTTCATTATGATTATAAGATAATTTAATGAGACCTTAATTAATTTTTTCAAATTGTTATAAGTTCTGTTATAATTATATATTATGTATTTTTGGAGTAAATTGTGATTGAAATTAAAAAATAGTCACCCAATGTTTAGAGATAATTTTTCATTAAATGGAGTTAATTTTTGAATTCAACATGTAGAAAATTCTTTAGGGTGAATTTTTGGTATTTTTCTAAAATCGTTGATTTTTTGTGAACAGTGAAATGCTACAATTTATGGTACTTTAAAAATAAATTAATTTATGTTAAATAAATGATTTATGGATAATGTACTATTGTAATCTAAATAAATCCTTCACCAATTAATATATTTATTCATTTTAATCATAAATATTCATATTCTTGAGAAAATATAAGAAACTAATGGAAATAATAATAAAAACACACCTCTCCTCCACTATAAACCGACCCCTCACCACCTCTTCTCCTCGCACCTTAAAGGCATGTATCTTTTCTAATTTGTTCCAAACTCCTTTACTAGGACTCTTACCTAAGTCCAAGACCAATTGGTTTCCATGAAAGGTCAAAAACTAGGACCTTAAAGAGTTTCACATAGGGGGATAATTCAATAGGTATAAACACAATGTCATTTTCGTTTAATTTCTTTTACAATAATCTACTCACTTCATCTCATAAAAGTGACATGATAACTTTAGTGTCTTAAATATTATATAATTTTGTTTTATTAGTGGATTATCTACAATAAAACCTCTCCCCTTCTTCTCTTATTCTAGAAAACGAAATCATCGTTCATGATGTGTCGACTCACCCCCTTTGTGGACGACTGGTTTTTATTTTCCGTTACCGCCATAAAGGATGGTAATAAATCCAATACTATAGTTAAATAAGAATTTATTATGCATATAAATAGTTTTATACTATTTCAGGACCATTATTTGAACATGATATTGAGTAAAAAGATATCGGTTCGTAGTGATCGTAAAAACCTCTAAAATAATTTAAATCATTTTCATTAATGTTTTATATAAGCATTCATCCTCATATCAGAAAAAAACGATACATGGTATCATTTAAAATTATTGAAATAGATTAATACTATTTATTTTGACTTCTAGTGTTTTTATTATGTTCTATAATAAAATCCATGATGAACCGATCGTGGAAATCATAAATAGAATACACCTGAAACAATGGAAATAACAAAAAATTATTAATAAATGGGTGAAAATTCATCATAAAATTATATGTAAGGTATTATATATTTGAATATCGATATAAGATATATTAATAACACTATATAACCCATTTCATAGGATTCTTGAACAAAATTGTATTTAGTGGAAGTAGTGGTAATGAACTTTTCGTAAAAAATCCTCTTTTATATTTATATTTTTAAAAAATTATAAAGGAATGTTTTTATGATCCATGTATTCATGTATTATGATTATGTTATGGTTCATGGATGATGGTTAGGATTAAGTTTGGGACCTATATCTTTGTGTAATTCATTTGGTATTTTTATATTGGAGGTCGACAGTATGGTTACTCATAGTGTAACTGTGATGGTTACACCATACGGTTTTTGTGAGGGTTTCATCATAAGGTATCCATGAGGGTCACACTGTAAGGTGGACATGAGGGTTAAAAATTATATTGCCTTTATGAGGGTTAGGATCTTATGTAATTCCATATGTTAACTAAAATTTTTAAATCAATTTTCTATGTTATCTAGAAATCCATTCCTTTCACAAATTAATTATATAATACATTATTGTGATAAGTGTGTATTTGCTGACGGATTTTATAATGTTTATATGAATTCAATGAATACTTGTTCATTTCCTTAATTTTTTGTTCCTTATTTATCTTTTTGTCCTTATCACATGTTTTAAAATTTTTCTCATAGGGTTTAAGAATTGGTAAGAGAAACGAGAAAGTCAGTCTATATATTGTGACAATTGCTCTTGAAATGTATTCATAAATTATTGAAAGCAATTCTATTTTGGATGAAATTGAAATTATTTTAAGAGAATATATTTTTTATTTTTTCATTTGTTGTGTATTAATTATGACCTAGTTCTCTAAAAACCAAAAAATAATTGTCTTTGGGAATGTAATAATTTTATTCTATTTAAATTATCTAGATTATGAATCATTTAAGGTAGGATCCTTTTGAAAAAATAAAAAAACTGAACATTAGGCATCACCTGATCATCACATGGTGCACAATAGTTGTCCTTACTATGACCCTTTAATGATAAACCAAGTATAAATTATCAAAATAATTCAAATTTTCGTTAAGACCTTATTATGATGGATTTAAGTAGATGAAAATTAAAAACCTAGGTCAAAACTAAGGAGTCGTATCTTGAAACTTTTGTGTAATAATTTAGATATCCTATAAATGATTATATATTTTTTCCACTATGATTATTGTTTCTCACACTATAGTTTTCAATTTTAGTCAACTGTTGGAACAGAATGGAATCATGTAATCTTTGAACATGAAGGATAATGTGGAGACTATTAGAAACAATATTGGATTATTATAGGAGTGAAAGATATCACGATAATTCATATTTTTATTAATGAAATATGATTGACAACAACTAAATTAACCAACTCTCCAACTCACCAAAAATATAAGGATACAAATTTATTTGAACTTGAGTTACAGAGAACATGATTTAAGTAATGCACTATTTATATCATGTTTGAAATGTTGAAATAGATTCCCAAGAATGTTACTATAAGGGTCAAGAAAATTATTGTGGTGTGGAAAAGAAGACTATATAGAAATGAATTGCTGAGGTAAAATTACAAGTACCATGGAAGGTAACAAATCCCATTATAAGGATCCATTTATAGTTTATTTTCATAAATTTGGCGATCCTAGGATTATCAGAACAAATTATATATTATAATGGTTATACCCTAAAATATGAAGGACATAATGTTTAATTAAATTGAAAATTTATTTATATATTGGGATTAAAAAAAATTAATCTTTTTAATTTATTTTTATCAATAGTATTTTGGTTATAAAAATCTTGAAACATCTAAGGTATGTGTGGAATATTTGAACCATATGTGTATTAATTATCTTATGATTTATGGATACCATCATGGGTTATTATTTTAATGTTGATTATTTATTGAATGTCTGAAACACCCTTTTTAATTTTAATGTGATGGGATTCTACCAAGATTACGGACATTTTGGATTAATTTAGGGTAATTATTAGTTTTATAGGAAAATTTAATCGATGAATAATGACTTTAAATTTTATGGACATATGATTAGTTTTATTGATATACTTTATGTTTTATATTATTATTGTAGACATTGTAATAATATTCAAATTTGATTATTGAAATTTTTGGAAATAAAATATATTAAATTGTATTAAAACACATATTAAATAGGTTATTTGATGATTAATTTTACATTATGTATTTCCATTATATTTTATTGAAAATTTTATATTTATTATATTAATATAGTTTTATAAAATGGGGAACCTGACTTCCAGGTGAAGACCAAAGACATTTATAGTGACCATGGGTCCTGATTCCATCACTGAAGGATGATAAGGGTTTGATGTCTACCTCTTGCCTATGTGATATCCTCGTTAATATGTCACTGATTTTAGATAAATAATTTGAAAATTATATATTATTGATTAACATGATATATTACCATTTAGGTTTGGAGATTAATGTATTATATTTTACTACTTGTGCAAACCATATTTTATTTTAATTATAGTTATAGGCAGACAGAAAGACCTGTCAATTGTTTATGGATATTACAATCAAT
Organism: Viscum album; assembly: GCA_963277665.1. NCBI lineage: Eukaryota > Viridiplantae > Streptophyta > Magnoliopsida > Santalales > Viscaceae > Viscum > Viscum album. Next base: position 1,389,751,420 of record OY728134.1, on the reverse strand, counting down.
TAAAAGTATATTTTAGTGAAATTGGAATAAAAATCCATTTTAGGATAATCACATCATAAATTAAACAATTAATTATAAATTAACAAAAACACTACCATGGAATGAAATAATTCTTATTAAATAGAAACATATCAAGTATATATATTTCATTTTATTCTTTTATGGTAATGTAATTGCTCAACTCTAGGAAAATGGTATTAAAAAATGTTACCCTAATACCTTTATTTATGTTAATATATTAATATTTTAAAACATAATATATTTATGATTTTTAATTAATTACCATTCCATTGATCATTCACATTCTTCTGATCAATGATGTCTATCGTTCTTAATAATTATTTTGTCTTTTCATCCATGTTCATAACTTCACCTGCAATCAATGTTCCTTTATATAGAAAACTAGTTATGTGACCATTATATTCCCATTTCTCGCATATCATGAGTATTTATATTAACCCTACTAAAATTTTGGTATTTAAAAAATTTATTTTTAAATTTATAAACCTTGATTATCGAGATCATGTTTAAATTCCAATGAAGCAGCTTATTTATGTTGGAGAGAATGTAACGCCCTGAAATCATAAAATAAGAATATTGTATTTTATTATTCATATGAAATGATTCAGCATGATTATAAAATAATATAACAAACAATTAATGTAAAATTTATTTCTTATAGAATAAGTTTATTTTCTTTGATTGTATACAACATACACAACACTGGTTTTAAAGAAAACATTATACTCTATTAAAATATTTTTTGGACAAGAATATTATTAACTAGTCGTTATGTTGTAGAGTTTGAGTAGTAATAATTATATTATTATGAATTATAGTTCACACATGTTCATTGATCACTTATTGATTATAAATAATAAGAATCATCATTTGATAGTGAACGAAATTTTCTAAAACTATAATTTTTCTAAAAACTGATTAATCATACTTTGCACACATAAATTAAAATATATTATTATGACTTATAGAAAATAATTTTATAAAATTAAAAAAAAATTATATATAAAATAAAAAATATTATAGTATATTTTTTATATATGTCTCTGAAATATTTTATTTTTTGATGAAAATTAAAAAATAATGAATTTTAATTAAAAAATGCATTTTTTCAATTATATATAAAGTTATATTATATTTAAAATTGGTTTTAATGTAAATAAATTTCAACAATATATCAAATAATGAAATATATTTAATTATAATTATTTTCATATTTAATCTGGATATAAAATCACTATAATCTTTTGGATATTTTCTCTTTGACAAACTACTTTCATGTCACTTCTGTTATATTAATTTTAATCAAAATTTTGAATTTTTTATGAATTGAATCGAATTAAAAATATTATATCATTTTTTATAGGATTATATATAATATCTAATATTTTCATCTTAATTTGATTCCAAATTGAAAAGTGATAATAGTAAAAATTATTTACCATATATAATGAAAACATTGACTTATAGGGGGCTAAACTAAAATGACAAGTGTTAAACATTTTCCAAAAAATTTCCCAACAACCATTTTATTGACATATTTAAACATTTTCTCTTATGGTTTTATAATTTATTATTTTGAGGCCTTTTTTCAAAAATATATTTGGTGAAATTTAATCATTTATAAAATTACAAGTGTTCCACTAACCTCCCATATAAAAGGCCACCCATCTTGTCTCTTATTAACAAAATAAATTATTTTTGGTGTGGAAAATACATGCCTAAATAAATTAAAATATTCATTCAAATAATCCTATAATAGTTATTTTTTCCAAAAATCCACCTATGAAGGATTTTTGTGCAAACATATAGAGGATACTCGAGGAGGATGTAATAGTGTTCAAAGAGAATTTTTTTTATTTCCTCTTCGAACTCATTTAATTATTATTAAAAACATGATATAATAGAATTTGTATTGTAAATAAACTGATATGTTGTTATTATCATGGAATTACATATAAGCACCTACACTTCCATCAAATGGGTCATGAAATCATCGTTCATGTGCAATGAAGACTACTTCCAAGAGAACCTATGTCATTCATTTCACCATTATTACCATTCAAAATTTGGTATTATCAAGGATATAAAATATAGATATGATATTTATAAAAACAATATACCTCTATAATCAATATAAAATAAATTTTTTTATCATTTCTTTTTCATAGGGGATCCAGTAATGTTGCTCGTGTATTCAGTGGACTATAGCCTCACAAAGCAATGTGATTCTTTTTACACTAATTATATACATGAAAGGGGAAATGTTTAAATTTAATTAATATATGATATATAAATTAAATTATTAATATATTCGTGAAATATTTATCATTCTAAAAAGTAAACATATAATTTTCTATCTTACCCTAAATAGTATAATGTCGCTTGTGTACAAGTGGGATACCACCTTCACAATGTGTTGTGACACTCCTTTCATCACTAAACCACAAAGATGATATATATAAGTATATTTAAATAAATATTATGATATTTCTGATATTAGGATAATTATTTAATTAATAAATATTACATACCTCCTTTCCATGATGTTCATTGAAAAATGGAATGGTGTCTCATGCATTCCTATTGCCTACCATCTCAATCAATATAACATATTTCATTTTTCATGGACATACTTAATGATTGTTCAAAAATTATAATTTGTGTATAAATATGACAAATATTTCATTATTAATATTCAATATATATTAAAATAATTACCTCTTAGACAAATAGTCAACATCATAAGTCATTTCTGGCACATGAGAAAAATATCCTCAAAACAATTACTATAAACTTTAATTGACTAATTAATCATATATAAATGGTAATTAGTGAAATAAAAATAATAATAAACATGAAAAATTTTCTTAAACAACTAAATAATTAACATAAGTTTATTATTCATTATGGTAAATAACATATGTGATGATCCAGACACAAGGTAAGGGACACTGTCTCAATTTCTCTATATTGAGGTGTACTGTGATGTTTTTTAGCTGATTTATATATTATGTTGTATGTACATCCTATTTTATATGTAATATAATTAATAATTCATTAGTAAATTTAGTTTAGCTATTATTTTAAATTATTTAATCTAAGGAGATTTTAATTATAGTTTAAAAAGTGCTAATAAATTTGACAACTCAATTAATTTTCATTTTTTATATTACTCTTTTGTTGTCTTTGAAATCCAAATATTATGTGTGTACTTAATTTTTAAAATATATTGATTTAGTTTCACTTATTATATGTGGAATTATAGATGATACACATAATATATACACTGATATTTTTTACACTTCAATGTTGTGATCATTAAAATGGTGTATTTAATAATCTCAATCTAATCGAGATTGTTTATTCTTGAATTTTAGTTGAATGTAATTATTTTATTATTATAGAATAAAAAATATACTTTTCATATCCTCTATTTTTCATGATATTTTCATTTAATAGAAATATTTTCCAAATCTTAGATGCTTAAAATAATTGTGAAAATGTTTTTAAGAAAATAGGGCTCCACTTTTCTCTTCGGTCTGAAATAAGGTTTCATCCAAAACTATGTTTTTTACATATGTATATAAAAATATTTTAAAATTTATCAAAATTATTTATTGTATAATTTTACTCATTTTTATTTTTGAAAAAATTTCTTTTTTTGGAATTTTATATTCACTTCTTGAAAAAGGAACCTTTCTAACTGTTTTACTACATAAAATGAATTTTCTTTTCAACTCAAATGGAATTACTCACACCCATGAAAGTCATTTATTTGAATATTACATTTGATTATTACAAATATATTTTTAAAGAAATGTTTTTTCTTATTATTTTGTAAATTAATTATTTTAATTAAATATATTTTCAAAAAAATTCAAAATTTATTATCTTTTAAATGGAGATATTTTAAATGAAAGGGATATTTTTGCAAAGAATGTTTTTTAAATATTTTAAGATATTTCCTTTCTTAAATAATTAATAACCCTTAAATTAACATAAAATTGAAGGGGGGTATTTTTTATTGATACTATCCATGTTCTCCATCCAGATGTTTTATGATTATTTTATCTCTGGATATTCAAAATATTCCCTTGATTCATTTTTGTAGTGAATGAATTTTCCTTCAAATGTTCACATTTATTTGATCTTTAGATAAAAACTTTCCTCTAAATATATTTATATTATTTATCAGGGATATTTTTAGTTCCTAAAAAATATAACATTTCAACATATAGTTTTCTATTTTTTAATTTATCTTTTTATCTAGAGAAATATTGGTAAATCCGTATTTTTTATCATTTTGGATATTTTATGATATGTAACATTATTTATGAATGAAATATATTATTAGATATGTGAGAAATGATTTGGAAATCCATGAAATGGGTGGTCCCAAATTTGATATAGCCCCTCGATGCACTGGTAGTATCATTGGATGAATTAATAGGATATCATTGGGTAAATATGATTCTACAAACCATTTTTAAATTGTCTTTAGAATAGATCTTGACCGTATAGGTATGATGTTCTTGGGAAACCTCACATCAAATAATTACAAATTTCCTTCATTAAGAATGTATTAGTTCATATCTATGACATTTTTTCTATGATATTATTTCTATATTTTATTCATTAATTATTTATTGTTTAAAAGAAATGTGTTTTCAATTATTTACATTATCATATTGATTACTCATTATCGAGTTATTGTAGTCATGTTGTTGATTAAATGGTTGGTAGTTTTGGTTATTTACCACACAATATTGATTTTTCTAGTAAAATTATTTAAATTTCATGTGTTTTTAGATATATACCATTCAATGTTGATTATTTTCATATATTCATGATATTTTCCTCTATACTTATCCCCTACAGAGAATTTAAGCTCAATATTTTCTCCCTTCGTAGGAATCTATGATATGTACTACTAATGATTTGTAATCATTTTCTGGAGGGAATAATAATATACATAAAATGAATTATTTTTGGAGTTTTTGTATTAAAATGATATATGGGAATCATGTATTTATCTAGGTTACTTAGAATACTAATCTATTTAGTTTTTTGGTATATGATTCCTTGTATCATTGGATAATGAAATAAAAAAGTATTGATTCCCAGATATTGGGGTTTGTTTTGATACACATGTCATGGAATTTGTGATGTGGATATTCAAAAAATATTCATCTAGTATAAATAATTCATGTTTTATATATTTATAAGGCCTTATCTAAATTTTTAACTTGTATTATCTAATTTAACCTTATCTAATGTGAAAAATATTTATCAAGGTTACTATTCATCATGAAAAAAATAATTAGACATATTTAAAAATTTTGAAGGTTTTGATTTAAAATATGGAACTAACTTTTCATTAATAATTCTCTATATGTGGTAGAAATCCCATATAGAATAATCTTGTCGAATGTGATGAAAACAGTTTTTAGAATAATGTGTTTTTAATCATAAAACAAAATTTCTTGTTTTCCGAGTCCTATAAAAAACCAATAGATTAATATTTAAAAATTTGGTTTAATATATTGTCTATAAATATCAGTAAAATAATTTAAAAATAGTGATTTTTTTTATAAAAAAATCATGTTGTTTATAAAAAAATTGTTTAAAAAAAATTAGTTAAAATTATTTAATCAATTAATAACCAGTTAATTCATTCTATACATGTGTAAAAAATATATTTTATATAATATAGTGCGTGTTATTAATAATCTTCAATATAATTACTATCTCATAAGTGTTACATAAAATAATAATATAATCAATAATATATAACTTTTTTTCTTATTTTTTTGTTGAAAATAATACATCAAATAAATTAAATACTTTTTGATGGAAATATAAATAAAATTTTACAGTGTTACATTATACCCCTAATTAAAATAAAATTTTTCCCTACAATTCCTTCACTAAAATACAAAAAAACAAAAGATTTCCCTATTTTATCACATATTTTGGTTCTGATATAGAATCTTCACATTTATGATCCCTCCATAAAAGATTACCCAATTGAGAATAATTATTCCATATCACAATATTAAAATAATAACTTATTTATAATTTTTCTTTATTTTAAATAACATTATCATGTGGTACAATCTCTAAGAGTAATACATTTGAATGATTATGTATAGTATTCCTCATGATAGATGTGTTTAATACATCATGTACAAGGGAAAGGATTCGATAAAACACCAAAAGATAATATATTATCCCTACATGATCAATAATTTTAAAATGACCAATATACCTAAGTATTAAAACCCCCTATTTTGGGAATATCAAAACCATATTCCATGGAGAAATTCATTGGAATGTGTTCTCACAAATTTTGAATTCCTGATCAGACTTTCAATTTTCAAGATAAGTAATCTATAAACAACATGCTTCCTTAATGTGATGATGAATTGATGTTAATATTTCTAACATTTAACTAGATAGATCTGTTCCCGATATCATTAATTCAGCAACTACATCCCAATATGTTGTAATGCTGCACTTATTTTCCTATATTACTTCAAAAGGATCTATATGAATGGTTTATTGAAAGAAATTTTTGTAAGAAAACATGAAAAGTGGATGATGTTGATCCAAAAAAATTATATCCTAAGAAAAAGATCTCAATATATCCTCTAGTATTTGATTGTTTCTCAATGATTGACCATCTTAATGAGGGTGGAATATAGTAAAGAAACCAATCCATATATTCTAAGCTTAATTAAGAGTCCCCTATAAATCTAAGGTAACAATCATATCATGATTAGATAAAATAGAATGTGGTACTCCATACATTCATTCCACTTTTTATAATAAAATTTCCAGAAATATAATCAAGAGATAAATATTCAATGTGGTTACTAAAATAAAAGGATTTCATAAAGAGATTGACTAAAACCTATATGAAATTATATTCATTAGGTGTTTTACAGATTATGATGATAAATGCCTTGGAATTTTTTCACATTTTTATTCAAGTATATGTAATTTTTATAAAATCCACATAGACTTATATAACACATACTTAACTTCTTAAAATACCAAGAAGTAAGATATATACTCTAAACTATACCTAATTATGATGTCCCACCAAACATTCCCATTCAATTCAACATATATCATTATACATCCTGGATTAATAAGAATGATGAGAAATGAGAATCATTCAAAATCTCCTTATTTATATTTTGTATTGATGGGTCACATGCTCAGTTTCTAACCCTTATCATTCAAACATAGTAATTTTTGAAATTAGTAATATTTATGACATTATTTTACAGCTCCACATCATCTTTATATGTATCATTAATTGTCACTTAGATAGATTATTGAAAAATAATTTTTGAAATATATTTTTTATCCCTATCCATCACGATTTCCAAAACCATTATTTGAAAATCAAGAATCTATGGAAAATTTGTGATCCATATCATAAAAAATCTATAATGATTTGTTCAACAAATAGAATCATCAAACTTATTCTTCTATACATGGTGATAATGTGTTGAGCAGTCATAATCATTAATTAACTCATCCCATATTATATTTCAAAAATTAAACACTTTTTATGTTAATATATGAATTAATAATTAATTATAAGTGTATTTATTACACCTGTTTCTATGAATATAATTCCTTAATATTGTTATTTAAAATATTTGATATGGATAAATCTAAATCTACATTCATGTAATTTTTCTCATGAATTATCAATTTCTATGGGTCACAATATTTCACCATATCATTTTTTATGAGATTTCATCCCAGTCCTATATTCAATGCATTTCAATAGATTGCATAATCTTCTACAGTGATGGTTACAGTGACCAGAGGTGCAATAACCAAACTACTTTTTAGATCCTTGAAATATACCTCTCATTTATTTATGAAAAAAAAATTACTCCCTTTCATGTTAAGATGGTCAATGGATTAGGAATTCATGATAAAGTATTCTCTAAGAATCAATAATATCTATCCAAACAAAGAAAAGTAATGATATGTTTTATAATAGTTTGTATTGGATAATATTCAATCACTTTTTATTTGATTGATCCAATTATATAACCTCATATAATATTATATGACCAAAGAAATTAAATCATTTGTATCCAATATTTACACTTGGTAAATTTTTCAGAAAACTACTCCTTACATTGGGTATTTGGTATAATTCTCAATTAATAATTTTGATCTTTCTTATTGTGTAATATATACGAATATCATCTAAAAATAATACCATAAACTGGTCAATGAAATTTATGAATGCTCTATTTATTAAATCCATGATGATATATGGGTAATCTGAAAGACTAAATGAAATAACTATAAATTTATAGGGTCTATACATTATACAGAATGCTTTCTTAGTTATGACATTACATTTGAACCACAATTGATAGTATCCATATTAAATATCAATTATGGAAAATAATTATCTCCACATAATTAATTAAAAAAATAATCAATATATGGTAAGGGAGACTTATTATTGAATGTGATTTTTTCTAATATAATAAATCAAAAAAATATCACATTGATCCATTTTTTTCTTAATAATAATTAAAGATTTAATCCTATTATGATATACTCAACTGAGGAAATCCATTATGAAGATTATTCTGTAGTTTCTTATTTAATTCATGTTACTCAATCAAGGATATTATATATGCAGTATTTTAATTAGTTAGTAACCGTGTACCAGTCCTATTGAAAAGTCAACTTCACAATTCGTAAGAAGCCTTGAAAAATCCTTTAGAAACAAAAAATATTTTACAATAATCATATCATTTATGATGCGTTTCTTAGAAAATATAATGGATAAACACAAATTTTTTATAGGAATCGATACCCATACAATGGTTTTAATTTATATTTGATGTTTATATTTATACATAAGTCTATAAGAGATAATAAGTTGATTTAGAATATCAAATGTGACTTCCCTTTTTTAATAATTGACATATTCTTCAAATACAGAAAGACAGTCCATAAAAACAATAACAAAAAATTTATCTATAGATTGAATAATTAGATATTATGATAGTACATTTCAATGGACATCAAAATTATAAGAATCAGATTCATGATATGTTATAATCATACCATTAGGGGGATTCAATACTAAACCATCATATAATAATTAATTTTGTAAAGGTATACCCTTAAAAATTATTTTGATATAAAAGAATGGTATGATTCTGAATCTAATAAGGCATTGGTAGTCTAGTGTGGATGATTGGTGTACAATTCACCAGTTCATTATCGTTACCCACATCAGCAATTAGTATTTTCGGAGATATACCATTGTCTCTATGAATAATAGTTTTCTAACATTGATGATAACCATTAACCCTTATGTTAAAGAATATGTATGAATAGGTACCATACTCTTTAAATTTGAATCATTAGATTGTGGGTAGTGTATTTTTGGATCTTTACCTATATTCACATTATTATACAACTTCTTATATTAAAATTGGGATTTGATTTCATGATGAACTTCCTTTCAACACATAAAAAATTTACTAGGCTACTTATGAGATTTCCCCCATTTTCTGTTCTTTATTTTGGAAAAAGGAAGTCTCAAAATACTCTATCTATAGATTTTATTATTAAAATTTCCATTTAATTAAATATATAATTTTCATTAAAACAGTTATATTGATGGGTTACTATGACATTCATTTCTACCTTTCAAAAATATCGAAAAATTTCATCATATCTACTAAAGTCCCTATTGGATACCACCTTTCAGAGATTTGGTAGTTAGTCATTTATTTATGAAAAAAAAATTATATTTTGGTTTAACAATAATATTATAATCACATTATGAATGTCCTATAAATTTTTCATCATAGGTGATAATATATTTATCATCCTTTTACTTTAGCTCAATTAATTCTTTCACTATCTTCATATGAACGAAATTAGGAATGTAATAAAAAAAACATATTAAAGCTTCTCACTCCATATATATATTTTCAACATATCTACTAATATCTTGTCGATATTCCTATATTTATCTAGTATACAATCTAAATAATAAATATCTACACTATCATTTGGATTCTATGAGAATTGATGAAATGAAATTATATTTTTAGTGATATTGATCCATTTTTCAACAACTAGTGGATAAGAAGACCCATTAAAATGATGTGGATGTTACTTCATAAAGAAACTATTAGAATTTTATTCCCTTATTTTATCTTTTTGAAGACCATCATGATTCATTACTTGGTATCATTATGTAAGAATGTCACCAATATTTTTTCTTATCTTATATAACACTTGGTTTCTATTTTCTGAAATCTTTTTATTGTAAATTACATTCTACATTAACAATATTTCATTGGGATCTTTCTATTGTATTAAACTAAAAAACATAGTGTGGAAACACAAAACGATTGTTATAACCCATATAATCATGAAAAAACATTCATAGTATGTCTAAATGAGGAGACAATTTTCAAATACATGACAAAATAGGATAAACATAGGTCATCCATGATAATCATTTATTCAAACCATTCATAATTATTTATAAAGAAAATGTGAATTAAGTCACAAATATCGTTCCTAGTGTGCAGTCTTATACCCAATCATCATTATTCGGTGAAGGTAATGTGAATAACCAATACGGATCATATAAAATTTTATCTCCTAGATTCATATAAGTTGAAATATAATATACATTCTGGTATCTAGTCAGGGGTGTATTTTATAGGAAAAAAGTAATCATTTCTTTATCATAACATTATCATATCCTCTTATACTATGTTTTATCGTAAAGACTATAACTTCAGTTTTTAGATGATATTTTATAAAAAAAACCTACCATTATCTTGTTCTAACCATAGAAACCAAACAATTTCATTTAGAAATAATACATTTTATTAGATGATTATTTATTTTATATCATTAATATCTGCAGCAGAACAGTAAAGAATTAGTTTTTTTCCAATATTTAATACATAAGTAACTAGTTAATAAAATATCTTCAAAACCATCCATTATGTTCTTCATATCAAGAACCATTCATAAAAACAGTATAGCTAATTAATTTCTTCATGACATGGGGAAAAAGAAACACAATAAATTGTGAGACTAAATAATCAGTATTGGTAAACAAGGGAGATATCAATAATCATTCAAGAATAACATGTGGAAAATTGTATGAGAATATGAGAATAAAATTTTAAAACCATAATCACTATATCATAAATCAAAATCATGAATCCTGGAATAAATTTTTTATGTCCATAAGACATGAATCATAATGGAATAAAAGACCATGATCTAAGATATTATAACATTGGAACAAGTTCATATCATAAAACAGTATCATAAAGTGGTTAATAATCAAAATCATATAAATCCTATATTAAGGATGCACACAAATACATTCACCACATGTTAGTGTTTGGATATCCACCTGTGTACCATGTTTAATCTTCGGATAACCTCTAATGTACCCTCTTTTGGGATTAGTATAATCAAGAGTTTACCCTCTTCCAGGATTAGGATAACCTCTATTTTACCTTTTTAGTGCATAAAATATTATTATTCACCTGATTCAATGTAGGAATACATAATTCATCGTAAACCAATAACATATTAATAATCCATTCTAATATGTACCACAAGATAATGTAAACCTTTACCATTATAACAAAACATAACCCTTTCCAAGAAAATGAGTTTCATTGAAATTTAAACATCTTAAACATAAACCATCCAGTGAAATAATAAGTATAGAATCATAGAATCAAATCTCTAGTGAGTAATAGGTTAGATTAAAACATTTTATCATGGAATTAAATATCGTTTAAAAATTAGTTCAACACATCAAGAGGAAAATACGCTTATTATTTTGGAATCACTTATTTAAAATATAAATTTTTTGAAAATATGAAGTAAGAGAATTTCTTTGAAAAGAACCATAGAAACAATTATTTGAATCTTCAATTAATTGAGTTATCATAATAGCATAAAATTAAATTCATACCATATAAATTGAACCAATTTCTTCATTAACATTTTCAATGAAATATAAAATTTACATTTTTTAAAAAATAAAATAAATATTCTTTTTTGTTTCGTCGATAAAAAATAAAAAATATGTTAAATGGCATTAAAAATAGTAAAAATCAAACTAACATTATTTTAATGAAAATATTCATATAGAAGAAACAATTTCCAATAAAATAGTAAAACAAAGTCAGTTTTCCCTAAAAACATTATTTCAGTGTATTGAGTAAAAAGAGAGGAAAATAAATGAGATGATTAATATCATGATTTAAGGACTATGAATTTTTAATTTGTTAATTAAAAATATTATATCAAATATATTCAGATCTAGGATTTGAAACAACATTAGATTATATAGACCAGTGATCCATGAATTATTTTTTAAATATATTAAATATCAGCAAGATATGTTTTCTAAAAAAAGTCGGATAACTCTTGAATAAGGGAATTAATTAAACATCTATGTGAATAATTGAGTTTATTATATAGGTTTTTCTATGTTCATGACATTACCTTTGATGGTTTCATGTTTTTTTGAACAAGTTTCCACATATAATAATTAATAAAATAAATAAATTAGTTGATTTATATTATTTTTTGTTGATGTAGTGAGTTGTTCCCTATATTTAATCATGGTATTGAGTCATCACTAGGGTTATCCACATAACATAGGTATTGATTGGAATTATTAGAGAGGAGACGTTTAATTATCATTGTAAGGAGACATTAGACTGAGGATCGGGAACCAAATAATTTTGTGGATCTCTGCAATGATAAAAATGTTGAATTTTTCATTGTTGTTGATAAATTAAAATATAGGTTATCTGTTTTTATGTGAGATTTATTCCCATTTTTTATCCCACATAAAATTGAGACAAATAACATGAATAATAATTTATTCATGAATCGATGGATGATTTATATAATGTTGATTATGTTTTTCATTGACTATTTTTTCTTCATTAATTAAAATATATAACAATTGAACATGACCGAATGAACAATGTGCATGGTTTGTTCCTCATATTTTTTTTCTTTATTGATTTCTCCCATGTTTCTCTGCATGTTAGTCGTAGTTGATTCCTTTGGATCGTGGTTTGATGAAATACAATGTATTCGATCATTCTTTGATTTTTCTTCAATGAAATTGATCAATATCATTGGTACAAACTATGATGGAGTTTTTGATTTGAGTATTAAAGATGATGTTATGTAAATAGAGGAGGGATATGATATTATTAGATGGAGGGTTCTATTTGAGTGATGGATACTTGATGGCAGCTTGATTTGGAAATGGTTTCATCTCAATGCATTTCATTCTGTGTAGATTGAGAGCCAAAATATAAAGAGAGGGTGACATCGTGGCCATGTGACCTCAAATTTAGGATTTCCAATATGGAAACAATTGTGGGAGATAATTAAGAAGATGTGAAAGAGGAACCAGTGCGATCTTGAAATCTACGATTTCATGGTCTATAATTAGGAATCACACATACTGTGGGACCCCCCCCCCCATGTTTGGTGCTAGGGTTTCCACCGAGGGAAAAATATCACACAGAATGTGAATCCTATCACAAAAAATGTGAAACATGATGGAGGATTTCGATGTATTTTATATGATACATGGGTATAGTCTTGATGAAGTAAAGAATCAAGGTCATATTTGATGACCTGGTGCACATAGACATGGACAAATGTACACACTCTTAGTCATGTGCATGTGTATAGAAAAATGCATGGGTAGGGTTCCGAGATATCTCTAAAAACCATGTATTCTTAATTACATGATTTTTATGTTTATGTCAACATGTCATGTGAGGGAGCACCACTCATGTAATCTAGGGATTTTATAAACATTGTGTGCACCCCCATTACAATCCATATACCCCCTTTAGGGGTGATTTTTTCCTTAATTTATTCATGTTGGAAGAATATCGTTTGAGTGTGTTCCATTTTTTTCATCACCATGAATGTATTTTATGGAATTCCATCCACATATCTAGATAATGATTCCATTTAGTGGAGGATTACTAGATAGAGCATGTTGGTTCCTCTGTGAGACCGTAGTGCGAACCTCTATATTTTCTTCTTATAACTGAATTTTGGTTTGTGTAATTAGTGCGACCACCATGTTGGGGGAATTTCGTCCCCATATATAAAAATATATTCATAGGTTCTACGGTATAATTAGTATTTGATCCCCTATATAGAGGGATGATCCAGAAATAGTTTTTGGTGTCCCCCAGTAGTCCGACATGTGATCCCCTATCTGTGAATCAGTTACATCCATGACCAATGAGATTTCCTAGGTAGGGACCAATGATCATGAACTCTTACACAAGTATAAATGATTATACCATGTCTAGTGGAGTGGGATCTCTTGTAATGAGTATTCCTCAAGAAGAATCTTTTGCATAATATTTCATTTGTGACCACCTATGGGATTTGGTTCCTTCAAGTGAATATATAGGATTTTGTAATGACATTATTGTAATATATTTTATTGGAGATTATTATTCATTATTCCTTATATTTATTGTTTTTAGGTAATCCTACTATGTATTTTAATAAACACCCTTACATGGGCTCTGATTAAATTTGTCATGTCTTATGCCATCAACCGCCCTTTTATTGATTTCCTCAAATGATAGGAACTAGTAGAGGATAAATTTAGCTCGAAAGACAAATATGTTTACCAGGTGGATACATTTGATCATAGTTCATTCCCTATGATTAGGTTAGACTGTACAATTTTTTGTTATGTATTTATTTGTAAACTTTTTCACTTTTAGTAATTTACTCTCATGCTCGGATTGTCAGATCATAGTTTTATGGATTCATTGATTTAAATTATTTTAAATTTCATCATTTCATGGGTTTGGATATGTGTGAACGTGTACATGTTCATTAGGCCAATTCCTCTCATATCTATTATATTCTTACAAGGTGCTATTCTCCTTCCCATGGCTAATTGGAAGTAGAATTAGGTCTAAAATGATTCAAGTCTCATTGTGGTAGGTAAGGATAGAGTGGTATCAATGTTCGTTAAAATCTTATGAAAAATGTCTATGAGATTGGATTGGGTAAATAGTGTTATGTATATTACTATTGGATCTTAGGATGAGGACTCTATTTTTGGTGTAGTAGACATTGTATCCATACACCAAGACTCTGATCACCTTCCTTTTGAGTCAGTTAATATGTATATTAGTTTCACAGGAAAAAATTTTGCATTAATCATATAGGAATCGGTTGTAGTTTCAATTCCCTTCTTGAGTTAGCTCCCTATTTATATTTCTTGATCATGATACATATTATTTATTTCAAGATTCCTCTTTGAAGAAATCCTACTAGGATTCCACTACATGAACATGAGGTTGATCCACCAAGTGATATGGATTCTTTATGGGGGGACTATACCAGAGAAGGAAACTTCATGTGTGTTACCATCCATACCAACACCCATTGAGCAGTAGTTATAACTATTAGTGAAAGAGAGGGATGAATACAGAATAAGTGCATTGCATGAGTTCTAGATGTAGTGAACTCAGTGGTTTCAGGGCAATCCATAGCCAATGGTGTTTGAGGATTAACTATAGGAAGTCACTCATGAATTTCACAATGTGACTATGCCATTAGATTTGACGACGTCACTCATATAGAGTCTTATTTATATATCTATTGATTGATGTTGGATTTAATTACTCAATAACCTGACGAGACAACTCCCTCATAGTAGAACATCAATTATATAATCAGGATGGATTTTTGTCCATCCATGTTGTGATTGTGGTCAATCTATGTAATTCAGCATCTATAGAAGGGTATTATGATTGTGGTAGAGTCTTTGGTGATGTTTACTTATCTCTCATGATACTACATAGATTTGGTGTGGGTATTGTTCTTAATAGATTGAACCATTGAGTATGGATTACATCATGATATAAATGAATTAGTGATGTCCCTTTTCATTTACAACTATTCTGGGGTTATTGACAGGTACATAGGGTTATTGATCTTCCTAGATGTGTATAAACTAACAGAGTTACTAGTTTGAACAAGGGTGCTATGACCCTAGTAGTACGTAGATGATGGTAGTCGTAGGGATCTAGAAATGTCATACACATCATATGACGATCCCGGGATAGTGTATCAATGGTGTATGTATCTTAGGATGGATTTAGTTAACTGAGATGGAGGTGGGATTTTCCTATGATAGTAAGGTAAATCTAGCACAATATTTTATGACCCTTCATGGAGTAGATTGGGAGATGGTTGAGGGACCATTGAGGTATAGAAAGTGGCAGGAACAGGGTGGTTCACAGGGAAGAAAATCTGGAATAGAGGTTTGTGGGGCATCAATAGGTGCTTAGTGGTTTGATCTATTACAACCACCACCCTCAGCTAAGACATGCCAGGCTCAGGCATCTGGTCATTAGGGACGAGGATAGCTACATGATATGGATTCCTATTACCCCAATTCTATAGGAATTATATGAGGTATGATCTATCTCTTTTCCATAATATATATAGTATTGATAAACATAAGTGTAAGGAATTCCTTTCGTACCCCTTCTCTGGTTTGGGAATTATATATTTTGTTGGAGCCTTGTGCTTGTTCGCTGCACATGGATACTCTAAAATAAGTTGACACAATGATTTCCCACTTCATCAAATATTGAAATATGATTTTGGAGGTTATATCATTGTATGAGATCTATTTATAGCATGAGAATAGCCCTATGAAATCATCTTACGTATTGGATATGTATCCACATTTCATGATTTGATTGACTGATTTAGGTAGAGGATGAAATGTGTCAATAGTGATGAGTGGAGGTTTTCATTTTTGGGTGAAAAAACCCATGGGAGATTAGGATAGACTCAATTGTAGGAGAGTTCAATCGATTACTCACTAATTGGCTAGCTTGACTTTTGGAGGATTATATGAGATGGGCTACTTGTTTCTTGTAGTGGTTGCATAGTATGAGTGTGTCTCTACTTAGGATGTTCTAGATACACCTTCCCGCTAATAGATATAATTCTAAAATGTCTTATACCCTATTAGTGACTTTATATATTTACAATCATATTGTATAGATCTCAAAGACCTTTGGGAGTTGAATATGATACTGTAGGCCTTATTGGAGAAAGGATTTATGAGACTTATTGTTTCCACCTAGGTAGGCCCATTTTTGTTCACCAAGAATTTGATTGTGAGATTGAAGTTTTCTGTGGATAATGCTACTTAAAATAGTTCAACATAAATAATAACTATCCACCTTTATGGATTAAAACCCTCTTCAATAAGATGATGGGGGCATAATGGTTCTGGAGGATTGACCCTATATATGTCTATCAACATCAGCGTATATCAGATGAGTATATACCAAATAAAATATTCATATGTCTCTACTATAACTATGAGTACTAGGTATTTCCCTTTGGTGTGATGAAATCCCAATCAGTGTTCATGGGAATTATAAACCATAACATTTGTCCTTTTCTAGATTGGTTATTGGAAGTATACATTGATGATATCCTAGTGCACACATCATTCAATGAAAAGAATTCAAGATACACGAGGATTGTCCTAGATGCACTTAGAGAGTAGTAGATTTATGGTATTCTATTGAAGTTATGGTTTTTGATTCAATGGTTCAACTTCCAAAGACACATCATCTCAAATGTAGGAGTGGTAGTGTACCTAGTGAAGGTTGAGGAACTTTTATCTTGGGATCCATGCAGGAGTTTTATAAAGGTGTACAGTTTCTATGGGTTTTATGTTATAGTGGGTGGTTCTTCGATGGATTATATAGAGATTCAACACCCTTGATATCTTTGACCTGAGAGGGGATGCATTTTTTGGAAATCAAGATTCCATCAGTTTTTTCCAAAGATGAGATAATGGTTGAAAGCACCCCCCATCCTGAGATTTCTAATGGGGGGTTTCCAGTATGTAGCGCTTTTCGATTCCTCATTGACCAGATTTTGTTTTTTCTGATTCATATGAATTACGATATTTCTTATGGGTATAGAAAGTTTAGAATGCATTAATAGAACTACGTGAACCATGCTCTTGAGTTTTTATTGGTACTATTTTCTGTGTAGATGTGGTGTAACGACCCAAAATTTTTAATAAATCTTATTTCCTAATTTTATGTGTCATTTTATTTTATTTTCAACAAAAATGTTTCATTTGATAACATGATTATAATTAAAATGAGACCGTTGGGTTTTGACTGTTATATGACCATTGGTCAATATGACCGCTGGAAACTAAACGTTTCGATTATTGTCTCTAAATACAAGTAATCTTGGTTAATTGTTATAGAAAGAAGATTCAATGGCCTCACCCAGTTGTCTTGGACTGATCCAAGCCCATCTAACAGAACTTGGGAAAGAGGTAGCACCACTGGGTTTTGCTCTGGACCAAACCCAAGCCGAACTTCATCATGTGAAACTAGAACGGAATCTCCTTTGCGAGAAGTTCAAACTAATAGAAATTACTACTCGTGTGATGTTGACCGAGCCTCCCTCAGATTCTCTCACCTTAGCACACCTTACACTTAGGCCCTATGCTTGTGTGATAAGGGGCAATGTAAGGAGACCATAAATCCCTTGTGTAATCCTTTGTTTTAAATAAAAATTGGGATTTCTTCTTAGGAAGTTTATGAATTTTCAAATGTTCGGATAAATATAGTATGCATATTTTGAAGAATTTTAGAGATAGTATATTTTATAAAATGTTTATGTAAACCTTAAATAATTAAAAATGTTTAATGATTTTCGAAAAATGGTCTTCTACAATTATGTTCAGTATGAAATTTAGAGTCTAATAAGACCAACTTGATTTTTGATGAATAGTAAAGTATGAATAGTGATTTTACGCTTAGGATTAGTAATGTGACAAAATGGATCAGTAATCTCACTTAAAGAATTTTTTAAAATAACCTAGGCACCTTGATTAAGTAATGTGATTCAATAAAATGGTTAAATAACGGTTTCATAAATTATTATTCAAGTATTAGGTTTTTTTGGGTGAATAGTGTTTTTTAATTAAAAATTAAATAAAAAATATTTAGAAATTTTTTTTTATAAAATGGAGTTCATTTTGAACTCAGAGCATCGATATTATGTTAAGGTAATTTTTGGGGTTTTTTCTGAAAAAAATGAATTTTCGGTGAATAGTGATTTTATTTAAAAATAAAATTAAAATTATTTAGAAAATTATTTTTATAAAATTTAGTTCATTTTTGATATCAGAGAATTTATATTTGGTTAATGTGAAATTTTGGGATTTTTCTGAGAAAGTTGAATTTTTAGTGAATAGTAAAAATACAGTTTTAGGGTTTCGGTATGTTTAGTGACATCATAACAGTGTCATGGTGATGTCATGAGATATTTTAAGGGTTAGAAGACCTAAGGTGATGGATATTTGTATTGGGGGCCCCATGTGTCCAAATGTAATGGAAAATATCATGGGAGAGCACATGGTTTTGAGAAAAGCACATGTGAGGTGTCCCTTGGCCATTAATGCCTTGTCCCCTCACTTTCCCTATAAATACCAAGCCCTCCTCTCATCCTTTCGACTCCAAAAACATCCTCAACGAAGTTCTGGTCTCCTTACCTCCCATGGAGTCCTCCCAAGGTACCCCCAATCCCTCAATGTCCAAACCTTTGAGTTTTAAGAGTTACGTTTTAAGGTAAGGGATCTGATCTCTCTCTTTCTTTTCAAGAAATATCTTTTATATCATTCCTTTTATGCTCCATGTTCTTATGTGGGAGGATGTTATTTTATATTCCTTTTACTTCCCTTTTCATTTTTATATGATGAGATGTCCCCTCTTACTCTCATCATTTCGTTTTATGAAGTTTTAAGTGGCGCCGTTAGGCAGCCGAAATTTTTGAAACAGATTCATTATCCCTTCTTATTTTTTAAGATATATTCTCATGTAAAGTATTTCAAGTTCCTTTTTATTATGTTGGGGTATGATCTCTCAATTTATCATACAGATCTCTTATGATCATATGATGAGAGACCCCATTTTATCTCTTCAATTTAGTATTTTGAAGTTTAAGTGGCGTCGTTAGGCTGCCGAATTTTTAAGTGGTTCTCCACCCTTCTCATTTTGAAGTTACACTTTCATGTCAATTCATTCATGTTCCTTTTTGTTATGTTGGAGCATTATCTCTATATCTATCATATTGATCTTTTATGACTATATGATAAGAGACCCCATTTGATCTCTTCAAATCAGTATTTTGAAGTTTAAGTGGCGTCGTTAGGCTGCTGAATTTTTAAGTGGTCCTTGAACCTTTCACCCTTTTCAAAAGTTGTAATTCCATGTCAAGCCTTGCAAGTTCCTTTTTATTATGTTGGATTATGATATCTATATCTATCATAATGATATTTTATGTTCATATGATGAGATACCCTATTTGATCTCATCAATTCATTTTTGGTTGATGTTTATGTAACGTTGTTAGGTTGCTGAGTTTTCATAAGAGAAATCTTATTTTTGTCTTCCTTTCATGTTCATCATTTCATATGTTATATTATCAAATTTCATTACCATGTTATTAAATCCCTTATATTCTGTCCCTCTACTGTTTTATGGGTCATTTATGAATGTTTGGCCCATGTCCCCTCTCTTTTCAATGTTTTCTAAAACCCCAAAACATAGCTGTTATGCTGCAGAATTTCCGTCTCAAAATGTCTCTCCCTTTTTCTAAAGTTCTGTTATTTTATTAAGTGAATACTCAAAGCTATCTCTTCTATAAGTGTATTCAAATATATACCAATTTTTTCTATTTTAAATTCTGGGATTTACGTACATGAGACCCGCTCTCCCTTTCTGTGGGTTTAAAGTGACATAAAGATCATGTCTTTAAAGGAGTTTTTAAAATGTTATG
The DNA here is from genome assembly GCA_963277665.1 of Viscum album. NCBI lineage: Eukaryota > Viridiplantae > Streptophyta > Magnoliopsida > Santalales > Viscaceae > Viscum > Viscum album. The sequence continues at coordinate 1,389,730,438 of OY728134.1, read as the reverse complement.
ATTATGAAATGAAACCCATTTCTTTTATGCTATATGGGTTGTTTATGAAATGATTTATGATGTTATATGTGGCTCACATGATAATAAATACATGTCAAGGGTGCGCCCATATAGCGCTCTAATGCATTGGGTAAAGACTTAATCTCTAGAGATGACTTTTTAGACTGATACCTTGGTGAATAACCTTGGTAATTTTTAATGACACCTAGGGGATGGACCTTGGTGAAACGAAATGATTGTCAATATTATATGTTTCAGCCACATCTTCATGTTATGAAAAATGTTTTTTTATTATGATTTATCTCATGATTTATTTCTCATTCCTTAAAGTTCTTTTCATGACCTTATTGAAGTATCTCATGTTCACATGTAAAATGTTTCTCTTGTTTCCCTTACTGGGCCTTCTGCTCACCCTTTCTTTTGATGTATGTCCCCAGGTTATGATATGAATTATTGAAACTAGTATGAATATGAGGAGAATCCTTTAAAGAGTCTAAGAAGAATGTGTTATGTTTTCATGTTTTAAGTTCCCGGTTTCCAGGACACTAAACCTTAAACATCCTCAGTTTTGTAAAATGTAATGAACTTTTATGTGATAAAAAGGAGGGATTCTATAGTTGGTATCAAAGGATGGTTTAGTTATTTGTGGAAATTAGGATATGAAAACTCTAGGAATAACCATATAGAAAAGTTTAAATATAGGAAATCTTCTTGGTATTCTGGTGAGTATTGAGTAAGGGGTTTCTAAGAAAATACATCCCTGTTTGGATACAAGCAGGTAGAGGTGGCTCTGGCACAGATGTACATAGGGGTAAAACCCGAAAACACGGCATTGAGCTAGACTCGAACAGGAACTGGTACATGACAATGGGCCTTGATGCACTCTTGGTTATGACACTCCCGGGGGATATGCTTTGGTAAATTCATAAGCGTAGTATGAACCATTGTTAAAGGAACAAAGATAAAATAAAATAAAGATTCACATAAGAATATATGATCATGGATAACCTAGATGGGAAACTAGGGGATCACAAGTTAGGGTATACTTTCCTTCTACAATTTTATCCTTATATGCTTAATGTTTCCTTTTAATGATTATTTTCTAAGTATTCAAGCCCCTAATTGTACATTCTTTTATTAGTTAATGGCGGGAAATGGAAGAACATGTCCCAACAACTAATGTGATAGGAAATGTGACTATTGCCGTATTAATATGAAAGAGATGATTAGGGGATTAAAAGATGATTATTATTTTGGAAGACATTCACTGTTTTGGGGACCCTATATGATCATGGTAAATAGATTACTACGGTATTTTCATTGAGGAGTAAGGTTGACTTATATTATTGATGAATTTAAGGTGGACTTATAGTAATTTAGGTTACTTATGGAAATGATTAACCAATCTTGGGTAAAATATGTTTAGGTTAGATAATTTTGTTATAAGATGTTTGGAGTGGTTGATGTGTTTTGGAGATGAACAATGAAGTTTGTTTTGCAAGACTATGTTATCAAATTCTTCTTGTATTGGGGTTTCAATCTTAGTTTGGTTTATTTTGAGAAATTTTATGAATAGTTATTAATGGAATGGTCTATGATGAACCATGGTTAGTACCATGGAACTTTGAATATTTAAAAGTAGTTTCCCTTCCTATGGGATTCTTTATTTTTAAGAGTTTTTTTACCTTACCCTTTATGATTTTGGGGATAATGTTTAAAGATAGAAGAAATAGGTAGTTAATCTTTTGTGGATTTTGTGATTCTCTAGAAGATGATTCATGTGTCTTGATTAGACCAAGTAGTTTTGAATTCTCATCATTTGGAGAAAAGATTATTTTAGGTAGAAACTTGTTAAAGGATGAAACTTTACATGAAGGTAGGTATATTTTCTTTTGTTTGGTTCTATGTAGTAAATGAATTCCTTAAAATTATGAAAAGGAACGTAAAACAAAAACGTTGTTGGTTTACGTTTCCTACTAGATAATCAAAGACCGTTTACACACGTCAAAAGTTTGGGATTTTCTTATGGTTAAATTTCTCCTAATCATGTTTTCTATCACTCTCCCCCAGAACATGACCCTTTGTTTTTTCTTCCATGTCCATGTTTTCCTACATGGAATCCTAGTATGGGTTAACTCGGGTGACCTTTTTACTTCCCTTTATTTCTTTTAAAAGTAATTGTTTTTCTGAGTACTTTTTCGGTGTGGTACTTTCAAAGAAATTTCAAAACCCAGTTTTAAAAATTGCGAGGACGCAATTTCTTAAGGGGGGAAGATTGTAACAACACGAAATTTTGAATAAATCTTATTTCCTAATTTTATGTGTCAGTTAATTTTATTTCCAATAAAAATGTTTCATTTGATAAAATTATTATAATTAAAATGATACCGTTGGGTTTTGACAATTATATGACCATTGGTCAATATGACCGCTGGAAACTAAACGTTTTGATTATTGACTCTAAATACAAGTAATCTTGGTTAATAGTTATAGAAAGAAGATTCGATGGTCTCACCCAGTAGTCTTGGACTGATCGAATCCCATCTAACAGAACTTGGGAAAGAGGTAGCACCACTGGGCTTTGCTCTAGACCAAACCCAAGCCAAACTTCATCGTGTGAATCTAGAACGGAATCGCCTTTTCGAGTAGTTCAAACTAATAGAAATTAATACTCGTGCGATGTTGGCCGAGCCTCCCTCATATTCTCTCACCTTAGCACACCTTACACTTAGGCCCTATGCTGGTGTGATAAGGGGCTTTGTAAGGAGACCACAACTTCCTTCTGTAATCCTTTGTTTTAAATAAAAATTGGGATTTATTCTTATGAAATTTATGAATTTTCAAATGTCTGGATAAATATAGTATGCATATTTTGGTGAATTTTAGAGAATGGATATTTTAAAAAATGTTTATGTAAACCTTAAATAATTAAACATGTGTAATGATTTACAAAAAATGGTCTTCTACAATTATGTTAAGTATGAAATTTAGAGTCTAAAAAGATCAACTTGATTTTTGATGAATAGTAAATTATGAATAGTGATTTTACGCTTAGGATTAGTAATGTGACCAAATGGATTAGTAATCTCACTTAAATAAAGTTTTAAAATAATCTAGGCACCTTGATTAAGTAATGTGATTCAATAAAGTAGTTAAATAACGGTTTCATAAATTATTAATCAAGTTTTAGTTTTTTTGGGTGAATAGTGTTTTTTAATTAAAAATTAAATTAAAAATATTTATAAAAATATTTTTATAAAATGGAGTTCATTTTTGAACTCCGAGCATCGATACTATGTTAAGGTAATTTTGGGGGTTTTTTCTGAAAAAAATGAATTTTTGGTGAATAGTGTTTTTATTTAAAAATAAAATTAAAAATATTTAGAAAATTATTTTTATAAAATTTAGTTCATTTTTGAAATCAAAACATTGATATTTGGTTAATGTGAAATTTTGGGATTTTTCTGAGAAAGTTGAATTTTCAGTGAATAGTCAAAATACAGTTTTAGGGTTTCGGTATGTTTAGTGACATCATAATTGTGTCATGGTGATGTCATGAGATATTTTAAGGGTTCGCCGACATAAGGTAATGGATATTTGTATTGGGGGCCCCATGTGGTCAAGCTTAATGGGAAATATCATGGGAGAGCACATGGTTTTGAGAAAAGCACATGTGAGGTGTCCCTTGGCCATTAATGCCTTGTCCCCTCACTTTCCCCATAAATACCAAGCCCTCCTCTCATCCTTTCGACTCCAAAACCATCCTCAACGATGTTCTGTTTTCCTTACCACCCAAGGGGTCCTCCCAAAGTTACCCCAAGCCCTCAAGGTCCAAACCATTGAGTTTTAAGAGTTACGTTTTAAGGTAAGGGATCTGATCTCTCTCTTTCTTTTCATGAAATCTCTTTTTTGTCATTCCATTTATGCTCCATGTTCCAATGTGGGAGGATGTTATTTTATATTCCTATTACTTCCCTTTTCATTTTTATATGATGAGATATCCCCTCTTACTCTCATCATTTCTTTTTATGAAGTTTTTAGTGGCGCCCTTAGGCTGCCAAATTTTTTGTAACGAATTCTTTCTCCCTTCTCATTTTTCAGAATATATATTATCATGTAAAGTATTTCAAGTTTCTTTTTATTATGTTGGGGTATGATATCTAAATTTATCATACTAATCTCTTATGATCATATTATTATAGACCCCATTTTATCTCTTCAATTTAGTATTTTGATGTTTAAGTGGCGTCGTTAGGCTGCCCAATTTTTAAGTGGTTCTTCACCCTTCTCATTTTGAAGTTCTACTTTCATGTCAATTCTTTAAAGTTCCTTTTTTATGTTGTATTATGATCTCTATATCTATCATACTGATATTTTATTACCATATGATGAGAGATCCCATTAGATCTCTTCAAATCAGTATTTTGAAGATTAAGTGGCGTCGTTAGGCTGCTGAATTTTTAAGTGGTCCTTGCACCTTTCTACCTTTTCAAAGATCTAATTCCATGTCAAGCCTTGCAAGATCCTTTTTATTATGTTGGGGTATGATCTCTATATCTATATTATTGATCTTTTATGTTCATATTATGAGAGACCCTATTTTATCTCATCAATTCATTTTTGGTTGATGTTTATGTAACGTTGTTAGGCTGCCGAGTTTTAATAAGAGAAATCTTATTTTTGTCTTCCTCTCATGTTCTTCATTTCATATGGTATATTTTCAAATTTCATTACCATGTTCTTAAATCCATTATATTTTGTTCCTCTATTGTTTTATGGGTCATTTATGAAAGTTTGACCCATGTCCCCTCTCTTTTAAATGTTTTCTAAAACCCCGAGACATATCTGTTATGCTCTAGAATTTCTGTCTCAAAATGTCTCTCTCTTTTTCTAAAGTTATTTTATTTTATTAAGAGAATACTCAAATGTATCTATTCTATAGGTGTATTCACATATATACAAATTTTTTCTATTTTAAATTCTGGAATTTACATACATGAGACCCGCTCTCCCTTTCCGTGTGTTTAAAGTGACATAAAGATCATGTCTTTAAAGCAGTTTTTAAAACGTTATGATTATAAAATGAAACCCATTTCTTTTATGCTATATGGGTTGTTTATGAAATGATTGATGATGTTATATGTGTCTCACATGATAATAAAGACATGTCAAGGGTGCATCCAGATAGCGCTCCAATGCATTGGGTAAAGACTTAATCTCTAGAGATGACTTTTTAGACTTATACCTTGATGAATAACCTTGGTTATTTTTAATGACACCTTGGGGATGGACCTTGGTGAAACGAAATGATTGTCAATATTTAATGTTTCAGCCACATCTTCAAGTTATGAAAAGTGTTTTTTTATTATTATGATATATCTCATGATTTATTTCTCATGCCTTAAAGTTCTTTTCATGACCTTATTGAAGTATCTCATGTTCACATGTAAAATGTTTCTCTTGTTTCAATTACTGGACCTTCTGCTCACCCTTTCATTTGATGTATGTCCCCAGGTTATGATATTCAGTATTGAACCTAGGATTTACATGAGGATAATCCTTTCAAGTGTCTAAGAATAATTTATTATGTTTTCATGTTTTAAGTTCCTGGTTTCCAAGACACTAAACCTTAAAGATCCTCGGTTTTGTAAAATGTAATGAAATTTTATGTGATAAAAAGGCGGGATACTATATGTGGTGACCCTACATGATTTTTTAGCATTTAATCATCTACTCTATCGACAATATTCTAAAGTATATATTCTCTTAGTAGGATCATAACATGAGATATATGAGATGACTATTATTACTCCAAGAATATAGAATTATGTCTTTCTATACTACTCGGAAGGGTAATGGTGATGATGATGCTCTTAGTATGAGATATTGTTCATAGTTATTGGTTGAGGTGATAGAGTAGTTAGAAACATTACAGTTTCTCATATTCAATAGGGATAAGGATTAATATATTCATTCAATGGTTGTTACCCCAACTCTTTTGTAATGTTTTTGGGAATCTCAACATTGATATAATGATTGTGAGACCTTACATACTAAAATTTCTACCAATTATTCTCCTAATGGATTTTATGTACGTGGGAGAATATTATCCTTTTGATAGGATTAATGATGGTACCGTTGATGATGTGTTACTAGGTGATGCTGAAGATTCATACATACACTATGGAGGTACATACATGTGGTAAAACTATACATTAGTACCTACAACATTTACTTTGGTGAGCATGATTGACGTGTTATATTTCAATGTTTTCCTTTTGATGCCTCACTTGTCCTCAATTGAAGGATGATAAAAAGGTTTAAAAGGGTTTATCACAACCCCTTGAGCTTCTAGATATTAAGTGGGATGGGATATCCATGGAATTATCCAAGAGGTTAACATATATGTATAAGGTGCATGATGTCATCTAGGTGGTCATGGACATAATCACCATGTCATCCCACTTCCTATCTATTTGAGAGAATAATTTAGTGGAGTGAATGTTATGATTATATATGTATATCATAGTTCAAATACCTTGGGATCCCACAATGTTCATTTAATACTTTGATTATCACATCAAATAATGATTGTAGAGTGGATTATCAGAGTTATATTTGACTCAGGTGCATTCTAGCATGGAATTTAAACCCCTAAAGGATGACCAAACTGAGCTGACTACTCGGGTATTAGAGGACATTATATAAAATTTCATAATGGATATGTTTTGTGGGTAGGAGGATCACCTACCATTTCTGGTGTATTTCCATAACTAATAAATATTGTTTCACCATCAGAATAGAAACAACCAAGGCCCTGTATGGGCGACCTTGCAGGTCACTACAATATTGAACCGATATATGTGAGTCAGTACACATGGGAATAATATTGATGAAATCTATCATAAATAAGGTGGATATCACCTAAGAGTGGATGAGTTCTACATGGGTCCATCAAATATCCTATTTTTATTGATGTTAATGGCCTCTATAGTTCATGTAAGGAGGTTTTGTGTACCATAGGGTACCACCTCGATGTGTATTATAAAGATTTAACAAGGGAAGTAGGTTATATCTAAGATTAATTATCCATTTCTAGATACAATATTTATTTGGATATGTGGCATACCAGATATATCTAATACCAAAATTGGATAGGGAACATGACATATTCAATGTTTCATATGTTAGGAGGTATGTCCAGCATCGTAAAATGTTATCGACTAGGGGAACTAGGAATCTTGAATGGGGAAACCATTCCTGAGTAACTAGTGTAGATCAAGGATCAATAGGATAGGATACAACATGTGTGCATGATTCCCCTAGTTCTTGTCTAGTCATTACTCAATAATAATCATGATAGAACCTGGGAGTGGGACACCCAGATGCGAGCCTCATACACTCTCATGTTATAGGTATATTTTTCATTATTTTTTAGAAAAAAATCCCCATGGTGGGGTGAAATAAACAAAAATGATTCCTCCATTTATTTAAATCAGAATTTTAAATGGAATTTTTTTAGATCTAGGACCTATAATGGAATGATAATCTGAGGCCTAGTGATCCCGAATTTTACTTCTGATATATATTAAATATATTAAATATCACATTCATGCATTTTTCATTAAAATCTGTAATCCCCTAAATGGAGTTCTGGATTGGAAATATAATGGCAGCGTAGTATTACAAATGGGGGTTTTTCCCTATGTATGACATAATCATTGTGGGCATCGAGAGTTTCTGAATGGTCCTCACATGGGAGAATTAACATATTAAATAAATTGATTTATTTATTTTAGTTTTCATAGACAAAACAAGATGTTTTATATACCAACATGTTTATGACTCAACCCTAGGGTTATCCTCATAACCTATGTATTGAAATGAACTATTAGAGAAGAGACATTGGATGATAATTGGAATAAAAAGTTAGATTTAATATTGTGTTGAAATATTTTTAATGGATCATTATAGTGAAAACAACGTAAACACATTTTTCATCAGTAATTCATCCAAAATCATTGATGAATGTCTGATATGTTTTATTTATTTTTATTCCATATCCAATGACAAACATGGTTCAATTCCACGAAGGATAATTGATTCATTAAATCAGTGTTAATTTATTTATGGTTGATTAAAGTCAACATTGATTATATACCCTTTTTTCATCTAGATCTAAGAAAATGGATCAACTCTGAATGAAAAAAGTCTATGGTTCATTCCTGACATGTAGTTTTTATGAATCTCTCCCCCATTTCATCATTTATTCATTGTGGTTGATTTATTTTTTCCACATTTCAATGAAATGCATTTTATTAGATCATTGTGTGATTTTTATTCTTCACAGTGGATTGATACCATCAACATGACTTATTAAGGATGATTAAATTTGATGATTGATGATGGTGGTTAGAAATTCAAGAAGGATCCAGACCAGATTGTACTGAGGGTTCCATTCTAATGATTGATATATGAAGGTTTCTTGATGTGGAAATGGTTTTTAATCAAATGTCTTATTTTAAAGTAGATTGTGGGGTATAATCTATCGAGCATGTGATGGTGAGTCTGAAAAACGTCATATCCGTGATTTCCAGAATGGATTTTATTGTCAAAAATGTAGAGGAAGACATGAATAAAGAACCAGTGTGATCTGGAAATACTTGGTAAAATGATGTTTACTAATAAAATAAATGTCATGTTTGATACCTTACCCACATAGGTGGTTCCTAAAGATTTATGGATACAAAAAGATCACATTCCATTTTATCCATGTAGGTGGATCAAAATATATCTCATTGGATACATAGGCGTTGGTCTAAAATACATCTCAGAAAGAGTTTTAGTACATGAAAATGTATCCATGGACACAACTAAATGTGCACAGGTAGATATGTGTACATGGTAAAGACCATATGGAAAGGTTTGGGTAACTAGAGACCTCTACAAACCATTTATTCATACCTACACCCAGTATATGTTATGTTTTTCATGCCATGTGAGGTGGAACAACAAAGGAAAATTAGGTTCTGGATGGAAATGTCATTTACCTTATTTAAGGTTGTTTGTAACCATTAGTTTCTTTAGTTTGGACCAAAATCAGTTTAGTGTGTTCCCTTGGGTTATACCCACACGGTAACATTAGGTAATTACAACCACATCATTGGATTGTGATCATCTCTAGAGGAAGAGTCTCAAATAGAGATTGTGGTATCCCTCCGACAGACCAAATATTGAGACACTATCATTTATTATTATACCCAAGGTGGGTTTTCTAGAATTAGTGTGACCTCCATGCGTGGGGAGTTGATCATCCATGTATTATTCCATTTATGTATGGTTCATTGTATAGTTGGTATACAATCCCCTACATAGACAGTTGATACAAATTGGGTTTGTGGTGTCACCCTTTTGTCCTGGGTTCAATCCCCTATTTGATTATCAGAGTATTCTAAGACCAGTTAACATTCCATAGAAGGGCCTAACTATCATGAAATCTTTGATACGTGTCTCTAATGAAATCATGTATTTTGTTTGGGGTTCTATAGTAATTACCATTTCCCAGAGAAGAATCATGTGGCTGGAAATTTTTTTGTGACCACCTAGTAGTGCAGTGTTATTCCTAAGTATATATGGCTTATTCTTATGAACTGAATGATAAATTATTGTTATGAGATGATAATTCTAAATGATTCATGTTCAGTGTTTTCAAGGTGTCCTATTGGGATTTTATAAACACTCCCATTGAGGGGCTCTTCTCGCACATGTTATGCCTTATATAGGAAACATTACTTTTAATATTGTTTGATGTGGATGTGGAGCTAGTGAATCATAGCTTTATCTTGACAGACTTCATTGTTTTCTGGGTAGTTTCATTTAATAATATTCCTCTCCCTCTATGAAAAATATACTCTACTTTGTTTTTAGTAGGGATTGTTTTTTCCCTATACTAAATTTCAATACATTGTTGTCATAATCTTATTTTATTATCAAATATTTATGCATACATTTTATTTAGATGTTGTAAATTTCAGCAATGTATGGTGTTGTAGATGTGTGTGTTTGTATGTGTGAATTTGGCTAATTACTCCCATGTGACAGATATGACTACATGATAGTAGTTGCCCGCCCCTGACCTAGTATAGGCGGTCTTGGGGTAGCCATGGTTCTAGACCCATTTGGACTGGGTCATGACTCTATAAATGACAAGTGGATTATTAATTTGAATACTTTTTTTATTTAGATCAAAAAAATTATCATCAAAAAAATAAAAACATATAATCCTGGTAAACAATATGATTGTTAATTCTAACCAATACCTCATTATCAAATCTCTACATCATTTTTTACCCTCATGTATAATAAATATAAATCTATTATTATTACATTATTGAATCATTTTAATTATTATAATATCATATATTTTTCACATATAACATTTCAGAATCCATTTGTAAATAATTCATCACTAAAATAATTTTTTCAAGGTTTTATTAGTTTTTATAATATTATGGTAAGATGGATCTAGTAATTATTAGTTGATCAGGGATACCTCATCTTTATAACATTAATATTGACATAAATATCTTTAGAATTTTTTATTTCCATATTTATGAACATCTATTTAATTTCGGTGATGAACAACAAATTTCACTACAACGTGGAGATGATAATCTATACTTACAAACAATAATTGATTTCAGTTTCAAAAGGATGAAATTAATATAGATAATGATAGTGAAAACAGATACAAAAACATAGTATTATTTTTGAGATACTGATGTAATAATATAAGAATTTTTCTAATGTAATTGATGGAGGTATAAGAAGAACTAAATTAAAAGCGATCGGTTAAAATGATTAGCCATTATTTGAGAGAATTCTGTAGGATTTAATTGTATGGGATCTATGGTGGGTGATATCAAAATACTTATATATACTTTCTTGTCACTTCTCCATTATTTTTCATTCAAATACTGGATAATGCACGTGGTAGATGTATGATTTTGCAGGAAATAGAGCTTCAAAAGATTTTAAGGAAGAATGGAATAAGAGCTAAAAATGGCCAAGTACACGTTGTGTTTGGGAAGTTCATGTTGTGTACTTGATGATCACAACCTGCATCAAGCCATGAAGAATATGGTGTGACAACCCATGATGACTGAACAAATTTCATGTTCATGTCGTGACTCCGCCTACACGTCATGACACCAGTCAAACTGAACGTCGAGAAAGCGACGAGGATTCAATGAGAAAATCCAGTTGGCCATGGGGTACACATTGTTAACCACCTATACCCGACATGAATGTTTTCAAACATAATTAATCTACAGAATTTCTTCATGCCATGTTGGAGATCCTCATCGAAATAACACATATTAAGGGTTCACAACCTGCTGATCAAGTACACATCTTGACCTTTTACACCTATATATGGAGCAGCTCAGAAGCACATTTGAACGTGTTTGGATCATCTCTCGCTCTCTTTTAGACTCCATTCAAAATTCCCTTCTCTTTTCCTTCTTAAAATGCTTTAGTTTTTGTAATTTCATTACATTTTTAATCAAAGAGCTGTGTATTTACTCTTCTTCAATTCCTTTAATTCATGTATCATTTCAAATCCATTTCACTCCATTCAAGTAAGGTTTTATTTAATGTATTCTTTCATGTTAATTTCATATAATTACATGATTAATTCCATTACAATTGTTATCATTATTTCCTTTGTTCCTTTAATTTCTATAAATACCAACATGTGTAGCTAAACTCATTGGGGTAGGGATCAAGATTCGATGTATCTTGATGCTAATTTAAATCTCTAGTTATAATCTTGTAAAACATATATCTATTTGTAATTAGTGTATAAACCAACGGTCAAACCACATTTGTGCGAATGTACCATGACCATTAGAAAGTCAAGAAAATTACCCAGTTCTAATTGAAGAAAATTATGAATATGACCATTATCTTAGAGATAATTATACAATAAAGGTTTAACATAACGTATATAGAACTGTAGCTAGCATCTTGACCATGTAATAGCTAAAGCCTAGTTTGAACTAGAACACTAGAACAAGGTTGTCTAGGGCCTACCACTTTCTTCACAGACTAGGAACATAGAACCTTTACATGATTAAAACAAGGATCACCTTTATCTAGATACACGAACCTGATCCCAAACCCTCTTTAATAACTTGACGTCAAACCCAAAAAAATTAGAAACTCTCTAACATTAATCAAATAGTAAGGAATCCTACAACGGAATTAAGATCCAATTCTTTTAGCCATAGAACAGAATCCTCCTCGTGGGATCAACCCCAGACTTCTACCGTACTATGCCCTCATACTTATGTAAATATTGGGACACATATAAATTTTTTATTTGACTCATGGCTTGAGAAATCAATGAAAACATTGGAATTATAATCAAAATTTTCACCATTGATATAGAGGAAATGTTGTTTTTACAAGATTAGGACTATAGTCTAGGTCTAGGATTACCTTTCCCTCACCCCCTTTCCTTTGTTTCTATATTATCTTTCGTCTTTTTGTTTTCTTTTCATTCACCTAGTACATGTATCAAAGACAATGAATCATTAAAGGACTCATGACACACAATCTATTTTTTCCATTGATTTATAGATTGAAAGGCATCTCTCTTCTATTCTTTTTTCAGCAACGGCCGAGTAATTCCACCATGTGGGACGTAACCTGCCAAAGCCCAAAAATCAAATCATTCAGGGAGAGCACCCAATAATGAATAAGATAAAATGATCATTGACTATGGATTTCCATCAATCCATGGAATGACTCCTATAATTGATCGTCCCTTATCCAAGCCCACACATTTGAGATAAAACATGAACTCATTTATATGATCCATAACATGGGGAAATTTAGCGGTCTTCAGGGCGAAGATCTATGTGATCATATTTCCAACTTCATTGAGGTATGAGATACCTTTCCCAACTGGGGATATTACTATGATGCAATAAGAATTTGCATCTTCCCATTCTCTTTACACGATAAGACCGAGGACTGGCTAAAAATCAAGCTCTGGAGTTAATTACGACTTGGGGAGCACTTTCCAAAATGTTTTTGGACAAGTACTTACCACTCTTCTAGACCTGGAAGCTCCATATAGACATTCAAAATTTCAACCAAAATGATTAAGAGTCTTCTTGGAAAGCATGGGAAGACTTTAAAGAATAAATTAGTACGTTTTCACTTCATGGAGTGGATATGTGGATACAACTCCAAATGTTCTATCAAGGACTTCAGCTAGTATCATGGAATGTTGTCGATGCACCCACTGATAGAGGTCTCATGTTCAAGACTACCGAAACTAGAAGATCCATTCTAAATGAAGTATCTCAAAATTCTAGTCTATGGAAAATTGAGTATAGACCATCACAACATGGAATCCATCTAATTGACCAGACCACATGGATAATAGAGTAAGTGGAAATTTTCACTAAATAATTTGTAGTTTTTCAGATATCAACTACTTAACCCCCTCGTGATCCTGAAATTGAAATACAATCATGTGAGATGTGTGGTGGACCACATCTATATCAATACTGCAAAGCTGGATATAAAGAATCAAAAAAATATTGTAATTACAACAATTAGAATATATCAAAATTGAAATTCAAACAGAAACAATTTTACCAGGAAGGGAAAGTTCAGTAGCAAACTTAGAGAAATCAGGGATATTTTCAATAGAGAGGTAGACATAACCAATTCATAGCTCAAGGACCACTAATATATCCTCTGACGAATAGTGTACCAAGACCACAACATCAACATCAACAGTTACCTCAAAGATAAAAACAATTTCATGCACCACAACCAAGACTTTATCAATAACCTAGGAAAAGTAATTGGGAAAAACACCTAGAATACGTTGTGAAAAAATACTAATAAAAAAATGTTGACCTATGAAGGAGATATGAAAAATCTAAAGAGCTATGCTATGGAACCTAGAAATAATAATGGGTCAAATCTAAAAGACCTTATCAGAGAGATTACCAGGTATACTACTTGGAAACACTAAGGCATACCCACTAGAGGAAGTTGAGGTAGTTTTTATAAGATGTGGAATGATTATAGACTTCTAAATACCCAAAGAAACAATGAAGCAAGAAGAATAGGTGAGAAAAAAACAAGTACCTAATGAAAAATCAGATGAAGTCAATATCACCTTACATCATGGGAATGTACAAAATGAGATTGAACATTGTCAAGAACCACCTTCACCAAGATATGGGAAAGGACGACAAACTGCCAGACCATCCTATATTCAAGTTTAAGGGGAGATAATGACCCCTGATACCTACCTTTAAAATGCCCCGGAGTGTCGACTAGCACGATGGGTATAAAATTACACTTGATATGGAAGGTATTACCCTTTTGTAGAAATATATCGGGAGATAAGACTGTAAATCCCAAACAAAACAAAAACCTGGATGTAAAAGTAAAGGAAAAAAAACCCATTCCCATGTGCATGTTCCAAATTAAGTGATACAATGTAAAAGAAAATTCAAAAGTGAAGTACGAAAAAAAATGAAAACAAAAAAGACCACGGTCCCAACATTTGAGTTATTAAGGTCTGGCATATTCCTCAATGTACTCATGGAAACCAGAAACCATAATTATATAAGTAGGGTGAGTACATATGTATATATAGTAAGAAAAACCAAAATCTATCATGAACATGTGTGGAGTCATTCTAATGCCCTGTGAGAAATAGAGGTAACCAAAAGAACTAGAACGAAAACTATCCACCCAACCTCACCAAGGAACACTCCCTAAATAACACAAGTCACTTAAGGTAATAGTAATAGAACATCGATGTTTGGGCACCCCTCACCACCATCCCACTAGTTCATTAGGACATCTTACATGTCATAACTCCTCCATATGTTCCATTGTTGTCCCACTACCACCCCAACAACAACCTTGTGGGGCACCACAACCACGCATCCCACCCACAGACACTTGGGCCACAATAACCACATGTCCCTACCCACAGACAACTAATCCACCACACAAATCCCTACCCACAAACATCTGGGCCATAAAAACCACTCATACCGGCCCCTAGACACCTAGGACACAACAACTGATTCTCTTCCTGGAGACACCTAGGCCTTATCCCGAAGATGCTTTGGAAACAATCCCACCGGCACACACCTAGTCCAACCACCACAACAAACCCTGCAAGAAGAGTCTTCCACTATAATGAACATTATTTTACCATATCCTGACCAAAGTATCTTGGGATACCTGGGGGAGTGAGTATAAATGGGCTAATAACTATCCACTTGTAAGAATGTTGAAAAAGAACATCCTCCCCTATGAAATGGGGGTGTTTGGTATGATGTGCTAAACATGGGCGTAGTGTGAATAAGAAACAAGAGAATTAAATTTATAAATATAGGTATAGAATCACTCATCCCATCCTAAGGGTTCCAAAACCATCCCATACATAGACGCCCTCATTGCTATTCATTCATGCACAAAATCACAACAACTAGAGACAGACCACAACCCACTCCTGGAAAATAATTTCCCATTGATCCCATTATTATTATCATGGTCATGTGATTCCATTTAAATAATACTTCACTACCAAGAACATAATAGTCATAGCCATAATAGATGAAATGAAAAACATCCAAGAAGAAATTTAAGCATTCACACTAGGTTCTATTTTAAATTTTGATCAACAAATGGGAGCTATGAGATCCCTCGAACTACTGAAACTAAAACAAACCCCCAAAATACATCCCCACATGACCTAGGATCCACAAAAAAACAACTGTACAATAGGTGATCCCATCCCCATCCATGTCATATCACAAACACCAAATAGTACAAGCATACACATCACCAGAACAGAGCAAGGGAGCTCTCAGATATAATCCTACCATTCATCAAGATCCTCCCTTCTGTTTGGTTAATTGGGGTGACCCTGTATGAATTATTGTTCATTTTGAATCCATCAAATAAACCAATTTTACATGATTAGAAAGTTTCCGTTTTACAGCCATTCATTCACAAGATTTACCATTAAAACAGAAGTTCACTTTTGCGCACAGAAGGACCACCGACGACCACTATTTTCAGTGGTAATATGCCAATACAGTTCAGAACATATAAAAAACATAAAATAATGTAGCCTCATAATCAATAACACCCCATAATTAGTTAAATTTCATTTATTATTTTTTTAAGGTTTGGTTTCATCCACCACTGATGAAAAATTTCATTCCAACCCCTCATGATAGACATTAAATAGAGACGAAGGAAAACCCTACTTGGATGATCAATGTTCGATGTTTTCTCCTTGGACCATGAACTAGGGATGCCTGACTTATAGAAGAAGAACTCTAAGGACTCCAAGATTGAGAAGGAAAAGAATCTTCATGGGTGCATGATATTTCACTGGAATAGGGACTATAAACACACCAAAGGAGGGAGAATATACAAGGGAATAAGAAACAAAAGAATCTTTGTGTGATAAAAGGCCAGATCCTGGAATTACGGGATAAAAAATCATGAAATTCTTTAACAGCAGATTGTGGTTTCTACACGCAGTATGGTGGTTACACATTATGGAATTAAATTTTATTTAATAATTTTCCTCAAATAGGTACCAATAATGGCTGTGAGTTAATATATTACTGTTAAATTGGGAACAAACAAAGTAATAGGGGCGAATATGGAAAGTGTGGGGAAGGGTGTGACACTGAGGAAAGAGGCCAAATGTTGTGATAACCCCAAAGGTTTCCCAATTAATAAGGGTTTAAAACAACTTTCACTAAAATTAAATGGCTTTGAGAGGGAAAATAAAAATCTTTTACATGGAATGATACATTACTGGGGAAACTGGAAGGTCTATCAAAAACAAGGAAGGGCTCACTTTTAGGTGAGTCACACTCACCCTAGCACCATCACCCTGGAACTATAACCCTGGAAATGTCGCCCTGGTACTGTTAACCATTGGTTCCACCGATGCCCATCGGTGCCACCAATCCTCCTCAGGGCCACCGATGTTGATCGGTGCCATAGATGCTCATCGGTGCCACTGATGCCCATCGGTGCCATCGACGCTCATCTGTGCCACCGTTCATTCATCCTGAAATTTGGAAAACTCCATAATGAGTCACTAATGTTCCCCAGGACACCCCAAACACTAGAAATTGGCAAAGTAATGGGCTAGGAGGGTTTGGTCCATTACATCATATACCTCTCAAACTATTATTATCCTCTAGAATCAAATCTAAAACAGAAGAAAAGAGAGGGTTTGGAATAAAAACCCTGAAAGATACATCTCATGAGTAAACCTCCCCGACATCTAAGAACACCTCTCCCTCATACTGATGAATTGTAGGAACTCTTCCGCATCCCTCCATTAATGAACCACAATAACATACAGAGGTTATACCATTTGCATATATGGATTAGGGAGTCCCTTCGTTTATGTAATGATAATATACGGTTTGGGTAACACTGAATTTCCCTCATGGGTTTAATTGAATCCATCTTAGTGTGTCTCAATTAGGGATCAGGTCCTCCCCTCCCCAAGTTAGGACTCTCCACACACATTTAGATAACAAGGTATACAACCCATCTCATAGTTAATAAGGTCAATCAATACGTCACAATCATGAACAAAAAAACACAGAAAAAACTCAAAACATATCTAGGTAATGTGCACGCTTTTGTGCCTCCCATTACCAGGTACACTCCTCAAGGACACCGTGCCTCCATAACACACAAAAAAATGAAATGGTTTGTCCATGAAACAGCTTCTCATCATGATCCTAGATCCCCAATGGTTGTTATAGGAATGTCACACCGTCCTAAATATACATCTCTCCCCATTTGAGGATGTGTGAATCATCATGTAGATTCCAATGATGTTGAGACACATGGAAGCTGTTGTGGACCAATAGTTGTAGTAGTGGTAGAGACAGTTGATAAGCAACTTCCCTGACTCACTACATCACCTAGACGGGTCCGACAAACCTGGTTGAAAGCATACTCTCCCTATCAAACCTCAGTTATCTGTGCCTAGGGGAGTCCTTTAAGAACATGTGGTCTCCAAACTCAAACTCCAATGGTTTCCTCATATGATAAGAAAATGGCTTCTTCCAGTCCTGATCCACCTTCATCCTCTCTCATATTAGATAAACCATATTTGTTGTGCTCTGAACCATGTTATGGCCAAGAACACCAGCTTCCCCAACCTCTGTACACTACACGGTTTAATGACATGGTCTTCTGTACAAGGTTTCGAATTCATACATGTCAATAGTAGAGTGATAAAAAATTTTGTAGGAAAAATATAACAGAGGAAAGTGTCATACACACAATCCCCCTAAGTCTAATACAAATTCAAGTAGCATATGATACAATGGTTGGATGGTCCGCTCTGTCTGTCCATATTTTTGGGGGTGGAAAGCAGTGTTGAGGCATAGTTGGGTACCAAATGCATGTTGCAATCCCTTCCAAACTCGTGTGGAAAACCATGTATCCCAATATGAGAATAAGGACCTTGGAACTCTTTGCAACATCATCACCTCATCCACATTCCTCTGTGTTATGGAATCCACCGCACTCGACTCTATGACAGATAGGATGTGAGCTGAGTTCGTCAGTATGTCCACCACTACCTAGATAGACATACAGCCTCCTTGAAACCCGGGTAGCCCAATGAATAAATCCTTTGAGATGTCATCACAATTACAATTGAGGACAGATAAAGTCTATAAAATACCTCCTAGGATGCGGTGTTCAGCCTTCACCTACGGACGCATGAGGCAGCTTTCTACAAAATCTTCTACTGCTCAATTAACTATGGGCCACCAAACCTGACCCCTCAATCCTCCGTACATCTTGTAAACTCCCTTTTGTACTACCATGGGTGTGTTAAGGAACACACCGAGAACATTCTCTCACATTTCCAACCATTTTTTCGAAGCATTTCCCTGGGTAATGTGATCACGCATTACTTCAACTTTTACATCCCCCACACTGAGACTCCTCCACCTACTAAAACAGAGGGGACTACACTTGCATATAAAACATAAATCATCTACAATCCTCCACCCTTGCATCTAGGTTTAGTGTAACCAACTCCTCCATTGTCTTATAGGAACATACTGATTCTACAACCATATTCTTTTTTAACTTC
This sequence comes from Viscum album, assembly GCA_963277665.1. Lineage (NCBI taxonomy): Eukaryota > Viridiplantae > Streptophyta > Magnoliopsida > Santalales > Viscaceae > Viscum > Viscum album. The sequence goes on along the minus strand of OY728134.1, from coordinate 1,389,711,234 downwards.
CTTCTCAAAACATTGGCCACCACATTCCCCTTCTTGAGTTGTAGGAGATATCAAAGTCATAGTCCTAAAGAAACAACATCCAAATCCACTGTCGCATGTTCAGGTCTTACTGGGAGAAGATATACCTCAAGTTTTTCTGATCTGTGAAAACCATTATGTGTTCCCCGATGAGGTAATGTCGCTATAACATCAGTGGGAACCTGACCGTTTCAAGCTCCAGATTGATGGTTCCATAGTTACGCTCATGGGGATGTTACTGTCTAGACCCATAACAGATCACTCCTTGCTACTGTATCTTCACATTACCTAAGCCTAGTATTGAAGAATCAAAAAACACATCAAAATCATCCCCTTACATTGTAAACCTTAGTGTTGGGGAACTGAGCAGTTTCCTATTCAGATAACTGAAGGCTTCCTAGCACTTCTCACTCCATAAAAAAGCCCGGTCTTTCATGGTAAAGGATGTGAATGTTTTTGTAACTCGAGAGAAATTGGCCATGAACCTCCAGTTTTAACCGACAAGACCCAGGAAACTACAAACCTCTGTTATGTTCTTGGGTGGTTCCCAGGAAAATACCACCACAACCTTCAACGGGTCCATGACTATTCCCTACTAGAAAACCATGTGTCCAAGGAAATGCACCGCTCGTGTCTAGAACTTGCACTTGGACAACTTCTCGTAGAGCTGGTACTTCTAGATGACCTCTAAAACCATCCTTAGATGTTTGTTGTTATCCTCCTATGATCATGAGTAAATAAGGATGTCATCAATAAACATTACTACGAATTGGTCCAGATATTCTAAGAAGATATAGTTCATGAGCCCCATTAACAGGGATTGTTCGTTCATAACACCAAAAAACATGACTGTGAACTCAAAGTGCTAATATCTACACATGAGAGTAGTCATTGTGATTTAAAAATTCTTCTCTCTCAACTGGTGATATCCCGAACACAGGATGATCTCGGAGAACCATCATGCCCCCTTCAACTGATCAAAAAGGTCATCCATTCATGGAAGGAGGTTAAAGTTCTTGATCGTCACCTGATTCAGCCGCCGTTAGTCTATACACATCCCGATACAACCGTCTTCCATCATTTTGAATAATACTGGATCAACCCATGGTGACAATCTTGGTTGGATAAAACCCATCTTCATGAAATATTCAACGTGAATATGTAACTCTAGCAACATAGAAGGATCCATCTGATAGGGATCCATCGAAATTGGATGACCACTGGGTTGTGAGTCTATCTGGAATTCAACACCACATTGATGGGGTAGTGTTACCACCTCTCTATGGAAGATGTGAAGGAACTCACTCAAGATCCCTGAGACATCCACCATCTTTGTAAATTCTAATTCTGGTGAATGATTTTCCCTTAAAGAAAGAATGGGTTCCACTATTCGGCTTCCCTCCTAGAAACTTCGCTCACCAACGAATGATACACATTGTCAACCCATATCAAAAAACACAACCCTTATCCGGAAGCATTTGATAATTTAATACATAGAGCACATCCATTCAATACCTAAAATGACATTGTACGGGTGAATCTGTAGAAAATGAAGGTCCCCACTAGAATGATGTGTCCCCAAAATTACTCTACATCCCCAGCAAACATAAGACAATTAAGTCTGACCTCCGACTGGACTAATCTATACCAAGGGCATGCAAATTATCTTTGTTTCTAGACATTGGGAATGGGATAGACTATGTGCAACAAAGTAGTGTGAAGCTCTTGAATAAAAAAAGGAATATGAAAGAGTATTAAGCAAGATGATGGTACCTTGAATGACCCTGCCACAACTGGAACTACTACCTCTATGGCATGAAACTACCCAATCTCAGATCCTATACCCCTCGATTGTTGGCTCCTCCCCAACCATACCCTAGCAGAGGCCCCTGAGGTTGGCCTCCTCTTGAAAAGTCTTCCCTTAGAGGAGCGTGATCTTTCTGTCCCTATTGCTGATGCTAAAAGTGTATATCTAGAAACTGCAACTTAAGAGGTGGGAGTTGAGCCTTCGCACCCCCACTATAATATACTCGGTCTAGGCACTAATTCTGATGATTCTAAAATCTTCCATATAGAAATAATCATGGCCTTTGGTCCATAGGGAAAGTGCGAGGATTGGGAGATCGAAACTAGAACTACTGGGGCCTGCTCCCTATCAGCTGAAACCTAGAAGGCCCTTATTCTAGAGGATGGATTCTGATGGCTTTCTCCTTCAATGATCCCAACCGGTTCCCCTCTCATGGAACACTGCCCCAGCATGTGAATCCCCTCAACCAATTTACCCTTTTCCTGAACATCTATGTATGTTAGTAGATTGAAAATAGTAACATCATACTGAAAAGATGTTCGGAGTGCCTCCTCTAAATGTCTCTCCTGAGAATCCTCATTCGAAAAGAGGTCCGTAGAAACATGAAGGAGATCCTTGAACTCGATCCCCAACTCTCTTAAAAACATTCTCCCTTACTAATGAGAGATTAGCTCCTACCTCTTCTCATCCATTATTGTGGAAGAGAGGAATTATACCAGGAACTCGCTCTCGAAGTCAGCCTCTGAAAGCTCAGCCTCCCTATTCTCCCCGAGATAGAGCCTCCACCACTGATGTGATGCTCCCCGCATCTAGATTATAGAAATAGTAATCGAGTACTCTATCAGGGCCCAGATCAAGCTATATGATATAACCATGTACTCGATCGAGCTCTCTACCTCCATGTCTGAGACACATCCCGCGTACTTCTTGAGGGTATGCCGCCGAGAGGCACGAAGCATATTCTGCATCTAGTCATCATCCTCTTCTCGATCAAACCTTTTTTCATCAACCAGATCATCCTTTAGGGCCTTGATTTCCTTCACTACTCGTTGTCATAGTCTGGGTGCCATAGTTTCAAGGTAAACATAGAAAAACCTAAGCACGAGTATTGTAAAAGATCCATTTTTAAATTTTTCTTAAACTTGTAACTCATTTTAAACTCCCAAAACACCAAGAACTGACAAGAAGACAGGTAATTATGATTCATGTACATTTCCTATGGTCTATACCTTATAATCAGTGTAGCCTCACCTGACCGTTCGGTAAGTCCAGCGTCCTTGTATCAGATCACATGGGGGGCTTAAAATCCCATATCCTAGCAAGTCTTCCCAGTTCTATTTCATACTACATGATTGCCTAACAATGTTTCCCTACTATATCATGTAATATTAACTATGTCTAACACTAACCTCCATCCTATCTCTCTAGCATAAGACCTTTGACTCCATTCTCTCACAACCCACCTTCACCAACATGAGGGATGGGACAACAAACATATAGACCCTTCCTTATTCAAGTTGAAGGGGATATAATGACCCCTAGCCTCTCCTTCAATGTGCCCCAAAGTGGAAACTAAACCAAGAGTATAAAATCACATGTGATATGGAAAGAATTACCCTTTATAGAAAAAAATCATGAGATAAGATGTTAAATCCCAAAAAACTCCAAAAACTAAATTTAAAAGTAAATCCAAAAAAACAATCCCAAATGCATGTTACAGATAAAGTGAAAGAAGGTACAAGAAAATTACCAAGGGGAGTACCAAAAGAAAGGAATCAGAAGAATGATAACGGTCCTGACGTCTGGGCTAGTAAGGTCAGCCATGGTCCTCAAAATCATCCTGGGAACCTTAAATTAGTTTGATATTCATAGGGTGAGTACAGAGGTATACTTAGTAGGAAATACCAAAAGCTCATGTTCACAAGTGGGGCGGAATTCTAATGCCCTGTGGGAAATAGAGATAACCAAAGAACCTGGAAAAGAAAACTATCCACCCAACCTCACCAAGGAACTCTCCCAAAATAACTCATTTCAGGTAACGTAAAGGTAATAGAACATCGAGGTTTGGGTACCACAAACAACATTCCCACATGTTATTTAGGAAATCTTACATTTAAGACCTTACCCATAAATTTCACTACAGTCCCACTACTTCCCCAACAACAACCCTGTGGGCCACCACAACCATGCATCTCGCCCGTATACACCTGGGCCACAAAAACCACACATCCCTACCCGTTGAAACATGGGCCACCACACACATCCCCCTATACAGACACCTGGGCCACAACAACCACACATCCCCGCCCATAGACACCTGGGCCACAACAACTACTACCACGCCAAAAGACACCTAGGCCTCGTCCCAATGATGCTTGGGAAACAATATCTCCCGCACACAACTGGGCCAACAACCCCAACACACCCTACCCTAAGATTCGTGGGCTATAAGGAACCTTAGGCCATCACATCATTCCATAACAGTCTTGGGGTACCTAATAGAGGGTGATGAAAGGAGCTAATAACCATCCACTCATAAGAATGTTGGAAAAAACACCCTCCTCCGTGAAATGGGGTTGTTCGGTACGATGTTCTCAACATTGGTGGGGTGATAATAAGATACACAAGAATTAAATTTATAAATATAGGTAGAAAAGAACCCATCCCAACCTATGGGTTCCCAAACCAAACCATACAGAAACACCATCGTTAATATTCAGTCATGCACAAAAACACAACATCCACAACCAGAGCACAACCAAATCTTAGAAAACAATTTCCCATGGAACCCATTCTTGTTTTCATGTTCAAGTGATTCCATTTAAATAATCGTTCACTACCATGGAACTAACAGGCATAGCCACAAACCAAGAAAATAAAAATACCCATGCATCATTTTAAGCATTCAAACCCAGTTATCTTATAAATTTAGAATAACAAAAGGGATTCATGAGATCCCTCAAAGTACTAGAACCAAACCAAACCCCCACATACATCCCCACACAGCCTCGGATCTACAAACCAACAACTTCACAACATGGGATACCATTCCCATCCACGTCAACTCACCAACACAAAACAATATAACTATACACAACACAAGAATAGAGTATGGGAGTTTTCAAATTTAATCATACCATTAGTTAAGTTCCTTACTTCCGTTAGGTTAACTAGGGTTAATTCACAAGGAATATTGTTCCTGGGGAATCCATTTAATAAACCGATATTACGTGATTATCCATTTTCCATGTTACATCCATTCAATCAGAAGATTTTCTAGAAAAACAGAGGTTCACTAGTGCGCATGTAAGGACCACCAATGACCACTATTTTTAGTGGGCATAATTCCATACAATTCACAACATATAAATGAACATAAAATAATGCAGCATCATCATTAAACACACGCCTTTATTCATTACAAGTCATTTATTTTCCTTATTAAGGATTGGTTCCATCTACCCCAAAATAAACATTATCATACCCACACTGGATGATAAAATGTAAAGTTATATGAAGTAATACCCCACATGGATGATCAACGATGATGTTTTCTTATCACACTATGAACTGGGGATACGTGACTTGAAAAAGAAGAAAAATAAGGACTCTAAGAGTGAGAAAGAGTGGCTTCAGCATGGGCGCATAATTTCTCTCTAGTAGACGGACTCCAAACACGCCAAATGAGGGAAAGAGACTAGAGATGAAGAAAAAAATAAACTCTATGCGATAAATGGCGAGATTATGGAGTTATGGGATATGAAATATTGATCCACATTAAAGGAAGATCGTGGGTTCTCAATGCGATTGGGAAGTTACACATGATGGAATTAATTGTTATTTATTAATTTTACTCATAGAGGTTTTTGAAACAGTTTTGAGTTAATGGATTTCCATTAAACGGGGAAAAGACCATATAAAAAGATTGATGCTGAAAATTATGGGGAAGTGTGTGACCACGAGAAAATTGGCCACATTTTTTTATAACCCCAAGTGTCACCCAATTGATGGGGTTTAAAACATCTTTCACTATCTCTAAATGGATTTCAAATGGGTAATAAAATACATTTACATAGAAATCTTCGGCACTGGGGAAAAACTGGATGGCTCTAGAAAAACAGGGAAGGACTCACCGTTAGGTGAGTCACCATCTCCATGGCACTATTCCCCTTGCATCGTTAACCCTCGGTGCCAGCGACACACATCAGTGCCACCGACACTCCTCAGTTCCACAAATACTGATCGGTGACTCTAACACTGATCAGTGCCAGCATTTGTTCATCCATAAATTTAAAAAACCCCTTAATGAGTCACCAATGGTCTTTAGGACACCCGAAACATTATAAATTGGAAATTTAAAGGACATGGAGGGTCCAAGAAATTAAAAACATATACCTAAGTAATATAATGTACCTTTTTCCCCCACCTCCATATCAGCCACATCATCGCTATCTAGATAGAGAAAGCCAACATAGGTAGGAGAAGCAATACAAGAAGTTCTTGGATATGTTCAAGAAATTACATATCAACATCTCTTTTTTTGAATTTATTTCCTAGATTTTGATTTATTAAAAATTTATGAAATACCTTCTATCAAATAAAATAATATTATAAGATATATAATTCATCTATTTAAATGAAGAATTCTCTTATATTTTATTGTAGAAAATTCCAACGAAGATGTGAGACCCTGGAAGCCTCTCAATATATTGTGAGATATGAACATGAAAATTTGGAAGATGAGTCTATGATTATATAGTAAGAGTTAACCTCATGAAAATGACTTCTTCTCAAATTCATGGACTCAAAGAGCTCAAACAAACAAGGGTGGATTTACAATTAGATGTTCGCTCAGTTAACTACCCACGAGGGATTCTGGAAAATGTACTAGTAAAGGTCGAAAAAATTAATTTTGCCTGCTGATTTTATGGTGTTAGACATGGAAGAATATTTATATGTTCATATTATACTTTGAATTCCATTCCTAGAAAAAGGGAATGCATTGATTGATGTGAACCAATGAAGTATCCTCTTCCGAGTAGGAGAATAACAAGTTTTGTTTAACCAGACTCAAGATGTGAAACCCTTAGATGACAACAAGGACTGTAATTTCATATATCTTACCCAGAATGAGGAAGATTAGATCACTAAGAAGATGTACTGTGATGACTCTGCTACAAGAAAAGGAGTTTGTGAAATTAAAAAAACAACATTATTGAACCTCCCACCAAAGGGGTGGTGCCTTCATTTATTCCATCCACCATTCAGTGCAGTACTTTAATGTACTCATTTCTTGGGGGATCCCCTTCCTTTCTCATTACTATCCACTCTAAGTTATACGTGGATAGATCACCATAAATAATACATGATCTTGGATTGAAGATGATTCATGAACCATTCCATGATAACTATTTCAACTAATGTGCCTTAATTGAGTAATGATCTCGACTATAAATGAAGCGTTGACTGGGAGGCAACCCAGGTTAGGAGTTAGTTATGTTAAAACATAAAAAGTATTCTTTAGAGGTATCTTTTTTTTGAATAATGAGGTAGGGAAATAAAGAAGAAAAAACACTAGGAAATCATCGAAGTCCACATCATGAACCCAAAGTTCACGATGTGACCATTTGATACTACAAAAATCAGTTTTTATCAATGTTCACAATGTGACCATAAGGTACACGTCATGAACCAGCTCTGGTTAGTTTTTTAAAATTATCAAAGGGTCACAACCCATGACCCTTCCCCTCCTCTACTCGCAACCTTTCACACCCCACCCATTTTAATCATGCACATGACCCTTCCACTCCTCCCCCCACGACGTGATCCTCACTCAAATTCTCACATCGACCTCAACCACCCTCCAACCCTTATTCCAGTCCTCAACCCTCCCCTTCCTATCCGTGGAACACATTTAAAGGACATTGACATAAGTGTCTCCATCATCACCAATTTCTTCCTCTTCTTCTGCGAGCCTGCATCCTCCTGTTAAGCACCTGTGTGCACCATCTTCCTCACAAGACATGAGTTATTCCCCATCTAAAAATGATAATCATCATTTACAACTGGTACTCTTCTTTGAATACCCACAAAACCGGGTTAATCTCATTCAACTCTAGGCCAAACCCATGATGACCAACCAGACTCTAGATATGGTAGTTCTTGCAAAAATTGAACATCACACATGCTATCCTCAGCTTATTGCAGACACTTCACATCGATGACATTGTTGACGTTAGGGAGGAGTTGTTCATAGAGTTGTTTTTGGAGTTCCTCACCACCTTTGACATTTTGGTGGATGCTATACACTTTGGGATAGGTGGAAACACACACCATCACACCATGTCCTAATTTGGTGTTGGACTCTGTATCTACACCAAGGAGTTTCTGATCTCTGACATTTATCCTTCCTTGTAGATGAGGATTTCTCTAGAGAAAATTCCTAGCCTTGGGAATCCTATTTCTCGAGACACTTGATATTATCCGGACCACAAGATGGAAAATTACACCAAGCTAAGGACACCAGCCCCATGTATACTGCATAGAGCCATGGCACATGGGTTGTTCACATGAGGCGATACCCATGGCAGTGTCATGCAGCATGACGTTCTTATCCTTGCTGCTTCCATGGGTGGTCCTCCCATAAACATGGATACACTATTCACCTCTTATTAAAGTGTACTGGCATAGTGGATGTTGGGAATGCTTATGGGTGGATAATTCATCACCATGTTGGGTGGATAGCTCCATGTTTTTGACACTTTGCAACCTATCAACTCAGCAGAACCATTCTAGCTGATTGATCTTATTCTCCTGCACAATATGAGGATACTGATGAAGGAGGATGACAACTATTTCTGGCCACCAAGAGTCTAGGAGGTAGTACCTCATCCCGGTCCACTACAGGCGTCTAGTCTACAGGAGCGGCCACCAACAGTAGTAGCACACCCTTCTACCCATCCATGGGAAGCCTCGACCACCAACCCATCAACCCAGCATGCAGCTACCCATCCCACTCCTTCTAACCATTGGGTACTACTCTAGTGCGTCCTGGGAAATCAATGTCATATCACTGCCCACCTCTACCCTCCCTTCATTGATCCTTCCTCACATATCCATCCACCACCTTGTAGCACTGACCATTCCTCATCCACTATTCCCCCTCACCTTCTCTACCATCAGACCAACCTCCCGACGTCATAAACCCTACTATTCTGGAAGATTTTTTCATGTAAAAGGCCTAGAAGGGCAAGGGACTAGCCACAGAGCCCACTCCCAACATTCCTTTCATTGATCTAGCTACCAGACACATGGACACTATACGGATCAGGGATTCCCCACATCCAATCCCATCTATGATTCCAACATCCACCACACCACCATCTACCCCAGTCCCACTTACCATTGTTTCTGTTACTGATGGTGATTTACCCGTATATTACGTTCCTTTTTCTGAAGCTGGTTTAACCATGGATGATATTTTTTTTCCAGAGCACGGATTTTTATTTTCATACTTTTTGGGATTTGGGATAGTTTCTGTAGGGGCGGGATGCTTTCATTCTCATTATTTGTTAATTCATTAGGATATTTATATCGTTTTTTTGGATTTTTCCTATTGTGTATCTATGTTTAATTTTTCATCCTTTTTATTTTTCCATATAAATATCTATATCTTTTATGTCGTCTAATTTTATCGATGAACCCATTTATCTATTAGTTCCTCTACAATGAGTTACCCAATGTCTCTTTGAGCTCACTACTCAACTTTAGGTTTTATCATTTCATATTCAGTAGCAGCAACAACCACCTCCACCAATGATTCCATTTCCAACACATTTAATATTTGGTCAACCTGCATTTGAATATGTGAATCTTGTTAATAAACCATGTGAACTCGAGGACACGGTGACCAGTAGCTGAAAGAACAAGAGAAGACTCTGAGCCGGTGGCCAAACTCTTTGAATTTTTTGTCCACCCATCGGGCTGCTGACTTTATTGATAGCTCTTTATGGGAGGCACACCGATAGTTTTTTCTAGTTTTTCTTTCCTAATGAAATTTACAGTGTCTCTTTATAGTACATTGTACAAACACTCATTCAATAAATAAAATGGTTACCATTATTCCTTTTTTACACATGCTTTCTTCTCATAAATTCAACTATTTAAACCTGTGGATTAATGTTTGTTCTATAGAGAATGATTTTTATACTAACATATTTTTCATGTGTATAAAACATCCATAATTAGACACCTCAGATGCCCCAATGGTATAGTACATCATCATAGGGAGCCATTTATTCCGTCTTTTTAAATTTTTTCATCATTTCCTTGTCAATTAAATTATCAAAAATTACTACCACACCAATCCCATCCATTATTTTATATACAGATGGGACATGATTTCCTTTTATGTGTGTGGGGGGGGGGGTATTTTGAATATTTTCACAAAGATAAAATTGAATTTTTGTTTATTCTCACTAATATATGAGACATTTTTCAAATTGATAAGAATACTAAAAATGTGAAAAACATTATCACCTTGTAAATTAAATATAAAGTTACAAAGAAAAAAGTTATGTACCACGTTTCACCCCTAATTAGAATTTCAGTATGATTGATGAGCTTAAATGTTTAGTTCAGATTCAAAATAATTTAAATCATGATTAATTGACTCACAACATAGGATTATTGCACTTTTTAATTTCCAATTTTTAATTTTATTCTCAGTACCTGAGAAGATTCTAATCCCTCAATCTCATTTTCTTTTTAGAGCATATTTTTTGAGAGGTATTTGGGAAATGGAAAACTACTATAACTTGAACTAAGATTTTATCAAAATGATAACTGAACAAGTATAATTTTATAATGATTGAGGCATCCTTTGATAGAAATTTAATTAAGACCCACCTGATATCTATCATTAATTTCTCCTATAGTTTCCACAATTGACCGATTAGAATAAAATCTGTTTCATACCTAATTCCCTTCCTACCTTGCACTTTGTACAAAGTTTGAAGATTATTTTTTGAACAAGTGTAGTGGACTAATTCTAATAGCATGGGATTATTTCACTTCCATAGATTTATGGTGCACTCACCTAGATTCTAGGTTGTGGTCCATATTTCTTTTTTGTTATATCTCATTCTTATTATATTCTATTGGAAATTTGAAAAAAACAAATTGGTGTGGGTTGTGTAATTGGAGGGTCAAAAATCACCATTTACCGTATCGATGAATCCCTCGATGGATAAAATGTTGTTATGTAAAGGTTATTATATCTTTCCTAGGCATAATTTTTAAAAAATAAAAATTGAAAAGAAAACGGAAATGAAGATAATCATTTTTTTATCTATGTACAAGAGGTATATAGGGATCCAACCTGAGCTGATAGAGTATAGACATGACACACCAGATATAGGTATTTTTTAACACTAATCATGATGCATATGCATTGTATATTAGATCTTACCCTCATTTTGAGTCTGATTTTTACATTTTACCTACCTACCTACATCCTCAGATTCATATGATCCTTGTTGGTAAAAGACTTCATGATGATTTTTATACTAGTCTTTACACATAGGACATGATGGAATGAGTGAAAGCCTATGGTTAGGAACCTGCTCTTAGGATACGAGCATACATTACTTACATTTTAGCCTGATTTATGAGAGAATATAATAGTGAGGGAAATTGAAACTGGTCATTGAGATTAAGGAATAGTTAAATGATTCTGATTAAAATAATAGAATTGGATTCGAAAATATGAAATATGAGACATGAATAATATATTAGGAAGGATTTAAATAGGAAATTAACTTCTTTTTTAATTACACCTAATTTAGTTTCACGGACATAATGCACATTTAATGGTTTGAAAATTGCTTATGCTTTTTGAAATCCTTGGTGAGATATTATTCTTGAGGACAAGAAATGATTAAAGTATAGGGGGATTTGATAAGCCTAAATGATATATATATATATTTTACTACCACTTTTCCATTTTTTTCATTCAAATAGTAGATAATTCACGTGGTAGTTTTCCAATTTTGTAGGAAATAGAGCTTCACAAGATTCCAAGGAAGAAAGGATGAAAAGCTACAAAAATGGCCATGTAAACATCATGATGACCATGTTCACATCGTTTTCTTGATGATCAAAACCTGCATGAATCTATGAAGCTTATGTCGTGACCAACCATTATGACAGAAGAAATTTCTAGTTCACTTCGAGACTCCCTCATACACATCATGACACCAGTCAATCTGAATGCTAAGAAAGCAGTGAAGATTCAATGAGAAAAGCCAACTAGAAATGGGGTATATGTCTTTCACCACCTCTACGTGATGTGACCATGGTCAAACATCATTAAACCCAAGACGATCTACATGCCACGCTTTAGATCCTTTTAGAAATAAAGAAGATTAAAGTTTCACGATGTAACGATAATGTACATGTCGTTACCATTTTCACCTATATAAGAAGAATATTAGTAGCACATTTGAACAATCTTGGATCACCACCCTCTCCTTCTTAGACTCCCTTCATAATTCCCTTTCTTTTCCTTCTTAAAATTCTATACTTTTATGATTTCTTTATACTTTCAATCAAAGTTCAATGGATTCAATTTTCTACAATGCCTTCAATTCCCCTGTCATTCCAATTCCATTTCATTCCATTCAAGTATGTTTTTATTTAAAGTATTCATGCATGTTCATTTCATATCATTACATGTAAAATTCCATTTACATTATTATCAGGATTTCATTTATCCTTTTTATTGCTTTAATTACCCAAATGAGTAGATAAATGCATCGGTGTTGGGATCAAGATTCGATGTATCAAGGCCTTTAATTAAATCTCTAGTTCTAATCTTGTCAAAACTAAATGGATTAGTAATTAGGATATAAACCAATGGTCATACCCAATTTGTTTGATTGTACTGTTACTATAAGGCCCCAGCCTTAAACCTTACTTAATCATGAGTTATTACACGATTACACATTGAGGATCTTTTCAGGTTTAGAGTTTTAGAGAATTAGATCATGAAACTTGCATTACATTCCACATTTAGACAAATTGGTTACATAAAAGATAGTATTCATTCTTCTCATCAATGGAAACATACTTAAAAAATAAAACATGGATTCTTTCTTGACACATCCTTGACACTATCATCACATCATGTACCTTTCCCTTGACCTGTGCAAAACATTTCAAAAACTTGGGATGAGCATAAAAAGCTCAGTAAAGGGTTATAAAAATATGGAAAGGAAACATGAGTACATATATACATAAGTATGAGATCATACTTTACCCATAAAACATAAGCACTTTAAAATACCTCATCAAATAATGAATAAATCATAGAAATCATAAGACATAATGGTAACTTGTAGCATTCATAACTTTCTTATGTAGGGATTAACCCTTTTGGTTACATTTGGAATACACATCACAGTATATTCCCTAAATCTCTTCGGAGAAACCTTAACACTTCACTCCTTCGCGTTACCCAATGCATTGGAGAGCTATATCGGGCTCACCCACCATTAGTTTATCACGGAACCACCCGTTTTCATAACAGTGCCCAAGAACCATAACATAAATGTATCACATAAAACATGAATAAAGGAAACATAACATTTCCACATTTCAATCACAATATAACATTTTAGTATTTCGAAACAATGAATCCATTCAAAAAGAAACCATTTCCAAAACCATTTAAAACATTTAATAAAGAGAATTTTTGAATCAAAGTGTCCCATACCACCTTGAAGCTTTTAAAATTTTAAAACATTAATATCCATATAAATAAATCCTTAAAACCATTTTGAAAACATGTATATTAATAAGAACAAGTCATTAAAACATTTAAAGCGATATTTTGGTCAAAGGGATTTTACCAAAATTAGAGACACTTGAATACAATAATTGAGGAATAACATTTAATCAGAACTTTATAATATCATGAGAATAAATGGATTCATGATATAATATTCCAATGGACAGTATATACACCATATAATATTGAATTGGTGCATAACAACAATGACGTCTCAATAGGGATGTAAAATGTGATGAAATCCCTTATAAAGAAGGTATCCTTAAATTAAGGATAAATCAATCTCAAAATTATGTGTGAAAAATATAAATACACCCAATATAATTGTATATTAAGTGTAAAACAATAAAAGGCCATTCACACATATTAAAAGGATGACATATTCAATAACTATATGTTGAACCCAAAGAAATCGAAATTGGGTTAAAACGTTCCCTTGGTAAAATTCGACAGCCTAACGGCGTCACTTCAAAAATTAAGAAAATGAGTTGATAAGAGATAAAAAGGGAATCTCATTACTTGGAAATAAAATTTACATCAATCAGGATATAGAAGAACATATCCCAACATAATAGTATGTGAATTAAAATACATAACAAACTATGTCTTTCAAAAAGAGGAGGGTGAAAGGTTCCCTTACCGACATGGGTATCTTTCAAAACATACACCTCGTGAAAGAAGGACAATAAAAAATTGATGTAAATAATAATAAAGAAATTATATTACACAATTATTAAAATAATGGGCAGTACATACACAACTCAAAGGAAATTGGGGCAAATTTAGTATAAATCTCACGGGAATAAAAGTGAGATGAAAAATAACTTACGAAAACTCGGCAGCCTAACGGCGCCACTTGAAACCTCCAAAAATGGATTGATGAGATCAAATAGGGTATCTCATAACATTACAATAAAATTTAAATCATTAGGAATATAAAACAACATCCCCCATCATAAAAAAATAAGAGCTTAAAGGAAGTGACATAAATGAGAGTACTTAAAAAGAAAGAGAGAGGTTAGATCTCTTACGAAACTTCGGCAGACTAACGGCGCCACTCAAAACTTCCAAAATGGATTGATGAGAGAGAATATGGTCTCTCATAACATTCACATAATAAGTATAGTAGGAGTAATATAAATGAACATCCCAATCATAAGAAAGATGAGTTTAAAAGGAATGACATGAAAGAGTGTGCTTAAAAAGAAAGAGAGTTGTAGGATCCCTTACCTCGGGTCCGACTTGACTCGATCGTTTTTTAATGTCCTGAATAATAAACATGAGTTAATTTCTACTTGCTTAAGAACCTTTTTCAAGTTCATTATTCCTTTTATATCACTTATTACCATGTTATGATCACTATGTAATTATTTAAGTTAATAACGGTCATTTTAACGATCATTGGTACTTGAGTAAAAAATAAACCCTTTATAATTACAAGTTGTTCGTGTATCCATTATATCCAGAATGGTATTCATGATGTAGATATCATATATGTCATATATATCCAGTACATTCATGCGTTTATAATATTACATAATCATTTATAGGTAAGAAATGAAATGCACCGTTCATGGAGATGGTAAGCCGTACGTACGCATGAACGCTACTTTCATTACTATTTCGTATTTTATAGAATGGAATCATAATGATATAAAGGTATATTATAATTCCAGTATAATATCATATATAATATCATAGGTCCATCTTTTATACGTCCCACATCTGGTATTTAACGAATCAAATCACTTTGAGGGGGCGGTTGTCCGCACTTCCTAAAATGAAGATATCGTGTTTACCCATAATGGAAACAATAGTGGTATGCCATAAATGAAAAATACAGAAGCTTAAGGAAAGAATAAAAATATTATATATCATATATACAAATAGTGACATCATAATGGCCACCTTTGAAGGTGTTAAATGAGTATTGAACAATCATCATTTCGGGAGGCAGAATTTCACCATCCACGGAAACCGTATGTTATTTAACCATTTGATGTAGTTTTGTGAGAGTGTAGCTAGAATAAATCTTATAACAACATCCTAGTATATTTAAGATACTGGTTTTGTTACAAAAGAAGTAAATAAAAAGAGTTTAGGTGGTTGGAGAAACAAAATAAAACAAATGAACATGAGAGAATGAATTACCTTTAAAAGTGTAACTCCTTTTGATTTGAGCATAAAGGCATCCTTTGAAAGGATTATGCCCAAAGGGAATCCTCTAGGATGAGGATAGGGATGTGGAGAGAGAAAATGTGAAGGGTTTGGCCGAGACAAAGGCTTGAGGATTGTGGGTAATGAGGTAGAGGTGGGGGCCTTTTATAAGAGGAGAGGAGGGGCACTCTTGTAAAGTAAAGAAATATTACTTTATTTGAAAATGGTATTCGAATTTAAGAGGTCCCACATTGATGTATTTAGAGGCTAAGTTGATAAGGGTTCGAAATACACTCATCCAATAGGTTTTGGACATGTGTAGATATTAGATATTACATTATCTTTCCATTTTTTGTAAATTGTTAAATAATGAGGTCATCGCTGCATCATCATGATGTCAATAATAATTTAATTTATTTAACGTTTAAAAATTATAAAAAAAATAAAATGATGTAGGAAATATTTTTAGCTTTCCAATGACTATTTATAATCAAAAATATGATCTTTATAACCCCATGTAAAAATTGTTTTTCTAAAACATATGATGTTTGTGTCATTTTTACTTTAACTTTAAATAAAAAGATATTAATGTCATTTTCCAACTAAAGTGGCTTCATGGGGTCCCCAAGTTGACACATGGGTTCTCTTGGACGGCCATTACACATCCAATGAGGTTAGGACATGTTTCAAGTTCATTTCATATTATTAAAACATTATTTTTACCTTAAACTACACTAATTACCTCTAATCGCGATTAAAAACTTAATAAGTTACTATTCACCAAAAAATTATTTTTATCCCATGGAACCACATTTTACTTCTTAATGACAACTATGTATGTCGGATTTTTGAAATTCAAAACACAAAGATGGCAAAATTTCATTTAAACAGAAAAATCAGTTTTTATAAGTACCACTTAGTGGTTTCACTATTCATCAAAAATTGATGTTTTTCAGAAGAATCCCAAAAATTCACCATAAGCTATATTTGATATTCCTAATTCCAAAATGAAGTCTATTTTATAAAATTCAAAACATATATGTCAGATTAATTATTTTAATAATTAATTCTCGTTGTCAAAGAAAATAGCGTGTTTTTATAAAACAATAGGTATCAAAAGATTGACACTAGTTTAAGTCTGATTTCAAAGTGAAATTAATTCCAACGACCACTATTGGATTTAATTGTAAAAATATATTCTAATTTCATTTTAAAACCAATTCAAAAGATAATCTAATCATATAAATAAATTAGATTAAAAAGATCTTTTGAATTAAAATACAACATTTTACACTATTCATTGAAAAAATGAACTTTATCGGAAAGATACCATAAATTTACACAAAGTAAATTTTGATGTCCCAATTATAAAGAAGAGTTTTATTTGGTCGAAAATAATGTATAAGAGTGATCAAAACTATATTTAATGACAGTTTTCCATCAAAAGGTGATAAGTGAACCTTTAGGGAAAATTAGGGTATAAAAGCCTAAAATTGAATTCTTTCCGTATTTTAAGCCTTTTTCCTTTATTGGGTAAATGTAAAAACATTTAAAAACATATATAATCATATTTTAGTTATTTCTATCCATTCCCACCAATACAACAGATACATGTTATCTGCCATTTAAAATAATATTATTTTATTATTAGAGTGAAACCTAAGATTTCAATAAAACTATTTGTTGCGTGTTGGGTACGCCATCAAGCATAGCTTCCCCTTTAAAGTCTTATTAATATTTTATTCACAAATATGGATAAATATGAAAATGTCATTTTCTTTATTTACCTGGGGTGTTACATCCTTCCCCCCTTTTGGGAATTGCGTCCTCGCAATTTTAAAATTGGGCTTGGAAACATCCTTGAAAGTCCCACATCGGAAGAAGAGTCGGTAAAACAATCACTTTAAAATAAATAAAGATAAGTACAATGGTCACCCGAGTTAACCCATAATAGGATTCCGTGTAGGAAAACATGGACATGGAAGAAAAATCAAAGGGTCATGTTCTGATGGAGAGTGACAGAAAACATGTTTAGGAGAAAGTTAACCATGAGAAAATCACAAACTTGTGATGGGTTAAACAGTATTCGATTCCCTAGTAGGAAAGGTTCATAGTCAACATTTTTGTTTTAAGATACTTTTTATTGGGGAATTTATTCATAAGTAAACATAATCACTTATCATGTTGACTTTCAACTTTTATTAGATTCCTTACACAAACTCATATTTTCTCTAAAAGGAGAGTATTTAGGAAGACTTGCTCACATTAAGAGTACTATAATCAATTTTTATAGAATCACCTAATCCAAAAAAGAGAACTATATACTTCCCATGTCTTTAGACTTTAACTAAAACCAAAACCAAAAAGGCTAATACAAGATCAGATAATCCAGAAATGGATAACCCTTTATAAAAATAAAATCTATTCTTAATCTCCAAAATTTGTCCAACAAAACCCAAAGTTCAACGAGGAACATTTTTCCATAAAATTCTTCAATGTAAACCAAACTAAGATTGAAACCCAAATATTTGAAAGATTTAGTCACATAGTCTACCAAGTTAAATCGTAACATTTATCTCTAAACAACATCAGTTGCTCCTAAAGTCTCGTATTGAAAAGTAATTAACCTAATCACATATCCTCCATGATAGGTTAATAATTTTCATAAATAACCCAAAATCAACTTATTCTTAATTCATAAAATCGTATAACTAGAATGAATCAGTCAAACTAACCAGGGACTTCACGTAGTCCAGTGGTAGGCGATAAATATCAGTCGCACTTTGGTTGTGGGTTCGATTCCCGTGGCTTTGTCCCACGCGACGAGTTGTCACACGTTCTGCGTGTTGTCCTTTTTCCAAAAACTATATAATTCTTAAAACATTCCCCAAAATGAGATAAAATATTCAAAAATGATCATAACATATTTTAACCTCAAGTTTGTCTCACTCCTTTCATTTTACATCATATCATCGAGTAACCCATAATTACCTAAAAAGTAAGGATCATATAAACCCTAATGGTTACCTTAATAATTATTACCTGAACTTCCACATCGATTGGTCATCTCGTACATGATGCATTATAGAACATACCAAGGTTCAAGTGGTTGATCATGACTCCTTGATAGTTGGTTTAGAACAACCACGAGTTTCCTCATTGAATCCCCCATTTTATCTAGTATCTTAATTAGAGAACCACCACAGTTTCCTTCAAACCTGTTGTCTCTTTGGTGCTTGCTAGATCCATCCATTCACTAAAAATAGAAATGTCAGTGTGAGTATATCAACAAAACCATCATGTACTAATGAGGAAGGTAAACACTAAGATATACTTACTCATTCACTTTATCTAAAACTAGGACTCTTTATGAAATCCTAACCATTATGGTAATGTCACTTATGCTTAATGAATACCCTAACCTCTAAAGTTATCTAAACCGACCTTTGATACCAACTATAAGGCCCCATCCTTAAACCTTACTTAATATTGAGTTATTACAAGATTACACATTGAGGATCTTTTCAGGTTTAGAGTTTTAGAGAATTAGATCATGAAACTTGCATTACATTACACATTTAGACAAAGTGGTTACATAAAAGACAGTATTCATTCTTCCCATCAACGGAAACATACATAAAAAATA
The DNA here is from genome assembly GCA_963277665.1 of Viscum album. Lineage (NCBI taxonomy): Eukaryota > Viridiplantae > Streptophyta > Magnoliopsida > Santalales > Viscaceae > Viscum > Viscum album. The sequence goes on along the minus strand of OY728134.1, from coordinate 1,389,691,758 downwards.
AAACATGGATTCTTTCTTGACACATCCTTGACACTATCATCACATCATATACCTTTCCCTTGACCTGTGAAAAACATTTCAAAAACTTGGGATGAGCATAAAAATCTCAGTAAGGGTTATAAAAATATGGAAAGGAAACATGAGTACATATATACATAAGGATGAGATCATACTTTACCAATAAAACATAAGCACTTTAACATACCTCATCAAATCATGAATAAATCATAGAAATCATAATACATAAAGGTAACTTGAGGCATTCATAACTTTCTTATGTAGGGATTAACCCTCTTGGTTACGTTTGGAATACTCATCATAGTATATTCCCTAAATCGCTTCGGAAGAACCTTAACGTTTCACTCCTTCGTGTTACCCAATGCATTGGAGAGTTATATCGGGCTCACCCGCCCTTAGTTTATCACGGAACCACCCGTTTTCATAATAGTGCCCAAGAACCATAACATAAAGGTATCACATAAAACATGCATAAAGGAAACATAACATTTCCATATTTCAATCACAATATAACATTTTAGCATATTGAAATAACAAATCCATTCAAAAAGAAACCATTTCCAAAACCATTTAAAACATTTAATAAAAAGAATTTTGAATCAAAGTGTCCCATACCACCTTGAAGATTTTAACATTTTAAAACATTAATATCCATATAAATAAATCCTTAAAACCATTTTGAAAACATGGATATTAATAAGAACATGTCATTAAAACATTTAAAGCGATATTTTGGTCAAAGGGTTTTTACCAAAATTAGAGACACTTGAATACAATAAATGAGGATAACATTTAATCAGAACTTTATAATATCATGATAATAAATGTATTTATGATATAATATTCCAATGGACAGTATATACACCATATAAGAGTGAATTGGTGCATAACAACAATGAATTCTCAATAGGGATGTAAAATGTGATGAAATCCCTTATAAAGAAGGTATCCTTAAATTAAGGATAAATCAATCTCAAAATTATGTGTGACAAATATAAATACACCCAATATAATTGGATATTAAGTGTAAAACAATAAAAGGCCATTCACACATATTCAAAGGATGACATATTCAATAACTACATGTTGAACCCAAAGAAATCGAAATTGGGTTAAAACGTTCCCTTGGTAAAATTCGACAGCCTAACAGCGTCGCTTCAAAAATTAAGAAAATGAGTTGATGAGAGATAAAAATGGAATATCATCACTTGGACATAAAATTTACATCAATCAGGATATAGAAGAACATATCCCAACATAATAGTATGTGAATTAAAAGACATAAAAAACTAAGTCTTTTAAAAAGAGGAGGGTGAAAGGTTCCCTTACCGACATGGGTATCTTTCGAAACATACACCTCATGAAAGAAGGACAATAAAAAATTGATGTAAATACTCATAAAGAAATTATATTACATAATGAGTAAAATAATGGGCAGTACATACACCACTCAACGGAAATTGTGGCAAATGTAGTATAAATCTCACGAGAATAAAAGTTAGATGAAAAATCACTTACGAAAACTCAGCAGCCTAACGGTGTCACTTGAAACCTCCAAAAATGGATTGATGAGATAAAATATGGTATCTCATCACATTAAAATAAAATTTACATCAAGATGAATATAAAATAACATCCCCCATCATAAAAAAAGAGGATCTTAAAAGAAGTGACATAAATGAGAGTACTTAAAAAGAAAGAGAGAGGTTAGATCTCTTATGAAACTTCGGCAGCCTAACGACGCCACTCAAAACTTCCAAAATGGATTGATGAGAGAGAATAGGGTCTCTAATCACATGAACATAATAAGTACAGTAGGAGTAATATAAAATAACATCCCAATCATAAGAAAGATGAGCTTAAAAGGAATGACATGAAAGAGCGTACTTCAAAAGAAAGAGAGTTGTAGGATCCCTTACCTCGGGTCCGACTTGACTCGATCGTTCTTTAATGTACTGAATAATAAACTAGAGTTAATTTATACTTTCTTAAGAACCTTTTTCAAGTTCATTATTCCTTTTATATCACTTATTACCATGTTATGAACACTATGTAATTATTTAAGTTAATAATTGTCATTTTAAGGATCATTGGTACTTGAGTAAAAAATAAACCCTTTATAATTAAAAGTTGTTCATGTATCCATTATATCCAGAATGGTATTCATGATGTAGATATCATATATGTCATATATATCCAGTACATGCATGAATTTATAATATTACATAATCATTTAGAGGGAAGAAATGAAATGCACCGTTCATGGAGACGGTAAGCCGTACGTACGCATGAACGCTACTTTCATTTCTATTTCATATATTATAGAATTTAATAATAATGATATAAAGGTATATTATAAGTCCAGTATAATATCATATAAAATATCATAGTTCCATCCTTTATACGTCCCACATATGGTATTTAACGAATCAAATCACTTTGAGGGGGCGGTAGTCCGCACTTCCTAAAATGAAGATATCGTGTTTACCCATAATGGAAACAATAGTGGTATGACATAAATGAAAAATACAGAAGCTTAAGGAAATAATAAACATATTATATATCATATATAAAAATAGTGACATCATAATGGCCACCTTTGAAGGTGTTAAATGAGTATTGAACAATCATCGTTTCGGGAGGCAGAATTTCGCCATCCACGGAAACCGTATGTTCTTTAACCATTTGATGTAGTTGTGTGAGAGTGTAGCTCGAATAAATATTATAACAACATCCTAGTATATTGAAGATACTGTTTTTGTTACAAAATAAGTAAATAAAAAGAGTTTAGGGGGTTGGAGAAGAAAAATTAAACAAATGAACATGAGAGAATGAATTACCTTTAAAAGTGTAACTCCTTTTGATTTGAGCAGAAAGGCTTCCTTTGAAAGGCTTTTTCCCAAAGGGAATCCTCTAGGATGAGAAGAGGTATGTGGAGAGAGTAAATGGGCTGGGGTTGGCCGAGCCAAAGGCTTTAGGAGTGTGGGTAATGAGGTAGAGGTGGGGGACTTTTATAAGAGAAGAGGAGGGGCACTCTTGTAAAGTAAAGAAATATTACTTTATTTGAAAATGGTATTCGAATTTAAGAGGTCCCACATTGATGTATTTCGAGTATAAGTTGATAAGGGATCTAAATCCACTCATCCAATAGGTTTTGGAAATGTGTAGATATTAGAGATTACATTATCTTTCCATTTTTTGTAAATTGTTAAATAATGAGGTCATCGCTGCATCATCATGAAGTCATTAATAATTTAATTTATTTAACATTTAAAAATTATAAAAAAAATACTATGATGTAGGAAATATTTTTCGATTTCCAATGACTATTTATAATAAAAAATATGATCTTTATATCCCCATGTAAAAATTGTTTTCGTAAAACATATGATGTTTGTGTCATTTTTACTTTAACTTTAAATAAAAAGATATTAATGTCATTTTCCAACCAAAGTGGCTTCATGGGGTCACCAAGTTGACCCATGGGTTCTCTTGGTCGGCCATTACACATCCAATGAGGTTAGGTCATGTTTCAAGTTCATTTCATATTATTAAAACATTATTTTTACCTTAAACTACACTAATTACCTCTAATCGCGATTAAAAACTTAATAAGTTACTATTCACCAAAAAAAATTATTTTTATCCCATTGAACCACATTTTACTTTTTAATGACAAAACTTTATGTCTTATTTTTGAAATTCAAAACACAAAGATGGAAAAATTTCATTTAAACGGAAAAATCAGTTTTTATACGTACCACTTAGTGGTTTCACTATTCATCAGAAATTGATGTTTTTCAGAAAAATCCCAAAAATTCACCATAATCTATATTTGATATTCCGAATTCCAAAATGAATTCTACATTAGAAAATTAAAAACATATAAGTCAGATTAATTAATTTAATAATTAATTCCCGCTGTCAAAGCAAATAGCATGTTTTTATGAAATAATAAGTATCAAAAGATTGACACTAGTTTAAGTCTGATTTCAAAGTGAAATTAATTCCAACGACCACTATTGGATTTAATGGTAAAAATATATTCTAATTTCACTTTAAATCCAATTCAAAAGATAATCTAATCATATAAATAAATTAGATAAAAAGTGGTTTTGAATTAAAATACAACATTTTACACTATTCATTGAAAAATGAACTTTATCGGAAAGAAACCAAAAATTTACACAAAGTAAATTTTGATGTCCCAATTCTAAAGAAGAGTTTTATTTGGTCCAAAATAATGTATAAGAGTGATCAAGACTATATTTAATGATAGTTCGCCATCAAAAGGCGATAAGTGAACCTTTAGAGAAAATTAGGGTATAAAAGCCTAAAATTGAATTCTTTCCGTATTTTAAGCCTTTATCCTTTATTGGATAAATGTAAAAACATTTAAAAACATATATAATCAAATTTTAGTTATTTATATCCATTCCCGCCAATACAACGGCTACATGTTAACTTCCATTTAAAATAATATTATTTTATTATTAGAGTGCAACCTAAGATTTCAATGAAACTCTTTGTTGCGTGTTGGGTATGCTATCAAGCATAGTGTCCCCTTTAAAGTCATATTAATATTTTATTCACAAATATGGATAAATATGAAAATGTCATATTCTTTATTTACCTGGGGTGTTACAGTTACCATCAAACAATCATGAAACAACCCTATCCTAATTGAAGTAATCTATGACTATGATGATTAGCTTAGTGATGTTTCTGCAATAGAAGATGAACATAATGTATCTATGACTATAGCTACCCTCCTAACCGTGGAATCATTATATCCTAGGTCGAATTAGAAGACTGGACCAATGTTGACTATCGCCTACCACTTTCTTCATAGATTATGCACTTAGGAATTTACCAATATTAGAACTAGGATCACCTTTATCTAAATAATCACACATGATCCTGACCCCTCTTTAATCACCTAAAGTCAAACGCAAAATTAGTTAGAAACTCCCAAAAATTAGTCATCTAGTAAGGAATACTACAATGTATTCAAGGCAAGATTTATTTCACCCATAAAACATCATTCTCCCTGTGGGATCGACCCAAGACATCTACCGTACTACACCCTAGTAGTTAAGTAATGTTTGGAACACATATAAATTTCTAATTTGACTCGTTCCCTACAGAATTAACAACTCCATTGGACGGCTAATAAGTATGTCTTATAAATTGACCATCAATTATAAAAATTAAAAAATGATTTTTAGAAGCGTTTTTTATAGGTATTTGTGAAGTTGAAAGGATTGTAGTGATGTGAATAATACCGGAGTAGTTGTGTCCTATTATAGTAAAATAAAGGACACTAATATAATTGAATAAAATTATAAAATATAAGAAATTTGTTATCATGTAAATGGTATGAAATGTGGGAAAATTATTGAAACTAGGATGTTTTTGTTTCTATGTACCTCATATAATAAAATTTAGACATGTATTGGTAAGGTTTTTAACATTATCTAATAGTTCTAACCCCTATTAATCCTTTTGATGATTACCATGATATCAAATTTTGTAACACTTTAAGTGTCAAGAATGTTAATTTATAAGGAAAACGTTTCCCATAAATTGAAACTGTTTGATATTATTGTGAGTATCCAATTAAATATGATAATTATAGGATTATTATTAATTTTAATTCATTTAATAAATATTATTTAATATATTATAGTATTAAGGTAGATTTCAGGACTATTAACATTTATTGAATTTAAAGACAACATGATTGTAATGGAATTATAATAAATCATTTAAATGATCACTATTACATTGTGACTACCATAGAAATCTTGGAAAAAAATAATTCTTCCAAATTTATTATATTTAATATTTTTAAAATTAGTTATTTAAATTGGTTATTTCTTGAACGAATCTTGTGTGGATTTTTCTTATGAATTTAAGTTAGTTATTCCATAAATAAAAAATTTACCTTGATTAAAAAATTATTAATTTTTAAAATAAACATATATTAACATATCCAGTTTTTATCCTCATGTAAAAACATTATAGATATTTAAAGAGAGTGAAATTTTAAATTTATTAAATACATAATAAAATATTATGGTCATTATCAATGTCAAATTGGTCCAAGGGGACATATACTAGAATATTTTATGAGGATAGTCGATCTAAACTCATATAATCAAAATAATTCTATTGTTATATAGATTTTAAAAGACTTCTTAAAATATTTGTAAGCATAATTACCTGATTTACCCTTTTTGTGGTGACAAATATTTACCATGGTTACTATTAATAATGAAAAAAAATGTTGACATATTTAAAAATTTGGACATGTTGATTCCAAATTTGATATAAAGTTTTCATGACTAAATTTCAATAATTTGATGATATGAATTTTGAATTTTTTTTCTTAAAATGAAATGAAATCCATTTTTAGAAAAGTATGTCATTAAGAATAAATTTAGATTTATTCTTCCCTCATTCCCAATAAAAACCATGTTATGAATGTTTAAAAAAATTGATGAATATATAATCTATAAATTTAATCAGATCATACATCAATAGTTATTTTATTAATTTAATATATATAATCTCTTTGCAATCCATTTTCATCAAAAATACATCCCTTTTTACATCAATTTTTTTATCAGTTGATAATAAATGACTTCCTTATATACATGTTAAACAAGTATTATTTTTAAAAACTAGTTATTCTAATTAAGAATCATCAATCCAAATACTAGATGATAATAATCAAATTAAATAACAATAATAATCCAATTATAAGATGTTCTTTTTTAAACATTATTTTTCTTCAGAAAAAAATTTCTAATACATTTGGTTTATTTTGATGGAATGAAAAATATAATCATGGGATGTTGTAATATATGTTTATGAAGGTATTATGTTGATCTTTATCAAGATTTATAGTTGAGGACCAAAGTTAGAATATTCTTATCAGTGTATAATAAGTTTTATACTTATTTATAATTCAATATTTTATTATAGTTTTTATATTTCTATGCATGGGTGATCCTTAGAAAATGGTATTAAATAAATTATTCTAATGGTGATAATATTTATTATAGTTTAATGACATCCTTCAGTACCTATTTTGGTTTCCCAAAACCTGTATCCAAATGAAAACATGAGGATAGGGTACATAATCACCATTTAGTCTCACATTACCTAATTTCCATACACAATATAATCCATGAGCATCCAACATTATCATGAACTACTTGGCGGGATGATTTTGGTGTTGAAAAGTGTTCCCATTGAAAAAAATATAACACATCTTAATTTAATGGAGATTTAATCTCAACATCTTATCTCATATATTAACTTTACTTGTATGAATATTTCCTATGATTTATATTGGAATCCAACTACATATTCTTAATAAATATGTTCAAACCATAATAATGTGTAATACATTACCGAACTTATATATGATGTTAGTAACAAAAATTTAAGAAAAAATAATTGTATTAATACACATCCACATTTATATAATTCATATGGTACATGAAATAATTTCATATAAATTATTAGAATTATAAGACATCAATAACCATAAAAAGTGTAAGCTATAAGAAATAGATAGTCTACCCCAACTATTATATAAAAGTAATGTTCCTCTATAAAATTAATTATTTCCCCCCAAATCCACTTTCCCCATCATATATTACTCTATAGAGTGCTCAATTTTAGAAAAATTTTAATTCATAATTTTTTGTTAATATAATTAACTTATTTGAGAATGTTAATGTTGGCGAAAACTAAATCAATAATCATACCAAGAATGTAATTATTTATATTTATTTATAGACATTTATAGAAGTAGATTTTGACATTCAAATAAATCATACAAATATTTGTAGCATAAATATTTTATATTACAAAAAATAATTTTTGTAATAAAAAATGAAATTTTCATACATAAAAACATGACGATAAAAAAATCATGAACAATTCATAAATACTAAAATGATAAAAACTATTTTCTCACACAAAATTGACATTTCATAATTAAATAAAAAATAAAAATTAATATTTACTTATAGTACAAACTTATTCATTTTAGAAAATATAATTAATTTAAATTAAATATATCATATTATATGTTATATAAACATACAATTTTAAATTTCTATTATGAAAATAAAATACATAATCAAAATATTAGTTATATATATATAAACATTGATTTTATATTTTATCAAATACACTTTTGATATGGTTTAAATAATTTTTCAAATAATGTATTTATTTTGAATAACTAAAAATATTTAATATTAATATGTAATTGATTTTAATATTAAATTCATTATGTTAATTAGGATTGATTATTAATTAATAAATCCTTTAAAATTTACAGTTGTAATTTCCATAACAACACATTATATACATATTATAAGTAATTCCTTGTAATTGAAAAATATATTTTAATAGAAACATTAAATATTTTTATTTATTTATTTAGTTTCTATTTTATAAACATTAAATATTTCATTAAAATATTATTAACATTATTTAATTTATAAACTTCTTATAAATTAAATAAATATCATATGATAAATTTTTATATGATCTAAACATTATGAAACATCTAATTAAAATTTAAATTTAATGTTAGGAAACTATATTTTACATGATATAATATTTGATGATATATTTATATCTAAATATATGGATATCCCTAATATCAATGAATGGATATAATATTTCCATTTAGTTAATAGATATCATAACTTATAAAATATGTTATATCATATTGGTGATATGATGCACTATTTTTGAAACACGGAACATTTCAATTTTTCTTTCTGATATCCCAATATTTGGTTTTTTAAAATGATCCAATGTATGTGATTTCTCAGTGTATCCCCCTATGAGGTCCTATATTGGACGGTATGACCTTCTCAAATTCTATGATATGATTTATGATAATAAAATCCACAATTGAAATTTTTAATTATGTTTACTTATTTAAAATATGATAAAAAAATTATTTGAATTCATGATTTTCAACATAATGCAGTTAAATAAATCACTTTATGTGGCTCTAATATAACTGATTGGGTTATATGGATTGAATGATATTAATTAAAATTATTATAGATGATTATAAACCTTATATCACAATTTCAATCATGTATGAATCATTAAACCATGCAATTATAATATAATGAAAAAATATGTGTCTTACAATGCCAACAAATACTATTATTTTCTTGAATCATTATGGTTAATGAAGAAACCCTAGAGAAATCCATTATAATCCCTTGTCAATGAAATAAAAATTGGTTAAGGATGAATCATCCATTGTGAGGGAAGGACTCTTTCATCTCCAATGGGATTCTCTATCACCCAGATTCTAATGGAGTATGATCTAAACAACAAAGGATATTACAAAAAAAATGAAAAAAAATTCATGGAAATTGGATAGTTTATATAGGTCATATGGGTACTCCATAAGTTACCTCATTTTTAAGCATCTTTTACATAATTCATGAATAATTTAATATCATTAAAATATTTTGTGACCCTTATCACTTTAACTAAACTATTATGTGAGTTGATTCGTATTGTGTTAATGATACATATATAAAAGAATTATTTTAATATTAAAAAACTAATTATCAACTAGTGGTATTAGTATATAAGCAATATTTAGGATAATCTTTTTGTAAGGAATATGATATATCTTATTTAATTTTTTATAAATTTTGTTTTATCAATTAAAAATTAATTTTTAAAATTGATTTATAGAATATCACCTATCATGGCATTAATGTGATGGTTAACATTGATCAGTCAACAGTTTCATGGGTATGCCATATTAGAAAGAAGCTGTTTTACCGTAGAATAAATATATTTAATCCTTGTAAAAAAAATTTTCATCAAATCATTAATAAAATAAAAATTATCAACATTAAATGTGTCATATTTTTTAGGTGTTATCATTTAATATTCTTGATTGTTCGCATCCCCAGAAAATTCAAATTTATTTTAAAAATAATAATTAAAACTGAAAAACTAATAAATAAATAATAATGAACAAATATATAAAATAAACTGAATTTTCATATTAATATATAATTATATAAGTAAATTTATAAACTGTTTGATCACTTGTACATACATGAGAATATACTTATAATTTGCGTTGTAAATGAGATGACATCCATGAAATATAGTTAGATAATATGTCTCCATTAAATCCTACAATGGTTTATATGTCACGTGGATAATATTTGACACTTGATCATACTTTTCAAAAGACAATATATAGTGAACCACTACAAATGGTCTCATTGGATCCAAAATAGGTTATCAACACTGGAACTGCATAGTGATTCTATCAGGTTAGTGCCACACAGAAATATAAAAAGGAATTAGTGGGACCATAGTAGTGCAATTCCATATCATTTATGTGTAGTAATATGAGAGAGACACAATCATTATATTTGAATCTGAAATCCAGCACAATGAAATCAATGGAAATAAAATAATACATTCCAAAGGTAAAAACACAAATTATTATACCAACATTGTTTTTCCTCATACCGAATATATTTCTTCATGATCATATATAAGAGGATAATATGAAATATAATGCATGGGGTTGTGTTTGTGAGGGAAATAGATATTTAAAACAAATAATTTTTTCTAAAAAATAATCAGTTATATAAATATCATATTTTGTTAATAGGAATTATATATTCACATTTAAAAATACCTATTAGGTAGAGGATCCATACAAAATTTTTCAAGTAGTATGTTAGTTCCAAAATGTGTGTATTGTGTATGGAATCAATTCCATTCCCATACTGGTAATAACATATAAAAACCTCTCATCTCTTTACATTCATGATATAATTTCTTTAATTATTACCTTCGAAAATATATAGGATGCTTTAAACCTCATCTATAAAAACTTGTATACCCACTATCCATTAGTAAAGGTAGGTGTTTCAAATGTATATATTACCTAGGGTGGTCTCGAAATAGAGAAATTATAATTAGTCATAAAATTTAAGATCGTTCATATCATTGTAATGTCAAATCATCTTAATTAGGTATAATTATTGTGAAATTTGTATCGAATAAATGAATATATTATTTAGATCAGCTAAGGACCCCTTCAAAATTTGGTAAATCTATGAATATAAATAATTTACTCCTAACTATATATTATAGGTTTTTAATAACATTTCCATACATTGCATTTCTAATGAATTATGACACACCCTCTAATGTTATATCAATCTACCCATCAGACATGTGAAATTCATGTTTCTTTGGACTCCAATGCTAAAACTAATAGATTAAAACAAAGATATAAATGGGTATATAGTCGTGAATGTACAAACCATAGTATTCAAATTTATGAAAATAGAGGATGATATTATAGAGAATCCACTCATATATAATATTTTAATCCCTATATACCATCAAAATATGATCATAAAATATATCATTTATATGTCATTAAATATGTTCATTAAATGTGTAATGAAGTGATAGATTCTAGAGACATTGATATAAATAGGTTTTTTATCTTTAAATTGTGGATAATATTGGAATCACATAATATATTCAAAATAATATAAATTTTAAGTGGTTCGAAACATAATGAGATATATTTATTATTCATGTATTTTAAAAATATATTATATTATCAAAAAACTAAATATACACCTATGTAGTACAATAAAGGACAAAACATTTATAATAAAACAATTATATCAGTCAACTATATATAATAATTAAATTCCATGTCATGAAAGTTGACGATCACTTGATGTTTTATATTTATGAAAATTTCTATTGTTGTTCCTCTCATCCCAACACCATTAATATCTTATTCGTATCCCTTTAATTCATAGCTCATCAATTTTTTTCATCATTTTTTATAATTTAAAGGACATTTTATATGAAAACACAATGAATTATATTCATATATTGGAATATGTTGAGGTGAATTAATTATATATATATATATATATCCAATCATCTATAAAGATACACTATAACAATCACACAATTTCTATTGTTTAAACATTTCATCGACAAATATCTATCATGATAGGTGAAGATCAGTTATTTATATAACCACATTTATGTTGGGAATTCAGTAAGACTAAAAATGACCACATTAAAATGGTTTCTTATGTTGGATAACGATCATTACTAGAAGACCCTCACCAATTCGTGGATCTACTCCCTCTTCAACATCAACATAGATTAATGTCATATAATATCTTCACACTTTATATAATATTGCATAGGTTTTGGAATCCGTCATCTAATTTATAATATTTCTTGTCTGTCAATGACTCTATACAATCTTATTTTACCTATCTACTATCAAAAAATAATTTAAAAAATTTATAAAATGTTAGATAAATAATTATTATAATTTAAAATTGTTAAAACCCTGAAGATATTTTTGATAAGTTAAATATTTATTCTGTTCATGTGACCATATATCTTCAATTCATAAAGTTAAAAGGTCCATTTTTGGAATACGTATAAAGTAATTATAAAAATTCTCATTCATTTATTTTATTTGATCTATTGTTTTGTTGAAAAATTATTCTCTTAGAATGAATGATGAAAAGGAATGTAAAAAAGAAAAATAATATAAAAAAGATTTATTAAAATAATTATAAATAATAAAATTATAGAAATAATTGACTAACACATAATTTAATGATTTATTTATTCACATTATCATTATGAGATATTTTGTGTACATCATTTGATATTTATATAATGCATTAATGATTTTATACACTAGAGGATAAGAATCTAAGATCATCACTTGTATATTCATCCATGATTCCTTCATGACTATTTAAAATGAGTCATATACCTTTCTAATTTTATTTTTTCATGAATTGGTTGATATGAAAAAAACTCCATTTGTAAATTTTTTGTTTCCACGTTATAGAAAATCCTTTTTTAAAAGGGAAACTATTTTTATCGTGATTGATTATGATCATAATAACTCAACCATACAATTTACCTAGGAATCATTCATTAACATATATGAATTTTTTATTGTAGGGATATGTATTCATGAACTATATAAAGTCTTGGAACATTTAAATAAACTAATTTTTTTTGTTTTATAACAATAGTACAACACATGTTATAATATTTAATGTTGATAAATAGGTTTATGCAGTTAATATATTTGATCGACCCAATAAAATATAATAAGAAATGATGAATCCTTATCTCCATAAACATTCTCTATTTAATTTTTTCAAGATGTTCCTCCTTGTATGAGATCTTGTATAAATATTCAATCTTAAAACCTATATTTATTAAGACGACATGAACTCTATAATTAAATATTTTATTAAAATAATAATTGACTGTCTCAATGTCGAGTCACTATCATAAATAAATCTATTAATGTTAATTGTTTTTATATTTGTTTTCAATTAAAAAATATTCTATCTAGGTGATGATAAAATGAATATTTTTACAACTTTTTTTAGTGAATGACATTAAAAGTTTCTAAATATCAATTTTATAGGAAATCCAATTTCATTTTTTCTATAAAATTGATATTGAAAGTCACATTGGACATCAGTTTTATTAAAAACTAATTGGGAATGTATTTCCAAAACAAAGTTGATATCACACATTCAACATCTGTTATAACTACTAATTACATTAAATGATGATTTCAAAATAATTTTTCCAACGAATCATCATTGATTGTTTTGGAAAAAGAATAAAAAATATGAAAAATTATATCAACAAAAAACTAAAAATATATTTACAATCCAATAAATCTATAAAAATAGTATATAGGCGGAAAAAAACTAAAATATTCAAAAAAGAGTAAAAATTATTCAAAATATAAATCAAAAAATAGAACTTATATAAAAATTAATCATGTATAAAATATAATTTATAAACAATAATTAAAGGTGAATTAGGTATTATTTTTTATAAAAATTAACATCATTAAAAACCAACAACAACCATCAATGTTAAAATAACAACCAATATAATATATTAGAATTAAACCAGAGAATTGTATTAGAATAAAAATTATGAAAAAAACTATTGGTCCTTTTTTCATGATTTGAATCATAAATCTTAAAATATAATAACAACAGTCCACTTCTCCTTGTATACAATGAAACTATGATTAAAACAATATCTTTCAAAAATTTGAACCAATAAATTTGAAAAACAAAACAAGTATTAAGAAATTTAAATAGTTTTCTACTATAAATTCTCATAATTAATTATATATGGTTTCAATATAGAAAAGTGAACATTGTGATACTATATCTAAGACCTATGTTTACATATTTAATATATATGAAAATATACTTTAGGAATAAATATTATCTAAAGAGTAATATAAAAAAAATCAATAATTCATTAAAAACTTTTACAAATCCCACCCTTTTAATGTGAAAAACAAGTATTTCATGAATTAATCTAGTAATAACATGGATAACCTCCATATAATACAACAATATAAAAAGTTATACATTAATGTATTGATAATGAATAGTAGGTAATGAATATATTAGTCTTTTTACCCATCATGGAATGGAATAAACCAACACCCAATATATTTATTCCTCAATCATTATCTAATATATATTAAATTTTTACATCATTATTCAAATATTATGATTTCATTAAAATTTACTTTAGATCTATAAACCCCAAAATAATAAACCTCTCAGTTTGAATGAAAAGGGGGTTCAAATTCAAAATTTGATATGTGATAAATTAACAGACTAAAAGGTTTATTTATTTTAAAAAATGAATTTAAATATATAATTTAAATACATTGAGAATAATTTTAAGATGAGTATTATGAGTTGATCAAAATTCAAAATATCCATGATATACTTTGAAAATAATTTAAATTTAATGTCCCTCAATCATATATCAGTGTTCATCGATAACTCATAATACATAACTAACACAAATGGAATCTCATATAATCCTATTATACCATCAGGAACCTTAGATATATCTAAGGTGGTTGGATCATAAAATATTTGATTCGTTTTCAATAATTAATTATCATTCATTTTCTCATATTGAAGGTAAATATAAAAAAACATTTAATGTAATTTAAAATAAAAAAATTAAAATTTATAAAATAACACATACCTCGTATATAAACTTATCGAAAAGTCTAACTAGATATAGTAAAAAATTAAAAACACCATCTCCAACTCCATACTGATCCTAGATAAGAAATGAAACAGGGGTAGTTAGATCAATAAGATAATGTACCATTACTCTTACCATACCTTGTTACATCAACTTTTAATATACATTATCCTATTAAATGATAATATTACTATATACTATATAATGTAAATTGGGTTCCCAAGCATATAACTCATGGTATATGTCATTTTATGAATACTGATAAATATGATCTTGGTTGTTGGGCTACACTGGATGAAACTATCTAATCTCTTATTCAAACACAACAAGAATGGATTTTTAATTTTTTTCAACCATTAATTGTTTTATGTCATGTATATATACCATAAATGAATTAATATACCCTATGTATTGTGGTCCCTTCAATATAGTAGTGGGAGGAGAGAAAAACATAATAATAACACCTGCCTCCTATATTCTAATATATCGAGGTTGTTCTACCATTCGTAAGATAGTAGACTGAATGTAAATTTTACTCAAAAAGATAAAATTCCTATTATTTACTTTCTCTTCACGGTTAGCCTACTAATATTTATAAAAAAGTTATATCAATGAAATTAATTTACACACCTCAAATATTCAAGAAAATTCAATATTAATATGATATTATTGTTTTAGTTACATCACTTCATGGATCGGTAAAAAAATATCTTTTTGGTCATCCTTTCCCATTTACATTTTTAATGGTGATGGTATTGAAAAAAAGGACCTAACCAAACCTTATCTATGCTGATACTAGATGTTTCTTTTAATTTATTTAATATTTCTATAATAATTCGTTTCTCCAAGAAATGATACCAATTAAATGATATAGTATGTGAAAATATATGAAATTTAAAGATCACCTTATGAGACATCCTAGAGGAAATTTATGTTTAAAAAACTTAATTAATCATTACATAATAAAAAATAATAAAATAAATTGAAATTATATAATAATCAATATATAATAAAGTATTCCTACTATATATTAAAAGAAATTTTCTCCCTTATCTATTAATAAAAAAACCAATATTGGAGGCACGAGTTTTCATTACGAATATCTTCTAAAATAAAATTTCTAGTAATTTTATTAGATCAATGTATAAAAATAATAAGAAATATATATAGTACCATTTAATTTTATTTTTTTATGAATGTAAAATTTCATCAATAAGGAAAAAAATCAGTATTATCACCGTGAAAAATATAAAATTCCAATATATAAGAAAAATCAATTGGGATATTTTACTGTTATGGCCTCCCAAAGATAATCCTTTATGATCTTGTAAATTTTTTACCAATAATAATATAAAATACTAAATTAAATATGGCTCTTTATATCCATGTATCTTATAAAATGATTTTAATCTGGGATGTTTTGTTAAATATTTTGATTAAATTGTATTTGTACCATCATCTCCCAATGGGCAAGTAGTATTTTTTGGTAAATGTGTAATCACATGTCTATCATCATTGAGAATAATCTTCTCTAAATTCGAAGATGATCATACTATAGGAGGATCATATGTTCTGCTGTAAATGTTTTTTGGGAAATAACTCAATATTTTCACTAAAAAAATTAATTCTCTAAGTTTAATTAATTTTAAAAAACACCCAAAATACTTATGAAATTTTATTTACCAACATCAATAAATTTAAATTTTAGATTTAATAAAATTATATGTACCTAAAAATCATTATAATTAAATTACTTTTGAAGTAAATGTTTTTAATTTTAACGGTGGAAAGAAAATTATATGTATTACGTTAACTAAAAATGTTTTGGAATTGTGATTATCTAACAATAATGCGTAAAAAACTCTAAAAATAAATCATTAAATGTGTGAATTTAACAAAACAATATTGATGTGAGGTTTTTTACCTAAAATATATTTTTCAAAAATAGAAAAAAATATTTTTTTTGAAAATGATAGAATTGATAAATATTAGTATATTTATAAATACATGTTTCAAAAAGAGTATTTAAAAGTGTAAATTTCAGAAAAAGAAATTTATCGACCTTATTCGACAAAAAAATGTTTAATTGGTACATAAGAATATAGAATATAATATTAAATGATAGAAATTAACAACATTAATTTATATAAATATACACTCCCATTTTTTTAAAAAAATCACATATATAAGATTTATAAAAAATTAGAAATATATACATATTTTAATAATTAATTTGGGAAATACTATATTCCCTGATCCATTTAATGTTATCAGCACATATAATATAGAATATATCATTATTTCATTCATTATAATCATTGTTTAATTGTAAAAAATGCATTGAAACAATAGATAAGTCCACAACATTATCTACTTCGACATCACCAACATTGTTTTTATTCATGAAAATCAAAAAACCTTTTATCATTTTATGAATCAATAATGTAATATATTTTATTTTCTTATGTCACCAATATATATGGTTCTTATTTACAATTAAATAATTTTAGTTTATCATTATAAATCCATGAACATCCTATCTCACGCAATTATTATTATCCTTATTATTACAATTAATCATTAGTACTTGAAATATATATAATAAATTTCTTATATATGCTCAATCATTCAAAAATATGATGTTCATGCTGAAATTTATATTTATATATTTTTTTCAAAACAATTACTTTAGTAATATTTTTTACTCCATTATTTTTAAACGTGAATTTTTTACCTTATAGTTTTGTGTACTGTTTGTAGCCATTAAAACATAGTCTCCACCGTGTAATCACATTAACACATTTTCTCCCTACTAAAATTATCCATAATTTAGATATAGATATGTCAGTTTTGAAATTATCCACAAACCATGAGAGAAATGTATTTTTATATTAATTCATCTATCAGATTTCATTACCTATTGAATATCATAACATCAATCCATCAATATGTGATGATATATATGGTTGAACATCACCTTTTTTATTAAAAACGTATAAATTTTCCTACAACAGTTACTCAAATTGAACTAACATTACCTAAAATATATGTATCCCTTTAGCATCACTATTGACTATCAAATGTAGGGACTTTTAGGAACCAACCTGCTCCAGTTTATACAAATTATCACTA
Source organism: Viscum album (assembly GCA_963277665.1). Lineage (NCBI taxonomy): Eukaryota > Viridiplantae > Streptophyta > Magnoliopsida > Santalales > Viscaceae > Viscum > Viscum album. The sequence continues at coordinate 1,389,673,455 of OY728134.1, read as the reverse complement.
CTAAAATAAATCAAGCCGTATTATATGTATATTTTACCAATAGATTCCTTTGGTCAGTATTGATTTTTAATAAAAGAGGTTATATATTTTGATAAGGAGCTAGTTAGGAATATTAATACATAAACTCATGGCTCAAACATGTCTAGTAAGATATACATGAGAAAAGTCTAAGATTGTGTCGAGTAGAGATTCAACAACATGATGCAAACTGATATAGGGTTCTCATTCTGGACTACTGATATTATTTTCCGGTTCTTTAAAACCTCTTGGTTGGCAGTTTCATTAATTGGAAAGACTCATGGTTTCTTCAAAAAAACTCAAGGGTTAATGTATGGGGACACCCTATCACTAATAATTTTCATCCTCTCCTAGGACATCTAGAGTCGGCTTATCAAAGGATGTGTTCTGAAAGGTGATATTATACCCTTTCATAGGAGATGTGATCTACTGAAATCTATCATCTCATATTTGAATATGATACCAACATTTTTCTTGAATTCCAACAGGATATCAGTGTGAGGAATCAACAATGTTTTGGAAGAATATAGACACTAATGTGGTCTTGTCATAAATAAGGGGAAAATAAGACTCTAAATGACTAGAAGATGTATGGACAGCCGTGTCTATTCCTTGTGCACCACTTTTGATAAGATGATAGGCCATTTTTTTTTATGGATTAACTTGGAGATTTGATCTCCTCGGGAAGGATTTGCATTCTGGATTTTTACCACATTGTCAATAAGTTTATAGACCAATTTCTAAACCAGAAAAATCATCACATATCCATTGGAGGTCATATAGATTTGGTTAATAGTTTGCTCTGGGTTACCCATGTCCATGCCCTTTCTTCTGTCAAGGTGCTGAAAGGCATCATTACTAATATTGATATGATCATGGATAACTTCATCTAGGATTCTTGATTATAGTGAAAATGGTATTGGTTTTCCTTGGGAAATATTTCAAGACCTATTTAGGAGGGTGGTATCAATGTTAGGATCTCGACTAACACTCTTCAGTTCATGCTTGAAAAATTGGCATAGGATGTCCTGGAATAACGTACGTTGTGGGGGAAGGCCTTTGTTGGTATATGGCATGAGAGATATGATAGGGATGCAGTGCATTGGTCCAACTTTTGGTCCATAATTCTCCCTCATATTAAGTATATACAACACTTATCCTTCTATATTGTAGGGGAGGGTGATATATCCTTCTGAAAACAAAATTGGGCAGGCTCCATCATCGGCATTCTTGGGTGCACTGTCACCGAAATCTCCTTCAAATAGGGAGACCTACACCCTTAATTCATCATGAATTTTATGTACAAGTATCATAAGAGTTTTTCTATCTCATTGAACTCTATGCAGAGCCTGATAGGTGTTTTTTCACCCTATCCAGTTCAGGGATCTTATCTAATGGGGATTTCAGAATGATTTTGAATCCTCCAAATTATTGAAACAACTGGAATGAAACCATGTGGACTAGAATTATTCTGACCAAATACGACATTAATTCCTAAAGATTAAGGTAATAAACTATACACTATGATGATAAAATAAAAATATGTTTTATTAGCATGGCTTATAGGTGGTATTGTTGTAAGAACCATTGGGAAGAGAATGCAGAAAATTTTTTTTATTGAAGGTGAATTAGTGTGGGAGGTCTGGTACATTTTCAGTGAATTGACTAGACTTTCTATTAATAACTTGTATTATTCCCCCTTCCGGGATTAGCGGTTTCATGGTTCGGGAGATACTAGTCCAAAGAAGAAGGCTCAGGTGATTTTCCTCACACAAGTTATTGGTTACTTTTGAAGGAAATGAATGAGTCGAGGTATGAGGGGATTAAAATTTCATGGAACGTCAATCGTTTCTAGAAGGAGGAGATTTGTGGAGGAAATGGTTAGATTATGAAGAAACTGGTGTGATTCTCCTACTCATAAATTGCTCCTCCCTTGCAATTCAGCAGATCACCCAGTATCCAATGTCTCTATGTCATTATGGGTTTATTGGCTCCCACCCACCATTGGTTTGAAACTCTACATAGATGGTTCCTGTAAATCATGGGTTGTTAGGAGAGGTGGATTTTTCCGTGAGACATGAGGTGATATCATTATGGTGTTTAAAGCTGACCTCATTAGTGGTTCCCCACTCCAAACAGAGGCCAAGGCCTTGTTCATAGGATTTTAACTTTACCAACAGGCCAACATTGACCTGTCATAAGTTGAAACTGACTACTTGATATGGAATAATTTTCTATGGGTAATGGGACCTACCCAAGGGTCACTATCATACATAATCATAATATATAACGATATGCTCATTAGAAACATAAAAGTAGTACATACCTTGTAGGAAAGAAACAATGTTGTGGACTATCATGCATCCTTAACCGGCATAGGATGTAGTGTTTTTGGCATCTTAAATATGAACTTTATGGAGCCCGATAGGGACGAACTAGATAAAGAGGATTATATTAGACTTCACTACTTCATGCCCCCTGAGCCAACTTGGACTAGATTATCCCCATGGGTTTTCTTATCTTTCCCCTTTAATAAATAAATAGATGATGATGATGATGATACAATAAATGTAAATAAAACTAACTACATATTAATATATCTCCCACAACATTAATCACCAGATGAACCATTATGTAAAAAATGTTAATGGGAATTAAAATCCTAGTTACCAATGTATGACTGAATCTTCATTATACAACACATCTAGAAAATTGTAATGAAAAACTATACTTAAAATATAGTTGAAAATGCTACACATACATATGATAGATTTTATTATAGGTATCAAGAATATTCCACAGAGTGATACTAATAGAAGTTTATGCATCTATACATGATAGTCAATAAATTTTATACATATTAACATTAAATAATTAAAAGAAGGTAGTTTTTCACTGTAGGGTCCTGAAAAATCTGCAAATGATATTCTACCCAAATCCCCCAAAGAATTGGGGAAAATAATCAAAGAAGGGACACAAACAAGACCGATCCACGAACCGGTCCTATAGAAACGCAACGAAGCCAGGCCGCACGAAGCGCCTCTCTCGCGAACCATTGTCGTCCACGAAATGGAGGCGGAGAGCCTCTGCAGTCGCGAGACAGGATGTTCTCCAGCACGGTTCACCATCATGAACCACCCCAACCGCGGACCGCATCGTCTGGTTCAAGCCGCACCCGCTGTCGTTCGCGGAATAGAGGCGGAACCCTCTGCAGCTGTGGAGCACTCCCTATGTTCGATTCATGGTGGATAGGGGGAAGCATTCAATACCCACTGTGAACCGTAGATTGACCACGTCAGCTTTAAACCGGGTATTTGGTTATGGGCCTCTGCAAAAGGTGTCTCATGGCCACAGATACATACCTTTCCCCACTCTATAAATGGAGACCAAGGGGGAAAGAAAAAGGGACCGGAGAACTGGAATTGGATTTGGAGGGATTGGAGATTCGGAAGGAGATCAGTTGAAGGAAGGCTTCAGATTTCGCAAACAGTGAAATTCCCATCCATGAACCGCAGCAGGTATACAAATTAACAAGGAATTGGAAAACGCATAATAACTTGGTGAACTGCGAACCTAAAATGACAAAACCAAGGAGAACCGTGAACCATACCTCCTCCGCGGATGACTTCCCTGTAGATCAGAGAGTTTATGTCTCTTTTCCCATATGTCGCACCGTGTAGCACTCTCCTACATTGGCGAAGCCCCGACCGACGAGCCTCCGACTGGCACCACCCTTGGCCGCCGTTGCCCGCCCGCAACCCTCCGCAAACCACCCTGGTTCACGGATTGAACCCGAAGCGGCGAAACACCCTGGTACGCGGGACGCCAATTATTCCGCGGACCACCCTAGTTTGCGGGATTCCAATTAGTCTATGGACCACCCCAGTTTGAGGATGGCCTCCCCAGCCATGTGGCACTTCCCCACGCGAAGGGGGCCACCACCCATACCTCTCAGTGGCTCACCAAATACTTCGGTGTTTTCATTCCCCGGGCCAAATAAAATCCTTCCGATCTAGCCAAGTCCTCCGTGACTCCCTCGTTGCCTTATTAATCGTCCATGAACCGAGGCCTCCACCAGATCCACTAGATCCACATGGTGTATCTTTTAGGCGCATCAGTACGCAATTTTGAGTTCACATACCCATGGTATGTAGAGGTGAAGGGGTTTCCCCGACCCTTGAGCAGATTCCTAGAGCATTCCTGGGTTCGCATTCCCATGGTAATGTGCTGTCTGAGCTCGAGAATCCCCTTACTACCCATCCACTTGTTGAGGGTTCCCTAGAGATGGTAAAATATCCATCAGAAGGAAGCCCCCATGCACTGCAAGAGAGGATATGGGCATAGGAGCACCCCCTTTCCCTCTCCCGCTGAGCTTTGTCACGATGGGCGTCTGCCTAGGATTAAGCCCCGACCTTATCGGCCTCCTCAGAGTGTAAGCCCCAATCTATCATCATGGGTTGCTCCAAGCGTAAGCCCCACTCCACTTCTCACGGATTCACCTTTCACGACATGATCGTCTGGTCCTTTCTACCTCAAGTTTCTCACACCGAGCATGACTCACGTGGGATTAGAGTACGCATCGATCATGACATCCTCCTATGGGCCTCCTCAGAGTGTAAGCCCCATTCCATCATTATGGGCCTCCTCAGAGTGTAAGCCCCAGTCGATCACTATGGGGCTCCTCAGAGTGTAATCCCCAGTCAATCATTATGGGCCTCCTCAGAGTGTAAGCCCAAGACCATCACTATGGGCCTCCTCAGAGTGTAAGCCCCAGTCCATCACTATGGGCCTCCTCATAGTGTAATCCCCATAAAGCGAACTACGGGGACTTTGATCCATGTCAAAGTATGGTACGTAGGAAGCCTCCACAAGGTTCAATCCCACCACTCGGTCGTTTCTTCACGTCGAGTTCCACCCTCATCCAGCATGATGCTAAATTGTATATGCGAACTACGTGGACTTTGATCCCTGTCTCCTAGATAGGGTACGTAGGAAGCCTCCAAGAGGTTCAAGCACGATCACCATCGGACCCCAGGGTCCAAATCCACATCAGATCTCTGACGCTCTAGTAGAACTAGGTTGACTCTGATCCCTTCCTCCTAGGCAGGGTACGTAGGAAGCCTCCATGTGGTTCAAGCACAACAGCCGGTCAATCCGACTATTCTCCACTTCGGTTCACCGTGCCACTCCTAGTACTTCCTTAATCATGTCCCGAATCTTCGGGGTCATTAATCCAATAAGGGATGGTAATCCTCGAGCGTAAATGATTCTGAACCCCTGCGTGTAGCTGACCATTTCCCACCAGGGTTGAATCCGTGGATACTATGTTTGGGTATAAAACAAATATTCGAGAACATATGAATACATCTTAAATCTATAAGAGAGTCCTAGAACAGACAATAATTTCCCCCCAAAAAGGGTGCAATGAGTGCAACTTCCCATCCCCTCGACCAATGTGAGTTCTTAAGAGTTGTTGTCCAGACTATCCGGTGAATTCCCGCCTTTGGAAAGTAGGTCCATCCATCGTTGGTTACGGAGTCGTTGGGTGTTTCGAGGCCGAAAGCTGAAAACCGTCCAAAACAAAAAATGTGGAAACCGACATGAATCATTAACCAAACATGAAGGATTTAGCCTAATCTCACCCTATTCCCCCCATAAACTCATAAGGAGGGCCAAGCAAGGTCACTAATTATGCATGGGATCATGAGATGCTACATTGATATGTTTTCTTCTTGTACTTTCTAAAAATTTATGCAGGTGGTACCTCCAGAACTCCCTTCGATCCAATGGAATCGAAAAGGAACTCACAAGCACACACATCCAACAACACAAGGACTGGACATCCTCAGCTACAGAGGACCCTGTCACCCACCCAGCGTCTTCAGCGTGGGGTCTCAGATTCTCTGATCTGAGAGTACAATGTGAACGGTACACTCCCTATAGTGGAGGCGACCATGCACGCCCTCCAATCCACCAGAACTCACCGGTCTCCTGCCGAGCAGTGGCTGCAAAGGCATATCCAGACAGTCCCTGTTGCTGTCTCCAACTATTTCAGTAGTCAATCCCCGGAATGGGATAGTGCGTACCTCCCTTACCTTAGGGAGGTGGATGAGGTAGACATTGAGGACTTCATCCCTATCGAACGGGGGTTTCGCGCCAAGGCCCCCGTCGGAAGACATCATCCCGGTCGCACCACCACTCGACATCCTCGCGCCGAGGAGGATGTCTCCCTGATGATTCAGGCCCACGGTCCCTGAGATCCGGGCCCCCGGACCTCCCAACGAGGGCGGCAGACATACAATCAAGGATCATTCATCACCCTGGTCCCTGAGGAGGGGCATTGTTTCCCAGCCATGGAGACATACCATGAACAGAAACCTATACCTATTTGATCCTCCCAAGACCGCCATCTAGACATGGTGGTATCATATGAGCCGGCGTGTATCCACGCCGAGATCCATTAAGCCCGTCACTCACGTAGGACGACACTTACTCGGCAGACACAACTCCCTGCCCAGGGTCGTGAAGCCCACCAGATTGATGTGGTGTCAACCTAGTTCCTGCAAGACCAGCTCCTAGAAGTTTCTTCTAACGCCCGCCATCTTAACATGGCGGCAATCAACAATGCCCGCCACCCAGATGTGGCGGAAAATCATCGGCGGGAACATCTCCCTGCCAACAAAGCCCACCAACTCGATACAGTGGGAAACCAATATATGCAGGGCCAGCTCCCTACAGATGCAAGTAAAGTATGACACCCTGTTGTGGTGGAAAACAGAGAGATATACAGACGTATCCCGGTACATGGGAAGATTCATTCACCTGCCCTGACACAGGTGAATTTTCAGTACCCACTAACCATTGGAGGACCGGAGTAGGATATTCCTACTCCGATACTGGAATGGGCCTTCATACCCGTTCCAGCCAAAGATATCTCTCTACATATCCTGGAAATGATGGAGGAGTAGGTATAGATCCCAGATAATATCTTGAATACTTTCCAAAATGTAATTGCATCAGCAGCAACATCAAGGACTCAAGCCCATGAGCCCATCTCCCCAATTGAGGCGACTCATCTAAGAGATGAGATAGCCTCCATGGAGTAGATCTGCATCCCTGCTTCTACCCAGGAGGGTCTTCTGCCATATTCTGTGACGCAAGGGCAACTGGATCAAGCAGCTTCACTCATTCCAACTGGGGGACACCCGTCCATCACAGTGGATGCTTTAGATATGGCATATATCCCTAATAAAAGCCAAGATTTTCGTCGGCGTATCCCAGCATCATGATGGGACCCAATTAGACAAGGACCCAAACGAGGTGCAGGCCATTGTCAACAGCAGACGGTCCCCGCTGCCCACAAAAGAGTGCCCCGAACTCGCCTAAGGCAGTCAGAAAATAAAGAGCGGGTTCATGACTCTGCTATGCTGGAAGATGGGGTTCTCGATGCCACTAAGCACATATCAATGGATTGGAACCCTGACCACCCATTACCATATTATGGGAGCGGCAGTAGCAGTTGCGAAGGTCCTCCCCGCAATATCGCTACCAGCAGCTCTAAAGGTCCTCCCCAGAGCACCCGTGGGGGAATCCCCCACAGGAATATAATGATCGGTCACGAGAGCTTCTCTCTTGATGCGAGTCACAGAAACCCTCCACGTGACCTGAATATCGAGCAGCATGAAGGTCCTCCACTTGTTGCGGTCCACCCGGATGGTCCTCCCCATGGTATACACTGCAATCACTCTCCATGGAGTGAGACCACAGATTGTGATAGTAGTCCTTGCTATCATAGTTGCAACTATGGAGGCCCTCCCCATAGTGACATCTCATCACGACAAGAAGTCCCTACCCTTGTTGTGGCCTGCCCTGAAGGTCCTCCCCAGGGGTTACGCTGCAACGGAACTCCACACAGCCAGGCATCAGGTCACGATGGTAGTTCTTATCACCCTAATATCTGAGGTCCTCCCCATAGACAAGTAGAGCAATGAGAAGTCCCTCCCCTCATTGAAGTAAATTCTAGAGGCCCTCCCCAGGATGTATCCCATAGATATTCTCCCTGCGGTAGGAGTAATGGTATTACTCGCCATTGTCGCAGTTGTGATGGTAGTCCTCGCCACCATGGCCGCCATTACGAAGGTCCTCCCCACATTGTCCCCAAGAAACAAGAAGGTCCTCCCCTTGTCGCGGTGTGTCCTGAAGATCATCCCCAGGATGTGTGTCGAACGTCAAGCCATGATGGTCATCCTCACCATGATGGAATTTGTTGTCAAGGTCCTCCCCATAACGATGCTATACAGCCAGAAGGTCTTCCCCTTGATGCGACACGCCTTGGAGGTCTTCCCCAGGGTGTGCACTGCAAAAGTCATTTATGCAGTGAAGCATCAAGAAGTAATGGTAGTACTCGCCATTACGGCTGTGATTGTGGAGGTCCTCCCCGCGATGACATATTATTTCAACAGGAATGTCCTCCTCCTGCCAAATCAAGAACCAAAAATCCCTTGTATGCCGAGGAACTCAGAAGGATGGAATCAATCTTTCCAAATTCCCAGTTTGTTGCTAATGACACCCTTCTTCGATCAGGAGTCGTTCCAGGGCCGCGTTCATCCTCTGAACCACCTCAGAATTTCCCACATAATGACTCAGCACCTTCCGGTACCACTGCCTCCGACCAGATTGACAGTGAGTGCCTTAGTTGGACTGACCAGGTAGAGGAGTCACTAGCGGGGGAGAATGCCGATATGCTGCACCTGAGAAAATGACTGTCCAGGGATGATATACCAGTCAAGTTTTGGCCCACGGCCACCTCTCAGTTCGACGTACCCAGAGAGTGGTCGGATGAATGCATGCACGACATCCGCCATAACATATGAATGTCCCGCCACTGGCTAAAATCGAGTTTCCTTCCCTATGACGGGTATGTAGACCACGTCAAGACGATATGGGACCTCTTGCATCATATCGACCAGGAGGACGTTTCCTCGACATGACAACAATACCCCGAGAGGTGCAAAGGGAATATGGAGGCAGTTTTCCTCCGTGTACTGCACGAGTTGTGCCACCACATCGGTGACGCTCCGACAGGAGTCCATATCTGGGGACTGGGGGAACACGGAGTCTGCATTTCACTCTGCACCCCGCCCAGAAAAACCCGTTCGGTATGGCATCTGGCAACGTCGTCACATCAAGACAACAATCGAGTGGTCCCCCTGTTCAATAAAGGAAACACCCCCAATAGAGTCGGGCCTTGAGTAAGTCCCAGAAGGGTCAGGCCCGGCAAGAATGAGCCATTCAAAAACTCCTGAATCTTGCCACGAAGAGCATCCAGTAGGCTCTCGCCTAAGAGAGGCCAATCAGAGTTCTTTGCATCCCCCCATAAGGGACTGATCCACAGGTGAATTCGGCACCAAATCCGGTTCACCACCAGATAGGAGCATGCAAGATCAGGCAGGTCACGATAGCCGCAGCAACTACCGCAATCCGGGGACAACCCCAGCCTGCAGGCTTGGGGGAATTTTTAACAACAAATTACCTCATAAGGCCAATAAAACCAACAAGAGACTCAGCGTCCTGGGAATGGAGAGAACCCCATCCCTCAGGACTGGGGGCATTTTTACCCACTCAACAACAACCTTCCCCATGAAAATCAGTTTTCTCTTGCCTAGGGAGTACGGTCATAAGAGGAGGTTCTCGTCCTATCCCGTTATTTGAATCATCATCCCCTCCGAGAGAAAGGTGAACTGTAAGGTCGCATCAAAGAACTCTTTGCGTCACCCTTCGTCAAGAAGTCCAAAGGCAAGCCCAGGTCATGAAAGGGAGGTCCAGCCAAAGGCAAGGGAGATCCTATTTCTATTTGGAATATGACATCCCCTCCACCTCTCAATATGCATTCATCAATGCCATAGAGGCTAACCCCGCGGGTGACACCAGAGAAAATGAAAATCCAGACGGATCAGGAGATGACGGTTCCGCTCAGGCTGTGACTCAAAACGAAACCCCATGTGTGCACATCTGGAACAAGAGGGCCACTTTAAATATGGACGCCCCTTCAGCAAACTTCCCTCCGCCTGCCCAGTGAGCATCAAACAAAGATAAGAATAATGGAATGGTTACCCATAACCCATCCCCATATCTCGATAAAAATGAGCCACTCACGCTCGAAGAGAGGTTCACTCGACATGAAGAAGAGATGAAATAATTGAGGCAGCTTAACGCTGAGCTGCTCTAGAGGAACCACCTTATTGAAAGGGCGACCCAAGAAGAGCCACATCATTTACTCCCAGTTAGTGCACCTCAAAGGCTAAGGCTTCCCCCAGAAAATGAAGCACGCTCAGGACTCCCGTCCAATGAGGTGCCTGGTTCTTCCAGCTAATGTAGATTTGGATGAATACCATGATTTCCCTCCACTTAGGAGGCAACCGGAGCAAGTACACCCGAACCCTCCGAGGGTGCCCCAAATGGAATATGCACCCTTGGTGCCAGCCAATACAGATCCTCAGGATATTCCTTGGGCTATGCCTGCCCAGGACCGGGCCTAACAGGCTGTAAACTAGTGACTTACCAACACCATCGAGGCATTAACAGCTCGATTGGAAGTGATGGAAGGACTACGCGCTCTGATACAGCCGGAGTGGAAACCCTACCCAGATTGGGTGACCAACACACCACCTCCACCCAATTTTGGGAGCCCGTATTCCCCATCTTCAATGGATCAAGCAATCCCGAGCAGCATTTGATGCACTACACATCCTATTGCGACCCTATGATGGGGACTCCGGAACAACAAAAAGTAGTGAAAATCAGATGGTTCATATGGACCTTGCAAGAATCCGCCTTTTTCTGGTACATGAGTATGCCAGCCCAGTCGATAAAGAGTTGGGAGGACCTCCGACAGCAGTTCATGTTCCACATCAGCTCAAAATTGCCTAAAACGACGGTCAGCGACCTCATGAACTGCAAACAAAGGGAGAACGAGAGGGTCTCGTATTTCATCTATAGATGGAAAGTTCTGACCTATTATATGAACAGACCAATGCCTCAAGATCAGATGCTAGCCATATGCATCGATAATCTTATAGATGAGTTGCGAACAACGCTCATACCAGTGGAGTGCACCACTAGATTCTTCCATCTATCGGCCATTTCCCAAAAAATCGAGGACTCCCAAAGTCCCGAATAACCTCGCAGGCTGCTGCGAAAAGAGCCCCTAGAGTTGAAGCATCCGCTGTCACACTCTAGCCGGCCCCTATGCCCGCTCCGCCGCTCAGGCCTCCACCAAATCGCCAAGGGCCCCCTTCATATCAGCGGTCGCCACTGCCTTAACGGGACGATCAGCGAGGACCAATGCAGAACCAGTTTGAGGAATGAAGAAAAAAATTATACTCATTCCGAGATAATAAATTCCTTGGAAACTTCAGTTCTTCCATGAACTGTAACCTGCTCTGCCTCCCGGAGCCAAGGAAACCTGAAGAGGTCGACCGTGATGACTGGCCAGATTACTGTCCCTACCATCAGATGTTGGGGAACAGTATCCGAGAATGATTTGTGTTCAAAGACCTCTGACAGAGGATGGTAGATTCTGTACAGGTTGAGCTAGGACCACCCCCAGCACATGTAGCATGTATATCTACCACCCACTCTGATAAAGAGGAGGGGTGGGAGAAAGTCACCTGCAAGCAGGGGAAGAAATTTGACAACAGGATGACTCAAAAGACTATCAACCAAGCCCAGGGCATACTCTGAGCTCAACTACAGCAGCCGGTGTTTCCACCAATGGCCTCTGAAGCCGCAGAGCCAACATTGTCGAGCGCACTACCCTCTACGAGCCGGTAATCCGAGCATAATAAAAGGAGGAGGAAACAATCGCAAGAGGAGCAGTTCGTGATGGGGCTAAAGTTTGTCTCAACCCTGGTAGATTATATGCCCTCAAATTTGGCATCACGGGAACCGACCCACCAAACAGAATCATTAGGGACAACTGACCTGGTTGACCTATCAGATGATGAAGAACCAATATTTGGTTACATTAACGTCATCTATCTTATTGAATCATTCCATGAAAAAGGGTATGGTTACGAACCCGAGCTCCCTGCATGAGGAGCCGGGAGGAGGAATCGCAGAGGCAGAGGATACTAGGGGAGGTGCATCCGTGGCTAAAACCAACCCTACGGTTGGATCCTGACCCAAACCGTCAATATTGCAGAAACCCATGGGAGAGCCCTTAAGTAGACTCGCCAATAGAGGGAATGCCCCTCCACCTCCACAAGTAGCCACTCTGGCCCTATTGTTCTACGATACCCACCAGATGAGGAACAAGTGTCCGACCGCCTACTACGTACAACCAGACCGACCGGGCCAAGTCCTCAAAATGGAGGAACACCATCCACATCCATCCCAGCGGCCGGTCCCTCCACATCAAATTCCCCAACTCCCAAAGCACCTGGTAAGAATATCCTGTAAATGGAGAAGCGTCGGCCGCTGGATCAAAACTACAACATCCATAAGCAGCTGGCATCGGTACCAGCCAAGTTGTCAATCCTGGATGCCCTGAGTTTGTCAGCCGACCATAAAGAGGATCTTATCGAAGCTTTGATAAGCTCCCAGGAGTTTCAAGACGAGGTAGTTGCATTCGAAATTTACCGGACAGAGACTGACCCGACTGAATGAAATACGGTGAGTTCTATCACCGATCAGGACGAAGATGCCATCATGCAGGGACACATCAGACCACTATATGTGACTGGCATGCTGAATTGTATTGTGATCTGGAACATCTTTATAGACAATGGCTCTGTAGTTAACCTCCTTCCCCTTCGGACAGTCCATATGTTGGGCTAAAGTGGGGACAATCTAATTCCCTCAACAACAACTCTGTTGGGTTACGAAAAGAGTGAGTAGAAACCAATGAGACATATTAAGCTAAAGTCCCATTTTGTTGACTTGGTAGCCTACATGGAATTCCTGGTGGTTCGGTAGAGAACAACATTCGATGCCCTGCTGGGAAGGCAATGGCTCCATAAGCACATGGCCTTTCCTTCATCCTATCACGAGTGTATCAAGTACAATGTCAATGGAAAAAGTGGGACATTGCACACTGACAAGGCCCCTTTCGAGCTCTCCGAGTCACATTACATTGACACCAGGTTCTATGAGAAAAAGATAAAGAAGCCTTTGGTCGATGGTGGCGACTGGATCCATGCTCCAAATAGTCTGGAAATGGTTCCTGATGACCCCCTCAAGTGAATTTGCAGAGATTATGTCCTACCCATCAACCACATGGAAGGTAGGAGTCCAAGTCTAGACACTCACTCTGATTTCCTCATGACATCAGCCATAACGGCTGAGTGTGACAATGTGGGAACGTCCTCTAACCCTCAATCAGGGGGAGAAAGCTCGAGAAAGGACACCCATGACACCTCGCCTCTGGACTTCCAAGATATCATGGCAGGAGCTCTCTCCTCATCAGACCAAGAAGATGAGGATTTGGGAGAAGAAGAGGGGGAAGATCTTATGGATTCACCTCTCGCATTTGATGAGGGTATCTCCACCATTTTGGAGGAACTCAGGGAAATAAACCTGGGTACTGAGGAAGACCTGAGGCCCACTTTTATCAGTGTGGCCATGTCTCCCGAGGAACACGAGGTATATACCTCCTTCCTAAGGCAACACCAGGACGTCTTCACCTGGAATTACATGGAAATTTAGGGACTCAATCCCAAGGTAGCGATGCATCACCTGGGTCTTTCGGAAGACCACCGGGGTTAAAAAAAGGCCGCTATAAGGACACATGCATCACATGCTGCCAAGATAGAGGCTGAAGTCGATAGGCTCATTAAAGAAGGCTTCATCAGGGAGGTCCAATACCCTGTCTGGTATGAAAATACCATTTCCATTAAGAAAAAGAATGGAAAAATCTACATCTACATTGCCTTAAGAGATCTCAATCGGCATTGTCCGAAAGATGACTTCCCGTTTACAATCACCGAGTTTTTAATTGATGTGACGGCTGGGTATGAGGCCCTAACCGTCATGGACGGCTATTATGGATATAATAAAATCAGGATGGCCCTGAGAAGATGAATAATGCACTGCCTTCAGGGCCCCTCAAGGGGTATTCTGTTATAGGGTCATGCCCTTTGGTCTCAAGAATGCTGGCGCCACATATTAGCGTTCCATGCAATGGATCTTTTAGCGATTCCTGGTGAAATTTGTTAAATTCTATGTGGATGACCTAGTGGTCAAGTCCAGACAGTGGTCAGATCACCTGTCAGACCTTGATACTATCTTCAACAGGCTTCGACATCAAAGCTTGAATATAAACCCATTGAAATGAGCCATTGGGGTTACCTCAGGGAAATTCCTTGGCTTCTTCGTACGCCATCATGGCATCGAAGTCGGCCCTGAGAAGATGAAGGCTATCATGAGCTTTCCACCTCCACGAAATCTCACTGAGCTGAGGGGATTCCAAGGAAACCTAGCCTATATTAGGTGGTTCATAGCCAACCTGGCAGGAAAATGTTTGCCTTTCACCAGGTTAATGAAGTAGGGGGTCACGTACCAATGGACGAACGAATGCCAAGAGGCATTCGACAACTTGAAGAAATACCTCTTAAACCCATTGGTGCTCATGCCCCCTATTGAAGGAATACCTCTCATCTTGTACGTGAAAGCCTTAGAGCGATCACTGGGAGCCTTTCTCACATTGAAGAATGACGCTGGCAGTGAAAACAGTCTCTATTACCTCAGTCGAACAATGATTGATACTGAGACTCGATACTCAAATATCGAGAAGAGTTGTCTGGACTTGTACTTCATAGTTCAAAAGCTTTGGAATTATCTGCAGCATCATGAGGCCCATTTGATCTCACGGAGTAACCTTCTCAAGTACATCCTCAGTTTCCCAATGCTAACTGGACGCCTCTCCCGATGGGCCGTCATCCTGCAACAGTTTGACATCTGGTTCGTGCCTCGAAAATCCATCAAGGGATAGGCATTAGCAGACTTTCTGGTAGATCACCCCTCAATGGGGACCACTGCACCAGACGCCGAACTACCTGGTGAAGATATCCTCTTGGTTCAAGAAGAGTTCCCAGCATGGGAAATGTACTTTGACGGCACGTCCCGAAGCCCAACCGGGAAGAGGATGGAGGATCCCAAATTCAACAAAGTGGGCCAGGGGATAATACTCGTGTCCCCATAAAAAGAAATATTTCCATATACCTTACTCCTATCAGAGGGATGTACAAAAAATGAAGTGGAATATCAATCTCTCATTGCAGGACTGGAGCTCGCACTCCAGGCACAAGTACAACACCATAAGGTAATAGGCGACTCGGAACTGGTCATCAAGCAAGTCAACAGTGACTATGCTATTAAAAAGGAGGAGCTAATCCTGCTGTTTGACCGTGTCGAAGGGCTAATGTCCTCGTTCTCCACAGAACCAACATTGACTTATATTCCCCGGTCCCAAAATGCTCAGGCTAATGTATTAGCCAACGCGGACACTTCCCTAGCCGACCTAGATCAGGATGAAATGGTCATCAGTATTGCTCACCGTCGAATGGCATTTCCATTTGTTTATGCTAAGACAGATGAAATCCATGATGTTAGTCCTATCTCCGAGCCATATGCCCCTTCCACCTGCTGGATGATCCCCATCATGAACTACCTTCAACGGGGAGAGCTTCCATCAGACAGGGCTGAACGAGAGAAAATACATAGAAGGGTATTAAATTTTGTCCTATATGGCGGCGCGGGATAGCAAGAGGTCCTCTACAAATGATGCCTCGATGGATTGATCCTCAGATGCATTGACGGAGAAGAAACTACTGCCTTCATGACTGAAGTACATGCAGGAGCGTGTGGAGAACATCAACCAGGTACTAAGCTGTCCCATCAGGTTCGAAGGCTTGGGTACTACTGGCCCATAGTGGCACGAGACTGTTAGTGTTTTACCATGAAATGCCACTCATGCCAGATTCATGTCAACTACATAAACCAACCCACGGAGATAATTCATCAAGCTAAGTACTCCTGGCGGTTTTCATCTGGGGGATGGACATCATGGGGCCACATCCTCCCCCCACGACCAAACAACTGAAGTATATCCTCATGGAAACCGACTTCTTTTCCAAATGGGCGGAAGCCATACCCCCCAAGGATGTCGGGGCAAGAAATAGTGCCAGCTTCGTGAAGACCAATATCAACACAAGATGTGGTTTCCCTCATACTATACTAACGGACAACGTCACCAATTTCAGCTATGCTGAATTGGAAAAGCTATACCATGAGTATGGTATCAAGGATAACCACTCATCCCGCTACCATGCAGCGGCCACTGGACAGATAGAAGATTTAAACAAGACCTTTTCCAACATCCTCTAGAAAATGGTGGACAAAGACAAGAAGTCATGGATGGATAAAATTCTCCATGAATTGTTGGCTTATCAAACCACAATCTGCACCGCTACTCACTCTACCCCGTACTCATTGGTGTATGGTACAGAGGAGGTCCTGCCCATTGAACTCCAACTTCCCTCACTCCGTTTTTCCATCTGTGATCAATTATCCGATGATGAGCAGTCAGAAAAGCGGCTAGGTGAATTGGAATAGCTAGATGAGAAGCAGTTGCGCACTCTGCACCACCTGGAATTGTACCAGAACCGAATCTCATGAGCCTTCAAAAAAATGGTTCGCCTCTAGTCTTTCTTCGAAGGAGAATTAGTGTGGGTCCTCCGGATCCCAATGATACCTGGAAAGAAACCTCCAATGCTGGACCCCAAGTGGGAGGGATGATATGTTGTACACGAGGTCTACTCCAATGGAGGATATGCTCTGATCTCTATGGACGGGTAATTCACCACGGATCCCACCAATGCGATATTACTGAAGAAGTATTTCGCATAGTGACCAAGAAGTACCTAATCCTACCTGCACGACGGTAAACTACATGGGTAAAAAGGGGGGGGGGTGATCGTCCTAGCTACATGATGTTAAACTACCAAGCACCCAATGGTACGAACTCTATGACCTTAAACTAAGAGTACTTCGTCTTTACTGCACGATGTTAAACCGCACAGATAACAAGAGTTAATAATGACCCTCCCCCATGTATGGGCCAGACCTGCACGGGGTGTACCCTTTGTTCGAGCTGCATGATGTTAAACTACCAAGCACCCAACGGTCCAAACTCTATGACCTTAAACTAAGAGTATTTCATCCTAAAACATGATGTTAAACATCACTAACAAGATGATTTAAAAATTCCCTTTTCCCCTATATACAAACCAGACCTGCATAGGGTGTATCGTCTTTTAGAGAACTACATGAGGATTCATTCCTGCCCTTATAGGATACGTAGTGGCGCCAGATTTCCACACCCTGGCCTAGCCACCTCAAAAAGAAAAACAAAAATTCCCATTCCCCTGTGTATGTACCAGACTTTCATGAGGTGTATTCACGTCCTTACTGCATGACGTTAAACTCAACATAATCTAATAATACCCCTCGTCCTCACCGCATGATGATAAATTGTACGAATTTCAGAGATCTGTGTATGGCTTTATTCCTGCCCTCGCATGATACGTAGCGATGCCAGGATCCCCAATCCTGGCCCATCCCCCCCAAACAAAAAAATGCCTTCTATCCCTTGTGTATGGACCAGATCGGGACAGGGTGTACATATTCTAGAGAACTACGTACGACTTGATTCCTGCCCTGACAATATTCCTTGTGACTCCATGATCCATAGTCCTGGCCCAGCCCCCGAATAAAAGATAAAAAGGCCATTTTCCCCCTTGTACGGACCAGACTGGCATGGGGTGTACACCTTGTCCTTACCGCACGACGTAAAACTACATAGATAGCAAGATTTTAAAATGCCCCCTTTTCCCCATGTATGGGCTAGACCCGCACAAGGTTTATTTTTGCGTCCATGACACACGATGTTAAATTGCACGAACAATAATGTTAAAAATTCCCCATTCCCCAATGTACGGACCAGACCTGCACGGGGTGTATACCTTGTCCTTACCGCATGATGTTAAACTGCACGGAACCTCATCCTCACTGCATGAAGTTAAATTGTATGGACTTCATCCTCACCGAAAGATGCTAAAATTCACGGACTTCATCGCGACCCACCCAAGACACATGGCGATACGAGATGGAGATACTCCTTGCACATTTGGATGCATCCTCTACATACATAAGACTCCACGACGCAGACAATTATGGATCTTTATAACCACCCATGTCCATCGAAAGTGGAAAGTCATCGACCTGTGGACACCTTTGCATGACTATGCATACCATGCCCTCAATGGCTCTTCATAATGATATCCACTCGCTCGTCTACCAAAGGCATGATTTCCACAGGCGACACTCTTCCTAGATCCATACGCTTACCGGACTCAGAGCCCCCATACCATTCCTCATGATCCAGAAGTTTATGGAAAAGTGGTTTAAAGTTCATTCCCTTTTTCACATCCAAATGTTGCCAGGGTATCCCTACCTGGCTAGCCTGTGTGTCCTCCAGTGGTTCACATAGCGACCTACATCAACAGACATCAAGCCAGGACTAGGCTACATTGACTCAAATAGACAATTGCAGTGAAGATGTTTCTTGTATACCCAGACACCATTATCACCACCTACCGAACACTGCACTGTGAGCAATCACGGATCCTCATAATCATTTATGGCCATCAGAAGTAGAAAGTTATCGACTCGGGGAAACCTTTGTACGACTATGCATACCATGCCCTAAGTGGCTCTGCATAATTATAACCCCTGGCTCATCCATCAAAGGTATGATTTCCTCAGGCGGTACTCTTCCTAGCTCCGTAAGCCTACCAGCCTCAGAGCCCCCCACACCATACCTTCTAATATGGGAAATCTCAAATTTGTAGATTACGACCTTCATCCCCCACCTTGTTCCATGTATATCAGAACATATTGATTCAGTTATCTTTCAGGTGACTACAAAAAATAGTCACCCAATGGTCTGAGCTCTATGATCGATAAACTAGGAGTACTTTGTCCTTATCGCATAACGCTAAACTATTTGGAATGAAGGCACACCCCCGCGCAAAAAAAAGAAAACAAGAAGATCAGCGTAGGGGGCTCTTTGAAACTCAACAAGCAACCAGGGATGGGTATCCCCGACATGACCACACATTCTCTTGCCAAATGACAGACTTCATGGCCTGGATAATCATGGATCCTCATAACCATTCATGGCCATTAGAAGTGGAAAGGTATCGACCAATGAACACATTTGTACAACTATGCATTCCATGCCCTCATCGGCACTGCATATTGATAGCCCCTAGACTGTCTACCAAAGGCAAGATTTCCATAGGCGATGCTCTTCCTATCTCCATACGCTTACCGGCCTCAGAGCCCCCATATCACCTCTCCTATTCCAGGTATCCCTAGAACCATGGTCTACACTAATCAATCCCCCAACTTCTGGGACATGTTGAGGTATTCAAGCCCAGTTACATTCTGATGAAGAGAAGCCTTTGCAAAATTTCCCACGTCCTCACTGCGTGACGTTAAACTGCATAGAAACCTTTAAAAATGTCCTCATCCTCACTACATGACATTAAAATTCATAGCAACCTTTGAAAATGTCCCCGTCCTCACTGCATGACATTAAACCACACAACAACCTTCAAAAATTCGTCACGTCCTTACCGTATGATGCTAAACTGCAAAAAATATGTCCCAAACACATGAAGATAAACTATGTGGTCATACTCATCATAGGATCAATGAGAAACATAGGATTTTATCCATCCTTCAGTGCACGGGTCAGACCTGCACAAACTACTGCCAAACACCAGTGTGAGAAAGAATTACTTCACCTATTCTTGGGAAGTTTAGTCTAGATATTTCCCCGTATTCAGGCACCCTCTCATCATAAACCATACTATGTACTCATAAAAAAGATGAACTCTCATAAGCCACCCCTGGTGGACACAAATCTCAACGTCCCTAATGTTGCTTGGCTATCGGGGGAATATAATCATTGTCCTAAGGACAACTTTTCATGACTATTCATACCATGCCCTCAGCGGCTCTGCATATTGATCGCCCCAAGCCCGTCTACCAATGGCAAGCTTTCCTTAGGCAATGCCTGCCTCTGTACGCCTCTTGGCCTCTGAGCCCCCATGTCTATCTCAGGATTCAGAAACCTTATGAACTACAGTTTACCTACATCGTTCACAACCCTACCTAAATGTGGTGGAATGTCTTTGAAAAGATTACTGGGAACCAGGATAATTCGTTCCAATTTAAATGATGTCTCATCTGCATGACTTTAAACTTCACCAAGCCTCAACCATCCCTTAAGCTAACTAAATGCATATGGAAGTGGTCTCTAGACAACACTCATAATTGATACAGATGTTCTCAAAACCTTTCGGACATCGCATACCTTTTCCAAGCCACCCCTAGTGGCTTTTATATTTTTCCAAACCACCCATTGTTGTTTCCATGAGCTGGGCTTCCATGAAGTCCCATGGCCATCAGAAATGGATAAGTCTTTGACTTAAGGACACCCTTGTATAACTATGCACACCATTCCCTCAGCGGCTCTGCATATTGATCGCCCATGTCCTGTCTACCAAAGGCATGTTTTCCTTAGGCAATTCTATTCCTAATTCTATACGCCGAAACGACTCCCATGCCTTGAGACATGCCCTGCATGCCGCTCAAATTTTAACATGTTTCCCCTCACGTGTGTTGGAAGAGTATTGAGACATCTCTTAATCAGTTGAACCCCATTGGGGCCCTCGCCCCACCATATTTCGTCAAAGATGTTCTACCTAAAACATCAGTACTGATAGTCTTGATGGAGGGACATTAAACCGCTCATAAAAGAAAGAGTCACAAAGCCTATTAGGCCGAAAAACCAAAAAGGGTGACCAAAGAAAAGGCCGGGTTACACCTGCTGGGTCCACACTAAATGGGCCTGGGAAAAATCAAGGAATTAAAAGAAGAAAAAGACAAAAAATTTATGGGGTTTTCTTATAAAACCCTAGAAATAGTCAGACTATGCTCGCTGGATCCCATGGTCAAAGAAAAAGTTAGAGCCTGATTTATTTTTAGTCCTGGACTCAGATTATTCTATGTTTGGGGAAATAACATATGCAGCAATTGTTCCAAATAGTATCTATCACAGGAAAACGCGACAAGGGCACTAAGGAGAATGGTTTCTTTGTTCCATAAAAATGTTGGTAAGAAGGGTATCCACAATTCAGAGCCTCCTCTAGTGAAAAAGATGATTACAAGAGTTTTTCAGTAGATTCACAAAGCTGTATCAGGCGCTGGTGAGAATCCTCGACTGTCAGAGAGAGACTCTACAGCATGGTCGTCTCTGCTTCTGAACCAGCCCACAATTCTTCTGCCTCCTGAGCCGCCTTTGTTCTTGACCTTATTTCCTCCTCCATCCACCATTCCCCTTCTCCAATCATGGCGGCAACATTGGCCTTTTCCTACTGCAGCCACTGTATCTCATTCCTCAGCACCTCCAAGTGAGAATGTTGCTCAATAACTTCTCTCTGAAGCCTCGTGACGACCCCGTCGTGGTCATGAGCCTCTGTTAGGCAGATTTGTCGAGTTGCGTAAAGGTAGGATTCAGATTGGGCAGTGCAAAGGTGAGTTTCGAAATCACCTAGCCTCTCCCGATCAGCGACTACCTTCTTGACTATGTCATAAACACCATGATAGTGAAAGCCATCAAATCCCAGCAACATAAACAAATTGTGTAGCCTCGATAATTTGGTTGGCATCTTGACCAAGGGTGTTTGAGAGATCAGTCTCAAGATTTTCTCCCAAACCCTTTGGCGAGCGGGTTGAAGGCTGGAGAGGACTTATTGATCGGGCTTAGAATCACTCCCGGATGAGGACACATATTCTGGATGAACGTCACCAAGGAGGGACCCAAGGAGGCCTCACCCACAAACTCGGGCGCTGGGGTGGCTTCGCCACCGACTAGCGACACGATCATCAGCACCAAAGGTTGTGGTCCGGAAGACCGAGAGTTAATAAGACAGATGAGTACCCCTAATTAGAAATGGGAAGAAAAAGGAGTCAGTGGCAGGAGACTGTGGATTTTACTCCTAATCAACGAGGCATCGACATCCGCAAGCACTGCACTTCCACGACTGCCACTCGAAGAGGATGCCACATCTTCGATAGGCAAGGGAATTAGGGGAGCCACCAGAGGGGTCCAAGGCTTGAGTCTATGCCTAAGGCCAAAAGTATCCAAAGCCATCCCCAAGTTGTCACCTACGGAGACCAAGCTCAGGGAAATCACTCCCCCTTTGAACAAGATAATTTCCTGCTTCGGGTTTCCTAAAATTGGACTAATTCCAGCCTCTTCCTCCATTACCCTGGGATCCATTAGGTCTGAGGTGTCTAGCCCCGTCGGGTTTGGAGCCCCCTCAGTGATCATGGGCGTCCCATCTTCCTTCGCAATTGGAAGGGTTGTTTGATTAGCAGGAGTCTCAAATACCAACAATTCCTCCTCTGACATATCTCTGACTGATAAAGGTGGGAGTAAAGCATCCATATCGCCGGCCCTCTGGAAGGGCTTACCATCTCGTCTTGCCTAGGCATGGTTACGGCTGATTTCGTAGATGGAAAGGAGGCGGAATGTAGAACCACTTGGGTAGCCACAACCAGATCCCAGATGTTCCCCTATTTGAGCAGTTCCGATAAACGAAACTCCTGTTGTCATCTCTCGATCTTCCCAGTGGACAGTTCTCCTAGAATTCTGGATGGGAAGGGAGGAGGAAAGACCCTAGCTGATTCTGCGATAGTCACTTCAATGAGCTCAGCTGCACCAGGGGATCCTTCCTCGATGAAACATGTGGTCAAAAGCGCATGCCCCCCCACCGCAGTACCACGAGGGTTATACTCAAGATAAGGAATCACCCACTAAGATTCTTCAGCACCCTGTATGAAAGGATGAAACCTTAGAACCTCCACAATAAAGGAGGGAAAAAGTCAGAATGGGTGAGCAGAGAATCATCTTCTCCAGAGTCGGACAATTCATGATGTCTAATAATCATAGACACCAAGATGCTCCCATATAGATGATTCAGGAGTGAATGAATGTACGCATCCATCTCCATTAATGAGGTGACTATTTCATCTAAATCCCTTTCCAACAGCAGGTGGGGTGGAGCAAAGATCATCCCGATACCTGGAAGTTTAAGAGGGCCTGTTTGAAGAAATGCCCAAACTTCTTCATCCAAACCACTGACCCTCAGGTCATCCCAAATCCTCCAAGCCTCTGCGAATGCGGCCATGGCATGAATCGCCGACCAGGGAGGATCAACCAGAGAAGGTCAGGAGGAAGTAGAAGCTGGTATGGGCGCCAATGGCCACATTTGTGTTCCGGATCCGGCCCCCACCCTAGAACTCTCTGGGGCTACCTGTGGACGGGACCTCACAGGTCGGGAGGGGAATACCCTTACTTCATCTGTGACAGGGAGATCATCGAAATCATCGCCCCCATAAGAGAGGTCACTTCCATCTTCCTCCTCATCAGTAATCTGGTGCAGCATGGCCTGGACTCGATGCATCAACACCACATAACCACGACTTGCGTGAATATAGACCTCAAGGTACCGAAGATATCGAACGACCCTCTTGGGGTCCACGTCATAAAGAATGTCAGCGGGAGCAGATATGTAGCCCAACCCATCAAAAACTACCTCTGATTATTGATGTTACTGCCACAGAGGACGGGGGTACTGGCTGGGAAAGGCTGACTGGGATTTGAATTTATCCCATTGGCCCTAAGCCGTCGAAAAGGCAGCATCAGTGGGAATAACTACCCCCCTCCGGGCAACCACAAGGGCATGAGAGGATACACCTTTGTCTGTCAAAATCTTCCTCGGAAGCACGGGACCAGCAGGGTGGTGAAGGATTTTTCCCAGCCTAGTTGGACCACCATCCTACTTTGGCATCCTTTTTCCCTTTGATTGCTTGGGACTTGAGATTGAAGGAACCAATGTCCCTAGCTGGCCATTTGGGTATGATTGTTCCTCAGAGTCAGCCATATTCTTGGATAAGAAAGGCATGGAGTCCGCAAGCGTGGGGGTCATAACCTCACAGCCGGTATCCTCCCTGGTAAACATTCACCATAGTTATCTGGCCTCCATCAAATGATGGTTCCTGCATGCACCATTAAGTGTGGGGTGACACTGCGCTTGGACGCAGCCAAATTGACACCCAAATTAGCAAGGCACGTACCCCTCACAGATCAGTTCTCCGCCAATACGAGCCACCAGAATAACCTCTTAGAGGGAGAAGAGGTAGCCCCGCTTGCTAAACTCTTCTATTATGGTGTTTGTAATTGCACCAACTGGGGAAGAAAATAGATGAAAATTGAAATAGTCATAATTCGAGATTCGACTTGATAGCGGACACTTGATCGAAACTGTCTGTTGACTATCCTTCTCTTGGGTCTCCCACTCTTCGACCATAACCCCACTGGTAAGTTCCAATTATGGCTGGAATATGGTGCATATAATCCGAATAGGGTTGATGAGGGTGTAGCAGTTCTTGATGTGTGCGCTTAACAATCCCCAAAGAATTTGGAAAGAGTCGACCACTCAGTTTGGCTGGCTACCATCAGTGATATTACCATGAAATCGGTAAATCCTGGCCAGTACAGGGATGGGTAGGTTCACAAAATTACCAGTATCCAAGTGTCCACCCTGACAAAAGTAGTGACCCACACGCCACCAACTTTACGTATGGGTAATAACCAGGAACTTAAGAACATGTCTAGAAAATCTTCCAGGCGAAGCAATTGATCGACATCTGGAATAAGCTCCCATCCACAACTGCGAAAATCACCTTGCTCCAAAGTCAGCCAATAGCTACCCCCTATTAATGAGACTCCATTGTATAGAAAGTTGTGGGCCTGCATGGGATAGTAGCAGGGTCGTCAGATTTGTTCTCTCTCATAAAGCCTTGACCCATTCACAGTATGGGACGAGCTGTTTTGGAGACATATCCTCTGAGTGCTTCCGACACTAGTTAATAAGATCCTTCACTAAGGGTAAGTCCTCTCTTCATTCTCGCACATGAATGAAGGAGGCCAGAATTCTTCATACATACTCCCAAATACAAGGACCCCCGAAATCTGAAATACATCCCATAAACTAATGCCCACTTCCCCATGGACCAAATTGAAGGTGTTGGTGTATGGGATCCAACGACTCATAAGTTTCCTGGCGAGGACTTGAGGTCGGTGGGTATAAGTTTGGGACACCCAGGCTGCTTCATACAAACCTACGGTTTGCAACTCTGCCCCAAATTCTTCGTAGCTCTGGCGAGCACAAAAGTGCCACCACCAATCCAATGACATAAATGCTCCTCCTAATCGGAGATCCCAATTCTCCGGTTAGCCATGCTGGTCTCTTACCATGGCACTGCGATCAATACTCTGATAGCAGTGGATTGTTCCTTCTTGTTGATGTGTTTCTCTTATCGGAGACACTAGAAGGTGATTCAACACCGATCTGATAGCTGTACCCCTCGAGGCAGGCCGTCTATCTGTAGGTATCATGAACTGGGGAATAGTGGCGGTAAATATCCATGCATCAGGATTATTTTCATGGGATGGTCCCGGAATCAGGGTATCGGACAAAAAACCGAACCGATAGGCATGAAGGCTATTAGAAAAAGGATACTTCTGTTATGATTTGGAGAGCCGGTCGGCAAGGAAGGAAGATTCTAGGGAGTGAAATCCATCTTAAATAGAGCTAGCCATGTCCTTGAGGCGTTGATCAGTATTTGAGAGGGGCTCTGCAACCGGCCTTGGCGCAGAATGAGGGGGAACCATATTTTCTTTATGCAAAATGAGATCCAACAATTGTTTAGTCCGGAATAAGAATCTGGACAAAAATAACCAGATATATGGCTAATGAGGCTTCATAGGCAATGACTGCATGGAGGCCTTGGAGGATAGTTCGCGATGACACCATCCCGCGAACTAGCTCTTCATGAAATCATTCCGCGAAACCATGGCCCGAAGAGCGTTGGCCAGGAAACCACGAACCAAGTCACTTCACGGAATTTCAATTCCGAGTTTAAGTGATTATGTTCGGAAGACTCAGATACTTTTAATGTTTTAGAGATTTTTTTTGAGGAGCATCAAAACCGTGAAGCAAGTTCTCCACAGCCCATCATCACTTACTTTTTAATTGGTTAAGAGTAATGGTTTTCGGTCGTGAGGTTGGTTCGTGGGTGAGGCAGACCACGATGAAGGAATGGTTCCCAGAGGTTGTTGCCGGTTAGCGAACGAGGCACTTCGCATATGAGTGAGCACGTGGAGGCAAAGGAGATCTGGTTTTGCAGGGAATTCGGTAAAGGAAAAATTAAGGGCACCCTGTATTTTTAAGAGTGGTCCCCTACCGGGTCCACCTCTCTACCGCAAACCATCTCAGTTTTAAGGCAACTTTGCATCGGAATGGCCTCTTCTTCATTTTGATCAGACCCCATTTCCGATGGGGGGTATTTGTATGGTCTTGAAAAATCCGCAAAGGAGATTCTAACCAAATCCCCTAAAGAATTGGGGAAAATAATCAAAGAATGGAAACAAATAGGACCTGTCCATGAACCGGTCCAATGGAAACGCAATGAGGCCAGGCCCCGCGAAGCGCCTCCCCCGCAAACCATTTTCATTCGCAAAATGGAGGTGGAGAGCCTCCGCGGTCACGAGACAGGATGGGCGCCAGCCTGGTTCACCGTCATGAACCACCCCAACCGCGGACCGCGTAGACCATTTCAAGCCACACCCGCTGTCGTTCATGGAATAGAGTTGGAACCCTCTACAGCCGCGGAGCACTCCCTGAGTTCGATTCGTGAAGGAGAGGGGGAAGCATTCAATACCCACCATGAATCGCAGTTTGACCAAGTCAGCTGTAAACCGGGTATTTGGTTAGGGGCCTCCGCAAAAGGTGTCGTGTGGCCATAGATACATCCCTTTCCCCACTCTATAAAAGGTGACCAAGGGGGAAAGAAAAAGGGATCAGAGATCTAGAATAGGATTCAATGGGTTTGGAGATTCGGAAGGAGATCGGTTGAAGGAAGGCTTCAGATTTTGCAAAAAGTGAAATTCCCATCCGCGAACCGCAACAGGTATACAAATTAACAAGGAATTGGAAAACACATAATAACATGGTGAATCACGAACCTAAAATAACAAAAACAAGGAGACACATGAACCATACCCCCTCCACGGATGAATTACCCATGGTTCAGGGTGTTTATGCCTATTTTCCCATCCATCACACCGCATAGTACTGTCCTACGCGGGTGACGCCCCGACCGATGAGCCTCCAACCAGCGCCGCCCTTGGCCACCGTTGCCCGCCTGGAACCCTTTGCAAACCACCCTGGTTCACGGATTGATCCCGAGGATGCGAACCACGCTGGTTCGTGGGATGCCAATCTATCCGCAGACCACCCTAGTTCGCGGGATGCCAATTAGTCCATGGACCACCCCGGTTCGCGGACGGCCTCTACATCCACAAGGCACTTCCCCACATGAAGGGTGCCACAACCCATACCTCTCAGTGGCTTTCCAAATACTTTGGTGTTCTCATTCACTATGCCAGATAAAATCATTCTAATCCAGCCAAGTCCTCGACGACTCCCTCATTGGCTTATTCATTGGCCCCGATCCGAGGCCTCCACCAGAGCCACCAGATCTGTGTGGTGTAACTTTTAGGCACATCAGCGTGCCATTCTGAGTTCCCATACCCACGGTAAGTAGGGGTGAAGGGGTTGCCCCGACCCTTTAGATGATTCCTGAATCATTCATGGGTTCACATTCCCATGGTAATGTGGAGTCTGAACTCAGGAATCCCCTTTATACCCCTCCACTTGTTGAGGGTTCCCTGGAGACGGTAAAACAACCATTGGAAGGAATCCCTCGTGCACTGCAAGAGAGGAGATGGGCACAAGAGCACCCCCCCCCCCCTTTACCTCTCCCGCTGATCTTTGTTCCCATGGGGGTCCACCTAGGAGTTAGCCCCGACCTTATGGGCCTCCTCAGAGTGCAAGCCCCAATCTATCATCAAGGGCTGCTCCATGCGTAAGCCCCACTCCACTTCTCACGGATGCACCTTTCGTGATGTGATCGTCTGGTCCTTGTTGCCTCTTGTTTCTCACACAGAGCATGACTCATGTGGGCTTAGAGTAAGCATCGGCCATGACATCCTCTTATGGGCCTCCTCAGAGTGTAAGCCCCAATCCATCAGTATGGGCCTCCTCAAAGTGTAAGCCTCAGTCCATCACTACGGGCCTCCTCAGAGAGCACACCCCAGTCCATCAGTATGGGCCTCCTCAGAGTGTCGGCCCCAATCCATCACTATGGGCCTCCTCCGAGTGTAAGCCCCACAAAGCGAACTACGGGGACATTGATCCTTGTCAAAGTGTCGTACATAGGAATCCTCCACAAGGTTCAATCCCACCACTTGGTTGTTTCTTTACGTCGAGTTCCACCATTGTCTAGAATAAAGTTTAACTTTCTATGCGAACTACGTTGACTTTGATCTCTGTCTCCTAGACAGGGTACGTAGGAAGACTCCAAGTGGTTCATGCCCGATCACCGTCGGACCCCAGGGTCCACATCCACTTCGGTTCTCCGACTCTCTAATGCGATCTACGTAGACTTTGATCCCTGCCTCCTAGGTAGGGTACGTAGGAAGCCTCAATGAGATTCAAGCCCAATAGTCGGTCAATCCGACTATTGTCCACTTCGGTTCACCGTGCCACTCCTAGTACTTCTTTAAGCAAGTCCCGACTCTTCAGGGTCATTAATCCAACAAGGGATGGTAATCCTCATCCATAAATGATTCTGAACCCCTGCGTCCAGCTGACCATTTCCCACCAGGGTTGAATCCATGGATACTATGTTTGGGTATAAACCAAATATTCGCGAACATATGAATACGTCTTAACTATATAAGAGAGTCTCGGAACATGCAATAATTTCCCCCCAAAATGGGTTCAATGATCCAGACTTTTCATCATCTCGACAAATGTGAGTTCTTAAGAGTTGCTGGCCAGACCATTTGGCGAACGCCTACCTTTGGAAAGAAAGTCCATCCATCGTTGGATACGGAGTCATTGGGTGTTTCGAGGCCGAAAGTCGAAAACAGAATGAAATATTCACATTTTAAAAATACCCCATAGGTGCATTAATACCATTTAGACATTTAGAAATATATATCCCCCACCCTTTATTACTCTTTGATAAGATTAAGTTAAATATTCTCATTTTCTTTTTATAGTGGGAGATGACCCCAATCATATTAAATTAGATATTATGGCTTGTTTTTTGTGGAGTTTATTGTTATTATATATTTTTATTTTTATAATTGTTTGAATCAAATGGTCACATATGCTCTTCTCACCATGTATAATATTAATGTTATACACTAAATCCAAAAAATTCAAATATGTTTTCGAAAATAAAATATAACATTTCCTCGAAGTATTTTTTTACAAATATAACATTCTATATTTCCATATGTGATATCAATTTTCATTACCTTGTTATAATATTGATTAACTAAAAATTTATGGGGGAGAAATCATACTCCTATAATTTTTTAAATTACTTTTCAAATATATGATTAAGATGATCCATTCATAAAAATATATTTTTTCTCATGTACACTATATTTCATAAATTCTATAATTGAGGTTATGAAGTTCATTCTTCCAAAATTGGAGAAGTTTTATGTCTTATATCATTGAATTGTGAAAAGTTCAAATATATTTTAATTTCATTCAAAGTAGTCATTATCATAACCTAAAACATAACATGATCTTTCCTGTATGCATAAAAACTATAATAATAGTATCCAATAGGAATTTAATATTATAAATTTAGGTTTATTGACAAAAACCAATATATCATCTATTTTAGTGTTTCCTAGAAATCACAATTCCCCTCATCACATATTTTCTCTCCATACATATTAGAGTTGAAAATTTGTAAAAAATATCATAATAGAATATTAAATATGTTGAAAATTAAGGATTCAATATGGATTCATTCAATATGTGAACAATCCCATTTTAATATTTATAACCCTATTACCAAATTAGTAATACTTCTGATCAAATATCTCCCATTATAGTTAATTAGGATGATGATGTATATTTCCATCAGAGCTGCACTCATCTATATTCTATCATAGCCTCATTACGATATTTTAATGTCTAAATAGTTTCTACAAATAATGTATTCTTGGTAGGTAATATAATTTTTTAGTGAGAGGCTTTGTACCTATTATTGTTATTGAATAATAGTTGTATTTTTCAATAATTTTATTCATGGAGACCCATATTTGGAACACTCTAAACAACCTTCATAGTTCTTCTTATATATCAAACTCTTTTTGGGAGAATTCGTCTTTTATACCACAATCCCATTGGGAACAATATTTTTCTTACCTTATAACATTAAATTATAAGCCCTTTCCTCCAAGATGTATATATTTGAAAAGCTCAAAAAAACATTGAATATTTTATCACTCTAACAATTTCATTCTATCAGAATAACTAGTTTCATATATACTTATAACACTGTATGTTTTTAATAACCTTGATTCATTGGGTTTGTCTCATATTCATATGATCACCTATGCTCTATTTTATTCAATGGTTTTGAAACCTACATTATGAATTAATTCTTAAATATGATCCTTTTGGAAGGATCAACATCATCACTATCATTAAATCTTAATGCATTTTTTATTTCACCATTCGAGATCCAAAATGTAAAATATTGACTAAAACCATAGAAAAAGAAAATGATCATTCATTTTTTATACCACTGTTATCTCATATTCAAACAATTCATGCATATATATAAAACTAGATCATTTTTTCAAAATTTTATTTGGAAAATTCCAACAAATTATTAAATAATTTGTCTTATTCATCACCTTTTCTTCAGGAATATATCATATTATAATCCATTAATAAAATAAAGTCACAATATAATTGAATAATTTATTAAATAAATTAAATATTTAAACACATAAATAAATACTTTTAAAATATTGGCATTTAAATATGTAAACATGCAATAAATTTTAACAAATAATTTAAATATAGAAAATAATTTATAGATGAAAACTATTTTCAACGAATAAACAATTTTTAACCAAATATAATTACGAATAAGATAATAATTTATTACTGAAATAATTTAAGAAAAAACCATAATGTAACCATAAAACATTATATCAATAATTTTAGAAGTTGAACAATTTACAAGTTCAAACAGTTTTAAATAAAATCCATTTGTTTATGTTAACAAAATATAGCCAAAATAATTATAAATTGAACCTAATTATATGATAATTTATAACTTTTGATGTTATAAATATTAAAAAAATTATTAATTAATTGAATTTATAATTAAAATATTTTTAATCAACTCAAAAATTAAAAAAACTATATAAAAATATAGAGGGAAACGATGAAAAATAGATATTAAATATTGGAAAATTTAATCAATGTTAGAGGAATCACTTTGAATAATGCAGGATTGTAAAAATTCATCTATAAAAAGGATTTATGAATAAATAAATAAAATAAAATGGGTGATTGAATTGAATTTGGTGGAACTGTGTTTTAGTGGACCAACGGAAGTAAACAGTCCTGCTTGAAGAATTAAGGTACTGTGATTGAGGAGAAATATGGTAAAATTAGCAAGCAAATGAAAGTAAACTAAAAAAATATAGTACTAGTGGGTTGAGATTGTGATAAAATAAGATGATGGGTTGAGAAAACCTTTTCAAAAAAATAAATACAAGGTATAAAATAATATATTTTTTCAATCATTTTTAACCTATTTATTATAATACTATGTTTAAAGTGATTGATAATATCATTTGATGTTAGTTTTATATCAAAACATTAATAAATGTAACATCATTAATATTTTTCTATTGTTTATATATGAAAAACATTAAAATTTATGTGAAATTATCATTAATATTGTTTATATAGTAAACAAACATTATAAGGCCTTAATTGTTGATATTAATGTTGGTTATCAAAAAAACTAACAACAAAACTATGTGTAACATCCTTTCCCTGGTTCCACACAATGGTGCACCGAACCGGACCACCACATGAACTTATGAACTCCTCCCTATATCCCAGAGGATTCTTACTAGTAGAAAGGGTTTGATATATGATCATTGGGTGACTATACCCTCTTTTTGTATTTTTAGATTAAAAACTATTGGAAATAATAAAAATTTTCAGAAGCATAAACATAATCGGAAACAATAGCAATATCTCATAAAAAACAATGCTTAAAATAAAATTTCTAAAGTCAATAGTAGAAATTCCATTCATAGTATGATCCAACTGTCAAATCCAAACCCAAAATTAAAGACACCAAAAACTCCCAAGTGGGTCTCAAACAATATATGGTTCCCTCATCCATGATCTATCCCGACTTAGTTATTTAACATACGATATTTACCTTAACTTCTATATAAAATACAATTTATATTAGGGTATATTTTAGTAAACACGAATAGGGTGTGTGTAAAGCTCAGTATGCCACAACCAACGGTTTCTAAAATAAATTCAGTCAATTACAGTGTATTCACTTTTATAAGCAAAAAAATTCAAGTTATAATTTAAAACTGTTTACATTTATTCAATTATCCTTTTCCAACCACATAAACCCTCATATTCCTAAGGAAAAGCATTCCTCAATACCATCTTTGGCTCATGCTGAAGTATAAACTATCCCTAAGGGACATTAGAAATATGAATGACCTTGTTACAATTCATTATCATAATTTATAGGGAATTTATCAAATTCATAAAACTTGTAAATCAGGTAGGCATGATTAATATTCACTATAAGCTCTATCCTCAAGGGTCTAAAGTGAGTAATAAAAAACAAGGAATAATATATGCCTTGAAAAAAATAAAAAATCTATCATGGAATTTTCCCTTTAATGATCACACTATCCATTCCATTAAAGTATCACAAGGTCCTTCAACAACCAATTTATGAATCTCACTACAATCTTCTTCCCATAAGGATCACACGGTCCTTCAACAAACTATATTATATGCTCTCATAGTCTTCTTCCCTTAAGGCTATCATGGTACTTCAACAAACAATATTAGAATCCCTCACATTCTTCTAACCTTAATGCTCACATGATCTATCAATAAACTATATTATAATCTCATTCAGTCTTGGCTCTTTAATCTAATTCTCACACCCTGATTGTTCCATGTGATACACCATGAAAACATTATAACAATTTTTTCCCATTACACAAATATTGTATTAATTAATTTACAATTAATCAATCATATCTAACCCTTCAATTAATTCAACATATAATTAATTATTCAATTTTCATTAATTAATTCAACAATTAATTAACAACATAATTTCCACTAATTAATTAAACAATTAAATAATGACAACCAAATTTTATTAATTAATCCAATAATTCATTAATAAAATAAATTTCATTAATAAAATTCCATAGTGAATTGATTATAATAATCCAATTAATTAATCCATCAATTAATTAATCACTTCAGCACCATTAATTAATTTAACAATTAATTAACCATATAGAGTCCATTAATTAATTCAAAAATTTATTATTCATTTCAAAAACTCATATACAATAATTTATTTACCAATTATTTATTCACAATTATTTTTCAATAATTTGATAATTAACTCAACATTTAATTATCCTCCAATTCCATTACTAACTCAATAGTTAGTTTATCACATAAATACCCTTAATTGATTCCATAAATAATTATGTGAATCAATCCCATTATTTAATTCTTCAATTAATTAATTAATATCCATAAACACAAAATCCCATAATTATTTCCATAATTGATTATCTCAAAATGTATCAACCATATCTTGTAATTAATTACACAATTAATTAATCAGTTCAACCATGCATTTATATCAATTTATTGGTCATGGATCATCATTTATAACAACAATTTATCAATAAATGAATAATAATAAAATTTATTAATAACATACATTACAAATAATTAATTCAACAATTAATTAACAATACCTTTTTGATTAATTATTTCACAATTTATTCCATCACATATCTCCCATTAATCAATTAAAAAATTCACAACCTAAATGATATATAATATATTCTACAGTTAATTATCTCAACATCATCCATTTCAATATCAATAAATAATTCAAAACGTAACCATAAAACATAGAAATCTCATTTTCCCATTATTAATTCATCAATTAATTATAAAATCTTATAAATAAAATATCCCAGAAATCCACATTAATTTATTTACCAATTAATTAATATAATTCCATCAATTTCACCATCACAACAATACCCATTAATTAATTCTAAAATTAATTAATCGAACTCAAAATAAATAACATTACATCAAATTATTAATTTAGTAATTAATTAATCCAAATCGACTATATAAATTAATCTTACTCAAAGCCTTCAATGGATTACACAATTAATTGTAAACATAATATACATTAATTAATTCCAAAATAAATTAATCTAACTCCAACCCTTTAATTAATTCTGTAATTAATTGTCCATGTAAATTAAATTAATTAATTTATACAATTAATTAATCTTTCTTAATCTCGTTAGTTAATTCAAAAGTTAAATGACATCACTACTCCCATAAATTAATTCTAAAATTACTTTCTAACTACTTAGATAATCAAATAACCCTAATTATTAATTTATTAATTTTTACATGCCTATTAATTCAATAACCACAAATTATTCATCAATTAAATGTTCAAAAAAATCAATTTAATAATCATATCAACTCAAATAAATAATTCGACAATTAATTATCCCCATTCAACAAATTATATACAAAATTAATTAATTAATTAATTAATTATTCAGTCTTAACAATCTCTTTCTTGGCATAATTAATTAATTAATTATTTATCCAAAAACGAAAATTTTATAATCCCAACCATTATCATTAATTATTTATATCATTAATTAATCAGCTACAACCATCTCAATTACTCCTAAATTAATTCACACAATTATTTATCAAATTTCCAAATCCCAACATCTCATAATTAATTCTCCAATTAATTATTTCATTCAATGATACTTAAATATCATAATTTCATAATTCCATAAATAAATAACTCACCTAATTTATTTATTTTATTTTGAAATCCAATTTCTAAATAGATCATGAAATTCTAAAAATTTCCTATATATACTTAAAAATCATGACTATGGGATTAGAATTATATACCAACTAACTCATAAACGATTATGAACGCTTTCCAACAGATAATCCCAATTTGATGCGGATCCATCATGATAATGACAAAGAACATGGTTTAAATATGAATATTAAATCCATGATTAAATGAAACAAAATCTCATAAATATTGATCTAAATCCAACCAGCCTTTATATAGATTCAATAAATCTTGATCTACTTCCCATAAGCCTAGATCATTATTAAATAAACATAGATCAAGATTTAACAATGGATAAGCATATTTATTTTTTCCTAGAGGAGGAGTGAAATAGAATGAGAGATCTAAATGAGAAGAACAGCCTTACCTATGAGGTGTGAATATGGTCATTGGTCAAATATGGTTGTGCTCATAGGGGTTTCTGCCTATATAAGAGGTTCACAGTGGAACTTTGGTCTTAGAAGAAGGTGTGCTATGGGGTTTCACTCTAATGCAGTGGTGTGAAGAGGACTTCTTATCCAAGGAAAAGGTTCACCGAGCCTCTATGGATGAGATTTGGTCCTTGGAGGAGGTATACAATGTGTCTATGTCATAGAAATGTGTATGAAGAGGGTTATGAGATGCTATAGATGCATTATTAGTTTGGTGGGTGTGATAATTACATTATGTGAATCCTCATTTCATTTCATGTAATGATTTGTAACTTATTTCCCATTTCCTTTGAGGATATCCACCAATTGACTTAAAAAACATTAAATCAATCTTACATGTGGTGTAATCTAATTACATGCTGTGTAATGTTACACATGGTGTAATCTAAATAAATGTGGATTTATCTAATTACACATGGTTTTATATAATTTCATGACATGTTTCCATGTGGTGAACGACAGTTAAAGGGGTTGTAGTATACATTCATGACATATAGGAGGAATAAATTTCCAATATTGAGAATTAATTATTGACATGAATTAAATTCATAGGGTCCACCCAAAACAATTCATGATGTCATTTTAGTATATAACCTGTATTTATACTATAGCCCAAATCACCACTTAATCCTATTGTGTCCCTAAAAAAAGATGGGATCTGACACTAGGACACCAAAACATTATTTTCCACTAGCAAGTCAAAGTGTTTATGATCAATCATCAACCTTGAATTATAAAAAGTGAGATTTATAGAATCGTTTTTCCCACTAACAAGACTTTGTGAAAAAATTATCTCACAGTCACATATTATATTTTTCACTATATAGTTGGAGCATTTTAATAACTTTTAACCACACAAGATCCTCTATAAGATACCAAAATTGTATCCAACCATTATACTATTTTGTCCCTACTATAATATATCTTTTCGAAAATTTTTCTTCTCACTGGTAATTCTTTTGAAAACCCTCAAAAATTTCATTATTGTAAAATATCATGAAACATGGATACTAGTGTGATCACATCAACATCAAACTCGTGTTGATTAGTTCCAATAATTGATATTGTTTTAATATCAATTTTTATTTTCATATAAAATAATTTATCTATAGTAAACATATACTCCTCACATGATACAGCCTAGATGACCATCTCTAATATAAATATGTATTCATTATACAATCAATAATCATCAGGTATAGTTTTCAATTTTTTAGTGTACTAATTATTATATTGTCCTTAATGTATAAATCTATTTTAATTTTCCAAGATTCCTTTTATATATATAAAAAGTAATCCTCAAATATTCATCATTAGCCAAAAAATTATTCATGTATTATATGTTAATATGATTCTAATTAAGTCGATAAATAATGGATTATATACATTGATTCTTAGCAAGAATTTACCAATCATGATTTTTTTGGGTATAAAACATTCAGCAGATAAAAAGTAACAACATTCACTTATCTTAAATGTCCTATAATACATGTTTTGAAACATTCATCTACAAATATAATATAATGATCATATACAAATTAATTCAAGTAGATAACCGTTATTCTGAAATTAGTGACTAAAAATAAATTACATGTTAATTATCAACAAAAATATATAATAATGTATAATCAAAATATACATAATTTTAAATATAATTAATATAAACATAATGGAATAATTCTTTTTCTCAATTGACTGCATTTCTCTATCTATCTATGTATATTGAGTATAAATTTCAATTCATATAATTATTATAAATTTTCGCATTTAATGAAAGATATTAGACATGTATAATTATTATCATACCTAATCTATTGATTTTAATAACTCTATATATTAAAATACACTCTACAAATTATTAATCTATTTTAACTATATAATATATAAACAGTCATATTTATGAATACAATATATAGGAAATAATTGTTATGTAATTTTTTTTTCTTTCCTATTTTTATATCATTATCTAAAATTCCATTTTACTTTTATTCTAATTTTTACCAATATAAATTACTTTAATTTAATAAAAATTTATTTATATCAATTAATATAAATATTTATTGTTAAATGATAATTATAGATATTAATTAGTTTTCAGTTAAAATAATATAATTTTCACTATTAATTATATATATTTTTTCTTCGAAAATATAAATCATTGAACAAATATTAAATTACAAAAATTTAAATGAAATAAAAGTAATTAAAATTTTAAACATAAAATAAACTATCAATTTTAATGTATAGGTATATTAATCTAAAAAAACATCAAAATACATTTATAAAAACATGATACCAATCATATACAAAAATATAATAAATATAATAAATATGACTAAAATTTTATAAGATGAAAATAATAATATTAATAATAAAAAGATAAATCATAGCCTCTATGTCTAGTAAAATAATAATAAATTGATTCATTATTGTTGTTTAATATATTTTGTTGTATTTTTTATAAACTAATCATTAATTTATGGCCATTCCATTGTAAAAATTTAATAAAAAATTTCCCTGGATAAAGGTGAATTTTATTAATACTTAGAGGACATATTGAAATGTTACAATTTTTTTAGTTATCCCTAATTGATCATTATTTCATATTAAATTAATGTATTCACTTTATTTTGTATATTTTTTTATGATAGACTTTAATTAATTTCAAATTTAAGAGCACATTATCTAGATAAATCAACATAAATAATTTTTTAAATAATTAAAAAAAATTAATTCTCCCTCCATGTAATTTTATTTTAATATTTTATTTTTATTTTTATTCTTTATTAATTTTTACTTAAAACATTAAATTTTATGTATAGTTTTATGGAATATTGTTTATATTGAATTTCAATGTTATTGTGTTTTAATATTTCAATTATTTATTTATTTTATTTTTTTATTTTAATTAATTAAAATTTTTCTATAATTAAAAATGTAAAATCTTTCCAAGATAATTTTTGCATGAGTGATTATGATTTTTAACTATACCTTTTTTGTAAATAATTTATTATATTATATTTTAATTTTCTATTTATCTTCAAAGGAACATTAACTCTACTAATTTTATAGAATTCTTATACAGGACATTAGACTAGGTATGTGTCATTCCAATTTTATTAGTGAGTTTGACTTATAAAAAACATGTTTTATTTTATTTTTTTATTAAAATGACTAATCTCATTATTTAAAAAAGTATGGAACACATTTCGAATCTATATTATTATTTGGTTATCAAAATATTTTTATATTTCATTTATTATCTTTATAATATAACATGTAATATATTTTTTAATAATTAGTAATGTAGATTACCCTTTAAAAAATGTTGAAATTAAATATTACAACTCCAAATTATTGTATACAAAATTCATTATAATAAAATTAAAATTACCAAACTACAATTATCCAATGGTCATATACCTATAGTTCACAACAAAATCAACACCCATATTAACAGCTCTTTTAGAAAAAGAAAATAATCCATCATCAAAAAAGGAAACATGGAATAAAATCGCATCAAATAACAAATCCAAAAAATTTATAATCGACAAACTAAATTGTTTTCTTAATAACATGTTAGTACAAAACATCTAAAAATGGTCAAATTTATTATTGCTAAAACAAAAAATGACAAAATCATGTGATTTTATTATTTATTAGCACATAAAACGATTCCTCTATTAGTCCTTTTTTAGTGTTGATTATAAAATTCAACTATCATTACAAGCGGTATATTTTCTAAAATCCAGTTTAGATAAAATAATATGATTTCTCAAGATAGAAAACTACAATGGTCGATATTAGTTAAAAACATTGTATATTTAAAAAAAATATACTAAAAAATATATTTACATTAAATTATTTGAATTACAATAAATTTTCGTTGAAATATATCAATACATTAAAATTAATTTTAATATATATATAATTAATCACAAGAAGACAATAATTTCTATAAAACTCAAAAATAATCCATCTCATATAATCCCCCAAGGGTTCACTCAACCATGTATAATAAAGATAAATCTCCATTATAATTATATAAAATAAATAAATAAATATTATAGCATAATTCAAAAAATAAAGTGTAATATCCCATTCTTTCTAGAGATTTCATGTACTCATTTTTCATGTATAAATTTTCCCTCATTTTTATTATATTTTGGTTCATTATTTCATAGGATTCGTTGCAGGTGATTTTGGAGTGTTTTTGGAATCCCATTGGGTGGTGCATGGTTAAGGCGCAATGATTCTCCAACAGTGTGGCCCAACTATGAAATTGTTTGGCATGATGTAGAAGGGGAAGAAGATCGACATGGTTAGAACATGAATTGGGCAAGCCTTGTGGATTCATTAGGGAAACCATAATATACTGGAATGAGGGGAAAACAGGTTTAGCACGCAGTTTGACTAACTGTGATGGAGCCCAAAAAAACCTTGAAAACCTACTATCTATGGATGGTACCTCGTGCATCACTAGTGAGCATCATGACCAACTTATTGCCCTAACCATGTACTATTTAGATTCAAATACGAAAATCAGGGGCCAAATTAATATGTAACCCCGATACCCCCTTTCCATTATAATATTAATTTAGTTTGGACTCCTTTTTCTTCATAGGCTTAAGTGGTGATTCCCTTTGATATGGGTGCATGTTTGAGTCAATTCGAAGCCTGTTGGAGATCTAAATTCTTTGGAAAGTCTTTCTTAATATATGTTATTATGTGTTTTATTCTTATTCTATTTCCTAAAACATTAGATCTAAAAATTTCTGTAACGATTCATGTTTCCTTATGGGAATTTTATATATTATGGTTGAGTCTATTGAAAGAATGGAGATCCAAGCCATGATTTTGTAGAACATAGTTTCTTTCTTTGTTTTTTGTCTATTATAAATCAAAATAAAAGAAAAACTTTGGGAGATATATCATCAATGATCTTAATGTAGTTGGTACACATTTTATATTCCAATTTTATTGATTCCCGAATAATTTATTTAATTGTTCCAACGAATTTACAAACATGAAAATAGGATATATATTTTGAAAATTGAATTAAAACCCTTGTATTTTAGAGACCCTTCCCATATCCTTTTGGATCCATTATACATGATGATACTGGGATTGATTGAAACCCAAGTGGTGTGCCAATATCAATGACATAATGAATTGTCAAATGGGAAAAGTGATATAGTGGGTTTATATAATTGAACAATGTCCTTGATTCATGGTTTGATAATGGTATTCAAATGGTTTATTATTATAACACAAATGTTTAATTAGATTGGTATAAATTGATCATAAATGGAATAATGGTTGATTTGTCATATTGTACATGGGGATAATTATACAGAACCATGGTTATGTTTGATGAGTGAAATTATACACCATTTTCATAAGGAATGATAATAATTTTATTCATGATAAATCTTGATATATATATATATAACATTTTTTCATGGTTCTGGACTGATGCTCCAAGTACCTTAGGGTTCCAGATGGATGTTATAGGGCCCCGATGCATTCCTGAGAATTTTTTTCGACTGACTTTACAAGTAAAAAAAATTTGTTCTAGATAGATTCTCTATGTACCCATAATATTGGAGTTGGAAAGATTCTCCATGTTCTTGAGACAATGATGTTGGACTGATTTACCAAGTATCCATGATAATGGTTTATGGACTGATACTCCAAGTTACCTAAATGAAATTGATATTAAATAAATAAATAAATCCCATGATTGAATAATAACTTTGAAACCTGTTTATATTTCTGGTTTTGTAATTATTATTTATATAACTACATATATCATTTTAGATTAGATATTAAATTTTGTGCTATTTTTGATATCCTTGTAATTTCTAATCACATTCTACTTGGGCTTCTATTTTGTATAATAATAGACATCATTTTTAAGGGTTATGAGAAGAGAAAAACAAAAATATTAAATTGATGAGTTGGGATTCGGGATAGACATGGATGAGAAAACCGTACATGATGTCATGAACCACATGGGAATTTTTAGTGTGTCATTATTTTGGATTTTTAGTTGACACATTATAGTTTTATGTCATGACATATCTATTTCTTTGGTTTGTGGTCATTTTCCCCATTTTGGAATTTTTCATGTGATACATGGTATTTATTTATTGTTGTATAATATTGGTTATGTATATAATGAGTTGTGTTTTTAGGCTTCTTTGGTAAATAAGGAATCCCCCCCTAGACACAACAATATGTATTATACCATTGCTTCTATTTGGAATCCTCTTGAGAATGTGGTGGAATTCTTGATGTCATGCGTCAAATCGACTCTAGGCACAGTTATGTGAAAATAAATTCCGGACATTACAAAGTGTTACTAGATGAGGTTTTTAATTTAGTTATTATATAATTTGGGAATGTTAAATAAGAGACTAGAATGATTTTGGACTTGGTTATGAGATTGTATATGTGAGTAGCTAACCCATATGTAGGTAAAAACCCATGTTCCTTGGCAGCGAATTATTTTTCTTGATGTTCGTTGATACAACTGAATATTATTTCATCTTGGGTGATTCACATTCTAGGGGATTTTTTTATTTTTTGATATTTTCCTCATGTACCAGAATGAAAATAGAGTTGAGTATGCATGAATCATTCTAGAAACACATGAATTAATGTTTCATGAATCATTTCTAGAATGTACTAAAAGAATCTTATGAGTGAGTGTGGATAAGAAAATGAATTTCATACCCTAGGTAATTTAAATGAAATTGAGCATAATAGTGGATATATAATGGTTAATATAATCTAAATGTGGTAATTTTAAATTCATAAAAAGTGTGTTTAATGGTAAACTTATAAAATGTAATTATTTTTACCAAGTGATAGCCTTGTCCTAGGTTATGGGAGTTTGAGGGTAGTGATAATGAAATAGTTTAGGCTTCTGGGTAGAGTTTGTGGGGTGATGTATTATAGAATTATGTGAATCTCCAAATAGTAAATGATGTGTTATGTTTTCTTTGACTTTTTCTTGAATTATAGTGAAATTCCCCCATATCAATGACTGATGAAAAGAAGATAGGATGACATGGATAGAAAAATGGGATTAGAGGCCCCAATAAATATAGGTGTGGGGAAAGAGGATAAATATTGTGTCTATTGTTCTCACTTTTGGAAGTTCATTGAATACTACATTGGGTGGTTTCTGGATAATATCTTGGTTCTATAATGTGATTACTCTTTTAATCTCCCTCTAATTTTCACCAATGTTGGTAAAATCTAAGCATTCATGTTCTTGATTGGGTTTATTCAAACAATCCATGATCATTTATTGATTCATGTAAATAAAAGAATAAAATTTTTCGCCCACATGTTGTGTGGACCATATTTATGATAGAGGGAAATTTATTATTTAATGCAGCATTCGTAAGGCATGGTATGGAAGGAATTTTAGTATATTTTCTAGGATAAATTTTTCTGATAAACATTCATATTAGAGGAGGTAAAAGAGATTAAGTAGTTGAACCATAGACACATGGAAATTATGGACTATAATGGATACCTCACTATCTTGTAGTGAATTTTATAATAAATTTTTGGGGATGTGGAAACCATGGGGTGATGTTTTTAGGATAGACATTTCATGACCCAAACCATATCGAGGCCTGATCCGCAACAACCCCTGGCCCACCACCATCGGTCAAGGGCTGGCGACTAGTTTCAAAGGCACAACAAACTTGTGGAGGCCTTTTCCTAATAAATTGTACACACACACACATCCAATTCAATGAAAAAGTCCACATGAAAAGAAAACAAACAAGAAACACTTCTATATAAAGGAAATCAAACATATATTCATCAACCTCTAAACAGTACAAGTACATGAAAAGTAATGATGAAAGGGAAGGATGAAAAATACTCACCCAACTAGAGAAATTTCCACAACCTAACAACACGTGAAAAAGTAAAATAGCTGGGATATTCCAACTCCTAAATCCCAAGAAATGAACACCTCATGCATTCCAAGCACCATGTATCCCTAAGCTCCAATGATATCACAGTCAACCTGTTCATTTTCTACAAAGGCACACCAAATGCGGGAAATCCCAAGCTGGGGTGAGTATAGGAATACTCAGTAGGATGCCCCGAAGTCTTGATCGAGCATCAAAAGAGGTAATAAAGAAT
Source organism: Viscum album (assembly GCA_963277665.1). Classification (NCBI taxonomy): domain Eukaryota; kingdom Viridiplantae; phylum Streptophyta; class Magnoliopsida; order Santalales; family Viscaceae; genus Viscum; species Viscum album. The sequence continues at coordinate 1,389,629,527 of OY728134.1, read as the reverse complement.
AGATCCGTAAGAGAGAACAAGGTAAAAAATGATTGAACAGAAATAGTACAACTCCACCCAATAATATATATTATCGCTCAAAGAAACCCCAAACGGGGGTGTAAGGGGGTCTCCATATCATATTTCACACAAGGTACATTCTAGAGTAGTAAAAGTAGCATCGTCAGTCACAAACATCAAACTCCTCAACCACTAGAGAATCCCTCCCCTATCAAGTACAATGGGATTTCCGGGTACCAAATAGCAGCTTCCCACTAACCGTGAAATGATGTGGTACTCATCCTTGATGAGCACTGTGGGTATACTGGGTCACACAGAGTCGCTCCCCACTGTGGGCTTTTTGGGTCACATAGAGCTACTTCCTGCTTTGTCCAAACTGAGGTAATCCTCTAGTAAAAAAATATGGGTCTGTCGGGGCACAGAGAGCTTCTTCCCACCGTTGTCCTATTGGGTCACAAAAAATCTCCTTCCCATTAGGCTGTTGTCGAGTAGTCTTCAGGTCTTAGCCAACCGCATGGTTATGTACGTAGAGTGCTTTGGAGACCCACTCCTTAAGAAATTCGTTGCATATCAAAATGCACTGAAGGACCCAAAATTCATTACTAATGATCTGCCTCTTCAAGAGGGTCTCAACACTGCAAACGGACCATCAATCGGATGTGCGGTTTGCAACATACAGGCATTTTATAAACCAGGGGTCCGATTGCGATGGGACCCGGCCCAACCTGGTCGGATCGACTGGACCAACCCGGCTCGAGGGTTCCATATACCCTGGTTCATTCTGACATACCCGACTTGACCTGGTGTGGATCGAGGTCGGACCGGTCTTGCCTAGACAGTGGGCCATGCCCAATTGGCCATGTTGGATGGTACCTCTCTGAAAAGCATCGAGGAACTCTAATCATCCCTGTTGGATGGCACCACTCAGAAAAGCATGTTGCTGTAGTCATTGGGTGCCACGTTAAATATCCATCACATCTATAATATATCACATCATATCTGAGAAGCTACTATTGAATGCATTGTCACATTCTATGTGAAAAAACACATCGGAAAGGCTACTCATATGCCAAAGCCCGAATTCCAAAGAAGAAGCTACGAGAGATAAATGATTCGTAAAGTGGTACATGGTGTATGTGGGGACTGCCCATTGTGTGGCCCTGCCACTTCACTCGACCATGTACCCTTCCATATTCGGGTACTAAACTGCAATTCAAGTATCCATAGGTGTGCTAGTATACTCCCAGAATACATGACATCTCTAGACAAAAAGGTTGACGAGCACACATTTATCGTTGTCAAACCAAAGGGTGAAAATGAGCCTTTCCTAGAAGGCCTCCTCAAATGGTAATGGATAACCAAACTGATCATATAGTCGTGATCCTTGGAAAAACACACACAATATTAACTATTCATTTTCCCAAAATAGACATCCTATGGGAAAAACGTATATCACTGCATTTCTCTTGAATGAAATCACAAGGGACCCATGCCTTGGTCTCAAAACAAACTATACGGATCACACCATTGTGATCCTCACAGAAAAACACATAACATGGACTACCCATTTGTCCAAAACGGATACCCGGTGAAAAATGTTCATTTCACCACAACATTAATGAACCGGATTCGTGGGGCCCACGCTATGACTTAGACATAAATATCCGAAATTTCCCTTGAATCATCCATAAAAATTTCAGGTTTGCAGCGTCACAAATGATTCTTCATTCCAACACCATAAGTGGGAGATATTTCGGCTACAAGATCCCACAGTAATAATAATAATAATAATAATAATAATAATAATAATAATAATAATAATAATGGGTTTTTCTGGGACACGAGCCACGAACCAGAATTTTATATTCAACATTATACATGAATCGACTATCTTAATGATAGGATCACGCCATCGATGATGGTATGTCAATCGGACGATGCACACAACTGTTATGGCGGGTCGAAGATTTAATAATAATATTAAATCTATTATTTCACGAGAACTTCGGGTACCCAATCTTAAATCCTGAAAATGATATCTAATATTGGACTCAAAATGACCATCTCAGAGTTATGGTTGCACTGCCGCAGATGGTTCATCGAACCGAGGTTGCACAGATGAGTTACAGTAAAAATAGTGTTTTATTAACAAAATAAATAATAACAATATTTTATTATTATTATTATTTTTTTATTTATTTATTTCTCCTAAACCCTCAACAAATTCCACGCAAAAATTCCTATTTTTGTGTGCCAGACTCCACCACTAGGTTCTCCCTCTTTATTATTTTATTTTTTCTTTTTCTTTTAATTATTTCTCTCTCGAATCTAACACATTCATTCACAATTTTTCTCCTGCAACCTAAATGGCATGTTTCATCCACACTGCTAGAACTGTCTCCACCACCTCCGACTAGTCGCACCACAATGGCTCTAGCCTACCACACCGCTGTGCCTCAAGCCAGCCGCACCACCTATGTCGCCCAGAGCCACGCCCTGAAGACAAGCTAGATTTGCACCTCCAAATCTCCCCTTCCATGAGCCACCGCTTCTTCATTCTATGACCAAAAATGTTGAATGTAGAAAATTCAAAATCCTCATGTCGAGATCTTCATGTCCGTAATCCGCGCGCAATGAAATATTGAGTTATTGATGCGCTTAATTATTTAGTGACAAAGAATTAGCAAAGTATGCACGATGAATAAAAATATAAAAGATCACGGTGTATGTGCAGATCGATGGATGTATTTGTTTGTCCATCTTCATTATGAATCAAGAATATGAGTAATTAACAAATAGATATTTATCATACTTCATGATTTTGAATTTCAAATAAACTAGAAGAAATTGATTCAATCAATGGCATTCAATCTGCGAATTGATCTATTTAATTTGCGTTCATCATGAAAATTAAACAGGATTAAGGAATCCACAAAGATAAATCTTACCTGGATTGGATCCATTCTGTTTTTTTGAATATCACACTTTCAGAATGATGAGAAATTGTTTTTTCATTTTTTGTGCTTCGATCCAGGCTTCGTTGTTCTTCGTTCATCAATAGGAATGAGAGGAGGTGAAAGGAAGGTAATGTATACAGTTGTTGTCCAAAATAAATTACACGGCCAAAACCCTATAAAAAATAATTTATAACCTCTCTCTATGTTAAAAGAAATTAATCAAATAATTAAATAATCAATTATTTAATCATTTAATTAATCGTCCACATTGGCCCAAATACCAACCTCCCGACACCGATGAATTTTATACTCTTTATAGGGTAAAACCTATGTTCTGAGCTCATCAGTGGTCTCATATTTTTTATTAGAGTCCTTGTTAAAGTTTTATTTAGGTTTTTTCTATTAAATGAATAAATTGATAATTTATTTTATCCATTTAACAGACTACCAATGAGTGATTGGTCCCAACGTCCCGCACTAACTTATTTTATGTCACGCATAATTGAAAAACAGTGTTCCGGACCATACTGTGGTCTCGGATTTCCAAAATAATCAACCATTTATGAGATATAAAATTTTATATAGTTAAAAGCACATGCGTAATATAAAAAGAATTAACATTTTTATAAAATTAATCTTGAGAAAATCGGGCCTCAAAATTGACTGTTTTTTCAGTACCCATCTCTGGAAATATTCTTAGAAATATTTCAAAGTATTATTAGACCAAAAACTGGGTCTCAAAATTATTCCCTCCTTCATGATTGTTTCCTCAGAAAGGTAAACTAGAGAAACCACATGAGATTCCGAGCCCACACTTATCCCTCCCGCTCATAGGGAAACATGTACTTCTCTGTTCCATCAAATAATGTCGAAAAAAGGGGTGGTCCACCCTCATACGGTTTTATTCAGTTGATGACGTGTGTAGGAACACACACGTATCTTCTCAGTTGCGACACATGTAAGATGTTGTGTAACCACTCCAACTATTTCGGGAAAGGCATGGAAACATGAAACATCATCATATCTTTGCATAGTCTTGAATGGGCTGAAATAACTCGAGGGGACAGTTTGCCTCCTTAGCTGAATATCTATATCCCTTTTCACAATTAGAGTCACTGTTTGTCAAATGAAAAGGGTCTCTTGATTCCATCCTCCATAATTTCAATATGGTGAAATGCCTATGGATATCTTTTCACACAAGATTTCACAGTCGATGAATCACAACCAAGACTCTCTTACGTCCTTGAGAAAAGAATGAGTCAACATGGTCGACTGAAGAAAAGTTGTACCCTCCTGATCCACAAAGGTTGCCTTCAAGAAAGTTAAATGCTCTAAAACATCCGACATTGGGTGAGTCTGGGACATCCCTCACTTCGTGCTAATGGAATCTGCTACACAACCAAACCTTTAGTGAACAAGTTAGATGGATTCTTCTACTACACTTCCACTATTCTGTTTAGGCCCCATATGACCATGTGGATGATACTGATCATGAGAAGGTATCCTATGTTGAGATCTCATCATCTAGAATCTGCAAGATACAGCAGATGTCTCCACTCTGTTGTGCATACAGTCACAACCTAATGTAAGGCATTATATGAATCTCTCAACCCCCAGTGCCTAATCTAGAACATCATCATAGGTGGGGATTCACAATGGAACTATAATAGCAATGATATCTCTACAGAGTCCCTGATCAAACTTCCATTCTCACAAATATATGAAATGGATCATGTCTGTAACGCCCTGACCCCAGTTACCCAGAGTCGGTGCATTATTTCATAACATTGGCATGATCATAAAAGATCAAGTCTCGAAAGACCATTTAGTTTAGTAGCCTTGGAAACACTAGATACATTCATAAATGTTATATTACATCATAAAGTGAAAAATCACAATAACATTGTCTCCATAGTCCACACTTCTATCCCCTTCAGAATAACCCTGTAGGTCAGTCATAAAATATTTCTTCACATCCTGGAAAAAATAAAACATAGAATGGGGTGAGATCAGATGCTCAGTAAGGATAACAATATAGCAGAAAGCTTTCATAAAAAACAGAAACATTTAATGCAATGTATAACTAAAACAAATGCCTTTTAAACATGAACTTCAACATAATATGGCCAAAGTAAAATGAAATGAATCCATTTACTTATTCACATAGATATTCTACTGGTCGAATAATCACATGCAATATCAATAACCATTTTCATAATGATGGAATACATAATGCCAGAATATCATAACCACGTATCCAAGGCCTCGTTCCAGGACTACAATTAAGAATTTGTAAAGGCCTCGTGCCAAGACACTAGTTTGTCTCATGAGAACTGCTGATGCATCGAGGAGCTATATCAGGATCCACCCTTCACTTATTATGTCCAGTGCATTCCTCATACGAACAGGTTTAAACATATCATAAACCATAACATAATCATATCACATTAAACATGCATAAAGGAAACATAAAATTTACACATTTAAATCACAAGATATCAGTACAACACATTGATATAAAAACACTATCAAAACCATTTTCAACATAAAAAAAAATTAAAAATTAAAACTTGATATTTATTTTTAAAAAAATTATGGCTTGTAGAGGAAGACGAAACTCAAATAATGGTCACAGCAGCAGAGAAGACGTTGTCTCCACATACGTACGACAAGAAAAACATTCCTTTTGGTCATTTGGTAAAACGCTTCATATATAAATATTCCATTTGAATAAACGTAAAAGTCAAAGGGGTTTATACACCGATAAAAGAAATTTGTGTATAAAACAAAATATGCCTAAAAGAATGGAGATTGAGATGAAGTCCCTTATAAATATCATTTTTTAAAATAAAATAGATCTATTTTAGTTGTATTCACTATATTCACACATAAAGAATGTATAAATACAAGATAGGAGATAATAATATCATGACATAATTTTAATGTAGGAGATTAACCCAAAGAATGGAAATTTGGTTAAGAAGTTCCCTTACAAAGATCATTTTTTAAATAAAGTAGATCTATTATGTGTATTCTCTATAAGTACACATAAATAAAGTACAAATACATGATAGGACATAATAATATCATGACATAATTTGTTAGTAAGAGATTAACACAAAAAATAGAAATCGGGTAAAGAAGTTCCCTTACCTCGTGTCCGACTTGACTCGACCGTTCTTTAACCTCATGAATAATAAACTAGAGTTAATTTATAATTTATTAAGAACCTTTTTCATGTTTATTATTCCTTTTATATCACTTATTACCATTTTATGAACATTATTAAATTATTTATGTTAATAACGGTCGTTTTGTCAATCTTTGGTACTTGAGTCAAAAATAAACTTCTTATAATTACAAGTTGTTCATGTGGTAAAATATCCATTATTTCCAGAATTATATTCATGATTTAGATATCATATATATCATATATATCTAGTATATACATTCATAATATTACGTAACATTGAGAGGTAAGAAATGAAATGCACCGTTCATGGAGACGGTAAGCTGTACGTAAGCATGAACGTTACTTTAAATTCTATTTCATATTTAATGGAGTGAAATCATAATGATATAAAGGTATATTATAATTCCAGTATAATATCATATATAATATCATTTAATCCATCCTTTACAGGTCCCACATATGGCATTAACGATTCAAATCACTTTGAGGGGGCGGTAGTCCGCACTTCCTTAAATGAAATTATCGCGTTTACCCATAATGGAAATCGTAAAGGTATTGCATAAATGAAAAATACAGAAGAATATGGAAAAAATAAAAATAATATATATCATATATATAAATAGTTTCATCATAATGTCCGCCATGATATGTGTTAAAAGAATATTGAAAAATCATCGTTTCGTGAGGCAGTAATTCGCCACCCACAGAAACTGTATGTTCTTTAACCATTAAACGAAGGTGTGTGTAAGTGTAGCTCAAATCCTTATCACAAAAAAATCCTAGTATATTGAAGATACTTTTTTTTGTTACAAAATAAAGGAATAAAATTATTTTAAGGGGTTTGGGAAGAAAAATAAAACAAAATAACATAAGAGAAGACATTACCTTAAAATCGGATAACTCTTTTTTATTTGAGCCAAAGGATTTCTTGGGAAGACTAATGCCCAAAGTGAGGATTCTATGAGTAATATAGGGAAGTTGAGAGATTATTTGGGCAGAGTTTGGCCGAGACAAATGTCTTGGATGGTGTGAATAAGGTGGTAGTGGTGGGGGCCTTTTATATGAGAAGAGGAGGGGCACTCTTGGAAAGTCATGAAGTGTTACATTATTATGAAGTGCTTTTCGGATTTCAAGGGTCCCACAATTATATATTTCGAGGATAAAGTGATAAGGGTTATAAATATAATAATCCAATAGGTTTTTGACAAGTGTAAGTCTTATATTTTACATTATCTTTTCATTTTATTTAAATCGATAATTAATGAGGTAATCGTTGCATCATCATGGTGTCATAAATAATTTAATTTATTTAATGTCTGAAAATTATATAGAAATTACCATGATGTATTAAATCTTTTTATCCTTCCAATGAATATTTATAGTCGAAATTTTATCTTATATAACCCCATTTAATAATTGTTTTAGTAAAACAACACATGTTTGTGATAATTTTATTTTTACTTTAAATTAAAAGTTATTAACGTCATTTGCTTTCCCAAGTGGATCCATGAGGTCCCCAAGTTGACCCATGGATTTTCTTGTTTGGACCTGACTCATCCAATAATGGTAGGACAAGTGTAAAGGTAGTTTTATATTTTTTTAATATCATTCTTACCTTAAATTTCACTAATTACCTTTAATCACGATTAATAAAACTTAAAAGTTACTATTCACCAGAAAATTATTTTAATCCCATTGATCCATATTCCAAATCCTAATGACAACCATGTATGTCAGATTTTTGAAATTAAATTCATATAAGTGGTAAAGATTCATTTAAACAAAAAATCAGTTTTTTAACTACCACTTAGTGGTTTCACTATTGATAAAAAATTGATTATTTTCAGAACAATGAAAAAAAATCACCCTAAGATATAATTGATATTCCGAATTAAAAAATGATGACTATTTTAGAAAATTACAAACATATAAGTTGCATTAATTAATTTTATAATTAATTCCCGCTGTCACAACAAATTGCGTGTTTTTACGAAACAATATATATCAAAAGATTGACAATTGTTTATGTCCAATTTCAAAGTGAAATTATTTCTAATGACAACCATTGGATAAAATGGTAAAAATATATTATAATAATACTTTAAAACCACTCAATAGTGTAATTTATCACTATAATTTATTTTGATTAAATAAAATTATTTTTAAGTATTTTTCACTGTTCATAAAAATTGGAAGTCCCCAAAAAATTACAAAAAATTCAACTTAGGATAATTTCAATATTCCGAATACAAAAATGAAGTCCATATTGGAATATAAAATTTATGTAATTTCAAAAAGTGGGTATTACTATTCATAATGGATACTTTTATTGCTCACGGTGTGTTAGAATCTCGAACTTGCGTACAATTCAAGCTATTGCATTATTGAAAGAGAAGCATATCGGGTAAGCTCAGGGTGTTACATTCTCCCCTCCTTCAATAAATTGCGTCCTCGCAATTTGAAATTGTTCTTTGTAAACTAAAGGTTGAAAATAGAAAATACCTTTGTGGAAAACACACATCAGAAATAAGGTTAATAAAATTTAGCCTTAATAAGAGGGAAAGGGAAATGAAAATGTCACCACCAAATTATGATCTCGATTAGAAGAACATTTAGGAAAACGTAAATATTTGTAGGGAGTGATTGAGGTCATCAATCACAAACAAGTGTAAAATTGTGGGCCTCAAAGCCTTCAATCTACGTTGATTTAAAATATTATCAGTTCAACATGACATAAGGTATTTGGATAAAACATTTTTTTTAATATCCCATTAAGAAAGAATTTATTAAAATAATAAGAGATATATATATATATATATTTATACTTGATAAGTATAGTTTCAACCTTCAACAAATTTCTACCACAAATTCATCTTTCACCCAAAAAGATAATAGAACTCAAAAATATTATATTTATCTTAATCGTACATGGTTGAAAATATTAACACATACCGTGTAGATTACAAAAACTAGTTTGTAATAACAAGGGACTTCCTATATGCTAGTGGTAGGTAATAAAGTCATGTCGCACCATGGTTGTGGGTTCAATTCCTGCATCTTTGTCCGACGTGACGGTTTATCCCCCGACCTGAAGGTTGTCCTTTTCTAAAATTATACTATTATAATATTCCATATATAATCTTAAGAAATGTTTTAAGCTTAAGCCATACTATCCAAAGTTCAACTTAATCCATTCCAACCTTTATAGTTATCCAAAATAGTTTTTTCCAACTCACATTCCAGATTTTATAAGGAAGTTAAACCCAATGAAGATCCTTTTTGCCACATAATAACATGTGAACACCTTCATCATGTATTCTTTTAAAACACTGCAACATCCTGAATTACCAGAAATCCTTATTGATTACATTAATGATCCTTTATTCCTCATATAATACTAGATATACACCTTCTATCCGAAAATTTATACAAATCATTAATCAGTTTCAAGGAAGTCAAGAATATCCAATACAATTTATCCAAATCAATCATGTATTATTTCAAAATCACTATCTCGGTATCAGAACTATATTATGGTTTATCTTTCTCTCAACCATACATTTTCCATAAATTTAACCTGCTATCAAGTCACTCTTCTTGGTTCCACACAATCTCAAGTCCTTGATGAAATAGTACTGCAGTACAATCCTTATATACTCCATAATTATTATAACCAGTACATCATTGATACAACACTCAAATGACAATATTCTTTAAAAACAACATAAGAACTCTAATCATTCCTCCTCATCTGTGGTATTATCATAACATGATTATTATCCAATAACATCATTTAGGGAATACACTAATGGTTTTTACATTGGTTTGCGTAGTGTCCCCACTCCTTGCAGATGAAGCATTGTACATTTGAAACCTTTTTCTTACCACTGCGGTCACACACTTGGTGTCCTTTTTCTCCACACTCATAACAAACTCTCATTCCCTTCAGTCAACTTCCAATGTGTTTCTTCCCAAAGTTATCACATATTGGAAAATTATTTTTTTCCCTCATCCCTTTATCCATCATTCTCTCTTCCATCCTTTTCTTCTCTTGCTTCCCTTAAAATCCATAAGACTCAGAGAATTCTTTACTTATATTAATAACACTTGATAATATTTCTTCATATTTTGAGAACACATGGGATATTATTTCCCTTTTATATTTTGGATTAATACCATGAAAGATATGATCCTTCTTACTCTTTGGATCATACGTATTGCTGGAGTTCACAATCCTTACAGTGGGAACCATTTCTATAAAATGGAATAATGTAGGTTTGTTTATGAATTGCAATGAATAATTCCAAACATGTAAAATACTTAATGTAAATTGAACGGTTTATGGATATAATCCATAATCATAAAAAATGTTTTCTTTGAGGAAGTATATATTCATAAACCCTTCATAATGGTTTGTAAAAAATGAAAATTATCCTAAGAATATCCCCCGGGAGTGTCGTAACCAAGAGTGCAGCAAGGCCCATTTTCGTGCACCCGTTCTCGTTCGAGTCTAGCTCAAATTAGTGTTTTGGGGTTTTACCCCTTGGTACATCTGTGCCAGCGCCACCTCTACCAGCTCGTATCCAGATAGGGATCTATTTCTCGGAAAACTCACAAAATCTCTATAATACCAAAATTCTAGTAAGTTCTTCTATACTAATCCTCAAAGTTTATCTTAGGGTTATGTGCTCTAATCAGAGTTTATCTAAATCTAGCTTCCAAGGTTAGTACTAAACTGCCTCTGATACCAACTGTAATTCCCCAAACCCAGTAACCCAAAGTCGGCGCATTATTGCGTAACATTAGAATGATCACAAAAGATCAAGTCTCAAAATACCGATTAGTTTAGTAACCTTGGAAACACTAGATACATTCATAAATGTTACATTACATCATAAAGTGAAAAATCACAATAACATAGTCTCAATAGTCCACACCTCTGTCCCCTTCAGTCTATCCCTGTAGGTTAGTCATAAAATATTTCTTCACATCCTGGGACAAATAAAACATAGAAAAGGATGAGCTCAGATGCTCAGTAAGGATAACAATATAGCGGAAGCTTTCATAAATAAACATAAACATTTAAGGCAATGTATAAATAAAATAAAAGCCTTTTAAACTTGAACTTCAACATAATATATCAAAAGTAAAATGAAGTAATTCCATTTACTTATTCACATGGATATTCTACTGGTCGAATAATCACTTGAAATATTAATAACCACTTTAATAATGATGGAATGCATAATTCAAGGCTATCATAACCACGTATCCAAGGCCTCGTGCCAAAAATACAAATAAGATTTTGTAAAGGGCTCGTGCCAAGACACTAGTTTGTCTCATGAGACCTGCCGATGCATCGAGGAGCTATAGCGGGATACACCAGTCACTTATTAAGTCCAATTGATTCCTCATATGAGCAGGTTTAAACATATTATAAACCATAAAATAATCGTATCACATAAAACATGCATAAAGGAAACATAAAATTTCCACATTTCAATCATAAGATATCAATACAACACATTGATATAAAAACATTATCAAAACCATTTTCAATACCAAAATGAATGAAAATTAAAACTTGGTATTTATTTTAAAAAAATTTATAGCTTGTAGAGGAAGCCGAAACTCAAATAATGGTCACGGTGATAGAGAAGTCGTTGTCGCCACATACATACGAAAAGAAAAACATTCCTTTTTATTGTTTAGTAAAACGCTTTATATAAAAAGATTCCTTTTGAATAAACGTAAAAGTCAAAGGGGTTTATACACCGTATAAATGAAATTTGTGTATAAAACAAAATATGCCTCAAAGAATGGATATTGAGACGAAGTCCCTTATAAATATAATTTTTTTAAATAAAATTGATCTATTATGTGTATTCACTATATGTACACATATTGAATGAATAAATACAAGACAGGAGATAATAATATAATGAAATATTTTTAAATTAGGAGATTAACCCAAAGAATGGAAATTGGGTTATGAAGTTCCCTTACAATGATCATTTTTTAAATAAAGTAGTTATATTTTGTGTATTCTCTATAAGTACACATAAATAAAGTAAAAATACAATATAGGACATAACAATATCATGACATAATTTTAATATAGGATATTAACCCAAAGAACGGAAATCGGGTTAAGAAGTTCCCATACCTCGTGTCCGACTTGACTCGACCATTCATTAACCTCCTTAATAATAAAGTAGAGTTAATTTATAATTTCTTAAGAACCTTTTTCATGTTTATTATTCTTTTTATATCACTTATTACCATTTTATTAAAATTATGTAATTATTTATGTTGATAACGGTAGTTTTGTCGATCTTTGGTACTTGAGTCAAAAATAAACTTCTTATAATTACAAGTTGTTCATGGGGTAAAATATCAATTATATCTAGAATTATATTCATGATTTAGATATCATATATATCATATATATCCAGTATATACATTTATAATATTACGTAACATTTAGAGGTAAGAAATGAAATGCACCGTTCATGGAGACGGTAAGTCGTACGTACGCATGAACGCTACTTTCATTTCTATTTCATATTTAATGGAATTGAATAACAATTATATAAAGGTATATTATAATTCTAGTATAATATCATATATAATATCATTTACTCCATCATTTACATTTCCCAAATAAGGAAAAAACGATTCAAATCACTTTGAGGGGGCGGTAGTCCGCACTTCCTAAAATGAAATTATCATGTTTACCCATAATGGAAATCATAATGTTATTGAATAATTGAAAAATAAAGAAGAATAAAGAAAAAATAAACATAATATATATCATATATAGAAATATTGTTATCATAATGGCCACCATGAGAGGTGTTAAAAAAAGATTGAACAATCATCATTTCGTGAGGCAATAATTCACCACCCACAGAAATAGTATGTTCTTTAACCATTAGACGAAGGTGTGTGCAAGTTTAGATCGAAGCCTTATCATAAAAACATCCTAGTATATTTAATATACTGTTGTTGTTACAAAATAAATGAATAAAAAGTGTTTAAGGGGTTGGAGAAGCAAAATAAAACAAAAGAACATAAGAGAAGACGTTACCTTAAAATCGGGTAACTCTTTTTGATTTGAGCCAAAGGCTTCCTTGGGAAGACTTCTGACCAATGTGAGGCTTCTAGGAGTAAGAGGGGGAAGTTGGGAGAGTATTTGGGCAGATTTTGGCCGAGCCATATGGCTTGGATGGTGTGAATAAGGTGGTAGTGGTGGGGGACTTTTATAAGAGGAGAGGAGGGGCACTTTTGAAAAGTCATGAAGTGTTACATTATTATGAAGTGCTTTCCAGATTTAAAAGGTTCCACAATTATATATTTCTAGGATAATGTGATAATGGTTTGAAATATACTCATCCAATAGATTTTTTACAAGTTTATGTATTATATTTCATATTATCTTTTCATTTTATTTAAATCGTTAATTAAGGAGGTAATCGCTGCATCATCATTGTGTCATAAATAATTTAATTTATATAATGTCTAAAAATTATAAAAAAATTACCATGATGTAGGAAATAGTTTTATCTTTCCAATTAATATTTATAGTCAAAAAGTTAACTTTTATAAACCCATGTAGTAATTGTTTTATTAAAACAACACATGTTTGTGACAATTTTATTTTTACTTTAAATAAAAAGTTATTAATGTCATTTTCTTACCCAAGTGGCTCCATGGGGTCCCCAAGTTGACCCATGGATCATTGTGGTCGGCCATGACTCATCAAATAAGGTTAAGACAAGTGTAAAGGTATTTTTATTTTTTTATAATATCATTCTTACCTTAAATATCACTAATTACCTTAAATCACGATTAATAAAACTTAAAAGTTACTATTCACCAAAAAATTATTTTAATCCCATGGAACCACATTTCACTTCCTAATGACAACCCTGTATGTCTGATTTTTTAAATTCAATTCATATAAGCGGTAAAGTTTCATTTAAATGAAAAATCAGTTTTTTAACTACCACTTAGTGGTTTCACTATTCATCAAAAATTGATGTTTTTCAGAACAATGCCAAAAATTCACCCTAAGCTATAATTGATATTCCAAATTAAAAAATGATATCTATTTTACAAAATTCCAAACATATAAGTTGCATTAACTAATTTTATAATTAATTCTCGTTGTCACAACAAATAGCGTGTTTTTAAGAAACAATATATATCAAAAGATTGACAATTGTGTATGTCCAATTTCAAAGTAAAATTAATTATAATGGCAACCATTGGATAAAATGGTAAAAATATATTCTAATTATACTTTAAAACCACTAAATAGTATAATTTATCACTATTATTTATTTTGATTAAAAAATTTATTTTTATATATTTTTCAGTATTCATAATAAATTAGAAGTTCTCAGAAAATTACAAAAAATTCAACTTAGGATAATTTCAATATTCTGAAAACAAAAATGATGTCCATATTGAAATATAAAATTTATATAATTTCAAAAGGTGGGTATTACTATTTATAATGGCTACTTTGATTGCTCGCGGTGTGTTAGAATCTCGAACTTGCGTACAATCCAAGATATTTCATTATTGAAAGAGAAGCGTATCGTGGAAGCTCGAGGTGTTACAATGTCCAGAGGGTAGCATGCATGTTTTGGGAACCTAGTCGCACACTCAGTCATTGTCATCACTTGCTACTGTTACTAGAGGAGCTCCTAAAGTTGAACAGAGTGAAATAAGGAGGCGTATAACTCAAAAAATATATCTATTGGATGTCTTGCCATGATGGTTCCAACTCATCAGGTATCTGAGTAAATAATCTCCTCTAATGTCTAGCTTCTCTGGGGAAAAGCTTGGTTGCAAATGCCACCATCTGATCTGATGGTGTATGTACCATCCTAAATTGGTGGACCACCAACTCTAGCCAAACCTCCGCTATCTAAGGGTTTGGCTCATTGTAGAACATTATAGGTTTCTTCTGCTAGAACTCGCAATGTGGTCTCAACCTACCATCATCCTCAACCCGATTAGCTGGGGATATCTTCTGCACAACATTTAGGGGTTCTGCTACCATCCCACCTAGTGAAAGGGGGATCATGATTGGTCCTGAACTGGGGTCTTGTTGCACACAGAATCGTCATCATGAACTGGAGGTAGTATCCTGGCTATTTGTCATCACAGAGACATCCTGAATGTTATCAAGGAGTACCGCGGTCAGAGGAGCATATCTATATATCAACAATGATGGGGAGCTGTCTCAAGAAGAACAGTAAAATACTCAATCCTATTTTATGAATGTACAATTTTCCGATAAAAATGTTGATAAGTGTACCAAGTCAACAAGTGGGTAATCAATGTCTTGGTGAATGGATACATCGGCCGGCCGTACCATCACTAGACTCCCTAGCCTGATAGCCGCTCTCTAGAAACATCGACAATATTTTCCTATAACAAACTAAGAACGTTTTATGGAAATGTCCAAACAATGTCCCAAGGGTTAAACCTCCCTCTGATAACACATTTTCATGACCCGAATCGTACCAGGTCTCGTGCTACAACTACCCCAGTCCCGTCTCCATAGGACTGGGGCTGGAGATTGGTGTTGAAGGCACAAGAAACTAGGGGAGGCCTTTTCTTAAGAAACTACACACACACACGCACAAAACCAACTCAATGGAAATGTGAATCATAAAATGAAAACAAGATCCAACACTACTATATAATGCAAACCAAACATTTATGCATCAACCACTAAATAGTACAAGTATAAGAAAAGTAATTTTGAATGGGAATGAAGAAAAAATACCCACCGAACTAGATAATGTACCACAACCTGACAACATGTTAAAAGGTAAAACAGCTGGAAGAGTCCCACTCATGAATCCCATGCTACGGCCACCACACATGGTCCAAGCACTCCATATCTCTAAGCTCCACAGATATTGAAATCAACATGTTCTTCATTTGAAAGGGAACACCAAATGCTGGAAAAGACCAAGAAGGGGTGAGTATACGAATACTCAGAAGGATGCCCCGAAGGCTCGAGGGAGCAGCAAGTGAGGTACTAAAGAGGGGAATAGTAAGAAATAACAATTTACGGTAAGAGTGAACAGAAGAGTACAACTCCACCCAATAATAGATATTCTCACAAAAAGAAACCCCAAACGAGAGAGTAAAGGGATATCCATCTTACAGGTCACACATGTACATTCTAGGGTAGTAATAGTAGCATCATCAGTCAAAAACATCGAACTCTCTATCCGATGGAGAACTCATGCTCTATCAAGAATTGTGGCCCTACTGGGTCACATAGAGCCGCTTCCCACTATCCTTAAACTACTGTGGTAGTGATCCCTAATGAGAACCGTGGGCCTGTCGGGTCACACAGAGCCTCTCCCCACCATGGGTCTGTCGGGTCACACAGATCTGCTACCCACTTTGGCTGAATATAGTTACTCCACCTGTCGAGTACCTTGGGTTTTCCCGGTCACACAGAGCTTCTCCCCACCATGGGCCTACCAGGTCACATAGAGAAAATTCACACTAGTCTGTCATCGTGCAGTGTTCAGGTCTCAGCCAACTGCAGGGTTCCATACATAGAGTGCTTGGGAGAACTGATCCTCAATCCATTATTCACATATCAACATCCACTAAATTCACCAAAATGCATTCCAAAATATCTTCCTCCTTGAGAGGTCCCCAATGCCACAACCAGATAGTCAATCAGATGGGTGTTTTGTAAGATAATGGAATTTTCGTAACTAGGGGGTCAATTGCGAGGGGGCCTAATCCAACCCAGTCATACCAACCCGACCAACCCGACTAGGGGTTCCACATACCCTAGTTAATTCTAACATACCCAACCTGACCTAGAGTAGGTAAAGGTTGATCTGCTCCAGCCTAGCCAGTGGGCCATGCCCAATAGTCCTTGATGGATGGTACCTCTTATAAAAGCATCGAGGAACTATAATCATCCCTCCAGGATGGTACCTCTAAGAAAATCACCCTACTGCAGTCAGTGGGTTCCACTCTGGATAGGCATTACATCTAGAACATCTCACATCATGTCCTAGAAGCCACTACAGAAGGCCCCATCTCATTCTAATATGAACAATCCTCAAGATAGGTTACTCATATGCCAAAGACCAAATTCATAAGTAGGATATAGGAGAGATAGATGATACATAATGTCGTACATGGTGCATGTGGGGACCACACGTTGTGTGGGTCTGCCTCATTGCTCGGTCGTGTACCTTTCCATAATCAGTTACTAAACAACAGATCGAGTATCCATAGTCGTGCTAGTGTACTCCCAGATTACATGACATCACTATTTAAAAGGATGACTAGTGTACATTGCTCATTGTTAAAACAAAGGGAGAAAACAAGCCTTTACAAGTAGGCCTCCTCAAATCGTACCTGATTAGCAAACAAATCATACCATTCCGATCCTTGGAGAAAAACACACATGATCAACTATTCATTTCACCTAAACGAACATCTGATGGAAAATTCATATA
Source organism: Viscum album (assembly GCA_963277665.1). Classification (NCBI taxonomy): domain Eukaryota; kingdom Viridiplantae; phylum Streptophyta; class Magnoliopsida; order Santalales; family Viscaceae; genus Viscum; species Viscum album. Next base: position 1,389,611,858 of record OY728134.1, on the reverse strand, counting down.
TCGCCTCATTTAACTTGAATGAAGTCACATAGGAACCATGAATTGCTACTGAGAAAACTGTACGGATCACACCACTATGATCCCCACATAAAAACATAGGACACAGACTACCCATTTGTCCAAAATAGTTACCCAATAAAAAAATTTCCTTTCTCAACAACATGCGTGAACCGAACTCGTGTGGAACAAGATTTGACCTCGCCTAAAATATCCAAAATTTGTCTTGAAACATCTATCATAATGTCAGGATCACAACCTCACAGACGGTTCATCATTCCGACACCGTATGAGGGAGATATGTCAGATACAAGATCCCACAATAATAATATTATTAATATTATTGGGTTTTTCAAGGACCCAATCCACAAACAAAAAATTAATATTCAATATTAGACTTGAATCGACCATCTTAATGGTAGGATCACATCACCAATAGTGGCAAGTCAATCAAACGTCGCACACATGAGTTATGTAGGGTCAAAGATTTAATAATAATATTAAATCTATTATTTCATGAGATTTTATAGTACCTAATTTGAAAACCTGAAAAATACATACAATATTGGACTCATAATGTCCATCTCAGAGGTAGGGTCACGCTTCTGAAGATGGTTTGTCAAACCGAGGTTTCATGGAGAAGTTATGAAAAAAATATTGTTTTATCAATAAAATAAGTAATAACAATATTTTATTATTATTACATGTTAATTTATTTATTTCTCCTTAACTCCCAACCCATTCCACACAAAAATTCCTATTGTAGCATGTCGGACTCCACCACTAGGTTCTACCTCTTTATTACTTTATATTTATTTTCCATTCAATTGATTTTCACTCTAATATAACTCCTTCCATCATGGTTTTCCTCTTGCAACCCAAAATGTAGGGTTCCTCTCATGACCTGAACCACTTCCACCACCTATGGATAGGCTCGCCACCATGCCTCCAGCCTACCACGACACTGCGCCTCAAGCCATCGATCCACCTAGCTCTTCCAAAGTCCTGCCCTGAAGATACACCAGAATCGCACCGCCACCTCACCCCTTCCGTGGGCCAGTAAATCTTCTTTCTAAACTGAAAAATTATGACGACCTCAGATTCGTGATTCTCGGGTCGCGATCTCTGCATCTGTATGCCACGTTCAATGATACTTTGAGTTCTTTAGGCGATTAATTATTTGGTGATGACGAACGCATGAAGGACTCATGAAGAATCAAATATAAAGGATCATGGTTTATGTGAAGATTGATAGCTATGTTTGTTTGTACATCGTCCTTCAGAATCTTGAATGTGAGGAATTAAAAAATAGATATTTATCATACTTTATGTTTTTCAATTTCAAGATAAACAATGTGAAATTGATTCAATCCATTGTTTTTTGGTCTGTGAATTAATTCTTTTAATTCATGTTCATCATGAAAATTAAACTGAGGTATGGAATCCCCATGTAAAAAACCTACATGGATTTGATCCATTTAGTTTTGATGAATATCACACTTTCACTATGATGTAAATAAAATGTTGGGTTTTTTGTGCTTCGATCCATGCTTCTTTGTTCTTCATTAGTCAATGGGAAGTAGATGATAGGAAATTAAGGGAGGGTTTTCCATCATTGGCCAAAATGAATTATGAGGAAAACCCCCTATAAAAAATGAATTTATAACCACTATATATGTTAAATGAAATTAATCAAATAATTAAATAAAGAATTCTTTAATCATTAAATTAATTATCCACATTGTCACACAAGCCAAACTCCTGACTCTGATGAAGGTTATACTCTACCTAGGGTAAAACCTATGTTCGGAGCTCATCAATGGTCTCATATGCTTCATCAGAGTCCCCATTAGAGAGATATTTGTCTTTGATCTATTAAATGAATACATTAAAATTTAAATTTATCCATTTAACTCACCACCAATGAGTGAGGGGTATAAACATCCCACACCACCTTATTTAATGTTCTATATAGGGGAAACACTGTGTTACAAACCCAAATGTGGTATCATATTTCTGATCCCATCAACCGTTTAAGAGATATCACTTTTTCATTAGTAAACTGTGTGTGAATAATTTTACAAATAACTTTTTATAAAATTAATTCTAGTCTCACCAGGCCTCATAATTTCACTCCATATCAACACCCATATTTATAAATATTCAAAGAAATATATTAATGTATTATTATTCCAGAAACCAGGTCTTTACATAAATAAATGTGATATTTTGAACCATATTAATACATTCCAGTTGAAAAAGTTTTTTGATGTTTTGAATCTGGATCTCCTTTGTATGGGGAACATGTACGTGTATTCTGGTGTACAATATGTGGATTATACTAGAATCCCAAGAAGAAAATTTAGTGAGGGTTGTAATGATCAATATTTTAATGCAATCCAAATCAGTGGAAAATAGAGTCGCCATGTTGAAGGATTATTTACATAGAGAAATAACCAATTTTTCATTCATCGGTGACGTAGGTCGGGTCACATTAATTGTTACTATACCAAACCACCACTGATGTTTTATACATGATTTAGGATTTAAACACACAATAATACTATAGAAACTCTTGACCAATGAGAAGATATGGGAGAGCATGGTTGAACCATAATTCATTATTTAGGTGTTTGGACCTATACTAGTCCGGCAGTTTGGGTTTTATTAGTTATGGTGAACAGGGCATCAGATGTGGTACTTCTAAGAAAGAGTTCCCTTATCTGTAGAGTATTGTAGTATAGAAGACTCATGTTAGAGAAAAAATAATAGGTACAAGTTTGTTATATGTAGTTTTTCATAATCATTTTAATAGAAAGGCTAGGTCTTTGAAATTTAGAGGTTCAAATCTTGTCAACTCTACACTTTTTTGTTTTTTTTTGATAGATAAGGATCACATTATTTTATATCTTCTCAACGTGGGTATTGGTTGTTTGTGATTGTGGTATTTGGGTGTGTATTATTGGAGTTTGACACACCACTTAATTTATGGTCAAATGATATTACTCCATGTATGGATTATTACCTCGTGGTTAGTGTGTATTGTTTCCATTAGGATCATTATGTACTTGAGATGTTAGTTTTTTGCATGATTCTAGGTATGGATTGGATAGTTTCATATCGAGACCACATCATTAGTTAATATAGGGGAGTAACCTTCACTTCTCCTTAGGGTAAAAAATAGGTTCATCTGGGATAATGGTATACCCAAGTAGGGTATATAGGGAAAATTCATCCGAAACCGGGTATATCACTTCCCCTGTTTCATGTATTTTATTTGATGCTATACGTGTAAATCTTAGTGTCTTTCCAGAAGACATGGAATGGTTTTTATATTTTTCTATAATGTAATCAATTCGGTTTCAACAGTAGAGTGATGTTGTCTTTACAATTGAGAAAATTCAAGGAGATGAACTAGTTTCCATTCCATAAAATAGAATATGACCAAATGAGTGTGAACAGATTAAGAATCAGTTGGAAGAGTTGGTGGATAAGGGATTCATCCATCCAAGTACATAACCAAGGTGTTCCATAGTTTTTTTCACTAAGAAGTGTGGCGGGATATCATATTTATGGTTCGATTACGGAATGCGGAACTGGATGATAGTTCAGTACTGGTATCCTCTTCCTTATATCGATGATATCTTAGACTGGTAGAGATGTTCTTGTCTATTCTATAATAGTGACTTGATGTCATGGAACCATCAACTGAGATTTAGAACTTAATACGTACCGTGGTTTACTTTTAGAAGCCGGTATGGGCGGGGCAAGTTCCTCATAATGCCATTCGAGCTTATGAACACTCTAGAAAGGTTTCTAGACTTGGTGTATTAAATATTTCTCCCATACCATGATCAGATTTTTATGTAGATGACATCCTCATGTACACTATGAAAAATGAAAATCATTCCCAACATCAAGACATTATCATAAGTAACCTGATATAGCATTGTCTATACTTCAATCTATCTTTGTGTAGTTTCTATATTAACAAGCTACATTACTTGGGTCACAAAACCTTATAGGAATGATTGTTATTGGACCATGAAAATGTACAAGGAATTATTTTCTTTGGAGTATCAAAAGAATGTTTTTTATATTTGAAGGATTCAATGTCTGTATGGTTATTATAAAATATTTATAAGGTCATTTTAACATTTTATTGAACTAGACTTTCTCTTGATGATTAATTATTTCATTTTTTAGTTGTTAAGATAATTTTTAGAGTCCTTCAATGTGTTGATGATGAATTTGTGTATCAGGTTGATTTTGATCCTACCAGATCTGGGTAAGGATTATACCTTGATTTGTGATGTATATGAAATCATATTTGGATTATTCTCGATGTTGGTACATTAGGTTGCAGCATATGGGTCAGTACAGTTGAGTCTACATGAAAATAATTACAATATGCATGATCTTGATTTAGAAGAAGGTAGTTTATGCCATAAAATATTAGAGGAATTTCCTATTGGGTAGAATGTTTATTATGTATACCTACCAAAAAATCCTTATGAATATACATTTTTAGTTATATTTAAATCATTGTATGTAGTGATGGGTCTATTATATGAAATAAATTTATTTTTAGTTAATCTATACATCAGGGAATGGAAATCATTTTTATTACACTTTGAGTCAGAAGCCACAAACACATGCAGTCTAGGATTCTATCTCCAAGTGGAAGGTGATGTTATAATTCAATGAGATGAATATTGATGTTCAAGATAGATAGGGATATATGACCTTCATATGATTATCAGATGATTCCAAAGTTTAAACCAGAATCGAGGAATGAAAATATAAGGACCTGTATTGTGTGAATTTTCAATTACATTTTTTATGGTGGGTAGCCACATCATGATTATACAATAGATTGTGATGAGAGCATATAAATTGTTTTTCATGTTCTTATTCCTAATTTATTAAGGGGAGAGATTATACGTTAGATTCATGTTTTGAAGTATGTGGTGCAACCTTGTTTGACCAAAATGTATTGTGAACTATGCCAATAGTATTTTTGGTCTGGTATAAGGAAAGTAATTGAATGTTATGTGGCTTGATGGCACACCTAACAATAAGTGAAGGCCGATGATCAATGACCTTTTGCTTTGTTACAGTTTTTTTCCATCCTAAAATAGAATTGGACTAAAATTAACTAGTAATTTTTTTCTTCTTATTATACCTCATAAGAATGATGGTTTATGGGTGACAATTTATTTCTTGAAGAATTTTTTTCTATTCGTGGAAATCTTTATCTTTTCATGGTCTATCCATTGGGTGAAATATAAGTTTGGAAGATATTGATTTTTCATAGGGTACCACAATGTATAATTTCAAATTTGAATCCACATTTTACATCCCACTTTTGGAATGGCTTGCATAGGTTTCTTGGTAATTAGGTGTTTATGAGTACAATTTTTCCACCATTGATTAATGGGATGTTGAAGAAAGCTATTAAGATGTTACAGGACTTTTTGATGGATTGCATCCTAATGTTTGGTTGATCATGGGAGAAGTATCTAGAAATAGTTGAGTTCACTGATAAAAACTATTATCATGTGACTATTCAAATGTCTCTATATTATGCACTCTATAGTAGTCCATATAGACTACCATTATACTGGATGAAGGTGGTTGAGTCAGAGTTTGTGTGAATTAGTTTCAAAAAAGAATACACTAGAGTAGGTTTAGTTTATTAGGAAATTTATCTCTATAGATCCAATTATATATTTGTCTTATATTGATCGATGTCATCATCTTATTGAGTTTATGGTGGGTGAATTTGTATGCCTTTTTTTATCCAATATTGGGTAACAATCAGATTTGGAATCAAGGAATGTTGAATCCCAAGTTTGTTGGAACACATGAGATTGTGGTCAGAATCTGGCCATGGAATATTTATTGTATCTTCCATAGAGTTATATTTCTATGCATAATGTTTTCCATGTTTCACAGTATTGGAAGTGACACCCAAAATATTCTCATGAAATCATTGTTGAAGATGTTTATCAAGATACTAATGCAACATTAAAGAAGCATGTCTTTACTATTATGGATCATATTGAGAATGTTTTGTGGGGAAGGAATACATCATTGGTATTATATAGTTGGGAGTATGGAATTTCTCAGATTGAGTCATGGCAGAGTGAAATAGATATATTTGCCTAGTGACCCATCCTTTTCATATCTGAATCTTATTGATGCTTCTGAGTGAATAATTGGGACAAGATCTTATTTGGTGGGGAGATTATTAGATCATGTCCATTCGAGATATGTCATGTACTCATTTTCAAGAATTCTTTTTCCATAATTTTGATTATATTTTGGTTGATCCTTTATTATAATTTATTTTATGTGAATTTGGAGATTTTTGGAAGCCTATTGGTCTATGTATTGTTTGTGTGTATGGTTTGTATAACTGTTATGACAATCCAGGAAACTGTATGGCTTCCGATAGTATCTCTGTACGGTTAGATAACAATTTCGACAATCCATGTGGATGTTTAGGGGATAGGGAGAAATTTTTTACAAAGTGTAAAACCTTGGCAATCACATGGGTTGACTATCCATGCAATATGCAAGGATAAATATTAAGAACCTATTTTTCATAGTAGTTTTTGCATAGTTAGTGGACAATTTGACAAACCATCCACAATAAATGTGCACCATGTTTTTCTTAAAAAATTTCTCATTAATCTAATATAGATTTAACCATATGACCTAATTTAATTTCTAATATTAATTTATCTTGAACTCTTTTTCCTCCCAAGGATTAAGAGTTGATCACCTTTCATCTGGAATAATGTTTGAGGTGGTTGAAATCCCATTGACGATCCAGATTCGCTAGACAGTCTCTATCCTTATATGTTCATCCCTGATTTCTTCTACTTTTCATTCATTTAACCGTATAGATTATCTATTGTGGATAGATCCATGTTCATTGATTGTAATTGTGATGTCATATGGTTTCACCTTTTCAGATAAGGAGATCCAATCCTAGATTTTGAGGATTGTTGTGATAGTCATCATTTTTTAATATTTAACATTAAATTAAAGGTTATGTTTGGTCGATCATTCATCAACTTTTTTAGTGTAGGTAGTTTACAAGCTATTTTCCCACGGTCTTGATGATTCTATCATGCACATAACATTTCCATTTAACATCAAAATTAAGAAATAACACTAATATTTAGAAATGTGAATGGAAGCCCCATAATTTGAGAGACCCTTCAATGAACCTGTTGAATCTGATGGTTATTATGAGACCAATATTGATGGAAACCAATGTGTTGTGCCAATATCCTTAACAAAATGAATTGTACAATGGGAGAAGGGAAATTTTGGGTTTATGGAATTGAACTAAATCCTTCTTTCATGGATTGATAATGGTATTTAAATGGTTAATTGTATTAACCTTTAGGGTTAATAATATGTGTAATAATTGATGATAAATGCACTAAAGGGGGGTTTCACATATTGTTTCTTTTGATAATGTTAGAGAACCATGCTTGTATTTTGTAAGTGAAATGGAACACCATACTGATAATGAATTATAAGAAGGTCGCTAATGATGAACCTTGATATATATATATAAAAGAAAAATGTGATGCGGTGTCGGATGGATGATGAAAGTAGCATGGAGTGCTAGACTAATTATATAGTCCATAAATTCATGCTTGTGAATTACTGATTTATTGATACTCTATATCCCAAATATTTTGGTTCTAAGCTGATTCTCTATGTACCAATGATATTTTCCATAGACTAATGCTCTATGTACTTGTGATAATTATTCTAGAATAATGCTACCTATCCAAGATAATGGTACCTGGGATGAAACTCAATGGTGCTGCAATTTTATTAGAAATAAAAGAATAATGAAATACCATGAGAGAATAATAATTATGAAACATGTACAATTTTATTTATTTTATTTCTTATAATTATACATACACTTTTATAGACCAAATATTTCATTACATCCCATTCATGGATCCCTGTTGAGTTTTACTCACACACTACATGGGCTTCCTTTTGGTATTTGAATAGACATCATTTTTGTTGGTCAAAACAACGGAAAGATCCCTATATTAGATGACTAAGATGGGATTCGAGATGGTGTATATATGAGGGAAGTATACATGGTCTTGGAACCATCTTAGGATTTTCCATTGTGTCTTTATTTTGGGTATCCTTTTGAATCATTTCACATGTATGGAATAAAATAACAACTTCTTTTGTTTCTCATCGTTTTCCCTATTTTATGATTTATTCATTAAGATTGATAATATTTTCCTATTTAAAATTATATATTTCATGTGTACATATAATCAAATCTATTAAAATTGAGGATAAAATAATATATTAATTGTGTAGGGGGGATATTCTGTGGTAGTTATTGAGGATTTTCATCTGTGTGTTGTGTTTTTCTTCTTTTCGATAGGATCTCTAATTTTTTTTTAAAAAAACACAAAGAACCCCTAAAATGTTACAAAAACGAAACATATCATGTTATATGTTCATCTACACATGGAAATACATATTTTCAAAATTCATTGGTAGAATGATATGAATGAGTAAGATTTCATCATAAAGGGTTGGTTTTTATAAAAAATGAAGTCGATGATGATGTGATTGGTTGTGTCATTATAGAACCTTTTAGATATTGACACCATTCATATGATATATGTTCATGGTAAATTGTGTCACTGATTTATCCACACAACATTAGATGACTTATGAAAATCTACCAACTCAATTGAATGTATAACCTATTTTGGAAAAATATTCATCTTATATCAATGGTTGGTTAATACACTTGTTTCACTCATGATCAATTTAATTATTGTACCAAATTGAAAAATTCTTATCTAACTGATAATAAGTAGTTATATTCAAATAAAATAGAAGTTAAAATAAAAATTAAATTAAATTAAATTAAAAAAAATGAAAAAATATATATTATCTTAATAAATATGGGGATTGTTGAAATGTACAACATTTTGATATTTCTAGGTCATGCGCTTATGTTTTGACTTTCAATAAACCATAATTGAGTGGGTCTTGAAATTTGATGGAAAAGAAATATAGACTAGGTTTTTTGGAAATAAAATAGGTAATAAGAATTGTTTTACTTTACCATAATATACTAAATAAATGGTTGTGATTGGAGAATAAAATGGTTGGGAGAGACACACATGGGGAATTACTAGCATAGTAGACCCATGAATTTTTCACTGTGATTAGTTTTATAGGGACCCTAACTTAAACATTATATAATACTGATTTTTGATTAAAAAATTACTTTCTATCAAATTGATGATATTTTTAGTTTTATTTATTTAGAGAATTAGGCCATAAATATTAAATCTCAAATATTACAAAGTAGACACTTCTACTCAATCTAATATTTTCACAACAATAAAACTCATTTAACAAAACAAGAATTATTTTATGATAAAAATATGATTGAATTATTCCTTTCTCTTAGACATACTTATAATCCATGGAAAACACTTCAAAATATTTGTTTCAGTGTAAAAATCTCATTAAGGGTTATAAAATAATTAAAGAAAACATTTCACAATCAATACATACAAATAAATTAAATCATAATTTTCAAGCATAAAACATAATATCATTAACATTACTCATGAAATCATAAGATTTATGAGTGACACATAAAAACCATGAATTATAATTGTAACTCGTGCCATCTATAACATACTTAAATTGAATCTTTCATAATTACACATAGAGTTAGGTTTATAATACCCATCATAGTATAATCTCTAAATATCTTAGTAGAAACATTATTTTTTACCTCTGTCTCATTAAAGAATACATTGGGGATCTATCTTAGGCTCACCTACCCTAGTTTTATAATGGAACCATCCATATACTTAAACAATTCCCAAGAATGATAACATATTCCTAACACATAAAACAAGCATAAAAGAAAGATAACATTTCCATATTGAAATCACAATATATCATTTGAAGATATTGACATAATAAATGCATTCTCAAAACCATTTTCAGTACAAAAGATTGTAAAAAGGGTAAATGTTATTTACTTTCCATTAAAAAACATTACTGTTTGTTAAGGAATCTAAATATCAAATAATGATTACGTCAGCGGAAAGGGCATTGTCACCGCATATGTTAAAAAGAAACATTCCATTTGTAATTTTGAAAAACTCTTCAAAAACCAAAAGATAACTTTTAAAAATAGTTGAATGAAATTAAATGAAATATTTTATAATTGTACACCATATAAAAGATGTTCATGTATAAAACATAATATGCCTCAATGAATGGAGATTGAGACTAAGTCCCTTACCATGATTCTGACTTGTTACGTTAGTTCATTATATTTATGAATAATAAACTTATGTTAATTTCTACTTAATTCAGAAAATTTTAAATTTTTATTATTAAATTTTTATTACTTATAATAATTTTTTAAAAAATATTTATTTATTTATATTCATATCAGTTTTTTTATATTCGGTACTTGAGTAGAAAATTAACTTGTTTTGATGTAAATTTTCCATGTAATCAAAATTACATAATCACCAGAATATTATTAATGATTTTAGTATCATATATATCCAATATAAATTTATTTAGATCTAGTATTTATCTATTTATAAGAGTCCATAATATTTTTAGATAAAAAATGAAATGCAATGTTCATGGAGACGATAAGTCATACGTACGCATGAGCGCTACATTCATTTTTTCGTGTTTAAAGGAATTTAAAATAGAAGAAATATAGGTATATTATAATTACATTATAATTTTTTATTTTATATAAATTATATATGATCAATAATTTCATACTTTGTATGGTCCTTGTATGGAATGAACATGTCATATCACTTTGACGGGGCGGTAGTCCGCACTTCCTAAAATGAAATTATCATATTAACACATTATGGAAAGAATAATGATATACTGTAATTGAAAAATATAGGAGAATAAAGACAATATAAAGACAATATATATCATATATAAATACAGTTCCATCATAATGTACACCATGAGAGGTGGTATGGGAAAATTCAACAATCACCGTTTCGTGAGGAAGTTGTTTGTCGTTCACAGAAACACTATGATTGTATCCATTAGATAGAGTTGTGTGTAATTGTAGTACAAATAGATATCATAACAACACCCTATTATATTTAGTATATTGGTTTTGTTATGTAATCAAATAATAAGAAGATAAATGGGAGTGGAGAATTAAAATAAAGAAATGATCTTGAGAGAAGATGTTACCTCAAAATCAGGTAACTCCTTTGGATTTGAGCCAAAAGGATTTCATGAATTGCCTTATGGCCAATGTAAGGCTTATAGAAGGATGGTAGGGATGTTTAGATCTTATTTTATCAAATTTTGGATGAGCAAAGGGGATTTAGAGGTTTTATTAAGTTGGTAGATGTGGTGACATTTTATAAGAGGGAGAACAAGCACTATAGAAAGGCCTTGAAATATTATTTTAATTTATATTTATTTTCGGTTCCAAAAGGTCCCAACTCATTTATTTAAAATATAAGATGTTTTTGGGTTGAAATACTCTCAACCAATAAGTTATAAATATATTTAGTTCACAAAATTAATCTTATTTTTTAGCTTTTCCCTTAGATAAATATATTAACTTTTACATGTCTTCTTTCATTTTTTATAATATATGGTAACAATTTTTACTATAAAAAACAATGACAGACCGATGTGGCTCATTATTGAAATTTGTAACATTATATAAGCCATTTTTCAGAATCTAATGTTTTTAGGACTATTATATCTTTTAATAAAATATTATTTTTTTAAAAAACTCATTTATTTCAATTTTGACAGTATCATGTAAATGATTTTTTATAAAGTTATAAAAACATTATTTCATCAAAATAAATGAATTAACTTAAAGAAACTATGTCAATAACATCCCTAAAATTTTTGTATGGGATCAAAATATTCAAATTGCATTTATTTAAATATTAATAATGTCATTTATTTTAATCTTTCATTAATGAAGCAATCACTGCATCATCATTATGTCATATTTAAATTTATTTATTTAATGTATAAAAATTATAATTAAAATAACATGATATAGAAATCATTATAGATTTATTAGGACTATTTATAGTTTATGTTATCACTTATATAACCCCAAATAAAAATTATTTTGTTAAAAATATAGATGTTTATGTTATTTTTCTCTTTACTTTATATTAATTCTTATAAAATGTCATTATTACTCCCAACTAGATCCATGGGATCCCAATATCAACCCAATGATGCCCCTGGTTATACATATCCATACAACGTAATTAGGAAATGTGTTATGGGAGTATTGTATTATTATAATATTAATTTTAACCCTTATTTACTAGATTTACCTTTTAACCATGGTAAATAAAAATTATTACTGAAGTTATTATTCATAATGTCCAAAAATAAAAGGTTATTATTTACACAATTTGAACATTTTGATTCAAATATGGAATCAATTTTTCCAAATTCGAATCATATAATTTTTATAAATTAATTTATAATTAATTACCATTGTCAAAACCATAAAGCATGTCTTTATGAAGTAAAACCCACCAAAAGATTGACATGTGATTATGTACAAATAAAATTCGATGTTTTTTCAACGACCATCAATGGATTAAATTATAACAAAATTCCAATTATTCCTTAAAATTAATTAAAATATTAATCTAATTGTATAAATAAAATTCAAAAAATGTTATTTTTTAATTAAAATGCAGTATTTTTCATTATTCATTAAAAATTGAACTTTATTAGAAAATTACCAAAAAATTCCGTAATGTAAATTATGATGTCCCATTTCAATTGAATAAGTTATTTTTTCAAATAGAACACATAAATGATAAAAAAAAATATTTGAAATGGTTTTCCTTTAAAATGTGGTAAAATGACCTTTTAAAAATATTAGACTGTTTCATGCTTAAAATTGGATTCATTTTAATTTTAAGAATCTAAAATTTATTAAATAAATGTAAAAACATTTGACAAACTTTTGTAATCATAATTTAGTTATTTATTTTCATTCCTACCAATACAATGGCTTTGTGTTAACTACAATTTATATTAATAAAATTATTATATTATTTTTTGGTATAACTCAATGTTTTGTGCAACATAAGATTTTCAAAAACACCGTTGTTACATGTTGCGTACTCTAACAAGAAAAGTTTTCTATTTAAAGTAAAATTAATATATTATTCATAAATATTAATATATATAAAAATGTATTACTTTATAAATATATGGGATCCTACATCATTCTCCATTTTGGAAATTTCGTACCGTCTATTTTATTAACATATCAAATAAATTTGGGTATTTTTCCCTCATAGAATTATTAGATTACCATGTTGCCTCCTCAGCCATATGACTTTTCTATAAAACCTTTACCAAATGAATTACCTTATTCCACATCACTTTCTCTCTATGGTCAAGAATCTGGACTGGTTGTTCCTCATAAGAATGATTCTCTTCCAACTGAACTACCACTGGACTAAAAACATGAGATAGATCCAACATATACTTTCTCAGTAATGAGACATTAAAATCATTACTTACCTTGGAGAAAATTGGAGGTAAATCCACTCTATAGGAATCTAATCCAACTTTCTCCATGATTTCATGGGGTCCAATTAACCTTGTATTAATATTTCCCTATTTACCAAAATTCATCACACATTTACATGGAGAAACATTGAGAAAGACATGATTACCTACCTCAAAAGAAACATCCTTACTTTGGTTATCCACATAACTCTTCAGCCAGCACTAAGATATTCTCATGTACTTCTAAATCAACAGAACGTTTTGTGACATATTTTCATCCAATTCTAGTCACATCAAATTCATTTCACCTACATCATGAAAAAAATCATGAGTTCGACACTACTTTCCATATAATTCCTCAAATGGTGCCATCTTTATACTAGAATGAAAACTGCTACAAAAAGAAAACTCATCCAAAAAAATATTTAGGTCCCAACATCCTTGGTAATTCATTGAACATGCATGTAGTATATATTAATATGTCTGAATTGTTCTTTTTGAATGCCTATCTTATTGTAGATAAATAGTTTTACTAAAATATAATTTAGAACCCAACTACTTTTGAAGGCCCTTCCAAAAGTTATAAGTAAACCTGGGATCACAATCAGATAGAATGGAGAGAGGATATCCATGTAACTTATTTATCTTTTTAATATACAATAATAAAATTTCATCTATAGGCCGTGAATCTCGAATATAAATAAAATGAGAAAATTTAGTCAATTGATCAATAATAACCAAGATTTCATTGTTACCTCGAGAGGTCTTTGGTAATCCCACTATGAAATCGATGGATATATTTTCCCATTTTCACTCTAGATCTACAAATATCATGAAGTATCCCTTTCAATAATTTCTTTACTTTTTTAACATGTTGAAAAATCAAACCTCTCAGGGTAAAGTCATCAATTTATCTTTTCATTTTATCCCACTAGTAATACATCCAAATATCTTTATATATCTTAGTACTACCAGGATGAACTGAAAATGGACAACTATGAGCTTCACTTAATAACCCTTTCTTCAACTAGATATCACTAGTCACACATAATCACTATCCAATACTCAAAAAATAGTCTCTATCAATGTTAAATTCAGGTAACTTACCCTTCTGAAGCATTTCATCTTTCTTATCAACTCCTTGTCTGCTTTCATTACATGCTTTATTTTGTCTGAAACATATGATTTTACTAAAACCTGAAACAAAATAGAGGAATTTCAGGCACTAATAACTTCCATTAGAAATATAATCAAATCATTAAACAAAATTTCATGTTCCAAACATAACATGGTTAATGTAGAATTACTTATCTCACTCAAAGCATCATCCACTTGTTTTCTTTTCAAGCATGGTAATGAATAGTGAAATTATAATCCTTGATTAATTGTTTCCATATTATTTTTCTCATGTTAAATTCTTCCAGAGTGAATATATACTTAAAAATTCCTTTATCACTATATATCTCAAAATTCACCCCATACAAATGATGTCCCCAAAATTTTGAAGCAATAACAACATCACCTAATTCTAAATCATGTGTTTGGTAACTTAGCTCATGAGGTTTCAACTAAAATGAAGCATAACAAATTACCTGATTCTTCTATATTAGGACACAAATAATTTCTTTCAATGAAAAATTAATATAGATGAAAAATTCACCATTACTGGAAGGTATTTCCAAAATAAGAGCATTAACCAATCCTCTTTTTAATTCCAAAAGACATTCATCACATTATTCTTTCCAGTTGAACTAAATATCTTTTGGAGTTAATGTAGTCAGTGGGATACATAACCATGAAATAATTTCAACAATCCTATGCTAACAACCTGCTAAACCAAGAAAAATATACATCTTGGTTATATTTTTGGATCTTGGAAATTTTTCATCAACTTTTGTTTTAGCAGGACCAACAGTTATTTCATCCTTAGAAACATTGTGACCAAGGAATGAATTTTTTCTAACAAAAACTCACACATACAAAATTTTCCAAATAGTTTCTTTTCATTTAAGGTTTTCCGGACAACCCTTAATTGAAATTCAAGATCCTCTTTACATTTAGAATAAGATAAAATATCCTAAAAAAACACAACCACATACGTATCGAAGAACTCATGGAAAAATCTATTTATAAGACCCATGAATACAACAGGTTCATTGGTTAACCCAAAAATAATAACTAAAATTTCATAATGGCCATATCTAGTATGAAACACGGTCTTTGGAATTCATGCTTCCTTTACCTTAAACTGATTGTACCCCATCCTCAAGTCAATATTTGAAAAATACTAAGCAACCCAGAGAAAATCAAACAAATAATCGATATGAGGAAAAGGATACTTGTTCTTAAACGTGATGTTATTTTAATCTCTATAGTCTATGTAAATTTTCATTGAACCATCTTTACGTTTAACAAAATAAGATAAGAGCACCACATGGTGATGTTCTAGGTTGAATGAATCCTTTATCTAATAACTCCTAAAATTGCTTCATTAACTCCAAAAGATCAATTTGATCCATTAGATGATAGACTTTTGAAATTGGCTCAACATGAGGAACTAAGTAAATAGTAATTTCAACATCCTCATTAGGTATTATACCAAGAAACTCGTTAGAAAAAATTTCAAGATAATAATTGGCCACTAGCACATAATTAATCGAAAAAGTTCCTTTTTTTTAATAATATGTTCATAGTAACATTCATTTCCATCTTTTACTAGTTTCTCATCTTCTGGATATGTTATCATAAGTAAGGGTTGACTCATGTAAAAAAACTAAAATTATTCCTAAAAGGAAACCTCTTTAACTAAACATTAAATCATTTCATGATAAAACAAAATCCAATCCATACCCAAAATAATTTCAAACACTACTAGAAGAATCACAAAATGGTTTTATGTTGATTATTTATGTACACAATGATATAAAGGTTATTATAATTTATTTTTGTATCAAAATTTCATCTAGGTGTTTTTACCACAAGAATAATATTCACATATTGATATTGAATTCCTAATTTACAAGAAAATTTCTCAGAAAAAAAAAGATTGTGTAGACCCTAAATCAAACCACACATTGAAATAATCTGAATGAAAAAACAATGTAACTAATACTACTTCATTTAATGTCCCAACACCTACTGAATTAATTTTCATTTATTTCACCACCCCTTTCAGCTTGAGGTATATCTACTTTAAATCATTTGAGTTCTTTGTTGGAAAATCATTTTCATAATGACCCATTTCATTGCAGTTATAACATTTTACTAACTGTAAATCGGATTTTTTATTACCACTAACCTGATCATTTTCAGTGCAATTATGAGATTTATGTCCCATTTTACCACATTAGAATCACTTAACATAATTAAAAAAGGCATTCCCTAGTGTGATTTTACCACATTTATCACAAACATTTATCTTAAGTTTCTTTCCAATAAACTTTTTTGAACAGTTATTCCCTTTCTTCTGCAACCTCAACCTCTTATTTTATTGTTTATCAAAGAACATCAGATCATCAAAAAACTCAATTTCCACAATCTCTTGACATCGAAAATGTTTTTCATGACATTTGAACTCACGATATGATGATTACCTTTAATAGAATGTCTTTAATCAGGAGTAATAAATATTGATTTTACTATAAATATCCCTTATGAATTTTAGAGCAAACATTTCCAGTTGAGGGAATTTTTATTCTACCCAGTGACTAATTAATCCTCCTTCCTCAATTCCTAAAATTTTTGGTCCATCCTAAGTTGTACTACCACAAGAAAATATTTCTCAAGGAACATACCTTTGAAAGAATTCCAATCAAGAGAGTCAAACTCCTCATTATCCTTGATATTTTTAACCATAGACCACCATTGAACGGCTTCACATTCAAAATGGTAAACAACAGGACTAACCATTTGATTTTCTTAAATACCCATGACAGTGAATATATTTTCTAGTGCATTAATCCACCTTTTAGCTAGAATAGGGTCATATGATCCTCTGAATGATGGGGGATGTTGCCTCATGAAATGATCCACTACTAACATGTTAATTTGTGGTTGATTTGGTTGATCTTGTACATGGATACCACCACTATTATAGCCTATGTGAATTGTGCCATCACTGCAAAAAACAGTTCAGTTCTGATTCCCACCATTTCTGGTTACTAATTTGGTCAGTTGTTTTCCTATTGATATCATCTCATCACACCTTCCATGTTTCCTCTGTGGAAACCCATTTTGAACACAGACATATCTTAGATGAAGAAACATGTTAATATTCAAATGCTATATCATTTCAATCTTACCATAAATTAAAAAAATAATATATGAATTTTCATTTAAAATTATCCTAGTTCCTAAAGTCATCAAAACAGACCTCTAATACAAACAATAAGTCCCCAACCATAAACATTACATAATATTTTGATTAAGAATTTACTATCATTCCAATTGAGAATATTTTTAGGATCAAAGTTTTAGAGAATTTGGAAATAACAATTAAGTCTCAAATTCTACAAAGTAGAAACTTCTACTCAATCCAATCATTTCCCAAAAATAAAACTCCTTAAATATAATAAGAATTGTTTTCTTGATAAAAATCTTCTTGAATGCTTCCTTCCCATTACCCTTCCTTTTACCCTGTGAAATGTTTTTCAAAAACATGGGATTAGCATAAAAATCTCTATAAGGGTTATAAAATAGGGAAAGAAAACATTAGTCCATCAATACATAAAAATAAAGGAAATAATACTTTTTAGTCATAAAACATAAGCTCTTAAACATACCTCCTGAAAACATAAGATTTATTAATAACAAATTGAAATCATTAATTATAAAGGTAACTTGTGGCATCCATAACATACTTACATTATAGATTTCACAGCTACATATGGAGTTACATTTGGAATATACATTACAGTATATTCACTAAATCCATTAGGATAAACATTAGCGTTTACCTCTATCACACAACCCAATGCATTGGAGGGCTATCTCAGGCTCACCTTTATGTGGTTTATCATGGAACCACCTGTATATGTAAACTATTCCCAAGAACTATAACATATTCATAACACGTAAAACAAGGATAATGGAATGATAATATTTCAACATTGCAATCATGATATATCATTTAATGATAATATCATAATCAATGATTTATCAAAACCATTTTAAATACCAAAATATATAAAAAGTGTATATGGTATTTATTTTCCATTTAAAAATATTACAGATTTATAATGAATCCAAATATCAAATAACTCTCGATGTGGAAGAAAGGTCATTGTGACCACGTATGTTAAAAAGAAATATTCCATTTTTATTTTAGTAAAAGGATTCATAAAAAAATACATTTTGAAAACCGTAGAAGGAAAGTAAAATAAAAAGGGTATAATTATACACCGCATAAAATATGTCTTTGTATAAACCAAAATATTCCTCAATGAAAGAAGATTGAGAATAAGTCCCTTACCTTGAGTCCGACTTTTGTCATTCTTTCTTTATATTACTAAAAAATAAACATAGGTTAATTTCTACATTATTCAAAACATTTTTCATTTTTATTATTAATTTTATATTACTTATCATCATGTTACAAAAATTACATAATTATTTATTTTCATATTGGTCGTTTTGTCGATATTCAGTACTTGAGATGAAAATGAACATGTTTTGATATAAATTGTCCACGTAGTCCAATGTCTATCATCATCAGAATTTTATTAATTATATAATTACAATATATGTCCAGTATATATGTATTTATAATAGTCGATAACATTTGGAGATAAGAAATGAAATTCATAGTTCATGGAGATGGTAAGCCATACGTACACATGACCGCTACATTCATTTCTTTTTCATATTTAAATGAAAAAAAACTAAATGATACATAAGTATATTATAATTAAGGTGTAATATAATATTTTATATATGTAATATAAGTTTTTTAACACCATCATTTATACGTTCCATGTATTTCATTAAAGAGTCATATTGCATTGAGGAGAGGGTAGTCCACACTTCCTCAAATGAAATTATCATATTGACAAGTTAAGTAAAGAATAAAGGTATGATTTAAATGAAAAATAGTAAAACAAAGAAAATATCAAAATAATATATATAATATATAAATAAATTTCCATCATAATGGCCACCATGAGAGGTGGTAGTGTAAAGTTTAACAATCATCGTTTCATGAGGTACTTGTTCGGCATTCACAAAAATATTGTGTTTCTATCCATTAGATGGAGGTGTGTGTAAGTGTAGTTATAATAATTATCATAAAAATATCCTAATATTTTGATGATACTGGTGTTATTTTGTAATCAAATAATAAGAAAATAATATGTAGTGGAGAAGGAAAATAATGGAAATTAACTTGAGAGAAGATGTTACCTCTAAATTGGGCAACTCCGTTTGATTTGAGCCAAATGATTTATTGAATTGCCTTATGATCAAGGTAAGGATTATATGACGAAAGTATGAATGTTTAGTGATTATTTAAAAATAATTTGTATGATCCATGGTTCTTGAGAGGTGTGAGTATGTTGATATAGGTGGAAGCCTATTATTAGAGGAAAGAAAGGCACTTTAGAAAGGTCTTGAAATATTATTTTATTATAAATAGATTTTCGATTTCAAAAGGTCCCTAATTCACTTATTTAAAATATATGATTCTTTTGGTAGAAAAAATGTCAACTAAATGGTTTTAGTCAAGTTTAGGTCACAAAATTAACCTTATATTTTAGCTTTAACCCTTTTTTGAAAACATTAACTTTTTCCATGTCTTCCTGCATTTTCATAATATATGGTAACTATATTTACTATTACAAGACAATCTCACCACAAGTTTACCATTAATGAAATTTTTTACATTATATAATTCATTTTTCTAAAACATTTATTTTTAGTACTATTATATTATTCAATAAAATAGTATTTGTTTTAAAAACTCATTTATGTCAATTTTGATAATATAAAGTAATTGATTTTTTAAGTAATAAAAACATGATTACTTTGAACCAAAGGCATTAACTCAAATATAATATTCTTATAAAATCCATAAAATTTTTCTATGTAATAAAAATTTTCAAATTACAATTATTTTAATTTTTGTAATATCATCTATTTGAATTATTCATTAATGAAGCAATCACTACATCATCATTGTTTAATAATTAAATTTATTTATATAATGTAAAAAAATTATAAATAAACTACCATAATTTAGGAAATAATTTTAGATTTCTAATGACTTTTTAATTTCAATTGTATCACTTATATAACCCCATATAAAAATTTTATTATTAAAAGGTTACATGTTTCAATTATTTTTCTCTTTACATTAAAATAATTATTATAAAATGCCATTATCACTCCCATGTGGATGTATGGGGTCACAAAGTTAACCCATGTATTACCATGGTTGTAAATATCTCATCTAATTGGATTAAGACATGTTTCATGGTTGTTTGATATTATTATAATTTTATTTTTAACTAATTTACTAGATTTACACTTTAACCATGGTAAATAAAAATATTTTCTAATGTTACTATTCATAATGTCAAAAACTAAAAGGTCTGTATTACCATATTTTGAAACTAATGATTCCAAATATTGAATAAATTTTTTAAAATTCAAAACATCTAGTTTTTCAAAATTTATTTTAAATTAATTACCCTTGTAAAAATGAAAAAGATTGTTTTTAGGAAGTAAAAACTACCAAAAGATTAATATGGGATTATCTCCAATTGAAATGCGAAATTACTTATAATGATCATCAAAGAATTGAATTATAAAACCATAATCTATTTGTTCTTTAAAACCAATAAATATGATAACTGGTCTATAAAAATAAATTAGATGAAAAGGCAGTTTTGAATTAAAATGCAGTATTTTTCACTATTCATTAAAAAATGACCTTTATCAGAAAATTACCAAAAATTTATCCAATGTACATTTTCATGTCCCTATTCTATATAAGATGTATATTTTTTTCAAATAGAACATATAAAAGTGAAAAAACTATATTTTAAAAGGGTTCACCTTCAAAAGGCTGCAAAAAATCCTTTTAAAAAATTAGAATATTTTCTGATTAAAATAAGATTCATTCCAATTTTTAGCCTATAAAATTTATTGGATAAATTTTAAAACATTTTAAAAATTAGTTAATTTTAATTTAGTTAGTTATCTTCATTCCCATCAATACATTGTCTATGCATTAATGACAATTTTAAATAATAATATTATTATATTATTTTCGGTATAACTCAATGTTGTGTGCAACATAATATTTCATAAAAATCCATTAATTGTGTTTTGAGTAAAGTATCGGAAAAAGTGTAATATTTAACATAAAATTAATATATTATTCATAAATATTAAAATATATTAAAATGTATTATTTTATAAATACCATTGATCCTACAAGTTTCATTAATCTCACTGGATTTTGTTTTGATAAACAATTTGAGACAACGACTTTAAAATATATTTAGATTAACACTTGATGGTATTTTTACATTGTGTATTTAGAAACCATAGAATGGGATATATGATCATGCATATCTTGTCACAATATTTTGGAAGTCATGACAGGTGACTTCTCCCACAACTGCAAAAGGATAAATGTGGGGACGTTAATAAAACAGTTTTTCATTGAATATTTTATAAATAATTAATGACACTATTTACTCACATTATGTTATATGCTTTTATTTATGTAATATTTTTTATTATATTATTGTTTTTCAAATATTATGGAAATTCCATTTTAGACCATTTGAAGTTCAATATTAGTTTTCAACCATAAATATTGTTGTGGGGATTTTTTGAACATAAAATTTTATGAATTTTTATTATCTAAATGGGTTAAAACTACTATATAAGAAAAAAGATATATATAATTAATTTTATTGGTGTAAAGAGGCTATTGAGTCAAAATCACACAAGACTCATCAGATAAGACACTTCTTCACCATATAAGCCATATTTTCTACATCTATTATTGGATTGGGAGAAAATTTGGAGAGTAGATAGAGAACCCAATTACTAAAAAATAATAATTTTGTAGGTATGGATGGTTAACATGTTCTAGGGGTCAACAAGGAATCTCAATTTGGATTAAAATAGTTTTCATAATTTCCCCATTCACAATAGTAAACTATTGTAACCCAATCCTCACATCCACTATATAAATATGTATTTTTTCATGGTTTTTACATGAATTGTGCGATTTTTGGAATATTAGATTTCATGTACCAGACTTTCTATAGTAATTTCAAGAGGGGGGTATCTTGAAGCATGAATTCGTTCATCGAAACCATCTTCTTCTTCCTATAGTAATGTTTCGATTTTGATAATAATATTTTTAGTTTCTATTACATTTCTTCTATTTTGATCAATTGAATTATTATTATTTTAAATCGTAAGGTAGGGACTCAATAGTAGGGATTTTATTAGGATATACCCTTTCTAATTTTTTGAACATGAATAACATTTCTACGATGACGACACTGCCCATGGAAGAGTGGTTTTTCATAATAATTATTCTACAAATTACCTTATTCATTTGCTTATTTTAAATCCATTTGATAGTATAATTAACATAACATGATATATGAATTGAGATATTAACACAAAATAATCTAAGAAATCAATTTAATAGTTAACAAAAAATATGCAAGATTGAGAATTATGTGAATTGTGAGAGTGCAATCTTAATTGGAAAAATAAAACAACATGGGTTCAATTTTTAGAGTTCAAATAAAGTAATAAAAAAAATTCTTCCTCACTTGTAGAGGTGATGGGTTCCCTAATATTCCACTAACCATAATATATCCTTATAATGACAAACAAATATGGGTGTTATGATTTTATTTTCTGCAACTAGATTTGTGTTTTATTCATTTCGTCTTTGTGGATATGTTAATTATCATAAGGTTTAGTGGATAAAAAATTATGGGATCACAATTAAGTAGATATTAATTTAAATGATAATAATTACTAATTAATTGATTAGGTAGATTAAGATAAATTACACCTTTTGAATACTATTTTATGATAAAATATTCCTGTTATGTTTTATCAATCAAATTTTAAAAGGAAAAAATACAATATTCTTCTAGCATACTTCTCTAAGATTCATAATTTTTTAAAAACCCACCACAATACTTTTATGTATTGTTTTTATTTTATTATATTATATTTACTATATAACAATAATTTTTTGTTTTAATTAAATCCTCATTTAAGATACAACAATGGTTATCCACTCTATTGTACCTAAGTAACTAAAAAAATACATATCACATGAAAGCTCCCACGATAATGGAATTAATATTGGCATGATTCCATTGAAATAAATTATTTATTTCAACCAATTAGATGTATTTTTTATTTTCATTACATTATTTTATTCTCTTCTTTCATCCTTCATTACCCTTTCTTAATTATTCTTATTTTTTCTTTCTTGTTTTGGAAAATCAACACAATTGTATTTTCTATTTATTATTGTTTTCTTTTTCATTTCAGCATTAGTTTATTTATGACATTATCTAATATCAAGTATCTCATATATCATGATCCTGATATTAAATGTATAATTAATTCATAGAATAGATATCCTCAATCAAGAGGAAGTTTCAACATTTACCTTGTTGGAGAATTCTACCATTCCTGGAATATTGAAATAGGAATCACTTCTTGATAAAACCTAAATAATGAACCCATGGATTAATATAATATATATTAATGTAAAACACCCATATGTAAATTTTATACACCAATAATTAACTATCAGTAAAATTTTATTTCATACCCAATCATTGAATTAGACATCAAACTATAATATGGGTTAATTGAACATCTTCCAAAATTCACTAGCTTATATAGTGGGGATCCAAAAAAGAACCATAATGCATTTAATGTGTTATAATCATACCTGAATCCAATAAATGTATTGGATGATCAAATCAAACTTTTTTCATCCCCATTATCTTATGATGGTACTCTAAAATATTGGATGTTATATTTACAAACTGAAGACGTAACATGTTTGAATGATTTGAAATATCATTTATTTTATGTATTTTTTATATAATAAAGGACCAAAAGAATCCATAAATATATATAATGGATAAATATGGAAAGTTGGAATTCAACGTATGACTCTTGGGAGTGATTAATAATGTTTTCTAGAAGTTTCCCACATGAAAAAGTTTTTGAAAATTTCCCCATACAATACTTCTACGAAGGCCTCACGCATATGGGGATGAATATGGAGGATTTTTAAGATAGAGGGTAATTTTTCAACAGATCAATAGTAGATACATGTGTGTTGATTGAAAATATTCCAAAATACACCAAAAAATATGCCTATTGAGGTACACCTTATTTTTGAGTCATTCTCCTCATAAAAATCAATTAATTGATACTATGTTTGAATGATTTACATCTATGTTGAGTTGGATTTATTTATCTCAAATCAAATCGTATCCCTCTTCTGTGATGCTTTGTGTAATTTTCACTAAAATAGTCTTCCCAATTGATTGTTTCAACCAATTATAAGTCACTGGGGATTGTGCAACCATATTCCCTATGAGGCAATATCAAAAGAGATAAAAACCAAATCCCTAGATGAAGTATAATTACTTTTCCCCAAAACATGACCAATTACATAAGGATCAATAAAATATGTGGAATGGATCAGGGAAACAACAAAGGCCACCTTTTGAAAAAAAACCAATTACCTTCCCTTAACAAATATGGTTGATAGGAACCCCAAAGTGGATGTAAAGACCAAGAATGAATGAGTCAATAAAAATAGGGAAGTTCTCAACAAAAGGTACATTCTAGTACTAACTAACATTAAAAAAATTGTTCTCAATGAATTTAATGAGATTAAGTATCTAGGATTGTAGTTGAAAGAATTGAAGACACAAATGAGAACGATTGACAATTCTCTCCATGAACTGGTAAGTAAGAACTACGTAAACCATCCATCCCAAAACAATCTAAATTAAAAGGGGAATCTTGGTGATATAGAATTTATAAGTGGGAAGCTATCAACTTATACATCATAACCTATCATTCCACCAGGATTCACCTCAACCATTGAGAAGCCCAATTAATTACCAAGTCATGAGAGACCCAAGGAGAAAGAGAAAAGAAAGGAAAAGATTGATGATTTTTCTCCTAGACCCATCAAATTTCCAAATATATTTATACAAAACATGAATATGGAAGAAGATCCAATGAAAAAAATGTTTCAAGCACATTCAAGCAAGTAGAGATCAACATCCCTCTACTTGATGAAATAATGAATATTCTATGGTATGATATGTATTTTAATGAAATTTGTACATATAGAAGAGGAATAAAATGATATGATTGAGTCAAAAATAGGAGGAATGTACATCACTTGTTACACCAACTGTGGCGATTATACAAAGTTCAAGGACCTTGATACATTCATTATTCCATGCATCATATAGGAGTTCTATTTCTCAGATGCTTTATGTGATTTCAATGCCTCCATTAATGTCATGTATCACAATAATTTTACATCCTTACATATTAAATATATACATATGATGATGGTGGAGTTGAAAATGGAAAATAGATCTATGAAATATTAGGTGGGAGTCTTTAATGATTTACTTATTCTTGTACGACAAATTGTCTTTCCTATAAATTTTTGTGTGCTGAATGTGGAGGAAGATCAGGTAAATTATCATGCTCTTATAATTATTGGTATATCCATCATAAAAACATCCATAAATATCATAAATTTCCACGAGGATACACTTTCTATAGTGTTTGTATATGATATCATATGATTTAATATTTTTAGACTCCATGAAGTAACCATCAAAGGACCATTCCTCTATCTTCATCTCTCATTTTGACTCATCTTGTTGTAGATATCTAAAATTGTTTTTAAATGTTTTTAAAGTTGGTAAACTAAAATTATTGGAGAGATATTTTGAATTGGTTCTAGTTTAATATTGGAAAATAAAGTCACACCTATTCCTTAAGATCAAACCAATCATATTTTTGTTTTTTATATGGATTATTATTCTAATTCTTGGCATATAAATTATGATTATGACATGACTATTAATTTTGAAGATACATTTGATTAACGTTTTCTTGATGCTGATGATGTGTATTAATATAACGACAATCAGTGTGAAAGTATATCAATTCCGACAACATTTACATCAATACAAAACACCCTCAAAATGGAACTAAAACCATTTCCCCCAAATTTTAAATATTCATACTTGTTGAATGATGAAAAAAATTATATAATAATTTCTAATAATCTACTACCTAAACATGAAATATAACTTTTTAATATTTTATGAGAGAATATTAGGGATATTGGGTGGACCTTATAAAACAAAATAGGTATTAAGAATTCCATTTATATATATAGGATTAGTTTATATGATGTAGATTGACCAATTAGACATCCACAAAGGTGACATAACCACAAACTGTTAGAAGTTGTGAAAAATTTGGTGGATAAGTATATTGAGGAAGATATAATTTAATAAATTTATGAATCTCAATGGGTTATCCATGTCTAGGTTTTACCCAAGATAAATAGTATCACTATTGTAAATATTGCAGATGATGAGTTAGTACTAATGAGAGAAAAAAACTGTTTTTATTGTGTATAGATTATAAGTTACTAAATAACTCCACTCATAAAGACTATTTTCCCATAATTCATTGATCGTATCCTTGAGGGGAATGTAGGTAGAACACACTATTTATTCTATGATGGTTTCTATCTATATTTTCAGGTTCACATTGGAGTATGAGTGTAGGATAAGATGATATTCACCTGAACATTTGATACATTTTTTTATCAAAGGATTCCTTTTCGAAATTGTAACTCCCAAGGTAACTTCTATATATTTAGGGTATGTAAATTTTATAATTTAATTGATACATGAATGGAGGATTTTTTGGATGGTTTTTTCATGTATTGTTCCATATTTTATGATTTTCAATTGAGTTTTGGTAATGTGTTGCATCCCTAACTAAACAAAATACGGTTTTTGATCGCCTAGAAATGTCATTTCATGGTAGAGTAGGTATTACCCTTGTTCATGTAATGACACCACATATAATTGAGGTTGATACACTTAAGAGAGAAATACTTTCCTCTTTTCCATATCCAATATATGTCTGTCATGTTCGATCAATCCGTGGACATGCTCATTTTTTTCAACACTTCCTCAGAGATCTCTGTAATATATCTCTACACTTATCTCAATTGAATCAAAAAGATATTGAATTATTGATGATTCATGTAGGGTATCATTTAGGTATATAATTATGTGTTTTACCACTCCACTGATCATATAACCCTCACGGTGAGACATCATTTTGAGATCATCTGCTATACATACATCATCGTAGATGGGGTAGTCTTATCTCCAAATGTGGAATAGTTGTCCCATGAAATTGATTATGCATCGAGTACATTGGATTGATCCAAATAAAATGACATAGCTATGAATTTTTTTTAATTATATTATATTTTAATAAAATAAATATTGTTCATATTTTTTGGGCTCGGTGTATTTATTTTTTCAAACCATGCAACTCTGAGGTACCTCTTGATGTAGAAAATTAAAAATCCCATATTTATCTGATGGATTCTCCATCTTTAATAATTTGATATTGAGATAATATAAAATAATGTGTTAGAGAACATGGTATCTAAGAACATGAGTAGGTTCAATCACATGTTGGAGCATGATATCGCAAACCAGGTACTACTTCCGGAGACATTCCCTGATGATAACTTATTTTTCATCTCAGGAACACATACTAAGTATGAAGATTTTGGAAATGAATTGGTTTACTCTAAAATCCATTAAAATTTAAAGAATCATAATGACAAAAAATTTAAGAGTGAATATAGGTTTTGTGTATGAGATGATCCCTCGCATTGGAGCATGTTCACAGACCATGCCATTAGATGGTTTTTGCCTAATCATGATTATGATACTGTTTTAATTTTTTTTCATAAAATTACTTATCTTGGTCAATTTAGACCCAAAAGGATGGGTAATAAGGTCTTAGACTCTACATTATTTTTTCTGTATCATTGTTTCGTGATGCCCACTTATTTATTAAGTCACTCTTTAATTTTCCAAACACTATATATATTAAAAGGTGACCTGAGATGCCCCAAAATATCATATTATTATGTGAAATTTTTGACATATGGGGAATTGATATTATGGGTATGTTCCCATGAACATATTGTTTATTGTAAATTATTTTACCTATTAATTGTGTTACTAAATGGGTGGAGGTCAAGTCCACTTGGATTGATGATTATCATGTTGTAGTAGAATTTTTCATGGCTCAAATTTTCAGTATGTTTGAAGTACCAAATGCTATAATTAGGGATGATGGGACACACGTTTGAAACAAAAAATTTAGCATCTATTTTTTGAATGTTAGGGTTGAGACATAAAACATATACACTATACCACCCTGAATCAAACGGGTACGCCAAGGATTCAAATTGGGCCTTGAAAAAAAATTTGGAAATAAACTATGCAGTTGAATAGGACGGATTATGGTAAGAAATTAGATGATGTGTTGTTGGAATATAGGATGAAATTCAAAACTCCCACTAGTATTTCCCCCTATCGGATTATTTTTTAGAAAGCATTTCATTTCCTCATTGAGGTTGAGCACTATGCACAATGCGATATAAGGAAATTCTACGTGAATTTACCCCAAGATGGAAATCAAAGGAAGCCGATAATTCAACAGCATTAGAAGATTTTATTGTCATCATATGATATCTCAAGGATCTAAAATGTGAGACCTAAAAAGGCTAATTATATAATGATCCAAAAAAATAGTTTCATGAGTGTGAAAAAATCGTTCTCTACCATTCATGTTTTAAATTGATGACTAGTAAATTATGTTCCAGATGGTTTTGTTTTCATATTTTATCGAATGTTTTTTCATTATGGTAAAGTTGAAATCACACAAGAAGAGACAAGAAGGAGATTTACAATAAATGGGAAAAAATAAATCACCACATTGTGGGACTTCCCAACAATGCAGTTGATTTTATCACATTGCATGACCCCATCATCAATTGAGAATATTTGGATGTCCCTAAAACTTTCACTTTTATATTATTTTTCCTATTTAAATATACATTTCCTTGAAAATATCATCTCATCTGTTATCTTTGTGGCCAACAAAAAAATTTAAGTGGGGGTAGGGGAAAATATTTTTGGGAAGATATTTTTTAATTTAATTTGTGTGTTGTGTGTGTGTTTCTAGATTGGTTCTCTAATAAATATACAAAACAAGTAAAACAATAAAATATGGAAAAAAAACATATCTTATTACATGTTCATTTACATGTAAATAATATAGAAAATTAATGATTTAAAAATTAATTGGTTGAATGATAATAATGACTGAGATTACATCATTAGAGATTGATTTTTATAAAAATGGAACTCATCAGTGATATTATTAGTTTTGTCATGGTAAAAAATTTTATATTTTTAAAATATTAATTGTGATATGTTTTAATGGTAAATTATGTCATTGATTTCTCCAAACAACATTTCATGTAACCATTAATTATGAAATTTTTCATAATTAATTTAAGTTATAGTCAATTTAGGTAAAAAAACTCATCTTATATTAATGGTTGATCCATATGTTTGTGTCTCTTCTAATCATTTACATTACTGTACCGAACTGACTTACGCATGTGTACTTGATATCAGACAGTTGTACACCCTAAAAAATGAAATAATAAATAAAAACAAATAAAAAAATAAAAAAATAGACAATATATATATAGTATCTTAATAAATATAGGAGTCATGAAATTCACAACATGTGGAGATATATAGGTCGGTTGATTAAGGTTGGGATTTTAGGATTTATTAAATGAATGGGACTTCAGATTTTATTTAAAATTAATGTAATAGAGGTTTGGTGGTATTAAACAGGGTTAGAATAATTGTTTTAGTTGACTTTGATAAACTGAATAATTGGTGTAGATATTAGCGTTAAATGGTTGGCGCACACACACGTGTAGAATTTGTGGCATAGTAAACCCATGGAATTTTTCACTACGATTAGTGTCATTAATCACAATGTAAATTATATACAATTTATGAGACAATGAATTAAATAATTATCAACATTGACTCTTGAGGGGATTATAATTGTTCCTATATTACCACTGTGGATTGGGAAATATGAACATGCATATCATGTCACTAGTTTTTGGAATACATGAAATGTGACTTTGACTAGGAGTGATAAAGGGTAATTCTGAGAGAGTTGATAAAACAAGTTTTTAATAAATATAATAATGATAAAAAATCATATACTTTCCTCACATTATGTTAAATAATTTTATTTATATAATATTTGGGATTGGATCTTTCATTTGAATATTGGGTGAAAATTCATGTTTTGATACTTTAATGTTCACTACAGTATCTTGTACAAAATTCTTATTGTATGGACTTTTTTAAGTGAATATTTTGTAAGAGTGTTCCTAAATTAATCCGATAGAAATTTCCTTAATGACTTCTGAGATTGATCATTCATGTTGTTGGAGTAAATGGGATAATAAATCAATGTTGGACTATACTCACTACATTGGACACGATTTCACTATTTGGGACACATATTCTACATAAATATCTATAGTTAACTAAAATTTGAAGAGTTGAAAGAGGACCCAATTACACAAATATAATTATCACGTATGGACAGGTAGTTCAAGATTGTTTTTGGTTAACATGTCAGTTAAATTTGACAAATTTTTTTTCCAAATTTAACTATTCACACTTGTAACCTCTTATAACCATATCCTCTAATACAATCTATAAATATGTATTTTTATCCTTTATATGGGTTGGTACATGAATTTTAATTGTGGGGGGAAAGGATAATTTGTTTCACTACATTTATCAATGTATTTTAAAGGGGGGGGGGAAGTCTTGAAGCAAGGATCCCTTCATCAACGCCTTCTTCGTCATCATCATGATTTAATGTTTTTATTTTTATAATAAAAATAATATTTTATCATCAATTTATTATAATTTGTTAAAACATTATATTTAATTATTTGTTATGGATCTCGATATTATAAATTTTATTGGGGTGTACACTTACTACTCATTTTCACATTCAGAAATCTTCTACGATGACTACATTGTCAATAGAAGGGCATCTTTTCTTAGTAATCAATATACATCATAATTTCTTCATTTATTTATTTATAATCAATGAGATACTATAATTAACTTAATTTTATCAATTAATAGAGTTTTTCTCCTTAAATAAACTAGGAATTAAATTGAAAAATTTACACAAAACTTGAATTGTCGATAATTGTGTGAATTGTGAGAGGGAAATCCAAATATGTAAAATTTAACAACATGATGTGAATTTATTGAGTAAAAATAAACTCCAATATCTCAATTAAACCTCATTTTTATAATTTATATTTTCCTCAACTGATAATTTACTAGAATTTATCCTTAGGGTGATAATCAAATCAGGGTGTTAGTATTTCTTGTTCTGAAGCTAGCCTAGGGTTTATTTCATTTCATCTTTAAGGTTACATTAATTATCATAGGGATAGAGGGTTGACAAATTAATGGATATATATTTATTTGGTGTTAATTTAAATTATAATTATTTATATGAAATTGAATAGGTATTGTTTTAATGATTACACATTCTAAAAAATATTTACTAAAAATTTGTACTTTTTTGTTTTATCAATAATTTTTCAAAACAGAAAACTAAAATCTTCTTCCATTTTACATCATAATTATTTATAAATATTAGGAATTCACATCCATCCATTCATGTATTGTATTTATATTATTTTATTACAATTATAAAATATATTTAATTTTTTTTAATTGCTTCCTCTATTGAGATATAACTTTGGTCAGCCACTCTACTTCACCTATATAACCGAAAAAAAAATCATTTGGAAGTTCCCCTGAAAATTGATTTCACTTATAATGAATCTAAGTATCTAATTTTGATCCCAAATTTTTTCATAGATCATGTAATTGTACCAAATAGTACAATCCCTATTACTATGTTATTTGATAATATTTTATTAGTTGTACTCTCCAAGGACCCTAGGTCACACTAGTTGAAAATATAATAAAATTATTTATTTCATCTCAAGAAGGATTTAACTCTAAGAGGGGAATTTTTCATTATTAGATTAACCATAAATTTTCACACAGAGGACCCCCCTTGATTGAATACATATCTGAATAGAATCATGATTCTGATGGGAGTTTTGATGAATTGAGAGTTATGAAGGGTTGGATTTAGTGCAAGTTGGAGGTTTTCAAGGGTGGGTTCCCCAGAAACATATCTAATGGGTACATTGATTAAAATTACATGTATATAGTTTGATATATACATGTTCCTTCAAATAACATGATAGTAATATTACTTATTATGTACTATATATGGTTATGTCTTTAAAATTCAGGTCATAAAAAATTATAATTATTCCTAGATAAATTGATAACCTCTATGTACTATGAAAATAATCTTTTAAATATGTAATATATTATAGATATATAATTCTAAAGGAGCACTATTATAGTTTACTATTATGTTTTTGGGATCATAATTATTAAATTTTCTTCTCAATATTTTCACACTTTGATATCTCAACTACAAGAGATCATGAGCATTGGTCTTCTAGTTGGAACACCAAATATTTGTTGTTTCATATGTTGTTCCTAAGTGAAAACCTATGTATTTACATCCTAAATTGAAATTATAATTCCTTTATATAACTATTAATATACATTCATGCATGATGAAAAGAATGAATAATTTTGTACATGTTGAGTTATCATTTGTTGGGTTCATCATTGATGATATGAATCTAAATGAAAAATCATTAAAGGATTTTATTATTCTATATAGTGGAAGAAATATTTCCGGCCCTATTGACAAAGATGGTTCCAGATCCATTAAATCCACTTCCATGTAAAACATTTGTCCATCCGTCTATTATGGTAATAAAAAGACTAAATAAATCAGATTAATATAGTGACACTAGATAAATATCAATATTATATCATGAGATGAAGATAATACATTACACAGTGTATTTTTATAAGAGATGTTATCATTTCAATGAAATAATATCATCTGTTTTGGTATATGAAATAATGTCATTACTATAGTGATAAGGTCCAAAACGATCACACCTAATTAACCTTCACAAGGCTTCCAAATTCTAATGAATTTGAGTTTAGGACATGGTACAACCCATGATGGGGGTTCGAAAATGTAAAAGGACGAATGATCAATGGTTAATAAATAAATTAAATATTATTCAAGTTTAGAATAGTAATTTTTAATTTTATTAACTCAAAGTATTCGTAATTTATTACCTTAGTAAAATGAAATTATTTTATGAATGAATATTCATTGTTTAAGATTGATTGAAAAATTAGTGCGAGAAAAGATTTGAGTTAACGACATGTATATTATCATGTAACAAAATATAGATCTTATAAGAAAGTTATAAAAAACGTATTATATTTATGACATGTTTACTATATCATATGTGTAAAATATGGTTTATTTAGAATTTTTATCTCATTAAAGGGACTATGTGAATGTTTAACATGTTAAAACAAACCTATATATACCAAATTAAAAAAATCAATAAAATTATTTATTAGGTAAATTTTATAAAATATATTTCTTCTATCGTAATCTACTGAGTGAGATAGGGGTGTTTGGAGCACTCTAATTAATGATCTCCTAACCAGATCAAGTATAAAACACTCTAACAATCCGGAGTAGATCAAAAAACAGTTCTTTTCTTAATATGGGCACCCATACCTAAAATATAGGCATTCCATCTTGATTTTTAGGTGTGATTGGATGATCTATATTTATATCAATTTTTAATCATTGAGAAATGATCAAAATCTATAAATAGAACACAATGATATATTCAAATTGAATGAGTTATTACCTCAATTTAACATTTATAATAAATTAAATTAGATTAAATACTTCCATTATAATGATTTTAAAATATTCTAGAAATTCTATAATTATAAATATCTAATAAAATTTTATTTTATAATATTCTAGGTTTCGGTAGAGATCCGTTTTCCAACACATTATTCATATTACAATTATCACTAAGAGGTACTGGAATACTATGATAGTTTTAGAGAACCCACCTCAATATAAGTTGATCCAAATTATTATGTGGGTACACCATGGGGATATGTTTCCATTTTTAATTCCTAGTGATCTATAATAACTACTTTTATTTAAGGAGGCCCAACCATCTATGTTGAAATATTCATGTCATTCATTGATTAATAAAATATTTTTAGTTCTATATAGAATAATGATCTTGGATATTAAGCTTTTAATGTCTCTCAGTTCATTTAACTATATTTATTTGATCCTCAAAACACTAACAAAAATATCTATAATATAAAATATCTATATATTTATCCAAATTATATGTGTAAGGTTTGGTGTATAGAATGTCCCTGAGGATGGGGGAATATTTTGAAATTATAATTTTTGGATGAGCTATTTTTAGAGTCAAATTTAAACTAGATAATGAAGAAGTTATAATATTTTAAAGTGATGCATTCAATGTTTTTGAAGGCCTAAGGGATATGTCATGTTCCTAACAAATTCATGGTAGCTTCATGGTTTGAAATTATAGTTTCATAGGAAACATAGTGGGACACACATCTCATTCATGGTTTATGCTAACTATGTAACCTAAATAGGTATGCTATTATGAATATATGTATGGGTTTATTAAGTGATATGACATGCCTGATACACTATGAAACATCTATAGTGAATTTTGTAGGCATGTTGCATGTTTTTTCTATGTTTTTTAAACTGTGTCCACCAACCGTTCCAAGTGTAATATCCTGAATAGTTAAGACCACACTGTTGGACCATGGTTTTGGAAAACATATAAAAAAACATTGTGCATCCTTAAAATAGAAAAAATTAAAATTTTACCCCCATTCCTTTTATTTTTTTACTCCCCCTTTCACCCCTTTTTGGACAGTATCCTCTCACGCATCCCCCTCTTCTTCTTACCATTTTTCGTGGGAGATATCCACTATTTTATATTTGATTCGATTGTGGTCACATATATGGGAGATACCCTGGTAATATTTCCTATCATATTCTTTATCTTTTATTTTTCATTTTTTTCACATGTTGTTCTGTTTATTTTTTCTAATATTAACTATTTTTAGGGTGTTTATCGACTTTATATTTTCTCCCATTTCATTCTAAATAAGAGGTTGATATCATATGTGTTGACATTCCTAAAAATGATGTAAGTGGTGCATAAATAGAACCCATAGTCTTATATAATTTTTCATGTCCTTCATCATGTAGTCATATTGGTCACATTACACAATGAACTAATTTAAACTAAATGTTTTATATTATGTGGTGTGATTTTAGATTCCCTACATTAAAATTCTATACTCCCAAATAATTTTCTTCCATGTGGAATACCTTGTATGTGAATTTGGTCTCCAACATAGTAATTAGTATTAGGGATTTATTTGAATAATGTAATGGGTGAAATGTGTATTTTGGTTTAATAACCCTATATACGTATCTAGTTTTTAAATAAAAGTTTTGAAATGGTATTTTATAATCATTGATGATGTGAAAATTAAACCTTGAATATTAATAAATTAAATTGATTAATTATAGATTGGGGTATAATTTTTCACTTTTTTTTATAACAGTAAAATATGGTTCTATAATTTTGTAATGAAAATTAAGTTGTTAAATGGTGGTTATGGTGTATCATTGTCAGGGGAAATGAATGATAATGATTCTATAGAATGAAGTGAATTATCAAATGAGTTAACATATGTTAATTTTTTATTTATATCAATGTTAAAAATGGACATCTATTTTTTAAATAGGTTATAATGAATATAATAAACAAGGATTATGATGTGTGATGATTGTGAGAGTTGGGATTAGCACACGACTTCCTTATGATGGATAATATTTTAGAATTTTAGTATGAGTGCCTAGATTCTATGTGATGATGGGTGAGTTGTAATTCTTGTATGAGAACCTTGTATTCCATTAAATATATTATTATCAATGCCAATATGAGCTCGTTATTTTCCACATGATGCTAAATTTTTGGAATTTATGGAATGGGTACTTGGACATCACATGAGGTGAGATACTTGCGGAATGATTATAAGTACTCAACCTTTAAACATTAAATAATCTTGAATTAAATAAATAATTCACATTGAGGATCTTTTTAGGTTTAGAGTTTTAAATAATTATTCCACAACTAACACATTACATTTCAAAAATTAAAAATAATACACTTATACTTTGTTTCCTTCTCTTAAATAAAATAAAAACTATTGAAAAAAGAGTCATGTCTAGTTCCATGTTTTAGAGAGCATGAATTTTCCTTGATCCCATCCTTGAACCTATTCATCTTTATGTCCAGTGAAAAACATTTCAAAACTTGGGGTGAGTATAAAAATGCATGTACGGATTATCAAATAAAGAAAGAAAAATTTATTCCATAAATACATACCAAGCATAATCTCATACCTCATGAAATAATAAAATTTATAAATAAAACATAGAAATCATAAATCATAAAGGTAACTTTGGAATCCATAACATACTTACGTTGTAGCTTTCACAACTATATATGGAGTTACATTTGAATACCCATCACTGTATATTCCCTGAATCTCTTAGTAGAAACATTATCATTTACCTCCATCACATTAAACAATGCATTGGAGAGCTATCTCGGGCTCACCAATCCT
Organism: Viscum album; assembly: GCA_963277665.1. Lineage (NCBI taxonomy): Eukaryota > Viridiplantae > Streptophyta > Magnoliopsida > Santalales > Viscaceae > Viscum > Viscum album. The sequence goes on along the minus strand of OY728134.1, from coordinate 1,389,574,338 downwards.
AGGATTATCACAGAACCAACTGTATACTTAAACAATTCCCATGAACCCTGACATATTCATAACTCCTAAAAAAACATAAAGAATGAAAACTTTTCCACATTTCAATCACAATATATCATTTATTTATATTGACATAGAAAATCTATTATCAAAACCATTTTCAACACCAAAATACTTAAAAATTGTATATGGTATTTATTTTCCTTTTAAAAACATTATGGCTTTTTAAGGGAGCCCAAGATCAAATAATACTCACAGTGGTGGAAAGGTTGTTTTCACTGCGTGCATTTAAAAGAAACATTATTTATGTAATTTAGTAAAACACTCTAACCCTTGAATTAAATTAAATGTCAAAGGGGTTTATACAGTGTATACAAGAATGTTGTGGATAAATCAAAATATGCCTCATTGAAAGGAGATTGAGACGAAGTCCCTTACCTCGAGTCCAACATGACCCGTTCGTTCTATAATCTCTTGAATAAGAAACTAAAGTTAATTTATACTTTCATAAGAAAATCTTTCATGTTTATTATTCATTTTATATCCCTTATTACCATGTTATAAACATTATTCAATCATTTATGTTAATAATTTTCGTTTTTTCTATATTTGGTACACGAGTCAAAAATGAACATCTTATAATTACAAGTTGTTCATGTAGTAAAAATTCATTATCTTCGAAATGATATTCATAATTTAGTTATCATATATATCATATATATCCATTATATATATGTCTTTATAATAGTACATGACATTTGGAGGAAAGAAATTAAATGCATTGTTCATGGAGACGGTAAGTCGTACGTACGCATGAATGCTACTTTCATTTCTATTTCATATTTTAAGGAATGAAAACATAATGATACGTTAATATATTATTATTATTACAATATAATATCATATAAAACATCATTAATTCCATCATTTATATGTTCTATGTATGGCATGGATGAGTCATATCACTTTGAGGGGGCGGTAGTCCACACTTCCTGAAATGAAATTATCAAATTTACCATTATGGAAACCAAAAATGTATGATATAAATGAAAAATACATATTTATAGAGACAATATAAATATAATAAATATATCTCACATGTAAAAAAATGTCATCTTAATGACCACCATAAGATTTGGTAAGAGATGATTGAACAATCATCATTTCGTGAGGCAGTACTTCGCCGCCCACAGAAACAATATATTCTATACGCATTATATGATGGTATGTGTAACTGTAGTACAAATACATCTCAAAAAAACAACCTAGTATATTGAAGATATTTTTTTTTATAAAATAAAGGAATAAAAAATTTTAGGGGTGGAGAAGTAAAATAAAAAAAATAACTTAAGAGAAGACTTTACCTTTAAATCAGGTATCTCCCTTTGGTTTGAACAAAAAAGAATTTTTGAAGTGTATTTTGCATAAAGTAAGGATTCATGGTGGAATAGATGGATCATGAGAAATAATATGGGTAGAGGTTGGATGTGCCAAGGGTCTTGAGAGCTGTGAGTAATGGGTTAGATTTGAGGTCTTTTTATAAGGGGGAGGAGGGGCTCTTTAGAAATGGTAGAAAATATTATTTTATTATATAATTATTTTCTGTTTCTGAAGGTCCAAATCTAATTAAAGTTTAAGATAAGATGACTATGGTTTAAAATAAAATCATCCAATAAAAATAGGATTGGTTTTGAATTTTTTTTAAATTTTTATAATCTAATTAATTTGAATCATTAATTAATGAGGTAAACACTGCAACATTATTGTGTAATAAATAATTTTATTTATTTGACGTATAAAAATTATAAATAAGATACCACTATGTAGGAAATATTTTTATATTTATTATGAATATTTATAGTCAAATATATCAATTATATACCCCCACATTACTTTTTTTATCAAAACAATACATTTTTATGATATTTTTATTTTTACTTCAAATAAAAGTTTATTAATCTCATTATCTTACCCAAATGGATTTAAGAGGCCAAAAATAACACCCATTGATTGTATTATTTGGCCATGACTCATCCAATAAGGTTAGGAAAAGTGTTAAGATAATTTTATATTATTATAATATTATTTTTACCTCGAATTACCTTATTTACCTTTAACCGTAGTAAATAAAAGTCCAAAGTTACTATTCCGAAAAAATTATTTTCATCATATTGAACAACATATTACATACTAATAACAACCATTTCTGTAAAATTTTAGAAATTCAATTCAGAGAATCCATAAAATATCATTTAAATTAATATATCATTTTTTTAACAAGTACTCAGTGATTTCACTATTCATCATAAATTTAAGGTTTTCAGGAAAATTCCAAAACATCAGCCAAAGATATATTTTAAATTCTGAATTGAAAAATTATTTATATTTTACCAAAATAAAAACATTAAATTTTCATTAAATAATTTAAATTTAATTCTAGTTATCAAAACAAAAAAGCATATTTTTATGAAATAATAACTATCAAAATATTGACACTTCTTTATATCCAATTACAAAGGAAAATTAATTCCAATGAAAAAAATTGGATTAAATTGTAAAAATATAATCTAATTACACATTAAAAATTTTAAAAAGATAATCTAACCTTATAAATAAATTATATTAAAAGGAATTTTTGAATTAAAATATAGTATTTTTGACTATTCATTAAAAAATGTATTTTATCATAAAAATATCAAAAAATTACACAATGTAATGTTTGATGTCCCGATTCTAAATAAAAATTTTATTATGTCAAATAGAATATATAGAAGTGACCAAAACTATATTTAAAGAGGGTTCAACATCAAAAGGTGGTAAATAAACTTTTAAAAAATACTAGACTATTTACGCTTATAATTAAATTCATTCACATTTTAAGTCTATAACTTTTATTCGATAAATGAAAAACATTTAAGAAACATGTATAATCCTATTGTAGACAGTTCTATTCATTCCTAACAATAAAACTTCTTGGAATTAACTACCATTTAAAATAATCTTATATTATTATTTTTCACTATGACTCAGCATTGTGTGCAACATTAGACATCAGAGAAACACATTTTTGCGTGTTAGGTAAGCCATAAAACATAGAATCCCATTTATAGAAAAATTAATATTTAATTCAAAAATATGAAAATAAATATTAAAATGTATTATTCTTTATTTACCTGGGATGTTAAATCCTTCCCCCCTTTTGGAAATTTCATCCTCTAAATTTTATTAACATATCAAATAAATGGTGTTTTTAATCCCTCATAGCATTTTCAGATTCCATCTTTGCCTCTTCAATGATAATTTTTTCAACAAAAACTTCACCTGATGAATTACCTTATTCTATAATACATTCTCTCTTCGGTCAATAATTTGGAATATTTGTTCCTCATAAGGGAGATTCTCTTCCAACTGAAGTACCTCTGGGCTCAAAACTTGAAATGGATCCGGCATATACATTCTCAACATTGAAACAAAAAAAATCTGTAACTAGAATAAACTTGTAGTTAATGATATTCTGTAAGCAACTGATCCAACATTCAGCAGGATGTCATAAAATCCAATAAACCATAGACTCAACATTCCATTCTTACAATTATACATCACACTTTTCCATGGAGAAACATTGAAAAATACATGATCACCTTCCTCAAAAGAAAGATCCTTCCTCTAGTTATCCGCATAACTTTATTGCCTACTCTATGCTATTCTCATGTGTTTCTCAATCAACTGAACTATTTCTACCATATCTTCTACCAATTCTTATCCCATCATCTTTATTTCATCTAATTCATCCTAAAAATCTGGAGTTCGACACTGCTTCACATATAATTCCTCAAATAGAGGCATCATTATACCAGAATGAAAACTATTATTATAAGAAAATTCAACCAAAGAAAGTTGTTGGACCCAAATTTCCTAGTAATCCAATGAGAAAGCACGTAACATATCCTCTATTATCTGAATTTTTCATTCTGACTGACCATCTGACCGAGGATGAAAATCTGTACTAAAATTTAATTCAGTACCCAACGTCTTCTGAAAGCCTTTCCAAAAGTTAAATGTAATATTGGGATCACGATCAGATACAATGGAGAGGGGAAATCCATGAAACCTAGAAATATCATTAACATACAACTGATAATATTGATCTAGAGACAACGTATCTCGAATAGTAAGGAAATGAGAAGATTTAGTCAATCGATCAACAATAACCCAGATTGAATTATTACCTCAAGATGACTTTGGTAATTCCACAACGAAATCCACAGATATAATTTACTATTTATACTCTGGCACCAGTAAAGGATGAAGCATCCCTTTCGATAACTTCCACTCTTCATTGACTTGTTGACAAGTCAAACACTTCATAGTAAAGTCAGTAATATCTCTTTTCATTCCACCCCACTAGAAATAATCACTATGATCTCTATACATCTTAGTACTTCTAGGATGAACTGAAAATGGAGAACTATGAGTGTCACATTACAACTCATTCTTCAACTATGAATCACAAGGTACACATTATCTTTTCCCAAACCTCAAACATCAAAACACAATCATTATCATTATTAAAATCATGCAACTTACCCTTCTGAACCAACTCTACCTTTTTCTACAACTCACTGTCATCCTTCTGCACTTTCTTAATTCTTTCTCATAGAGATGATTTCACTGACACCTAAAACAAATCATAGTAATTTCCTGTACTAACAACTTCTATTCCAAATTTCATCTAATCGTTAATCAAATTATCTTGTTCCAAATCTAACATGGTTAATGTAGCATTAATTTTATGAGTTAAAGCATCATCCACTTTATTTAATTTCTACGTAGTAATAAATTGTACAATCATAATCCTTGATAAATTCTACTTATATCCTTTGTCTCATGTTCAATTCATTCTGAGTGAATGTATACTTAAAACTTTTTTGGTCAGTATATATTTCACATTTTTCATAAAAAACATTTTGCCTCCAAATTTTTAATAGGAAAACAACAGATGCTAATTCCAAATCATGTGTAGGGTAATTTAACTAATGAGGTTTCAATTGACGTGATGCATAAGCAATTACCAAATCATTCTGCATATGTACACAATCAAGTCCTTTAAATGAAGCATCAATGTAGATAACAAACTCACCATTTCTGGATAGTAGTGAAAAAACAAGATAATTCACCAATATTCATTTCAATTAATGAAAACAATCATCACATTCATTTTTTCGGATGAACTTAACACCTTTTTTAGTTAACATAGTAATTGGATTAGATAACCATGGAAAATTCTCATCAAACCTCCTGTAATAACCTACTAAACCAAGAAAACTATAGATATCGGTTATATTTGAGGGTCTTGTCCATTCTTAAACAAATTTTGATTTAGCATGATCAATAGTTATGCCATTTTTGGAAACAATGTGACAAAGAATGAAATTTTTTGTATCCAAAACACACCGTTTCTGAATTTCCCAAACATTTTCTTTCCTTTTATGGTTTAAAATACAACCCTTAAATGAATTTCATGCATCTATTTTCTTTCATAATAAACCAAATTATCATCAATAAACATGACTACAAACATATCCAATAACATAAAAAAATTATTCATAAGATCCATGAAAATAGTATGTGCATTGCTGTTTTGCTCAGGAAATGGGAATGACTTTGTTTGTTTAAGTTTAAAACATTCCAATAGGTTTCAAACGTGTTTATTCGTAGAACCGGAAACATCCAATGATTGTATATTCATTTGGACCTACATTCTAAAGGAAGGTTCTAATTAGTTGTGGAATGATGAGGCTTATGAATTTTCATTGGTCGAGATGATGGGAGGTCCGGCTCATCACACCTTTTTTAGTGGAATTATTACTAACTTCGGGACTCTCTTATAGATTTAAGTTATGTTCATGAATCCTTATTACTTTACCAAGTATGAAAATTAGTTTTCCTTTAGATTTGAAAATAAATGATTGATATATATTAAATTTAGAGAATCTTTTATTTGTATTTGAGGTTCTTAATCAATTGAGAATCATCCGTGTGTATTGGAGATTCATATTCAATGGTATCCTTTAATACATTATATAGAAATTCATTGGTCATTATGATGACCATAATAGTTTTAAAGCCACTCAGTGGGGCACTTGATGTTTATTGTCATTCAGAAGGACAAAGATTATTTCAGAGATGGGATCATACCTGTATATGGGCTACATACGTATCCTTTTAAAATAGGAATAAGAACCCACCTAGTTTGGGAATTAAGATATGCAGGGTAAATGGCCCAAAAGAGATGTCATTATTACTTTTTCACTCTAAGACCACATGAGTCATGCTCAGTGTGATAAATAAGAGGTTTCAGTAAACTTGACAAAGGTTCCACAAAAGATGCAATCATAAGAAATGATTTTCGTCTTACGTATGTATGACTGCCCACGATATATAGGGATTGGGATTTACGTCAGCAAAGAAACCTGGGAACAAGGTCCATAATGTTATATGTACTTTATGGAGATTTGAATACTTAATTTAGGGTTTACTCCTCGTAAGGATGCTAAAATTAAGAGGGAATAATGATTGGGTTTTATTCCTAAGAAGGATGCCCAAGTCAAAAAGAAATTAAGCCTGGGGCATACTCCTAAAAAGGAGGCCCAGGTGAAGATAAATTCAGGAACATGGGGTTACTCCAAAGGAGGATTCCTAGATTTAAAGGGACTTGAATTTATGATTGAGGATTACTCTTAAGGAGGATTCATAGATCAAAGAAGAGGGGAATTGGGGCTTACTCCTAAGGAGGATTCCCAAGGTTGGAGTGGACTTATAACTTGGGGCTTAATCCAGAGAAGGAGGCCCAGATTAAAGGAAATTATGATTGGGGCTTAATCCCAAGGAGGATGCCCAAATGAATAGGGTCCAGAAAGGTTTATGTGCTTTATGGAAATTAATACTCTTAATTTGGGGATTACTCCAAAGGAGGATTCCTATAATTAAGGGGGGTTTTAACTTGTGATAGGTGAATACTCCTAATGAGGATGCCCAAATCAAAATATTCTCTCATCATAAGGGATGAGGTTGAATGAAGGAAATATATAGCCATAGTGAAATAAAGTTATGTAAATCACGACGTTTTGATAGATGTTCCACAAAAGTCCTTTCAGATAAGGAATCCAACAAAGGAACTATTCCATTAATGGCATTAATGAGGGTTTTGAAGGCTTTTCGTGAATAGGAAAGGTGGATTTGATGAAAGGAAGTGAATTGGAAGGAGGCGCGCAAGTATTGGTCGGGCGTGCAAGTCCTGGTCACACAAGTATACTTGTGCGACATGATTTCACTAGGGCGATGAAGAACCTGTGATGTAACACTTGGGAGAATATGGACTAGAGCCCTTGGAATCATCTCTAGAGGCTTTCAGATGGGTGGTGCGCATGTTCTATTGAAGGGATAAGGCGGCCCACAAGTGTGTTAATTTCCCTTAAGGGCTGGACACTTGGGCGCACAAGTATTGATGAATTCAATCACTTAAGCCTTATTCTTCTTCCTTAGAGATTCCATTCTAGGTAATGAATTACTTTAGAAGTGTTCGGAAGACTTGGAGAAGAGACCTGGGCAACCAGAGCTTGAATATATGTTTTTTATTTTTTGTCCTCGAAATGGGGGGCCCACAGGGGGTATTTATTGGCCATTGAGGACCTTGGGTGAAAAAATAATAGGGCGCACAAGTGACTTGTGCGACCCATATGTGGCATGCAAGTATACTTTCATGAACAGCATGGAACTTTTGCGGCCCATGCTTAAAGAGTTCCTTGTTCATGCCTTTTCCAATTTTTTATGTTTCTTCAAAGGATGACTCTCTTTGTGATTCAATTATTCACCTTTTTCAGTTGTTAGACTCTATGACGAAAATTAGCGTCAACAAAATTCCCCCTCAGAGTTGGATCTGAAAAAGGAAAGAGGACTTGACTATGAGGGAAATGAGAAATAAATTACTACAGTGCGCAAGTAGTCAGCGCGCAGGTATGCTTCTGGCATGCAGGGGTATAGCCTCGTCTATAAATTGTCGGCACCACTTCGTGAAAAACACTAGGTTTCAAATGCTTCTTAGATCTTGGTACGCAAGTAGCTCTCATCGTGCATGTGTCCTAGATTTCCGCTTGTCCGTGCTTCTTTCTGTTGTGTCGTGCTTATATAGAGGTATTTGGACTTGCGTAGTGATACATGTGCGCCCATACTTGTGCTACCGAATTAGACTTCTGCGTCAACAAGATACTTGCACGCCTTAATGTCTTAGTCACTTCTTCCAATTTCATCACAAATTTTTTTAAAAAACAACTTACATAAAATTTAATTATCTAATGTTTGTATAGATTCAATGACTCCTAGAAGAATTGGAATGGCTGATGAGATGGATATCAAGTGGATTGATGAAATGATGAATGTCGTTGGCCATGATTATTACACCATCTGTGAAAGAACTCTTCCAGAATTGGCTATGTACTTGAAGAAACATCAGTCCAATTTCCTGCACAGAATTTATTTTCCATCGCATGGCCATGGATATCTACATGAATTCAATGTTCCAGAGTCAAAGGATTACGTGCTTGAGATACAACCACGCTACTACTCTTCTATTTCGGTTATGCTGTTCATTAAGAGGATCAACAATGGTGTGAAATTTCAAATTTTTACACCATTCCATTTCTTTGCAGATATGAAAATGTCAAACCCATGGGCTGACATGTTTTTTGCTGCCTATTGGTGGAGGAAAGACTATCATGACATTAGAACAATATCTGAAATGAGTACTCTCTCCAAATGGCTCTTTACTTCCAATGATCTATTATCAAAACCATGTATCCATATTCCAAGTCTCTTAGACAGAAACAGAGTCATTTTAAGATCATCAAAAAAATTTCTCACACCACATTCAAGAACATTATTTTACAATTGGTCCAAGAAGAGCCGGTATCACTGCATCTCTTATTGTATACAGTTGAATGAATCAATTCTAGGTGGTTGTTGATGAATCTCGGGATGTTGTGAAGTGAATGAAATGTTATGTTGAAAGTATCTCGTAATTCTTGAAAAATATAAGAGACTTCAGTCTGTGGATGTCATTCTAACTCTTGTGCATCAATGAAAAACACTTTCATCTTCAATCATTTGTGCCTTCATTCTACTGCTAACTTCTTTAAATTTTTACTTAAGGTAGTGGGCCTAGTAATCAAAGTTTGATTTTTTCTAGGGTGCTACCAATAACCCTACAAACTTTGAGTCTCTTAATTTCTCAATATAACCTAAATCATAAAAAATGCATGTTTAGTGATACGGGACTTGACTTTTGTTCAAAGTTCCCTTGTCTTTTATGGGCAGTTTAAAGTCATGCATGTTGGATATAAAAAGGCTAATGTTTAAGGTCCAAATAGCATTGACCGAATGGATTAAAATTTGATTCAGTTCCTTGATAACTTGTTTGGAAACACATTACAACATTCAGGTATGGAGAGGAAAATTGTAAACTGTGACTTAAGAAATTTTGAATCTGGGCAATGACATTGAAAAAGGGCTGAAATGAATTAGAGAAAGTTTTTCCTAAGAATGAAGTTAACATTATTTGACAAACCCTTTAAGGGGTTGAATTATGTAGGGCCACTTAAGGGAATTGGCTGCATAGTAAAATAATAGCATCTTTTGGCCGACAGGTCTGTTATGTAGACTTCTTTATGAATGGCCACCTAGGGGCACGTGCTACATAGTCAGGCAAAAGAACTCTCAGAAATTTTACTTTTCTATTTCTAAAATCCCGTGGAAGTTTATGGAAATTCATATTTTCCAAAGAACAATGTCTGCTATATGAAGAGAGTTACATGAATATGGAGAGGATATTTTCAATCAAGATTGTCAAAGAATTGCATGAATGTCACCCCAGCGAAGGCATGACCTAAATGTTGGGAAGGGATATATAAACCATAGACTTGAATACTTTCATATCATGAAAAAGAGTATAGGAAAAATATGTTGAGGTTGGCTATTTTCTGCGGATCCCTACATATTGTTGTCAAGACTAATAAATACAAAAGAGGTTTTCTCCACAATAATGAAGTTACCACTATTTGACAAACCTATTAGGGGGTTGAATTATGCAGGGCCTTTTAAGGGAATTGGCTGCATAGTCAAATAATATCATATTTTGTCTGATAGGTCCGTTATGTAAACATGCTTATGCAAGGCCGCTTAAGAGCACATGATGCATAGTTAGGAAATGGAATTCCCAGGTATCAGCAATTTTGTGACCAGATGTCAAGAAAAAGGTTATGCAGATCAGTAAGTATTTAAGGTAAGGAGTATGACACATGAAAATGAGTATTGTATAATGTATGAAAGAGATACATAGACCGATGCTGACCATAATTATGTTGTGGCTGGGTCCTGAATTGAGATGTTGGACTTCACTACATATCTCATTAGGATGAGAATCAAGCCATATGTAGTTCTTGAAATACAATTTAACATCATGTGGGATGAGAACATAGGAGATCTTAGTTTAGGGTCGTAGATTTCGGACAATAATAAGAGAGAAGCCTTGTGTGTTTGTCATAAACTTGATGTGAATAAAGACCAGGGTTTTAATACCACATTCATGTTATTACAAGGGGACTTTTTAGCCAAGGGACTGAAAGTGGAATTTGGGGTTAGGCCCAAGGACTTGGGGATGGGTTTTAGGGATGCTCAAATGTTCCTACGTATCCCATAAGGATGAGAATCAAGCCACATGTAGTTCTTGAAATACCATATGTACAGATTTAGTTCATTCAAGTGAAGGGTTAAAGGGTAATTTAGTGCAATGATGGTTGGACCCAAGATTAAAGGTTTTGGAATTTCCATGTATTCACATAGTCTTTGGAATATAAGATGATTGAAGACCAATGTTAATAATAATTACCCCTCAGGTGAGGGACAATGGGGGACTGTATAGTTTAACGTCATATAACAATGATGATGGTGATGCACAGCTTAATGTCATATAGTAGGGGCAAAAGTGACATACATAGTTTAATTTCATGAGGGACAGAGGTGGACCATTATAAGGATATTGGTTTTGGCCCGCTTCACGGATCAACATCGTATGAAACATAGGTGAACCAAAATGAAGAGATTGGTTTTGGGATTGAACCTCGGGAGGTCGCCAACGTACCTAGCCTAGAAGACAAGGATCAAAGTCTGCATAGTTCAATTGAAAATGAATACATGATCAAGTTTTATGTGATGACAACCTGAAGATGGTGTTGGGAGATACGCGTGGTTAGCGACCTAGAGAGGGTGTTATGATTGAAGCATATTCTAAGCTCAAGTGAGTCATACTCAGTGTGAGAAACAAGAGGTAGAAACAACCATAATGATTCACAATTTAACATCATGTGGGACAAAGGGTGATGTACAGTTTAGTGTCATGTAGCAAGGTAAAAATACAGTTTAACATCATGTGGGACGAATTAGGTAATTTTTCATAGTTTAACATCATGTGGGACGAAGGGGACACAGTTTAACATCATGTTTCATGATAGAGGGGGACTATGCAATTTAAAGTCTTGCAGTGAGGACTGAGACGAACTGACGTGAAATGGGGATTCCATGAAATTTAACGTCGTGAGGTGAGAATGAAATAATCTTATTTTAGGGTCAAAGAGTTTGGACCATGGGTCTTGGTAGTTTAACGTCCTGCAACTCGAACGATTATACAGTTTAACGTCATGTATGATGAAGATGCTGCATAGTTTCATGTCGTATAGCTAGGAAAATAGTATATTTGTGTTACACAATATACTTCATCAAGAATATTTCATTGTTTGGAGTTGTAATGAGTTATCCATCAATTGAAATTAAAGAATAAGCTCCATTGGAGTAGACCTTATGTATTGAATAAGGTCATTCCCACTTTGACAAAAGCTTTGGAGGTTTCCTTCCTGGTATCATTAGAGTTATGAGGACCAATACCAATTCTTCAGTAATGAATGAACAACGACCAATTTTAATTGAATATTCATGTTATTCGATTTTGATAGACTTCTATGTGGTGCATGTTGCACAATATTTTTTCATCTAGTCGTTTCAATTCATCCAATCTCTTTTGATATTGTTCATCTGTTGATGACTGATCACAGATGGATTTCCTGAGTGAAGGTAATTAAACCTCAATGGGAAAGACTGATTCTGTTCCATATACCAATGAGTATGGAGTTGACCACGTAGCAGTGCGGGTGGTGTTCTGGTAATCCCATAAAGCATGAAAAAGATTATCAGGCCATGACATATTATCTTTGTCCACCATCTTTTGCAGTATATTTGAAAGAGTCTTATTTAAGGCCTCTATATGGCCATTGGACGTTTCATGATACCAAGATGAATGGTTGGATTTGATGTTTTATTCTTGAAACAACTTCCCCATCTCAGATGAAAAAACGTTGGTGCCATTGTCTGTCAATATGGTATGAGGGACACCAAATCTAGTAAAGTTGTTAGACTTAATGAAGCTAAAAATGCTTTTAGAACTAACTTCTTTGAGAGGTATTGCCTCTACCCATTTGGAAAAGAAGTCAGTAGCAGTTAGAATATACTTAAACCTTTTGGATCCAGCTGAAGGGTAAGGTCCTATTACATCCTTTCCCCATGTGGAAAATGTGCATGACTATTTAGCTGTATGAATCAACACTGGGGGTTTATGAATGAAGTTAGCACATACTTGAAAAGAATGTCTTTATTAGGGAAATCAACACAATATTGTATCATTGAACACCAAAAGTATCCAAGCCTTCAAATTTGATAAAACAGTCTATACCCAGACTGGTGGGCACCGTAGACTCCTGCATGTACTTCATTTAGGACAGTCATTGTCTCTTCACCATCAATGCATCTGAAGAAAATTCCATCAAAATCTCGCTTGTAGACAATTTTTTTGTGATCAGGGCTATCATAAAGTGTAAAATCTACCACACATCGCCGGACATGTTCTTTCCCGGCTCTATCAGATGGGAGTCTTCCATTTTGAAGGAATTCCATGATAGGTGCCATCCATCTTGTAGTATGACCATATAGTTCAACAATGAGAATGATTTAATTGATTTCATGTGTTCTGATTTGAAGATATGGTGAAACTGTATGGTGGTGGGAAATACTGATGATTGTTTCGTCCCGATTTGGATCTACCAGAGCAGTGGTTATATATTTCAGTGCATCAGCTTGAGCATTTTGTGATCATGGGACATAAGAAAATGTCAGTTCTGAAGGAAATTCCGCCATTAACTCTCTGACATAATCACACAATGGGAGTAACTCTTCATTTATAATAGCATAATCCCAATTGATTTGTTTTATTACCAAATCTGAATCACCTTTTACTCTAAATTGGTTCACTTGTGCCTGAAGCACCAATTCCATGCTTGCGATGAGAGCTTGATATTCTGCTTCATTATTTTTACCACCTCCCAACAATAAGAATGAATAGGGTAGAACTTCCTTTTCTAGGTAAATAAACACAATTCCTAACCTGACTTTGTTGAATTTAGGATCTTCTATTTTCTTCCCAGTTGAACTTCTAGAGGCACCATCAAAGTACATTTTCCATGTTTGAGTATTATCTTGAATAGAGAATACTTCCTTTTTAGGAAGATCAATATGAAAAGATGTTTCTTCTAGTGAAGGGTGTTTAACAAGGAAATCATCCAGTGTTTGGCCCTTTATTTACTTTTGAGACACATACTGGATATCAAACTGCTGCAAAATAACTACCCACATTGCCAGATGTCCTGTAAGCATTGGATCACTAATGATAAATTTGAGTGGGTTATTGAGAGATAGAAATTGAACATCATGATGTTGAAGGTAGTGTCTCAATTTCTGAACTACAAATATTAATGCTAGGCAGCACTTTTCAATACATGAATATGGAGTTTTTGCTTCAAGCATAGTCCGACTGAGGTAGTAAATGCTGTTTTCATTCCTAACATCATTCTTTTGGGAAACGAAGGAACCCAATGATAGTTGTAATGCTGTCACATAGAAGATTAGTTGTCTTCCTTTAATAGGTGGCATTAGTACTGGTGGAATGAAGATATATTTCATGAGAATATCAAATTCCTCTTGGTAATCTTCAGTCCATTGGTAGGTGACTCCCTTATTCATTAATCTGGTGAAGGGTAAACACATGCCTTCCAGATTTGAGATAAAATGCCGAATATAGGCCAAGTGTCCTTGAAGTCATCTTAATTCATTAAAATTTCAAGAGGTGACATACCAAGGATTTATTTTTTCATCTCAATATCAACTTCGATACCACGATGGCGTACAAGAAAGCGGAGAAATTTTCCTAAGGTTACCTCGAAAGCACATTTCAAGGGGTTCATCATCAAATTGTGTTGTTGAAGTTTGTGGAATATGATTTCCAGATCAGCCAGGTGATCAGAACATTGTCTGGATTTAACCACCAAATCGTCCACATAACATTCAACAAATTTCCTTTAAAGGGGTTTGAAGATACAGTTCATGGCACATTGATATGTTGCACCTGCATTCTTCAGGCCAAAGGGCATTACCCGATAGAAAAACACACCATTAGGGGCTCTGACGGCTTTGTATTCTCCATCTTCTAGGGCCATTCGTATTTTATTGTACCCAGAGTATCCATCCATGAAGGAAAATGCGTCAAATCCAGATGTTTCATCAATTAAGAGTTCTGTGATCGGAACTGGAAAATCATCCTTGGGACAATGCCGATTAAGATCTCTGAAGTCAATGCAAACTCAAATTTTTCCATTCTTCTTTTTTTATAGGGAAAATATCAGCCAGCCATTTGGGCTATTGAAATTATCTAATGAAGTAAGCCTTGATATGCTTATCCACCTCAGCTTCAATTTTGGAAGCATAAGTTGGGTGTGTTCTTCTTGCCGTTTGCTTGAATCCTCGATGTTCTTCTAGAAAACCCAAATGATGGGTGGAAACATTGGGATCAAGAACTGGAATTTCTATATAATTCCAAGAAAATACATCTCAATTTTTCTTTAGAAATGAAATATACATTTCTTGCTCTTCAAGAGTCATGGCCGCACTGATTAAAGTGGTGTATGGATATTCTTTTCTACCCAGATTTATTTCTCTGAGTTCATCCACAGTGGTAGATATACCCTCTTCAAATACTGGAGGAGCATCCCTGAGATCTTTCTCTTCTTCTTCAATATGTGTTACTTATTTTTTTTCTACTTTCACAGTTGATGATGAAGTGGGATTTTCATGATTCGGAGAGAAGTTAATATTTGAACCTCTTGAAGAAGAAGCTGCCATTTGTGACCATATTGATGATGAAGGGTCTTCCTTGGGTGGTAGAGAGGTGATGATGGATTGATAATCGACATCATTATTCACCTATGACATGGCTATGACTTCTTCTGTCCTGGTTGACGAATTATAGAATTTATGCATTTCAGTGGATGAAATGAAGACATCTCCATTTAAACATTCATCATTGCTTGGCCAATAAAAAATTTCTCCCATTCTCTCTGGCTCGATTTCCATAATTCACATTATCGATTATTCCATAAGGGTGTTTGGATTTGGGTCTATCCCGTCAATTTGACTGGTAGGTAACACATAATCTGTACTCACATGTTTGAATGGGTTTACTAGAATCTTTTCCAAACCATATGGAGAATTAATTTTGGTGACCTCCGTTGTCATGGATTTATCATTTCTTTTCATGTGATAGAATTCTACCTCAATGTATTGATATTCACATGTTTTGAATGGGGATTTATCACCATACAATGTCCCAATTTGACCATTGAAAGAATATTTGAGACATTGATGGTATGACGAGGGTACGGCTGCACGTTGATGTAGCCAAGGTCTTCCAAGAAAAATGATGAAGGTTGTTCCATGAAGAAATACAATAAAAATTGAATTAAATACATGATCTCCAAACAGATTTTTGAGTGTAATCTCGCCCAGAGGTTCCTGTTCATTTTTTATAATATCCTTGCAACATCAAAGTAGAAATAGATAAATCAGATTCAGTGAGGCCCAATCGACGAATTGTACGAATAGGAATGAGATTGACTCCCGAGACATTATCAATGAAATATCATCGGATTTCCACATCATTAACCTTGAATGACAAATAAAGAGGTCTAATATGTCCATGTACAACATCATCTTCATTTTTATCTGTAAAAGATGTCACTGCTTCGAATTCTGCAGGATCATTCTCTACATTGAAGACTTCTGTTGCAGCAATTTTAGTTTTGAATTCATGCGGGCTTGAAAAAGCCTCAATGAGTGCCTCCTAAAGATTCTTTGAAAGATTTAAGGCATCCCAAATTGATAACTTGGCCAGTACATGGGCCAAATTTCTCAAGACGTCATACTTTTGATCCAAAGGTCTGCAATTCCCAACATGATTTTGTGGTTTTGCAGGTTCCTTAGACATTGATTATTAGGAAGTAGATGCATCTTGTATCAGGGTAGGTGTTGGAAATAATCCTAGATTTGGATGATTAGACCGACTAGGTCTATTTATTTGTTGAGAGGAAGAAGGTGAAACTTATAACTGATCTTCTAAAATAACTGTCGAAGAATAAAATATACCATATGTAGAATAAATTTCTTGTTCTTGTTGAGCCTGCTGAAGGGCTCTACCACGAGTTTCTACAGCACAAACAATTCTAGATGGGGTAGGATTGAAATAGTGTTTTCTGGAATATCCACATATTCCCCTATATCCTATAACTCTATTTATTCCTCTAATTCCTCTATTTGATACAGGGAACTCAAGCTTATCAAGATCTAAACTGTGGCTAGAATACAGATCTGTTAAATGAATCATGTCAACAGAACTAAAAATGAACTCTCCATCTGACGAATATTCTGCCTGATTAGCCAATTCAGGCTGTGCCATTTGGCGGGGCAGTGCCCGTGCTTTTGAAGAAGGAGGCATAAAGTCTTCCAGAGTCAAAGAAAATTTAGGATTTGACATACACTCATCTTCTTCTGACTAATCATCAGTCTTCGAGTTATGCAACTTCTTTGAGGATTTTCCTTCTAATGAAGGGGGTTTTGATGTGGCATTCAAAGAAGAAGACACAATCGGTTTCTTCAATTATGTTCATAATATGGAATGAGTTCACTTGATCATTTTTATGACCATCAAATCATCATATTTTTGTGCATTTTCACTTTTGACTTCATGCCACTCACCTTTTTCCTCTGGACTAGTAGCAGTAACACATGCTACCTGGGATGAAGATCCTTTCAGTTTTACCTATCTAGAGTACACCACATTTTTTAGGAGGTCTTTGAAGAAAAAACACTCCTGGATGGGATGCCCCAACATTTGATGAAATGGGAAATAGTTGGGGAGGTCTTCATCTCCTTCCTTGTTCTGCCTCTTGGGCCTTGGTAACTGAACTAGGTTGTTTTCAAGAGCCATGATGAAGGAGCCCTGACTTGTTCATTCTAGAAGGAATAAACATTTTTCTTAAAGTCTTCAAACTATTTCTGAATTATATCTCTTTGATCATATTAATGAGGTAGCCTCTGTTGTTGACGCTCAGGAGGTGGAGTCCTTCGATATGATGAAGGTATGGAATTTGAAGTAGGTACAAGTGCCTGTTTAAGTGTGGCTATAGTAGTATCTTATTTCCCCATTCTCTATCTTGGAACTGATGGAATTACTTGAGTTTTAGCCTTAATCTATATAATTGGGTCTTATATCTACTGGGCGATCGAAGTAAGGTGTCGAAACCCTCATGTGTATTTCATATGGATCAATGGTGTGCGTAATTCATCACAGAGATTTGCCACACAAATCTGTAGCAACTCTTCTTGAGGGAGTGCTAAACTTAAATAATATGTTAATCCCTTCCATCGAGCAATGAAATCTGAAACTATTTCATTATCTCTTTTCTTACAATTGGAATGATCAGAATCTTTTTCGTTGGAAAAGTTGGTTTGAATTGAAGAAGGAACCTTTGACGGAGATCATCCCACCCAGTAATTGACTGGGATTGCAAACTGGTGTACCAGAAAAAAGCAGGCCCTTGTAATGACTGCACAAAACACCTGAGCTTAACTACTTATTTTTGTTGAGGAGTTCCCATAACAGGATCACAACAAGAAAAAAAATGCATTAAGTGTTGTTATGTATCTCCCTGACCATTAAAAATTGGGAATGTAATATTCGCAAAATTTGATGGGGGGAATTGAATCATCCCATTCAGGTTAAGCTCTCTTTTCTAGATGAAC
Source organism: Viscum album (assembly GCA_963277665.1). NCBI lineage: Eukaryota > Viridiplantae > Streptophyta > Magnoliopsida > Santalales > Viscaceae > Viscum > Viscum album. Next base: position 1,389,556,050 of record OY728134.1, on the reverse strand, counting down.
CTATGCACAGTTTCCTTCCATAGATTCCTACTGAGCTGTTAATGACTCAATGGTAGTTATTAATCATTGAAAATATCTGGGTCATCTTGGACCTGAGCAGGTGTAATAACTGGATCTTGGATAGGTGTGGCAACCAGTAGTACCACTGATGGTAGTACTACCAGTTGTTGATGCACATGAACCATAGGATTAGACCTGTGAGGTTGTACTGGTAAAGGAGGACAATCTTGATCCATCTCAGAATCTACAAAAAATTCCCTTGACTGACTGACTCCAGCACACTTAAGAGGAAGACTACCTTGACGTAGTTCTGCATTCAACCTCTTTAATTCCTTCATTTATTCCTCTTGTCATATGAACATTTCCTCTAATGAGAGTGATTGGCCTTCTCTTGAGGAAGGGTGGAATGTAACCAGATTATTTCATTTCCCCTTGTTGGATGCCTTTCAGAGAGGGGGAAGTTGGTTATTTGATGGAATACCAAGATTCTGAGTAAGCTTTTGATTTCGTGTCTGCACAACTTCTTCATTTTCATTTGTGTGTATAGCCTCTTGAGCCGTAACTTCTTCATCTGATCCCTCCGAGTGAGCCTCATGTTCTGGAGGATCAATAACAATGGCATTGATGACATTTATTGATGAATAACGCATTACATCCCTTCTATCGGCATTTCTGCGATTGTACCTTCTTCCATGTCCTTTATGAGACGTTGACTTCTGTTGAGTTGATCCCTTAGGAACTTTTTGATGAACCATAATTCGGAGGGAATCTCCTAATAATTAGTCTCTGCGTTCCTCTTGTGTCTTCTTCCCTAATTGAGAGAATACTAACCTTCTCCGAGGAAGAGATTGAGAATTTGAAAAAGTCCCCAGTTCGGTGGACTGGGGGTGTTCCTACCCAACTCCTCAAATCTTATTTGTTGATTTCTAGGGTTGGGTTAAAAGAGTCCCCAGTATAGCAAACTGAGGTGGTTCTTGAGATGTTACATCTGATAATTTCTTAAAATCTATCCTGATTTTGAAGACATTAGTCTGAAAATTGGTCGGATACATCAACCTACATCCACTCAAATCACCTGGCCCATATGACCACTGGATGATTTCTAACACTTATGTCACCTGATTATGTGCCTACTCTAAATGATACACTTGTTCGATATTCTCATTAGCTATATTCTAGAGTAATTCGACAACTATTTCTTTATACGCCTGACTTTGGGAAGAACTAGTTGAGGCATGTACCTGAGAAAGACTTTGATTACTTACAAAACCAATTGGTTGTGGCTGGCCATGGGAAATAACATTGCATGAGACCATTTTTGGCGGGCTTTGTTGATTGGAGAGTATAGTGAAATGTAGTTCTCCATGAACACCCCATCCCCTGATATGAATACCAGATGGGGCATTGGCAATTAACTGGCGCAATCATTTTAGTGCACCAAGGCATGAATGTTGAGGGGATCTCTGTTGATTTTCATCCTTTGGATGTTGGGAAGCTAAGAGAGATGCCAAGTCAATTTTATGTTGTAACACATCTATTATCTTGACATGATTTTCATATTCATCATAATATAATATTTTATTTTTTAATTGAAAAGGTTTTTTCCACAAGTTGAGACGAATATAGTGAATATAATATTACATCAAAACTTCTAGAATATCATACTGAGAGTCATCCAAAGGCCAAAACATGATGGGTACTTCACCTTTCACAAGTTGTTTTCTCATATTCAGCACTTCCTCTTTGTCATATGATGATGATTCTTCTACCTGATTGGACCAAAGTTCTCACCTCTTTGTTGCTTCATCGTATTCAACAAGATTGGTAGAGAAATCATTTGTCAAACTAGAAGATGAATTATCCAGGGGTGGTTCAGAGAATGACCTACATCCTGAGCTATCTTCTGATTGAAAAATTATTTCAACTGCTTGTGATGAATCACCAGATATGATTGGCTTCACATTTGAAAGTGCCTCAATATATGAGGGATTTCATGGCACTACATTTTCCATTGGATAATTTTACAGGCAATGTGAAATACTATTGAGGAGAGGACTTTTGCAGCTAAATTCATCATCACGGGGAGGAAAACCATGGTGGGTTACAGAAAAAAGATGAAATCTCTTGCTCATAGGTCTTCTTGCTACGTAGAGGGTTATTGCAGCTCTTATATGAAGATGAAACTTTAAGATTGACCGAATTGTAATGAAGTAATCCTTCATGAGGAAGTGTCTAAGGAAGACCTTTTGAATTATTATCCCCACTATTGGGAAAAGAGGGAGTAGAATCTTGAGTCACAATAGATAATTGTCTACGGGCTTCAAGAACTCCAGCATCGAGTAAGGCCTTATTAATTATTTTCTCTTTATTTCTCAACTATGTTGGACGTTTCTTTTTCTTGGACGCCTTTTTACTCACATTGGAAACCACTTGTTTATGGAAGTAGTTACTCTGAGCAGGTATATTTGCTTGATCAAGAGAATTGGCCAGGTTAGGCTGACGATCTTGACTTAAATTAGGTGTATGTGCCTGACTAGATTGTCCATATGACAAGGCGGAGTATTCCCCATGACCCTCTTGGACTGGAATAGAGGTTTGTGTCTCCTCCGGGGTAACATGCTGATGAGTCACTCCATTGATAGGGATAGATTTATGTGTCTTTCTCTGAGATGCTACTGAAGTTGTTATAATATCCTGACAAGCATCCAGGATATGAGTAGGTATTTGTTTCTACTCCTTCACCATTGACAGAATATGCTTGGTTACTTCAGCTGCCAGAACGGGAATATATCTCCATTCCATGTTTGGAGTAGGTGTATGTGCCTGCTCCTGTCCTCCTTTTCTTGTCAGTGGATTCTGATAGTACTCATGTGTGGGGGAAGAGAGTTGAGTATGCCTCCTATTTGTCATTGGGGATTTCTAATCAACTTCTCTGTGTGCTAACAAATGAGACTGTTGGTAGGCTTGATCAATACTAGCAGGTTTATGTGCCTGCTGATTGCACTCCACCGAACGTGGTTGATGAACTTCATTCAATACTGGCTGACGAGACTACTGGAAGAATTGATGAGTGTAAGTAGGTGTATGTTCTTGTTTATCAGTTGTCAACACATTTAGTAGGTGGGCTTCTTTAGATATAGTCATACAAGACTGCTAACTAGAAGATGATTTATAATCAGGTTTATGTTCCTATATATATTACTCTACTGTAATTATCTAGCAGGAATGGTAGGTTGCTACCCAAAGATATTGCTGGACAACAGTACTAAAACACACCGGTGTATGTTCCCGCTCGTCGATTTCCACCATGTTAGGTTGGTGGACTTTTCCGGAGGGGTAGAGGTAATAACATACTCCCTGATGGCCGGTTGTCACCTCTGGTGGTTCGTCTTGTCTGCTCGTGTTAGAGGAAGCTGAGCCGAACGCTTGGAGATGACACCCACATCATGTTGAAGGTGCACTACCACATGAGTCTGACGGAGATTGTTGGTGGGAGTCCTCGTGAAGGACTCATTTCTTCTTGAATGGAGGCCCTGAGTGACCTCCTGGTCAACCTCCTTGTAGTACGGGAGGGACTGGTTGTTGCGTATTGGGGATAATGACCTGAAACGGTTAGAGACAGTGTTTGGCACCACCTGATTCTTGATCACTGGTCGTCGTTGTCTAAACGACCGGTGTCGGTTGTTCACTTGGAGGGCCTGTTGAGCAGCCTCCAGAGTCGGGAAGGTTCTATGTTGACAGTACTCCTTAACCAGTGCATTTGATACCTAGTGTTGCAGACGATGAGTAGGTGACGTCATCCTCAGAGCGGATGAGGTTTCAACTGGAGTAGCAGCCATGGAATTCACAGGGGTGAATTTCAAAGAATCCATTGGAGTTACTCAGAGACCTTGAGAATGGTTGCCTATTTTATATAGTACACATAATCAAGATAATTATGGCCAGACTACATCTTTTGGATCTGTACATATATTATTGATTTCTTTTTTGGACCTCATATAGAGTTAAATATGGGCGTAACAAATAGGTAAAACATCATTTAACTTGGTTAAGGATTCACATCGGGTTCACCATTTTTGTTTCACTCTGGAAATGGGGATGACCTTTCTTTTTTAAGGTTCAAGTATTCCAATTGGTTTCTAACAGGTTTATTTGTAGAACCGGATACATCCAATGATTCTATATCCATTTGGACCTAGTTTACAAAGGTAGGTTCTCATTAGTTGTGGACCGATGAGGCATAATAATTTCCATTGTTCAAGAGGATTGGCGGTCAGGCTCATCACACCTTTTTGAGGGGAATTATTACCTACTCCGGGACTCTCTTATAGATTTATGTTATGTTCATGAATATTTATTAATTTACCAAGTACGAAAATATGTTTTCCATTAGATTTTGCAATCAATGATTGTTATGTATGAAATTTAGAGAATATATTATATGTATTTGAGGTTATTCATTGATGGAGAATCATTTGTGTGTATTGGTGACTCTTAGTAAATGGTATCCTTCAATACATTATATAGAAATTCCTTGGTCATTATGATGACCATACTGGTTTTAAAGCCACTCAGTGGGGCACTTTAAATTTATTTTCATTCAGAAGGAAAAAGATTATTTCAGAGTTCGGATTGTACCCGTAGATGGGCTACCTACATATCCTTGTTAAATAGGAATCAGAACCCACATAGTTCGGGAATTAAGATATGCATGGTAAATAGACCATAAGATATGTCATTATTACTTTTACACTCTATGCCCATGTGAGTCATGCTCGGTGTGAGAAACAATAGATATCAGTAAACATGGCAAAGGTTCCACAAAAGATGCAATCATAAGAAATGATTTGGGGCTTACGTATGTATGACTACCCATGACTTCTGAGGATCAGGATTTAATTCCGGGAAGAAACCCTGGAACAAGGTCCATAAAGGTATATGTGATTTATGGATATTTGAATACTTAATTTATTTTTTACTCCGGAGAATGATACTCAAATTACAGAAGGACTAATGATTGGGTTTTATTCCTAAGAAGGAAGCCCAAGTCAGAAAGAAATTAAGCCTAGGGATTACTACTGAAAAGGAGTCCCATGTGAAGAGAAATTAAGGAAATTGGGGCTTACTCCTAAGGAGGATGCCCATATTTAAAGGGACGTGAATTTTTGATTGAGGATTACTCCTAAGGAGGATTCTCAGATCAAAGAAGAGGGGAATTGGGGCTTACTCTTAAGGAGGATACCCAAGGATAGAGGGGACCTATAACGCGGGTCTTATTCCTGAGAAGAAGTTCCATATTAAAGGATATTATGATTGGGGCTTACTCCCAAGGAGGATGCCCAAATGAACAGGGTCCATAAAGGTGTATGTGCTTTATGGATATTAATACTCTTAATTTGGGGCTTACTCTTAAAGAAGATGCCCAGAATTAAGCGGGATTTTATCTTGTGATTGGGGCTTACTCCTAAGGAGGATTCCGAAATAAAAACATTATCTTATCTTAAGGGATGAGGTTGAATAAAGGAAATCTCTTGCCTTAGTGGCATAAGTTATGTAAGCCATGAGGTTTTGAGATATGTTCCACAAAATTTCTTTTAGATAAGGAAACCAACAAAGGAACCATGCCATTAATTTCTATGAAGAGGTTTTTGGAGGCTGTCCTTATAGAGGAAATCTGTATTTGAAGAAAGTATGTGAATTGGTAGGAGTCACGCAAGTATTGGTCTAGCGCGCAAGTCCTGGTTGCGCACGGATACGTTCCCGACATTAGTTCACTTGGGAGATGAAAAACCAGTGAAGTAATACTTTGGCGACTTTGGACTAGAGCCCTTAGTATCATCTCTAAAGGATTTCAGATGTTTGGCGTGCAAGTTCTATTGAAGGGATAAGACACTGCACAAGTGTTTTCATTTCCCTTAAGGGTTGGACACTTCGGTTTGCAAGTGTTGATGAATTCAATCACTTATGTATTATTCATATTCCATAGAGATTCCATTCTAGTTAATGAATTACCTTATAAGTGTTTGGAAGACTTGGAGAAGAGACTTGGGTGACCAGAGCTTGAATCTGAGTTTTGGATTTTTAATCCTCGAAATAGGGGGCCCACAGGGGGTATTTATAGGCCATTGAGGACCTTGGGAGAAAAAAGAATAGGGCGCGCACATGACTTGCACGACCCATATGTGGCACACATGTATACTTGCAGGACTAGCTTGGAACTTCGCGGCCCATGCTTAAAGAGTTCCTTGTTCATGACTTTTCCAATTTTTTATGTTTTTTCAAAGGATAACTCATTTTGTTCTTAAGGTATTCCCCTTTTTCAGTCGTTAGACTCTGTGATGGAAATAAGCATCAAAAATTGGTTAACCCAAAAGGCATAACTAAAAATTCATAATCTTTATATCTATTACGAAACATAGTCTTCAGAACGTATGATTCCTTTACTTTAAACTGAAGGTACCCCAACCTAAAATAATTCCCCAAAAAATACTAATGTTCCGGATGTTGATCAAACAAATCATTGATATGAGGAAAAGGATAATTTTTCTTAACAATGATGTTATTCAATGTTGTATAATCAATGTAATGTCTCACTTAACAATGTTTATTTTTTACAAAAAAGATAGGTTAAACCCATGGTGATGTGCTAGGTCAAATGAAAACATTATCTAATAACTCTTGAAATCAATTCTTTTTCTCTAAATGTTCAATTTGAGTCATTTGATAAGAGGGAATTGAAATTGGCTTAGCATCATGAACTATGTCAACAGTAAATTCAACTTTGTGATTAGTTATAATAACAGAAAACTCATCAGGAAAGTCATTAAGGTACTCATTTGACAATGGAAAATCATTAATATGAACAATTCCTTTGTTTTCAATAATATGTGCAGGGTAACATTCATTTCCATATTTTACTTCTATCTCAGCATCCTGATATGTTATCAGAAGTAAGGGTTCATTCTTGTACAAAAACTGAAACTATTTCTGAAAAGAAACCACTTTAACTCTACAGTTAATCCTAGCATGATAAATACAAAGACAATACATTCCCAAAATAACATCAAACTCTACGAGAGGAAAAAAAATAAGTTTTCAGGTGGATTTTTTCCACAAACAAGGAAATAAAGGTTCTTATAATTTCTTTTTGTCTCAACACTTCCCCTCCGTGTTTTTACTATAAGTTCAGGATTCATATCTTGAGGTGGGATTCTCAATTTACTAGAAATATTGTCTAAAATGAAAAAATGTATAGACCCGAATCAAATAAATCATTAGAATAATCTGAATAAAAAAATAGTGTGAGTAATACTACTTCATTTATTGGCCCAACATCTACTGAAGTAGTTGCAAAGGATTTCACACCCCTTTCTGCTAGAATTTTGGCTGATTTCCATCTGTTGAGTTCTTCGTTGGACACTAATTTGCATATTGACCCATTTAATTTCACTTAAAACATTTTACTGACTGTAAATCAAATTCTGTATTTCCATTACCCTATGTTTTTTTTCAGTACAATTACAAGCCTTATGACCCATTTTACCACATCTGTAATAATTACAATAATTCCAAACATATTCCCCAACATGATTTTTACTAATATTTTCACAAACTGTAAAGTTAATTTTCTTACGATAATACTTTTTTGAAGAGTTGTTCAATTCCATCTTCTACCTCTACCTCTTATTCTATTGTTTGTCAAAAAACACCTGATCATCAGCAAACACCATTTTCTACATTCTTTGCTCATCGAACATGTTTTTTATATCTTTTGAACTCAAGAGAAGATAAATACAATCAGTACCATGGATTTAATCTTGAGTCAAAATGGTTGATTTTATAATCAAGATATTGTGTGAAATTTGGAGCATACCATTCCAGTCGAGTGAATTTTTCTTCATAAGAAGCCATGGAGTTATCCTCCTTCCTCAATTCTAGGAATTGTTTTCCATCCTAAGACAAACCACCATAGAAAAATATTTCTCAAGAAGCATACCTTTGAATTCATCCCAATATAGAGCATCAATATCCTAACTATCCGTAATATTTTTCACCATCGACCACCACTGATCGACTTCACCTTCAAAATGGTAAACATAAATACTAACCTTTTGATGTTCTGAACACCCCCTAACATCAAAAATATTTTCCAGTGCCTTAATCCACCCTCCTGCTAGAACATAGTCATATGATCCTCTGAATGATGGGGGATGTTGCCTCATGAAACACTACACTACTAACAAGTTCCTATGTGGTTGATTTGGCTGATCTTGTCCATGGATACCACCACAATTTATAGCCTGATTCAACTATTCCATCACTGCAACAAACTATTCAATTCCGATTCCAAGCACCATAGGTTGCTGACTTGGAAGGTTGTCTTCTTCGAGATGTAGTCCCATTATAGCTGCCATGTTTCCTCTATGGAAAACCATTCTGAACACAGAAATATCCTAGGTGCGGAAACATGGATATTTTTAAATACTATATCATTTTAATCTTACCATAAATTAATTTATAGATGTTAATTTAACAATATCCTAACTTCTAAAGTTTCTAAATCATCCTATGATACCAACTTTAAGGGCTTATCCTTAAAACATTATATAATCTTGATTTAGTTGCATAATTCACATTGAGGATCTTTTCAGGTTTAGAGTTTTAGAGGATTAGGCCATAACTATAACATTACATCTAAAAATTTACAAAGTAGTCACTTCTACTAAGTTAGCATTTATTTCATAAAATAAATACTCTTGAAAAAAGAGTCATGTATATTTCCATGTTTGAGATATCATGACTTTTACTTGATCCCATCTTTGACCCTATACATCTTTAAGTCCTACGAAAAACATTTTAAAACATGGGATGATAATAAAAAGATTAGTAAGGATTATAAAATAAAGAAGGAAAACATTATTCCATCAATAAATACCAAGAATAAGCTCATAGCTCATGTAATCATCAGATTTTTGAATGACATAAAAATCATAAACCATAAAGGTAACACGTGGCATCCATAACATAGTTATGTTTTAGCTTTGACCACTATATAGGGAGTTATATTTTAAATACCAATCACATTAAATTCTGTAAATCTATTTGGAGAAGCATTATCATTTACCTCTGTCATGTTACTCACTGCATTAGAGAGCTATCATAGTCTCACAGTTCCAAGGTTTATCATGGAACAACCCGTATACGTAAACAATGCCCAAGAACCATAACATATTAATAACACATAAAACAAACATAATGGAAAGATAAAATTTCCACATTTCAATCACAATATATCATTGAAATATATTGACATAAAAAATCAATTATCAAAACCATTATAAATACCAAAATCTGTAAAATGATTACATGGTATGTATTTTCCTTTCAAAAACATTATGGCTTGGTAACGAATCCAATGATCAAATAATACTCACAATTGTAGAAAGGTCGTTGTCACCATGTACATTAAAATAAAACATTCTTCTTGTTGTTTAGTAAAAAAATCATATAGAAAGATTCCATTTGAATGAAATGAATAGTAAAAGCAATTTATACACCGTATAAAAGAAAGCTGTGTATAAATCAAAATATGCCTCAATGAAAGGAGATTGAAATGAAGTCTCTTACCTCGTGTCTGACATGACCCGTTCATTCTTTAATATCTTGAATAATAAACTAAATTAAATTTCTACTTTCCTAAGAAACTTTTTCAAGTTTTTTATTCCTTTTATATCCCTTATTACCAAGTTGTAAACATTATGAAATCATTTATGTTAATAATGGCCTTTTTGTCGATATTTGGTACTTGAGTCAAAAAATGAACTTCCTATAAATACAAGTTGTTCATGTGGTCAAAATTTAATTATATCCGAAATTATATTCATGATTTAGATATCATATATATCATATATATCCATAATATATTTCTATTTATAATAGTACATAACATTTGGAGGTAAGAAGTGAAATGCACCATTCATTGAGATGGTAAGCCGTGCGTACGCATCAACGCTACTTTCATTTCTATTTCATATTTAATGGAATAAAAATATGATGATACATAGGTATATTATAATTACATAATATTATCATATATTATTTCATTTATTTCATCCTTTATATGTTCCACGTATGGCATGAACGAGTCATATCACTTTGAGGGGGGTGGTAGTCCGTACTTTCTCAAATTAAATTATCATATTTACCATAATGGAAACCCTAAAGATATGATATAAATGAAAAATAAATAAGCATACAGAAAATATAAATATAATTTAAATCACATGTAAATATAGTTCTATCTTAATGGCCACTATAAGAGGTGGTAGGAGAATATTGAACAATCATCATTTCATGAGGTAGTTGTTCACCATCCACAGAAATAGTATGTTCATTACCCATTAGATGGAGGTGTGTGTAAATTTAGTTCAAATAATTATCATATAAACAACCCAGAATATTGAGGATACTGTTGCTATAAAATAAAAGAATAAAAATAATTTAGGTGGGTGGAGAAGTAAAATAAAAGAAAATAACTTAAGAGAAGATGTTACCTTTAAATCGGGTAACTCCCTTTGGATTGAACCAAAAGGATTTCTTGATGTTACTTATGCCTAAGGTAAGGCTTCTAGGTTGAATATAGGTATCTTGAGAGATTATCTGGGTAGATTTTGGATGTGAAAAGTGTCTTGAGAGGTTTGAGTAATGGGATAGAGGTTACAGATTTTTATAATGGAAAGAAGGGCTCTTTATGAATGTTTGAAAATATTATTTTATTATATAATGATTTTTGATTTTTAAAGGTCCAAAACTTTTTAAAGTAGGATATCAGATGAATATTGTTCTAAATAAAATCATACAATAATAATTGGATAGGTTTTGGATATTTTTTAATTTTTATAATCTTGTTTCTAAATCATTCATTAATGAGGTAAACACTACATCATTATTGTGGGATAAATAATTTTATTTATTTTATATCTAAAAAATATAAATAAAATACCATGATGTAGGAAATAATTATAAATTTCTAATTAATATTTATAGTAAAATATGTAAATTATATTGCCCAACATTAAAATTTTATTAGCAAAATAATACATGTTTGTGATATTTTTATTTTTACTTTAAATAAAAAGTTATTAATGAAATTTTCTTACTCAAATGGCTTACAAAGGACAAAAGTATCACCCAAGGATTTTATTGGTTGTCGATGAATCATATAATAAGGTTCTGACAAGTGTTATGGTAATTTTATATTATTAAAATATTAATTTTCCGTGAATAACCCTATTTACCTTTAACCGTAGTAAATAAAAGTCAAAAGTTACTATTCACCAAAAATTATTTTCATCTTATTGAACCACATTTTACTTAATTATAATAACCATGTAAATTTTATTTTCAAAATTCAATTCACAAAATTGGTAAAATTTAATTGAAATTAAAATTTGGTTTTCTAACTACTACTTTGTGCTTTCACTATTCAAAACAATTGATGGTTTTCAGAAAAATATCAAAAATTCAGCATAACATATATTTGATATTCCAAATTCCAAAACGATATCTATTTTACCAAATTCATAACATAGAAGTTATTTTAATTAATTTAAAATTAATTCTTGTTGTAGAAACAAAAAACATGTTTTAATGAAATAAAAACTATCAAAAGACTTTCACTTTTTTATGTCCAATTTCAAAGTGTAATTACATACAATGGTCAAAATTGGAATAAATTCTCAAAATATAATCTAATTAATCATTACAACCAATTAAGAAGATAATAAAACGATATATAAAAATTAAATTATACGGAAATTTTGAATTAAAATACATTATTTTTCATTATTCATTAAAAAAATGAATTTTATCAGAAAAATACCAAACAATTACCCAAAGTATATTTTGATGTCCCGATTCTAAAGAAGAATTTTATTTTTTTAAAATAAAACATATATAAGTTACCAAAACTCTATTTAAATAGGGTTCTCCATCAAAAGGTGGTAAATCAATCTTTTAAAGTATATTAGAGTATTTGTGCTTAAAATTAGATTCATGCACATTTAAAGCCTCTAACATTTATTGGATAAATATAAAACCATTTAATAAAAATGTATAAGCATATTATATTTAGTTCTGTTGATTCCTGTCAATACAACAACTAGACGTTAACTACAATTTAAAATTATATTATGTAATTATTTTTCAGTATGACTCAATATTGTGTGCAACATTAGACATCAGAGAAACTCATTGTTGCGTGTCAAGTACTCCATAAAACATAGAATCCCCTTTAACGTAAAATCATTATTTAATTAAAAAATATGAAAATAAATATAAAAATGTCGTATTATTTATTTTTTTGGGATGTTACAATGATTGAGTGGGCATCAAATTCTAAGGTAATGCTGGGATGAGATCTCAAATTCCATGTGATGATATATGATTATGGGGAATACCAGGAAGAATTATTGGATTTAATGTGGTTAATTATAGAGGTGTGGTAATCATGATGTCCTGAGATACACCTCATCACTGGTGGAATATAGTAGGTCCAAAGTCGATAATGACCTCTAATCAAATGACCTCGAAAAATTATATATATATATATATTATTTCATGAATTATTTATTTATTATATAGAAATTATATTAAAATGGTTAAATTTTATACTTTGAGAACTTCAACACACACATTATATCAGACTTTCTATTTTTGTGACAACATTTTTAGTGACATACTATGTTGTACTCACATATTTCATAAGCCTCCATGGAACATGGGTAAACAAGAAGATATCACTATTATGTCATAGGTCACAAGTCAAGGGAAGTTCGAAACATTTCTAATTGTTGTCATGGAATGCTAGTATGTTCATGGATGATGAGACCAGGTAGGATTCAATACAATTTGGGGATATGTTTTAATTATATTTTTCGTTTAGTCATTTATTATTCATGGGAATGATCTCCCCATGGGCGATCCTTGACATGAATAACGTGCCCATGGTTATGGAATTTTATAGGCTAGTTATTTTTCGAATTTCACAATTTATTTTTGATATTTATATATATTTCATTATATTCATATACTTACAATTACTATTTTATATACACTAACACTAGATAATAGTATCCCCATTGAATTTTCATGAGTTTTTGCCACTAGTTGGGAAGTGTATAAGAGGTTCCTTTAGGGTTGTATGGAGTGTCGGCATGGGGAAATAGTTCAGTGGCTTCTAGGGCTATGCAATACAATATGGTATGCAAGATTTTTTATTTGGTATGATTTTTGTAACATTTTAGAAATGAGATTATGAATTTTTCATGTTATGGTAATGATATTGTCCTAGGGAGTGTTAATCCCACACATAGGCAAAGGCCAATTAACCGTGGATAGTACTTGTTCTATGATTTCACATTATATGGTTGTATTTTATTTTCACTTTTGGTGAACCAGATTCAATATGATGTTATGATTTGGTGATTTAAACTCATTACCTGGTATGAAGATATATTATGGGAGCTTTCATTAATCATTTTAGGTACATATGTATTCTCATGCCATGCATCATGCTTTGGACATGTGTTTATATATTGATTACATGATTCTTGTTATTTAAAGAAATTTTCATTTATTGATTATAGTTGGTGGAAGTATATATTATATATTCCTATCACCAATATGTTTTATAATGAAGGGGGTTTGTATTTAATGTGTCAACAACATCATATATGGTGGTTTTTATAAACAACTATAGTGGTATCTTACATAATAATCCCTTTTGGTGAATTATTGATGTGTATGATGATATGAATGGATTGATGATGATCTGATTAAATAAGGATTCAGTATAATCCTATAAGGTTTTTTCAATTATATAATTTGAATGAGAATTTATTTAATCAAACCATTGGGTTATCGGAATCTTTTAAAACCAATGTTTTTAAAAGAAACTTAAATCCTTTATTAAAATAACGTAAATCATGTTAAAATTTAATTATGGGGGATTAGAGAATAATTAAAAATCCATTTGATATTGGTGGGAACTCTTGTTAAATTTGGTGACATATAGTTTTTTTGTGTTTGGTTTAACCCTAGTAAGTTATGTGGGGATAAATATAGAGCATGGTTTTTAAGAACCACGAGTTGGGTGTTAAAACATTAGAAGTCATGTTTACTTGAGATGGGGAACAATTTTGTTCTATGATTTTTTAATTACGTGAGACCATGGATTTGGGGATATGTGGTGGGACCTAGTAACCTTGAGATTCACTATGGATTTTGAGTTGATATTCGGTGACCTTCCACAGTAATCTGTGATAGGTATTTTCTGGGTTTTTTATAGTATTTTCGTCTTGGGAGGTAGTGATAAAAACATTCATTTTTGTGTATAGAACATTTTTGGTGATACCAAGTCACTTTTAACAAATGTTTTAACACCTGTAGTTCTAATTATTTATGTCTTGGTTTGTTTCTAAGGGTAGGATCATTCTAATGTATGATCCTAGATGTTGTGGATGATTTATAGGTATGTGGTTCCCAGATGGGTATTATGTTGGGGGTTTGGAAATGACAGTTTGAGTGGATGTTGTCGGTGCCTACAACCATGACACATGTAGTGTATCAGGCAAGATATAATGGAGAACTTAGGATGCTTATGGTTAGTTGATGTTACATGCTTATATCGCATTCTTTTTATTAGATAAGGGTTTGAGCCTAAATGATGTGGTGATTGACTCATGGGAGTTTGAGTTAGGTATTTTGGAATTGTCATAGTGGATTTTTGACCTATAGAAGTTGATTATTTTAGATGGTGTGACGGTGATCACATTTCATTTAGACCGAATAAAAGTGTCTCTTAGATATTGGATTATTGCAAAAAAAATTGACTTATTGTGTTCCAATGGAATGTTGATGACATGGATTAATTTTAACAAAAAATATCATGAGGTTTTAGTGCATGGAATCAATTTGATGGGTTTTAGGAAGGTTATTATTAGTGAAAGGCCCTATCAAGTATGTTGGGTTATCTAATTTCTTTCTATGGTTAGGGATGGACACTTTAAATTTTTAAACAAAGGAAACAGTGTGTCGTCATGTGTTGGACATTGTCAATGTTTAAGTAAAATTACAAAAATGAGTAATTGGAGTAAATATGGTTAAGCAAGACCAACATTCACTTCAGTATGGTTTTTCATTTAGTCATGTGGGGATATTTTCTAAGAAACATGACAATTGAGAGTGTGAATCTAGTTATATGATCATTTTATGAAAAAGGTTGAACTCTTTTGACTCTATTGATCATGGAAGTACATGTTATTATTCATGATGGATAGTGCACTGGGGATTAGAATGTTTTCATGAGAGATCTGAGAGTCGATGAACTTAATGTAGAGTTGCATCTAAAGATACCTGGTGTTTTTTGAGATAAGTAAAAGTCATGCATTCTAGAGTGGAAAATTTATTGGATAATTGTGTTTTAGAAGAGTATATCAAAGATACTAAATTGAGTCAAACTTTGATTGGTTGGTGAGCGTGGCTATGGAGGACTAATAAATGTGTGCTAAGGGTTGGACACTTTATGGCCAGTTCTTGGGAAGTAGTGTAATAAAAGAAATATGGTTGGGATCCAAACATTAAATATTGAGGTTGAAAGACAGACATTATGAAGATCCTCGTTAAGGTCCATGGTTGGAAGATCATGAGATGTAAGTGGTTAGTGTTCAATAATTATTTAATAATCTCGAGTGAATGACTTGGTCTTGGATAGACTATCTTGTACAATGATGGATGGATTATGGGGTGTTACATTGTGTTGTTTACCCTCTGAAATAATGATATAGACACTCCTTCGATATGGAAAGTCATGTTCGTATTGGACATGTGACATTCATGTTGAAAAGGATGTTGATTTGTGGGACTGATCTTTGGATGGTAGTGAAGAATATATATGTAGGTGCACGTGTTTTTACAATGAAATTTGTATTCCTTGTGTAATAAAAAAAGGATATTTTATATGATGTGTTTGTGAATGTCTAAGTTATTGTTATATGAAATGAAAAAAAGCGTTAATCCAGGATTGTCTCCATATGGTGGAAAATCAATTATTGAGTGAGAGAATGATAATTTGTGTGAGTGGTTAGTGTATGACCATGCGGTGAATAGTGTGAGTGGATAGTGTATGACAATGGAATCACACTAAGAAAACATGATTAGACCTTGATCGGTTATTAGAATAACCACCTGTGTAAGAAACCGGTTTTTTCTATGAAAGACTTTGGGATATTCTTGATGTTATTTCAGAGCAGCGCCTTCAGACGGTGTGCGATTCCGAGCCCCGGAGTGGCCGGAGTTAAATTTTTAGTGCATTCACACTAGAGACGCCAAATAAATGGGATAACTCCTAAACTGTGATTCAAATCAGAGATCCGAGTCTACGTATGGGTCTGGAATGGTGTTTTTACCCTAGGAACGACATAAAGCGTGTCGGCGTGGGACGTTTGGAAACCTCGCCCGCTTCTGGAACCTTAAAGGGATAAATTAATTAATAAATTTGTTCGTTTAATGGTGAAACTCAAGTATCTCTTAAACGGTGGCTCATATTGGAAAAATGAGAGCACCGTTGAGTTTGGAACGTGACGTTTACCCTAGGAGGGTTGTAAGTTTTACGGGCACGGCTCGTCTATGAAAAATGGCCCCAGGGGCGTTTTCGTAATTTGGAGGCCTTGGGCGCTAAGTTTAATAACTTTTGAACGGGGCCTCAGATTAAAATTATGAGACCTCCGTTGCGTTCATATCGTGGTTTTTAGCCTAAGGGAGGCTAAATCCCGACCCTCTTGGGAGTTCGGGTACGGGGCCGCGGGAGGGTATTTAAGTTAATTTATTTATTTAATTGACCTAAACCGCCCCCCTCTCTTCTCCCTCATTTCCCCCTCCCCTGGAAAGCCTCTCCCCCCTCTCCTCTTCTAGTCCGGCGATGCAGCTCCGGCGAGGTGACTTCGGTGAGGTGCAGCCACTCAGACAGGTCAACAGTGAAGCATCGGGCTACGCCCAAGAGGTAGGCGGTGTTCGTTTGAGTTTTAAATCCCGAACCCCCCTTTGAACCCCCATTTTAGCATCGATTTGTAGTTTTGTCTTCGAGTAAATTCCATGGTCTTGTATTAAACATTAAATTCTGTCCATCACTTCTTTCGGAATCAAAATCCGTGTTGTGAGGAGGCTGCAGCGGTCCGGCGATGATTACAGGAATTTCGGGAGTTCTTGGCGTTTTTCGGCGGTTTCCAGCAGCTCCAGGCGCCGGCGGCTCGGGCATCAGGCGACGCGGCGGACCTGGGTGCTTGGAGGCTAGCTTTAGTGTGGTCGGCCGGTGCCGCAACAGGCGGCGGTGGGCTGGCCGCGCTTCGGCGGCGTACGCGGGCGACGAGGGGAGCCGGGCTGGCCGGCTTCGCCGGTCAGCGGCACGCGCGAAGACCCGGGGTCGTTGCGACCCCGGCCAGCCGGCAAAGACCCGTGTCCCGCGGGTCTCATGGATCAACCATGGATCGGCCGAGCCGGTCCGGGTAAATGCGGTGCTTCCCGCGCGGTGAACCGCAGGCGGCGGTGGATCGGGCGGTCCGGGCAACCGAGTCGCGGACCGCCGGCTTGGAGGGGGTGGGTCGGCCCAGGGCCCCCCGTCTTCGTCCAATGATGTTAAAAACATCATAACTCGCAATCCGAGTGTCGGATTCGTGTGCCGTCAGCGGAGACACCCTCCTTGAAATGAGACCGACCATTTTAGATGGTTTCAGGAATTTTTAATTCTTGAAACGAGGGCCTCGGAGGCGCGACACATCTTTAAGCAAATTGTCATTTTTTCGGGGGAATTGTTTTGGGCGGAGCGGACACATCTGACGTCCATTTTGAGCCCCATCAGTAGCGTTGGGGCCCTGACACTGAGGCAGAGCTTTTTTGGGTGGTGTCAGGCGTTGAGGCTGGAGTTGAGGCATGGGCCCCACTGCCCGTCTTCTGAGCTGCGAGCAGCGTTTCACGACTTTTTCATCGGACATCCGTTCGGGGCTTGCGAGTAGTCGTTTTTGGGTGTTTTTCCGAAGGGATTGCAAGGGTGCAATCTGACCGCTCTAATTCTGCACGCTGGTGCGGGCCCCATGAGGGCTGTTTGGGTGTTGACGGTGATTTTCCGTCATTATCACCGGGCGACCATTTTGGACAAGTGAATAGTCCATCTTGTGTTCTTTTTCGAGAGGATCGCAATGGTGTGATCCGTTCGCAGCGCTTCGGGATCGGGGTGTGGGTCCCGCGTGGTACCGCTCGTGCGCGGTAAGCCGGAATGTACCTTTTTTCCCTGGGTATCCATTCCACTCAAGTGAGTAGTGCTTTTGACGTGTTTTTTCAAGAGCATTGCGATGGTGCAGTTCGCCCGGCCTTTCTCAGGGACGTGGTCTGGGTCCCACCCGACCCGGTTACGGTGAATAGTACCTTTTCTACCGGGTGTCCATTTTGGGCGATTGAGTATTCAATCCCGTGTGTCTTTTCGAGGGGATCACAGTGGCGTGATCCGTTTGTTCAGTTTCGGGGTCTTGGGGTGGGCCCCACATGGGTTTGGTTACGGTGAATAGTACCTTTTTCAATGGTTCACCGTTTGGGGAGAGTAAGTAGTCAATCTCGTGTGTTTTTTCGTGAGGATTACAATGGTGTAATCTGTTCAAGTGAGCGGAGACTCATACGCAATCTTATTAAATGTAGAAATATGAAAGGTGCCTCGGCGGCGTTTCCTCTACCGTGTTTCTAGCGGACCCTTTGCATGTGATCGCGTGCACTCTAGGGAGTGTGATGTTGGTGGTTAAAGAGATGTGGTTGTTTGTGCCCCAGTCATTGAGGCGGAAAGTTGGAGATGATACGTCACGCCTTCGCGTTAACATTGGGTTTCGTGTGCACGATGGCCCTTGGGCTGAGAATGTGGTATACTCAGGGAGTATACGGGAATGCTTAGAGGTACATGTGGTTTTTCATACCTGAGAACGTTTGTGAATTCGGTTGGGGTTGACTTGGGGCCACATGTCGTGTGGGCCCCATGTGCGTTCCATTTTCGTCTTTACGTACTTTGACCTCTCGCGACGTAGAGGGTCCCTCTGTGCACGTTGGTTTGACCAGCAGGGTTGAGTGGTCTCCCCCATAGTTTCATTCTTAGTGGATCGGTCAGTAGTGGTGCTAGCGAGACCCAGTGATGGAGCAGGCGCTGAATCTCTTTTGGGTGAGTTGTTCTGGAGTTGGGTGGTTGTGCGATACCCACTCTGTGTTTGGTTGGCCAGTGTTGTACCCTCCAGTGGAGATGGCTAGAGCAGTTCTGAGTTTTACCCTCCAGTAGGGCTGGGTAGTGGGTTACTCATCGGCTTCTAGGGTCTACCCTCCAGTAGAGACTGGGTAGTGGGTCACCCGACACTCTTAGGGTCTACCCTCTAGAAACGACCAGGTAGTGGGTCACCCAACAACCTGTTAGGGCCTACCCTCTAGCAGAGACAAGGCAGTGGGTCACCCGACAACCTCCTAGGGTTTACCCTCCAGCAGGGCTGGGTAGTGGGTCGCTCGTCGTCTAGTTACAGGTCTACCCTTCAGCAAGGCTAGGCAGTGGGTCGCCTGTCGACGTATTCCAGGTCTACCCTCCAGTGGGGCTGGGCAGTGGGTCGCCTAATGATGTATTATGGTTTACCCTCCATCAGGGCAGGGCAGTGGGTCACCTAATATCATATTATGAATTACCCTCCAGCAGGGATGGGCAGTGGATCATCGGTTGGCATTCTAGGCTTAGTCCTTTCTACTAGGCTAGCCTGTGTCTTTCCTTCATGATTACTGGAGCGGGACCCTTGGTTATATGGGTCAGTGTTGTGATAGCTTTGACATTGAGAAGACCTCTCGACTGCAGGGCAGGGATGAGGTGTGGTTTGACATTCCCTAGAACTATTACGTATGAGGGGCACATTCCCCACTGAGACGCGTTCTTGTGACGCGATCTAAAACCGTGAAGGCGAGTCAGTGCCGCCCAAAGCGGATAGTGTCGAAGTACACTGATTGAGCCCCTTGGCTTGTGGTTCAGGGCAGATGTGCGGGATGCTGGGCATTGATGGAGTTTACATCTGGGACTGTTGGCTACTTGTTTTCTTGGGCTGAGCAACGGGATGGAGATACCCTTTTGACGATGTTCGGGCTTCTTGCTGAGCATAAGGTTATGTATATACCTTGTTTCTGGTACCCACTTCTTGTTTTTGGTTACTCCCCTTCTAGGGGAGTCGATGACGCGCGAGGTATGGCACTTTCCTTCCATGTCTAGCTTCTCGTAGTTAGACGAGTCTACTCTCCTACTATAGGTAGCGAAGACTCGACGGGAATTTCATCTTCTCACCATTTCCATCTCCTTGTGTCTGGACGAGTCTACCTTCTTTCCTCTTGTGGGGTTGAGCTGGACTCTTCATTGTACTCTTTACACCACTTTCGGTTGTACTCCTTTACTTTTCCCTGTTCTCTCTACTTCTCACCCGTCGGTACCTCCTTTATTGCTCCTTCGAGCCTTCGGGGTATCCTACTGAGTATTTTTATACTCACCCCTACTTGGGCTTTGCCCGCACTTGGTGTTCCCTCGCAGACGACGGCAGGTGGAGCGTGACTTCAGTGGAGCATAGGAGCTTTGGATCTTGGACTGTGTGTGGTGGTCGTAGCCGGGTTCGAGGTGGGAGACCCGTCAGCTATTTCTTTTTGTTTACCTGTTGCCAGGATGTGGCACCTTTTCTCATTGGGCATGTGTTTTTCCACTTTTTCCTTCTCAGCGCTTTACTTGTACTGTTTAGAGGTCGATGCACATTTGTGGTATATATATAGTAGTTTCCCTTTTCATTACATGTCTTTTCTTTTACTCTGCACCGTTGCATTGAGTGTGCTTCGTGTGTGTGTACAGGTGCTTAGGCAAAGGCTTCCCCGAGTTGTTGTGCCTTCGGCACTGGTCGCCAGCCCCTGGCCTATGGAGGCGGTCTTGGGGTAGTTGCGGCTCGAGCCCGGGTAGGGTTAGGTTGTGACAAAGTGGTATCAGAGGTGGTTCGTTCCATGGGACATTGTTCGGACATCCCTAAAATAAAAGGAATTGGTTGGGATATAGGGAAACAATGTTAATGTGTCTCGAGAGTGGCTCTCAGGCCAGGGAGTCCAGTTACGGTGCGGCGGCCGACGTATCCATTCACCAGGACCCTGATAACCCGCTTGTCGACTCGGCATGCTGAGAAACGTGTTGTAGGGAATAATTGGATTGTGGATCACATAGGATTGAGTCATTGACTGTCCTTCTTGAGTCATCTCCCCATCATTGTTATTGGTATATACATATATGCTCATCTGACCGCGACACTCCTTGATAATATTCAGCATGTCTCTACGAAGAAAGCCAACCAGGATACCAATTTTGGTTCGTGACGAAGACCCTGTGAGCTACGAGGCCACGGTCCAGGACCCATCATGCGAGCCCCTTTCTCCGGGTGGGCTGGTAGCCGCACCCCAACTTGTTGAGCAGTAGATAGCTTCAGCAGAGCATGTTGAGTTTGAGCGCAGGTTGATCATGCTCTATGAGTTCCAGGGGCAGAGACCGCTGAGGTTCATTGGTGAGCCAGACCCTCAGGCAGCAGAGGTTTGGCTAGAGACATTGGTTCGCCTTTTTAGGCTTGTTCAAACACCGACAGATTAGAGAGTGGCTTAGGCAGCCAACCTTTTTCGTGGAGTATCTTGGCGTTGGTGGAGTCTGGTGACTCAGTTTTTTTGATGAGTCGTCCCTTTAGTGGGGAAACTTTCCGTTGTTTTTTCGTGAGGAGTTTTTCCCTCCTTCTTGCACTCCGTTCAGATTGAGGAGCTCCTGAATTTTCAGCAGGGAGAGATGACGGTGGCCGAGTATGCGGCTAGTTTTGCAGATCGTGCATGCTTTTACCCAGACTTGGTCCATGACGACAACTTCCGAGCACGGAAGTTTGAGCAAGGTCTCCACCAAGAGATTCGTGTTGTCATAGTACCCTTGGGAATTTACACATATGTCGGGGTGCTAGAGCAGGTGCTGGTCACAGAGAACTTCCTTTCACGTTTTGCGGTTGGTAGTGGAAGAGGGTATGACGGAGATGAGAGGTCTACCGTAGTTAGCAGGCGCCGGAGGACAGGACCTCGATGCAGATGGCCTTCCCACTACTGGTTTCGGAGATGTGGTCGTATACCACTGTGGTGAAAAATCGTAGGGCCTCAGCCAAGGATTCCCTTCTGTGAGGGGATCCCGAGCCGTGGTCATACACTGCAATGGCGCCGGAGGGCACCAGGGCAGCCCAGAGAGCGCCGGTGTCATGCTTGTGACGGGCGAGATCACTTGGAACGAGACTACCCAACCAGAGTTGCTGAGAGCTTCAGGTAGGCAGCAGGCACACCACCACGGCAGGGGCAGCGCCGTGATCGGAGTAGTGCCCAGAGAGGTAGTGCTAGCAGAGGAGTGGGAGGAGTTGGTAGTGGGGGATGACTTCACGAGGTCTTCTCATCACCACTAGGAGGTCCATGATAGGCTCTGGGAGCTGACAGTTGGGACTGAGGACAGCCGTGAGCTTTGCATGTCTATGATCCTGCGGAGCATGAGGTGATAATAAGTACGCTCTACAACTTTTCTACTACTTGAAATAGAGTTTAGAGACTCTCTGTGTGGAATTCTTCCCTTCACGCTCATTGCTTGAGGTGTTACCAGAGTGGCGCGAGGCGTCGGTTTAACCCTGTGTCGGTATGATAAAAGGCAAGGGACTTTTTTCTTTAGTCGATGGTGTCTACTCCATTGCTTTCCGAGCGTGTAAGAGAGTCTTGGTTGAGAGACATCGACTGTGAAATCTTGCGTGACCAGATATCCTTGGGTGTTTGACCATATAGATATTATGAAGGAGGGAATCACCGGGCCTTGTTCCAGGTGCAGGTAGTGATTCCAGTCGTGGCATGCGATGTAGAGGTTTGTTCGGGGATGTGAGCTACCCCTGAGGTCCTTCGGACCGTTTGAGACTATGCAAAGGGATGGCGAGGTTCCCTTCCTCCATTCCCTAACCCCAAAAGCTGGTTTGGGTGCATAGCATCTCCCGCGTGACTCACCTGGGGTGATGTGTGCATGCTCCCATGCACATCATCGGTGAGGGAAAACATCGCATGAACAGATCAAATCCTTTGGTCTGTGTGCGGTGGCACAGAGCTGTGCAAGAGTTCTTCTGGGTACGGGAGAGCCATGTGTGGGCGTAGTACCCAGATTTGTTCCCTGCTTATGCTTTTCAGGGATGAAAGGCTTGAAGGAGGGAATGATGTAAGAACCCTTTTTTGCTGCGAAAGACTTTGGGATATTCTTGATGTTATTCCAGAGAAGCACCTTTAGATGGTGTGCGATTTCGAGCCCAGAAGAGGCCGGAGTTAAATTTTCAGTGCGTTCACACTGGAGACACAAAATAAATGGGATAACTCCTAAACTGTGATCCGAACCAAAGATCCGAGTGTACAGAAGGGTTCGGAATGGGGTTTTTATCCTAGGAACAACATAAAGCATGTCAGTGCGGGACTTTTGGACCCCTCGCCCGCTTCTGGAACGTTAAACGGATAAATTAATTAATAAATTTGTTCATTTAATGGTGAAACATAAGTATCACATAAATGGTGGCTCAGATTGGAAAACCAAGGGCACCGTTGAGTTTGGAACATGCTGTTTACCATAGGAGGGTTGTAAGTTTTACGGGCGCGTCCCGTCTGTGAAAAATGGCCCCAGGGGCGTTTTCGTAATTTGGAGGCCTCGGTCGCTAAGTTTATTTACATTTCAGCCGGGCCTCGGATTAAAATTCTGAGACCTCTTTTGCGTTCATATCGTGGTTATTAGCCTATGGGAGGCTAAATTTCGACCCCATCAGGAGTTCGGGTACGGGGCCGCGAGAGGGTGTTTAAGTTAATTAATTTATTTAATTGACCTAACCCCCCTCTCTTCTCCCTCATTTCTCCCTCCCCCGGAAAGCCTCTTCCCTCCCCCTCTCCTCCTCCAGTCTGGCGAGGTGGCTCCAGTGAGGCGACTCTAGTGAGGTGTGGCCACTCCGATGGGTCAACGGCGAAGCATCGGGCTACGCCCAAAAGGTACGCGGTGTTCGTTTGAGTTTTAAATCATAAACCCCCCCTTTGAACCCCAATTATAACATCTATTTGTTGTTTTCTCTTAGAAAAAATTCTGTGGTCGTGTAATATAAATTTTATTCATTCAATCTCTTCTTTCGGAATCAAAATCCGAGTTGCGAGGAGGCCGCAGTGGTCCGGAGAAGATTACGGGAATTTCGGGAGTTCTGGGGGTTTTCCGGCGGTTTCTAGCAGCTCCAGGCGGCGGCGACTCGGGCTTCAGGCGGCGCGGCAGACCAGGGTGCTCGGAGGCGGGCTTCATGATGGTCGGCTGGTGCCTCAGCAGGCGGCGGCGGGCTGGCCATGCTTCAGCGGCGTACGCGGGCGACGAGGGGATCCGGGTTGGCCGGTTTTGCCGGTCAGCGGCACGCGCGAAGACCCGGGGTCGTCGCGACCCCGGCCAGCCGGTAGAGACCCGCGTCCTGCGGATCTCGTGGATCACCCGCGGACTGGCCAAGCTAGTCTGGGATGACACGGTACGACCCATGCGGTGAACTTCGTTCCATGGTGGACCGCGCAGTCCGGGAAACCCAGCCGCAGACAGCCGGCTTGAAGGGGGTGGGTTGGCCCAGGGCCCCCCATCTTCGTCCGATGATGTTAAAAAAATCATAACTCGCAATCCGAGTGTCGGATTCATGTGATGTCAGTGGCGACGCACTCCTTGAAACGAGAATGACTTTTTGAGATGGTTTAGGGAATTTTTAATTCCCGAAACTAGGGGCCTCGGAGGCGCGATGCGTCTTTAAGCGAATTGCCATTTTTTCGGGGGAAATTGTTTTGGACGGCGCGGACACATCCGACGTCCGTTTTGAGTGCAGTCAGTGGAATTGGGGCCCTGACATCGATGTAGAGCTTTCCAGGGTGGTTTTAGGCGTTGAGGACGGAGTTGAGGCATGGGCCCCACGGCCCGTCTTCTGAGCTGCGAGGAGCGTTTCACGAGTTTTTCATAGGACGTCCGTTCGGGGCGTGTGAGCAGTCCTTTTTGGGAGTGTTTCCGAGGGGATTTCAATGGTACAATCCGTCCGCTCAAATTCCACATGCTGGTGCTGGCCCCACGAGGGTCGTTTGGGCGTTGATGGTGATTTTCCGTCTTTATCACCGGGTGATTGTTTTGGACAAGTGAATAGTCCATCTTGTGTGCTTTTTCGAGAGGATCGTAACGGTGCGATCCGTTGGCAGCGCTTCGGGACCGAGGTGTGGGTCCCGTGTGGTACCACTCGTGCGCGATAAGCCAGAATGCACCTTTTTTCCCTGGGTATCTGTTCCACTCAAGTGAGTAGTGCTTTTGATCTGTTTTTTCGAGAGCATTGCGATGGTGCAGTTCTCTCGGCCTTTCTCGGGGATGTGGCTTGGGTCCCACACGACCAGGCTACGGTGAATAGTACCTTTTCCACCGGGTGTCCATTTTGGGCGATTGAGTATTCAATCCATTGTGGTTTTTCGAGGGGATGGTAGTGGCGTGATCCGTTTGTTCATTTTCGGGATCTTGGGGTGGGCCCCACACGGGTTTGGTTATGGTGAATAGTTCATTTTTCACCGGTTGACCGTTTGGGGAGTGTAAGTAGTCGATCTCGCGTGTTTTTCCTCGAGGATTAAAACGGTTTAATTTGTTCAAGCGAGCGGAGCCTCATACACGATCTTATTAAATGTGGATATATGAATGGTTCCCCAACGGCGGTTCTTCTACCATATTCGTAGTGGACCCTTGACATGTGATCGCGTGCACTCTAGGGAGAGTGATGTTGGTGGTTAAAGAGATGTGGTTGGTTGTTCCCCAGTCGTTGAGGCGGCATGTTGGAGATGTTACGTCACGCCTTCACGTTGACGTTGGGTGTCGTGTGCACGATGGCCCTTGGGCTGAGAATGTGGTATACTCTGGGAATATACGGGAATGCTTAGAGGTACATGTGGTTGTTAGTACCTGAGATCGTTTGTGCGTTTGGTTGGGGTTGACTTTGGGCCACATGTCGTGTGGGCCTCATGTGCATTCCATGTTCGTCTTTACATACTTTGACCTCTCGCGACATAGAGGGTCCCTCTGTGCTTGTTGGTTTGACCAACAGGGTTGAGTGGTCTCCCCCTGGTTTCATTCTTGGTGGATCGACCATTAGTGGTGCGAGCGACACCCACTGATGGAGCAGGCACTGAACATCTTTTGGGTGAGTTTTTTTGGAGTTGGGTGGTTGCGCGATACACACTCCGTGTTCGGATGGCCAGTGTTGTACCCTCCAATGTAGATGGTCAGAGTAGTTCTGAGTTCTACCCTCCAGCGGGGCTGGGCAGTGGGTTACTCATTAGCTTCTAGGGTCTACCTTCTAGAAGAGACTGGGCAGTGGGTCACCCGACGCTCTTAGGGTCTACCCTCCAGCAGAGACTGGGTAGTGGGTCACCTGACGACCTCTTAGGGCCTACCCTCCAGAAGAGACTGGGCAGTGGGTCACCCAACGACCTCCTAGGGTCTACCCTCCAGCAGGGCTGGGCAGTGGGTCGCCCGTCATCTAGTTTCAGGTCTACCCTCCAGCGGGGCTGGGCAGTGGGTCGCTTGATGATATATTATGTCTTACCCTCCAGTAGGGCTGGGCAGTGGGTCACCCAATATCATATTATGAATTACCCTCCAGTAGGGCTGGGCAGTGGGTCATCCGTTGGCATTCCAGGCTTAGTCTTTTCTATCAGGCTAGCCTGTGTCTTTCCTTCGTGATTACTGGAGCAGGACCCTCGGTTATACGGGTCAGTGTTGTGACGGCTTTGACTTTGAGAAGACGTCTCGACTGCAGGGTAGTGATGAGGTGTGGTTTGACTTTCCCTAGAACTCTCAAGTATGAGGGGCACTTTCCCCACTAAGATGCGTTCTTGTGACGCGATCTAAAACCATGCATGAGAGTCAGTGCCGCCCAAAGAAGATAGTGTCAAAGTGTAGTGATTGAGCCCCTTGGATTGCGGTTCGGGGCAGATATGCGGGATTCTAGGCATCGATGGTGTTTACTTCTGGGACTGTTGGCTACTCGTTTTCTTGGGCTGAGCTACAGGATGGAGATCCCCTTACTACATTTTTCGGGCTTCTTTCTGAGAATAAGGTTATGTATATACCTTGTTTCTAGTACCCACTTCTTGGGTTTGGTTACTCGCCTTACAGGTGAGGCGAAGAAGTGCGGGGTATACCATGTGCTTTCCGTGTCAAGCTTCTCGTGGTTAGATGAGTCTACTCTCCTGCTATAGGTAGCGAACACTCGATGAGAAGTTCATCTCCTCACCATTTCCATCTCCTTGTGTCTAGACGAGTCTACCTTCTTTCCTCTTGTTAGGTTGAGTTGGACTCTTCACTGTACTCTTTACTTCACTTTCGGTTGTACTCCTTTACGTTTCCCAATTCGCTCTACTACTCACCCTTCAGTACCTCCTTTGTTTCTCCCTCGAGCCTTCGGGGTATCCTACTGAGTATTTTTATACTCACCCGTTCTTGGGCTTTTCACGCAATTGGTGTGCCCTCACAGACAAAAGACATGTGGAGCGTGACTTCAGTGGAGCATAAGAGCATGGGAGCTTGGGCCGCATGTGGTGGTCGTAGCCGGGTTCTAGGTGGGAGACCCTGCAGCTGTTTATTTTTGTTTACCTTTTGCCGGGTTGTGGCACATTTTCTGGTTTGGCACGTGTTCTGCCCCTTTTTTCTTTTTAGCGCTTTACTTGTACTGTTTAGAGGTCGATGCACATTTGTGGTATATATATAGCAGTTTCCCTTTTATTTTCTTTTCTTTTCTTTTACTCTGCACTGTTGCATTGAGTGTGCTATGTGTGTGTGTACAGGTACATAGGCAAAGGCCTCCCCGAGTTGTTGTTCCTTCGGCACTGGTCGCCAGCCCCTAGCCTATGGAGGTGGGCTTGGGGTAGTTGTGGCTCAAGCCTGGGTAGGGTCGGGTCGTGACAACATGATTATTTAATGGATACGTGTGTCATCATCGTGAGATTTAAGGGCATGTTTGTGGTGGAAGTTAATAATTCTTATGGAAGGATGGACAGAGATGGCATGACCAACTATTTGTGTGGGATTTGATACGGTGGGTTCAAAATAACAGCAGGTGAATCCATGGGGATATAACAAACCGTGTACAATTTATTTTAGTATTATCAAGGAATAGATGATGGATTTCATATAGTATCCCAAAATTATATATATATATATATATATATTTAATTTTCCATTTGAAAAAATAATATGAGTCGTATAGTGTAGTTTAAGGACAAGAAAAATTGATTAATTTCATTAATTGGTCGACAAAAACATTCATAACAAGAATATCTAGTAAAATTCACGATGTTATTATGGGATAATAAAAAAATAATAAATCAAAAAAAACTAGAAAATAATGATCATGCCGGTCTTCTACAATTATCACAACCATGAATAGAAATGTACAAAAAAGTAGCATTACATTAGTAAACTAATAAAACTTTTATAAATAAAAAGTTTGAACCATGTTATGAATTGTGATGAATGATGAATAAAGGGATTAAAAGTAAAAATTTTAGGTAAAATGACCATTAAAATAATAATATGGCAGTTCAAATAGTAACCTTACCACTGTGAATAGTAACATTACTAATTGGAATTATAACCCAATTATTGGGATTAGTAACTTGGCCATTGAAATATTAATTTGAAAAAAAATAATGAAATGAAATATAATTAATAATAATAATATCTAATTTATTGAAATATAAATATTATAACAATATAAAATAAATTCCAATATTAAAAACTCAAATAAATTGTAAGAAATTGTTTAATAAAAAATATTTCAATGTATTCAATTAAAATAATAATTTATATTTAAAAAATTAAAATTAATTATTTTATATAATTATTTTGATAAAATTAACATCATTTTTATATGAATCTCATTGAGATTACATTCGGGCCATTTTTTTTATTTTCTAGGAAACATCAATTTTTACATGAATAGTAAAAATACAATTTTTAAATTATCGCATGTTCTACATCCAAAAAATGATGTAATAAGGACGTAATAAATTTTAAATTGGGTATATCATTCCAAAAGCATTTTAAAAATCAAAATGATTCATTTAATAGAAATAAATATATTTATAAAACTGTTAATGTGATATCCAATGTTTAAAAGTATAAAGTGTCCCTTTAAAGAAATATTTTCACCCTTTCTCCTTTCTTTTGGATTAAAATAATAAATTTGGATTTTATAGTACATTAAAGTCCTAAAATCATGTTATATTATTCAAATAAATTTCAAAATTTATAAATTATTACTATTGAATGTTTCACCTTTGATATAGTAATTTATTAAATATTTATAGTAAAAAATACATGTCCCCCATGTATAAATACCACTTTCCCTATACATGAAAAAACACTTCTCATTATCATATTAAATCCTAATATTTGTATATTTCCACTATCTTAATAACTTTATAATCATTAGGGTTATATTAGATTCACCCAACTACAATCCTTCACTGGGTTCAATGTTGTAAAAATGAAGAATCACTAAGAAGATGCTAGGTTTCCGTCATCTTTTTCTCCCATTTTCCTCTTCTTTTATTTTTTTATTAGATTCATTTAAAACAAAAATATTATAATATTAATTTAGTATTATGTAAAATTTTATGTGAACCATTTAAATTATAATGACTATATTTACAATATCATGTTTGTCATGCTTATCTCTTCTCTTCTTTTAAGGATGCCTATAAATAGTCTGTTAAACACCCATGAGGATGTAGTCAACTCTCTACTTATTACAAATAATATGAAAGATCATAATAAATTATTTATAATATAAAAATGTATAAATATATGTATATCTATGCATCTAGAGTAAATCTAATTAATTTATAAGTAGAAATAAAGCATGATCATTAAATCCAAGGAAGATGAGATATTTTAAAGAAAATATGATATCAAAATGTTTCACCATTAACACTGGGAAGTATTAATATATAATAATATTATTATAATTGGTCAAAGTGTTAAAATATGAACATATTCCACTTCTAGTTCAATGTTTTATTATTCGTATAATTTTAATATATTATGGGTAAAATCGAAAAACTATATCCATATTTAGGGTACCAGGATTCTCAATCACAACTCCATTTGAGTTTCCCTTATCTTCAAAAGATTTTTAATATGGATTTTCCTCATTTTTTATAAAAATTAACCTTCACAATTATATCCATTTTATTTCTATGGATTTACATTTCCTACCTTGTGGTAACTATTTATAATCTGATTATATTGTTTTTCAAAAAATACATTATTTTCTAAAAACATATCTTGGAATCCTCCTGAGTGTTTTCTTATTCAATTAATAATGTTATTTTTTACAAAAAATATGATATCAATTATTAATTTTCAAAACATAATGGTAAGTCCCTAAAAGTATGATTTATTTCATCCATATAAAACTTATTTATTCGCATTGGTTTAAATAATGACAATGATTTTTAGACATTCTATTTTTTGTCATGTAGAAGATTATGATATTTTTCTGATGTAACAGGTGGGAACATAATTATAAATCCCAAAAACGAATTTTTTAATGTGATATATCACATGATATTATGTGTATTATTCATGAACATGATTCTATTTTGTTCATAAATTATGATGTAATGATTTAGGAATAGATTTTTTACATGAATGTGATGCTATCTTTGTTCACAACTATGTGTCGTATTTGACCACTATGTTATGATTATGGATTATTATAAAGATTCCACTTTCCATGATTTTTAAAAACAATTCTGTAATACTAATTTATATGATCTCATTATTATTACATGATGATGATGATTATATTCACCCATTTACAATTGATTCATATCCCTTATTCCTTCAATGTTATCTCTCCCCTTACCGTGGTTATAACATGCCCATTTCTTTAGTTTTATAGAAATGTGATTACATGTACTAGGGATAATGTGAATGATTTTAGAAGGATAAATATGAATAATTTAAATAATGTTTTATATTTATAATGTACAATATATGTATAGACCTATTTTTTCCAATATACAAAACCTATTAATCCTATAATATATTACTACTATGAAATTTATCATAACATTTATGTAATATTCATGTAATAAAAAGTTCGGTTACCATAGCGGGAATTAGATAAAGGTTTTAGATATTTGGAATAGAAAACATAATTGTAAAAGAATAAGGATAAGTCTATTTATAGGTAAACATTATAATTTTTTAAAATGTATAAGAGAATGTGGAATTTAAGCAATAAATTCCTAATATGTATACAATAAGTGGATGTGGCTCAAAAATAGATGTACCTTTGGTTAATTATACTAAAAATATAAGATTGGTTCCTTAATTGATTTTCAAATGGTTCATGATAAATATGGATTTCTACACACCAGGTTTGACACTACTAATCGATATTCCTCAGTAAATAACAAGGTCTATATATACAATTAGGAAGGATATATAGTTAAATTAATTATTTCTTTTAATGATGAAAAATATTAAATTATACGATCCTTGAAGAGTCATTCCTTAACAAGGATACACTAAAAAATTGTATTCCTTGTGATATGTATTTATTATTGATTTTTTCATTAAATAAATTATTTAATCTTTTTTGAGTAATGTTCTATTGAAACATTTTATTTTTTAGAAAATGGTTTGGACTAGAAGAAACCAAACCAATATACCTTGTGAGGGGAAACACAAGAAATTTATTAATGAAATTCCCAATTTAAAAGAATGTGGAGTTCAAAAAATCATTGTGATGTTCTCCTAGCTATTTCAGGATATGAAAAATAAATTTAACCATGTGCAATATCTACATCCACCCAAGACTTAAGAACATGGAACCATGTCCTTTATTCGGAAATGACCATAGATTATTAGAGGATATTCTGATCCACATTACATATAGTATTGGGGTTTTTCAATATAAAAGTTAATTTTTCAATAAAATTTTTTATGAAGGAGATGGTCAACCTAGTAATTTATCTTTTATATAGAGATGATGATAAATGTTGGGTGTTGATAAAGAATATTAATATGAAATATAAAATGTAATAAATGAAGTGTGAAGAAATTAAGAAGATATTTATTATTAATAATTACAATTGAACTCTTTGATCAATGTTCAACAGAGAATTCCTAGATCATATGAAAAATTATAGTGAATATATCATAGGTTGTGATGATAATTTCACAACAATTAAAAGATATGACTTTGGATTTATTATAAATTATGATTACAACATTGACAGATTATTTAGTGGTTAAAAACCTCTGAATGTATCTATTTATTTTTATTTTTTGAGAGTCATAAATAAGTAGTTCGATGTGATCTCAAAGTAGATATGGAGTTTGTGGAATTTTCCCATGTTTATGTAGATAAGAAATGAATTATGGATTTTCAATATAGAGGAGTGATTGATAATGTAGGAAATATGACCCAACCACTAACATGACAAATATGTAAATATGAATATCATGGGAATTACCATAAAGGAACAAGGAAATTATTTAGGTGTGGGAGAGAAATCCACCAAGCTAATAAATGTTAATGAGATATGATGAAGCCATGTAACATGATGGAGGAAAGTAAGGCTCCTCATAATGTTGAACTCATTATTTAATTCTTTAACTATAGGATGAACAGAAGCTATAAAATCTAGTGCACAAAACCATTGCGAATCAGGGGTAATAATTTTTAGAAACCACCATATTTGCAGGATAAATGGAAAGATCATAACATCATTACGTACCAGGTGAAAAATAAAAATAAAATCAAACATGGTACATTTCTTATTCACTCATGAGTGAATTTTTTTAATTTATTCTAGTTATACAAATTACTTTATATCCTACAAGTTTTTTAGTACCAATGTATCACATCCTCTGCACCGTATAATAGAAATATCCATAAAAACACCTAGTAGTACAATCAATTCATCCCATGTTTTGGAGTCTTTTCATTTTAGCATATGTGGGAAGATTCCTCCCATGAATCCTATAATCCTTCCCTTGGTGGAATATGATGCTATATTGGGCATTGATTTACTATCAATATATAGATATCACATAAACTATCAATAACATGATACCATAATCAATATTTTAAACAATCCAATGATCCTATACCAATGAATAAAATGATCATGAATCTCAATTGGAATATATATCAAGTTTGGGGGTGAAAATACCCAGTGAGTAAGAATATATTTCCAAAATGGTTGAGTCAATGGAAGGCATTAATCTCATTATAATTCCTATTGTGAGGGGAAATATTTTTGTATTAGACAAAGTGTTTCTCATACATCCACTAGATCATGAGATATATTTCTCAAAATAGTTTGTACCCTGAGTCACTCCTATATCTAAATTCCGTTATAATATATCCCTGATTGCAATAGAGGAGTTAAATAATAAGTTTTAAGAATGTTTAGCTAAATGTTTCATATTCTTTAGTGAATTACCTTTAGGTGAACTAATTATAAATTTCAAGAAAAATGATATATCTATATGGTTGTCCATCGATTATAGAGATCTCAACAAGATCACCATAAATAAAAAGTATCCCTTACACAGGATTGATGACTTTATTGATAAAAAATGAGGTGATAAGTTCCTTTAAAATACGGAACTTCATTCTAGATATCATGATTAGAAGGTGAATAAATATGATATTCAAAATACAATGTACCATACTAGGTATAAATACCTTGAGTTCATACTGATTACCTTAGAACATAATAATTCCCCTATAGTATTCATTGATATTATGGATAGAGTCTTTAGAGACTACCTTGAAATATTTATGGTAGTATTAATTTAATATATTTTCATTTACTCTAAGATAAACATGGAACATAATTTTCAATTGCAGATTGTATCAGTTACATTTATAAAGGAGAAAGTGTATGAGAAGTTTAATTGAGTGTGAATTTTGGGTGGATCAATTCTAATTAATTATGAAAGTGATCGAAATTTATGTAATTTCTATGAAACCATCAAAATAAAAGGTAATTTTGGAATTTCATAGACCCAAAAGGTGACCTTGAAAACCATACTTCTCAAGGATTAGTCAGGTTCTATCAGTGGTTTATGGGAAAATTATCAGGCTTTTCTAGATATAAACTATATTAACACGAAAATGGTTAATGTATATATAGAAGGAATATTTTGATGAAATATTTATGGATCTCAAAAAAATATAAATAACTACACATATACTAAACCTAACTTCAAGTGTACAATGTTTAGTGATATAAAAAGATGATTTAATGATGGTATTGGGTTTTTTACTGATGAATATTGATAATATGATATCCTACACCTCATGAAATTTGAAGAACCATTAAATAAAATACCTAATTCATGATTATGAGTTTGAAGTGGTTATATTTTCAATCAAGATATAGAAGAGCTACCTCTATTGTGAGAATTGTGACTTACATACAGATTACAATATTTTAAATTATATATTCTCATTGTAGGATCTCAACATGGGTCAAGAGTAATGGTTAGAGTTAATCGATGACTACAATATCATTATTCACTACCATCTCTGAATGGATAATAATTTAATTAATTTTCTTAAGGGAAAAGAACAATCTACTATATTCATTATTTAGAATGATAAAGAACCAATATTCATGTATATGAAAAGGATCGATCTGGAAATCATAATGGTAGGTAATTCATCATTCATAGCCCAAATAATTTCATGAACATCTATCCAAGATAACATCATGGAGGAATAAATGGTTTATTTATATATTCAATAGAATGTAAATGTTACAATGTAAGGAAGGCTTCATTAATTCCACATCAATGAAAATAGTGATATTTAGTTTGGAACTAGACTTTTTATTCATTAATTTCCAAATATAATTAATGAAATATTTGATTATACACAAAGATCTTCATTATTTATCCATCCAAGATTTACCAAGATGTGTCATGATATATGGAGAAACATCTTGTGGGAATACATGAATAAAGAGATCATTTAATAAACCAAATTATACAAGTAATTCAAAGAAATTAAATAAGAGTG
Organism: Viscum album; assembly: GCA_963277665.1. Taxonomy (NCBI): domain Eukaryota; kingdom Viridiplantae; phylum Streptophyta; class Magnoliopsida; order Santalales; family Viscaceae; genus Viscum; species Viscum album. Next base: position 1,389,520,795 of record OY728134.1, on the reverse strand, counting down.
ATAGAATCTGAATGGGATGATGATACCATTTCCCATACCCACATACAAGTTAAAACATTTCCCCATGGACTTTTTCACAGGTCTCTGGAAGGCATCCAATGGAAGATATTTGAAATGTATTGTAGTTTGTTGACTCACAAAGGCTTCTCACGTCATCTTTATTCAAGTAAATTTATCAGATGAAAAACATTCCAATAGAGAAAAAATGGATGTATTGAGGCTATATGGGGAACCCCATTTGATTATCATAGATCATGATCTGTGATTCACATCTAAATTTAGGACAAGTCATCAATATTCTCTAAATACTAAATTCACTTTCAATAAATCCTATAACCCCAAAAAAATGTAAGATATGAATAGAGGATTTAGAAACATGTGAATGTGATGAGATAATTATCAATGAATTTTAATGGAGGATGGGATCCATATCTCGCATTTATTGAGTTCTCATACAATAATAGTTTCCAATAAACTATTCAAATGGACCGATATTATGCTCTATATAGAATGGTATGTAGATCTCCCACATTATGGGATGTTATTGGTGAAAAGAATATAATTAGACTTGATCATGTGAATGGGATCACATATATGTTTCAACAATCCAACAAAATATAAAAGAAACTCATGGTTGGAAGAAGAACTATGTAGACAACCACTAAAGAGGCCTTTTGTTTGAAGTCAGAGATAGATTTTTCCTTCAAATATCAGCAAGAAATATATTCATGTAGTCTATAAGGAATGGAATAACTATCTCTTGGTACCTTGGACCCTTTTATATCCTTGACCACAAAAGATTAGATAACTCTTTACTATAACTCCAAACGAGCATGGTTCAAGTCCATGACATGTTTCATGTATCTCTCATATGGGGGTACTTACATAATACCTCACATGTGAGGAATCTGGTGGTGGTACAAAATGAGATTGAACTATATTATAAGTATAAACCAATGAAGATCTTGGAATAAATTGAAAATGTTCTATGAAACAATAATACTCAAATCGTTATGGGTTTTTAGGAGAATCAAAAGTGTACGGATGCTACATGAGAACCTTGGGAGGAAATGAAATAGAAATAACATCATATCTTCTCAAACATAAATATGATTTAATTTTTCAGGGTTGGAGTTTAAAAAATACAGAGAAATTTAACATCTCAAACATTGGTATATATTGAATTTTTCTTCTTAAAAATAATCTATATCATATAGTATATTTTAAACTCATGAAATGTATAATGCTTAGTTTCATTAATTTATAACCTTAAATTAGAAAAATAAATATAGCATTGAAATTATAAACTATTATAATGAAATAATAATAAAAAATTAATAAAACAAGTAGAAGTGTAAAACATGGATCATGTCATCTCCTATAATTATCTTACTCACAGATAGCACTATATAAAAGTGTCACTACATCATTAAACCAATCAACATTTTTGAGAAGAAAAATATAGAAACATGGATTGATATTAGGTGCATGATGAATGAAGGGATCAATAGTTATTTATAGGATGTAATATAACTGTTTAAATGGTAATTTTACTATTAGGATAATTACTTGACCAATAAGAATAGTAACTTGACTTTTAGAAATTGTAATATAACCATTGGGAATCGTAACGAGAAAGATGAAATAGTAATTTTTTATAAAAATTGAAATTAAAAATAAATAATATTTATAGTGGTTAATTTAATGAAATATAACTATTTTAATTCCATAAAATAATTTTCATTACTTAAAACTCAAATAAATCATGTGATCTTTTTAAATAAACACTATATAATGTATATCATAGAAATCATAATTTTTTTTGTAATAATTAAAAATCCCATGTTGGAATTAAATTTTTAAAATTTACTTCATTTGTATACTCAGAACATCTAAATTCTCCATGGGTGATTTTTTTATAATATTATGAGGAACATCAATTTTTATGGAATAGTAATTTTTTTTTTCAAATACCTCATATTTTATGGAATAATAAATATTTAATAAATGTTATAATATTACCGCAGCCAAAAATCAATATAATGACATAAAATAGTGAATTAAAAATAATAAATTAAATTTCCAAACCTAATATTAATTTCCAAACTCATCAATGGAGGAACCCTAATCCACCATTGTAGCTTTTATGACCCCTCTCCCACCTCCAAGGGAGTTAACTTACTATTATTTTTCCACCAAAGACATATCCACCTATATAAGAATGAATTCTAACTAAATAACCTTCACTAATCCAGATTATATTCTTGATTTAATATGTATTCAGGTAAACCTAATGGTCTCATGCTTGTTTCTTAATCCACTGATAGTTCAGATCTCACCTGCAGAGTTCCACAAAACATATTCCATACTATCTATATCATTATTTGTGTTATTCCATCACCATCATGTGTTAATAAATTTATTTTTCAGAAAATTAATTAAACTTTGGGTCTTCATCACTATGTGTTGGTGTGCATTTTCGACCCTCATCAAATACATCTAATGTTTCAAAATCAAGATTATCGTACACATTCTTATTCAAAAAATTATAGATTGGTAAGAAAGTTTAATTTTAATTTACTGCATTGGACCTTAGATTTTAATCTAAATAAGGATAACTCTACAAGGTATTTTAGATCAATATTCCATGTCTCGATATCCAATTCAAAAATCACATGAATCTTTGTTATCTTAGTGATGTTCTTTATCAATTTCGTTTTTGGGATCATCAAGAAACCACATTGAAACGTCCTATTAAAGAAATATTATTGACTATGATGGATATTTCAAAATAATATCTAAGGGCCATATTATTTATTATAAATTAGGAAACATAGAATATTTGCTTTCATAATATTCAAACTACTACATGATTGGCCAACTTTTCATTCTTTCCATCCAGATCCCAATACAACAGTCAGTATGGTTTTCTTAGAGATTTCTGGAATAGATAAGCCTAAAAATTTCAATATATTCACACAAATTCATATAATTTATGGGGTCTAGGATATCTAAATTATTTATGGTGGTGTGAAAGGAAATCTTGATGATTTAAAGGCATGGAAACATTTTATACAGGCCTATATATGGAAGGATAAGTCAAATGGAGATTCAGATCCATCGCCAATGTCCTAGGTGGCCTCAATTACAAATTCACCATGGAGTTTATATGCTATAATATTGGTTATTTGATATGGTTCAAAAAAATATTTGACTGTTAAAGGGATATTCGGCTCCTTCTAGAAGAAAATTCCCAAGATGCATATCGTTATATCTAATCTATCTAAAGACTCTCTACATTGTATTTGGTCCACCGAAGGGAACCCATGAGTTTGTTAATTCCCAAAAATGCAGGACGTTTTTAATAATCATCAATACTCCTAACCAAGATATTGAGAACCTATTTGACGTTCTATAGAAAATTGCTTTAGATTGTGAAAAGGAAGGTTGGAAAATGTCAAACACAAAAACAAAAAGATCAAAATCATTGAAAAGTCATCAAATGGGCCTGATCTTTCAGTGCCTCCTGAAGTGGTTTGTTTACCTGCTTCTATGGATGACATGACAGATGATAATGCCTCTGAGAAATCAACTTCCTATGAAGAGTAATTCTCCTGTGATGAACCCAAGTGTCAAGGGGTGGGGGGGATTTTATGAATACTGAGAATAAGGTTATAAGGAGCAATGATAATTATTGTTTACCTATTCCCATTAAGACCTGATCCACAGGTAAAATTAACTTATTTAGGTGGAGTGTTTATGATACCCTTCATCCAATACCTTATACTATCACACTTAGAATTATTGATATTATGGTTGTTTTTTGGGGATCCTTGTGAGGATACTTCTCTACATCAGGGTGCTGATGTGAGGTTTAAGAAAGTATCTAACACATGTCATACAGTCTGAATGGATGCGAGGATGGAAGGAATATTTTCTATTATTACAATAGGAGAGTCATGTTTTTCTTCATCATCTTCTATTTTGAATCAGTTAATTTACTCTATGGAAGAATAAATGGTTATGTCTGGGAAGATCAATGCCTCACTTGAGGATGTTCCCAAAAATGTTTAGAACAATATGATACCAAGGAGATACAATCTATTTGGATCAAAAATTTGTATCATACCTTATATGAATGGAGGAATTATGGTGATATCAGCATCAAATAATTCATTATGTCATTGGACATGATGGCTTACTACATTCAGAAACTTTTAAAGATTATCCTGAGAAGGTACACTCTATCAAATAGAAATTGTTAAGGGTTTATGACTCTAACCTAATGAAAAAAATATATAAATATTTGGATGATTTATATGGTTTAAAGAAATATTTGGGGCAATGGTTTTCTATTTGGGTTAAAAATCAACACTATAAAGTGTCTTTGAAAATAGAAAATATATATTAAGAGACTTTACTTTTGATTAAACTGATAAATTCATAATATAATGTGACTGAATGTACAAAAATAATTTTATATAATTCAAATATATTTTATAATGTTAAAGAAAAATTAAAATTGGTTTTATTACAATTAATATAATAGTTTTTAGAACATTTTAACTAAATAATACCCCTCCCCCAGGTATAAATACCACATATACCTCTCCTTGGAATACAACTTGTACATCAATCCTATAAGGATTTTAGGTCCGTTGTAAAAAACTGTACTAAGGAGATGGTAAATTTTCAACAAGTTTTTCCCTTAAATTTAAATTAACTTTCTCATATTATATATTACATTATATCTCAGACATTATAATATTTATTTAATATTATTGAAAACATTATATTAATAATATTTTCTATAATCACTATATTTATGACATATTGTATGTCAAGCATATCCATCTTCCTCTTTTGACGGTGCCCTTTCAATAGTCTTTTGATAGCCCATAAGAAAAATGCAAACCCTCTACATACAAAACTATTATAGACGATTAATATAATATTTTTTATGATATATAAATGTATAAATATATGTATTTATAATATTCTAGAATAAATATTAAGTATTAAAAAATAACAATCATTAAATCAATGTAAGATGGAATATTTTATGGAATATATTATATTAAAATGCCTACAAATTAACTACTAAAATTAATAAATATAATAAAATTATAATAATTTATCATTTGTGAAAAAATGAAAATGATTAACCTCTCATTAATTGTTTTAATAAACCTATATTTTTTATACATGATTCAAAAATGAGACGAAATAAATATGAATTTAGGATAAGAGGATTCTCAACCCGAAATACTTTTTTGGGGATCTCTCCATTTTAAATTAATCAAAATATGGATGTTTCTCTATTTCACTATAAATGTCCTTTCAAATTTCATTCCCATTTCTGACTATGGATATACACATTTCTACCTTATCAAAATGAATTCTATGAAAATTAAAATGATTTATCATTTAAAAAATTATTTTTCCAAAGCATTTAATTAAATTAACTTGAGTGTTTAAATTTTAAAAAATATCATTTATTCTTAAATATGATCTCAATTAGTCATTTGGGAACCGTAAATGTAAATCCCAAAACGTATGATTTTTTAAATCCTAATGAAATTCATTCATTCCCACGATTTTATTTCATGTCTAGGATTTTTATAAATTATATTTCGTTGTGGAATGCATGATTATGGGAATTTATACATGTGATGTGTGGGAACATCATTTAGTTTCTAGTTTAGGGTTTCTCATCATGGGTGATGGGATACTTATGTGCATAATAAAAAACACGTCTCAAAGAGAGTTATTTGAGATGAAAAAGCCTTACCTTGTATTTGTACATACTATATCATGGTCTAACCTACAATATAATGAACATAAATATATTAAAAAATTATATAAGAGAATTAATATAAACAAAATAAACTTTTAGAAATATGTTATAACTATATATTAAGAATATGTTAACCGAGTATGGTTTATTTTCATTATGTGGTGTTAGAACTTCTGGTTTCTTGTTTCATATAAAGTTCATGAATATGGGAATGATTATCAAGTAGTTTCAGTTTCATCAATCCATTATAATTTAATATTGATTAATCGTTTGTTTATTAATTAAGAGACATTTTCATTTGGTGAATGACATGAATAGTTGTTTTGAAAATGGAAATCACAATGAACTTATTTATGATGTTTTTGAGGATTAAATGTTTATATATTAAAAAATAATTTAAATAAAAACAATAAATTTATAGAATACTTAAAATATTAAACATATAAAATTATTATATGATATTACCATTATTTTGAATCCAATAATCATTTATGATATAATTTTTCTATCATGATTTACATAAGTAGCTAAGTCAATCAATATGGTAATATATTTTAATGATTTGATGACAAAGGGTAGATATTTAGTAAAATAAAATGTGAAAAATGAAGAATCTATATAATTTCATAAAACATATATCATCATCAAATCTATTATATGAACCGTCTATGATAGTTGGTGATTAAAAATGAAAATCATCATTCATGGAGGTGGTAGTTCACACATATGCACGATTAATGATCCCATTTCACAATGAATGGATGTAATGAAGGAATATGAAAATTGATCAATAATAGTATTATTTTTTATATATAAAACCTATATATTCATATATTATTTAATTTATTCCATACATTAACGGATATGATGAAAACAAATCAAAACACATCATGGAGTCCACAGTCCACACATACATATGATTGATGATTTAGTCTCTCTACGTGGATAGAAAGTAAAAAATATATTACATCTAATTTATATAATGAAATTTCAAAAAAATTATGATTCATATTTTAAAATATTTATATATTTATAGATGATTTTGGAAATATTAGTGTTAAATAAAAAATAAGTGACAGTAATACTCATGATGGATGATTTAGTTATCTCTTTAAAAACTCCTTTCAAATAAAGCGATTAAGAATAATATAGGTTACCAGAACATTATGGAAATTGGAGAGGTATATATTAGGATAATATTGTCATTTTTTGTCAATAAATTCAGTGGATAGTTTATCCTTTATGTTTTGGAAGTTTTTCCTTTTTTATAAATAATGATCATGGTTATTTTTTATGTAATCATAACATTTTCCATAATATAATTTTATTATTCAACGCTAAATGGATCCAAAATGAATAAAGAGGTGGGTTAAGTGATCTTGTGTTGAAAATAAAAAAACACTCATTTTGGTTCAAACAATGACGGTTTTAGGGCCTTTTCATTTAACTTATTTAACATAAATGTATATTTACCATTTTAATTAATTTTTAATATTAGTAATTAATCTTACTATGAAAATTAATATATCCCATTTTCACTAATTTCAACATTATTATATTAATGTTTTGAAATAATTAAAATATATGATATTTCATAGTATTTTACATGTTTATATAAATAATATAACATATAATCTCTCAAAATAGTTTTTAATAAAAAAGTGTGTTTTTAAGACTAAAATTTATATATAAACCATATAAATTAATATTTTCAATTCCATAAAATAAATTTTTATATTATAAATAAATTAACTGGTTTATGTCTTTAATGTAAATCCAAAACTAAATATCACTGTGAAAATATTTGATTTAAAGAATAGACTAAAAATAATTTCAACTAAAATAAAATTTTAATTTTGTTCTAAAAATGTTGTCCATGGGATTTAAAAGGTCAAATAATATATTAAATGAATAATTTTATTCACAAAAAAATATATTTTCTTAAAATATTTTTACATATTCTAGGTTATTAATATGTAATGATAAAATATTAAAAATTACAATTTCGGTTAAAACTGTATTTTTTTAACTAAAAAATATTTTTGGAAAAGAATAGAAATTTTAGTCATAAGATAGAATTGTAATTTTAAATTCATAAATTTTGATCATATATTAAAATTCAAATTATAAAATTTATAAATTAAATATTTGAATTCATCATAAAATATAATGGAAATAGTTTTTATTATAAACTAATGTTATCAAATAGTAACTTTTATTATTCTTATTTCATATAATGTACCAACTAAATTTTTTATACCCAATTATTGATATAAATGATAATTTTTAATTATTAATAATATTATTAATAAAATTTAAAATAATATAACATAAAAAACTATTCAGAAAAATAATTTTATAATCCTTAAGTGATATTAGTATTTAATTTAGGAAAACTAATTGAATTACATTCATATTAAAAGTATACATTTTTTATATATGATTATATATTATAAAGTGGTTAATCCTATTTATTATTTCTAATTCATCAACTATGTCATAACAATTATATTTAAATATTTAAATTTTTTCTAAATATATAATGGTTTCATTCAGGATTGATGTTGTGTGTGGAGAAGGATATTGAACATTCTTACTCTTTAAATCTAATTATATATTGAAATCTTCGGGTTGCATAAGAGGTCCATTTAGACCATATCTCTAACCCCATTGTTCCTTACTTTCACCCCTTTTTTGGAATGATGTTATTTTAGAATTTATATGGTAGATTCGCTATACGGTCTCTGTTTCATCCTCATTTCAACTCTTTTGTTATAGCGATCTTAATTAATGATGGCTTCCACATGAGAATGGTGTAAACCTTCCAAGATGATATGGATTTCATTCTACCTATATAGAGGATCTCTATATATGTTGATCTCCTATGGTATTTCACTATTTTTATTGAGTTATTTAATTTCACAAATTATAATTTTTGTTTTGATGAAATCATATGAATTTTTGATTGATCTAGTGTTGGTTTAGGGTTAAAAGTCAAGAATATGTTGGTGGTATTCCATATACAATCAAGGTGTATTTTATAGAGATTTTATAAAAGGGGATAATCTTCATGAGAATTCTATCTGTTATACCTTTTTTAAATTAATTTATAAAATTGATTATAATTTTTTTAATTAACTATATTCATAACTTGATTTGAGATATAATCTCAGTTGGTGGTACAAGTTTAGAATTGGGATAGATAATGATTTGTCGAGGCATGAACGTTCATGACACATATAGTATTTCCTTAAATGGGTTAATTGGTCCCTATATTACTAGATCTTATGCTTGATTATTTATGGATTTCTTATTACATGTATGTGAATGGGTTCTGGATGAGTGGATAGGTACCATAAAAAAGGAGATACGGTGACATTTAGACTCTAATTATTAGGGAATGTGATTATTACCACTGGGGTCTTTATATGGCCGGTTGATGGCGATTTCTCCCAGGGGATTAAATATTAGTTGAGATAATAATAAATCTACTAGTGTTCATAGGATGTGAGTTCTAGTGTATGTTAACCAAGGTGGATATAATGAAATAGTGGGAAGGAATGAGATATTTGTGTCCTAGTGCTGATAGGGTAAATTTTATTACATCTCTCGAGTAATGATGAACTCCCTATTTGGTGTTGAGTTGAGTTCAGATGGTTTTTTGAGAAAGACGATCCCTATGGGTCATGGGGTAGGATGGTGGATAGGGTATAATTCGGGGTGATGGGTTGAGAGGTCTACCTTTAGTTACATTAGATGTGAGCCTATGTTGGGTTACATAGATAAATAAAGACATTGAATGGGAATACCAATGTAGTTTTTTTGGGTTTAGACCCTTCCTATAAGGTCAAGGGTTGATAGAGTGTATGGGTATTGGAGTCATCATGGGGTGAAGGAGATAATTTTTTTCCACCCAAAGAGGGACGAAGATGGGTTGGGATTTCTATAATGGACACCCTAATGGAAAATTTGTGGTGTCATTTTCCACAAGATACTAGATGAAGGTTTATCCTAGATGAGAAGATATGATTTTTTGTGTGATAGTTAGAGGACCATATGTGAAATTACCTGTGAAAAATGATTGATTAATCATAAGGGGTGATGAGTCTCATGTCTTTTACTAAATAAACCCAAGCTTTTCATACATGTATATTACGTATTTTAAGGTGAATATTCAATGTATTTTACAAACAAAAGCCTGTGAATCATACATGTATAATTCATTTGGATACTAGGCACACAATCTTCTAAATTGGTGAATTATTATAAATATCTCCCACAAAGATCTTCCCATCATGTACTCTTAATAGAAATAACCTACTTGAAACCATTGTTCATAAACAATGAAAAAATAAGAGATTGTGATATCATATGATCAGTAAGGGAAAACAAGGCTGGTACATGAGTTTAATATGAGAATAAGGCTATGGGAATATTAACTTAAAATTTGAAACCATACCCTACATATATAATATCATAATATTGAATCATTTCATAATGGTTGGTTGTTGATAGTATGTAAATCATAAGGACATCATGGAACAAAATCCCTGACAGCAAAACATTGGCATAAGATATAGAATTTGTGGAATAGACTTAATCATAGAAAAATCATTTCCATAGAATATGTGGATAACTTTAAAGCATATCATATTCGTATGGGTAGACTCCCCAAACCATCTTTGTAATCAATATTCACTCCCAAGACCATCATAGTAGACAAAGTCCCTTACTGAATTGAGTTCACTCACTATTGTAGTAATGTTTATCTCATGAGATATAAATAATTACCCAATGCATTGAAGGGAGATATAAGTACCACTCATCACATAATTAAAAACTACAATGATTTATTCCACAAGATCAAGAAAATATCATAATACCTTAACCCCATAAATGAAATACATTTTATAAATATTTCATCATATCATAACCTATGGAAAAGAGACATGATTCATAATCATTTAATCATTTCATTATATCATGTTCATTGAAGAAAAATGCGTTTTATAAGAAATTTATCATTTTATAACACATGGATGATAAAAAGGTTTCATATAGATCTTATCATCACAATATAAAAATTTATTGGGAAATAATAATATTTTTATCCTTGGATCATATCTCTAATAACGAAATGATTCATCAAAATATGTATTCTTATATGGAAGATGGTTTTTCAAGGAAACTGGTAAAATTTCATGATGAAAATAAATTTTCTTTATAAATAAGTTTCCAAAACAAAAAAACAATCTAAAAATTTGTTTACTTTAAAATAATATTTGAAACTTATAATGGGAGCTTTAAAATCATTGAATACATTTTTTGAGTAATGTATTAGTTTCTCTTTGAAAAATATTTTCCAGAACATTTTGTAAATCCTTTCAACTTTGAAATCATTTATTTAAAAGGTAATTATTCCCTAAATATGGTGGAAAAAATTTGATTTAAAAATAAATTTGGAAATTTGTAAGGGAAGATAGAAATTGTTCAGCGGTCATTACGGCATGAAATTTGGTTTATGATATTTATGATAAAAGAAAATATTCCTTTCACATTTTTGGAAAAAACCTGAAGGGATTTGTTTCTAAAAATACATGAGTATTCATTTTTAAAAATACTAATCTTTTAAAAAAATATATGTGTATTTTTGAAATCAATTAAAAAAATGAAAATAATAATTTTTTTTAAAGATGGTTTTGTAAGAAAAATTGGCTTTTTCAACTGAAGCGAGAAATAAGGATGATTTTGTCAAAAACTATTTTGAAATATTTGGTTCATAGAGAGATAAAAATGAGGAGAAACAATTAGTTCTGATAAAAAAATAGAAGATTATAAAGGTGATGAGTTTCATGATATATGTATTATAATAATACCTCACTTTAATCAAAATCATAACAATCCCAATAAATGATGAGATTGTAACATAAAACTATCTCCAATTTGGTAACATTGAATCCCAATACACATAAAGGAATATCATCAAATGAAACATAAAATATCACGAGGATAAATATTTATAAAATTTCACATGTCAATGGGGCTGTATATACACCTCTTAAAGGAATATAGGTGCATAAAATAACATTTTCCACCATGATGGAAAATTGAGACAAAAATCATGTACTGATTTGGAAACATTTGAACTATGGACCCCATGAAGGAGAGATATTAAAATGGATATTTAAATGAATGTAATTTTTACTATAGTGGTAATATCACTCTTTCATGGGAAGTATATACACCACATAAAAGAAACATGTGGTGAATATGTAATTTTTCTCACATAAAGTAACAGTGAGATGTAAAATCGTTTATATAGGCGTCGAATTCATTCATACATGTTAGATAAAAATATATAATAAATATAATAATAATTTAAAACTCTTAATAGACCATTATTATATATAGCATACCATGTATTATTTACTTGTGAACTTTTATTACCCATTTATTAACAAATCCTTTTTACAATCACTTGCCGGGTAATAACAACATTGTTTTTAATGTATGTTTTGATTTTTTATTTTTGGTCTTCTTAAATTGATCACATTTCCTTCATCTATATAATAATAATCAGGAAATAATTATTATATTTATATATAAATTTTAATTATAATACTAATTATTAAATATAGTATTGATAAATGAAGTATGATACGATTTTGGAGATGGTAGGACGTACGTACACATGAGTAATGTTTCTATGTTTCAAATATCATTATAGAAAGTAGGTAAGTCATATTTCATTATTATATAAAGATAATTGTATCATAAATAAAATATTATATCACTAAATATAATTATAGACATCATTCAGGTCATGACCTGTCCCTCGGGGCACGTGCTGTGACTACCCCAAGCCTGCCTTCGTCAGGCCACGGGCTGGAGACTCGCACCGAAAGGCATATTCCCTAAATCTAGGAAGGCATTACCTTTATATCATTTTAACACTCTCAACCAAGCACACAAAAAGATACGAACACAAGTAAATTGTATAGTAAAAAAGAGAGTGTAAAGTAAGTAAAAGGGTCCAAAATACAAGCCCAACTAGAATGTACAATAAAACTAGAAAGTATAAGAAAACTAGACCACTCTGGTGAAAACCTAACAAGTATCATACCTGAAGGGTAGGTATAGATCTCAAATGGTTATCTATGTGGTGTGCCTAGTCTAATGTCCATCTCCGAACTACCTCCAATCATGGTACCCTCGTCCTCAGTCAGCGATGTGCATCATCTTCATCAAGTACAATAAGGTGCGGTCATAGCCCGTGTAGGGGGGAATATATCAATACTCAGTAGGGACCTCGAGACCCTCAACGTCTCACGAAATCCACAAAGGATAAACCACAAAGCATGTAAACCAATTAAAACCTTACTTAGTTATATTCCCATACATATTCCTAAGTTATCATATAAACCCATCTCAATCTTGAGGAATCAAAAGGACCAACTAATTAGCCTGAAGATCAACTTTTCCACAAAGGAAATAATAACACGAAGGTAACACCACAAGGGTGAGTACAACAAGGTAACTCCACGAAGGTGACCCCACAAGGGTGAGTACCACCTAGGTATTACACACAGAAGAATACCCCAAAGGTATCACTAAAAATATTAATACCACACAGGTACACCACACAGTAGATTAACCCATAGGTAAAGACTCAACTCACACCAAGTATTTCTTAGGTACAAAAGTAGAGATTATTAGATGTAACTACTGAATCATTTTACTTTGTTAAGAGACAGACCCATGAAGGATCCTAAATCATCAGACCCACAGAAGATTCTATTACATCATCAGACCTAGACAGAATCCTTGTACAACAGACCCACACAGGATCCTAGAACCTCATCAGATCCATACATGATCCTTGTATAGTACAAACACACACAAGATCCTAGAGTAGTCCCACAAAATTTTCTAGTGAGGATTCATGAGGTCCCCTCAATCACAGACTCACAAAGGTTCCCTTTCTCATGTCACAGCCAGCTACATGGTTCCCTCACTAATCTCTCTTCTATCTAGGAGGGTACACTTCTCAAGCCACTGGTCAATACCCCAACTTCCATGAAGTCCCAAGAAGATGTATCAAAAAGGACCTCCACGTCATAGGGGTCTCAACGTAACATACAGTGCGTCAAACAGACATTTGGTCTGTATGTTATAAGCCTTTTAGTCTCAAGGGATCGGTTGGATTCGTGCTCGATCTATCCCAATGGTACCCCAAAATTATCCAAATATCAAGTTGGGTATACCAACTTTAACCAAATATTAGGGTTCAATGGGATTCTGTGGTGCGGTGGGGCAGTTGCGGTGTGGCGGGGCTGTAGCGGTGCGGTGGGGCAGCCACGAGATGGCGGTGCGGCAGTCTGCTATAGCTGGACTGATGGCTAGTCGTCCCCTTCACACCGTGCAGTCACGCGCCATACCTCTACCAGCAGCCTGCAGCGAGCTGACCACCCTTCCCTCTGCATCGCGGCATAAGGCCATGGTTCTCTTCCGTTGGGCGGCACAGATGCTCAGTCATCTTCTTCGCAACCGACTGTGTGCCGACGGTCATTCCTAAGCCCCATCGGTGTCAGTTTCCTTCCTCCTCCATCAAGAATAACACAACAAAACTTCAATGGATTGCGGAGAGGTTAGGCCCGGATTTTTTCCCCCGCACCCTCCGCATTAGGGCGATATCAAGTGGATCGATAAATTATGAAATAAAAATAAACAAAATGAACTAATAAGTGGGGAAATTTAAACAACCACCCTACCTTGGAGTTTTTTTTGACATCGAAGAGGAGGGAAGGACAAACATCAGTTCATCGTTTATTGAAGACATCCCACGTTGGATGTGGCACGTTCTTCATTGGAGAAGAAGGAACATTCTTCATCGAAGAAGATCTTCATTGGGAGGTGTTATTCATTATAGAGATTAATCCACCAAAATTTCTCCTCTTGCCAACCCTTTCCTCCCAATTCATCCCAAAATGTGAAATAGCTAACTTAATAATTTAATTTAGTCATATTAAATTACATTGGAAAAAAAAAGTTGGCATAATTAAATGTTGACACATTTAATTAATTTCTTAGTTGGCTCCAACAATTAAATGGGGTGTTGAATGGTTTTATCCCATTAAAGAGGGTTCAGGTGGTCCTCCCCTTTAATTTCAAAATGGGGGGTTTAGTTCTGGTGTTCCCCACATTTATAACATTCACATGAGAGGTTTTAGGATTGGTGGTCCCCACCTCCATAACATTTACATGGAAGGTTTTAACAAAAATTAAATAGAATTTTATTTTTTTTATTTCCATGAAAAAGTGAAGAACTATCTTTCACCCTCAACCTACTACGGTCGAGGTGAAAGTATCCTTTACTAAATATCAGCACTGCGAGTTCAACGGTGTCCTCATATTTCAATTCTGAGCACCAGTTCAAAAGTTACAAAAACCCACTCGCACGTTTAGTGAACGCACCAAAAAAGGTCAAAAATTCATTCCGGGCACAATGGGGAATGGAATCAAGCACATTAAATTTTTTTAGACTCATTATTTTCCATATAATTTTTAAAAAAGTTACAAGGAATTTATGGGTCTTTACATTCTCCCCACCTCAGGGCTTTGCATCCCTAAAAACCATATCACAAAACATGGAAAACAAGTGGGGGTACTGAGCACGAATCTGATCCTCCCACACCCATGTGCTCTCCTAGAGGTTCATTTTCTTCCAATGAACACGCACCAGAGGTATCAACTACACACAACAGACCTGATCCTGTCGATCCTCAATATCTACTGGATCCTCCGTAAATGTCACCCCATCATCGATATCTAGCTCGCCACGGTCGATGATGTGAGTAGGGTCGTGCACATATCTCCTCATCTGGGATACATGGAAGATGTCGTGCACCCAGTGCAACTAAGGTGGAAGGAATAAGCGGTAATCCACCTCTATAACATTGTTGAGGACCTGAAAGGGTCCGATGAACCTTAGAGATAACATGCCGCCCCATCCAAATCACCACAAACCTCGTCGAGGTGAGACCCGTAGAAAGATGTGGTAACCATCATCGAACTCTAGAGGTCTCCATGTCTTATCAACATTAGACTTATGCCTACTCTGTGCAGTCTTCACCCTCTCATGGATGATCGGTACCTTCTCTATGGTAGCCTGTATCTTGTCTGGTCCCATGTGTTCTGACTCACTAGGGTATGTCTAGCACAAAGACGATCTGCACAGATAGCCATACAAAGCCTCGAAATGTTCCATCTGAATCGTGGAGTGACAGATATTATTGTATAAAAACTCCAACAAGGGAAAGGGTTCTTACCAACTGCAACTAAATTCATGGACGCAAGCACGTAGAATGTCCTTAAGGGTCTTAATGGTCTACTTAGTTTGTCCATCCGTTTGGGGATGGAAGGAAGTGCTCAAATGAAGATGCGCCTTGAAAGCCTCCAGCAACCCCTTCCATAGCTAGGAAGTGAAATGTTCATCACGATCAGATACAATCTTCAATGGTACTCCATGTATCCACACAATATCCTGCACATAGAGCTGTCCCAAGCTCACTACTAAACCATACTCTGTGATCGGTAGGAAGTGGGACGACTTGGTGAGTCGGTCGGTGATCACCTAAATAGAATACTGACCCCCGGATGTATGTGTATGTCCTATCACTTATTCCATGGATATCCCATTCCACTTCCACTCTGGGACCATTGAAGGCTAAACAAATCCCACTGGTACCTGATGCTCTGCCTTCAATTTCTCAAAAGTGAGGCACCGAGAGACAACCTCTACTACTGATTTCTTCATTCATAGCCACCAGTGCTGTCATTGGATATCCTTGTATATCTTTTCCACTCTTGGATGTACCGCTATAGGGGTCATGTGGAAATACCTCAAGACTTCCTCTTGAAGTGGCATTGGTAACATGGTTTTTCCTCTAAAGAGGATGACGTGCTCCCCACCGTCATAAAATCCATTCGTTTCATGTTCGGTGGATATCTGAGCATGTTGAGCTTCACAGTCATTGTCCCCACAATGTGCTTCCCTGACTCGCTAAAGAAGTGGGGGAGTGACTATAAGAGACTGAAGAAAAGATGCTCCATCTCGTTTCACAAAGGGTATGTGTAAAGAGGCCAATTTCTTTATCGCGTCAAATATTAGATGTATACAAGACCTCCTGCTGAGTGCATCTGCAACAACGTTCCCCTTCCCAAGATTATAGACTATCTCAATGTCACAGTCATGGAGGATCTCAAGCCAATGTCTGTGTCTCATGTTCAGATCCTTCTGAGAGAATATACACCTAAAGCTCTTATGATCAGAGTAGGCTAACATTATCCCATCAAGTATTGTCGCCACATCTTCATGGAAGATACCACTACTGCTAACACCAGGTCGTGGGTAGACTAGTTCTGCTCATGTTGTCTTAGCTATCGAGATCTATATGCGATCACTACTCTCTCCTGCATCCGGACACATCTGATCCCGGTCCCTGATGTGTCGCAGTAGACTACGTACCCTATGCCCCCATCTGGGATCCACAAGATGGGGGCACTAGTCAGACTCTACCTCATCTCCTAAAAACTCTGATGGCATCTCTTCCACGAAACGAATAGTTCCTCCTTCTTCATCAATGCTGATAATGGTGATGAAACTCTGGAGAAATCTGTTACAAACCACTAATAGTATCTAGACAAACCAAGGAAACTCTGTACCTCCATCACACTCATGGGTGGCTACCAATAAAGTATTTCCCCAATATTTACTGGATCCACATCATCTCAAGCCTCTGATATGACATGTCCCAGAATGTGAACCTCTCGGATCCAAAACTGGCACTTTGAGAGCTTAACATAATGCTAGTGCTCTCTGAGTGTATCTAAAACTATCAGAAAATGATAGGAATTATCCTCCTTAGTTGATGAGTAGGTCAGAATGTCGTCGAAGAAGACTACTACAAAGAGATTAAGGTATGGCTGAAAGATCTGGTTAATGAGTCCCATGAACAATGATGGAGAGTTGGTCACACCGAATGACATGACCAAAAACTCATAATTTTCATACCGACATCTGAAAGCCATATTTTTTACATCCTAATCTCGTACTCTGATCTTCTGTTAGCCTAATCTACGGTCTATCATCAAGAACCACCATGCTCCCTTCAGCTAATCAAAGAGGTCGTCAATCCGCGGGAGTGGGTACTTGTTCTTCACGGTCACCTGGTTCAGGTGTCGATATTCAACACAAAGTCTCAAGCTTTCATCCGCCTTATTGGAAAATAAAATCAAGGCTTACCAAAGAAAAACACTACTCTAGATGAACCCATTCCCTTCTAAGTCCTCCAGCCGTACCCGCATCTCACAATTCACCGCAGGAGCCATTTGATACACTGGTTTAGATATCGGTGTCATACTGGTGTGCAAGCCAATGTAAAATTACACCTCTCTATGAGGAAATAGACCTTGAAAATCATCAGGGAAGACATATTTGTACTGGTCCCCCACTATAGGATATCTTGGACTATCCACATCAACCACTCCATGGGTAAGGCTAGCCAACTGATTAGTGATCCACTGCACTCTCCTTCGGTTAAGTCCATCCTTTACTGCAAAGGCTCCCTTCTCACCGGTGAAGGTAAACCTGGTCCCATCCGTGCAAACACACCACACAATACGCCTAATACATTCAATCTGAGCCTGGACTGTAGATAACCAGTCCATTCCCAAGATGGTGTTTTAAGGCCTCGATGCCACTACTAGGAGATCCCTGATGAAGCTCTCGCCTCCTAGAGTAAGCTCGCTCTACTAGCACTACTGTGTAATCATCAAAACCGCTCATGTAGGAGTATCTATCCGTGAGGATCGAGGAAAAGGATCCGTTAGAATCTCTGAGCTCCTAATGAGGGATGTGGAAATAAAATAATGACTTGAACCTGTGTCTATATATACTGCAGCTAAGGTGGAATAGTCACAGATCATACCTCGTATCATCTCCAAAGTGCCATGGTTGTAGGCCTCAACTCCCTGAACCTGAGCTCGCCCCTATCCACCTGCTCCCTGTGGTCGAGGTGGACCACCTGGTGGTGGTGGCATTAAAATCTCGGATCATCGCCCACCACCATCTGTACGGCCATCTCTTCTGCCACATTCCCCTGCTCCCTACAGACCTCCTCGTTCAAACCTCTGTCTCTACCTAGGTGGTCCTTCGACCGTCTGCTGATCATCTGTACGGTGGGTTTGACAGTCACGAGCCATGTGACCCTGCCTGCTGCATGTGAAACAATGTCTTCTCCTTGAATGACTGTCTCTATCTCTGATACCCCGCACACCAAATCCCGAGTCAGGCGGTCATCCACTTGTAGGTCTGGTCCTCTTGGACCTCTTTGATATCTGTCTACTACCAGCTTCAGAAGACCCTTCTATGTGATGACAGGTGGTGGGTCTCTCTTCTGGTTACTATTCAGTAATAAAACTCTCCACTAAGAGGGATCTTTCTAACAACCCCGCCTCTATTGGGATGCGGAGAGAAATCATCTAAGCCCTGATATCTCGCCTGAGTCTCTGGTCGATGGTCTGAGCCCTGAAGAATGGATCTTGCACCGTATCATATGAGTATCATGAGAGGTTAGTGAACCTCACTGAGTACTGATCCATAGACATGCGGTCCTGCTGCATATGAAGAAGCTCATGTATACGCAAAACGAGATGAGTCAAAACAGTCTATTGAAGTCTGTCTGCTGCTGTTTGTAGAATAACAGTATAAAGGATCACCATGAGATCCATTGGTGTCCCTACCAGTCGGAAGACCATCACCACAGCCTCCGGCCAATCCTCAACCACCTTTGGGTCTGTCTCTCCTCTGAACTTGGGTGTCCTCTGGCACTGGAACTTGTGCAACATGCTAAAGTGGCGTGCAACCTCTGCTTGTGGGGCTAGTGTAATTGGTGGCACAATGGGTAATGGTACCGATGATGCCTCTTCTGGTGCCTCTACTGGAAGAGGGCCCTGCACAGAGGCCTTGTCGCTCGGTAGGCTATCAGTGCGTACTATACCCGAAACCCTAGCTGGCTATCTGCGTAGAGGCATCATGAAAAGAAACAGGTGCACCATGGTCAATAAGTTATACATGGTGAGCTAACTCAAAGAGATTATAAAGAAAACTCTTCAAAACACACACACAATCAGTGTTTTCATGCACTGAGTCAGAAATCAGAAGTTAGGGTCCGGTTGTATGGATATGTCGGCCACCGTACCAACACCAGATTCCATAAACTGATAACCACACTCACTACAGATAACACTATTTCCATTAAAAAGTTCAGATTCTTATGTTCTACGGTAGAACCAACTCCTCTGATACTAATTTTTTATGACCCGTCCCCGAGGCCCATGCCGTGACTACCCCAAGCCCACCTTTGTTAGGCCATGGGCTGGCGACTGGCACCAAAAGGCATATTCCCAAAATCTGGGAAGTCATTTCCTTTATATCCTATAAATAGACTCAACGAAGCACACATAAAGATACGAACATAAGTAAACAGTATAGTAAAAAAGATATTTTACTATAAGTAAAAGGGGCTGGAATACAAGTCGAACTGGAAAGTACAAGAAAAATGGACAGCTCTGGTGAACACCCGCCAATGATCCTACCTGAAAGGTGGGTACAGATCTCAAACAGTCGTCTCTGTGGCACACCTCTTCTAATGTCTACCTCTGAGCTACCTCCAGTCTTGGTACCCTCATCCTCAGTAAGCGTTGTATGTCGTCTGCATCAAGCACAACAAGGTGTGGGCGTATCCCGTGTTGGGGTGAGTATAAAGATACTCAGTAGGGACCCCGAGACCCTCAAGGTATCACTAAATCCACAAAGTATAATCCACAAAGCATTTAAACCAGTGACAACCATACTTAGGTATATGCTGATACATATACATATGTTATCATGTAATCCCATCATAATCTTTAGGAAACACAAGGCCTAACTCATTGCCCAAAACTCAACTTCTGCACAACGAAAAGAATACAATGAAGGTAACACCATAAGGGTGAGTGCCACAAGCTAACTCTACGATGTTAAGTACCGCACAGGTATTCCGCACAGAAGAATACAAAAAAGGTATCACCAGGAAGATAAGTACCACCTAGGTACACCACACAACAGATTACCACAAAGGTAAAGAGTCAACTCACACCAGGTATTTCATAGGTACAACTGTAGAGATGATTAGATGTAACTACGGAATCATCTTACTCTTTTAAGACGAAGAACCATAGAGGATGATAAATCATCAGACCCACAGAGGATCCTAGTACATCAACAGACCCACACAGGATCCTAGTATAGAAGACCAACATAGGATCCTAGAACATCAACTGGCCCACACAGGATCCGAGTACAGTACGGACCCACACGGGATCCTACAATAGTCATGTATAAATTCCTAGATCCTATCCATGAGGGACCCTCAATCATAGAACCACAAAGGATCCCTTTATCATGTCACATCCAGCTACGGGGTTCCCACAATAAGATCACTTGTCTTTAGGAGGGTCTACTCCTTATGCCACTGGTCGATACTTCAACTACCATGAAGTCCCAAAATCAAGTATCCCAATGGACCACCACATCATAGGGGTCTCAACGTAATAAACAGTGCATCAAATGGACGCTCTGTCTGTATGTTAATAGCCTTTTAGTCCCGAGGGCCTAGTTGGATTTGCGCTCGATCCAACCCGACAATACACCAAGATTATCCAAATATCAAGTGGGGTATACCAAAAGAACTGTCTCGCTTCAATTTTTCTTGTACCACAGAAGGTTCGTCAAATGGATGCCTGGTGCTAAAGTTATGGCCGACAGAGCAATAATGGTTCGGAGCTAGCTCGGTTCTAGTCTCACTCCGCTTGGGCCGACCCGACCCGGTTCGGGTCACGTCGGCCCACTAGGTCCGGCCTATGCCAGGCGGCCCACAGTACGGTAGGGCACCACGGTGCGGCGGGGCAGCCACGGTGCGACAGGGCACCCATGGTGCGGTGGGGCCGCTGCGATGCAGTGCTCCACCGCAGCTAGCCAGATGGCTAGTCATCCCCTCCGTGCAGCGTAGTCACGCGCTGCCCCTTCTCCAGCAATTTCCAGTGAGCCGACCATCCTTCCTTCACCTCCGCGGAACAAGGCTGCGGTTGTCTTCTGTTAGGAGACACAGCTGTGCCGTCATTTTCGTCACGGTGCCAGTGTGTCGGCCGCCGTTTCCGTGCCCCACCTTCGTCTGTTTCCGTCCCCCTCCATCGTGAAGAACACAACAACAATTCAAAGGACTGTAGAGAGTTTAGTCCATGTTCGTTTTTCCCACACCCTCTGTGTCAGGATGATAGCAAGCGACTCGATAAATCTTGAATAACAAAGAATCATCAAGAATATATAAGGGGGAAAATTCAAACAACCACCCTACCTCAGAGGTTTGTTGACATCGATAAGGACGGAAGGATGGACGTCGGTTCGTCATCAATTGAAGACATCCCACATTGGAGGTGGCACATTATTCGCTGGAGAAGATGGCACATTCTTCATCAAAGAAGACATTCGTTGTGAGGTGTTTTTCGTCGGAGATAATAATCCTCCAAAACATATACTCTTTCCAACCCTTTCCTCCAAATTCCACCCAAAATGTGAAATTGACAACTCATTAATTTATGTTTATCAAATTAATTTACATGGGCACAAATAATGTTGGCATTATTGTATGTTGAAACATTTATCTAATTTCTTAGTTGGCTCAAACAATTAAATTGGGAGGTGAATGGTTTTCTCCCACTAAAGAGGGTTCGGGTGGTCCCCGACTTTAATTTCAAAATGGGGGGTTTAGATCTGGTGATCCCCACCTTTATAATGTTCACATGGGAGGTTTTAGGCTCAGTGGTCCCCACCTCCATAACATACACATGGGTTGTTTTAACAAAAATAAAATAGAATTTTATTTTATTTTATTTATATTTCCACAAAAAAGTGAAAAACTATCTTTCTCCCTCGACCTAATACGAATGAGGTGAAAGTATCCTTAAGAGAATATCGGTACTACGAGTTCATCGGTGTCCTCAGATTTCAATTTTGAAAACTGGTTAAAACTTTGCAAAAACCCATTTGCACGTTTACTGAACATACCTGAAAAAAAGTTCAGTAATTCATTCTGGGGACTATGGGCCTCAGAATCACGCGCCGTCAATTTTTTCAAACTCGTAATATTCCATATAATTTTAAAAAGATTGAATGGAATTTCTAGATCTTCACTATCCATATGGTTTGGTGGTGAAAAAATAGAGTAACACCGCTTTATGAAGGTGGTAGTCCACACGTACATGAATGATGTTATCATCATTATGTGAATGAAAAAGGTACGAAAAAATTGTTATATTAAAATTTTAGAATGTTAAATATTTCAGGAATATTATATTTATTTAATTTATATCATATATGTTAATTACATTGATCCACATTATCTTCCATGTGATGTGTTAGGGAAAATGAATCACATCTTTCGTGAGGTGATTATCTTTCATACACAAGAATGATGTTATCATATCCCCTATAGAATAGAAATTTAAAAAGGTATATGTGATATAATGAATAAAAATGATTAATAATGTTATCATATATATAGTTTATAATTATAATAATACCCAATGATGAGAGGTGGTAATGGAATAAATAATTACATCGGTTTGTGAGGCGGTAGTCCACCATACAGAGGAATTGTGACTTTGTATCCTAGTTTACGGAAGTAGAGATGGTTTTAGGTCATGAAAATTACCAAAAACAATTAAAATACATTATATTATGATTTTATTATATCATAATGGTTTAATATTAATTTAAGGATATGGAATAAGAAATAAAATAAAAGCACTTGTTCAAGAATGTTACCTCATCTTGGGGTATCCATATATAGATTATACATAAATACTTCCTATGATAGATTTTTATAAAAGTAAAGTCTTTAAATATGAGAGTATAGAATTCGAGATAAAACTATGGTGGTTATTGTATTTTAAAAAACTATTTTATGGTTTGAAGAATATATGGGATGTGGGTTGCCTTTTATAAGTGAGGTCAGTGGAACACTTGTAAGGATTAGAAATGAATAATGTGTGAACATATTTTTCTAAAGAAAAAAATCTCCAACATAGATCATTATCATGAATTAGACATAATAGGGTATAAATATTTCTACAATACATATTTTTTAAAATATATTAGGCATTTTTTATACTTATCATTTTACTTAAACCACTGGTAAACCCATTTTCACCATTACTGTGGTAACTAATTTTTTCATTTCTTACTATTCAATTTTAAAAAAAAATTATTTTACCTTTTTAAATTATACAAATTATTCTCATTAAAAATAATAAATCCATTTTTCCACATTCTATTAACATATGATGAAAATTTTAATTTAGAAATAATCCCACCGACATGACAACAATGTAGATTTTAAAAGAGAAAATGTATAAAAGATATAATTATTTTATATCAATATTCAATATTAAAATTATTCAAAATAACAAAATATTATTAATAGATATATGAATTGACTAATTTTACAAAAAAAAATGTTTAAAATATAATTTAACTTTTCAAATAAATTAAATGAAATTTATTTTTTATTTAAAATTCAATATTTTTAACTATACATAAATATATTAGTCTTTTTAGAGAATTCTAAAAAATTAACCATAATATAATTTTGACATTTTAATTTCTAAAAATTATTTTATTTTATGAAATTAAATTTCTAAAAGTTCAAAAACATAAAATTATTATTGGTCACAAAAAAATTATTTATTTGAGAAAATTTTATTTTGATAACATATATTGACTTTTCTAAAAATAAAGTGATTTTTTATGAGTATGTTTTATTTAAATAAAAACATTATAAATAATAAAAATACTATTTTTATTCATATTTCTATATTTATCAACTAGGTTATAACAGTCTCATTTTACTAATAATAATAATTATATGTCGTGGTATTTTAAAATTTTAGTGTCTCCTGTAATGAAAGATAAACTTAGTGTTGAGTATAACACAACATAAAAAAGAAATTTAATTTATTGAGGAATAATAATTCTTAAAAAAACATGTTTTTACATTCAACCCCCTTTAAAAAGAAATTTATCCCTCTAAATTCACAAATTTGAAAAAAAAACAATGACGATACAATTGCCTCATTATATGATCATGTTTCCACATAACATCATTGAACTGGTGGTTTCAAAACAAAACCATGACCAGAATGATGGTCTTATTTTTTAGAACATTCAATGTTTGATCTATAATTTCCACTTGTTGTTACTCATAAGAATAATCACGTGATATAGGTTTAGCCTCAGATTTTATGACATGTGAAGGATATTGCATGTACTTCATATGGAGAGATACATTAAACACATCAGGGTCGTGAATGTGGTTTAGATGATTCTCAATGTGATATGATTCAATCATGATATGATCAATAATTTCAAATGGAATGATCTACATTGGGATTATATTTCCATTTATACCAAATCTTATAACCTTCTTCCATGGAGAAATACCTAAATACTCCTTTTCACCATTTTCAAATTATAGATCTCGTCGGTGATATATAATATAACTTCTGTACAAAATCTATGATTCCTTGATGTGATGCTAAATAGCTCTAACCATATCTAAATTTTCTTTAGTATCACATTTCCCAATAGCTTCTTTTTTCTAAAATCATTAAAGAAAATTGGATATAAATATTTCATTTAATAGGGGGCTTCATAAGGAGGAAACTAAATTCTTGAGTGAAATGTACTCGATATATATTTATTTTTAATAAAAATAATAGGTTCACCCAAAGGATGAAAACTTGAATGAATTGATCCCTTTCAAGGATCTCCTATTTTTACTCTTTAATTATTGCAACTCAATACGGTCCACTTTATAGAGAGTCTTTGAAATTAGTGTGGCACCAGGTATGAGATATATTAATAACTAATCTTTGTGTTTTTATGGAAGGCTTGGAGATTTTTTTGAAAATCCATCAAGTAATTCCCATAAAATAGGTATATCATATATTTCGAGCTTTATCCCATACATTTTAAATAAACACACCATATGAATGGGAATTAATACCCATAAAATGGATGTAATATCTATTAGAATTTCTTATTTATCGTTTTATTGATAAATGATTACAAGTCGGGCTGTATTATCATATGTTACATCTCTTCCTCAATAATTTATGTGGAATTTATGTAGAGAATTCTAATCTATGCCTATTATAACATTAAATTCAAACAGAGGAAGAATTACCCTATTTGAATCAAGAAAATTCCCTTAAAAATCAACTAGAGAATAATTATATACTTGATATTAATTCCTCAAACAATTATAATTTTTCAAATATAATTCTACATCTAATTATTTTGGTGGAATATTGATACCCATAAAAAATTATTCAAATATGAATGAATAGATAGATCCATAGCTGAATAAGATAGTAGTAATTCGAGAGTGGATGGTAATTGTACATTTCACCATGTCATTATCACACCCCGATAAGAAATAGTGATTGTATAAAATTCCCCCCATTCCATAGTTTAAGATGCTTTCAATGTTGATCTTCTTCAATAACACTCATATTTGGTCAGTGGTTACCATAGGGATAATAATACTTGTATTTCAAACACTGGATTGTGTGTGGTGCATTATGTATATAATTATCTATATTCGCATCATTAGAAAACTTCATCCCATCACAACAAAAATCAATTTCATGATAACATTCCTTCCACACATAAGTCATTTATAAGTCCCTTAGGTTAATTATTCCATGTTCCTTCTCACATGTTGAGTATAAAGGAAACCACATCTTCTTATCCCAATGGCTTTTACATTTTCTTTTGAAATAAATTTTCTTTTTCTTTTCAAAACCATGAGAATGATACATAACTGAAACCTCTAGTTCTACCTTGATTTCACATTTGTCAATCACTTCATATCTACTGAAGTATCTTATGGTTAAATCCCTTTATATAATTGGTTTTAATCTACTAAAGAATCGTTCAACCTTATTATCTGGTTAGATGATAATAATAGAAGTGTACCTCATAAGTCTTCAACATTTATCACCATAGGTACCAAGGGATTCATCATTGTTTTGCTTTAAATCATGGAACCCATTCACATTATTCATAAAATTAATTTGAGGAATCTAATTATTAAAAATTATGTTATTGATCTTATCCCAATACATTGATTAAATTTTGTCCTATTTCTTCATATTCATTACAAAATTACACCTTTAATACATTTAGCTTTCTAAATGGTAGATATCAAAAATGTGATTTTCATGTTCTGAAAATTGGAGAACTAAAATTTTCTTTTCAGTGGTACTGATCCATTTTCCTAAAACATGAGGATTTTTAGTTCCACTTCAGAATTTTTTATGTTCCGTCATGAAGGACTCAACATAATGTTGTTCCATCCTTTATATACTTGAAATTATTACATGATTGATAACTTGAGAAAGATGTTTCAACATAATAATAATATTTTTATTTACAAATCCCATAAAATTTGGATTCTCTGGAGGAAAATCATTACATTTTCCATCATACTCAACATTAACATAGTCCCTTTAGATTCAAAAATTAAATAATAACAAAAATCGTAGTGTAATAAAAAATAATCATATTGGGAAACATATCGAACATGAAAAATTTACAATAAAGTGTCTAAAACATGAAAAAATTTTAGTCTATGACCTCTTAGGTTTATCCTAGATTATTCATAGTCATTCTCTATTTAAATACTTTATGACAGTTCCTAATGATTGTGTGAATTTTCAAAGCATATCCCTGGTGAGGTTGAAACTATGTGTCAAGTACGGAAAATTGTCATGAACAAAGTGAAGATCATATCTGAATCAATTTTCACTTTAGAAGTTATTAATGATAGGTACCTATATACTGTAGCCACATATACTTGCAGAATCCATAAATAGATGTAATCCCTTGGATGCCACTTGCTCTATCCTTTAACAAAATTACATGAAATTTTTGTATACATCATATCATCCAAAAAACTTATCCTTGGAGATATCTTTAAGGATATCACCATTGTTTTCTCATGATAGTTTCAAATGCTAAACATAAAATTTTCTTTGATTCCAACTAATGGGACACAATATATTAATATTTAGATATTACATCCTTTTATAGTAATATTCCATACATTTCACAAACACAAGATGTTGGATCATATATGTTTAGTGTATTTGGGGACTAGGAACATAACTTCTAAATTTGTGAAATATTTTCAATATATCCCACATATATCATTCCATTATTTTATTTTAATATACATTCCCATCTTGAAATTTTTTTTTCTAACCTTGGGAATGGAAAAATAAAATGTTTGAGTTCAGTTACCGAATAATTGTCAGAAAGGATATTCATAAGTATAACATGAGAATAAGGATAGGATAACATCAGAATAACATTTTAAAATCATACCTTGCATATCAAATATCATAATCTTGAATCACGGTATAAATATTAACAATTCATAATACAAAAATTATAAAGGAATCATATAACATGATCCTTGAGAGTATAAAATTAGAATAATATAAGAAATTTATGGAATAAACATAAGATTACAAAAGACATTTCCGTATTAGATAAGGATAACTTATAAGGTTATCATAATGGTATTCGTCCACTCCCCATACCTTCATAGTTGTCAAGGTTCACTACCAAAACCATTATAGCAGTCAATGTCCCTTATGAATCATGGATCGGTCCCTAATATATTAATTTCTATTTGATGAGATAAAGATTCTTAGTCAATGAATTAGAGGGGGATAAATGTCCCACCGTTCTCATAATTAAAATAATACATATGTATGGAAAAATATCATAAATTTTTTTTCATATCACAACCTATGAAATTAAATGTGTCTCAAAACATTTCAACATATAATTAGATATGGAAAATAGATAGTTTTTATAATGGTTTAATCATTTCTTCATAGCATAATCTATGAAAATAAGCTAGTTTAATATTCATTTTATCTTTGTATAATACGTGGAATATAAATAGATTTCATAAAAAGATGTTCAAAATTTACAAAAACCATTTATAAATATAATAATAATTTAATCCATGAATCAAGTCCCTAGTAAATAAAATGTAACAATAAAGTATTTCATCATGGATGGAAAATGAGTTTGAAATGAGACTTGGGATATTTCTTGAGGAAAATAACTTTTCTTTGAATATGAAATTTTAAAAGTAAATATTAATAAAACATTTTTTAAGACCTTTTGATGAAAATAAAAAAATAAAACATATAAAATATCTTTAAAAATCATTTAAAACATTTTTTAGGAAAATATCCATTACCCTTGTAAAAACATATTTTCAATTATTTTATAAATCCTTATAACTTTGAAATCATTTATTTAAAATATAATGACTTAAAAAATATTAATGAAAATAATTGATTTCAAAATACGTTTTAAAACCTGTAAGGGAAGCCTGAAATCAATGAGTTTTTATGAATGTTAAAAATAATTTTCATGTGGTGCATGTTAAAAACGCATATTCCATTAAAATTTTCAATAAAATCCAAATAAGAATTGTTTGTAAAATAATATGAAGGATAATTAAAAAAAATAAAAAATTAAATATTTAGCAAAATTTTCTTTAATAAATAAATAAATAAACCTTTTTTAAAACATTTTTCAAAATAATGGTTCTTGAGGGAAAATGGGTTTTTGACTGAAAATAGAAATAAAGGTGATTCTAATAAAAACACTCTTCTGTACTATTTGGCACATAGAGAGTGGAAAATTAAATGGAAATATGTACTTCATTGAAATAAATAGTGGATAAGAAAACTAATGATTTCTTGAGTGTTATATCATAATATTCAATCATTTTATGTATAATTATAAATAATCTCTATAGACGATGGGATTGTAACATAAACAATTAAAACTTTTTGTAAATTTGAATCAAAATCCCCATGAAGGAATATCTATAAATGAAACATAAAATATAAATAGGGTAAATAATATCATGATTTGACTTGTAAATGGGAATTTATATAGACCTCCTCAATGAAGATATGTTAAAAACATATCATATTTCTCAAAGAATTAAAATTGTGACAAAAATCCCTGATTGATTTGGTAACTTTTGGACCATAAAACCCATGAAAGAGAGATAATAAAATTGATATGTAAATAAAAATTATTTTAAATATATTAATCACAATATAAATTCATAGGTATTATATACACCACATAAAATATACAGGTAGTTAATATGACATTTTGTTTTAGAGGAAGTAAAATTGAGGTTTAAATCCCTTATCGTAGGTCATAACATCTTTCATAAACATTCAAAAAACCTGTATAATAAATATAAGATTATTATAAATATATTATAAAACCATAATTATATATATATAACCATATATTATTTAATTTTTTCTTTTTATTATCCATTTGTAAACAATAACTTGTTAAAATAACTTTTCCAGCAACAACCGCTTTGTTCTTCATGTACGTTTTAATTTTTTATTTTTGTTCCTCTTACTTTGATCACGAATGCAACATATACATAAAAATTATCATTATATAATTATAATATTTATAATTCAATTATACATTCAAATACCAACCATCAAAATTGGTTTTGAGAAATTAAGTATGTTACGATCGTGGTGATGGTAGCTTTTACGTATGCATGACTAAAATTTCCATTTTTCAAAAATAATTATTGAAAAAAGGTAAGTAATATATTATCCAAATAGAAATATAATAGTATCATTAATAAAATATTATATATATATATATATATTTATATATATATTTGTACATATAATCCATCTGTAATGGTGGTGAAAAAAGTGCGTCACTTCGCTTCATGAAGGCGGTAGTCAACACGTACACGAATGATGTTATCGGCTTTAAGTGAGTGAAATGTGTAAGAATTAGTATGATAAATAATATTTTTTACACTGATAAATATTTCATTAATATAATTATTACTTTATTTATATAGTTTATACTGATCAACATTAACAATATCATCTTCCATGTAAATCATCAGTGAAACTGAATCACGTCATTTCATGAGGCGGTATTCCACAGTACACAAAAAACATCGATATCGTATCCCCTAATGAATGGAAATTTAAAATTTTATATAAGATATAATGAATAAAAAATTATAATAATTTTAATATATATATATATTTACACATAATCACACCCATCCGTGAAATTTGGCACTTGAAAATTGAATAACATTGTTTCTCAAGGTGGTGGTCTTCCGTACACAAGAAAGATGATTTCAAAACCCATTTGATAAATGTGGAGATGGTTTTAGGTCATAAAATAAAAATTATAACATATCATCATATGAAATATACATATGTTATTATATCATCTCGTTTTAATAGTAATATAATGATTTGCAGGAAGAAATAAAATAAAAGCCCATGTTGAAGAGATTTACCCCTTCTTAAGGTATCCCTCTTAGGTGCATTAAAAGAATTACTAGTTTGGATATATGTCCAAAAAATTAATAATGGATTAAATGAGTAAATTTGGGAATTTATTTGGGTAGGTTTTTGAATAACCAAAAGGGATAGAAGGTGTCTAGAAGAGAGAAGATGATGATGGACATTTATAAGTGAGGTGAGTGGAACATTTGAATTTTTTTTGTAAATGAAAGAGTGAACATAGGTTTTTGTCATGCAAAAAGGCTCAAAAATGGATTATTCTCAAGTAATATAAAATAAATTTTTAAAACGTGTCCATATAATATATTTTATATAATTATTTATTTCATTTTAACCCTTACCTTTTTAGAGTATCCCATGGTAAACCCAATTATACATTAATCGTGGTAAATAATTTTTACTTTTCATTTATATTAAAAATTAAATTTACATTATTGGATAATATAAATTATATTTACTCATAATATAGAATACATTTTTAAAAATTCAATTCACATAATTGGAAAATTTTAATTAAAAAATAATCGTGGAGATTTATTAAGAATGTTAGTTTTTAAAAAGAAAATATTCAAAAGTTAGAAATGTTTTTATTTAAAAATAAAATATAATTTTTATTAAAATGACATAAATTGTATTAATAGATATGTAACTAAAAAAAATTCACATTAAATCAAATTTAAAATATTATTTAACATTATAAATAATTTAAATTAAATTTCAATTTTCAATTAAAATTCAATATTATTAATTATTCACCAAGAAACAAATATTTTTAGAAAATTACCAAAAATTCAACCAATGATAATTTTGAAATTATAATTTAAAAAATTAACTTTATTTTATCAAAATAATTTTCAAAAATATCCAACAGTTAATTTTTTTCACAAAAACAAAGAATTGTTTTTGAGAAAATAGTATGTTCTTATTATATAATGTCTTTTCTAAAATATATGTTCCGTTTTATCATTATGTTTTATTTATATAAAAAATTATATTTAATATTTAAAAATTAGAAATTAATATTCACATTTCTATGTTTAACAACATGGCTATAAGGGTTACATTTTCATAATAATATTAATAATATGTTTCATGCTGTAAAACTTATCTGTCGCGTGTAATACAAACTATGTCCATTGTTGCATATAACATAAGATATCAATTAACTTTAATTTATTCAAAACAAATTAATTCCTAAAAACTCATTGTGTTACATGGACTCACCATGAGTGGTACAGAGAGGATAATATTTCTATAAGTATGATGGTGTCATGGATTTTTGTGAAGTCTTTTTCCATTATGGATTTAGAGTGGTATGCCTCACCAAGTGTGAGGGAGTAGTGGTGAGGTCCGTACATGAGTGACATGGTTGTACTCTAGTACTTGATATCTGAGCATACACTATGTGATATGGTAGTGGTTGTGAAAGGGGGATTTCAATTAGTGATATGGCATGGCTAAGAAAGTTCTTAGAGAGGGAGAGAGAGAGATAGTACTTTGGTGGATCGATGATGGGACTACCATGAGTGTCATGGAATCTTGGAATGGGTAAAATGGAATGGGATTAGTAAATTCATAACCATGAGTGAGTTGATGTCAAGGATAGCATGTATTGTAAAATATGGATACACCCTATCTTTGGTGAGAGGGTAGAGGTTATGATTAAGAATTGATCACTTCCCAATGAGAGGGGTATTTTAGGGGGTCATTTTTATAAATTTACCATGATTAATTCGAGATTAACACTTGGATGATTCCCCACCTTGAGTATTCAAGTATAGACATGGTTATGTGGATGGTGGAATTAGGTGAGGCAATGACTATATTCCATCATGTGACTAAGCCAAGTATGATCAGGTGTTGTGGGAGCATGGGTAGCATACAATGACCAAAAGAGTAGGGAGTCATGGTATCCTAATAATAACATGATGTCCAACATTCTTTTGTTTCATGATTGTTTTTTTCCCTTCATGCATACACATATATGATAACATATATTTTGTGGTATGTGGTGGTTTTGGGTAAGATGAATTTCCCATATATTTCATGGGAACCTCTGTGAGGGTGTAGTTCTGATGTCTTTTCTTAGGTTAAGAAAAACATATAAGTGGATCGGGCTGGGTGGATTAATAGGTATTGGAGATATGTGCTGGATTGAGTGTTATAGTTGGTTATAAGTCACCCTAGTATTTTTTTTCTTTGTTTTATCCATAAATGTGATCATACCATTGGGTGATCATTATTGAATGATTGTCCGCTTCTACATGATCATTATGTTTATATGATGTTATGTAGTTAATGTTTTGTTATGATTAATTATTTTATATTTTATAAATTCTCTTTTCATGCCATATATTGATTTTTATTATGTCTAATAATATTTTTTGAGACAGGTGTTTAGACAGTGCATGATTCTGAGACCTACTGAGCCCAGAATTGATATTTTTATTATATTGGATATATTAATATCAGGTGCATTTAGTTTTCTAGAAAATTTGAAATAACACATAAATAATTTCTTCTATCAGAAATCCAAGATCTTCTTTGAGACCATAATTTTTGCCTCAAACTAGGCATAACACAATATTTCTCGACATAGAGTATTTCTTTAAAAGTCATCCATAGATTAAATAATAAAATAAATCAATGATTTTTTATTTTAATTAATTTAATATAGAATCCTAGGATCCACTATTTAAACCCCATTTTCAAAAATCCCAGGTTTATCCCATAACCCTAGAGGATGAGAAAGGATCCAGTGGGGAATATTTCATCAGAAAATGGCATCGGATCATGGATTGGTGATATCTGTGCCATAAAACACATAGATATCGCTAGTGATGGAAAAATATGAAAATTATTCATTAGTGATTGATACAAACAAGAGTTAGGATATTGGTTTATGTATACTTATTCCCTATATATTTATCCATTTATGAATTCTAATTGGATCCACTAATAGATCGACCCCCGGGTTGATCATTTTGTAGTTATGTGGTTATTTTTTATATTTAGAAGAAATTTTTATTTGTTAGATTATATATCTTTGTTCATCATCCTAATAGTAATGGATCGAGGCCAACATAAACAAAGTATAATTTTCTTTCCTTTTCTTGTGTTTTGTTCATTTTCTCCCCTCATTCTTCATTCATTCATCACTAGTATTTTATTTGACATTATAATTGATAAATAACTACTAATCAATCGCTATGCACCAATTATATAGTGTAACTAGTTGTTACTGTTGACTAGCAATGATTTTTGATGATTTTATCACATTGTGAGGGAAATTTCAAAAGGTTAGGTTAAAATCAGTGTTTTTCATGTGTGGTTTTTTGGGTTCTAGTGAGGACATGTGACAAGATGTGAGGATCTGAAAATATTGGTGGTTGGAATGGGGTTGTTGATCATGGATTGGTTTTTATAGATCATGATTCTTGTTCATAATAGAGAATATAAGTGTAACTTAATTAATTGAATTTACTAGAAACACTTCATAAAGAACCCACAGGTTCTATGGAAAACCTTCATGTAGTCCGAAAGAGCACAAGGTGGGTATCCATATTGTGGAACTAGGGTTTATGCATGGTGAAAATCATCACACAACATGTAACATATGTCACACACCAAGTGTCTAATATTCCAAGGTTAGCATGTACCCAGGGAGTTACACAAGCCTAGACACATCCAGGTACTCATGCATGATTCAAGTGTATAGCAAGGTGTACATGAGAAAGGACAAAGTGTACACAAGAATGGACATAGGCATAGGATGTGATAAGTGAGTAGATGTGGTGATCATAAGACACTCCGTGTAGTGATAGTATAGGTCATATACTCTCTCAGATAATACTTGGATCCCTTCTTATCATTAGAATGGGTCAGTTTCCTCATGATATGTTCCCTAATTCATTTCCCCATGTTGGTATAATTTATTATTACATCCTAATCATAAGATTATGATCCCCTCTATTAGACTCAATTTTTATAGAGTTTTGGAATCCCCCATTATTCCTAGAGTGGGATCCTCTGTCATCTTCTTCCCTAAGTGGGGTTCCATGAATTGGAGTGACCAATATACATAGTTGTAGATTACCTAATTATAAGGTTATTCCATATTGTGGTACTTGTTATACCGCATGGACCTGAGTATGATCCCCATATATTTATTGATCTCTTAGGGATTCCAGCATGTATATCGTTATGTGTTAACCGATGACCACTACATCTCAAAGGGACTACATCAGTTGTATCAGACTAATGGAGTGATTTTTCCTAGTCAAGTGTATATATAATCTCTCTAGTAGAATAGGACACTTGGAATGTGATTATGACCATATGTTGATATGTTTTCATTACAATAAGTATATCATAATGTTATCATTTAATGTATCATATACTATTGATTTCCCATGTGAAGAACTTAATTTAATCTTGATGCATGTTTTTAGTTATTTTAGGGTGTCCTACTTTGTATTATTATACTCACTTCTACATGGGATCTATCCACACATGTTGAGTCTTATGGAAATGACTGGTCATTCGATGGGGTTCTTGGTGTACAAGGAGAAGACTTATATTAGTTAAAGATAGACACAACGTAATTCATACTGGGTGTCACATTTGACTGTAGTATCCTCATTAATTCAACATATACTTCCTTATAGATTTGGTGGGAATTTATTTTGTAATTTATGAATTATAGTATTATTGTGGCACTCTATTTTAGGACATAGATCTTTCCCTGAATTTTTATTAGCTGTTTTACATTTTAGTATTGTATATGCTTTGAGATGTGTGTGTGTACATATACCTCAAGATATGTACTCTTATGTGTGTGATATGCCTACTCATCACCGGTTTCTATCCCCTAACCTAGGGGAGGTAGGCTTAGGGTAGTAACACTTTTCTTGTCGCTGGACAGGTGGTCCATTGTGGATTGAGTTGTGATCGAGTGGTACGAGATAAGTAATATTATGACTATAGTTTGGTGTCAGTATTGTCTACATATGAGATTGGTTTGGGTTTAATTCAAATAGTGTTATATGTTATCAATTTGGATTTAATTCATGGGAATTCAACACTTGTGTTGTGACCAACATATCCATTGACCAAGAATCTAAGAACCAGCTTGTTAACTAGGTAAATTAATGCACTAGTTATAGTTGAAGCATTGGTACATGCATGATATGGGAATGGGTTCTTGTTTTAATTACATTCTTGAGTCAGATCTCCTGATATTTTCATTGATTATGTCACATCATGTTTTCATAGGATTCCACCATAATGATTTAAATATAGGAATCCATATTAGGATTATAAAGACGATCCCTTAGTGATGAGACTTTTATACTTGGACATATTCAGGAGGTATTACCCCAGGTGGTTCACCAGTATTACAAACATCTATTGAGAAGTAGATGGTAACAATAATACCAGAAGATATTGTGTATAGGCTTAGCTCACTCTAGAAATTTCCACAATAGCTACCCATAGGTTTTGCAAAGAGACTGGCCCCCATGAAGCCAATGACTTTTTTAAGGCATTGACTAGATTTTTTAATTTTATCTGGACACCTGCATACCATATGGCCATTTTGGTGGTGAGTCTTCTCCATGTCTCTACATGACGATGATGGAAATTAGTGATTCAGTCATTCAAATAGGTGAAATATTCATAGATAAAGTGTGGGTGTCTTTTCATAGATGAGTTTTCTCATGCTATGTTACGGTCCATGAGGATTTAGAAGCTTATGGAAATTTAATAGGGTGGTAAGATTATGGTTGAGTATTCATCAAGGTTCACTAACCTCTCATGAAACTTTATGGATATGTTAAGTGATCACTTCTTATATTAAAATACATTTACAAAGGATCTATAAAAAGATATTTTTGTCGGTGTGATCCCTCTATGCATTCTTACCTAGGTTGGGGTGTTGGAGTATCCCTTACTGATATAGATTATCATTATTTTGAGGATGATGATAGTTGGTTCTTGTAGAGGGAACATTGGAGTTGATAATTGTCTAGAATGTAGAAGATGATAGACATAGGTATATAAAATTGTGATAAATATCATGAGGATATCATAGGAAAAATGTTCTATGTTAAGGGTTTATAGGATGGATCTAGTCAATCTAGAGAGAGGTGGTGTTACTCCTATGACAATCAGGGACTTGTCGCACATGATTGTCTATCCCATTTTTTGGTTAATATAGAAAAATGGATTGGATACCTATACATATGTACTAGAAAGATAAATGAGTTATGAAGGGTGGATGAGATGGTAGAGGTACACGGAGGGCTTCTAGAGGTAGTATACGGTTCGACTTATTGTCACCACTACCCATGGTGGTCCCACTTGGCCCACGTATCTGGTGGTTTGGGAAAAAGACAATTTTTAGAGGTCATGTTTTATGATCCAGAGGCTGTGGGGATGATATGTGGCATGATCTATATATTTTCTATCATAGCATCACTTTTTATAGTCACATATACAAACCACTACATCTTTGAACCATCCCTAGATTTAGACATTGACTTTCCAGTTGATCCCTTGGATCTAAAATTATTCTTGGAGACTCCTATTTTAGATGAGTCTTGGATTAAACACTTTTTTGGTATTGTGGTATAACTCTTTTATTAGAGAAATTATTTGGTATCTCATTGTATTTGCGATGAGGCATTATGATTTATTTCGAATAATTGATTGTCTATCCACATTTCATGACTAGATAGTCTATTTCCGAAGGTGGATGTGGTGTGGATGTAGTGATGGGATAATGTATTCCTTTGTATGTGAAAAGGAAACCCAAGTAGAGAAAGATGGACTCATTCATAGGATGGTGAAATTGATTACTTCCTAGTTGTCTATAATTTCACTTAGAGTAGTGGATTCCATGGGCTACTAGTTTCTTGTAGTGGTGGTGCGGTTTGAAGACGTCTTTCCAAAGGATGTACTATTCTAAACTCCCCATATAGAGAAAAAAATATGTACATAATTAAACTATATTATGACCCTGATATATATCTCTTCATGTCAAATTTCACTCATAGATATTCACGAGAAGAGGGCATAGTTTGTGGACATAATAAAAAGACCTTTATAAAAACCAGGGTGTCACACTAGGAAGCCCTAATATTATTCATCAAGAAGGAATATATTAAATTGAGGTTGTGTGTGGATTACCTGAACATTGAAATGATAATATTGAATAAGAATTATCTATTACCAAGGATTGATGACCACTTCGATTAGTTGAGAGGGGTATGATGGTTCTTGAAGATTGACCTCAAATTGGGCTATCATGAGCTTTAAGTACGAAATGAGGATATAATAAAGATGTTATTATAATATTGATATGCACATTATGAGTAATTTTTTATTCCATTTTTCTAATGAAATATCAAATAGTGTTCATGGGACTCGTGAACCTGATCTTTTTGGCTTATTTCGACTGGTTCATGGTTATATTCATCGATGATATCATAATGTACTCAGAATCAGAGGAGGATCATCTAAGAAACTTAATGATGGTTCTAGAAGTACTCTTAGAGCGCTACCATTATGGGATACTCTAAAAGTGTCAATTCTGGATTTATAAGTTCAACTTTATGGAACATTTTTTCCCAATTGATGGTGTAGCAGTGGGCCCTGTAGTGGTTAAGGCAATGTCATCTTGGGAGACATCCAAGAGTATGAAGGATGTATAGAGCATCCTAATGTTTTTGGGCTATTACGGAAGGTCATGCATGTTTTTTTCAAGATATCAAAACCCAAGGTTTCATTGACTAGGGAGGGAAAACCACTCTTATTGATAGAGACAATTCAACATTCCATTCATTAGTTTAGGAAGAGGTCAATGAGAACCACACCGTGATACTACTAGAGGAGGATTTCAAGTACATAGTGTTATATTATTTCTCAAGCATCGAACATGGTTGTGTTCAAATTAAAATATTGGTAGGTATTCCATATGGTTCACTTAATATGAGACCACAAGAACAGGTCTATTTGACACGTGATCATCAGTTTGTAGATACAGTCTTCACACTAATATGTGGTAATACTACCTTTTGGGTGAGTAGGGTTTCATAAATTTATAACAAAAGTGACTCAAGTATATATTCTCTCCGAAGTTTTCTAACTTCATAAAAATATTTTATTATAGTTCCTCCATGATTATAACTTTGAGTTAGTCTATACAATATTGAATAATTCTCTTAGAAGGAGATCTTTTTCATAGTTATTGGATGGGGAATTGAAGCAGTTGGCCACATATTATATGTCCTCTATGGATGTGGAAGGTTCATCTCACCTAAAGAAGATTGTTGTTACCTCACTACATGTAGATCATTTTTGGGAATCCAATCATGAAGATACCATGTGTGAGGATTTATATACTCAAATATCAACTGGATGTGATCCTGATGGATTTTTTAATGCTTGGGAGAATGTTATATTTTTTATAGGAAGGGTATGTATACCAATGATGTTAGACGTGGAGGTAAATAGGGAGTTTCATACATCCCATTTGGAGGTATATCTAGGTGTGGAAATGATAAACTTGGACCTCTATCATCTGGTATAGTGTCTAGGAATGATGAATTTGGCAGCATAGTTTTTCTCTCAATGCCTTAGTTTTCAATAGGTTATGGATTGGTGCCGTGTTCAAGTGGGTTTATCTCAACCCCTTGAATCACTAGTGTATAATTTGGATGGAAAATTTATTAACTTCATGATGGGGCTACCCCAATCATCTAGAAGACATGATTTCATCTGGGTGATCATAGACTGACTCACCATGTCATCTGAAATTCTATACATCGAAGAGAATAATTCATTATAGATCTTGGGATTACATTATGTGCATTAGATTTCCAATATATATGAAGTTCCCTCAAATATAATTTCATAATAGGATTATCACTTCACTTATCTATGGTGTATAGTATTTTATGAATCCTTTAGGAATCACTTGTGTTTGAGCATAACATTTCACCCCATACTAATTACTAGACTTAGAAGACCATACAGGTTGTGTATGACATATTTTGGGAATGCATGATTGACTTTAGGGATTTTTGAGTGGATCACCTACCCTTGGTGGAGTTTGCATACAACAAGTTCTACCATTCCATAATCGGTAAGGCACCAGTCGAGACTTATTATAGGTTACCACTATACTAGACCAACCTATGATAGTTAACACTTATGGTAATAGATTTAGTGAGAGCCATGCTAGAGATAGTTCATATCATCTACGAGTGTATGGGGACTATACATAATCATTATATGTCTTATACAGACCAAAGATAGAGTCCTCTTGAGTTTGAGGAGGGAGAACATGGGTT
Source organism: Viscum album (assembly GCA_963277665.1). Taxonomy (NCBI): domain Eukaryota; kingdom Viridiplantae; phylum Streptophyta; class Magnoliopsida; order Santalales; family Viscaceae; genus Viscum; species Viscum album. The sequence continues at coordinate 1,389,480,073 of OY728134.1, read as the reverse complement.
CCCGATAGTCTCACATCAATGAGGATTGAAGTGGTTTGGCAAGGGATTCAATTTTTATCTTATGTTCATGGTCCCTTTACAGATAATATGTAGAGTTGGTGAAGAAGCATACTAAATAGCTCTACCATTGCAATTAGAATGAGTTCATGTGGTCTTCCATGTGTCATATATGAGGAGGTACATGCACGAACTATCATATATTATAAAGTAGGGTGAGAAAAGCATTGAAGACGGATTGACCTTTTTGGAAAACCCATTAAAGATCGATAATTGGTAGGATAAGATCCTATATGGGGCTTAATTCCATGAGTTCATGTCTTCTGGTAGGATTGGAATATTTAAGAGAGAACCAAGGAGTATGAGACCTTGAAGTAGGCTCAGTACCTACTCCCTTTTTAGAATAATTTTTCACTTTTTTGGACAAAACCCTTAAATGGGTTATATTTTAACATATCTTTTTTTATCTAATTCTTTGAAATATTTCAAATAACATTTTCAAAACCAATAACTTAGGCATGGTGGGATTATGAAGATTGGTGATCCTGGAATTGATGGTTTAAGTATATTAAATATATCAAAACTATATGCACATTGTTTTCTTTAAAATGTGGAATAAATACTAAAATGGGTATTAGACCCAAAATTTTACACTTACATTGAGTATATAATGTAAGATTTTCCATAGGTGAAGCATAATATATTTTAGTTTTGATTGTTTGTGAAAAAGTCATCATGGGGGGAAATAATAAAATACATTATTTATTTATAAATTTTAGTTATTTTAACTCAATGACCTAGAAGAATCCATTTTAATCCTTTTATAGTAATGTACTAGGGTTAGCTACATTACTATAGAGACTGAATAGAAATTATATTGAGGATATTTCATGGGATGAAAACATTAAATCGTGGATTATTGATGGTTATTATAACATAACTCATGGATCTCACTAGTGATGGAAACACATGATCATTATTCATCAGTGATTGATCCAAACTTGAGGTGGGCCATTTTTTCTGGGGATTTCATCCAAAATTATTTATCCCATGATGAAAGACATGAAATCCACAAAAAGATCAATTCATGGGTCACTCAATTCGTAAATATGGAATCATTTCTTATTTTTGGAGTAATATATCGTTATTTTATATCTACTTGTTCACCATCATAATTTAAATAGAGCATGGATGATGTAAGAAAGCCATGGTTCATTCCTCATATTTTGTTTCTTCCATTTCTCTCTCCATATTCTTTGTGAATTTAATTCTAGTATTTTATTTGACTTGTGAATAGAAAAGTAATTCGTAATAAATCATAATGAACATATTCTTCATCAAAATGGATTAATACTATGGATAAAGGTTGAGTTTTAATAATGTAATCAGATTGATAAGGAAATGTAGGTATATTGGGTGTGCATCAGAGTTTATAGTGCGAGGTTTTTCATGTTCTTACGAGGATACGAGACAAGTGATATGGCCTCGAATTGATTGATCCCAAAAATATATCCATCTAAGATGAATAACATCATATGGATCATGATACATGTTCATCAGCGAGATTGATGACGGGTCCCACTAAATTATAGGTTTTAATGAAACCACATGAAGAATCCACAAGTTCAATGAAAACCATAACTACACATCAAGTAGTCCAGAAAAAACTCATATTATGTACCCCTTATATAGTTATAGTGCATAGGCATAGAGAAAGAAATCACATGCCATGTCACTTATGTCATGCGTTTTGTTGCTCGACCTTGCAGTTAAGCATGTACCTGAGAGGGTACAAAAGTAGAGAAACATCGAGATAAATGGGCATGTACAAAGTACACAGGAACACCCTAGTGCACATAGGTACAACCAGATTTAAATGAGCATGGAAACCAACATGGGTCATGATACATGAGAATAATTGGTATTGTAGAGACATGTCATGTAATGATAGTAAAAACCATGTACCATCTCAGAGAATCCTGGATACCTTCATCTATTTTTCATGGACAATTTTCATTATGGTATATTCCCTACATCCTTTCCCCATGAGGGTATAATGTGGAAATATGAAAAAATAATATGATTTGGATCCCTTCAATATAATTGATTTCTGATAGAGTTTTTATATCCAGCAATGTTGATCAATGTGTGATTCTATATCAACTTCTATCCTATGTGGGTCTCCAGGAATTGTCCTGACCAATAAATATGGATTTTGATACACTACATAGTGGGGTTTTCTACATTGGGATAGTTGATATACCACATGTCCCTCGGTGTAATTCCCATCACTAAATCAATGTCTTCAAACTTACAGCGTGTACATCCTTTTGGAAATACCTTATGAGAGAAACATATTGGGTGGATTCCATTAGTCCAATCAGACATATAGAGTGAGTGATCCTGGGTGAGTATTGTTATCAATTCTTGAGTATAAGTTTATTCTAGTACTGTGGTTTTGACCTTGAATTGAGTCTATTTGTCTACTGTGAGTAAATATAGATGTTATTGTTCTATGTATTGTATACTATTCATTTGACCTTATCATGAGTTAAATATTATCTTCTTTTTATAGTTATTTTTGGGTTTCCTACTGGGTATTGTTTTACTAACCATGAATGGTATATTCTCACAACTTTCATGTATTATGTAGATGATATGTCATTTTTTTGTGTACTTGGTGGACCAATTATAGACATAGCTTAGTTTGGGTGCTATAGTCTGTGGTTTGTTCCATGTGTCATGTTTGACTGCATTCCCCTCATACTAAGAGGTTGGAATTATTTAAATTTTTTATGTTTTTATATTTTACCTTTTATGTATTCTAGTAAAACTATCATACTATGTTTATTAGATTTTGATGTATGCATGCAGTGATATAAGTTGTTTATATTTAAACATTGTATAGTCATAGATGTCTGTGTGTGTGGTCACCTTAGTATATGGCGTACCATGTTTGTGATATAACAAATTGACACTTTTCACTATCCCCATGCTTATTTGAGGTGTTCTTGGGTAGTCCCGCTCAAATTACTACCAACTAGGAGGACCTCAGTGGGACAATTTATAAAATAAGTCTTCTGTGCTTAGAGTTTAATATGAGGGAATAGTCTCCCAAATTTAATTTTAGGTCATTACAACTTGTCAATAACCATCGGAATACAACGATTTAGGATTGAGTTCAGGCAACACCTCAGTTTAGGACATCATTGGGTGGGTATGTTGGTTATGGCATAATTTTGTAAATGATATGTTTATCAGTCCATACACAAAAAATACTTGACATGATAATTTATGTTATCTAGGATAAATTATAGTGAAAACTATTGATACAAGTATACATGGGAATTAATTTTTTAATAAAACAATAGATATCTATCTAGGGTAGAATTTTGGATTTATTTAATAGATGTATGTCTATTAAAATATCACATAAAAGATAATTATCCATTCAACTCATGAGATAATGAATGCCCCTATATAATGATTTATCATAGGTTACATATTATTAACATAAATTATTTATATCTTCACCAGCCACATATTAGGTTAATGTATAATATTTAGATAAATTTTTAGTTATAGAATAAGTATGGGTTTACCCCTATAATATGAAACCAATTCAAAATTATTTGAAGGATCCTTAAATTAATTGGTCTCGTGTGTTATTATTTTCTAGTGAGTATAAATTGTATGATATGAATGTTGATTATAGTAAATATTGATAATAAAATATCATATATGTAATGGTACATCATATCCATTTATAAGTCACTCACAACACTTAATGAACACGTCAATTACCAATTTTTTAAAATAAATAGACTGATTATACACACTATAAGCTATACTTCTTATATAAATTCATTCTTCATTGGGATTGGAATGTAATAAATATATACTCCCAAATAAAGGATACTAAATATATTAAATAAAATTTATATTAATATATATTCACCCTTAAGTGACAAAGTTACCACATAAATAAAGATATCTCCTTAAATGTTATTGATGACATTTTTGATTTTTTTAATTTGTTCAAAAATCTTCAATGATAATGGATTATGATAGATGTTGTCACAAAATAATATTATTCAATATATTTCTCATTATATAATGAAATTTAAATTATATATTTCAAGTCATGAAAAACTATTTTTAAATTGAATATATTTTCATACACACAATAGTGAATTTCTTTGATAGATTATGTTACACGCAAGATCATGTTTTACCGAAAAACATTATACTATTAAAATTATTATATAATACGATATTTATCACCCATATATTGGAATGGAGGATATGAATAGGATTAAATTACATATTAAAATATAAGGTTTATATAGATAAAAGATAAATAATTTTGTTATCAATGAATTAGATATCTAAATAAAAAATATATTTAAAGTAAAAGTTTAAAAAACAATTGTTATGCACAAAAAGTCATTTTATCATGATAAGTAAAATTATTCAATATTATTAAATGATTATAATATAATTTATAGATTATATATTGAATAAAATGGTTTACATTAATATAATAGGTTTTATAGGTATAAGATAAAAACAAATCCAATTTCATGGTTAAATTTTGTATTTTTCTAAAAAGCGGGTTTTCCATATTTGGAATATTCATATAAAAATTTTCTTTTCACTCATAGAAAATTAATTTGAGAAAATAAAAATTATTTTAGAAATAAAACATTAAAATGTTCTTAGGATGCCTTTTTTATAATTTTCTAAAAACTACATTTTTTGGATGAATATTGAATTATACATGTTTTTCTAAGAAAACTTCTTTTTAATTTTTAGTGTTTATTAGATAAATTTCATTCTGAAATGGTTATAACTGTATTTTTAGTTTAAATATATATTAATTTATCAAATTTAGATCATTGCAATCAATTCCATATTCAATTTTGATATTAATACTAAATTATGTTTTAAACATCAGCTCTTTGAAAACCTATTTTTTACGCACATAAGGGAATAATTTTATATTAAAAAATTTCACTTCTATTAAGGTTATTTTGAAAAAATTATTCCATATTTTGAATCATAATTATTTATATTTTTTAATATTTTTAACTAATTATTTTACCATAGTGAATATTAAAAACATTAAAAATTATTTGTTGCAGCGAAGGTACAAATAGTTTACCCGTGGGTTTAATTAAAATGATAAGTGGTAAAATGACATATAACCTTTTCCAAGTAATATATTATGGAAATAAATAGTCTTTAACCATTTTATTCTCAATAATAATTCTTTATATGAGCCTTGTGATTAGAAATAAAATGTCGGTGGAATTCATTCTTTTCAAAAACCACGAGTGTGCCGCTCACCCCACTTATAAAAGGCAATCCACTCCCCTCCCCTATTAATGCATACAAAAACAATTGGTTAATAAGTTATGTAATAACACTTTATTTTTTATTAAATATTTATCTTTTAATAATAATATTAATCAGTATCTTTTGTTTCACAAAACACCCAGTTTAAAGAAACAACGATATGCTATTTAAATATTATTATTCTAACTGAGTCGTTATTAAATTTTTCATTAATTGGAGGTTATTAATTGGGATAAAATTATTATTTAATTTATTTATTTATTAATACATAGTAAATAAACACTTAATTTTTGTAATGTCGTTTTATTCTTCAAAAATATGCTTTCTTCAAAAAATATTTTTTATTTCTTTCATTAATAAAATGAATATAATTACTTTTGATACTATTATAAGTGTATTTGGAATATTAATATTTATTTTTTTAATTCAAAATGTTAAAATTATTATAGGATGAAGTTCTTGGAATTTTCTATGAAAATTGAAATTTTAATTATTTGTGATAAAATCTGATTTACAATGAAAAATGTATTTTATTTTCTATAATTTACAATGTAAAATTCAATTTTGGATTGGATTAAAACTTATAATAGTTACATATTATTATAAATAATATAATTATGTTATTTTAAATTAATTTTATACAAGAACATAATATAAAAAAATTACTACTTAAAAGTGAATTTATTAGAAAAAATGTCTATCGTTGAGTTTTACAGGTTAAATATTAAAATAAAAAATGCCACATACATGTTTTTAATTTAGAAAAATAGGTTCTATATTCAGAATAATGTGGGCCTAATTTTTCAAATATACCTCTTTTATGTTTTTTTTCAATATGAATAGTATCCTTTGATATGTTTGTTACCAATGTTAAGGGAAAATTAGGTTATTAAGGATGAAAATAATATGATAAGAATTATAGAATGACCCTATAACATTCCCCAATTTTATTGTATGAGTCATGTTATTCCCTAATCATTCATGGGTAAAATATATTTCTTTTTATATCCATTTTGTTGACATTAAGGAACTTATAGTACTAAATTTAACGAAAATTCCAAACCGTCACACTATTTTTTTAGTAACTATTACATTTTTAATATTTGTTGGTCCTAAAGTTATGTTTGACCATAAATATTATATTTAAATCTAAATGGTTTATATTTATCATCATAATTTATTTTTAATTTTTATGGAAGATTTAGTTTCCTTAAAAGTTTTCACAATTATGATGTTGTAATTGGAAAATAAATAGATAAATCACATAATTCATATTAAAAATAATGCAAAGAAATATAATTAAAGACATTAATGGTGATCCATGAGTTATCTAGGTTAAAATTATGTATTTTCTATATAATAAAATTGATGGTTTAAATTTTACTTCTTGATTTGATGATTTTAATTTCAATGTTATGAATAGTATCAAAATCAAAAATAATAGGATTTCATGAATATAATATTTTTTAGAATTATTTGAGAACAAAAAAAGACAATATATAATAAAAAATGTTATAATATTTGGTCTAAAAATTCATATATTATTCATTTATAGTTCTTTTTTCTTGTGTTTATCTAAATTTGTCATTTATAGTATAATAGATTGAGAAATTTAAATAACACCACTCTCCTCTTATAAATACCTCCACCTTCCATACCTTCTCCTCTCACCATTCAAGACATTATTCCTTTAAAATATATTTCATACACTCTCCTCCCCAGTCTTCACCTATGAAAATGTTACTGGTATCAACAAAAATCTAATTTCATTTTCGTCAAGGGGTTCTTAGAGGAGCTTATATTCAAGAGGTATAATTATCAAACTACCATTTTTAATTTCATTCCTTTTCATACCATATCCTCACCTCCATCATCCATGGAAGCATAATAACACCACTATCATGATAATTATGAAATTTTATATTGCTTATGGAATATTTTTCATCAATCATTTTTCTCTTCTCCTTTTATTCAAATGAAGGAAACCATTTTCTATATTATGGTCATTAGCCATCTTTGTGGATAATGAGTTTTTATCCATTACGACTTTCAAGGATCATCAAAAAACAATAATTATATTTAAATAATATTTTTTCTGTATATTATAAATTATTTCATGTTCTAAATCTATTATATAAAAATAATATTAAATAAAACTAAACTAATGTGTGATGGTCTGAAAAAGAAATTCCCAAATAAATCGAACATTTATCATTAAAACTTGGTCAAATGAGTCATCCACATATTAAACCATACAACTCATAAATGTGGCCATAAATGAACCTAATAAAATTATGATAAATCTAATACCTGGGGAATATGTTTTTAATTATTAAATCAATAAATCTAATTTTATTTTCCTAGACATTAAGTGAAAGTGTAGAACACATTCAGATATAAAGTAAGGGATCACTCTAAGATTCCATATTTCTTTTGGGTTACACTTTCACTATATTTACATTGATTTATTGCTTAATTATTCGTTTATAATTCACTTATATTCTATTTATGTTTACCAAAAACATATATTCATCTTAATTTATCTTTCTTTTATCACTAATTACATGTTTTAAAAGGTTACCTTCTCAATTAATCTGGATAACCAACCCTGATTAAAGGGAATTTCTCTATTTGTTACTTAATTTCAAGAACACTCCATTAAATCTTTTAACCATCTAATATTTATATAAAATAAATCAATTTATAATTAAAAACTCTTTCAATTAATTTTTTATTTTATGGAAATAGTTATTCATTTATCCTTTTTAAATATTATTTATTCTTTTCATTAAAACCACGCTTAGGTTTCACATTTCTAAAGTTACCTAACAACTCTTTTTAATGTTTTCTATTTAGTAAGACTTAATTATTATTAAAATATTCCTATATGTACTTTATGAATGTAAATTAATGATTTAAATCCATTCATTCATAGATATAATTACGATATGTCCTTTTGTTATGCCTTATGACATAATTATGAAACACATTTTCATTCCATGTGTAACCCGTATGTTTATTACACATTTTGGTTCTTCATGTGGCACACATGTGCATGAACATGTAATGATGGGTGTTCTTATAAATCACTCTAATGAATTTTGTAATGTTCTATTCTCATGATACTTTATTTACATTATTATTGAATAAACCTAATCTATTTGGGACTTGATACACCATGTGATATAGTCATGGAAATTACCCATTACTCATGGTTGTGTCATGTTATAGGTTTCTTCTACATTCCAATGATTAAATGATTATATGAATAAATTATATATATTTTATGATTCTATATAATTATTCATTTTCCATTTTTTTATTATATCATGTTATTTCTTTGTAATAATGTGATTTTCTTCAGCCCCATGTTTATCCCCATACTTTGATTTTTAGCTCATCTATTTTTAATGTATTCAATATGATATCATATGTTGTTGTAGGAGTTCAAAGTGAGTTAGGATATCATTATGAAGATTAATAAAATTATCTTTTATTCATGTTTTAGATTTCATAATTATTTATTATGTCTTCCAAATTCACAATAATTTTTTATCCTTAGAATGTATTTCCTGGATTATTATTCATAAAATCATGTAATAATATATGTAAAAGGATTGGTTTCTTATAGTTGATATCAGAGGAGGATGTCGTTATTTTTTGGACATGGACTAGAAAAACGTTTGAAGAATTCTGTGGATAATTTATCACTAAGTATCACCTATAGTAAACTTTTGGAAAAAAAATTAGGATATACTTTTCATTTATAATTTTATCCATATATGTTAATTTTATAAATTTATATTCCTATCAGCTATGTATTCATGACCCCTAATTTTTATTTTCTTTTTTAGTTAATTTATTTAAATAGGATAACTCATTTCATTAACCAATGTGATAGTCTATTTTATGATTTAAATAATATGGTGCCAAATATGATAGGAATGGGTGATTAGAACTTCATGACTATACTGGCTCAAGTGGATATTGTTTTGAATAATAACTATAATCACGTGGAATACCCTCATTATCCTTATAAATATCATTTTGTGGTCTAATAATTTATGTGATAAAGGACTCCTATCTTTAGTGGATCTTCTGATATCCTCATTGTGGAAAATTGATCAACTCCACTGAAAGATATTCTTTATCTGCTAATTTTTAGAAGAAGGGAAAGCTATGTTGGTGGTTTGTTCTTTGGATGGGGAAAAAGATAAGTGGTGGAAACTAGTCCAACACACTAATTCTAAAGAATAAATTGTTTCCATGGATTGGGAAGGATTCAAGAAAAAAATTTCCAATAATTATTACCCTTGAACTATCCATGTTATGATGGAGAGGGAGTTATACAGACTGGAGAAAAAGTAAAATGTTTTTTGTAATGTGTATGAAGAAATGTTTACAAAGCATGTGTGATATGCCTATGGATTTTTCATGGACATTGAATGTTAGTTGGATTGTTTATTTAGTGGATTATAGTAGAGTCTACAAAAATATTTGTTTATTTGAGACTGTGATCGTTATGAGTAGATTGTCCATTCTTCCCTTAAAGGTAACATGGATCAAGAATATCCTCATTTCTCTCATGGTATAAGAGATAAAAGAGGAATATGGAGTTTAATATTGTAGTATTAGTAGAAAAAATCTCATAGAAGAAATATATCAGAAAATACCACATGTAAATGGTGTGGGGAAATCATCCTAGGAACTACCTAAAGGGAACAGGGAGATTCATAAAATGTAAAAGATATAGGAATCATTCTAATAATTTCAATGAGAATATTAATAACCCCAATAATAAAAAATAATAAAGGAAGGTTCATATCAACACTTCCCCATAGTTTAATGTTTCAACTACAAGGAACATAAGAAATATTTGAGCCATTTCCCTAAGAAAATTGTTGATAGAGACAATCAATGACAACAACCTCCAATATAGCAAAGAATTTAATCTATTGTAACTAATTTTAAGGTAGAACCTGACAATTATGTGGTAATAGGTATGTTGTTTATTCATTCAAGAATAGTAAATGTACTATTTACTATGCTTCTATTCATTCTTTCTTACCTTGCATGTTTAATAGAACTTTTCAAACACCCCCTACAAATATGGATTTTGAGTCTTATATGAGAAACAAAATTAATATATTATTTCATATAAAATATATAAATACACTTTGGTCAATGTTTTTGGATTTATCCTCCCATAAAATCTTGTCTTACACCGTTCTGTGGAATTTGATGCGATATTGGGCATGGACTGGCTATCTTACTAATAATAAAATTCAACTATCATGATAGTTAGATCACCCTTCACATCCCAAGGCATCCTAATATTCTATAAAAGTGAATGGAGGAGGATGAATCTCCTTCATAGGCATTAAAATAGGAGTTTTTGTTAATTCATTATGATAAAGAATATCCAGTTCAAATGATTGAGACAACGAACTTGATTATGCTTGAAGGCATGACCATTGTGAGGGACCACACTGATGTTTTCCTTGAATAATTTTATTGTATTCATCCTAAATAAGTTGTTGACATAACAATTGAACTTATACATAGATATAATACTATATCTTAGAAATCATACAATAAGTCCCCATTGATTTGAATGTATTGAATAAGCGGTTGCAAAAGAATCTGTAAAAGGGTTTTATACACCCAATTGCTTCACAGAGGGGTGGATTAGTCCTCTTCATTGAGAAGAAGGATTGATCAATGCACTTATGAATTTATTCTATTGAGATAAAAATCATGATAAATAAAATTTATCCTCATCTAATGAAATATGACTCTTTTAATCAATTACAAGGGTCCAAGTATTATTCTAAGGTGGATCTTAAGTTAGGATATCACCAATAAATGGTGTACAAGGAAAATATTCTCAACACTAGAATTTAAATATAATATATAATATATGAGTACATATTAATTCCATTTCAGCTCATTTATTCACTATAAATTTTTATGGACTTAATAAATAGTGTATTCAATTATAATCTCAACAAAAAATCGTAGTCTTAATAGAAGACATTCTGATTTAATCCAAGATCAAGGAGGGGAATGAGGAGCATTTGAAGAATTTCATAATGACATACTGTTGGGATAAACTATACAAATAGTATTGTAAATGTGAGTTAATGATGGAATATGTACCATACATGGGAGTTGTTATACATAGAAAAGGGATATATGTGGACTATTCAATGACAAAGGCAATTTAATAGTGGCCCGAAACTGCATCACTAACAGAGATATGTAGTTTAAATTGTCTATTTGAGTATTACCGGTGATTTTTGAGGATCTTATTGTGTTTATAAATCTCACTAACAAATATTAAATGGAAGGGAGTAATTCTTATCCAGACAATTGAATGTTAATACTACTTCAAATAGTTAAAAAAGTGGCTTACCACTGAACTAGTAAAAACACTAACTAGAAGTGGTGAATCTTTTTGTGGTATATAGAAATGAATCAACTAAGGTATTATAAGGTGTACGGATGAAGAATAATAATGTAATATATTATTTCATATGGTAGATGAATGTTCATCAGAAAAACTATCCCACAAATGATCTTGATTTAGAAGTTGTGATCTTCATGTTGAAAATATGGGGGTATTATCTTTATGGGGAGAAGTGTAAGATATATAGTAACAAAAATATCCTCAAATATATATTCACATTAAAGTAGAATAATATGTGCTAATGAGTGTGGTTTTATATCATAGAGGATTATGGCTTTGTAATCTACTACCATCCTAGTCATGAAAATAAAGTGGAAGATTCTCTAAATAGAAAGGACATTGCAACATTATCAATGGTGAGAATTGAGAAGGCTCCAATCTTCACAGACTTGCAAAGGAATGACATGGGAATCAATAGGGAAGGAACATCATCATTTCATTTTCAAATTTGTTTCTCAACCATCTATAATGGGAATACAAAGGATGCTCAAATAAGTGATATAGAAATTTAAAAGGTGGAATCTATTAGAAATGTGAAACTCTCAGAGTCAAAAATTGATGAGGATGGGGTCACGGTATTTTTTTCAAGAATATGTGTACCATAAAATCCTAAGATAAAGATGTATGTTGTTTTTTATTCACATAACTAGACCTTCACCATCCCCCACATGATGAAAAATATGTATTGGGTTCTTCGAGAGTAGTATTAATGGGACAACACAAAGAAGGTGATCATTGAATATACATATGTAACACACTGAGATTTAATGAGAATTATTTTTTTAATTTCATTGACGTCTTGTGTTTTATGCAAAACCAAAGAGAGCTTTCACTACATGCATCCCTGACTTGGCTTGCATTACACGCAATCGTGACCTTCCTCGATAGCGTCTGTAGTACACAATACCTGGTTTCACTAAACAATGATACAATAGTATTATATTATGAACTAGCCGTTATGAATAGTATTAAGTAAATTTTTAATTTTATAACATTATTATTCATCTTAAACATTTTCTAAAACATGGTATGCCAAAAAAATAAATATTTTGGGTAAAATAATTATTTTTAAAAAATTGTAGTTTTGCCGCCTTTTAATGGCGCACCCACATTAAATCTATTTTTTGACAGGTTTATAAGTTAAATATGACAAAATAAAATTCTTCTTTGGATTCAGGATATAAAAATTCAATTTGGATACATTTTTCATATTATTCTGATAAATTTCATATTTTAATGAATAGTAAAAACACGCTATATTTTAATTAAAAACAACTTTTCTCATCGCAATAATTGATAAGGTTAAATTATAATATTTAATGGGTTTAAAGTATAAATATAATATATTTTTACCATTTAATATAATTTATGTCATTACCATTAGTTTTATATTGAATTCGTAGGTAAAATCACTTCAATCTTTGGAAATGTTTTAACTTTTAAAACTCGTTTTCTTAACAAAGGAATTAATTTTAAATTAATTACTGCAACTTCTGTGTTTTGAATTTTGAAAAATGGATTCCATATTTTAATTCAGTGGGTCCAAATTATTTTAATAGGTTACTTTAATTTTCTTTATATTATTATTTGTAACTACGGTAATTTTTATTTACTGTAGTTAAAGGTAAATCGAGTAATTAAGGGAAAAAATAAGATTATAAAATTACCTTAACACCTACCAGAATTTTATTGGATGACTAAAAGTAGACCCATATCACCTAAGGGTAGGAATAAATTTATTTTATGGTATTTTGACCATGAAAATACATTAATTATTATTAAAACCAGAGAAAGTGACAACATGTCACTCTCTTAAATCTTATAAGTATAATAATTTTAATTTACTGATAAACTTCATGAAACTTCAAACATAAATTATCTCCAGAAATATAATAAAATTATTTAAATCATGTCAAATTATTTATATTTTTGGGGAATTATATAATTTACATTAAAGGTGACACAATAGTGATGTTGAAATTATTTTATTGATTGAAATATCAAATAAATGGTTTTAAAAATATTAAACTAAATATTATATGAACTATTTAATGTGATCCACAAATTTTCTAGAACAATATGACATGTTATAAATCTATTAACGATTTTATTTCGAACATATCTTCTGTAAGGATTTTATTTAAATTCAAATAAATGAATAGTGTTCAAATTGACACTATTGTTATTTTATAAAAATACCATAATAAAAAATTGTTTAAAAATGAAAAAAATATTTAAAAATTATAAATTAAAATTTATATGGTCTAAAATTTCATAATTTATCCAATTGTGGATAATTCACAACACATAAATAATTATTTATAAGAATTTTAAATTTAGAAACTTATTACCCAAAATAATATTAATTAGATTAAATAAAGATAAATCTAGTTGATAAGGTTTAAAATAAATTTCCAACATCTCTAAATTTTATTGTTTTATGACATTACATACCTATCTCTTCTAATCTTCAAATATGAGTCATTTTCTGAGGTTTTATGTGGGGTTTGTTTTATTATAAATTAATATTTTTGAGGATTCCAAAGGTGCCCCTCTCCTCCCTTATAGATGGGCACCTCCTACCTCTTCTCTTCACAACAATTTTAGAGATAAAGATCAGCCAACCCCTACACATTTCTCTTCTCCACTTCCCTAGAAACATTCTGGACTTTCTGGTCTTCTCCATAAACCAACTCTAGTTCCATAAGAGGAAGTTTAAAAGAGGTAAGTCCAAGAAGAGGTAATCTCTTCTACCGATTCTTTCAAGTTTATTTCTTCTTCAAATTCATCTTATTTAATTGTTTAGTTATAAAGTAATAACATATGTATCTTTAAAATACGGATATGTTATTATATATATGAAACAACCCCATTTCACCTTCTATCCATCCTATGGAAAAAGAAATCATTGCGCGTGCGTACATACGGAATACCGTCTCCACGCCGTGGTGTAATCTATTTTTCCACCACCACCTTACATGGATGGGTATAATGGTGTAATGAATAACTATATATGGATATTATAACATTATACTGATTTTGATATATTATATCATCCACTCCAATTACATTCAATAATTATGGGAACGATATCATCGCTCGTGTGTACGTACGGATTACCGTCTCCACGACGTGATGAGATTCAATATCCATGTTAACCATTAAAGAATGATTATATAGTTTATATAATGAATAATAATGATATATATAAAATGATAATTCTATTGTATTTATGTATATTTAATTTAATTACTTCCATTCAAGTCAATAAGGAAAGGAAAACAGTGTTCATGCGTACGTACGACCTACTGTCTACTTGAACGTTGTGTTTCATTTCATTTATCTATCTATTATATATATATATATACCAAATATATATGATATATAAATCATGTTTTACATTCTGGAAGTTAGTAAATCATGATATAATTAATAATAATATCGAGAACAACATGTCCAAACACGTACAATAAATGAAACGATTTTACCCAAAACGCTGCTTGAACATGGAAATGACCAAAGAACAAGTAATATAAAGTCATAAGTGAATCATATATGATATCATAAATTTTATTATGGTTATGTTACAACTTAATAATATGTTTAAACCCACTATATAGGAGTTTCGAACACATACGGATGAAATTCGACCTACGGTAAGGGATGACTTTTCCAATCTCATTTTTATCTGAGATTGTTTACTCGTAACTATTTACAGGGTTTATTGTTATCATCCATGACCATGTTTTCTAAAAATGTTTTCATATATTTTTAATGTCCTTTTATCCAATTTTCAAATTTACCACATGTTATGAAAGGAATCTTACTTTTGTTTACCACACGAGGAACTTTTTGGCTTTTCCGACAAAAGTATGAGGATAATGTTTTTTTAACTTATACAACATTAACAGATTTTTACGGTTTTATAATAATTTATTTTAAAGAAGCTTAATCTAAAATATTTCATGAATATTTTAAACAAAATCCTTTTCTTCTAAAAGTTTATGGAATATTGATAAAAGAAAATGATTTTGAAGAAGAAAGGATATTTTCCCGAAGAATTCATTTCAAGTGTTTTATCAAAACCATTTTCCATCTAAGATGACAATATTTCCTCTGAGTATGTTTCAAATATTTTTTCTCTAGGATTTAAATAGTTTAACTTTTCTTATGATGAAATGATTTCATTTGTTTTATATGGATTATGTTATGATTGGATGATGTTTATGAAACCCAATTTTTTCTTTGGGTTATGATGAATGATTTTTGTTTATGTTATGGAAAACGTAAGAATGATTTCATTATAAGATGGGTGGGACCTATATCTCTCTACAATGCATTGGGTAATGATTTATATCTAATGATATAGACATGGCTGGAACGGTTAGTTAATCCGGTTCAGTGATACAGGATTGGAACGAAGAGTGAACGCGATTTAGAAAGGGACTTTGTCCACTAATATGTTCATAGAAACAATGCCATGGCTAATATGGAAATAATATTATGTGATTAATGGTTTACCATAATTAAATTTTTTATTCCCATGCTATTTTATCATTATTGATGTTCATTTATGACCTATCCCTTATGTACTGCCATGATTTATTTCAGAACTCATGATTTTGATGTGTAAACTTTATGTTTATGTTTTGAAGTTCAAATGTATATTGTTTGTTTTATTATCTCCATTATTACCCTTACTGAGAATTTGATATCACCCTTTATATGTTTTATTTTCCCCATGATTTAATGAATGGTTTTAGGTAATAAAAATGGGGAAGATCTTTATGTGAGATGTTGAAGATCTTTCACCATGACTAGAAGATTATGGTCTGAGTTTCCAAAGACACTAAAATATTACTGTCCTTGTGTGTCGGCTTTTTTTATGTATTAAGTATTCCGAAAATGTAATTTAACGTCCATGTATGTAATGCTTTGGTTCTCTACATATGGTATCAGAGGAAAGGATTAGTTAACCTTTGTAACCTAGGACGTGAAAACGTTTTTGATATCCCTAGAGATATTTCTAAGATATGTCTAGGGATGTCCCTAAGGATAAGTATAAGTATAGGTTATAGCCCTAAAAATATGGTCATGATATTATAATTAAACCTATGATTTTATATATTGATGGTACTTCCCCTTTATTATGTTATTTTCCAATATTGATTTTTTCCTCTCACACTATTATTTTTGGGTTTTAGACGATGGCTAGAACCCGAAGGAACTGTGTTGCTCAATGTAATGGACAATGAAATGATTGTCCTTCTGAACAAACCAATGTTATGGAAGAAGGAGTGAAAATCTTATTTCTATAATTACACAAGCTATGAATCATTCTGGACTTCCAAATGAGCAGAAAAGGGAACAATATTCTATTCAGTCCTTCATGAGGCAATGTCCACCTTCTTTTAGTGGGTCTTCTAATCCACTTGTTGTTGAACAATGGATGAGTACCATTGAAAATATATTTTCCATACATTGCTTTTCAGAACATGAAAAATTCATTCTGGATGTTTACCATTTAGAAGGTGAATCACACAAGTGGTGGACACTAATTAAGAATACAAGGCCCCAAGATGAAATTGAATCAATGGAATGGGAGGAGTTCAAGAACTTATTTATCAATAAGTACCTCCTTCGTATTATTCGAACAAAGATGGAAAAGGAGTTCCTTGAGAATAAGAAAAAGAATGATGAATCTGTTGGTATATACGAAGAGAATTTTACAAGGCTTGCAAGGTATGATTATGGCTATATCTTCCAATCTGAATGTAGAGTTTATCAATTCATCAGTGGATTAAAAACAAGTCTTCAAAGGGAATTAGCTATAAGAGTCTTCAGTACCTATGATGAAATAGTGCATTGTGCTATCAAGGTAGAATTAGAAGTTGGTGTTACATATCCATCTCATGGTTTTGACAAGAAACGAAAGATGGAGTTCAAGGTAGAATCTCAGAACAATGGTGAAAAAAGGTGAATGTTTCTTTATGCTCAAAGTGTGGAAAGAAGCATGGCGAAGATTGCGTAAAAGGTACTAGAAAATGTTTTATTTGTGGAAAAGAACATCCTCGAGTAGTTGAGTGTCAAAGTAATGGAAAAAAGGTAGCTAATGATGTGAATAGAGAAAAGACTATAGAGAACTCTCAACCAACACTTCAATCCTTCAAATGCAAGGAAATGGGGCCTTATGATAATCAATGCCCTAATCCAAGGGTTAATGATGATCAACGTGAGAAACCTCTTAAGGAAAAGGATAAAGGGAAGTCACATGTGATCACTATTTTTTATGTTGAGTGTGATAATGATGTTATGGAATGATTAAGTTTTTATGTAATGGGATTTCAAAATAGTATCATGATATCTCATTTATGGTATCGTTGAATTTTGGAATATCAATATTTTCGTTTTTAATAATTATATGGTATCGGTAACCATGAAAAGTGATTGTAATATTTTTGAAAAGATGATGATATGCGAATAATGAAGGGATAAGGAGAAAATAATATGTTTGATAGTATTAATGAGCTCCTGACTGATATAAGGATGAGTGATATCATGGTTTGAGTATATAGAAATTTTTAGATTTTGGTATGTGGAAAGAGTTAAGTTTTTACAACATTCATGTCTTCACTAACGTTCAATGGGTATTCATTTTTCAAGAGAATACATGATTAAGGTATTCAGATTTTTGGAATGTGGCCAACAACAAGATATATCTTCTAATATATGGGGGACAATTGAAAGAATTCACATGATCGGTTGATGAAAATTCTAGTAATCGGACAAAAGTATTTTCAATAAGCCTACAGGTTAGAATGGACATCATATAGTATTGCTTAAGGCTATAAATTTTTGTTTTTATTTCTGAAATGTTATGATAGTATAGTTTTAGAAAAAGGACAACCTGTAGAATGAACGAAAACCAGTCACGTCAGACAAGGTTGCGGGAATCAAACCCACAACCGATGTATGAAAGGCCTTCATCACCTACAACTATCCTACATGATGTCCCTGGTTAGTAGAAACCAGTTTTATTTTATGAAGCAGTATGATAGATGAAGTATAAGTCCACATTAGGAACTATATACGATTAATCTCACCATAGATGGACTTATGTATATAACTTTTTCTATCCTTATGTTTGAGACAGATGGAATAACCTATCATTCTTTCACATGATCTGCTAACACTTTACGGAAGAAAAATTCAACTTCATTTTATTAAGAGGTGAAGTTGAAATTATTCAAGGCACAAACAATAGTGAGATTGTACCAAAATCATGTAAGTATTTCTTATATTTAAAATTTTTCAAATTTAAGGAAATGATATTGAAAACCAAAAATTCTATCCTAGTGCTCTTATATCTAATGAATCAGATGGTACCTTAGATCATCACAAATTTATGGCATTGTGATTGTTGGATTTTTCATATCCATATCCTCTACCACTCTTCATCAGAAGTTGTGGTTATATTTTTCTTCCATATCCATATTTTCACCTATGTTATCCTGTGTGGAAACCTAGTGATTAGTTAATTTGGGTAACCATTATGTTTCTTACTTCGCATTTTAAAATTAATTTTTAGAGTTCCTTTTTACGATATGTGTTTCTACGAAAGTAAATGTCAAGTAGTAAACCATTTATAACCCTGAGGAATTTAGGGGGTGAAATTAATTTTAAGGGGGGTAGAATGTAACACCCCGATATTTTATGACAATTATTCTTTTTAATTTCATTGATGCCTTCTGTTGTATGAAACACCAAAGGGTCCTTTCATTACATGCATCCCTGACTTGGCTTGCATTACACGCAATCACGACCTTCCTCGATAACATGTGTAGTACGAAATACCGGGTTTCACTAAACAATGATATATTATTATAATATTATGAAATACCTGTTATGAATATTATTAACTATATTTTGAATTTTATAAAATTATTATTCATCTTAGGCATTTTCTAAAATATGATATGTGAACAAAATAAATATTTCAGGTCAAATAAGTATTTTTCAAAAAAAGCAGATTTTCCACCTTTTATTGGCACACCCGCTTTAAATCTAGTTTTTGACAAGTTTATGAGTTCAATATTACAAAAATAAAATTCTTCTTTGGAATCATGATATAAAAATTTACTTCGGATAAATTTTGCATATTATTCTGATAACTTTCATATTTTAATTAGTAGTAAAAAGACACTATATTTTAAATAAAAAAACATTTTTCATCACAATAATTTATAGGGTTAAATTATAATATTGAATGGTTTTAAAGTATAAATAGAATATAGTTTTACCATTTTATATAATGTGTGTCATTACCATTAATTTTACATTGAATTCATAGGTAAAAACATTTCAATCTTTGGCAATGTTTTAACTTTTAAAACCTGTTTTCTTAACAACGGGATTAATTTTAAATTAATTACTGAAAATTATGTGTTTTTAATTATGAAAAATGGATTCCATATTTGAAATCAGTGTGTCCAAATTATGTTAATAGGTTACTTTATTTTTTTTAATATTATGAATAGTAACTACAGTAATTTTTATTTACTGCAGTTAAAGGTTAATCAGGTAATTAAGGGTAAAAATAAGATTATAAAATTTCCATAACACCTGAAAAAAATTTATTGGATGACTAAAAGTAGACCCATATCACTTAAGGGTCAAAATAGATTAATATTATGGACTTTTGGCCACGGAAATAATTTAATTATTATTAAAACCAAAGAAAGTGACAACATGTCACCCTCTTAAATCTTATAAGTATAATAAAATTAAATTAGTGATAAACTTCATGAATAATTGAACATAAATAGTCTCAAGAAATATAATAAAATTATCTACATCATGTAAAATTATTTAGTATTTTTAAAGATTAAATAATTGTCATTAAAGGTGACACAATAGTGATGTTGAAATTATGTTATTGATTAGAATATCAAATAAATGGTTTCAAAAATATTAAAATAAATATTATATGAACACTTTAATATGCTCCAATAATTTTATAGATCAATATAACATGATATAAATCAATTAAATCTTTTATTTCGAACATATATTCAGTGAGGATTTTATTTAAATTCTAATAAATGAATAGTGTCAAAATTGACACTATTGTTAATTTATAAAAATAACATAATCTAAAATTGTTTAAAATTCACAAAAATATTTAAAAATTATAAATTAAAACTTATATGGTATAAAATTTCATGAATTATCCAATTATGGATAATTCAGAACACATAAGTAGTTATTTATAAAAATTAAAAATTTAGAATCTTATTACCAGAAAAAAATTAAATAGATACAATAAGGATAAATCAAGTTGATAAGGTTTAAAGTAAATTTCCAACATGTATAAATATTATTGGATGATTATATTACAACCTTATCGCATATAATATTATAATATGAGTCATTTTTTGTGGTTTAATGTGGGTTTTTATTTATTATAAATTAATATTTTTTAGGTTTCCAAAGGTGCCCCTCTCCTCCCTTATAAAAGGGAACCTGCTCCCTCTCCTCTTCAAAACACTTTGATCCTTCAAGCTCAGAAAACCCCTGAACATTTATTTTTTCAACTTCCCTAGCAACATTCTGGAGTTTCTGGTCTTCTAAGTAATCCAACTCTAGTCCCTTAAGAGGAAGTTTAAAAGAGGTGCGTTGAAGAAGAGGTAATCTCTTCTACCGATTCTTTCAAGTTTCTTTCTTTATAAACTTATTCTTCATTAATTGTTTCATTATAATGTAATAACATAAGTATCTATAATATAAATATAAGGTATTATAAATGTGAAACAAACTCATCTCACCTTCTATCCATCATACGGAAAACGAAATCACCGCGCATGCGTACGTACGAAATACCGTCTGCACACAGTGGTGTAATCTGTTTTTCCACCAACACCTTACTTGGATGTGTATAATGGTGTAAAGAATAAATATATACGAATATTATAACATTATAATGATTATGAGATATTATATCATCCACTCCAATTCCATTCAATAATTATGGGAACGATATCATCGCTCGTGCGTACGTACGGATTACCGTCTCCATGAAGCGATGAGATTCAATATCCATGTAAAAAATTAAAGAATGATTATAAAGTATATATAATGAATAATAATGATATACATAACATAATAAGGTCACTGGATTTATGTATATGTTATTTACTTACTTCCATTAAAGTCAATAATGAAAGGAAAACAACGTTCATGCTTACGTACGGCCTACTATCTCCATGAACGGTGTGTTTAATTTCATTTATCTATCTATTATATATATATATGATATATATATGATATATAAATCATGTTTTAATTTCTGGAAGTTATTAAATCATGATATATGAAATAATAATATCAAGAACAACAAGTCCAAACACGTACGATAAATTTAACGATATTACCCAAAACGCTGCTTGAAATGGAATTGAAAAAAGAACAAGTAATATAAAGTAATAAGTGAATCATATAAGATATCATAAATATTATTATGGTTCTGTTACAAGTTAATAATTTTTTAATTCCCACTATAGAGGTGTTTCGGACACATACAGAAGATATTGGACCTATGGTAAGGGATAACTTTATCAATCTCATTTTTATCCGAGATTGTTTATTCGTAAGTATTTACTGGGGTTATTGTTATCATACATGCCCATGTTTTAAATAATATTCATGTATGTTTAATGTACTTTTTACCCAATTATGAAATTTACCACATTTTATGAAAGGAATCTTACTTTTGTTTACCACATGAGGAACATTTTGACTTTTTCGACAAAAGTACGAAGAGAATGTTTTTTTTAACTTATATGACATTAACATATTTTTACGGTTTCATAATTATTTATTTTCATGAAGATTACTCTACAATATTTCATGGGTATTTTCAACAAAATCCTTTTCTTTTAAAATTTCATGGCATTTTGAGAAAAGAAAATGATTTTGAAGAAGATAGAATATTTTCCCCCAAGAATTTATTTCAATTGTTTTATCAAAACCATTTTCCATCTGAGATGACATTATTTCAAATGTGTATGTTTCAAGTATAATTTATCTAGGATTTACATGTTTTCACTTTTCTTATGATGAAATAATATCCATTTATTTTATATGGATTTTGTTATGATGGCATGATGTTTATGAAACCCAATTTTTTCTTTGGGTTGTGATGAATGATTTATTTTTATACTATGTAACATGTAAGAATGATTTAATTATGAGATGGGTGGGACCTAGATTTCCCTCCAATGCATTGGGTAATGATTTATATCTCATGAGATAGACATGTCCGGAATGGTATGTTAATCCAGTTTATGATATAGGACTGCAATGAGAAGTGAACTTGGGTCAGAAAGGGACATTGTCCACTAAGATGGTTTAGAAACAATTCCTTGGCTACAATAGAAATCATATAATGTGCTTAATGGTTTTCAATAATTAAATGTTTTTCTCCCAAGATATTTTTTTCATGATTGATGTTCCTTTATGACCTTTACCTTACATACTGCCAAGATTTATTTCACAACTCCAGATTTTGATGTGTACACTTTATGTTCATGTTTTGAATTTTGAATTTATATTGTTTGTTTTATTTTCTCCATTCTTACCCTTAATGAGCATTTGAGCTCACGCATTATATGTGTTCTTTTCCCCAGGATTTAAAGAAAGGTTTTAGGTATGAAGACAAAAGGGGGAGATATTTGTGGGAGATGTTGACGATCATTCACCATGATTAAGAATATATTGTTCCGAGTTTCCAAAGACACTTAACTATTACGGTCCTTGAGTTTCTGTTTTTGTTTTGTATTAAGTATTCCACAAAAGTAATGTAATGTCCATGTACGTCATGCTTTGGGTCTCTACAACATCAGTGTGTCTAGTATGTAAACAAGTTAATACTAAATGGAAAATTATATTAGTATGATGCATCCATTACCTATACATATATTGATATGGGAAAACATCACGATGGACTTTATCATTGAACTTTTGAAGGAATCCAAATAAAAAAATGTGACATGGGTTATTATAGATCTTATTACAAAGATAGATCACTTTATTTCAACTTGAGAGGACTTCAGACTCAATCAACATATAATGATATACATCATATAAGTGGAGAGAATGTATGGAGTACCATTATCGATTATATCCAATCATGATCTGGTATTTGACTCCATGTTCATGGAAAATCTCCAACATTATCTGTACATTTAGTCGAACATCAGTATTCCTTATCACCCTAAAATTGATTGTGATCTTGAGAGGAATCGTTAGACACTATAATATTTTTTGAGAGAATTTTCAATATACATGAAAGGAGGATTAGACCAAAATATTCTCTTAGATGTGTTCTCTTACAATAATAGTTTCGACTAAAGCATCCAAATGGAACCACATAAATACCTTTATGGGATGAGATATAGAAAACCTACATACTAGGCTGATTTTGGCTAATTTAAGCAACCAGGACAAGAAAATGTCAAGGAAAATATAGAAAATTTGATGCACATTCAACAAAACATAATAGTAACCCAAACAGGATAGAAGAGCTATATAGACAATCATCAATGAGACTCAGAGTTTGAGGTTAGAGATAAGGTATTCCACTGTATATCTCCATTGAAGAGGATCATGATATTTTAGAAACGTAGAATCTATGACCTATGTAAATATTCCTCGTTAAGATACATAATCACATCAGATATGTGTAATATAAACTAGAACGTCCACCAACCACATATGAAGTACATGTATGACTCGTGAGAAAGTACAAAAAACAATCGTCCACATTTGATAATTTTAAAGGTGTTACAGTTAGAAAAGTATTTATCATATCAGTATCATCCAGGTAAGATCCTAGACTATAGATATAAAGTTCTACACAACATGATCACTCACTTAGTTAAGTGCTATGTTGGAACCAAAAAATATAAAGAGGCAATATAGGAATAAAAGGAGGTGATGAAGGAGAAGTACCCAAACCACTTTTCACATTAGTTTGTAACATTAAATTCCAAAGGATAAATTTAATAAGGGAGGATAAATGTGATCTGTTGATATTTTTATAAAATATTTCTCATTGAATAATAATTTTCTTTGGTAGATTCTGTTGCATGAAACACCAAGTTTAAATAAACTGCGATATACTACTAAAATATTTTTATTCTGATATGGCCATTGTAAACTAGCATCTTGAATTGGTGGTTATGAAAATGAATTACCATATTATGAAACATATTTATTTATTAATATGTAGTTAATAAAAAATAGTTTTCCGTAATGTAATTTTCTTCTTCAAAAATATGTTTTCTTCAAAATGATTTTATTTCTTTCCATGAGAAAATAAATATAATTAATTTTGATACATTTTTGAAACATATTTGATAAAATAAAATTAATTTTTAATTTATAATTTTATAATTGACAATATGAATTTCTAGTAATTTTCTAAAATGTTATACTTTTTAATGAATTGTAAATAATACTGATTTACATTGAAAAATGAATTTTCTTTTTAAGAATTTTCAAAGTAAAATTTTATTATCAATTATTTTTAAAATATAATCACATATTATTTATTATAATTAAATAGTTGTTTTATTTCAAATTAATTTTATAGATGAATTTAGTATAAAAATTTATATAATTTAAACGGTGTTTTTTTAGAAAAAAGTAGTTTTTCATTTTTTTACTTGTCTAATATTAAATTAAATTATTAAACATCTCTAATTTAAATTATCCAAAATGGATTCCATGTTTTGAATTTGTAGGTCTAAATTTATTCAATAGACCCCTTTTATTTTGTATCTTAAATGTTAATAGTTACCTTAATAAAATTTTTAATCATAGTTAAGGGTAAATCGGCTAATTATGGGTAAAATTAATATTATATGATTTGTTAAATTACTCTAATTCTTTCCCCAATTATATTGGATTATTACATTTGGAAAATAATTATGAATGGGTCGAATGTATGGCCTTTTGGAGCCACTTGGTTTAAAATAATAGCCTTATATAATTTTATTTAATTAAAAGTTAAATATGTCACACTAATGTATTTAATAAGTATAAATTTTTTAATATGTTGTTATCCAAAAGATATGATTTAAAAAAATAATATTTTGAAAGATAAAAGTATTTTATTCATCATGGTAATTCATTTTTTATTTTTATGGAATATATAATTACCTTAAAAGATTACATAATGATGATGTTGTAGTTATTATATTAGTTAAAAAATAAAATAAATGATATTTAATATTTTAAAACAATTATACCACAAAGATCCAGGGTCTAGGAAATAGACTAATATAATTACTAAATAAAAAATTATATACAATATTTCATGAATATCAAGGGGTAGTACAAGTGAGAGAGTGTATCACACCCCTCATGTCGTCATCCACCATGCAAAAACAAAAATCAGGTATCCTGAAATAGCATAGAGTACTCAACTACAAAATTTCCATTTTTGAGAAGGCATCCACATATTTATTAGCTTCCCAATAAATAATTGAAACAACAATATGAAGGTCTCTAACATGATTGTGGAGAGTTATCCACTATGGGAGGATTCTCCAAGGAATATCTCTAGTGTGTGCATTAAAATCATTCTCATTGAGTTGAGAGTCTGACTCAATCCAATAGGGTGTCCAGTGGCAATGAACATCATACATGATTTCATAAATCACATCACAAATCTCAGCTTCATAAGAAGTACCTTGACCAATATAGTGGTGGAAACAAACTTTGATAAAACCATGATAGGTATGACAAACTCCCAAGAATCCTGATGGTCTAGGAGATCCAATAGTAGTTTCATCAATATTGATATTAATGCTAGGGGAGATCGGTGGGATCCATTAGAAAAAATTGAGCACAAGAGGCTGCCTCAGTTTTCCTACACTTCCAAGATGCCTAATAGTATGAATATAATTAATAGAATAATGAATTGAGCTTGATTAAACCATAATAGTAGCATAGACATCATTATGAATGGAGATATAACCTGCATGAAATTCTGCATGTGTTTAGAGAAAATCACGTGATTGCTAACGAACCGGAAAACATGGAAGGTCGTGTCAGAGTCCATGATTAGTAAGTGGTGCACCTGGGTGCTCCTCCCACTCTCATAGATTCTTTAAAGTAGCTCATCAAGATGCATGTAACATTGAACATCAAAATGGAATAGAAATAAAATGTACTATAATATTTTTTACATAAGAACATTCTCAAAAAAGATGTTGTCCAAATTCTTCATCCCTTATAAATAGGTGGAATGCAGAGGCATTTTGTTTCCCATATTTCTTCAATTAATCATGCATTGGTAGCCGGTTCTTCCCCAACCACCATAGAGAAATAAGTCTTAATGGTTGAACAATATGATCCTTAAAATTATATAACCACTTTGGTTGTCTTTGGGAACCATCACACATCAGGATATAATAGTATTTGGCATTGAAGTGGCCATTTGAATTGGGCTGACATATCAGTGTATCCTTATCCATACATGTATAATTTTGATTTTACATAATGGAATGATGGGATATGATGTCACCTAGAGAATAATTTTGATTCAATTCATAAACTATATTCATGTGAGTCATGGTGGAATAGATAGTGGTGATATCAATGTGGTTTTCTAGACAAGGAGTATGCCAGTAATTGAGGTTTGAGACCACACTAACCAGCCAGATCATGTGATTCATGATTCAATTAAAAACATTTCATAGGGAGGGCCAAGTAGATGAGTTGCGATGAAGCGAATAGCCACATTAAAGTCTCTGTTTGAACCTAAAATACAAAAATTCAGTCAAGAGATCATCGAGAGACAAATGATACCGTGTAATATTGTTAGTCAAGCTAGTATTGATGGTTTTGAGATCCTTGACTCCAAGACTTCCCATATCAAATGGCTTAATACACTGCTTCCAAGAAACAATAATAATGTTCCTTTCATGAAATAATCTTGTCTATAAGATGTTTATAATCTTTTGTTTAAGGTCATTTAGAATTATCTTTGGCCATCAGTAGAGAGAAAAGGAATACACAAAAAAAGATGTAATAAATGAGTTGATAAGACAAAACCTTCCAAACATTGACATGGTTTTCCCCATCCAACCAAAAAGATGATTATTAATTCCATTGGTTGTATTCTCATGTTAATTCCATTAAACATTTCCCATGAACAAGGGAACCCCATGATAGGTGAACGGGAATGAGCCCTTTCTAACACCAAGTGTTCTAGAAATTATGTTTTTTATCCCAACAAGGATCCCATTTCCAAAAATGATGAAAGATTCACCCCAACTGATGGCCTGACCATTAAAATCTTCATATTGGTTAAGGAAATATTTGATAGAACCAATTGTGATCCCTGATTATTGCCCAAACAAAAGGATATCGTCATCATAAATTATATGAGATGGAATGGGGTTATTTTGACCATCTTGAAATTGTTTATATAATCCATGTTGGGTGAGAACAATGAAACATCTCCTCATATAATACTGAACTAGAGAAAACATGATTCGTAAAAGTGGGTACCCTTGATATACTTCTCTATAGCATGAAGAAGTATCCCACATGGGATCTACGGAATAGGATAGATAGCCACATGTAGTTGACAATGGTGTAGATCAGTACGAATAAAATCATTATAAAAGAAAAACCTTATGGGGACTATAAAATAGAAATATCTATTTTACAGTACAAAATCCTTGGATATGTCATTCTTGGGGGAAAACTCCCTTTTATAGAGGTTCTTTTCATTAATTTAATACATTCAAACTCAGTGAAGAACCAATTTTGTATTCTTTGACTTGGAACAAACCCAAATTGATTTGTGGTAATATAGTCTTTAATAATCCATCTGAATCTTGTCATTAGGATCTTGCTAATAACATTAGGATTGGTATTCCCAATAGAAACTAGCCGAAAATACTTAATATTGATGGAATTTTCCTACTTAGGTAAAAGATAAATAAAGTACGAGTTGCATCCATGAGGGAATGAGGCATGGTTAATGAAATCCATAATTTAAAAAACCATGTAATCCTGAAGAAAGTACCAATAAAACATGTAAAATTTGTTGGAGAACCCATCTAGACCATCCCCACTATCCATGTTAAGAGAGAAATGAACTTCCTTAATCTCTTTTTTCAAAGTGTCCATAATGAGGTGTGGATTCTGATGCTCCTCGACACAAGGGGAAATGTTATCAAAAATCTTATGAGTGCTTTCAATACCATAATTAGAGTATATATCCACAAAATAAGCCACCACCACACTTAAAATTTTACTTTTCGAGGTGTGAAGACACCCATTAACATTAATTTCCATTATCAAAGCCCTTAAATTATTTTATTTATATATTATATGAAAATATAATGAGTTTCAATCACCCTTTTTCAACAATAAAAAATTCAACTGATTGTGTTCTAGCCTCTCTTTGAAATTCAGTAGATCATTAAGCCTTGAGAGGGATAGTATTTCTTTAATAGAGGGGTTTTTGTTGTGCTATTTTCTAATTTGGCATTATTCAAGTTGTTCCTCAATAATATTGATCTTATAATCCATGTTGGAAAATTATTCCATGGTTTATTCTCTTGGCAGTATTTTAATTTTCCATAGATTCTCAGCAAAAAATATAGTTTGGGATTCCAAAAAACTCCATCTTCACGGCCTGTACAATAATCTCCCTACACCTTGGAGTAGTAATCCATCCATTATTAAAGAAAAATAGTAAGGGATCTGACCTTCTAGTGTAAGTTGAAATATCCAAAACTGTTGTATGATGATCATAATGATGTTAAGGAAAGGTTTAACGTGATATTTCAGAAACATAATTCATGTCATCTGCATAAATAAAGGAAATCTCATGATTTATATCATATATTCCATGCATATTGTATCTTCCCTATGTGAAGTTAGCACCTGCACTTGGAACTTCAACAAGATTACACCGATCAATGGAAGAAGAAAATTATTTTGTGGTAATTTGGATGATATTCATTCTAGTTTTCAAATAATTCATTCAAATTTTATTAAAGTAACACAAAATCATCTATTTATGTCATGGAGATCTGGAAATATCCTCAATATCCTCCCATAACTCCCATCATTTGATGTCTGACGTCACTACAAAGACAAAATTAACCAAGGTGTTGCATCCTTGTACATAGAGAGAAACTGATATGCATAACTTCTTGACACCAACGAACGAAATGTGAAGGTTGTTATTCTGAATGAACCAAATAGGATACATGTTAATGTCATGGTGTTTTTGGGACTCAAAATTGTTTCTAAGAGAAGCCCATTAAAAGCCTTTCCATTTAATCTATAGAATATTGGGTTCCACAATGCCAATAAGTAGGGTTTTGTGGGACCTAAAAAAATGTCTCAGGCCTTTGGCTGTTGGGGGGGTTTTCAAGAACATGAAAATTCAAATAGATAATCTTCATTAGGGAGAATTCTTGCTCTGAGTCCAAGGCACATGCATTGGGAAACATCTTTGTGGTTGTTTCCTTTTATCCCTTTTTAATTTTTTGTCCCTAATCATTCAATTCCTTCCTTATATGTGGACTAATCTATTTTCACTAGTGTAACCTGTTTAGGATTGATTTGGCCTTCTTTTGGAAATGAATAATTTTCCACTAGTTCAGAAGTTTTCACATCATTAGGATCATCTGAACAATATTTACTTTAAGAGGAGTGAATTATTACTAGCATGTAGGTTCTCAAATGTGCCCTATGATGGAGGGACATTCTAGGTGTCCCTAGCATGCCAAAGAGGTAGGAAAGGTTCTTCTATGTGAGCGTTAATCAGGGTCAGAGTTCCATAAAAACCATCCATCCATTGTAAATTGGACGGGGAGGAAGAAGTAAACATCAATGATTCTTTTCAATCATCAGGATTGGACTCATTATTGTCATCATCCTACATAATCTCAATTGATTTATAAAAAATAAATGAAATCCTTCCCCAGACATCTTGGACTGATCGCTATAGGTTGGAAAACAATCTCAGACCCATTTCCTTCTGGAAAGGGGTTGGAAGTAGGCTACTAAGTTGATCTGGTGGCTAGTATATGTTCTTTTATATGATTGGGGATGGACCCAGTATCACCAGTGCTCAATGTCGGAACAGATGAATCATGAGGTATATCTGGATTCTTCCTATAATTTCCTTAAATTGGTTGGGCACTGCCAAGTAGTTCTGTTATTGTACCAAAAAGCGGGGAATGATGATGTAGGGGTTCCTCAATCACTATATCATATGGGTCACTAGAAAGTACGCACCCAAAATCAACTTTCTCACTATTTTAATTAATAGGAGGATCACACACCTCAGTTGTTTACCCCTTCATATAATTCTTAGATTGACTAGAATTAGTGTTCTCCTTAGTGGTTCTAGGTACGATATCTTTCTCCTTCCTCCTCTGACATATAGCAGCATAATGTCCTTTAACCATGAAATAATTGCACTATTTATCTCTGTTACAATCAGTAAGATGATTTAGAAAGTAAATTCAACCAAAATAGAGCTTAGTCCTCCTTTCATAATTTATATGAAGTCTCATTATATCATATCTTGTTGTAATGAAACTTTTTCAACCAATGTGGGAGAATTATCAACCTCCACCAAAACTCTGGCATACTTCCCAAACAGTGGGTTTTTAGTTTTCTAATCCAATCAAATCAAGTTCCCCCACAAAAGGCAATGTCCCATAAAATCCAGGGATTCCGTTAAAACCAATTGATCCTATAGATATGTATCCAAATATGTGCATGTGTTTTCCAAAAATTAGTGGGATCAAAAAATTTGTCCCATTATTGTATTCATAAAAACCATGTTTCAGGAAAATTTACCCCATGCTCTACACACACTGCTGTCATTCATAAAAAGGAAGAACTATATGATAATATCCTCTTCTCATGGATTACATCCTCCACTCATCAAATCCCCATAGCTCTGGTATTTTTTTCGTTGTATTACTGAATTTACAAACTTTCTCACCTTTTGCAGTTAGAACCTCTATGATGATCTAAAATCTGCATATATTTATCCTTTTCTCAATTTCAACATGATTAGTTGAGACATCATCCACCTTCCGTTTTCGAATCACCTGTCCATGGTGAGGTAAGACAAAATCAGTTAATGAAGGTCTGGCTGTAGCCTTTTCAACTTCTGCAAAATTCCTTTTTAGACCACCGACATAAGGATGTGTTGAGATGCTTGTTCTCTTGCTCGCATTGGAGAAGACATGCATATGGACAAGAATATCATTCTAATTATATTATCCCCTTATAAACATAGATTTTAATCTAAATAATTCTTATCACTGATCATTTAAGCGCTTGGTTTGGGGTTTTCCCCATCCTCCCCCATGTACCGCAATCATAAAATAATTATAATTAGAGTTATTTGGGGTCATAAATGAATTATCTAGATGACCATGAAATTTTTATGATATAATAAAATATTATTTTCTTGTTTTTATCAATTTATTGGCAATGTAACGAATAATTCTACCATTGAAAATATTGATATTTCAAGAATATAATGTTTTATTAGATTATTGAAAAATAATAATAAATTATAGAGTCACAGATGGGATAATATATAGTAAAAAATTACATACCCTATTAATTAATATTCAATTTAGAATAATTATTCACTATAATAGTCTTATTATATTTTAATATATTGATATATTAGAGAAACATCCCTCTCCACCCCTTATAAATACCACTCTTCGCCACCCCTTCTCCTCACATCTTCCAAGCCTTGAGGATTGCTGAATCACTATAAAACACTATCCTCCACACACTTCCCATGTCCAACTAATACAAGTACCACTAAAAGTTCTATTCCATGTTCCTCAAGGTGTTCATCATGGAGGTTATATTCATGAGGAAAAATTCACAAACTACCACGTTTAATTTAGTTCGTTCTTCATCTTTATCCTCACCTCTTTCATCCATAAATAAATAATAACTATAGTATCATTTTTATTGTGTAATGAGATATTTTATATCAAAACCTCTTTCAAATATCATTTTATTCAATGAAAGGAACCCATTTTCTAAATTATGGAAATTAATCCTCTCACTTGATATTGATTTCTCATTTTCCATTACCACCCTCAATGTATGTTATAAAACTAATGTTATGGTTAAATAACATATTATTATATTAAATATAAATCATTCCATGTTCTATAAGTAATAGTTTGAGATAATTTTAATTAAAATGAAACTAAATCTTGATGGTCGGAAAAACGCAAAAATAAACTAACCACGATTAATTAACATTTTAACAAAAAAATCATCCTAATGTAATAAGAAAAATCATATATATGCCCATTTAAACATGTCCAACCATATTAATAACATGTAATTTCACATATTGAATATTATTGCCACTCAAAAATAACTTTCATAATTGTATACAAGTGAACGTACCATGAACTACGAAACTAACACTCCTGGAATGATGAAATTAAATCTTATAACTCCTTGAAATTTCCATAAAATAACCTATTAAAATTATAATAAATCAGATTCCTGAGGAGGAGTTTTATAATTGAAAAATCTATTAATATGATTTGATTATACAGGATATTAAGTACATGTTCACATCACATTCAAACATAAGGTAGGGGATCTCTCCAAACCTCTATATTTCATTTGTATTATACCTTCACTCTATTTTTCTCAATTCATATATTCATTGTTCTTATATAATACTAAAATATTCTATATATTTACCAAAAATATGAATTCATATCAATTAATATTTATTTTATGGGGAATTACATGTTTTAAATGTTTCCCTTCATAATTGCTCTTGATAAGAAACCCCGATTAAAGGTAAATTCTCTGTTTCTTGCCCATTTTCAACTAAAGTCCATAAACTATTTTATGCCACCAATATTTTTATAAAATCACTCAATCTATCATAAAAATGTATTTTTCTCTAATTTGTTGTTTTATGGAAAAAATTATGTCCTTATCCCCTTTAAAGACACTTTATTCTTTTCCTCAAAAGTGTGATTAAGATGCATAATATCTAAAATTACCTAGTAGTTATTTTAATGTTTTCACTTCAGTTGAAATTTATTAATCATGATCTATTCTTATAATTACATTTGTATTTTCCATGAATGATTTTAATACCTTATATCATTGAAACCATTATTATACGCCAATCGGTTATTCATTATGACTTGATTATGAAACCCAATAAATTCAATGGGTAAACCTTATGTTTATTCTTTATGTTCAATTATTTATGTTGCATAGATATTAATGAACATATTATGATGGGTGAACATAGATAGTGATCTAATTCAGTGGATAATGTTTTATCCTCAAGAGATGTTATGTATGGGATTAAGGGGTAAACCAAATCCATTATGGGACTCAGTCTACCATGTGATATAGACGTAGAAGTTAACCTTGAATCATGTTTGTGTCATGTTATATTTTTCTACCACATTCCATTGTTTCCATGGTAATAGGATTTATGGTCATATATTTTATGCTTCCATATGTTTATTAGTTATCCATTCCTTTTATGTTGTCATGTCCTGCCTTCTATCTCTTGTGACATTCTTAAATCCAATTTTTTTCCCTTATTAGGATTTTTAGAACATCCTATTTTCTATGTATTTCCTAGGTTATACTATGAAATTGTATGAGAAAATAGAAAGTTAATATCTTAGTATGAAGATTAATAATATGATGTTTTATTATGCCAACATATTTCCTAATTATGTACATAGTCTTCTATGGACACTATACTTATCGATCACTGATTTGTATTTAAAGTATAATTATGTCTAAAATGGTGTAATAATATGTCTAAAATACTTTTGTATCTTTATAAAAACTTCCAAAATCACTTCCCAACTTCCATACCCTCACCATATAATCATTCGTTTAGATATAAATCCATCCATGGAAGGACATTGGTGAAAAAGCAATAGAGGTTCCACAGAAAAGAGGTAATGATCATAAATGAGTGTTTTAATATTATTTCTTTCTCTACCACCTTAAATTATTATTTAACCCTAAATATATAATAACACCATTATATAACATATATTGAGATTTTTTTTTGAAATTCATTACTTTTATCCATATATTATTCCATCAAATTGAAACGATCATGTTTCTCATGTGTTTAGAGGACTTCCGCCTCATGAACTGATGTGAAATGTATTTCATCAACACCTATGACTACATGCCAGAAGGGTTATATTTTTTTGATAATCCTATTTTTCAGTTTTAGGGTTAACCATATCATATTCCATAGACACATAGGTTGTGATCCTTCATATGTGGCCAACATTGGCCCAAGGATCAAACACCCAATATAAATCCCAATGTAGTTGGTACAAATTTTTGGACCATTGAGACTACCATTTAATGCTACATAGAAATCAATCCCAATTCATAACTACATGGGCCTGGTACTGATGGAAAATACATACCATATAATTCAATAAAAAAGATAGAATTGTTGGTGGTTACTTCTTTCATTGACCCCATCTCGGACTACACTTTGGTAAATGACCCTAATGTGTGTTTGAATGCTCTATAGCCATATAATCTCATGTAGAGTCTGTTGATGAGGCCATCCATCATCCTATTTCATGCCTTAATCTGACTATTGATTTCCCTGACAAAGCCTGCTGATGAGTCTTGTTTTCATCATCTTCTTGATCCCTCTTAGAGCCACCTATACTTGGGATGCACCCATGCCCCCCAGTGGATACCACCCCATTCTATAAGGTTCCACCTAGCATGAACCATCTCTCCTACACCCGTACCCCACCATGACTCTAGACTAGACGCGGACTACCGCCTCATTAAGCAATGTGAGTCATTATTCACTAACACCTTTCATGTAAATTAATATAGTTTAAATATTATGAATATATATGATATACATTAGATGATATAAATTCCTAAAATTTAATATGTCCCACAATTCCTTACCCTTTCACCCGTTATGAAATGATATTCTCTCTTTTCATATATTTTACCTAACATCTCTCATGAAGTGATGTGTATCATTTTATATGTCCATATATCAATAATGGTTATAAAGATTTATCAAATGATAAAATAATATTTTAGAATAATTTAAGTATGGATATTATGTTACTATATTCTATTCTAAATAATATTATCTTTCATGCCAAAACATGCATGAGAAATAAAGGCAGCTAATACTTGAAACAAGGGTAATAGTGATATATTATTAACAAAAATGTAACTTTATATTATAAGAGGACGATATATTATATTATAAATATTAATATGGTTATGGGATAAGTTAGTAACAGGTACTAAATCACTATATAAGAGTCTAAAGTGTTCCCATATAAAGGGATTTGTAATGTAAGGGATTCTCATATATCATTTACTTTCATGATGCATACATCATATATACCACTTATTTCATTTGTGTGGTGTATATAGATACCATTTTTGGTGTATTATAATAAATCGATTTATCTTCATGGAATTTATATTTTCATTTAAATATATTTAATTCATGGGGATTTTGATTCAGAAGTAAGCAATGCGATAAGGGTTTACTTTACAATCTCATCATTATCCGTGATTTTTTTATTTATTTATCCCTTAGTAGAAATATTTGATATTTTATTTTGTAACAAATATTTTTTATTCCACTATATTTTATTAATGAACTTTTTATGAAAAATTACCCTTTTGAAACTCTTTAGAATTTAAAATGATTGAGAAATGTTTTTAAGAAAATATTGTTTTATTTATCTATTCGGTCATAAATCATTTTTCTTCCAAAACAATGCTTTATTAAAATGTTTCCAAAAATGTTTTTAAACATTTTATAATGATATATTGAATAAATTATTTCCCAAAATTTACTTTTTACAATTGTTTTGAAATGCATATTCATATCATTTTCCAAACAAATCAACTTTGATACATTTATTGTAGTGAAAAATGAACCTTCTTTTAAACTTATATGACTTGTATGAAATTCCCCACCATCCTACCTATAATAACATTGAATATTCCATTAAGATATTAAAATTTATTTATAAATAAATTTATTTTCATAATATTATATAAATTATATGTTTTTAAAAAATGTTTTCAAAGAAAATAAATTTTGAAAATATTTTATGAATTTTATAATTTTAAAACAAATATAGTGATTTTAAAAAAAATTAATTTTCCTATGGAATCTTTTAATTAAATTTTTATATTATTTATATTAATCAAAAACACCAATCCTTTACTATAATTATGATCTAATAGGTTTATTTTTCATTTATATCATCCCTATTCTTTTTATAGATGGTTTTTGATTAGTTTCACTGTGGATGTCATACTTTGATACCATTATATATATTACTATAGTGGGTTTAAATTTATGTTTATTGATAGGGGAAGATATTAAAATTTCATATTCTTGTTTTTAAAAATTACTGTTCATGTTCTTAATTTTTATCCCCTTTCATATGGGGAATGCATTAGATGTAGTAAGTGGAAGGAGTGTCCTTCTATAGCCCCTTAGTGTATCAGTTGGTCTTGTGAGATAACTATATTGATTTTTCACTATAGACTCACCCATTATTGTATATTTCATGATAGAATGTATTGATAGTGTGGGATTACTTGGATTAATCCTTAATTATTTGTTTCAGATGACCACCATTATGGGTTCCATTATTATGAATTTAGTTATTGATAGTCTGTTTGATTATTCAATTAGTTAGAATATCCATGGTTTATTTTTGAAAGTAAATTGATTTTTAATATGGAATTATTTTATCATCATTTCTTTATGGAATATTTTACTTAAGTATTTCATTAAATGGAACATATTTTATTATTTTACCATCCCATTATGATTATGGGTTATTTTTCATAGCATTCATTGTATTCTTACACTTTCTGAGCGTATGAGATCACCCATTTCATATGTTTTATTTTTTTCAAGACGCCATAAAGTGTATTATGATTGATATATTTGGATATTCTGTTGGAAAAAATATTTTTATTAAAGAAAATTCATTTTTTAATTATATGATTTCAAATGCATCTAAAATTAATTTATGTATCAAGTATACTAAGACAATTACTCTATTTTCCCTTTGGGATATGATATATTGCATCTAGTTCCAATTTAATAAAATAGACCCCAGATCTGAGCTAGTGATGTAAGGGTCGTTATAGTTGGTTTCATGGAAGGATTATTAGAAAAACTAAAAAATAAATTTACAAATTTATATATTAGATAATATAATACTATTATTGAACATGAGGATATGCCTCAGTATGGTAAAACATCTTATTGTATTATTAAGGTAGATATTCTGTGGGTTTCCTAGAAATAAATCTCACTCATGATACTATAAGTGGATCTGGTTCTAGCATAGCCATAAATAGGTGTAAAAACTCTGAAGAAGGTTCATTGAGGTTGACTTGAGTGTTACCCGATACATGAAGAAGATCCTCACCGTACACCTTATTTGACACTCCCATGGGAAATTAATAGTTAATTGACATCTTCATTACAATTCACTATAAAGGATTGAAAAATACTTTAGGTTTTGAAAACATTCCCAATGAAATAATATTTATGATTAACTTATTAAATATGAATATATTTTTCAATTTATGTTGTTTGTTTCACTAGTTTTAGTGTTATAAATTATGTTATGTAATGTTATAATCAAATATAGTGTATAACATTTTTTAGAAATGGTAGAAAAATGAAGTAATGGTAAATATATAAATTAATGTACACTATGTATGGATTAAACTCCTAGGAAAAAGTTTTAAGATGAGGCTAGAGATGGGGTTATAGCTAGAGATAATTAAATTATAACCATATTAGGGAAACTGACTCAGGTTTTGAGAAATAACACTATATGTGTGGAGCATCCTACTAAAAAAATGTGGTGCAGCAATGATAGAATTCATCATTCACCACTATTCTCCATCATTCAGTAGGTTTATAAATCTATTTGTAGCTCAGTAATGGATATGTTCATTAGATAGGATATTCCTCTATTTGGGATGTAAGGAGGGGGATAAAGTTATTATGGTTGTTTATCATATCATAGGAGATGCATATCAATGGTACTAATTTATTCAAAACACTATGTATGAAGAGTAAAAAAAGAATGGAGTGGAATGATTTCAAGGTTCTCTTCTTCGAAAAATATTTTCATGACGTGAAAACACCGGTTATAGGAATGTAGTTCATGAGTCTAATACATAATGAAGTGGAAAATGTTACTATGTATGAATCTATCTTTACAACGTTATCAAGGAATACTGCAGACTATGTACATAATATAATTGACAATATTAGTCATTCCGTTGATATGATTACATAAATACATTAAAGGGAACTATTATTCAAATCATTCTCATCATTCAAGGATATAGTATCATGTGGTATCAAATTAGAGAAATAATTCTCAAAGCCTTATGGATTGAAAGGGAAGAATTATAAGAAGAGGATAACAGAGAAAATTGTGAATAAAGGGAAGAATGTAAAGAAATATTTTCTATCATGTGATACTTGTGGAAGGAAACACATTGGTAAATTGTTAAATTGATAAGGTGATTACTTCATGTGTGGAGAAAATATTCCCCATGATCGTTATTACCATGGAAAGATAGAATATTCCAAATCCTTAACACTTCCACTGTAAGGAGATGGGGAACTATGGAAATAAGTTCCCCAAGAATTATGGGAATATAAATAAAAAAGATATATGGGGTCAAGGTATTGCTTGTCATATTACTGTTGATGAAGTGGAATGATTAACATAAATGTGTACTTATATTTAATAATTTTTTTCAGGGTTATTTTATGAATAATATTCTGATTATAGGAATTATTAAATATATAGGTACTGTATTTAATTACTATTTATTTAGTTATTTGTGATAATACATTAAATGGTACTGATAAACAAGAAAAGTTATTTATATATAAGGATGTATTTTTAGAGAACACATTATTAAGCGAAAGATAACCGTTAGTATGTGCATGATGTTGACATAATAATGAGATAATGATATGGTTGACTGTAAATGGGATAGTATTTGTAACTTTTAAGGTTTATCTAATCATTTACATGGAAATTATTATTTGGAATTTTATAATATTTATATTAATGATGTTTTGTAGAAAGGAAAATCTGAATGTTTGGTGATAAACTATTGCATCCACCAAGTGCATGGGGATTGAACCCAAAACTAATGGATGATAGGGTTTATCACTTACAATTATCCTGTGTGATGTAATGAACAATAATTGTTTCCAAACTTGTTTATTCTATGATGGTTTATAAATGGCCCACTAGTCTCACAAAAAAAATAAATGTTCACATAAAAAACTTTGTCTGGACTGGTAGCACCTTGGACAGGAAACTTGTGACTATCCCTTGGGCTAAATGCTGCAAACCTCTAAGCATTGGGGGGCTTGGCATTAAAAACATTAAACACTTCAATGAAGCTCTTCAAGCCAGATTAACTTGGAACCTGATACACAATGACACCCTCCCCATTGCTTTCATAAAAAATAGGTTCATTGAAAGATTGAAAAGAAATAATAGGAGTTTCATGAATTCCTCCATTTGGCCCTCTGTTAGAGACACGTTTGACACTATTATGCACAATGCTAGATGGATGGTCTCGAGAAACTCTTCCATGAGATTCTGGTTGGACAACTGGACTGGCACTCCTCTTATCTCTTTGATCCCCCTTGATGATATCCTTGATGACATCAACTCATCCATTTGTAATGTTCTCAATTCTCAAACTGATAATCTTCCTGAAAACATTGTTCAAATTATTGATTCTTATCATTTTTCTACCTCGCATGACTTCCTGATTTGGGAACCTTCTCATAATGGGATTCATAACTCCAAAAAATATTATAATAATTCTTTCCACAACGCTGATAATGATTTGAACTGGATAAAATTTTTTGACAAGCCCTGGATCAAGCCTTCCAGACTTACTCTCATTTGGCGTCTTGCCTACAATAGGGTTCCCACTGATGCTTGTCTTCAAAGTTTTGGCATTCAACTTTGTTCTAAATGTCGTTTTTGCAATCAGCATAGAGAAGATACTAACCATCTATTTCTATCTTGTGCTACTGCCTCTGCTCTTTGGAAATATATTTTTGATGCTTTTGATTGCAGATGGCCAATCTCTAACTCTATTGATGGCCAGATTAAACGTTGCGTTGATATGGACTCCTCTCATCAAATTAGAAATTTGTTCATAGCTGGGGTTGCCGAGCTGATTCATGTGATCTGGTATGATAGAAACTCTATTCTTCATAATAATTTCTCACACAACACTGATGCAGGTAAAATGAGAATTCTCATTGCTATTCGGGAAGCCG
The DNA here is from genome assembly GCA_963277665.1 of Viscum album. Classification (NCBI taxonomy): domain Eukaryota; kingdom Viridiplantae; phylum Streptophyta; class Magnoliopsida; order Santalales; family Viscaceae; genus Viscum; species Viscum album. Next base: position 1,389,438,779 of record OY728134.1, on the reverse strand, counting down.
CTTTGATCCAGAATGGTCCCTGCAACAATTCAGTGGCGGACTTTATGATCCTTCACCGTCTTCAAGTTGAAGCCATTTTCTTGAAACCGTTACGCACCCTTGAGGTTTTCTGGAGACCCCCATTTCCAGGTTGGATTAAAATCAATGTGGATGGCGCCTCTAAAGGAAATCCAGGACCTGCGGGATGTGGAGCTGTCTTCAGAAATCATCATGGTCACATCGTGGGATGCTTTTTTGGAGGCTGTGGTACTGCATCCTCACTAGAAGCTGAGATGCTAAGTGTTATTCATGCCACGGATTTTGCTCTTCGTCATGGGTGGAACAACTTATGGATTGAGAGCGACTCTACCACTATTATTCAAGCCATTTGGAAGGGCGATTTTCATCTTGCTTGGCCGATCACTACACGCTGGATGAATTGCCTCCAATCTCTCCATGACGTCAATTACATTGCAACTCATACTTATCGTGAAGCGAATAGGGTTGCGGATGCTCTCGCTAACAAAGGCATTAATCAGGCTATAACTTGGATGGAAGAGATCCCAGAAAACCTGATTCCGTTGCAAGTCAAAGATTGTAATTTGATCCCGTCCTTTAGACTCTTGTAATCTTTCTTTTTGCTAATAAATTTGCTTTGGTCTCTTGACCAAAGCGCCACCTTCTCTAAAAAAAAATAAGAAATCATTTTTTCTTAAATTACTTCAGGGATAAATTATTATTGAATTGATTATGATAATCTTTTTGTGTTTTTACTAACCATCATGGTTTTTATAGTAATTTAGATTTAGGCGGAATGACTCATGTATCTTATTCTCTGTCAAATTTTAATCTTAGTTATTCAGGAATTAAAAATAGTCCTCTCAATTTCATGGTGTAAGAGATGAATTGGGTTTTGATCAAAAAATAACTAAATGATCAGATTTTTCTTATTATGTTGAATAAAATCAATTACATATATTTTTTTATGTACATTATATAAATATATAAAAAAACTAAATTGTTGGGAAAATTATATTGAAATAAAATTTGATTCTATTACAATAATTTTTTATGACATCAATGAATTTTATTCAAACGAATTTTGTTTCTGTTTTTAGGGATGTCAACCTTCTCGGTATCAATAAATGTTTTATGATCAGTGATCTCTATCACTCCACGTAATTATTTTGGCTTCACCACCACATCTATATTTTCATCTCCCACTAATTCATTCTCTATGTGGAAACCTAGTATATGTTAATTTATGTAACCTTTATTTTTTCAGCATTTCCATTTAAATGGATGTTTTATTATCCATTTATAATATGTTGGTTTTCAAAAAAGGTTGACCCTTTGATGATCGAGATGAATTTATGAGGGTGTAATTTATTTAAGGGGGTAAAATGTAACACGTCATGATTTTATAAAATATTTCTCATTAAATAATTCAATTTATATGATATATTATGAAGAAAACAACACTCAGATTAGATTTTATATCTTTCAACACATGAAACAATGAGTTTCTTCGACAACTAACATTTCATGAAAAACTAATTTTTACTAAATAACACTATACTTTTAAAATTTATTACTTAATATGATAGTTATACCACATCCATTGGAATGGTGGGATTTAATACCATTAACTAAATAATGAAAATATATCTCTTCATAGATATCAAATTATTATTTTTTGTTTTAATTACAATAAAAATTAAAATAAAAAATCTAAAATAATGGAAATATTATTACAAAATACTATCTTTATGTGAAAAAAATAATTCTATATTGATAATTTAAATCATTCTCTATATTTGATTTTTTCTGATAAAATTTATATATTATATATTCAATAATTGTTTTACATTCAACCATAGGTACATAGGATTAATAAAAGAATAAGTCCAATGTCACGATTAAAATTGTATTTTTTGAGAAAGCATTTGTGTCACATTTTGAACGCATATTTTGAAATTACCTTTTTAACTATTATAAAAATAATGTTAAAATAAATAATTTTTTTAATTAATCATGTTGAAATTATCTTATCATGAAGATTTGTTAATTTTATGGATAGTTAAATTATTTGATGAATAATCAAAAATACTCGTATTTGTTGAAAAACTATTTTTATTTTAAATAATATATAAGGATCCATTTGTTTTAAAATGGTTATAAAATTAAATTAGTTAAATTATATGTTCTTTAATACAAATTTTTTCATTGGATCTAATTCCATAATGAATTTATCTATTTAATCTTTCTTAACTTTCAAACACATTATCTTTGAAAACTTGATTTCTCATTTTGTCCATGGGAATACTTTTTATTTAAATTTTTATACTTATATGAATCGAATTTGAGAAAATTTGGTCCCAATTTGGAATAAGAATATGTTATACTATTGAATATTTTCAACTTAATTTTTGTCCACTCTGAATAGTAAAAATAGATTAAATTATTTAAATAGTTAAGGTAAAAATTATTTTAACTAGGGTTAAACATAATAGATAAGGGGTAAAATAATCGATAAATTTATCCAAAACCTATTGAATGACCATTATTCGACCTTATACCTTATAGAATTGATATTGATCCATTATTGTATCCTTATTACATGATTAATATTGGGTGTAATTCATTCTTTTGAAATATTACTTGTGTGTCACTCATCTCACTAATATAAGGCCACCCCCTCTCCTCCCCTCTTCAAACACAAAAACCCATTGTTTTGGACATGAACAAACTAAATAAATTCCTTAATTCTGTCACATAATTCTATAATTCTTTTTACATATGTAAATCCAACCATGTAAGGCCTTTGGTTCAAACCAAAATATATTCCCCAAAGAATAATTAACATTAATAAATGAGTGTTTCATTTTATTTCTTTCTCTATATACTTCAATTAAAATTTAACCATGATTATACAGTAAAAACTACCATATAATTGTATTTTAATAGGTTAATTTAATGAATTGTATAAATATCCTCTTCTCTGTAGTGGGAAATGATAATGTTGCTTGTGTGTATGGCTGACTACCGCATCGCAAACTGAGGGGAAATGTTTTTCCTAAATACCTCTGCTAGTTGGGTATGATGATGGATTTAAAGTATATATATATATAATTTATGTTATAATATTTATTATATAATATTTATATCACATTTAATTTCATACATTACATTTTTTTATGATATGATAGTATAACTCATGTGTATGGTGGAAAAACACCTCATTAAGCGATGCAACATTTTTTGAATAACGTTTTATATAGAAATTAATATAGGATAATCATAATGAATATATGAATTTTATAAATTATGTAAAATTAATATATCATATACTTCCTTTCCCTTTAACCAATTAATAATTATTATCGTTGCTCGTGCATATGTATGACCTAACATATTTATTAAGAGATGTTAATAATTTTTTATGTACACTACTAAATAATGGTTATAATGATGTATCAAATGTGAAAAATGAAATTTAAATCATGAATAACATTCTATAGATGATGGAACTATACACTCTTCTCTAGGAGTAGAATTTTAGGTCACAAATTCATCATAAAACAATAAAATTAACACATGAAACAAGGGTAATAATGAAATATTATTAACAAACAGGTAATAACATGTTATAATAAGATCATATATGAGTTATAAATATTAATATGGTTATTAAATAATTTATTATCAGATTTTAAACCATTATATTTAAGACTAACTAGGGATCAAATATAGGGAATCGTGAGGCAAGGGGTTCCCATCTCACTTTTACTTCGATAAGACATAACCCATATTCACCACTTAATTATTAGTTGTGCTATATATACTACCCCTTTTTAATGTTATATCTTGAATTAATTTATAATCATGGTATTTAGAGATTCATTTAATGCTATTTCTTTCATCAGACAAACAATTTAGAATTTACCAAATTGATAAGGGTTTATTTATCAATTACATCATTATTAAAGATTATTTAGGTTTATATTTCCCTTCAGGTAATTATTTGATATTTATATACTGAAATTATTAAAATTTATTCTCATCTAGTTATTATCAAACTTTTTAATCCATAGTAACATTTTCTCCTTATTTACTACATAAAATGATTGAGAAAATGTTTTTAATTAAATCTAATTTTATTTGTCTCCTTGGTTGGAAATCTATATTGATCCAAATCCATGCTTTTAGAAAATGTTCTAAATATTTTTTGACCTTTGTCAAATGATTTAATAAATAAATTTGTACCCATTTTTGATTTCCATTGAAATGTTTAGAAAGGAATATTATTTTCATCTTCCAAACAAAGAACATTTCTTAACTTTTTAAATTGAAAAAGTAATTTTTCTTTTAATTTATACAGCATGTACTGAATTACTAGATGTCATGACTGATATTTTAATGAAGATTATTTTTAATGGTAAAAATTTTATTTCAAAAGAAATTTTATTTCATAATATTATGTAAATTTAGAGTTTTTAAAATTGATTTACAAAGAATAGTATAATAATAATATTTTATGAATTTTCTATTTTTATAATAAAATGGGTTATTTCAAAAGAAATATTATTTTCCTCAAGATTGTTGTAAACAAACTTTTATTGTATTTAGATTCACCAATGACACTAAACCATTATTATATTCATTACCCACTGGGAATATATTCTATTGATATCATCATTTGTCACTCTTTGGATGGTTTATGATCACATTGATTGTGAATGTGCTACTTTGTACCATTCACCATATTAAATTGGTCATTTAATGTTTTTGTTTATTAATTTTGGAAATTAATAACATAATGTATTATTGATTTTAAATAATAATATTCATGTTTCTCCCCTTTCATTTGATTAATTCATGACATGTAGTATGTGATATGTGGGGCAATATATAGCCCCGTGATGCTTCGGTAGGTCTCATTAGATCAATGAGATTGGGTTTTATTTGAGGTAATACCAATTAGAATAGATGTTTTTGGATAAGGTCATGGTAGAATTATATGTATTATATGATTCCCTGATGATATGTTTTAGATGGATTAAATTATTCATACAATTATTATGAATTCATTTTTTTATATTTTATTTGATTATTTGATTAGTTCGAATATCCATGGTTATGTTTTATAGATCATTTGATCATTTATATGAAATTATTTGATCATAATTTATTCATTCAATATTATACATTGGTTATTAATTAATTGAAATATGATTCTGTTTTTCTTCTCCTACAGTCATTATTCTTTATTTATTTATAGCTTTCCATTGTATGTTTACATTTACTGAGAATCTGAGTTCATACATTTATCTTTTTTTATTTTCCCCAGGTTAATAAGAATAATATTACGACTGATATACTGGGATATTCTAAAGGGATTAATGGTTTTACAAATTTAATTACATTGTCGTATTTTATATTTTTAAAATGATGAGCAATTCATCTATGTATTTGCTTTACCAATTCTACTAAATAATTCAGTCCTTTAGGATGTGATACCTTGTATCTAGTGAAAATGTAATAATGTGGACACTAGATATGGGATACTGGGGTCATGGTCAATATAGATGTTGATATAAAAAAAACTAAAAAAATTATTTAAGGAATATATGATATGTTCAAAATATAAGTCTATGGATTTAATACCCAAATTTCAAATACTATTGAAAATATATGAGTTTATTGTATAAAATGATCTTAATTATTTATAATTATATTTATATTTATATGGATTATTTCTCATTGATATTTTAATTGTATTTCTATATGGTAACTGTGATTATAACATATATGAATCTTTGAATGGTTCAAAATTCTATAAATATTTTCAAACTTATAAAAATTTCACTAAATCTAATAAATTATTGTATGACATTAAGTGAATATGATATGATTCACAAGTACATATTAAGAGATAGATATAAATATATATAAGGAAGAGTATAAAGTTGATTTTGTTGTCATATGCTTCTTATATGATGATTTTTTTTATTTCATTGTATGACTTGGATAAAATCAAAACACTTGAAGAGTTTCAAAATGAAATGGAATATTTGATCAAGAAAATATACTGAATTTCCATATATTTTGAATTAGTAATCCATAAGATGAAATGTAAAATTTTGGATTTATTTTACCATGTATTTAAAATTTAATTAATAATTAAATATCTTTCATCTAATAGTGAAATATTTCATGCATCAGGGGATAATGAGTAACATATTTATCCCTGAAGGATATACATGTGCATATGCATACATACCTAAAGATGAATATGAGGTATTATTATATTTAATTTTATTCATGGTGAGAATATTATCTGACTAATTTATATTTAAAGCCTATAATTGAATACATATTACAAAATACAGAACAAATACCTATTTGTATGAATAGTGATGTGTTCTTTTAGATCTATTGAATGGTAGATCTCAACCGTAATATTTTTCACATGTTTTGTAACAACCATTTCATGATGTTTTACAAATCATATCTTCTCTATGACTTCCTCTAAGAATGCTGGATAGATTTTATTTCAGGAATTATATTTATGATGTGTTTGGTTGAGATCATTTATTCATCATATCTAAAATAATTTTCGATAATGTATAAATAGTAAACCACTTAGTGTATTTCTTAATGTTAATTTTTCTTCTAAAACGAAATTGAATGGTGTCTATATCAAAGCTGATAGAATAAAATATATCACAACAATATTATTTATCACCCTTGAACAAGAAATGATTATTGTGATTTATATCTAACAAATACAATTTTGAGATAAACTTTTATATATTTTTCATAAATATATTATCAACTATGACACATTTAAAATATGTACATATGGATTATCATTAATGTGACATATTTACAACATATTATATTAATATTTTTCTATCATATACTTCTATATTAACCAAAGACCCAAGAAATTTATTTCTTTTGTAAGAATAAATAATTATTTACTAAATTGTTTTGTTTTTATTGTCTAAAGTTGTTTCTCGAATGATTTTCTTATCTAATATTTATTTTTCAATGATGAAATATTTTTTTCATCACTCTATTTTACATTTAATATTTATTAATTGTTTTTAATAATAATAAAATATGATGAGTAGTTGTGTCACTCGTTTAGTGGTTATATATTTGAAACATATAAGAGATGTAACCAATAGTATTTTTGGATATATTTTCATGAGTTCTAATATTTAGTGATATATTTTAGTTTTTGTGATGATTGAAAAAAATTATAATTTTTTTATTTATAAATTTTTAACTTAATTTTTAACAAATAAAAATAAAAAATTTATATATTGAAAATAAGTGGATTCCATACATTTAATGTGATTTATCCCCAGAATCATGATCAAGCCTGTATTTTATTGATTTCATTATATAAATAACTATTAATTTATTTATATGGTCATTCTATATAGAAATAAAATATATTATGATTTTTATATTATAATTTATAATATATTTATTTTTATGTGATATTGGAATAGATTGGAATATATATAATTTTATGGAATTCCTTTTTTGTAAAACTCATACTTTTTTATAAGTAACACTAGTCACCCACATGATGTCATTGTGCACATTATGAAAATTCACTTTCTTTTTCTTCATACCATTCAATATATTCCTACCAATTTTGTGTGATTCCTTGAATCAAATACACACACACATATAGGGAATGAATAAAAACATGTCATTATTTTACATGATTTTGTTAGATGAATTATATCGACGGGGAGGTTAGAATAAATTACTATAAAAATGAGGATAAAATAAATTAGACTAAATTATATATCTGACACACTCATATTTATATAATTGGATAATAAAAATAAATGATATAGACTATTTTTATTTCTCTATACGACTACCAACTCCTCCTACAATATTTTTAGTGTCAACATCCCTGGATTCCAATTTTATTTCATCAGCTTTCCACAATGTAGGTAGTTATGGTTTACTTATTTTTAATTAATCTATCCCTTAGAGTAAAAATATCACAATGTGATTCTCATTACACTTCTTTTCTCATTTCCTTACTGATTATCATAGTAATCTAAAGTGAATGTGATATTGATCAATTCTAAGCAATACTGGAATTTTATCCATGTATCCACTTTCATCAGTGTGTCTATTGGGTTCTTTGTTGTTATTATATTTGGATGTGAGATACATAATTGATTGAAAATATCTCAGATAAGGTAGAAGAAAATATAAAAATTCTTTGTTTGATAATGATCAACTAGATTCATTGAAAGGAAAATCACACTTTGGATATAACAAAAAACTACAATATGATACTAGATACACTCTAATTCATTAATTAGTCCATGTTACCATATAGTTTCCTTCAATTATTCCTTAACATAAATATACTAATCCTCTGTATTAGACAACTATATTTTTTGACTAAAGATTATATCTCTGGATCACCAGTCCTCTAACCATTGTGAAAATACAACCAATAGAGGATCTTCACTTATTAAAGAATCGTGTATAATAAGAAAAAAACATTTGAAATAACACAATATAATTCCTCTCAAAACCTTCAACCCAGAATTTATAGAGCATTTTTATAAAAACATATAGTCAATAAAAATACCTTTTAATTACCTATGATACATTCATTCATGTATTGGCATACCATAGATAAACCATATAACATACATGAAATGTAAGAATGTTTTAACATTTAACAGGACAATAATATGATCCCATTATTAAAATGAAACTTTGTTAATGAATTAAAGTCATGCCTAGTCAATCATGCCATAATAAACATGAAATTTCTTAGATATGTACTAACTTAGACAATGAACAAGAATTTAACAAACCATGTGATATAAATTGAATGGCATAACACTAATAAATAAAATGGTTCAGTTGTTAGTCCTACCCCACATAAGATTATTATACATCATTCCACTATGGGATAAACTGAGTTACATTGGAGAGACATCCTCAGTTATCCTCAACTAGCCTAAGATACATGGTCCTCCATCTTTCAGGACATCCTACTCAATGATTTATATCATCTCCTTTTAATGAATCGGTTTCAACAGAAACTCTAAAAGGGGAAATTTCCCCAAAGGGATTGATAGAATCTATCCTTACATCCTGAAAATCAATATGCAGTTTAATTAATAAATTTTTCCATAATGGACATGTAAATTATATAAAAAAACCCATTCCTATTTATTAACTTGATCATAGTCAGTTTGTAACTTTCTATAGAACCACCTTCAAATCTCCACAGAAAAAATTCCACATTGATCATATATTCATAGGAACCCATTGACTCTTCCATGTGACAATCACAATACAAATAGTCAATCAATTGAGAATTTATATCATCAAAAAACACTAGGATTATGATATCCCTTTGTGTCCAAGTAATTACCATTACACAAACTCACCTTCTGATGGATTTCAATTTGATGGCCCAATTGATATCCTCACCCTTTAAAGCTTCAATGTTATATGTGGAATATAAAAATTCTTCCAAAAAAACTTCATCCTAGTGAATTTGGTGGAACATAAGTCAATTTATTCAGATATTTATATTTTTTCATCCAATACTTTAACACTATTTCTATCAATACCTCTATCACTAATATAACATCCATTCAGGTGCACTCATTCCACTCTCCAGCACTAAACATCAACCATTGTCATAAAACATGGATTTCATGATGGATGTTTTTTTTATAATCATCTGATTTCCAAAATGTTTATCTTCCACTTACCTTTTTGTATTTCCAACACTCAGCAAGAAATTATTTCTCAAATAAAAACCTAACAGTCTCTCGATTAAAAACTGTTTTCATAAATTGATCTGAAAAATCTCCCACTCAATGACCATTTTCAAGGTTCTCTCCAAATCCCTCAAGGAAACCCCATTTTTCCCCTTTTTTGTGCTATTATGTTTCCATAACTTGGTTACAATCATAAAATATCTATTGATAATAATTCATACTACTCTTACAGACAGTAAAAACTCATTCAATTCAAATAAATAAACCTTCTCCATTATTACTAGGTATTACCCAAATGTAAATTGGATATTTAATCATTTTACATTTTTTAAAATGATGTTAAAATGAATTACCATTTACCAAATCCACGAAATGTATCCTTTCGTAATATGGGTTTTCAAAACTCTATCACTAAGTATCTATAACTTCTTACAAAACAATAAACACTCATGATTTCAATAGAATCAACCAATATCTAAAAGAAAAACTTTTATGTAAATTGAATTGAACAAACATGAATCCACTATAAGAATAAACATAATTCACCCCCTAATATAAAATAGTCAATACTATTTAGGAATTCACTAGTCCTCTCAGCACCTACATTCCTACCTTAATACCAAAAATATCAATTCATCACCCCCGCTATAGAGTTCCTTCTGATACTCTAACTATAATAAATATTCATTTTTAAAATATTAAAAATTCTAATGTATTAATAAACAATCATTTACAAAGTAACATTCCTAGGACTCAACAATATCCCTCTTCTATAATCAATATAGTCATTGATAAATTTTCAATGTCATTGTGGATAAGTCAAATAAATCATCTTATCATCCAGACATGGATTTTATATGTAAGATATTATCCCATATAAAAATATATTTTATTGAACAACAACATTCAATGTTTCATGTTTATTCTCCTATACCATCAATCTCTCCTTACATTATACCATATATAACTCCATATATTCTCAAAATTCAATCATCCTCCAAGATATTGTCCTAAAGCACCAATTTTTTCCTTCTAAATTTTCAATATCCCGTTCTTTGTTAAAATGGTTCTAAACATCCCTCATAAATATTTTTAAGAAAAAACACCTACTCTTCCGTATCACCATATCCTACAGGATATAAAGTGAATGGATCTAAGTGAAAAATGAAAACCTATAATTCTATAATACCAAATTACCACCCTGTCATGGATATGAACCCCACTAAACCCCGCATTTTATGACTAAAATTCCCATGAAATGGCCTCCATTTTTTAGAAAACTCTACCTTCACACCAAAATGATAAAAATGGTAACCAAAATCTATAAACAAATATTTAGTGTCCAAACTTTTACATAACCATGATCCCCTAACACAAAAATATATCAACTGAATATCAAAGATATCTTATGATTTCCCAATACCATTTCCTAATCCTTGTTTCAATTCCATTTATTGATAAAATCATCACTTAACGAAAAATCATGATCTCTTCATAATTGATTATTGTGGGAAAATAATCATTCACCTTTTCACAGATGTTATGAATAATGAGAATCTATAGTAAAATTAATGACTCAAGTGGGCTGAATAAAACATGATAATATAAATCAATTCCCCCAAAGAACCATAGTATATAATAAATCTAGAAGATACATTTATATAATATAGATTTTGTCCTCTAAAATTCCCTACAATTACATTATAAGGATCTTCTGGGAAATACATTTTTCAGATAAGTCTCCAAATCGAATGGATGGAGATTATCCCATGGTATAATGTTTTATCATTTGATGATATTGGTGGACTGGCAATGAATAGGGTTTTGGTTTCTAGATTATGGAAAAAAAAGATTTAAACATGACAGAGTTGATGAAAAGGTATAACTAGAACATGTGGATAAATGTTACTCATAGTATACATCTCATATAGGGATTGAAAGAATAAAATTGGATATTTTCTTAAGTGTTTATCTATAAAATGTAAGATGAATATCATTTTGGTTTTATGAAAAAGGATAAATATGTAAGTTTAATTAGGATCAACTTGTATGAGTTTCGTTTTTAAATTATTAGTAAACAGGTTTGTTTAACAGATGAAGGAGTTGAGATAGTGATGGTATTTTTAAATATGGAAGGCAGTCTACTAGAGATCATCTTGACTGAATTTATGAATATAACTATCAAATGGTGGTGATTACCAGAAGCACCTGAATGAGTTTTAATATAAATAATAGGGTAGATAATTTAATAAAATTAGATAATTGTAATCATATTTAAATTTATTAAATATAATTAACGCATCATTACCCCTACATATTAGAACTTACATATAAACCATGTAAAATTGTGTTGTTATTTTGTTCCCTTTTATTCATCAGTCAATAACTTTTAATGATATTTTATTTATGTGTTTGAATGTTCATGAATTTATGAGTGGTGATTTGGTTGTGTTTTTATTTTGGATTCTATATATCATAGCACGGGAACATAACTGTACATTATTTACCCTTTATTAGTTCATCTGCATATCTTTCATTGGTTTATAAAATACAGGCATGATCGCAACAATTGTTAATAATTTTTTCGTTAGTATTTGAAGATATTAATCATTGGTTAAGGTGTTTTAGATCATATTTCAAGATATTAATTCTTATATATTCTTTAAAATATGTTTTGATTGGTATTTCCTAATATAACAATCATTTTTTGAGATTTAGTGGGATTTGAATATTTTTTTGGAAATGATTATAGATCTGGGAAATGTAAAAGTTGAGATGTTCAACGGCCTAAATTTTGGGTTCTGGAGAATATTGATGGAAGGTACTCTAAAATAAAATGACATTTATCTTCTTTTGATATGTACCATGATGGATGTTATTAAAAATGATGAATGGGAAAGTAGACATAAAAATCATTGGGGATAATGTGAATTTCATTAGCAAATAAAAGGATTATAATATCTACGATGTGAAAATTAAAATTGGAACTTATTAAGACCTCCACATATATTATTACGGACCAAAAATTACAATGGATAAATACAGGAAGAAAATTATCTGAAATTTTGAAAATGAATAATATATTATATGGATCTAAGATAAATATTTTAATCCTACAATTCATATTAACTAGGATTAAAAAGTGAAAAAATTCCTACTAGGAACATTTCCTAGGGTAGGCAATATATATGTCTATAATAAGATTGAAGCTTCCAGTTTTCAAATATTTAATGGGGATCTACATTATTTCTAAGTTAGGAAACCATGTAATTAACTCCAAATTAATTATTCCACTTAAATAATTATCCATGTCCATGCTCTAATATCCATCCTATGGAAACCATGTGATTGTTGATGATTACAAATATCTTTGATGGACGCCTTTGCTCCATGCTCGATGAGCCTACCTCTTATGATCACATGAAATTCCACCAGGTGGAGTACATGATATCCATCCCTCTAAACCAAATGATATCAGCACCACCACCTACAATTTATTTAGCTACGTACCTTATAAGATTTATCATGGTCGAAGAAGTGATTGTATCGAGAAATCAATTATTTGGATAGATCTATTAGGTGACCTAAAAAAACTACTATAAATCCCAAATACCCATACCATGCTTATATATACCCCATTTCACCTTTGATAAATACAAAAATAAGAGGGTTTAGGGATGGATGAAGGAGAGGAGTGAAATTTACTCTCTATAGTTCCAATGATACTCATGAATAATTTCATGGACTATGTAAATGATACTATGAAAATGGTAGTAAGAGAACTCTAATAGGATGTTAGTACCATGTGGATATAACAACATGAATGATAACTACTATATTTTATGGTTTCTATTCCCACCTCAACCACCCCACTCCTATATGTTTCCTTTCATCCATTTCATTCATCTCCGACCATGATAATAGGTAAATTTCATGAACTAAGTGAATTGCCAATATAATAATTGAATTTTACTTATTCTAGTTGATTTTCAATGATACTATGACGAATGTTATTTTACTTTGTGAATTTATAAGATACCAAAAAAATATTCTCATAATTGTTGAATTCATGTTATGTTAGGTTAAAAGTTCTAGTACTATGGGAATGCCTCCTGTATTGAGAAACATTCTTGTATGCATCACATTCTACCAAATAAGTGTGAATGGAAAACCTCTCATATTAGGATCACTAGACTTCACTCTCACAGAAAGTCCAACAAATTTTACAAAACAACCTTTATCAAACAATATTTATAGATTAATTAATATTCAATAATTTTAGTGCATTTTCTTCAAAATCAAGATCTCAAAAAGGATTAGTACAGACCTCCCCCAATTCTACAATACCAACATGATCAAGGAATGTGTATCAGTGAATATCTAATAGAAAATTTATTTACATGATAAATTATTTCCAAGGACCATAAACACAAATGTATCAAGTCCCCTGGGTAATCATAATAATATAATTCACTGATAATGAGGTTTCCCTTCTTGGGATCCCGTGGATAATATATTTCATGGATCATGTGATAATACATGGTAGACCCAACCATCATATCTAGGTTTACCAAGAACCAAGTGGATCTATTTGGTATACTAAATTAGATTAGAATATGGAATCTGTAACCCTTTATCTGTTTTATGTCCTTCTAACATCCTTATGGTTCCTAAAAATATATGTGCCTCTCAGTGTACGCTCTACATTAAAGGGAATGCATCCTAGAGTAAGCCCATAGTATTTCATACTGAAGGAAATATCCCTCCTTATCTGAATATAAAAATTCCAATCCACTATTGGAGGTGGATAAAACATATTTTATAGAATCCTTCATAGGTGTGATCCCCAAAAATATCTAAATAGAAAAACTCTAGCATGTAATCCCAACACAATCAACTTTATCGTAAAATGCCTCAATTGATTACCCCCACCCCCCCCCCCTCACACACACACAAACACTTATTTATAATACTATGCATGACTCTTATTGGATTATATATTCCTGTTGAACTTAACATCTTCATGCATGAGATAGATCCCATCAGTTAGCCACATATGTGTAATCACAAGACAATCTTCTGTTTTTACCCTTTGTCGACATTAATGTCCTAGTAGCAAGATATAATAGTTCCTAACAACTTCCTTAACAAATATAGTTAAATTTTATGGTATAGTCATAAAACATGACATTAACCAATATCACATGAAATATATGGAATTTCATTGCAATTTTCATAGGATACATAGGATTCCTCTTCAAGAATTATAATTGTTTTCTAAATTTCTTCCGACATAAAATATTATTTTTCAAATTAGGCCAAATCCCTCATAGGAACATATAAATCACTCATCAAACCATATCACTTTACAAATATTCACCACCATCCTATATTCTAGTTTATCCATATCCTCTCATTAATCTATACATTTGATGAAATAGTTCCCCCTCCTTGGGGATCCATATCCTCTAATGTAACCAAAATTTCTCTCACGTAGGGAGCCATACGCTTCCCAATATTCATTATATCCTTCTCCATCAGCCATATTCCTAGATTATTCATATCCACATAGGGAAATAATCCCAATGAAATAATCCACAAACCATTATATATATACATTTCTCAGAAATATTTATATTTTTCCCAATTTTGTTAAATTCCCTTTAGGAGACACCAAAAGGGGCACACAATTGAAAGTACCATTGAAACCATTATTATTCATCATTCAACTAGAAGTTCAATATACATGACATTTAACTTCATATAATAAATCCTTCTCATATGGCCTTGAAAGGTAAGATGTTTCCAATTAAGTGGCACCAAAATATGTGGGTTATGACTCCCTTGATGGGGTTACATTGAATTGACCTTTAATAGTCTAGATCCCAAAACCAAAACACCAACTCACACCCATGATGACCTTAAATTATATAGGGCTCTATTATTATAGATTAAATATTAACAATAATATTAAATAAAATAAAATTCTATACATGAATATTTACATAATTAATTTTATTAGATTTCTATAAAAGGGGAATTTTTCCCACTCTACGAGTTTAGGAAATATTCATATGAATTACATAAATCTATAAGAGTTTCATGTATTATACAATAATTAACCTATTGATGCAACTGATGTGCTCAGCCTCCCATAATTTTGACCAATCACCCGTCCAAATAGCTAGTGAAATTTTTTTATTAGCCACCTTATTTGGAAAGAAAGACCACCCTGAATCAAAACATAGTGTTATGGATATGCATTGGGACAGTTATATCCATTATAAGGATAATATCTCAGACTTAAAAAAAATGGTGAACCTGACATGAATTTTTCATCAACTAATATATATATATATATATGTTACCCTGAAACCATTAGTCTAATTAATTGATTTTATTATTTTAGTGAATCTACCTAGATTGATTTTTCTTTATTTTGTTTGGTGATCGTCAATGGAATCATACGTCCCTAGTAAGAGCATCCATCCACCAATAAATATGGCATAATAAAGTAAATAGTAATACGTATTTGTCACCACTAAGGTTACGACACAGAAAATGAAAAGGGAACTAACTTTGGCACAATGCCTTTAATAGCATGTGGATAAGAGCTTTGTCATGGAGTAGCACCAAAATGGTATCATTCGGAAAAAATAGGAGGCATAAAAATGTATAAAAGTGATGAATAAATATAGCCCACCCCACTAATATAATTGGGATATAGAAATACCAGTGATGTCACTGGAGATGTTCAATTGTTTTAAGAGCCTATCCATTGAATTAAATAATTGGTTCTTCATCTCATTTCAAAGGAAATATGGATATCTACCAACTCCATAGATGATACATCTCATCCCAACATAAGTGGATCTACGTTTATGTGGATATTGAGAGATATTTTGATCTGGAGTTCTGTGGTTCCATATATACCTCACTTCCCCAGTGCCACATATCTGTCACTCATCACTAGGCTACTGAAGAAGGATAAGAGGCCCACCCCATGTCCTAATTCCTGACCATTCAAGCTAGGGAAACTCATATTTTACATAATTGTGGATGACAAATATCTTCTATGAAACACCCCATGCTTCCACAGTACGCTTCTCTCTGAATAATACAATAGCTTGCATTATATGCATCTCTGAGTTCTATCACACCACGACAAATAAAACTAACAGTTTAAAAAAGAAAATATGAATAGTAATTCCCACTTCTTGAAATTTTTGAAATATTTTTTCAAACTGAAATTCATTTTTGGATTCGTAATATCAAAATTATGTTAGGGTGATTTTTTGTTTTTTCTAAAAACATTCAATTTTTTATTAATTGTGAGAAACACTACATTTTTGTAACACCCCAAGCTTCCACGATACGCTTCTACATCAATAATGCAGTAGCTTGCATTGTAAGCAAGTTCGAGTTCTAACACACCGCGACCAATCAATGTAGCCGTTATGAATAGTAATACAAACTTTTTAAAACTATAGAAATTTTATATTTCAAAATATATTTCATTTTTGTATTTGGAATATCGAAATTATCCTAAGTTGAAATTTTTGTAATTTTCTGAGAACTTCCAATTTTTTATGAATAGTGAAAAATACGTAAAAACAACTTTTTTAATAAAAATAAATTATAGTTATAAATTATACTATTTAGTGGTTTTAAAGTACAATTAGAATATATTTTTACCATTTTATCCAATGGTGTTCATTATAATTAATTTCACTTTGAAATTGCACGTAAACAATTGTCAATCTTTTGATATATATTGTTTCTTAAAAACACGCTATTTGTTGTGAAAGCGGGAATTAATTATAAAATTAATTAATGAAACTTATATGTTTGGAATTTTGTAAAATATACATCAGTTTTTAATTCTGAATATCAATTATAGCTTAGGGTGACTTTTTGGTATTGTTCTGAAAAACTTCAATTTTTGATGAATAGTGAAACCACTAAGTGGTAGTTAAAAAACTGATTTTTTTAAATGAAGTTTTAACACTTCTATGAATTGAATTTCAAAAATCCGACATACATGGTTGTCATTATGAAGTAAAATGTGGTTCAATTGGATTAAAATAATTTTTTTGGTGAATAGTAACTTTTAAGTTTTATTAATCGCGATTAAAGTTAATTAGTGATATTTAAGGCAAAAATGATATTATAAAAATATAAAAATATCATGACACTTGTACTAAACATATTGGATGAGTCATGGCCGACAATTACAATCCATGGGTAAACTTGGGGACCCCATGGAGCCACTTGGGTAAGAAAATGACATTAATAACATTTTATTTAAAGTAAAAATAAAATTGTCACAAACATGTGTTGTTTTACAAAAACAATTATTAAATGAGGTTATATAAGTTACCTTTTCGACTATAAATATTCATTGGAAATCTAAAAAGATTTACTACATCATTTTTTATAATTTTTAGACATTAAATAAATTAAATTTTTTATGACACAATGATGATGTAGCGATTACCTCATTAATTAACGATTTAAATGAAATGAAAAGTTAATGTAAAATCTAAGACATAAACTTGTCCAAAACCTATTGTATGAGTATATTTCGAACCCTTATCACCTTATACTGGAAATATATCATTTTGGGACCATTGAAATCCGAAAATCACTTCATAATAATGTAACATTTCATGACCTTCCAAGAGTGCCACTCCTCTCCTCTTATAAAAGGACCCCACCTCTACCACCTTATTCACACCATCAAGCCATTTTTCTCAGCCAAACTCTGCCCAAATACTCTCCCAACTTCCCTCTATTACTAATAGAAGCCTCACATTGGGTATAAGTCTTCCCAAGTAAGCCTTTACCTCAATCAAAAAGAGTTACCCAATTTTAAGGTAATGTCTTCTCCTGTGTTCTTTTGTTTTATTTAGCTTCTCTAACCCCCTAAAATATTTTTATTACTTTAATTTTTAACACAACCAGTATCCTAAATATAATTGGATGTTTTAATGAGAAGGATTTGATTTACACTTACACACACCTCTGTCTAATAGTTAAAGAACATACTGTTTCTGTGGGTGGCGAAACACTGTGTCACGAAATGATGATTGTTCAATCTTCTTTTAACACCTCTCATGGTGGCCATTATGATGAAACTATTTTTTATATATGATATATGTTATGTTTATGTTTTCCTTATGCTTCTGTATTTTTCATTTACGACACACCTTTATGATTTCCATTATGGGTAAACACGATGATTTCATTTTAGGATGTGTGGACTACCGCCCCCTCAAAGTGATTTGAATCATTAATGCCATATGTGGGATGTATAAAGGATGGAGTAAATAATATTATAAATGATTTTATACTGGAATTATAGTATACATTTATATAATTATAATTTCATTAACTAAATATGAAATAGAAACGAAAGTAGTGTTCATACGTACGTACGGCTTACCGTCTCCATGAACGGTGCATTTCATTTCTTACCTCTAAATGTTATGTAATGTTATAAATGAATGTATATAATAGATATATATGATAAATATGATATCTATGTCATGAATATAATTCTATATATAATGGATATTTTACCACATGAACAACTTGTAATTATAAGATGTTTATTTTTGACTCAGGCACCAAAGATCGACAAAACGACCGTTATTAACTTAAATATTTAAATAATGTTCATAACATGGTAATAAGTGATATAAATGGAATAATGAACTTGAAAAAGGTTCTTAAGAAAGTATAAATTAACTCTAGTTTATTATTTAGGAGGTTAAAGAACGATCGAGTCAAGTCAGACACAATGTAAGAGAACTTCTTAACCCGATTTCCGTTCTTTGGGTTAATCTCCTACTTTCAAATTATGTCATGATATTATTATGTCCTATATTGTATTTTTACTTTCATTATGTGTACTTATATAGAATACACATATTATATCTACTTTATATAAAAAATGATCTTTGTAAAGGACTTCGTCTCAATATCCTTTCATTGAGGCATATTTTTTTTATACACAACTTTCAATAATACGGTGTATAAACCCCTTTGACTTTTACTTTTATTCAAAATCAATCTTTTTATACGAATCATTTTTACTAAAAGAAAAAAGGAATTTTTTGTCTTGCGTATGTGGCGACAACGACTTCTCTACCGTTGTGACCATTATTTGAGTTTCGGCTTCCTCTACAAGCCATAACTTTTTTAAATGAAAAATAAATACCAAGTTTTAATTTTCTTTTATTTTTGTATTGAAAATGGTTTTGATAATGTTTTATTATATCAATGTGTTGTATTGATATCTTGTGATTGAAATGTGGAAATGTTATTTTTCCTTTATTCATGTTTTACGTTATACGATTATGGTATGGTTTATGATGTGTTTAAACCTTTTCATATAAGGAATGCATTTGACTTAATAATTGATGGGTGGAGCCCGCTATAGCTCCTCGATGCATCGGCAGGTCTCATGAGACAAACTAGTTTCTTGGCATGAGGCCTTGACAAAATATTATTTGTAGTCTTGGTACGAGGCCTTGGCTACGTGGTTATGATAGTCTGGAATTATGTATTCCATCATTGTGAAAGTGGTTATTGATATTGCATGTGATTATTCGACCAGTAGAATATCCATTTGAATATGTAAATGGCATTATCTCATTTTACTTTAGGCATATTATGTTGAATTTCAAGTTTAGAAGTCTTTTGTTTTAGTTATACTTCACCTTAAATGTTTATGTTTATTTATGAAATCTTCTGCTATATTGTTATCCTTACTGGGTATCTAAGCTCACCCCTTTCTATGTTTTATTTTCCCAGGATGTGAAGAAATATTTTATTACTGACCTATAGGGATAGTCTGAAGGGGATAAAATTGTGGACTATGGAGACTATGTTATTGTGATTTTTCACTTTATGATGTAATGTAACATTTATGAATGTATCTAGTGTTTCCAAGGATACTAAACTAATCAGTCTTTCGAGACATGATCTTTTGTGATCATGAAAATGTTACGCAATAATGCACCGACTCTGGGTAACTAGGGTCGTGGCATTATAGTTGGTATCAGAGGCCGTTTAGTACTAACCTTGGAATCTATATTTATATAAACTCTAATTAGAGCACATAGCCCTAAGATAAACTTTGAGGATTAGTATAGAAGAACATTCTAAAATTTTGTTATTATAGTGATTTTGTGAGTTTTCCGAGAAATACATCCCTATCTGGATATGAGCAGGTAGAGGCGGATCTGGAACAGATGTACCTAGGGGTAAAACCCGAAAACACCACTTTGATCTAGACTCAAATGGGAACAGGTGCACGACAACAGGTCTTGCTTCACTCTTGGTTACGACACTCCTGGGGGGATATGCTTAGGATAATTCACATTTTTTACAAACCATTATCAAGGGTTTATGAGTATATATTTCCTCAAAGAAAACATTTTTTATTATTATATATTTTATACATAAACCGTTCAATTTACTTTAAGTATTTTACATGTTTGGAATTATTCATTGAAATTCATAAACTAACCTAGTTTATGCCATTGTATATAAATGGTGCCCAGTGGAAGGAATGTGAACTCCAGCAATATGTATGATCCAAAGAGTAAGAAGGATCATATCCTTCACTGTATTAAGCCAACATTTAGAAGGGAAATAATCTCCCATGTGTTCTCAAAATATGAAGAAATGGTATCATGTGTTTAAAATATAAGTAAAGAATTTTCTGAGTCTTATGTCTTTGAAGGGAAGCAAGATAAGAAAAGGATGGAAAAGAGAATGATGGATAAAGGGATGAGGGAAAAGAATAATTTTCCAATATTTGATAACTGTGGGAAGAAACAGCTTGGAATATTCCTGAAGGGAATGAAATTTTGTTATGAGTATGGAGAAAAAGGACACCAAGTGCGTGACTGCAAGTGTAAGAAAAAGGTTTCAAAATACAATGCTTCATCTGTAAGGAGTGGGGACACTACACAAACCAATGTCCAAATAATCTGAGTATTCCCCAAATGATGTTATTGGATAATAATCAAGTTATGATACTACCACAAATGAGGAGGAATGATTAGAGTTCTTATGTTCTTTTTAAAGAATTTTGTCATTTGAGTGTTGTATCAATGATGTACTAGTTATAAAAATTATGGAGTATATAAGGATTGTATTGCAGTACAATTTCATCAAGGACTTGACATTGTGTGGAACCACGAAAAGTGACTCCATAGCAGGTTAAATTTTTGGAAAATGTATGGTTGAGAGAAAGATAAACAATAATATGGTTCTGATACCGAGATAGTGATTTTGGAATAATACATGATTTATTTGAATAAATTATATTGGATATTCTTGACTTCCTTGAAACTGATTAATGATTTGTATACATTTTTCGATAGAAGGAATATATCTAGTATTCTATGGGGAATAAGTGATCATGAATGTAATCAATAAGGATTTCTGGTAATTCGGGATGTTGCAGTGTTTTAAAAGAATACATGAAGGTGTTCACATGTTATTACGTGGAAAAAAGGATCTTCATTGTGTTTACCTTCCTTATAAAATTTGGACTGTGAGTTGGACAGAAGTATTTTGGATAACAATAAAGGTTGGAATGGATTAAGTTGAACTTTGGATAGTATGGATTAAGGTTAAAACATTTATTAAGATTATTTATGGAATATTATAATACTATAGTTTTATAAAAAGGACAACCTTCAGGTCGGGCGATAACCCGTCGCTTCGGACAAAGCTGCAGGAATCGAACCCACAACCATAGTGCGATAGGACTTTATTACCTACCACTAGCTTACAGAAGTCCCTGGTTATTACAAAAATAGTTTTCCTAATCTAAATAGTATGTGTTAATATTTATAACCTTATATACTTAGGATAAATAGAATATTTTTGAGTTCTATTACCTTTTGGAGTGAAATATGGGTTTGTGATAAACATTTATTATAGAATGAAAGTCTACATGACAAGTAAGTATATTTCTTTATGTTCTCAGTAAATCTCTTAAATAAATTCCTCAACTTTATGAAAGGTAACTTAAAACAAAAACGTTGCCGGTTAACTTTTCCAACTGGGGATTCAATGACCTCTTAACCAATCACAAGTTTGTGATTTTCTTGTGGTTAACTTTCTCCTAATATTGTTTTCTACAACTCTCCATCAGACCTTGATGGTTTGTTTTTCTTCCAATTCCATATTTTCATATAATCCTACTATGGGCTATCTCAGGTGACCTTTATACTTCTCTTTCATTCTTTTAAAGTAATGTTTTTATTAACCTTATTTCCGATGTGGGTTTTCCACAAAGGTATTTTCTATTTTCAACCTTTTGTTTTCGAAGAACAATTTCAAATTGTGAGGACGCAATTTTTTGTAGGAGGGGAGAATTTAACACCCCAAGCTTCCACGATACGCTTCTCCTTCAATAATGCAATAGCTTGCACTGTACGCAAGTTCGAGTTCTAACACACCGCGACCAATCAAAGTAGCCATTATGAATAGTAATACCCAATTTTTAAAAATATAGAAATTTTATATTTCAAAATGGTCTTCATTTTTGTATTCGGAATATCGAAATTATCCTATGTTGAATTTTTTTGTAATTTTCTGAAAACATCCAATTTTTTATGAATACTGAAAATACTTAAAAAAAAATTAATCAAAATAAATTATAGTGATAAATTATAATATTGAGTGGTTTTAAAGTATAATTAGATAAAATTTTTACCATTTTATCCAATGGTATTCATTATAATTAATTTCACTTTGAAATTGGACGTAAACAATTGTCAATCTTTTGTTATATATTGTTTCTTAAAAACACGCTATTTGATGTGACAGCGGGAATTAATTATAAAATTATTTAATTCAACTTATATGTTTGGAATTTTTTAAAATAGACATCATTTTTGAATTCGGAATATCAATTATAGCTTAGGGTGACTTTTTCGCATTGTTCTGAAAAACGTCAATTTTTTATGAATAGTGAAACCACTAAGTGGTAGTTAAATAACTGATTTTTTGTTTAAATGAAACATTACCACTTCTATGAATTGAATTTAAAAAATCATACATACATGGTTGTCATTGGGAAGTAAAATGTGGTTCAATGGCATTAAAATAATTTTTTGGTGAATAGTAACTATTATGTCTTATTAATCGTGATTAAAGATAATTAGTGAAATTTAAGGTAAAAATGATATTATAAAAATATAAAAATATATTCAAACATTTCCTAAACTTATTGGATGAGTCATGGTGGACCAAGAAAATCCATGGGTCAACTTGGGGACCCCATGGAGCCACTTGGGTAAGAAAATGGCATTAATAACTTTTTATTTGAAGTAAAAATAAAATTGTCACAAACATGTGTTGTTTTACTAAATAAATTATTACATTGGGTTATATAAGTTAACATTTCGACTAAAAATATTAATTAGAAAGATTAAATTATTACCTAAATCATGGTAATTTTTTTATAATTTTTAGACATTAAATAAATTAAAAGTTTCATGACACAATGATGATGCAGCGATTACCTCATTAATTAACGATTTAAATGAAATGAAAAGATAATGTAAAATCTAAGAAATACACTTGTCAAAAACCAATTGTATGAGTATATTTCGAACCCTTATCACCTTTTACTCCAAATATATCATTTTGGGTCCTTTGAAATCCGAAAATTACTTCATAATAATGTAACATTTCAGGACCTTCCAAGAGTGCCCATCCACTCCTCTTATAAAAGGCCCCCACCTCTACCACCTTATTCACAACTTCAAGCCATTTGGCTCAGCCAAAATCTGCCCAAATACTCTCCCAACATCCCACTATTACTCCTAGAAGCCTCACATTGGGACGAAGTCTTCCCAAGGAAGCCTTTGGCTCAAACCAAAAAGAGTTACCTGATTTTAAGGTAATGTCTTCTCTTGTGTTCTTTTGTTTCATTTTCCGTCTCCAACCCCCAAAAATATTTTTATTACTTTATTTTGTAACAAAACCATTATCCTCAATATACGTGGATGTTTTTATGATAATTATTTGATTTACACTTACACACACCTCCGTCTAATGGTTAAATAACATACTGTTTCTGTGGGTGGTGAAACACTGCCTCACGAAACGATGATTGTTCAGTCTTATTTTAACACCTCTCATGGTGGCCGTTATGATGACACTATTTTTTATATATGATATATATTATGTTTATTTTTTACGAATGCTTCTGTATTTTTCATTTATGGAACAACTTTATGATTTCCAATATGGGTAAACGCGATTATTTAATTTTAGGAAGTGCGGACTACCGCCCCCTCAAAGTGATTTGAATCATTAATTCCATATGTGGAATGTATAAAGGATGGAGTAAATAATATTATACTTGATATTATACTGTAATTATAGTATAACTTTATATTATTATAATTTCATTTCATTAAATATGAAATATAATTGAATGTAGCGTTCATGCGTACGTACGGCTTAACGTCTCCATGAACGGTGCATTTCATTTCTTACCCCTAAATGTTATGTAATATTATAAATGAATGTATATAATGGATATATATGATATATATGATATCTAAATCATGAATATAATTCTTTATATAAAGGATATTTTACCACATGAACAACATGTAATTATAGGATGTTTATTTTTGACTCAAGCACCAAAGATCGAAAAAGCGAATGTTATTAACTTAAATAATTACATAATGTTCATATCATGGTAATAAGTGATATAAAAGGAATAATTAACTTGAAAAAGGTTCTTAAGAACGTAGAAATTAACTCTAGTTTATTATTCAGGAGGTTAAATAACTATCAAGTCATGTCGGACACAAGGTAAGGGAACTACATAACCTGATTTCTGTTCTTTGGGTTAATCTCCTACTTTCAAATTATGTCATGATATTATTATGTCGTATCTTGTATTTTTACATTATTTATGTGTACTTATAGAGAATACACATAATAGATCAACATTATTTTAAAAAAATTATCTTTGTTAGGGACTTCTTCTCAATCTCCTTTCATTGAGGCATATTGTGTTATATACACAACTTTCATTTATACGGTGTATAAACCCCTTTGACTTTTACTTTTATTCAAAATAAATCTTTTTATACGAAGCATTTTTACTAAACGACAAAAGGAATGTTTTGTCTTTCATATGAGGCGACAACAAATTCTATGCCGCCATGACCATTATTTGATTTTCGACTTCCTCTACAAGCCATAACTTTTTTAAATGAAAAATAAATACCAAGGTTTAATTTTCTTTTATTTTGGTATTGAAAATGGTTTTGATAATGTTTTATTATATCAACGTGTTGTATTAATATCTTGTGATTGAAATGTAGAAATTTTATGTTTCCTTTATTCATGTTTTGCATTATACGATTATGTTATGGTTTATGATATGTTTAAACCTTTTAATATAAGGAATGCATTGGACATAATAAGTTACAGGTGGAGCCCGCTATAGCTCCTCGATGCATCGGCAGGTCTCATGAGACAAACTAGTGTCTTGGCACGAGGCCTTGACAAAATATTATTTGTAGTCTTGGCACGAGGCCTTGGATACGTGGTTATGATAGTCTGAAATTATGCATTCCATCATTGTGAAAGTGGTTATTGATATTTCATATGATTATTAGAACAGTAGAATATCCATGTGAATAAGTAAATGACATTATATCATTTTACTTTTTCCATATTATGTTGAAGTTCAAGTTTAAAAGGATTTTGTTTTAGTTATACATTGCCTTAAATGTTTATGTTTATTTATGAAAGCTTCTGCTATATTGTTATCCTTACTGAGCATCTGAGCTCACCCCTTTCTATGTTTTATTTTCCCAAGATGTGAAGAAATATTTTATGACTGACCTACAGGGATAGTCTGAAGGGGATAGAAGTGTGGACTATGGAGACTATGTTATTGTAATTTTATCTTTATGTTGTAATGTAACATTTATGAATGTATCTGGTGTTTACAAGGATACTAAACTAATCAGTCTTTCGAGACTTGATCTTTTTTTATCATGCCAATGTTACGCAATAATGCACCAACTCTGGGTAACTAGGGTCGGGGCGTTACAATTTTTGTATAAAACCAAACTTTTATTTAATTAATTATTTTTAATTTAAAAATATTTTTAAGTAAAAATATATACATAATAATTATTTTAGTCCAACATAATTTGTAGGAGTCATTTTATAATAATATTAGATATATACAATTTTAATGAACTATTTAACGTCTTTTACACTCCTTCTAGGCACAGTAGAAAATTTGCATAAACCATAACTTTACCAATTCTATTAATTGAATTTAAAAACTCCAACAAATATGGTTGTCATCATTAAGTAAAATTTGGTTCAATAGGATGAAAATAATTTTTGGTGAATCATATCTTTTTAATTTTATTTACCACAGTTAAAGGTAAATAGGGTAAATAAAGGTAAAACTGATATTATAATTACATGAAAACATTTCCTAATTCTATTATAAAAGATTATTTATACCAAATTAAATCATAGGAAAAAAACTATGATCATTTTTTATCCACTTGTAATAGATTATGACATTTATTATATTATATTTCAAGAAGAGTTAAAAGTGTTAAATTCAAATTTTAATGACTAACCCATTTTTGTTATAGAATTATAAATCATATAAATTAAACTAAAATTATTAATTACAAAGATAAAATACTTTATAAATCATGGAATTTTATTTATAATTTTTTTAAATTAAATTATTAAAATTATTTATGACACAACGATGATGTAGTAATTAACTTGTTGATGAAAGATTAAAATAATTGATGTTATAAATATTAAAATAAATGTTATTGGAAACTTTTTATGCCATACACTAATTTTCTATGTTAATATGAAATTTTAGGGTTGATTGAATTTATTTTTTTGAACTAATCAAGATATTATGACTTTCACAAAATCCAAATACAAGATAATGTCAAAATTGAAATAAATGAGTTTTTAAGAAATATACTATTTTATGAAATTATATAACAGTATTAATAATACAAGGATCAGACAAAGAAATTATATAATGATAGATATTTCCATAATGAACCACTTTAGGTTCTCTTGGAATTTTATAGTAAGTCTATTAACCATATTGTGTAAGAATATAAGAAGAGATGGAAAAATAAAAACTATTTTACTAAGACTTAAATCTAAAATATAATGTTAATATGGTGACCAAAAAATGTCTAAAACTAATTTATTGAGACTATTTAGATCCATCCCCACCTTAGATTCAGAATAAATCAATATTGAGATATTATAAACCAAAAATTATTTTATAATAAATTAATATTTCATACTTTTCATAAAGTGTCCCTCACCTCTCTTATAAAAGGGAAAATACCCTTCTCTTAAATTCACACCTCCAAATCCATTTGGCTCATTCAAACCCTACTCAAATATCCTCCCAACTATTCTAACTTTATCCTAGAGGTATTAAATTGATCTAAAATCCATCTTACTGAGCCCTTTTGTTCAAATCAAATAGAAACACCCGAGGAAGAGGTAATTATTTTATCACCTCTTTCAAAATGTTCTTTTCTTCTTCTACTTCATTTTTATTTATTGTTTCCATAGTAAAATAATAAATGCATTACCTTATAAATAACAATATTTTATTATAAATATGGTATAACCATATTCATTCTTCTATTCATCTTAGTAATAAAAAAGTCACCATACTTGCATACTTACGACTTACCATCTCAAAGTCATGGTGCATATTTTTATCTAAAACATCATTATTTTGATGGGTCTAATAATGATTATAATGCATAAAAATAATAAATATAACATTTTAATGATTATATATATATAATATACCATCCAATTACATTCTATTTCATCATACAGAGAATGATATTGTCTCTCGTGCTTACATTCGGTGTACCGTCTCCATGACACAATGAGATTTCATTCCCCATCGTAACCAGTCAAGAATAATTTTCATTTGATAATTGAAAATAATGTTTGAGAACAAAAAATAATCCTTGATATTAATAACACACATTATATCCATAACAAACAATACTTATATAAAAAACATTTAATGGAAAATGAATCAGTTATTACCCAAAACAATTATACTACAGAAATATTATTAGTAAAGATATATTAAGAAATAATATATGATATCATATTTATGTATGTGTTTCTTGATTAACTTAATAAAAATTATTTAAAAATTATATAAGAGGTTAACATACCCTTTACTAAAGAAAATTACAATGTAAGGGGTACTTTTACAATCTCTTTTTATCCGATATTTTTTATATGGAAGTATACAATGGGACATCATTATCATCCACATCTGTGTTTCATAATATGTATTTCAAAACATTTTTACTATTTCCTAGACTATGGGTTAAGGTAATTTATAACCTTTCTTTAATTTTTATAAATATTTTGATAGGAATATTCCTGTATATTTTCAAACATGGTAATTTATGAACTTTTCGAAAAATTAAGGAAAGAATGTTTTTCAAACATATAGAGCAGGTGCGTCTATTTTCTGCTGTAATAACACCTTTGAATCTTCTCATACAGCCTTATAATAATATTTTCAAAATAAATGTTTTATTTAATTTTAAATTAATTCAATGGATAAATAGATATTTCACTCAAATAGTTTTTGGATTGATTTCATCTATGTCAACATCCTTTGTTGGATTTTATGCTTGTATGAGGTTTATTTATTATGATAAAATCATTTATATTGTATTGAAGGATTTCTGATATGTTTTAATATAGATGTTCATTCTTTATAGTTAAATTATTAAAATTTCTTTTTCTATTTTTAATAAGAATGTTTATGTTATGTTTCAACATTTTCATATGAAAAATGAATTGGATGTAGTAAGTGACAGGTGGGGCCTACTATAGCACCTCGATGCATCGGTTGGTCTCATGATACAAACTCGTGTCTTGGAATAAGGCCTTGAAACAATTTTTATTTATATCCTTGTCATGAGGCCATCACTATGTGGTTATGATGTCCAGTATTATGCATACCATCCTTATGTGATTAGAGATTAATATTTCATGTCATTATTCGACTAGTAGAATATCCACGTGGTTAAGAAAATTGCATTATTTGATTTATCTTTTCCATATTATGATAAAAAAATTGAATTCCTTGTTTTTAGTCTTATATAATACCTTAAATGATTATACTTCTTTATGATAGATTCTACTATATTTTTATCCTTATTTTGCATCTGAGCTCACCCCTTTCTATGTTTTATTTCTTCCAGGATGTGAAGAAGTATTTTATGACTGACCTATAGGGATTTTCTAAGGGATATTAGTGTGTCCAAATGAGATACATTGTTGTTTCTTTCATTTCATAATGTAATGTAAACCATATGTATGTATATAGTACTTCCAAGGCAACTAAACTGATCGTTTTTTTGGAGGAATGATCTCTTTTGATCATTCCAATGATATGTAATAATGCATCGACTCTAGGTAACGAGAGTTAGGGCATTACAGTGGGTATCAATGTAAGTTTAGTACAAACCATGGTGACTATATTTTGAAAAAATCATATTAGAGAACATTAAACTAAGATAATAATTGAGGATTAATATAGAAGAACATCCAAAAAATTTGGTACTGTGGATATTATGTGGGTTTCCCAAGAAATACATCCCTGTCTAGATACTACAAGTGGATGTTGTTTTGGAATAGTTTTACCTAGGAGTTGAAACTCTGACAAAGAGTTTCATTATTGACCGGAGGTATCGTGTTAAACGACAGCAGGCCTTACTGCGCACCCGATTTGACACTCCCAGGGGTTATACATAGGATAATTCACATTTTCTATACAAACCATTATGAAGTATTTATGATTAAATACTTCCCGAACGGAAATAATTTTATGATGATGGATTATATGAATAAATGTATCAATTTATGTTAAGTATTTTAAAAGGTTGGAATTAAGCATTGTGGTTTATAAACTAACCAAATGTATGCCATTATTTAAAAATGGTGCCTAGTGTAAGTAATTGAAATTTTATCAATGCACATAATCCATGTAGGTGTTTCCCTCATACTCAAGATGATTATAGTGGATCTTGTGATGCAAATGTTGGTGAACAACTTATAACCATACTGGGAAAACTCACTCGGGTTATGATTCATAAAATTACCTATATAGAGCACCCAATTCAACAATGAGGAGGATCAATGTTAGATTGATTCATGAGGAAACAACCACTAACATTTAATGGTGCTATAAATCCATATATAGCTAAACAATTTATAGGTTCCATAGAAAAATATTTTATGCTTTGGGGAGTCGCGAAAGGTAAAATTTGGTCATGACAGTTTATCACCTCACATGAGATGCAGAACAATGGTGGTCATTAATTCCAAACTCATAGGAGGATGAAGAAGTATCAAATATGGAATGGTGGGAGTTTAAAGATATTTTCCAAGAAAAATTATTTCCTCATGAACATCGAGAAGATATGAAATGACCATTTCTTGAGTCTAAAGAAAAATGAGGATGAAAATGTCACAATGTATGTGGATAACTTTAAAAGTCTATCAAGGCATTCTAGAGATTATATACATAACTGAACAAGTAATAGTGATCCACTCTTTGATGGGATAAAACCATTTCTCCATCGAGCATTAGTCTCACAATCCTTCTCATTGTACGAAAATATAGTCTCATGTGCTATCAAGACATAAAAGGAATTATCTAGGTCTTATGAATTTAATGTGAATAAAGAGAAAAATGGATCTACTGAACACTTTGGAAAATGAAATAAGGGGAAGAATGGAAAATTTTAATTTCCTCCCTATAGTAAATGTGGGAAGAAACACCCCAGTACATTCCTAAAGGGGATGGTAGTTTGTTGAAAATGTGGAGAAAAAGGCCACCAAGATCGTGATTGAAAGGGGAAGAAATAGGATGTCAATGTTGAATGATACAATTGTAAAGAAGTAGGGAATTATGCAAATGAATGTCATAAGAGTCAAGTAAACAAACCTCAGAAAAGGCCAAGGGAGTAAGGCCAAGCTTATGTGATCACAACTGTTGAGGTTGATGTTCCGAATGACATGGTGGTTGGAACATTAATTTTTTCCTCATAATTTTCCGATTCATTATTTAATTCTGGATCATCACATTCTTTCATATCTTCCTAGTTTTCCCAAAAAATTAGATATTTCCAATTTGACTTGATAATGTATTTTATAGTCAAAATTCCTAAGGGTAGTCAAATTGCAATAATGTTTTGTTAATGAATTACCATTATGGAATATAAACATTCTTTATCTGCTGATCTTATTTTCATACCCATGATTTAATTTGATATAATCCTCTGAATGGATTATCTTTCAGAGTATGATGTGAAACATTATTATAAGAAGAAGGATTTTACAGTTTTTTATGGTGATAAGGAATCCATTTTCTTTAGAGAAAAAACATCCCCATCTGATTCTCATCTATATCCAACCCTAGTAGCTCTACTAAATTCAATTATTATGGAGGAAGAGAGTGAAATAACATTGGGTGAGGAAAGAAATGTACAAATTCAGGATGTTCCTATTGTTCAAGAATATGTTGATGTGTTTTTAGATGATTTACCTGGACATCATCTAGAATGGGAAATTGAGTTTTCCACTGACTTAATTCCCAATTCAAGGCCCATATCAAAGAACCCTTATAGAATGGCCATTGTGGAATTTTGGAACTAAATTATGAACTAGATTAATTGTATAATAAATCATTTATTCCCACAAGTGTTTCTCAATGGGGAGCCCTAGTTCTTTTTGTTAATAATAAATATGGTTCTATGAGGTTGTGTATTGACTATAGGTATATCAATGCTATAACAATAATGAACAAGTCTCCCCTACCTCACATTGATGATTTATTTGATGAATTTCATGTAGCTCAATATTTTTCAAAGAATGACATTCGATTTGTTCTTAATTAGTTTTGTGTGAAGAAGCAAAACATTCCAAAGGCATCATTTTGAACCAGGTATGGGCAATACGAGTTTATAGTAATGCAATTTGGCCTGACGAATTCACCCTCTGTTTTCATGGACATAATGAATTGTGTTTTCGAGGAATATCAAGATGAATTATTAGTTTTATTTATTGATGATATATTGGTATACGCCAAAATCTATAATGATCATGAAAACAACATTCACTCATTTCTAAATATCATTAGAAGAAATGAATTATATGGTAAGTTTAGCAAGTGTGAATTCTAGCTCTATGAGATTTCTTTTCTGGGCCATATTGTCTCTAAGGATGTAATATATGTTTATCCTACAGAGGTAACGGAAATCCAAGAATGGCCAGCACCAACAAGTATAATTGAGGTATGAAATTTTATTAGTTTATAAGTTATTATTGGCGTTTCGTAGATAATTTTTTCTGATTGGATAACCCATTAACCAAGATCAAATGTAAATTGGTTAAATTTGTTTTGAAAAAAGAGTGTGGAGAATGTTTTGAAGAATTCATGAGATGGTTACCATTTCTTATATCTTGTCTCTACTACCAGGGAATGATGGTTTTTTATTTATAGTGATGCTTCCAAGAATGGAATTGGTTGTGTCCTTATGTAAAATGATATAGTTATTGGATATAAATCACAATAGCTAAATATTAATTGAATAAACAATCCCACTCACTATATTAAGTTAGCATCTATAATATTTTCTATGATGATATGGAAACACTGTCTCTATGGTGAAAAAATTGAGATATATACTGCTCACAGGAGTTTGAAGTATATTTTCTCAAAGAAAGAACTCAATATGAGGGATAGAGATGGATCAAAGTACTCAAGGATTATGACTGCATAATACACTACCACCTGTGGAAGGAAAATAAGAAGGCAGATGCTTAGAGAAGAAAGGGTCTTGGAGTTCTAAATAAGATGAGAGTTGAAAGGGATCCTATGTTCATGGACCTAGTAAATACGAATATGGTAATAAACATGAAAGGTGAAACATCAATACATTTTCACCTGAATGCCAAAACATCTTTACTAGAATGAATAAAATGTTATCAGACTGATGATGATGAGTTTCAACAAAATATTAAAGTTATGAATGATGGGATATTGAATGAATTCGTATATGAAGATGGAATTTAGAAACTTGGGAAGATTCTTGGTGTTCCCGATATACATGATATAAAAAGGGAAATTTTGAATGATTCTCATAGATGAAATTTCAATATACACCTTTGTAGCACTAAGATCTATATATATTTGAAGGATCATTTTTGGTGGGGAAATATGAAGAGCGAGATTACTGATTATGTTTCAAGATGTATGGTTTTTCAACAGGTGAAGGCTGGAAGAAAACTTCCTAGAGGAGTCATGCAACCTCTTCACATACCTGAGTTAAAATGGGATGAAATTGCGATGGAATTTGTCATGGGTATACCAAAGACTCCTAGAAGAAATGATTCAATATGGGTCATTGTTGATTGTCTTACCAAGTAAGAATAGTTTCATGATATCAGAGAATATTTTCCACTAGAACATTTATAAAGACTATATATTAATGATGTTTTAAGATTTCATGTTGTACCCCTATCAATTGTTTCTAATTTTGATCCCCATTTTACATCAATATTATGGAAAAGTTTTTAGAAATCTTTTGATAATGAACATATTTTGAGAACATCCTACCACACTCAAACTGGGGGAAAATTAGAATGGACTATTCATACCTTAGAAGATATGTAGATATCTTTCTCACATGACTTTCAAGGTATGTAGGATAATTATTAACCTCTTGTATAAATTTCCTAAAATAATAGCTTCCATTGTAGTATTCAGATGGCACTATATGAAGCATTATATGGAAAGATATTTCACACACCAACTTGCTGGGATGATGATGGTGAAAGAAAACTCTTCGTCCCAGAACATATTGACGAAATAATTGAAAGGGTGAAGATTATCCAAACCCACATCAAAGTAGCTCAATGTAGGAAAAATTGAAATGTTGATAATTAATGGAAGGATTTAGATTTCAAGTGGATAACCATGTTTTATTAAAGATATCTCCATGGAAGGGTGTTATAAAATTTAGAAAAAATGGTAAATTATGTCCTAGGTACATCAGACCATTCGAAATTCTAGAATGAATTGGAGTTGTAGCTTACCGTTTGTAAATGCCTCCAAGTCTCTCCAAAGTTCATGATGTGTTCCACGTATCAATGTTGAGATAATACATGCCTAACGCAACGCATGTACTCGTCTATAGAGAAATAGAACTGGAACCCGATTTGTCTTATTGTGAAAAGCCTATCAGGATTCTTCATACTAGAGAACAAGTGTTGAGAAGCAGGCCTACTCGGCTGGTAAACATTCTTTGGAGAAACCATAAAATGGATGATGCAACATGGGAACCTAAGAAACTAATGATGATGAACTACCCAAATCTTTTTATACTGTAATATTCTAGAAATTTCAAGGATTTTTTTTTTAAATGTGGGAAAAAGGTAAAACCCCAAGCTACCACGACACGGTTCTCAATGAACAATACAATAGCCTGTGTTGTATGCAGCTCTGAGTTCTAGCACACAATGGCCAGTCAAATTAGCTGTCTAAAAAGTAGTTATCAATAGCAATACCCACTTTTTAAAATTTTATAAATTTTATTTTTCAAACTGAACCTCATTTTTGGATTCTAAATATCAAAATAAACTTAGTGTGATTTTTTTGTACTTTTTGAAAAACATTCAATTTTTGATGAATAGTGAAAACCAATGTATTATTGTTATAAACCAACATTTTATTTAAATAATTATTTTTAATTTAAATTTATTTTGACGTTAAAATAGATACATAATACTTATATTAGTCCAATTTAATTCATTGGAGTCATTTTATAAAAATATTAGATATATAAAATTTTGTTGAACTATTTAACATCTTTGACTAACCTTCTAGGCAGTTTATCAAATTTGAATAAAACAAAATTTTTCCACTTACGTGAATTAAATTTAAAACATCTGACTATATTAATTTTCATTAGAAATTAAAAATTTGTTCAATATGATGAAAATATTTTTTGGTGAATGGTATCTTCTGAATATTATTTACCACGGTTAAAAGTAAATACGGTAAATAAAGGTTAAAATGATATTAACATTACCCCAACACATTTCCTAATTCTATTAGATATTTGTATTTTGACCAAAGTCAAACATAGCAAAAAAATATGATCCTTTTTTATCCACATGGATTGTATTTTTACATTTATTATATTTTGTTTAAAGAAGAGATAAAATTGTTAAATTTAAATTTTAATAATTAATCCATTTTTAATATAGGGATATACATAAGTTATATTAGACTATAAATATTAATTATAAAAATAAAAGTATTTCTTAAATCATGGTATTTTATTTATAATTTATAGAAAATAAATAATTAAATTGATTTGTGACACAATGATGATGCAATAATTTCCTTATTAATGAATGATTAAAATAATTGATGTTATAAATATTAAAATAAATTTAAATTGAAACTTTTTTTTCCATACACATGTTTTCTAGTTTAATATGAAATT
The DNA here is from genome assembly GCA_963277665.1 of Viscum album. Taxonomy (NCBI): domain Eukaryota; kingdom Viridiplantae; phylum Streptophyta; class Magnoliopsida; order Santalales; family Viscaceae; genus Viscum; species Viscum album. The sequence continues at coordinate 1,389,402,367 of OY728134.1, read as the reverse complement.
TTATGGTTAATTAAATTTTTTATACAAATAATCTTTGATGAATTTCACAAAAACCAAATACTAAATAGTGTCAAAATTGACATAAATGTGTTTTAAAAAAAAATCTATTTTATTAAATTATATAATAGTACTAAAAATATAAGTTTCATCCAAAGGAAATATATAATGTTATATATGTCATTAATTGACCACATGAGTATCTTTGGAATTTTATATTAAGTTTATTAATCATATAGTGTAAGAATACAAGAAAACATGGTAAAAGTTAAACTGTTTAACTAGGAGTTAAATATAAAAATAATGTTAATATGGTGACCTAAAATACTCTAAATAAATTGGGTGAGAGGATTTAGATCTATCCCCACATTATACTATAAATAAATCCATTGTTATCTATTTTTAAATTAAAATTTTTTATAATAAATTATTATTTCAAAATTATCCTAAAGTTCCCCTCACCTCCCTTATAAAAGGGAACCTCCCATTCTCTTAAATTCACACCTCTGAAGCCATTTGTATCAGCCAACCCCTACTCAAATTTTCTCCCAACTTTCCTCAATTCAACCTAGATGCATTACATTGATCATAAATCCAACTAATGGATCCCATTTGTACAAATAAAAAAACACATGAAAAAGAGGTAATTATTTTATCACCTTTTTCAAAGTTATTTTCTTCTTCGTCATCCTATTTATTTTTGATTTCTTACTAGAATAATAAATATAGTACCTTATACATAATGAGATGTTATTATAAATATTTTACAACCATATTAATTATTCTATCAATCCTATGAATGAAAAAGTAACCATACGCGCGTACATATGGCTTATCGTTTCCACATCGTGGTGTCGTTTGTTATTCAACACTTAATTTTTTGGATGGGTATAATAATGAGTATAATTGATGTAAATAATAAATATAAAATTTAATTATTATTTAAATATAATATAACATCCAGTTAAAGACTATTTCACCATCAATAGAATGATATTGTCGCTCGTGCCTCCATACGGCTTACCATCTCCACGACGCGATGAGATTTTATTTCCCATCGTAACCATTCAAGAGTAATTTTCATTTGATGATTAAAAATAAGGTTTATGAACATAATATAATTATTGATATGAATAACATACATAGTACCCATAATAAAAAATGACATATGTAAAAAAACATATAAATGAAAACGAATCTGATAACACCCTAAACCATGATACTAATGAAATATTATTAACAAAGCAATATTAAAGGGTCATATATGATATAATATTTATATATGTGGTTCTTGTATTATTTATTAACAATTATTTAACCAGTATTTTTAATTTTAACTTACCCTCGACTAAGTAAATGTACAGGTTAAGGGTTAATTTTACAATATATTTATTATCTGAGGTTGTTTATACTTAAGTATCTACTGGGGATTCTTTATCATCCACATTCGTATTTCATAAAATGTATTTAAAAACGTTTTTAATATTTCTTAGACTATGGGTTAAATTCATTCATACCCTTGTTTGAATTTTTATAAAATGTTTTGAAGGGAATATTTATATCATTTTCCGAACAAGGTACTTTCTGACATTTTCAACAAAATAAGGAAAGAATGTTATTTTTACTTATATGGTAGGTGCATCTATTTTTTGACATTATAAAACCCTCTAAGCATCCCTTACATTCTTATAAGAATTTTTTTTAAAAACAATTATTCAATGTTAAATTAATTCAATGTTGAAATTGATATTTCACTCAAATAGTTTTTGGATTGATATCATCTATGTCAACATCCTTTGTTGGATTATACGCTTGTTTGAAGTTGATTTATTATGATACCATATTCTATATTGTATTGAAGTTTTTTTCATTTATTTGGATATGGATTTTCTATTTTTATACCATTACTGGTTTATAGTTAATGTATTAACATTTCGTCTTCTAGTTTTAATACAAATGCTTATGTTATGTTCCAACCTTCTCATATAAGGAATGCATTGGACATAGTAAGTGACGGGCATGGCCCACTATAGCCCCTCGATGTATCTGTAGGTCTCATAAGATAAACTAGGTTATTGGCATAATTCCATGACAAAATTTATATTTTTTCTCTAGGCATGAGGCCCGGACTATGTGCTTATGATGTCCAGTATTATGCAGTCCATCAATATGACATTAACTATTGATAATACATCTGATTATTCTAATTGTAGAATATCCATGTGAATAAGTAAATGGAAATGCTTGATTTATCGTTACCATATTATGCTGAAATATATGTTTAAAAGTCTTGACTTATAGTCTTATACGATTCCTTATATGTTTATGCTAATTTATGATAGTTTTTGATATATTTTTATCCTTGCTGAGCATCTGAGCTCACCCCTTTCTAAGTTTTATTTTTCCATGGATGTGAAGAAGTATAATATGACTGCCATATAGGGATGTTCTAAGGAATATGAGTGTGTCCAAAACATACAAAATGTTGGATTTTTTCATTTCATAATGTAATGTAAATCTTATTAATGTATCTAGTACTTCCAAGACTACTAAACTGATCGATATTTAGATACTTGATCTCTTGTGATCATCTGAGTGTTATGTAATAATACACCAACTCTACGTAAATGAGGCCGGGTAATTACAATCTCGGGGGTAGGTAGATTTCCCTATTTCCTATGAAATTGACAACTATCAAATTCCAGCAGCCAAGAAGGGACCATCCATATTTCTGCACCAACTACAAAATCCAATGAATATTGAGTGGAAACCAATGAGTACGTATATATTATCACTTACACAAATTAATATCATTTGAATATTCTAAAGGATGAAACAGAATGATGGTGGTCCCATACGTAAACCTCTATAGAAAATTTCATACAATATATCTTGTTAATAGATAATAAGGTACACATTCCTGCCCAGAATATCAAAAAATTCCATGATATCTTGGAAGAAAAAGAGGACATTGGTCAGAATATTCTAGTAATCACATCGGTATCAATATATATTTTGGTTCCCACCATTATTATAGGTCATGAATTTATATCATGGTTTACTGAGGAGAAAGAACATATTCATTCTCTAATTCTATAGGATTATCAGTACATTTTAGTGAATCACAATACAAAGGATCGAACATATATTCTCATTATGACTAAAGACCTCCGACATATCATGGTGATGAAATCCAGGTAAGAACATACTAATGTATCACTATACAAGAAAATCTATAGAATTTTGCAATAGAAGATGAAAAGAATTGATGGAATCATATTATTATTTGAGTTGAAGAATCCTACTAGAATATTAAGGTTGTAATTCAAGAGATGATTTATAATCCTAATCCAGTTTTTCAAAGAAAACATTGCATTCTAGAATCAAGGGTAGAAGAATACCTTCTTCATATCATGTTGGTTGAAATATCTCAGGTTCATATTCCTACTCCTACTGATGAAGAACATGGTCAGTGTGCTTTGTATGATATATTAGAGAGGGTTCAGAAACATACTTCTACCAATGATGGAAATGATTAGTTTTATTAATAGGCCACATTAGGTATGTTTTTCCCATTCTCCCATCATGGAGGAACATTTCCTTGTTTTAATGAAGGATGAAAATTAGGATTAGGAACATATTCACATTTAGATAAGGAGTTATAAGTATATCCTAGAAGCAACTATAAAATAGGAACATATCCCTTCCAACAAAATAGAATTCTAGTGTCATACCCTAATAGTCATACCACAGTCTGTTCATATTCCCACTGAAATATATCATATACATATTCGGATATTGACCAAATAATAGGATCATATTCCTTTTCAAAAATATATTCTGTATATTCTGAAAACTACACATGGATTATCTAGGAGGGCTCATACCAAACACGTAAAATTTAATAAACATGAATCTCTAGTTTCATGGTAGTGAATATTATTATAATGACCTCTACAAGAACCAAATTTTCATTAATAGAATGATAATATTCATTCTATAATTGTTGATAGTTTCCTTGAAGCAATAAACTTTCTATCAATTAAAAAACATTAATCTACTAGCTCCTCATCAGAATAGGGTTAAAATACCAAGAAAAGAGTTCCTATCTATAATAATATAGAGGTTTGTCATAGAAGTCCCACCTATAGATCTCCTCTTGATATGAACTATGTAAATCCTATCCATATCCCTACGATATCCTAGAAATAATATCTAATATATTTTAACATTCCTTAGTAAAATATATTTTATAGGTAGGAACTAAATAAAGAAAAAGTATCATCACTAATTCCATCATTTCATTCATCACATTTCACAACTGATTATATATCAATGGGTAATGGTCCTTTAGAAATATTATAAAAGAAGCGGACTCTTGGGTTTGACCAGGTGGAGGAATATCCATCTAAAAATGAAGAATTTGTTAGTCATATATAGAAGAATCTAGATAATATGTTTTTTATCGTGTAATTGATGTGTCCTATAACAAAATCATCGTATAATATTATGATGGAATTAATGATAATATGGACTTAATATTTTTTTTTGGTTTAGGGATGGTTCTTATTCAGTTAATAGAAAAAAACCATTCTCTTTGAAGAGTATGCCAATAGTGTCGTAAAAATCATGACACGCTATATCTATTTTAACTTAGGCATATTCTCTATGGATCAATCTAAAAAATATGAGAAGAGACATTTAATTTTCATTCTGTCTACCTTGATAGTATGAGGACACTACAACAACCGATTATGGATGACTCAACAGACTTACATATTATCAGTTTGGGACAGTATGTAGTGCTTCATTGAACTCTATTATATGGATAGTAGGGTCCCCTCAAGATGGGATCACAAAAAGTTCTCACACTAAGTAAAATATAATATTTATAGTTGTTTATACTAACTTGGACAAAAATATAAATAGTATCACTCCTCCACTCTTAGAAATAATATGCTTTATTGGGATCATCTATCGAAATACTACTCTATTCCATCAAGTGTCCAAGAACTTTAAATAAACATCCCAACAATGGATAATCAGTACCCATGATACGAGGAAATACATGGTCACTAAAATGTAACATTTCAACCTTTCCCTATATCTAATACATGCAAAAAATCTTGATAAATTAATAATATAGAAGTTCAAACGATATGGGATTTATTTCTCGAATTGACATAATCTGCAAGGATGTGCGTATTTTCATCATTTTTACAACCACCACTACATTTGAGGTCATAATTCCCATTAAGATATGAATATAAACTTTTATTGAGACTAATTTACCCCCATAAAATATAGTTAGGTTCATTATTAACCAATGCTCACAAAAAACAATTCTCTTCTAAATATCAAGATTAATTATAAAGGAAGAACCCTCCCAATTTCTACTGATGCATGATCCTACATCATGTATAGAACATGTCAATTCATTGGTGTTAATGAAGCCCTATTAAAAGATATCATCTAGAAGGGAGGAAAAAATGATTAATAGGGAAATGGTTGAAGCGGAACTCTAATAATAGAAGTTATTAGTGGTACATTGAAAATGGTGATGTTATGTTTCCCACTACTCAATATCCATCTGTAAATTTCAATACTCATAACTAAGAAGACAATACAGATTAAGATACGAACATTGAGGATATAATGACCCATGAAATTCATTCATATATATCATATCTTAATAGATGGATATGAAATACATTTCTCAAACACACTCCCAAGGACTATATTTTTTTAGTGTCTTTGGAGACTGGGTCACAATATTCTTAGTTTTTGAATGATATTCAATATCTCCCACAATGATCTTCCCAAATAGTACTTTTATTAGACATACCCTAATTCTGTCTTCTATTTAGAACCTTGGAAAATTATATATAGAAAATGTTGAGCTTATATGGTCAATAAGGATAAAAAAGTGATATTTCAACATACCATGATCCTAAGGGTATAAGAACATGAGATTAAAATCTTAAAATCATGACCCACATATCATAGATTATAAACCTAAGGCATGGAATAAATATTGTTAGTTTAGAATACATGAATCATAATGTATTCAATGATATTAATACATGATACCATATAATTTTCTTATAAAATAGACTTTTGGCGTTAACATAAGCATATAAAATCATTTCATTTGTGGTCAAGGTTAATTTCCAAGGATGTTATATTGGAAGGGGTTTACACTAAAAACCATCATTGTAGTCAATGTTCACTCCCAATACTATCATTTATTATAAATTCCCTTATTAAACTAGGTTCAATCTCCATTCTGTCACTGTATATCTCATGAGATATCAATCATTAACCAATGAATTGGAGAGAGATATATGTCTCACCTACCATGTTTATAACGTAACCACCATCATTGGTTATAATGAAACTACTATTACATATTGAAAACATAATTATTTTAGCAACAATATAATAAAACATTCATCATATTATAACCCTTTAATAGAAATGGGATTCATAAACTTTTCAATATGGCATAACATGTGGAAGAGAAATCGGTTTCATGAAAATTACATATCTTATCATTGTATAATTTATGGAAAAGGAATTATTTCCATAACAATATTGTCATCATAGTTTTAAACACACAAATAATGTATATTGATGGTATCATTTGATTATATTCTCAAAAAATATTATGGTACAAAAAATGTTTTTATTATTGATGAATAGAAACTCCATAAAGAGAACATTAAAAGCATTCTTTAAGAAAATAACCATTCAACTTTGAAAATAAAATTTTGAAAACTAAATTTTCATAAAAAATTTTTAAAATAATTTTCACAATAATTATCCTTGGAATATTATAAATTAATATTTAAAACATTGAGTGGTCATGATGGTGGGAAATAGTTTTTATGCCGTACATGTTAAAAAAATATTTCCTTCAATTTTTTTTAAAAATTCTATAATTTACTCATTATGGAAATGATTATAAGATTATAATTATGGAATTATGTAAAAATTACATCATGGATAAATATAATACTAATATATCTGATGTAAAATGATAAGAACATTTTCTGAAAATATGGAAATGGAAGTGAAATTGTTTTCAACTGAACATAGAAATAAACTATAATTTTATTAAAAACTATTCTTAATCATTTTAACTACAGAGGAAAATAAAACAGTACTATTTCCTGAATCATTCATGAAAAACCATAGGATAAGAAAATTAAATGGGTTTATCATGAATGTGTCATATAATATAATTCAATGGAAATTAAATTTTAAACAATCCCAATTAAAATTAGATTAAAATAGAAATCATTTATAATTTTGTAAGCTTTCAATCATAGGCCAGATGAAATAATGATCCTTTTTTGGATATCTAATGTCCAATAATAAAAATAAGAAGAATCATACATAAATTTATGGTTATTATATACACTGGAAAGAATAAATACATGCGGAATATGGCATGTATCAATGGATATAAAAGTGAGACAAAAGTCCATTAAATTAAGTCTCATCTTCTTTCATACACATGAGAACCTCCAATATAATAAATAAAATATTATTATAAATCCATTAAATAACAATAATTTTACATATATATTACCATATATGATTTACTTATGACCTTTTATTACCACTTTATTGATAATTCCTTGTTACAATCACCTTTCAGTTAACAACTGCTTTGTTTTTTATATATGCTTTCATTTCTAATTTCTAATCCTTTTACATTGATCATGGTTACATAATCTCTGAACTTATAATCATAATATAAATATCAAATACTTCAATTATATATTAATTTATAGTAATATATAAAATATAGTGATATAAATTTAATAACACCGTTCATGGAGAAGGTATTTCATACATATGTATGAATGTTGTTTTAATTTTATTGACAGATGGAATGAGAGGTCCATAAGAAATATATCACCATTAAAAATGAATTATTATTTCATACATATCACATATATTCATTTATATTATCCTTATTATATTCCATGTAAATAATAAGTGAAAAATGAATCATATTGCTTCGCAAGGTAGTAGTATGTTCTACACATGAGCGACGTTATCATTTTCCCATGGAAAAGAAAATTGTGATTATATATGAAGTATTTTAATTATAAGAGTACAATTATGTCATAAATATTATTTGTATATTTTTATATATACACAATCTTTAAATCCATCTGAAAATCTATCTATGAGAGACGTTGATGTTAGATGAATTACATCAGTTCATGAGGTGACAGTTCGCCATACACATTTTCAATGATAGTGTTTCCCATTTAACAGAATAAAAGAAGGATGTATGTTATTTCATTAAAATAATAACATCCCAGTTTATGGTAGATACCAGTGATATTATATCAATATAGGTTATGAATATCTGAAAGATTTTATGAATAAATAAAACAAAAATGAATTTTTAAGTATTTTACCTATTCTTGAAGAAACAACTTTTTGTTTATATATAAAGCCTTATTATGAGGGTTTCCTAATAAAAATAAGGCATTTATAGTTTAATAATATTGAAATGTGGATTCCAAAACAAATGCTCATTTTTTAATTTAATTTTTTTACAGTGGAAAAAATTTATTATTCAATCAAAAATTAATAATAATCATCAAATTTTTTGAGAAAAGAAATATTTTTGAAGCATATAAATACATTAATAAGAAATTTCTTATTTATAAAAATATTTTATTTATCTAACACCTTCACTGTTATTTTTTTTATTTTTTTTATTCTTATTCATACCAAAATTTTTAATGTATATGTTAAAATGGTCCTATTAATATTCTAATATTAATAGTATGTCATGGTTTTATAATACTCGGTGTTTTTTATAGTATAAACCATCAATGAAATTAAATTTATTTGAAAATATATTTCATAAAATCTCATTGTTTTACATTATGAATGATTAAAAATTAATTTTTACCTCAATAATAATTCATTTTGATAAAAAGTAAATAAGGATACTTCTACATCATCATATCCTTAGGTTCCCATAAAGCTTCATCAAGTTGGTGGGTTCGCTAAAGAACTCTTACTAGGTGTGTCGTCTTGTTTTATAGAAATTTGTCAATTTGATCCATAATATCCACAAGTTGTTCTTCTTAATAAATATCATGCCCCAATGGTAGGACCTCTATGTTCAGAACATGTTATGGTCTAGATATGTACTTCCTTATGAGAGACTCATAGAACACATCGTGGACTCGATGGAGGTTTAGTGTAAGATCCCATCAATAAGATGTCATCCTGATATGATCAATAATTTCAAAGGGACTGATATACCTAGGTATTAATTTTACCCTCTTTCCAAATCACATAACTTTATTCCCCAGATAAGCTCAATAAAAACAACTATCATCAAATTTAATATCTGGATTATGCTGATGATTCTCACCATATATTTTCTGTCAACATTGTGTTTACCTTATGTGATACAAAATGGATTAAACTACATCTACAATTTCTTCAGTAATAAATTGATCCCTATATATTTTTCTCTCCAACATCATCTGACCACATTGGAGCTCTATAATTATTTTTAATTTTTATCTCTGACTGTCCATCTGTTAAAGGATAATACACATTTCTAAAAATCAATTGTATATGAACTTCTTACAAATGAATTTTCCAGAACATTAAGGTAATCCATAGGTCCAAATCAGACACAATGAAATGTGTTACACCATTATCCATTATCACATATTTAATATATAATCTGAAAAAATTAACAAAATAAAAATATTACATTATTTAAATTAGGTGTTTTAATTTGGAAAGGTGATACACTATAACCCATATAGAATCATTACCATTATACTTTTTGGGGTGTTTTATGAAAAAATCGTTGGATGTTTTTTCCAACTTCCATTATGATATGAGTAATGGATGTAGCAGTTCCTTATAATTTTGTCTGTAATCGTTAACCAACTAATATATTGAGAACCATGATATAAACTCTTTGATTTAACCCTTCATTCAATCCCACCAAAAATTCTCCAAAAAATCTGTTTACATCTTCCCACATACATGATAAATAGTGAATGAAGAACTATGAGCTTCTTTTGAAAGAGTATTCTTCAAAATCGTATCAATGGACCACAAACAAGGTCCATGAACACTACAATTTCATTATAATCATGGTTAATCTCATGAACATATATCATCATATTTTACTTCTCTACATCTTCTTTATTTTCCTCTTTTATTTTCACATGTATAAATGGTTGAATAAACATTTGAGAAAGATAATATTTCTCCCCTTCCATGAATATTTCAATATCCATCCTCTAAAAATATAAAAGTACTATTTTTATATCCCCATCCTCGATAGTGTATCATTCTCATTTCAACCCAAAACGTGGAGCACCTTGTTTTAAATCCGAGGGTGTTCATGTTTTAAACATTCGTAATCATTAATCATATTTAACCATCTTATCTGATGCGCATTCAAATCCATTTGTGTTGACATATATTTTAAACATTTATGATCAGAATATATATCACACTTTTATCTATAAATATAATGAATCAATATCTTAAATATATAAATTACTATAGCTAAGTACTTATCATGTGTTGGGTAATTTTTCTCATGAAACATCGATTTTTATGAGGCATAGGCCATAACCATGTCATTCTTCATGGGAATGAATACCAATCTAGTCTTTTATGCATCACTATTAATTTCAAGCCCTTATCCACTGGTGGTTAATGTAATCACAAGTGTACTGACAAACCTTCTCTTACGTTACATGAAATTTTATTCACAATGATCAATCAAAAGAAACATGGATCCCTTACGAGTTAACATTGAAAGGTTATTAGACAGTCTTGAGAAATTTTCCACAAACCATCGATAATATATTACTAAAAAAATAATACACTAGATCTTATCCACAGTGGTAGATCTAGGTCAACATTCAATACCTTCTATCATTGATGGATCCACTGATATTCCCTATCTTGAGATTATATGTCCCAAAAATGAAAAGAAAATATCTAAAATTCATAGTTTTATATGTTTGCATACAATTTCTCCTTATATGGGGTCATCAGCACAATCCATAAATGATCATCATGCTCTTCCATTATCTTTGAATATATATGAATATCAGCTATAAGCACTATGATAAACTGATAAATCCAATCCCTAATGACCTTATTCATTTAATCTATAAAGATAGATGGAGAAATTAGTAATACCAAATGACATTAGAATATAATCATAGTGTACATACCTTGTATAATATGATTTATTGGGTATATCTTCCCTTTTGACCCTCAATTGACGATATCTATACCGAATTTTGATGTTGGAAAAGTATTGATCACATAGAGGTTGATCAAAAAAGTCATCAATATGAGCTAAATGATACTTTTTCTTAATTGAGATCTTGTCCATCTCTTAATAATCATTTCAAAGTTGCAATGACCCATCTTTATTCATAACAAAATGAATATTTTCTCCCCTTGCTTAAACACTTATCTTAATGAAACTCTTATTAACATTTTCCTATATTTGTCTCATTAATTCCTTAAACTCAATGAGGGCTATTATATAGGGACTCTTTGAAATAAGTGTGGCACCATGTATGAGTTTTATTGAAAACACAACATCACGAGTTAGTGGAATACTATGTAACTCTACCAAAAATATATCAACAATATCCTACATAATCAATATATTTTAGATATAGAGTTTCTCCCCAACCATCTATGATAAACACCAATTTTTTTAGGTATCTGGTCCCATAAAATAGAAGTATTTTCCTGTAGAATTATATATTTTTTATCACATAGATAGATGATCAATGGTTGGTTTGGAATATCAAACATGACTTACCTTCCATAGAAATTGAGATGGTATTTATGTATATAAATCCAATCTATGCCTATTATAACTACAAATTAATCAAGAGTAAGGATGAAATGATTTTCATGAATCAAATTCACCTATAATTCAACCATAAAATAATTATATACTTTGGAATCCATCATCATACTAAAAGTTTTTTTCACTACTAAATCAATAAATTTTTTTGAGGATAGCAATTAATACTCCTAGATACATTTCATGATATAATAGAATTCATAAACCTAAGATCAAAAAATATAGTTCAATATTTGAGCGTAATGATTTCCACCTCAAATTAATCATTATATCTTCCATCCATTAGTCAAACTAAAATGGATAAAATGACCATAAATAGTCTTTGATCATAGAAATAAATCATGAAAAAATGGTCTTTATCATGGGGATGTGATTTTTCGAAACCAGGCGCCTTTCAATAACATTACGTAGGATATTATTCTATATATAGGATTATCCAAAGGTTTATAAATAAATTTATCACATATTAGTTATAAAGGATAAATAAACCATTACTATGATATCATACATAAAACCCCATTATTTTAATATATTTATGTCACATATTAATATATGAATATGCAATAGATTTCACAAAAATTTTCAAAATGACCGTAAAGGTTTAGTGTCTTTATAGATTTGGCATGCAATCTTCTTAATTCATGAATGAAATTCAACATCACCAAAAAATATCTTCCACATAGTACACTTCATAGACATTACCTATATAAAATATTTCTTTATAAAATTGGGAAAAAACATTAGAATGGATGACCTCATATTCTCAGTAAGGTCAATCAAGGGGGAGATGAATATAACATGAACATAAGTGTATGAGAACAATAGAATGGAATCTGAAAATCATACCCTAAATATCAAAGATCATAAATTTAAGGCATTGAATAAATCATGGAATTTCATAAAACATGAATAATAAACAAATCAAAGAAAATAATCCATGAGAGTATAACATTGGCATTTGAGGTAGATTTTTGGAATATAGATAAGCATACAAAATCATTTCTGTTGTAGTCATAGGGAATTTCCAAGGATATATTATTTGAATTGGTTCACTCCACAAACAATTATTGTATTCAAGGGTCACTCACAAGTCTATCATAGTGGTTGGAGTCCCCCACCAAACTATGTTTACTCCCCATTCCAGCCCTATTAATCTCATGAGATACCAATCACTACCCAATTCAGTTGAGGGAGATATAGGTCTTAACCCTAATCATTATAACATAACAATATTCATTCTTTGTAATGTAACCACCGTCACATAATTAAAACCATAAATTTTTCTCTAAGAGAATTTTAAAACATTAATCAAATTGGTACCCAAGAAATGAAATTTTTTATAAACATTTCATCATATCATAAACTGTGGATAATAAACATGTGTCATAAAAAATTCATAAATTTGTCATTGTATAACTCATCGAAAAAGAATGGGTTTTATCAAAATATTTTCATCATAATCATAAACCATGTAGAGAAAGAATAAGGATGGTATTATTGTATCATATCACTAGAAAATAATAAGTAACACCATAGGTTTTTGTCATTGATGAATATAAATTCCATAGAAAGATCATTAAAATCATTCTTCAGAAGAAAATCTATTCCACTTTGAGAATCTCCTTTTCAAAAATAAAAATTATTAGAATATTTTGAAAATACTTTTATTTTGAAATAAATGTAGAAAATTATAATGTAATCAGTAAAACATTGGTCGGTCAGGATAGTGGAAAAATATCATATATGTTGTACACATGAAAACAAATATTTCTTTCACATTTTGTAAAATGTTAAAATACAACTCATTTGGGAGATGAAAAGAATATTGATCTCAATAAAAAAATTAAAATACCATTATTGTTAAATTGAATTTAATTAATAATTTTTAAATGTTAAAATTATTTTTGAAACTAGTTTCTGAAATCACTGATAAGGAAGAAAAAGGGTTTTCATTCGAAGTATGAAATAAAGTAATCTTTTACTAACAACAATTTATCAATAATTTTAAGTACCGAGGAGATTATAATGATACAATTACTTGAAAATTTAATTAATAAAATTGGGAGAATAATTTAAATGATTTTATGAAGAATGTGTCGTTTAATTTCCTTCATTATAAATTCGTTCATAAAAATCCCGATTAAAAAAAAGATTTAAACTTGAATCATTTACTACTATGATAAACTTTTAAACATAAGCACCATGAAATAATGAAACATATATAGATATTTATGTCCCAATAACTTCAATAAAAATTATTATAAAATAAATTCATGGGAACTATAGACACCACATAGAATTAAAAAGTAGTGAATAAGGAATGTGACCCCCAGAAATAAAAGTTTGAAGGAAATACCTTTCATTAAATATTGAATTACTTCCTACAGATTTGATCCTACATCATATTAAATATTTATTTATTATATATAAATTTAAGAACCATAAATATATCAATATATAAATAATATGATATTTTATTAACTTATAACTTTTATTACCTTTTATTAACAATTCATTGTTACATTTATGTTTTGGGTTGTAATTGTTTTGTTTTTCATAAATGTTTGGAAATGAAATTTTCAGTCCTTTTACATTGATCATGGATAAATAATATCCTTAATTTAAATTGTCATATATATCCATTTTATATTTTTTATATTAACTCATAAAATTTATAGATAATAATTTAATAACATTTTTTAAGGAGACGGAATACCATATGTAAGCATGAATGCAGTTTCCATTTTTTGAATGTATGGAAATAAATTAAGTAATAAATATAAAACCATTAAATATTCATTTATATTTCCTATATTATATATTTATATTTAATGAATTTATCTTTTTACATTTCTTGTAATGCGTAAGTGAAAAACGAATCACATAGCTTTGTGGGGTTGTAGCCTGTCGTACACACGACTGACATTATCGTATTCTAACAGAATGGAATTTAAGAAGGTATATGTAATATAATAATTAAATTAATATAATTATGTCATAAATATTATATATATCCATAAAATATTTCATAATATCCAACCTTTATATTCATTGATGGAAGACAATTTACATTAGTTTGTGAGGTGATAGTCCGTTGTACACACGGTTGATGGTTTAATTTCCCATTTTATGTAAGAGTAGAAAGATACATGTTATTAAAATTTAATAATAAAATCTCATTATATGTGATATTAATGTTTTGTTATATCTCCATATATTTATAATATTTTAATGAGGTAGAAGAAGAAATGAAATAAAATTGCACGTTTCATAATTTTACCTCTTCTTCGGAGAACTTCTTTTTGTTTTTTACCTAAAGTATTTATATGATTGTTTTATAATAAAAATAATTCCTCTATAATGTGAATGGGGAATTATAGAATTATATTTTTTATTTATTTAGTGAAAAATAATTAAGTGTAAATAGGATAGGAGAGGGTGTGGCCTTTTTAAGTGACAGAGATGACACACATGGAAATTTTAAAAAGAAAAAAGTGTACCAATGTTTCTTCACATTCCACAAGCATCAAAATTTTCAAATTATTAATTATTATAATTGATAAATATTATTTATAGACTTAAAATTTTTATTTTACATGTTTTAGTTATTTTTTTGATCCTAATCATTTTAGTTTAGATCCCTTGTATTCTCATTTTTACTTTAACCACAATAATTAATTTTTATTGGTTTCACTATTTATTATGGATAAAACTTATGTTAAAATTATTACATAATAATAAATATACTATTTAAAAACATTAAATGTATTTTATCAAATCCAACTAATACATTGGGAATATTTTAATTTAAAATTTATCCCGAAGACATGATGGAAAATAGTTTTCTAAAAAGAAAAACTTTAAAAGATTAAACACATTTTATATAATAATTTAATATAAAATTTATTAAAAAAAAATAAATTGTTTTAATAATAATATAATTTATCCGATGTTAGTTATAATAATATTTTAAATCAAATTATGGCCTTATAAATTTTTCAAAATAAAAGGTACATTACAATAAAAACAAATATTCATCTTTATTCATCGAAATATTAATCTTTTTAGAAAACTCCCAAAAATCTCCCTGATATATTTTTGAGTAATAGATTCTCAAAATTAAATTAATTTTTCAAAATAAATTCAATAAATTTTCGAAAAATAATATTTTAATTTATTTACATTACTAAATTAGAAATATTTATTTTTAAGAAATATTTTTTTTACTAATATAAAGACTTGTCAAAAAATCTATTACATTTTATCAATATATTTTATTTTTATAAAAAGATAGTAATTATTTTTAAAAACATGTTTATTACAACTAATTCCACCAATTTTATTGGATATTTAATAATGTTCTTGTATACGTAATAATTTCAATAATATTTCAGGGTTCACTAAAAAATTGTGTTCTCGGTACCACAAGATATTGAAAAAAACTATATTTATTTAAAAAATCAAAAAATAAAGGGGGTTTCACAAAGGACATGGGTTAATATATAAATATAAATTAGGATAACACCAAAGTGTGTGATGATGGCGTACACACAATACATCATATGCATACATATAATATGGTATCTCTCAATCTCTTATTTCAACATTTACAACGAGCTTCAATAAAAGAAAAAGGAGGGGCAATGGATATATCCTATGAAATATTTGAAGTATTTATTAAACAAATTTCTAAACAAATGTGATCCATATTTAAGGATGATATTGAAGAGTTTAGGAATCTTAAAACATAATTACTCGGTGGAAATATTCCTACTGATTACAACCTCTATATTGAGGTGAATATTCCACTACAAACAAATCCTATACTAAAAGAAGTAATATATAAACATGAAATGGAAAAATAAAGACACCCTTTTATAACCACTACCAGAAAACCAAACTTTTTTATAGTATTTTTCAAATATGGTCTAGGATTCCCATCACTAAACTATTGGGTACCATCTTTCCAAGAGAACCAACCGAGCGTGACACAAGTTTCATATAAATAACCAATCATCAAAGTTCTATCACATCATGCTTCACAAATATACGAATATTCTCTAACATGAATCCCTATATAAATTGAGAACTCCATCCGAACACACACTACATAGGTGGTGGTTATTGAGGGATGGTTGGATCTTGTTAAATTAGAAACAATTCCATATCTCTAATGGGGCCAATGTGACACCTCCGACTCTAAATTTTTGGAATTATACATTCTAAATAATAAAAGAAATAGGTTACCCCAAGTAGAAAATAAGACACTTTTTATCCAAAGGTGGCCTAATGGTGTGAATTCCATAGTTAAAAGTTGAATTCTAGAATATATTCTCTATATAGACTCAATAATTCTTGTCATTGATCAGCTAAAATAATATACCAACTAGATCTATCGCTAATTAGGATGATTTAAATCTCCAATTACACCATTAGTTTAGTTCCACGAGGTGAAAATGAATTTGGAACCCCAAAATTGTAATTTTTTAAAAAATTATGTCATTTATGAATTCTTTTTAAAATGGGGATGTATTTCATATTCCTTGGATATGTAGGTCCAATGGCAAAAATTACTCGAGATATGAATTCTGAATATCAAAGATAATATCGAGATACATCTTAACCCAATAAAATATAGTTTTTTAATAATATAATTGAACTCCATTGAACAATTTTGGGTGGATTAAATCCTATGTTCCAAGGAAAATATTTAGTCAAAAGTGGCTACTCAATAAAAAATAAATGGAATAGAAGAAACAAAAACTATCATAATAAAACCAGTAATGGCACTAAATCTAAATATGTGACCCATTAAACATGATATGGATTATCCTAATCAAAATCCAAAATAAGAAAAAAAATGTTAAGGGGAAAAGAATGCCAAAATCTACCTGTACCTCTAAGATAGGAAGAATGAAATCAACCCTTAAGGAGAGAACCATTTCATGATATTTTAGTACGTAAATGGTTAAAAAGTTTCTCTAATTACTAGAATTAAATATACCTAATGATATTTTTCTTAATAAATATAAAAATTATGAAAACTATATCCTGATATTATTCCATATAAACTAATATAGCTTTGAATTTCAATAATTTTTACAAAAAATTGTTCATTCAAGGAATTAATGATTTGAAAATCCCCTGATAAAGTAAACTATGTCTCCACAAATCCATTTGATTAATAATAACAGGGGAAATAGATTCCTTATAATAAATTAAAAAAATTTGAGGACTATATGACATAAAAAATCATTGATCAAGTGCACGTCATAATCAAGATTCATCTGAATCTGTCATCTATAACGCCAACTCCCTCTATAGAATCATCCAAATAATCTAATAAATGAAAAAAAATAATATACATAATAATAAAATGGAATTATATGATCAATTTCATATAATCCACAAAAATCTTCAAATTATTGGATATTTCCACCCCCATAAATAAGAGTATAGGTACCATCCCACCAAATACAACCCTTATCTGATAAATGTTCATTATATGACACAATTAATGTAATTAATATGATAAATACATTTTCTAAGGATAAATAAATATATGATCTAGTGTCCCCCAAATCAGTATTGGTGATGGAGATCATAAGGATTATAAATTCGATTAAAATTATGTCATGGTATAACTTTTATTTCTGGAGGAATCACCACTAAGGATACAAGTGTAGCTAGAACTCAAGGGTATGACTTCAGTGAGAATAGTTGGATAAGAAATAAAATCCTCAATCAGCATGATTTCATTCTAGCACTACCGAATAATAAGATCTATTTTAATCAATGAAATTATCTTAATATTGAAAAGAAAAATATGCCTTCACGACATACACCAGACGTGATTAAAGATCCCTCCAACCCTATTCATGGATAGACACCATCTGTATGGATAACATCAGCTATGAGTATCAAAATCACTAATCCAACCATATTCAAACGGTGTGAGACTTTTATATAGACATGTTATATTCTAAATCACTAAGCTTCCATCCAAGATTATATCAAAATCATGGATTCAATTCAACTATCAAATAAGAATGAAGAAGCACTTTTTGATGACCTATCAAGACCATGGATTTTTTAAATGAAATTTTTAGCTATAAAAATATAATTGGTCGATGTCATCATGAAATATTGTCACACTATAATCTCATTCATAGAAATAAATAAGAGGATACAGTATAAGGTAATATTAGTCTCATGTGTATCTCTTGAAATCATGGCAACACCCAAATTCATTCGGTCTTAATTTATAACAACTCGAGAATATATATTATTCCAATCAAAAACATTATGTAGCCTAGTATTTAAAAAAAATCAATCTTCTTCATAGTTTACAATCCATGGTTATGAAAATTATGGGAAAAATACCCTTAGATTAATCAAGATGAATTATTAGTTCAAAGATTGATTCTCGGACACTGAACCAATGGTTGTCTAGTAGGACACAACATTCAATGTTCTTTTGGGATAACTGTGGTTTCATATTCATACTGTTGTGTTTTCTCAAATCATCATTTCCTCATGTATGATATTAATGGTAATGTGGGAACAATCACCACTATGTTTCTCACAATGACTCTTGTGAGGTTCAATATATAATGGAGACTTATTATAGAGGGTAGAGGGAGTATTAAAGTATGAGAGATATTGTAAAGGCCATAGAACCAAACAGTGTGAAGACCACTAATCAAAATCCATGGAGATCATTGGGTGAATGTTACTAGACCTGATATGATAAATTTAATCCAGACGGATCATTAGTAACAATATAGTCACAAATTCAAAGAAGATGATCATGTTATTGAAATTAATTCCTAGAAATATCTATTTTAATCTTAGGGAGCCATTTTGAATTCTACTCTAGTACATGGATCCCTCTATATTGGACTTCCCAACAATAATTCCCCAATGATATATGAATGAACTTCAGTTTCATGTTCACACCTTTTTCTCATGTATTGGGAATGATCCCTATGGATCACACTCCTTCCAAAAAGCTGGTGATGATAATACCCCCAATATTCATGATCTTACTTCATCATCTTCTATAATTAAGATAAAATATGAGGATAGAGGAGAAGCTTCATTGGAATAAGAATACCTCAAAGATATTTAACCATCTTATAAAGAAGGCATTATAATTACTATGGGATAAAATTGTCAAGTGAACCTAGGTATATAACATGATTACTGGGCTAAATAAATTTGTGAAACACTAAAATATGATGATAAAAGAACATATCTCTCATTATTTTGGTAGAATCGGGATATAATTTTCTTGAACAATATAGAGATTCTTGTGATAGATCCTAAGGATTTTACCCACCATTTGGGGAAACTGGATGACCAATTAGAATATATGATTTAAGTAATAAGAATACATAGAACCCATAACACCAATTAAAAATCCAATATTGATAATATCTTAAAATGAAACATGATTTTAGAATCTAAATATCTAAAGTGACTTAACAATATCATTTATGTCAATAAAAATAATCATAAAATATGGGTTTACCTCGATTTCTATGATCTTAGTAGGTATTTCATAAAGTATGACTTTAGGATTCCAATCACTGAATTATTAATTGACACATCCATTGGTTTCTGAGTAATAATTTTTATGTATGGGTATTTTGGATATAACCATATCAAATTTACTCTTAAGGATCAATATGAAATTACCATAAGGGATCCTCTGTGGGTATCATGTTATCAAGATATTCCATATGGGTGAAATAATGAAGGAGATAATTGTCATCATTCTATACATTATATCTTCAATAAAATCATATTGAGAATATATGAGTTATACATGAATGATTTCTTAGTCAAATTTCAAACTTATTATGATCATCTTCCTAATTGTTAATTTTTTTTAAAAACTATGGAAATAAAACCTCAAGATAAGTCTCATGAAATGTTCTTTCGAGGTAACATCAAGAATGTTCCTTGTATTATTGGTTAATCACTATAAAATAAATATTGATCCAAGTAAGAAAAAGTAATTACACAAAATGACACACCCTTATAACATTAGAGAGCTACGAGGACTCCTTGTCCATCTCTCATATATCAGATGATTAATTTACAAACTCATCAGTGAGTCCACACCCTTCATGTTGTTGATGAAGTAGGGGGTCTCATAACAATGTGATGATTATTTTTAGAATTCCTTTTATTCACTAAATAAGTATATTCTTCATCCACTATTTCTTATTCCCTTTTTGTAAGGAAATATGTTTATCTTATATGTGGATTCATTTTAATTATATCTTGTAACTCTTCTCACAAAAAAGAATGATATTTCCTAGGAAAAATGTCAAAATTTTCTATTTAGAATAATGATTTGTCCAAAGACTCAAAAAAATTCGATTGAAGAAAATTTACGAACACTGATCTTCCCAGAATTGTAAAATCTATTTTGACGGTACCTCAAAAATCATTATATGAAAAATGATGGATGGACCCTGGAATAATAGGTTTGGCCTATGAATTTTTATTGTATCCTTGGTAATGGTATAATACCCTTATTTATTCCAACTATTAGAAGGATTACCCAATAATGGGTTATAATATGAATACATCATCATAGTTATGGAGTTATCCATTCAATAACTAGCAACATATCAAAACCTCACGGTTGACTCTGAATTGGGGATTAACCAAATTAATAGTGAATTTTCCATTATAAAGGAAGATTTGATCCCCTTTCACAATTATGTGTGATAAATCATGAATGAGTTACCCTCAAAACAAATGTCGAATCATGTTATGTGTTTATATGACATTCACACAAAGGAATTATCCAGCATAGATACATCCTTGGAAGATCCATACCAGGATGGTAAAATCATTTTCATTCAAAATATTTGGAAAATATAAAAATTTAGTTTTAAATTATTTGACTAAAGTCAATGAAATATGTTCTACTATGAGGTCATAAGATCCCATATCCTTATCATTATTCCCAATTACTGGAAGGATTTCCCCTATAATGTACTACCTCCTGAATGGTTCTCTACCACCTAATTAGGTTAAGGGAGAGTAAATTAGGAATCTTGTGATAAATGTTATTCTCTATGATCATCGAAATTCATATAATGTTTTATATAAATAGGGATTTGAGGGATTCCTCCATAGATTAATTGAAAGATAATAAACCTCTACTTCCTTTAAAGATGATAATGTTGAAAATTACGATGCTCGCCAATTGGGTACCATGATATTTCATCATGTCAAAAAACATGGGTATCACTGGCCATATGTGGGGCATAAATTAAAATATTTCTCCAAAAAAATTATTCAACTCGGATATAAGTTGGTTTCAATCTCCATCCCTCCGAGTTGTTGTATGCCACAACATACTCATATCCAATTTTCACCAAGAATGTGGACGACATGGGGTCATATCCCTTAGTGTATGTAAGTTAGTTTTAGTATATCCTTATTTCAATTGATTTATTTTCCAAATATGTTTAGTAAATACCCCATAAAGAATTTGGTGTAAAGTATAAAATCAATTTTTTAATGTCAAATATCATCACTAGATTTAGTTCCCCTCATATAATACTGATGGAAAATGGAACCAATTTTTACTCTTTAGTGTTGGTGGGGATATATCCAGGATAGAGCATCCAATCTAATAATTCTTACTAATATCCTAATTTGGAAAAAGGGGATATAAAGGATTTCAACATCTCTTTATCAAAATCAGATTAGAAAATGTTAGACAAGAATATGATGTCCTAGCCAAAAAAAATCTCATCATGATTTCAGATCTTATAACACCATAAACGAAATTACTACACAAGAAACTTCATAATCACATACATAAGGTACCAAGTTGTAACAACCCATTGAGGTTCAGTTTCCATCTCATCAAGACACCATATAGACCTATTTGAATTAATATTAACAATATCAAAAATGACTAAATGTTTTGGGGAAAATCGTTGGTAATAACCTACACACACTACATAATCTATAGGTTTATAAAATTTTGGTCATGAGTGTTCTCAATAAGAATGTTCTCCACTATTAATTTCTTAATGGTGAATTGGTACTCTACCTAGGAGCTCCCATGATACCCAGGAAGAAACCTCTATGGTTGGAACCTAAATGGGAATTACATTATATAGTGCATAAGGACTATTTAAATGGATCACATTCCCTAATTTCTATGGATGATGAATAAATCATTTTTCTCACCAATGTATGATTCATAAAGAATTATTCGACATAAATCCATGTTGGGTAATAACGGAAACACTATTTGATGTTTAACTACCTATAAAATGAACATATCTTATGATATAAAACTACAGAACAATATCCTCACTACATAATATTAAATTGAATAGTATTATTCTAACTATAATACCTTAAACATCATAGTACCATCATGTTGGACACATGAAATAAAATTACATGTTCATTATCCTTTTAAGTGAGGGTGTTTTCCCATTGGGTTAAACATCCAAAATAGAAATTTCCCCCTTATATAATAGTTTGAACTATGTAGCATAAATATATAAGAAACATGTGTGTCTTGATTCCCATCCATATGGGATATGATGGAATTCCTTGGTTATTTTTTCTAGACCTAGAAATAGATTTCATAAAAAATGTTTCAGCCCTTGTATACTAAAATGGTCTATGTATGGAATTTTTTAAATGAAAAATGTGTGTCTTGAAACCAATAATTGAATGAAATGTAGTGATTATTTAACCTCGTAATCTAGGATCATCCAAATTTTTTAAAATAACTAATCAAAAATCCTCATTCCACTGTATGGTAGTCTGACCTATAAGGAGGTTTTATTTATTGTCCGTTATTACAAGACATAAATGTTCACGGTATAGAGTTCTGAGAATCAGGAACTTTAACTGAATTCAATAACATTTCATTATTTTTATCCAATGTTAAACTACACAACATGTGGAATAAGAACCATAAGGGGACCCTCAATGTCTTGTGTCTGATGAAACACCTGCCTAAATGAAACAATTGTAATAATCTTTTATTCTGATTAATATGTATGACTTGATTCATTCTTTGAGTAGGATAAGTTGTTACACTCTGGTCATAAATCGCGGGATTAACTGACATCTTCCATTCCTTTTTTGTCCCAATATGATATTAGGACTCATACATCTAGGATTTATTTTCCCATGCATTTCATTTTCATGAAATCATACTTGATATTAGTGGTTTTCTAGTTATCTCTTATTTCCTAAAAAAATAGCTCGCATAGTCTTACAGATTATTTTGAATCATCGTAATTTGGAATATTGAGTCTTTATATAATATAAATGGTTGATATTCATCCTTGTCAAAAAACATCAATCTAGATGACACAATTTACATACATGTGATCTAGGTCCATGAAAGAGTTATTGATGAATGAATTATGATATTCATTTTCCTATACCAAGATGAAAAATTTTCCTAACTAATAATGAAAATGTGTTCCCATATTTATATTACCACATGATATGTAGTGACGTCAGGACGTGACATCATAGGACAAACTATAAATTCCATTAATCCAAAATGCCTGCACTAAAACATATGATCTATATCTATATAGAATATTATATATCCTTTATGAACTATATATATTTTGATTCCCACCGCATGGGATACATAGTGATGACTGGAATTATCACCCTAGACCTAGCTGCTAAGCATGGCCATCAAAAAATCATTTGTTACTGTATAATTCAAATGGCATCATATCATATGACCCCAAATGGTATTAATTGATTTATACATCATTAAGACTATTAGGGAGTCTCTTCCTTTTATCCTTCCCATGTGATGTTATACTACGTGACATTATCCCATTTACAGATGAATCAGATCAGTGTAAAGATACTTATTGTATGGATTTGTACCCTTTCAGACCTAAGAAATAGTTCAATGAATATGTAATGTTTTTAAGAACTACACATTTTTTGATCCATACTTTATAATATATGTAGTTATTACCTAGGTTTTCATCCCATAATCCCATGTTCAAGTCCCATCCCCATAAATTCCCTCAAGTGTGTGATCCATATCAAGCCCTATGTAAGGAAAATCCCCCCTAAATTAAGAATTAAAACAAATAGAGATTCTTTATTTCTATGAGGAACATATAACCATCAATATATATCCTCTCGGTCATATGATGGTATATATAACCCATGTCTAAGTGAAAAGATCCCCAATGTTTGTGTATTCCTTCCTCCTCCATATATGACCTTGATCTACAAATGGTGTATTAATAAACTAAATATTACTTGATTCTTAATTTACACGATATGTATAGATTCCCAGAACACTCATCCTAGGCCCAACCAAATGTCTCCATCAACTATTTCCCATGAATTCTCACATATGTATCGATTTTATATTGAGATCCTAGGCAGATATATGTAAATGAATCTCGTATATATATCCCTCACCTACAAATAATTCATACATAATAGATAAAATTTACAATCATTCTATTGTTTCACGCATTGATAATAGATCAGATGCGCTCATAAACCCTAGTGACTTATTCTTCCTAGAATAACTAAGATATACTATATCCAAAGGAAGGGATTCAATCCAATTTGAATGATAATGAACTAAACTACATTGTTAGAAATATTTGAGTAAAATTAGATCCCAATTAATGTAATGGTATCTTCATGAATTTATCTATATCAGGAATGGATTTCATCCAAAAATCTCAATATATATTGACTCAGATGATCCTTTTATCTCATGTCCAATCTTAAATTCTTCCACCACATTAAATTATTCCTCCCAAAAAAGAGTCATTACATTCACATCAAGTCATTCTGCATTGGAATCTATGTTGGGAAAACATAATATTTAATTAAAACTATACATAAATTAATACCAAATCTCATCATATACATAATGATGTTTAGGTTTCCTATTTCAGACCCAACCATTGAAATTGAATTTACTCAAATGTGTCTCTTATCTATGATCACTCATAAATTTCCCAATTCCCAAAAGATAGAGGCACTATGGCAAAATGACCATTTACCGGAGATTTATTTTTCCGTTTCGCGGGGGTTTAAACCGTCGCTAAATCAATTGGCGGTGGTTTTGAAAAACCGCCGCTAAATTGTGCGTTGGGAAATTATTCGCGGGAGTTTTCGAAACCATCGTAGAATATTTCGCGGTGGAATTTTAGCAGCGGTTTAAACCACCGCTAAATGATTTAGTGGCGGTTTTTTTTAATTTTTTTTAATTTTTTGAATTTTTTATTATTAATTTTTTATTATTAATTTTTTATTATTAATTTTTTATTTTTTATTTTTTATTTATTATTTATTTTATTTAATTATTTTATTTATTTATTTATTTTATTTTTTATTTATTTCATTAATTGTTTTATTTATTTATTTTTAATTTTATTTATTATTTATTTATTTATTTATTTATTTTATTTATTTTTTATTTTATTATTTCTTTATTTTTTTAAGTATTTTTTTTAATTATTTTTTTATTTCGTTTTTATTTTTTTTATTTCGTATTAATTTTTTATTTCGTATTTATTTCGTTTATTTTATTTGTTTCGTTTATTTTATTTATTTCGTTTAATTTATTTATTTTATTTACTTTATCCTTAAATGCACATGCACATGCACATGCCCATGAAATATAAAGAAATACTATGTTCGGTGAGATTTGAACCCCTAACCTCTTGCATATTTTCCAAAGACTTTACCACTCAAGCAAGCTCGTCATGTAGTTAATAAACTGAATTTAACATACTTATATACACTAATTGAAAAAACAAATAATACATAATTAATAGATATAAAATCAATAATAATTAAACAATAAACAACAGTCCATAATTAATAAGCAATAATCAATAATCAAAAATCAAAAATTAATAATTACTGATTTATTAGTTTTTTATTTAGTTATTTATTTATTTTATTATATACTGTTTATTATAATAAATAACAAATAACAAATAAATTATAATAATATTTACATATATTATAAAATTATGAAAATAATATAATAACATAATAAAATTACGAAATTAAAATAATAATACAATAAAATAATAATACAATAAATAATAAATAACAAATATTAAATATTAAATATTAAATAAAAACAATAAATAACAAACAATAAACAATAAATAATAATAAATAATAATAAATAATAATAATAAATAATAAATAATAACAAACAAATAATAAAGAGGAAATATTAAATAAGAAATATTAAATAATAAATATTAAATAAGAAATATTAAACAATAAATAATAATAAATAATAAATAATAAACAATAAATAACAAAAATTAAATAATAATAAACAAATAATAAATAATAATAAATAATAATAAATAATAAATAATAATAAATAAATAAAATAAAAAATAAAAAAAATAAACAATAAAGAATAAATAATACATAATAAAAAATAGAAAATAATAAATAATAAATAATAATAAATAATAAAAAAACAAAAAACAAAAAACAATAAATAAATAATATTTACTAAATAAAAAAGTATTAAATAATAATTAATAATTAATAATTAATAGTTAATAAATAATAAATAATAAATAATAAATAATAAATAATAAATAATAAACAACAATTAATAATAGATAATAATAAATATATAATAAAAACAATAACAAATAATAATAATAATATTTAATAAATTGTTTACGCTCCTTTTCGTCACATTGTTTAAAAGAATGGAAAGGGAAATGACATAGCACAAATTGATTCATCCTTTGAAGAAGACATCAAAAATCGACAAAGGCATGAACAAGTCTTCAAATGCACATGCACCGTGAAAGTTCCCCTACTGTCACGCATGTATACTGGCATGCTGCCTAATGGACACGCAAGTGACTTGCACGCCCAAAGTGATAACCGCTCGGGGTCTTCTCCAGCCTATAAATACCCCCGGTGGGCCCCCCATTTAGAGGGATTTTTCTTGAATTCACATATACAGCTCTGAACACCCAAGTCTCTTCTTCAGGTCTTCCGAACACTTCCAATGTAATTCTTTACCTAGAATGGAAGGTCTAAACAAGAGGAGTAAGCTTTAAGTGTTAGAATTCACTAACACTTGCGCACCTAAGATGTATTACCCTTAATGGAAATGGAAACACTTGCGCGCTGCCCTACTTCTTCACCAGAACTTGCGCACCATCTTCTAGAAAGCCTCCAGGGATAATACCAAGGGTTTGAGCCAAGTCTCTCCCAAGTATTACCATGAGGGCTGAAAATCGCACAAGTACCCATGTCCCGCGTGGGTATACCTGCGCGACCAGTACTTGCGCGCCCGCGCAGCACCTGCGCGCCTTCCAGGACTTGCGCGCCCCTATCTTTTTGGGTGCCTTTCCTTCCCATTTTACCCCTCATATTCCATTCCTCCTCTCCTATTCAAGATTCAGTCTTCAAGACACTCTTCAAACCCATTTATGGTATGATTTCTTGATTTGGCTTCCATATCTGAAAGGATCTCCATGGAACATCTCTCAAAACCTAGTGATTCACACCTCTTTATGTCACTAAATATTGAGATTTCATTCATTCAACATCATCCTTTAAGATGAGAGAACCCCTTAACTTGGGCCTCCTTTTTAGGAATAAGCCCCAGTCATAATTTCCATTAATATTAGGAATCCTCCATAGGAGTAAGCCCCAAGTTCTCTAATCTGGGAATCCTCCTTAGGAGTAAGCCCCAGTCATAAAATTCCCAAATATGGGCATCCTCCTTAAGATAAAGCCCCAACCATAATTCTCTTAACATGGGATTCCTTTTTAGGAGTAATCCCCAGTCTCAAATATGGGCATCCTCTTTAGGAGTAAGCCCCAAGTCCTTTAATTTTTCAAGTCCCTTAACCTGGGCCTTCTTCCCAGGAGTAATCTCTAGCCTTAATCTCTCTCAACCAGTCTTAATTTCCATTTGATCTAGGATTCCCTCACAGGAGTAAAAACCAGTCATAAGTCCCCTCTTAACTTGGGTATCGTCTTTTGGAGTAAGCCCCAAGATTAGAGAATCCAAATCTCCTTGAAGCACACATACCTTTATAGACCCTGTTCCTGGATTTCTTCCCTAAGGTAAATCTTAATCCTCATTTATTTTGGGTAGTCATACACACATAATCCCCACATCATTGCATCTTTCATGGCCCAAATTGTCTGGTTTCACCAATACCTCTTGTTTCTCACACCGAGAATGACTCATTGAGCTTAGAGTGTAAAAGTAATCATGACAACTTTCATTGAGCCATCAATCATGCATAAACATCATACTCCCTTACTCAAACTATGTGGTTTATGATTCATTTTCCAAAACAAAGGATACGTAGGTATCCCATATGCGAGTACGATCCCAACTCTGAAACAATCGATGTCCTTCTGAATGACAATAAACTTCAAGTGCCCCCCTTAGTGGCTTTAAAACCAGTAGTGT
This sequence comes from Viscum album, assembly GCA_963277665.1. Classification (NCBI taxonomy): domain Eukaryota; kingdom Viridiplantae; phylum Streptophyta; class Magnoliopsida; order Santalales; family Viscaceae; genus Viscum; species Viscum album. Next base: position 1,389,372,974 of record OY728134.1, on the reverse strand, counting down.
CATCATAATGACCAATAGACTTTTATGTATTGAAGGATACCATTGGCTATGAATCTCTAAATAAATATAGATGATTCTCTATCAATGAAGAACCTCGAATACATATAAAATATTCTCTAATTTTCCTACATATCAATCATTGATTGTCAGATCTAAAGGAAATCCCATTTTATACTGGGTAATGTAATAAGGATTTACAAACATAACTTAAATCTATAATGAGAGTCCCGGAGTAGACAATAATTCCCCTAAAAAGGTTTGATGAGTCCGACCTCCCATCCTCTCGACCAATGCAAATTCATAAGCCTCGTCCGTCCACAACTAATGAGCACCTACCTTGGGAAAGTAGGTTCAAATGGATATGGAATCATTTGTTGTTTCTGGTTCTACCAATAAACCCATTAGAAACCACTTGGAATATTTGAATCTTAAATCAATGAGATAGTCCCCAATTCCAGAGGGAAACAAAAAATGGTGAACCCGACATGAATCCTTAACCAAGTTAAAATGATGCCTTGCTTATTTGTTAGGCCCCTATTTAAAACTCAATGATAGGGCCATCAAAAACAATCATTGACATATGATCTCATCCAAAAGATGTAGTGGCTGAATTTATCTTGATTACGTCTGTTATATCAAACATGCACTCTTTTCCATGATTTTTTGCATTCTAAGAAATGGCTTCTCTCGGGTTCACACCTATGAATACAGGTGATGCAAATTCCACTACTGCTACTCCTCCTAGATCATCGTCCGCTCTGAGGATGACATCACCTACTTAGTGTCTCCAACACTGGGTATCAAATGCGCTGGTTAAGGAGTACCGTCAAAACGGTGCTATTCCAACTTTGGAGGCTGCCTGACAAGCCCTCCAAGTAAACAATTCACCCTGGTCATCCGGACAGTGACAACCAGTGATCAAGAAGTAGGCAGTGCTAACCACCATCTCCATCCTTTTCTGGTCATTATCCCCGGAACGCAATCACCATTCACTCCCATATTTTGGGGAGGTGACTGATCAGGTCCCTCAAGGCCTTAATTCAAGAAGACAGGAGTTCTTCCCAAAGGCTCTTATCAACAATCTCCGATAGAATCGTGCGGCAGTGCGCCCTCAACATGATGAGGGCGCCAACTCCAGGAGTTCGGCTCACATTCCTCGAACCCGAGTAGGCAAGACGAATTGCCAGAGGTGAAATCCGGTCAACAGTGAGCAGGTTCTCATATCTGCCATCTCCGGAGAAGTCCACCAACCTAAATTGGTGGCAAGCAACGAGCGGGCACATACACTCGTTCGTTTTAATTCCGCTGTCTAGCAGACTCCTCTGGCAGCATCACGCCAATCTCGCCAGGCAATTCTAGTGGAGTACTATAGGCAGGAACATACACATGTTTATAGGTCATCAGCTAGTTAGCAGGCTCTTCTGACTACATATGATGGATCTCATCAACCACGTTCGGCGAAGTGCAATCAAAAGGCACATACTCCTGCTAGTATTGATCAAGCCTACCAACAGTCTCGTTTGGTAGCACCAGGAGAGGTCAGTCGGAATGCTCTGGCAACAAAAAGGAGGCAGACTCAACTTTCTGCCCCCACACTTGAGTAATATCAGGATTCACTGACATGAAAAGGAGGAAAAGAGAAGGAAAATACAGTTACTCCAAGCATAGAATGGACGTATATCCCCGTTCTGACAAGTGAAGTCACCAAGAATAATCTATCAATGGTGAAATAGCATAAGCAAATCCCTGCTCATATTCTGGATGCTTTCTAAGATATTATAACAGCTTCAGCAACATCACAGGGAAAGTCACATAAATCTATCCCTACCAGTGGAGTGACGCATCAACAGTTCACTCTGAAACGGAAACACACATCTATTTCAGTCCAAGAGGGTTGTGGGGCATACTCCCCCATATCATACAATAAAACCAAGTTAGGCACATACACTTGATTGTTGTAGAGATCATCAGCCTAACCTGGCCATCTCTCCTGATAAGGCACATGCACCTGCTCAGAGCGGCCACTTTCATCAACAAGTGGTTTCCAAGGCGAGTAATAAGGCGTCTAGGAAGAAGACCCGCCCAACACAGCCAAGAAATCAAGGGCCAATATGTAACAAGGCCTTGCTTGATGTTGGAGTTCTTGAAGCCCTTAGACAGTTATTTGTTGGAATTCAAGATTTTACTCCATCATTTCCCAATAGTGGGAACATTAATTCTGAAGTTTTTCAACAGACACTTCCTCATGAAGGCTTGCTTCATGACAATTGGGTTGATCTCTAAGTTTCAACTTCAGATGAGAGCCACAGTAACCCTCTGTGTGGTCAGAAGACCAAGGAGCAACAGATCTCATATTTTGTTGTAACCCACCAAAGTGGTCCTCCCCATGAGGATGAATTTCACTGCGAAATTCCTCTCCGCAGTAGTGATGCACATTGCCTAGAAAATTCTCTAGTGGACAATGTAGTGCTGAGAAAGACATATTATCTTGAGGAATTTGAAAATTTGAAACCAGTCATGTCTGATCCTTCTCGCTAGCAGGTGAAACACTTTATCAATCAGAAGATATCCCAGGGTGTAGGTCATTCTACGAACCACCCCTATGTCATGCATCTTCTAGTTTGATCAATGATTTCTCTACCAATCTTGTTGAATCCGATGAAGCAACCAGGAAACACCAGCACTGGGCAAATCAGGTATAAGACTCTTCATTGAATGATAAAGAGGAAATGCTGAACATGAGAAAACAACTAGCAAATGGTGAAGTGCCAGTCATGCTTTGGCCTCTGGCTGACTCTAAGTATGACATTCCAGAGATGTTGACGGAAGATGGAATTAATGATATTCCTCTCAACATATGGAAAACTATTTGTCAGTTCAAAAAGAATGTATTAACTTATGATGAATATGAAAATCATGTTACAATAATAGAAGGGTTATAATGTCAGATTGATTTTTCATCTCTATCAGTCTCTCGATATCCAAAGTCTGAAAAGCAGCAGAGAGCCCATCAATGTTCATGCCTTGGCACAGTAAGATGATTGTGCCAGTTAATTTCCAATGCCTCGTCTAGTATTCATGTCAGAGGATGGGGTGTTCATGGAGCACTACATTTCACTGTGCTCTCCAGTCAGGAAAGCGCACCGAAAATGGTCTCATGCAATGTTATTTCTCGTGGTCAGGCACAGTCAATGGGTATTGTTTGTAATCAAAATCTTTCCCAAGAACATGACTAAACTAGTTATTATAAAAATCAAGAATAAAGAGAACAATTTGTTTAATTAATCATGCATAAAGAAAACTATAATATTGAATAGGCCTCTCATATGGAGAAAGCACATCATCAAGTGACAGAAGTGTAGGAAATCATCCAATGGTCTGTCGAGCCAGGTGATAAAAGAGGATGTCGATTGATGCATCCAGCTAATTTCTGGACTAAGGTCCGTAAGATCTAGAGATCTTATGATAAAGTCTCAGACATAGCATGTCAAGAGCCACACCAGCTTGCTAGACTGGGGAATCTTTTAAACCAGCCCTCGGAATCAACAAATTGGATTCGAGGAGTTGAGCAAAGACAGTAGGAACAACCCTAGTTCACCGGACTGGGGACTTTTTCAAATCATCAAACCCCTCCTCAGAGAAATTCGGTCGTTTCTAGATTTGGGAAGAAGCCTCAAGATGAATTAAGAGCCAAATTATCAAGAGATTATCTCCAAATTACGGTTCCCCAAGAAGTTCTTGAGGGATCAAACCAACAAAAGGCAATGTCTCATCAGGGGCATAGCAGAAGACAATATCACAAAAATGCCGATGGAAGGGATGAAATGTATTATGCATCAATTAATGTCATCAATGTCATTGTTGCTGATCCACCATATGAGGGTCACTCTGGGGACTCAGATGAAGAGGTTCATGCTCAAGAATTTGTATGCACAGACACAAATGAAAAAGGTGTGCATACACGAAATTAAAGGTTTACCCAAAATCTGAGTGTCCTTCAAATAACCCACTTCCCCCTCTCCGAAAGGGATCAAACAAATAGAATGGAAAGAATAAGGTTACATATCATTCCACTGGAGAAGGCCAATCGCTCTCACTAGATCAAATATTTGCCCAACAAGAAGATGAAATGAAATAATTGAGGAGGATGAATGCAGAACTACTTCAGGGTAGTCTTCCTCCTAACCGTGATGGAGTCAGTAAGACAAGGGAGTTTGTTGCAGCTACTGAGATGGATCAATAATATCATCCTTTATCAGTACACCCTCATAGGTCTAATCCTACGGGTCAAGTGCAACAACAATTGGTGGTGCTACCATAAATTACATCACCAGCTGCCATACCTATCCAAGCTCCAGTCAGTGAACTTTTTCAGGTCCAAGCTCAACCGGATGTTTCTCAAAAGTTAATAACTACTATTGAGTCATTAACAGCTCGGATGGAAGCTATGGATGGGAAGCATGCGCAAGTTCAACCAGAAAAGAAATCTTACCCTGAATGGGTAGATTAAATCTCTCCCCCATCATGTTTTGGGAACCATATATTCCCTATTTTAAATGGATCTAGAGACCCTAAACAAAATTTGATGCATTAGATGTCTTGTTGCGATCCTATGATGAGATCTCCGGCGTAGCAAGAAGTAGTGAAACTCAGATGCTTCGTGCGAACCATGCAAGGACCACCTTTTGTCTGGTATACAAGCTTGAAATCCTAGTCAATTACCGGATGGGAAGATCTCCATCAACGATTTCTTCTTCAATTCAGCTCAAATTTTCCAAAGACAACAATTTTTGATCTTACAAAGAGTATGAAAAGGGAGAATGAAAGAGTATTTGATTTCATTGCTCACTAGAAGGGATTAACATATTCCCTAAGCTTAGCACTCCCTTAAGAGGAACTTTTGGAAATCTATGTGGAAAATATCCATGATGAATTACGCACACCATTGATCCCTGTGAAATTCATAGGAGGGTTTCGAGTCCTTACTTCAATCACTCAACAGATTGAAGATTCTCTTATAAAGACTAAGGGTAAATCTCGTGTAATTCCATCAGCACCAGGAAGGAGAATGGGTAAACCATAGACTACTACAGTTTTGCTTAAGCAAGAACCTGTACCTACTTCTACTTCAAAACCATCATCTTCCAGAAGGGCTCCACCTCCTGAGCGCCAACAACAGAGGTCGTTTCGTCAAGATGATCAAAGAGATCAAAGAAAAAAACAATTTGAGGATTTGAAAAGAAAAGTTTACTCTTTCCGAAATGAACAAACTCATGATGGGAAACGCAGACCTCTATATCAAAATTATTATGTATTGAAACACTTGGCCCAAGTACCGTCCACGTTATCAATTCTAGAAGTTTTGAATCTGTCAAATGATCTTCGGGAATCACTCATTGAGGATTTTTCAAGTCCTCAGGAGTTTGAAACTGAAATTGCTACAGCTGAAGTCTACCATGTAGAGAATAATCCTACAGAATTCCATGCAGTAATATATTTTACTGATGAAGATGAAGATGATGTCGTGAATGGACGTATTAGACCTTTGTACATATCTGGCAAGGTCAATGTCATAGACATCCAAAGAGATTTCATTGATAATGGTTAAGGAGTAAACCTCATGAACATTCGTACACTTCGTCAATTGGGCCTTACAGAATCTGATTTATCTCCTACTACAATGATGTTACAAGGATATAATAAAAATGACCAAGAACCACTGGGTGAAGTTACACTCAGAACTCAGTTTGGAGATCTTGTATCCAATACTGATTTTATGGTTGTTGATCAAGACTCAGCCTTCAACATCTTTCTTGGATGACCCTGGCTACATCAACATGCGGCAATCCCTTCATCATACCATAAATGTCTCAAATATCGATTTGATGGTCAAGTTGAGACATTTTATGGTGATAAGGCCCTGTTCAAGACATGTGAATCTCAATACATTGAGGCAGAATTCTATCATATGAATGGAAGGGAGAAATCCACAACAAAGTAGATTACCAAAGTTAATGCTCCATATGGTTTGTAGAATATCCCAATAAATCCATTTACACATGGGAGTACAGATTATGTGTTTTCTATTAGTCAAATTGAAAATATATACCCAAATAAAAATACTCTTATGGAATGATCCATAATGTCAATTATAGAAATCGATCCAGACAACATGGGATAAATTGGTAACCCACCAGGAAATGATGAAAGCTCAAATAGAGATGTCTTCATTTCGTCTTCTAAAATCCAACAAGTCTACACTTCGCCAATCAGGCCAGAAGAAGTTATAGCAACATCAGAGGTGAACAATGATGTAGATTCTCAATCCATCATCTCCTCTTTATTTCCCAAGGAAGACCCTTCATCATCAATCGGGTCAGAAATGGAAGCTTCTTCTTCATGATGTTCAAATTTTAACATCTCTTCTGATCATGGAAATTCTGCTTTATCATTTACTATTCAAGTAGAAACGGAAGAAATAACACATGTTGAAGAAGAAGAGGAAGATCTCAGAGATGCTCCTCCAGCATTTGAAGAGGGTATCTCTACCACCGTGGATGAACTTAGAGAAATAAATCTGGGTACAAAAGAAGATTAACGCCCCACTTTAATCAGTTCGGCCATGAATCTTGAATAACAAGAGATGTATATTTCCTTTTTAAATAAAAATCAGGACATATTTTCTTGGAACTATACAGAGATGCTCGGGCTTGATCCTGATGTTACTACACATCATTTGGGTTTACCAGAAGAACATTGAGGATTTAAACAAGCCGCGAGAAGAACACACCCAACTTATGCTTCCAAAATTGAAGCTGAAGTGGATATGGTTATCAAATCTAACTTCGTGAGAGAAGTTCAATATCCCATGTTGTTGGCGAATATTGTCCCTGTAAAGAAGAAGAATAGACAAATTAAAGTTTGCATCGATTTCAGAGATCTTAATCGGCATTGTCCTAAGGATGAATTTCTAGTTCTGATTACAGAACTCCTGATTGATGCAACAGTTGGCTATGAAGCACTTTCCTTCATGGATGGATATTCCGGATATAATCAAATATGAATGGATTCAGAAGATGAGGAATCTATAGCTTTCATAGCCCCTCAGGGTGTGTTTTTCTACCAGGTAATTCCCTTTGGCTTGAAGAATGTAGGGGGAACATATCCGCGTGCCATGCATCGTGTATTCAAACCCTTTTTAGGGAAGTTTGTTGAATTCTATGTGGACGATTTGGTGGTCAAATCCAAACAACGTTCTAATCACATGGCTGATTTAGAAGTCACATTCTGCAGGCTTTGACAACATAATTTGAAGATGAACCCCTTAAAATGTGCTTTTGGGGTAACCTCAGGAAACTTTCTCGGCTTTGTTGTATGCCATCGTGGTATTGAAGTCAATCCTGAGAAGAAAAAGTCAATCCTTGGTATGTCACCTCCTCAAAATTCGAATGAATTAAGAGGACTTCAAGGACACTTAGCCTATATTCCGCATTTCGTCACCAATTTGGCAGGAAAAAGATTACCCTTCACCAAGTTGATGAAGAAGAGAGTCACATACAAGTGGATTGAAGAATGTCAAAAAGCATTTGATATTCATAAGAAATACCTTCTGAGTCCACCGGTACTCATGCCACCTATTGAAGGAAGACCACTTATCCTCTACATGAAAGCATTAGAGTGATCCTTGGGTGAATTTCTTGCTCAGAAGAATGATGCAGGGAATGAAAACAACCTCTACTACCTCAGTCGGACTATGCTTGAAGTAGAAACCCAGTATTCATGTATTGAGAAGTTCTTCCTGGCATTAATATTTGCAGTTCAGAAGTTGAGACACTACCTGCAACATCACGAGGTCTAATTGGTATCTCGCAATAACCCATTCAAATTCATCCTTAGTTTTCCAATTCTTATAGGACATTTGGCAAGGTGGACAGTTATTTTGCAGCAATTCGACATTCAGTATGTGTCTGAAAAAGAAATAAAGGGCCATGCTCTGGCTAATTTCCCTTCTGAACACCCTTTAGTGGAAGACACATCTTCAGATATTAAACTCCCTGATGAGGAAGTCTTATCTATTCAAGAAAGTCCCCAAGCATGGGAAATATATTTTGATCGTGATTCCAGAAGTCCAACAGGGAGGAAAATGGAAAATCCTAAATTCAACAAATTTGGCTTAGGAATTGTGCTCATTTCTCTAAAAAAAGGCAATGTTACCATATTAATTTTTATTTTGGGAAGTTGGTACCAATAATGAAGCAGAATACCAAGCTCTCATCATAGGCTTGGAATTGGAACTTCAAGTGCAAGTGAATCACTTAAAGGTAAAAGGTGATTCAGAACTAGTAATCAAACAAATCAATGGGGATTATGACATCAGAAAAGAAGAACTAATCCCTTTTTATGATTCTGTGAGAGTGTTAATGGCGGAATTCCCTTCGGAACTGAAATTTTCTTATGTCCTGTGATCACAAAATGCTCAAGCTGATGCACTGGCTAATATAGCCACAGCTCTGGAAGATCTATATCAGGACGATGCAACCATCAATATCACCCACTGTCATGCAATTTCACCTTATGTTCGAATCAGAACAATGGAAATTAATGAAATTAGTCCCATTCCTAAACCGTATGTTCATACTATAGGATGTATGTCACCTATCAGGGAATACCTTCAAAATGGAACACATCCACCGGATAGAGCCATGAAAGAACAAATCCGGTGACGTGTGGTCAATTTTACTCTTTATGATAGCCCAAATCACCTAGAGAAAATTCACTACAAACGTGGTTTTGATGGAGTTCTCTTCACATGCATTGATGGTGAAGAGAAAATGGCTGTCATGAAAGAAGTTCATGCAGGAGTCTGTGGTGCCCACCAGTCTGGACATAGACTGTCTAATCAGATTCGAAGGCTTGGATACTTTTGGCCTTCAATGATACAAGATTTTTTTTGATTTCAAAAATAAGTGTCATTCATGCCAAGTACATGCCAACTCATTCATCAACCTCCAGATTTTTATCATACAACTAAATACTTATGGCCATTTTCCACATGGGGAATAGATGTGGTGGGAACTTACCCTTCAGCTACAGCCATGTAGTTTAAGTATATTCTTACTACTACTGATTTCTTTTCCAAATGGAGAGAGGCAATACCTCTTAAGGAAGTAAGTTCTAAATGCATTGTTAGCTTCATGAAGTATAACATCCTTACCAGATTTGGTGTTCCTCATACCATATTGACAGACAATGGCACCAACTTCTGTTCAACCGAGGTGAAGAAATTGGATCAAGAATACAACCTCAAATCCAACGATTCATCTCGGTATCATGCAGTGGCCAATGTCCAGATTGAATCCTTCAATAAGACTCTTTCAAATATACTGCAAAATATGGTGGATAAAGATAAGAAATCATGGCCTGATAAAATATTTCATACCTTATGGGCTTATCGGACTTCCACCCACACTGCAACGTGGTCAACTCCATATTCATTGGTATATGGAATGGAAGTTGTCTTTCCCATTAAAGTTAAACTACCCTCGCTCAGAGTAGCCATTTGTGATCAGTCATCTACAGATGAACAATCTCAAAAGTGATTGAATGAATATGAACAGTGGGATGAGAAAAGATTTTTCACCATGCACCACTTGAAGTCTATCAGAATCGAATAACACGAGCTTTTAACAAAAAATTTCGTCTTTGTTCATTCACTCAGGGGGAATTGGTATTAGTTCTCAGAACTCCAATGATACAAGGAAAGAAACCTCCCAAGCTTGAGACAAAATGGGAAGGACCTTATTCAATACATAAGGTCTACTCCAATGGAGCATATTCATTAATCTCAATGGATGGATAACTTTACACTACTCCAACCAATTCCAGATTTCTGAAGAAGTATTTTTTATAAACACAAAATGCATTTGTTACAGTCCATGCATATGACTTTAAACTATTTGCATCCCTTTCTTCCAACATGACGTTAAACTGTAATGGCCCATGCATATGACCTTAAACTATTTGCACTTCCCTTACTTAAAGCATGACGTTAAACTACACCATCAGTGGTATATGCATATGACCCTAAACTATTTGCAAGTCCATTAAATCCAGTATGACGTTAAACTGCATCATCCACAGTCCATGCATATGACATTAAACTATTTTCATTTCTTTCATCCCACACGATGTTAAACCGTGACATCCTAACTACATGATGCTAAACTGTATAGAAGTCTCTTACATCCAGCAAGATGTTAAACATTGAAAAAGACCCTAATACATCCAACATGATGTTAAATGGTGTACTATTTTGTCCCCACTGCATGACATTAAACTGCATTGTCCCCCTTTCGTCCAACATGACGTCAAACTATATTGTCCCCATCGTCCTAGATAAATGATGCTAAACTATACAAAATTTCTTTAATATGTCCTACATGACATTAAACTCTGCATCGTTAGGGTTGTTGCTACCTCTTGTTTCTCACACTGAGTATGACTCACATGAGCTTAGATCAAACATCATCCATAACACTCTCTCTGGGCTACTAACCATGTGTAAGTACCAACACTATTTTTTAGGTCGTTGTCCCCATGGACAACTTGATCACTGATTCATTCTTTAATTGAACTACGTGGACTTTGATCCTTGCCTTCTAGGCTGGGTACGTAGGCAACCTCCTATGGTTCAATCCCAAAACCAATCTCTTCACATCGGTTCACCTCCATCTCATACGATGTTGATTCGTGAAACTGCCCCTAGAAACAATATATTTACATTGGTTCACTTTCGTCCTTGCTATACAACGTTAAACTATACAACACTTTTCTCCAGTATGAAAATAAACTAAAATATTCTTTGATACCCTCACCTGAGAGGGAATCATTATTTACATTGATTTTCAATCATATTTCATTTCAAAGACTACGTACATACATGGAAATACCTAAACCTTTTATCTTGGGTTAAACCAACATTGCACTAAAATCCACTTTCACCCTTCACATGTACGAACCTAATTTGTGAAGACGGTAGTTCTAGAACTACCTAGGGTTGATTACCATACTTATGGGATATGTAGGAATGTTCGAGTGTCCCTCGAATCCAGCCCCAAGTCTTTTGGGCCTAACCCCAAATTCCTCTTTCAGTCCCCTGGCTGAAAAGTCCCCATGAAAACACACACTGTGTATTTCTTATAATCGTACAATCTCTATGACCCTAAACTAAGATCTCCAATCCTTTTGTGCCACACAATGTTAAATAGTAGTTTAATAACTACGTATATCTTTATTCCCATCCTTATGGGATACATATTGAAGTCCAACATTTTCATTCAGGAACCATCCACAACATGATTATGGTTAGCATTGATATGTGTATCTCTGCATAAATTGGACAATAACCATCTTTATGAGTCATAATCCTAACTTTAAATATTTTCAGATATTCATAACCCTATTATTAACTTCTAATCACAAAAGGCCTGAAATTCTGAGAGTTCTTTTTCCTGACCATGCAGCACGTGCCCTTAGGTGACCTTGTATAAACAGTCTACATAACGGACCTGTCATCCAAAAGATGTTATTATTTGACTATGCAGTCAATGCCCTTAGGTGGACCTGCATAATTCAACCCCCTAACCGGATTGTTAAATAGTGGCAACTTCATTCCTTAGAGGAAAACCTCTTTTTTCTTTATTTGTTTTGATAATATGTAGTGATCTGCAAAAATAGCCATCCTTAACATATTTGTCCCATATCCTTTTTCATGATCTGAAAGTATTCAAGTCTATGGTTTATATTCTCCTTCCCTACGTTTAGGTCAGACCTTTGTATGAGTGATATCCATCCAGTTCTTTGATAATCTTGTTTGAAATATCTTCTCTATATTCAAGTACCTCCTTCTATACAGCAAACTCTATACTTTGGAAAATTTGAATCTCCATAAACTTTCACTGGCATTTTATCACAAGGAAACTAAATTTATGAGAGTTCTTTTCCCTGACTATGCATCACCTGTCCTTAGGTGGCCTTGTATAAGAATTCTACATACAGGAATTGTCAGCCAAAAGATTCTATTTATTTTACTATGCAGCCAATGCCCTTAGCTGTCCCTGGATAATTCAACCCCCTAACGGGTTTGTTAAATAATGGTAACTTCGTTCTTGGGAACTAATTCTTCTAATGCCTTTTAGATCATTTTCATATCATTCCTCAGATTCAAATATAATTCATATTTTACATATTTTCCCTCATACTTTAGTATGGTAATATGTTTTCAGATAAATTTTCAAGGAATTGAGTCAATTTTAATCCATTTCGGTCAAAGCTATTTTGACCTTAATCATTAGGCTCTTTAGGTGTGACGTGCATGACTTTAAGCTTCCCACAAAAGACAAAGGAAATATTAATAAAAGTCATGTTCAAGCTCACTAAACATACATTTTGTATGATTTAGGTAATATTTACCAATTAATAGATTCAAAGTTTGTAGGGTTATTTATATTATTCCTATTATAAATCAAACTATGCTTACTAGGCCCACTGGCTTAGGTAAAATTTAAAGTAGGTAGAAATATAATATAAGCATAAATGATTGAAGATAAAAGTACTCTCCATTGATGCAGAAGAATTAGAGGGACATCCATAGATTAGAGCCTCTTCTCTTTTTCAGGAAATTACAAAAGACTGTCAACAGAAGTCTCCACCTGATGTACAACATCCCGAGCTTCATCAGCAGATACTTGAAGCTCATGCACTCAACCAGCTTCACTCTTCTCAGATTGATAGCGTAACTTCTTGGCATCTGCAATGGCTTTCATACCATTCGTTTGATCTACCTCCAATTAATTACTGAGCTGGGCAAGTTCCCTAGTAACAACACTTAACTTTTGTTGGAGCTGCACCTGCTGGACGACGTTTTCTTTGATCTTATGCTTTAGCTCCTTCATCTTGGTAGCATAGTCAGCCTTAGATCGGGATACCGCAGCCTGAAATTTGACGATGTTGACTCAGAGATTCACCCCGGTATGATCTTCGCGAAAATTTTCCTCCTGCTCCCTCTTGAAGATGACTTGTTTCACCGCGGTATAGATATATTGGTATCCAAAACCGCCAAGGCCTAGCATGACGAACTGGGACAACAACCGGGAAATCATTGATGACATATCTTCTAAAGGCACCTTAGATATGATTTTCCATAAGTTGTTCCATGCCTTGTGTCATGAAAATCTGAGTGCCTTAAGAACCTCTGGGTCTGATTCAACATCATCAGCACATGGGGGCATGTAATCTGGGATTAATTCACTTAAAGAAGTGCCTTGTTCTGCTCCTTCCCCCCTGACCCTGGTTGCTTCACCTTCTAATACTGTTTGGGAGGAGGTTGAGACCTCACCTCTAGTTATAGCCATTAATGTTTATAGCCCTGTTTGATCAATTAAGAGAATGGTCAGTTTCATAGAATAATAGAAGTTGGTTGTCTATCTTGAAAACTCAGTCCAATCATTACCTAACAGAAGATCAGTAGCTTGAGAAGACTCTTCCACATCTTTCCTAGTTTCAACAGAATATTCAAGATGGTTCTCAGGAGGGTTTATTGGGTTTAGCTCCACATGAGATAATGTTTCTTTAATGGTAGGGTTGACATCAATGTCCACACCCTCTTCAGGCATTGGCAGTCCAGTAGCTTCTTGGGATGTAACTGCATATTATTTTCTATCATGATTAGAAGTGTAAATTATAATAAAATTTACTGGACGAAAGATAACACTCACGCCCAAGGTCTTCTAAATCACATGATAACTTAGCATGATCATAAAATTCTTTGAAATACATGCCAAGATTCATCATTTCATCTAATGATATTTCAGAATCCTGGTTAGTCTCACCAGTGGGAGCATTTGGTGTGTCCTCTTGGCAACCCTCATTCTGCAGCCCCTGACCCTGGACAGCTTTTTCAGGAAGGTTGGCAGATTCATTTGCTACGGCCGCCAATGATTCTGGTGTAGTTTCTTCTCTACTTGTAGCAGTAGCCAGAGCAATATTGGGAATAGATGTTGGCTCTTTTTCAGAAGCATCCAAGTCAGCCTGAATTTGCATTTGTTCCGCAGCACCCTCTGTGGTCCTCAAAGGAGGAGCAGTCCTTTCCCTCAGAAGGGAAATTGAATAAGCCCCTGAAATCCCAAGGAAATTGAGCAATATTTTTTACGGTTTAAAATTCATGATTATCTGAAGGACTTACCACTAATGATAAAGCGTCTAGCGGTGGACTTCCTCCTTCATTGCCTTTGTCCTTTTGGATTTTTAGGAGTATCAATAGTCTCCTTTATTGGCACCTAAATTGGAGAATTGAAGGCCATGTCCAACTCCTCATTCAGGGCCTACTGTCCTGGAGATATCTCACCCGGTTCTCTAGGAGATTCATCAGTATCCCCGATGGCAGTACCACCAGGGATATATTGTGGCAAAGGAACATCAGTAGTTCCTTTCATTGCAAGCGGAAAGATGAAGAAAATAACTCCCTTAAGTAACAAATCTTCGACTAAAATAATGTTGCAAAGAAAATAAGGAAAGAAAACATACATCTTCAGGAGCCACGTAATCGTTGCTACTCTTCATTGGTCCCCTCAGCAGCGCCACGATCAATCATTTTGTTTACCCACCTTGTGACAGGAACGGACTCATCAGTGGCATATATGAGCATTTTCATCTCTCTGATGTAAGCCGGTGCTTCATTGGGGTTATCCTCGTATTGGATATCTGTAGAGGTCAGAAGATTACCTATTCCACGATGTTGTAGGCCCTCACACAAATCCATCCAGGCGGTCTCAATACCATAATATAAACTCTTCCATGTCTGTACAACCTCTTGTCTTAGATATGAAGGCTATGAGGAAGGTCCTACAATCTTTGATTTCAGTTTCTTCCCATCTCCTACAACTACGGATAGAGAATAACAAAATAAGACTTATTGATTTATAAAGTAGTAGTGATTAAATTACCACAATGAAGTAACTCACCAGGATTTTATGGAGTAGGTCTCTTGATTATAACTGGAAGATTATTTGCATGAGGCCACTTTGCCACTTGGTGTGCCTCAACATCCCCGTCATGGGAATCCGGTGAATCAGTCCTAGAGGAGGAATCTGGCGAATCAGCTTCAGGTGGGGAGGCATCAACTTCATGAGGAAGGGTTTCTTTCTCTATAGTTCTCTTCCTTTTCCCCACCTGATAAACTGGGTGATTCATCACCCCTTTATGGTATGATGCTATCCACTGATCGGTATACCATGTAGTCAGGTTATGTGCCACTTTTTCAACTAGTAGATCAAATACCGCCCCAGTTTTCTCCCTTGATGTCAGCAGCCACAGTTTCCGAGAAACCAATGGATGTTGCCCTAACCTGACATGTACTGGGGGAGATACATAAATATTTTTCATACACTTGAATTGACGTGAAAATCTATATGGAGTATAGGCCTCACATATAATTTCTCTGTCAATCCTGCAAACTAGCACACTATCGCTACAAGCTAGCATGTATGCCCTCAAATCCAAGTGGGTAGTTCCATCATCAACAAACCACCCGGTTGGCGGATTTACATAGGGAAAGAAGTTAAATTCCTTAAACATGCTCAGCCTCACTTTCATGTCATAGGCATTATGATCTAATGGAGAAACTCTATAGAATGCTTTCCCTGATGTCCTGAAATAACGTCCACGAATTTTTAATCCATTTTGTACATTGTAAGTCTTGAAGTGAGTGGTGATCCATCCCCATAAAACATGGAATGGTCCCACTATTCTTAAAGGATATTTACCCATCAAGACATGAAGTAAACACCTATAAATCATTACTAAAATGGGCGTAGCCAACCCAACCATTTTTCCCTCAGCCAACTTTTTCGGAATGATGAAGGTCCCTGGCCTGACGCCTCCCTTCGAATCCCTGATTGGCAAGAGATAAATGGTGAGCCATAAAGCCAAGAAGCCTTCCAGACAAGTCTTCTTCGGGATCCATTAATTCATCTCATATCCTCATTTTACAAACTCTCCTGCTTCTAGAGTTGGCCAAAATGTGACAGGAGCACCCATCTTCTCAGGTTTTCGGCAGGTGGTAGGATGGGTGGGCCTATTATCCTTGGATTTCTTTTTCTTGGATCCTTTCTCCTTCGACACCTTCTCCATTACCTCTTTCTCATTATTCTCAATAAGAAATATATTCATCCACTCCTCCGGATGAATATCCTTTCTAGAATGAGTTAACGAGGTCTCTGAACTCTTGATCATGTAGAAGATTTTAAATAGATCCCCAGCTAAAGCAGGAGTCTTCTCTGAATCATTACAACTAACCTTGGGAGGAATGAATTCATCATACATATCGCCCAAAATTGGATCCCATGAGATCTTGTGGACATCGCACAGACTGATGCCTACTTCTCCATGAGTTAGATGGAAAGAATTAGTTTCTGGGATCCAGTGGCTGAGTATCTCTGGCACAAAGTTATCATGTCTGTAAACATATGTTTTCCCAACCCAAACATCTTCATATATCACCACTCCATTTAGATCCTTGAAAAACTTTGCAGAGGTTTGTCGCACCCAATATGCCCACATCCAAGCTGGCTTCACACCTCCCCCAGAAAAAAAGTCCCAACTTATCTTCTAGCCTTTGGATTGATCTATATGAGCATTTCAGAAGATTGAAAGATGACAATGTGGTTTCAGCTCAGGCTTATGAGGTTTCACATCCAGCGTACAAGGGCTATGATGCCTCATGTGGGCCTTCTCCACTATTACATCATTTATAAAACCTCCTCCACACGAGATATATGATGAAGAAAAGTTGGTATAATTCTGAAACCAAGATATTGGGAGATATTTCTTTGGTTCTGGAATAGTGAATTCTCACAGATGACCATAACTATACAAAGGCAAATAAGTGATTTGGGGGAATTCGTGATGATACTTCTCCAAATACATATCCAAATCTGAGAGAGTGTTGTCGCAGACAGTATAATAATTGTGTCCAATGATATCCATCGTATCATCAAGACGTTTTCTTTCCAGTTCATCAGCTATTCCGATTCTCTTGAAAGCCATTTATTCTGCGCAAAAGTTGAATAATTAACTCTTAAATGGGTTTATTTTTCATAAAATTTCTGAAGGAATTCAGAAAAAATGGCAAAGGCATTAAGGCACACAAGTCTAAAACTTGGCGTGCAAGTGTGGATGTGTCGTGCAAGTATAATGTGTTGCGCAAGTATTTGGCGTGCAATTATCACCATGTAGGTCCAGATACCTTGACAACAACGACACAACAAAGGAAAAGTGGAAAAGAGAGAAACTTGCGCGGCAGGGATGAGTTGTACGGTGAGAGCTCAAAAATCCATTGTTCTGTGTAATGCACGACAAATTAGAGCATATTTATAGGCCAAGCCGGCCACCTGCGCACCTACAGCTAGCGCGCTCCAGCCCTGTGCAACTCGCACCTACGCGATGATAGTTGCGCGGTGAACCCCTGTGCGCCTCTTTCCCTTTGGTTTTCTTCCTTTCCTCAGAGTCACATCCTTATTCTTTCGGATCCAACTCTGAGGGGGGACTTTTGTTGACGCTCCTTTTCTTCACATTTTTTAAAAGAATGGAATGGGAAATGAATTGGCGCAAATTGATTTATCCTTTGAAGAAAACATCAAAAATCGACAAAGGAATGAACAAGGATTCAAATGCACGTGCACCACGTAAGTTCCCTTACTATCACGCAAGTATACTTGCGCGCCGCCTAATGGTCGCGCAAGTGACTTGGGCGCCCTAAGTGATAACCGCACGGGGTCTTCTCCAGCCTATAAATACCCCCAGTGGGCCCCCCATTTGGGGGAATTTTTCCAGAATTCACATATAGAGCTCTGAACGCCCAAGTCTCAACTTCAGGTCTTTTGAAATCTTCTAAGGTAATTCTTTACCTAGAATGGAAGGTCTAAACAAGAGGGGTAAGGTCTAAGTGCTAGAATTCACTGACACTTGTGCATCTAAGGTGTTTTAACCTTAAGGGAAATAGACACAGTTGCGCGCCACCTTACTTCTTCACCAAAACATGCGCGCCATCTTCTGGAAAGCCTCTATGGATAATACCAAGGGTTTGATCCAATTCTCGCCCAAGTATTACCCTAAGGGATGAAAATTGCACAAGTACCCATGTGCCACACAGGTATACCTGCGCGACAAGTACTTGCACGCCCACACAGTACATGCACGCCTGCCAGGACTTCCACTCCCCTATCTTTTTGGGTGCCTTTCCTACCCATTTCACCCATCTTATGCCATTCCCCCTCTCCTATTCAAGATTCAGTATTCAAGACACTCTTCAAAGCCATTTTTGACATGATTTCTTGATTTAGCTTCCTTATCTGAAAGGAACTCCGTGGAACATCTCTCATAACCTAGTGATTCACACATCTTTATGTCCCTAAATATTGATATTTAATTCATTCTTCCTCATCTTTTATGATGAGATAACCCCTTAACCTAGGCCTCCTTTTTAGGAATAATCCCCAGTCATAATTTTAATAATTTTGGTCATCCTCTTTAGGAGTAACCCCCAAGTTATCTAATCTAGGTATCCTCCTTAGGAGTAAGCCCCAGTCTTAAAATTCCCAAATATGGGCATCCTCCTTAGGAGTAAGCCCCAACCAAAATTCTCTAAACCTGGGATTCATTTTCAGGAGTAAGACCCAGTCTCAAATATGAGCATCCTCTTTATAAGTAAGCCACAAGTCCCTTAATTTTTCAAGTCCCTTAACCTGGGCCTTCTTCTCAGGAGTATGCCCCAGCCTTAATCTCTCTTAACCAGACTTAATTTCCTTTTGATCTGGCCTTCCTTCTCAGAAGTAAAACCCAATCATAAGTCCCCTCCTAAATTGGGTATCTTCCTTAGGAGTAAGCCCCAAGATTAGAGTATCCAAATCCCCATGAAGCACTTATACCTTTATAGACCATGATTCTGGATTTCTTCCCTGAAGTAAATCTTAATACTTATTTATTTTGGGAAGTCATACACACAGAAGCCCCACATCATTGCATCTTTCATGGAACAAATTGTCTAGTTTCACCAATACCTCTTATTTCTCACACCGAGCAAGACTCACGTGAGCTTAGATTGTAAAAGTAATCATGAAATCTTTTTTTGAGCCATCACTCGTGCATAAACATCATACCCCCTTACTCGAACTACATGGGTTCGGATTCCTTTTCCAAAACAAAGGATATGTAGGTAGCCCATCTGTGGGTACGATCCCAACACTAAAATAATCCATGTCCTTCTGAATGACAATAAACTTCATGTGCCCCAGTGAGTGGCTTTAAAACCAGTATGGTCACCATAATGACCAAGATACTTTTATGTATTGAAGGATTCCATTGGCTAAGAATCTCTAAATAAATAAAGATGATTCTCTGTCGATGAAGAACCCCGAATACATATAAAATATTTTCTAAATTTCCTACATATCAATCATTGATTGTCAGATCTAAAGGAAAGTTCATTTTATACTAGGTAATGTAATAAGGATTTATGAACATAACTTAAATCTATAAAGAGAGTCCCGAAGTAGAAAATAATTCCCCTAAAAAAGGTGTGATGAGTCCGACCTCCCATCCTCTCGACCAATACAAATTCCTAAGCCTCATCAGTCCATAACTAATGAGTGCCTTACATTGGAAAGTAGGTTCAAATGGATATGGAGTCATTGGATGTTTCATGTTCTACGAAAAAACCCGTTAGAAACCACTTGGAATGTTTGAATCTTAAATCAATAAGATCATCTCCAATTCCAGAGGGAAACATAAATAATAAATAATAAATAATAAACAAGACTAAATAAATTATAATACATAATACATAATATTCAATATTTAATATTTAATATTTAATATTTAATATTTAATATTTAATATATAATATATAATATATAATATATACTATATAATATATAATAAAAAATAAAAAATATATAGTATATAATAAATAAAATATTATTATTAATAATAATAAATAATAAATAATAAATAATAAATAATAAATAATAAATAATAAATAATTGATAATAAACAATAAACAATAAACAATAAGCAATAAATAATAAATAAATAATAATATATAATATATAATATATAACATATAAAATATAAAATATAATATATAACATATAATAGATAATATATAAAATATTATTATTAATAATAATAAATAATATATAATATATAATATATAATAAATAATATATAATAAATAATATATAACCAGTAACAAATATTATGATTAATAATAAAAAATTAAAAATAAAAAATAAAAAATAAAAAATAAAAAATAAATATAAAAAATAAATAATAAATATCCAGTAACAAATAATATATAATAAATAAATTAAAGTATATTATAAATAATTAATAATTAATAACTTATAATTAATAAATTAAAGTATATTATAAATAATAAATAATAAATGAAACACATGAAAAAGTACAAAAATGCGTTATAATGGATGAAAAATTATGAAAACGCATGAAAACAGATGGAGAAGCATGAAGAATGAAGCATTAGAAAGCATTAGAACGCATGAAAACTCATGAAAAATCTGGAAAACCCCATAAGAATGGAACATAATCATCATAATAACCCACAAAAAAACCATTGATAAATATAACAAGTCATGCAAAACCAAATAAACAGTTATAAATGGAGCAACCGTTAAAACCCATCAAAACGGTCATAAAGTGACAAAAAAATTGGACTCATATTAACGGAGATAACTTATGATCCGAGAGTTCGTTCCAGATCTGCGACTAGTAAAATCAAATATCCTGAAATGATCATCGAGTTGATAGGTGAAAGAGACCAAAGGGACCAGCGGATCATATGTTACAACCATTTAAAAAAATTGACGAGGAACAGGTGCTAGAAACGAGGCATTGAAAAACATAACAAACCCGATACCCACTAAAAAGACCATATCTTATGATCCAAGAGTCCATGTGGGCACTGTGACCATTCAAACTGAATCTCATGGAACTAACTACGATTTGGCAGGTAGAGGAGTCTGAACTGACAAGCAGATCGAAAGTTAGGTCCGTTTGAAAGAAACGTTCGATGGAACACCGGTGACAAAAATGGGGTTTTGGAGGCCTTCGGAAGGGGTTTATGGGCTCGAAAAAACTAAAAAATGTTTCTTGTCCCAAATTAGTGTGTATCTCTCTTCACTGGCTTCGATTTGATATGTGGTAGAGGCCAAACGGACACCCAGAGCGATTGTTATGGTCGTTTGAAGTTGGAGAACATTTTTCAACTTTCATATAAGACTCATATCATCCGCATCTTAGACCGTCTCACGGTATTTATTATATTTTCCTCTATATCTCTTCATGAGCTTCGATTTGACTGGTCATGGCACTCTAACAGATGCTTGGATCAAAAGTTATGGTTGTTTTACTAATTTTGGGGCTTCCCATGTTTCTTTATTTTTTTCTTTTCATTTCGTGGTGGTTTTACCGAAACCGCCTCTACATTGCGGCAGTTCTTTTACAAATCACCACTAATCCTCGAAAAAATAAAAAAAAGTAAAATAAAAAATTTACACATTTCGCAGCAGTTTATTCGCAGTGGTTTTAAAAACCGCTGCGAAATACAGGCCCGAGAGCTATTTCGTGGCAGTTTTAAAAACCCCCGCGAATAAACTATCATGAAATGCTTGTTTTCCTGTAGTGAGGTCCCTTTTATTTAATCCTAGTATTTAGTCCCCCTCACCCAAATTTTGTATTTCTCACTGACACTACCTAAGGATGTTATTATATATATATGAACTATTCCAATGACCTTAAACTACATGATACCTAGGTCCTTGTGACATGAACATAAATTACAAGACTAATGTCTAAATAAGTTCAATCATGATCACATATTATACCCCAGTAATTCAAGAATATGTCCAGAATGCAGCACTACATCCTTTAATTCATAAAAAGTATCATTCTGTATTTTTTATCCCATATAAAACACTTCTTTCCTTGAGTGATTGAATCCTTATAACCTGTCATGTTTATTTGAAATCAGTATCTCTCAATCTAAAGGACACTTAATATTTTCAATGTGTTTATTCCAAAATAAGAATCCAAATTTTTAACACATATGGCCATCTTGATAGAACAATATTTGTCAAAAATTGAAATAACCACTGATATTTATGTTCCTTGACAACATCAAAGTGGATCTTGTAATTAGAATATGGTATGTGAACATACATTTTGTTCTTATACCTTATGATAATCACTAATTCATTTACATTTGGAAATGATTTACACATTACATAACCCTGTTACATTAATTGATTCAAATACCCCAAATTAAAAATACATGTTTATTATATCTATTTTGGGAATAAGAAGATTTTAGAATGTTTATACCACCTTCATGAACACCATCTCTCCATAATCCATTCATTTATTATTGAGAATCTTATATTAGCATAACATTTAATGTCTATCAGAAATGATATTCCTTCAATATGGGGGACACCTCTTATTTGGTTTTCAAATACTCTCAAATATGTCTCCACAGATGTTCCCCATATGTCAAAACAAGAATATTTATAATTTTCAAAAAGGTATTGACCATTAGTATTTTTATTCCTTTCCAACATCATTTTTGAATCTATCAAAAAAATATGGTCATCAATCATCCTTTTATAGCTATCTCATATAATCAATCTTTATCTAAGGCCTTGAGTTGAGATTTATAGTGTTATCATTTACCTCACTTAATTTGTTGGGATATTCTAACCCATTATCGCCCTTTCCTTGGTTGAATCATTGCATTACGCTCCCATAAAATATTAGAAAACAAGTCTATAATTTATTTAAACAATCTTTTTGTGGAAATATATACTATCTTTGGCTCCTCATTCATATTGAGTTTTACTTGGCCTTTACTCTATGGATGGTTACACCCTTTTGTCAATGTTATTTTACATTAAACATTACCAATTTAGGATCCAGGTGATGTGCCCTTAAAATAAATGGATTTCCTACATGAGGATATCTATATTGGTGATTATGGGTCTTCATCGATATCTGGTTGATCCTAGAAACATCAATATCTAGATATTCTCACATTTTGATCAATCTTTCAGGACCTTAAACAACATGGATCATTATTAAATGTCTTCCACCCTTAAAAACTTTCAATATATATTCCATTCCCAATGACCTTACCCTGAGATCAGATACACCCATGATGACCTATAAATGATTTTGACCCTCATTAATTTCTTTCTTTACCGTTTCTTTTCTACCTCACCCTTTGGTTATAGTTGTATGACCATTAAATGAGCAGCCCACATTATCTTTAGGTCACAATCACATGACCTTAAACAACATGTGAAAATGTCACAGAACATTCCACGTTGAAAAATCATAAATGATTTCCTAATAAAAATTCAAGTTATACCCACTAATTCTCCATCGTATAATGCATAGGTGATATTAGAGCATAAATTAAAAGTATGAAAACCATGTAGGACCCACCATATGCCCCTAGAGGAAATTTCATTAATCTCATTGGACCCTATGGTAATGGAATTTTTTTTCCAATTCTATGTTATATTTTATTACTTTGATATTCTTTTCAATACAGAAATATATAACATTCATTGTATTAAAAACCTAATTTAATAGTTCATTATTACATAAACACTCTTTATTCACCCATTTTTGGATCCCTATCAACCTGAAATAGCTATCAGAAATCAATTTCTTCCAATATAAGTGATACTGTTGTTTGGAAATATTAACATACACTAATACAGTTTTATATATATATACCCCATATGGCCTTATAAAATGATGAATCATCCATCTAAAGGGGTGAAAATCTTATATTCATATTCACCAAAAGCATCATAGTGGAGCTCGTCTTCATGATATGGTTTAAAATCATCCTCAATGTACGTGCCCTATTTTCACCAATATTGATTCAAATTCATTGATCTATGATTTACACAATCTATAATCTCTTATATTCTTGTGTATTCAATTCCTACAGTGTTACACCATTGTAGATTGTACCAATTTTTGAGTAAAAAGTTTGGTATATCATTCTTAAAACCTTTTTTCGTCCCTTGTCAAACATTTTCCAATGCTACATTACACTAAAAATCATCAATCCCGGGTCTGCTATTTTTTTACCAAAAATTAAAATATCATCTTCTTCTTTTTCCTTTCTCTAAGGTATGTCTCATTATTTTTTTCAATGTTTTATAACCTTAAACATATAACTTTTTGGTTAAAAAAGTTTAATATAACAATCTTCATATTTATCTCAAATCGAACCAACTATAAATATTGTATTTTATGTAATGTATTATCATTTGTGAAATATTAATGGTGCTTACACCTATATCCATCTATAAGCTAAACCTTATAACAATTCAATAATATCATTTTGAGATCATCATTATGTTGGTTTATTCCCTTTTAATAAAAAAATTTAACTCAATTAATCATAATGATATCCTTTGGATAATTTCTATATCTCTTAATTAGGTGCTCACAAAAACATAAAAGTAATGATGTGGGAGGAATATAACTCAAAAATCCATTATCATAGAGAATAAAACATTATTTTCATTTATAGTGTAAGGAAATTATCATCCACAAAATTGGAGTCTCATTATCTATGTTGGAATTTCATGGGGTTCATAAATGTGCATTTAATAAAATCTTTCTTTTTAGTGACTTATTTCCATGTTTGTTCGACCTTACCTTGAGTTTTATCAATAACAATGACTCTAGATTCCACAGTAAAATAGATGCATCTCCCCAACTATACTAGTGATCCACTTTCCATCTCCCCCTCCCTTCATGCATCATTAATGATCCATAGATAATATCCCACTCTTTTTTAAGGTATCTGGCTTTAGTACCCTTCCACTCCACCATACTTCGATGTTCCCCTACAATGTTCATATACTTCAACTCCATCTGAGTCACCACATCTCTGTGGACAGGGATGGTAATTTCATCATTTACCTTATGATAACCTATTATGATTATTTTCCATAATCCCAATGTTTCATTATCTTCCTCATATCCCAATTTATCTCATGACAGTTGAACTCTCCAAATACCATCCTGATGAACAATTAATGGATATGATTTAATTAAATCATCTAGTTATGCATGAGGAATCTCCCAAATAAGATTTGAAATTACTCTACATACTCTTTGCCACTACCTATATGGAAATTTTGTATCCTCTAAATAATATTTGGGATAAATTATATAACCTAGTACATACTCAGTGGAAATATGGACAAGGTGAGGTCAAATATCAATAACCCTTGGAGGGTTTGGCACCAATTTTGAACATAATTATTCAACACTAGACATATAGGATGTTGATTCAATCATCCCAGCCTCCCATTCCCTTTCCAAATTAATTTTTATACAATATAAAATCATCGATTGATATAAATTTCGAATATAACCTAAAATTGAGTATTTAGATAATTATTTTCAACTATTTGAGCAATAAAATGAACTGACACCACCCTATGATGGGGTACAAACATGAAAAATTCCTACTGATTATCATCTTGTATGTCCCAAGATACAACAAGTTAAATAGGCCGCTCTAGCCTTGGTATCTCCTGATCATCTCCCAAGATGTCGATATGTAAGGATTAATTTGAGTCACTTCCAATCAAGTGGTACAATATAGGTTTCCAGATGACTTTTCTTCTTAATGAGATACACTAAAAGTATTGATTCATCCTGAAGATAGCTTATTATATGGTAAATGTCAATAGTATCATTATTATCCTTGAATAGGCTGGAATTGTTTCCGTGTCACTCAGATAAAGTCCTAAATAAATCCCCCGATGTGCCTCATTTATCATTATTTCTCCTCGGGTTGTTTTAGTATGGATGAAATATTTATAATCTTAAAGGGAATAAAATCCTAATGATGAAAGAGTCAGGTCGAAAACTAGTTAAATTACCACATTAGTTATAAATTGAAATAAGTCCACTAGAACATGTATGTAATCCAATATGTTAAATACCTGCCTCTTCGTTCCAAGTAAAAATGAAGTGGTAATATTCATTCTTAATTTTTCCTGTCAATGGTCACAAGAGTCAATTAAATGAAATAAACAATGGATATAGGTGTTGGGAATACCCTTGTTGGATCAAGAATCACCCATTGTATATGATCTTGGGTTCTTAGTGAATTATCTTCAATCATCTCTGCATCTTTTTTAGCATCTAGAAAGTGCTGGAATATGATGAAGCAAACCTCTAATAATTTATGTTCTCTGGAATGCATTGAAAATGAAAATATAATGATTTTATCTATTAGATATGAATCCATAAAATTCATTAATAGTAACATAGTATATGATACATGTCAAGATATTGAATCTAAGGAAATGGGTGAATAGTTGACTTAAAATAAGGTTTAAACCAAAGTGTGAAAATAAGGCGTGAACACTAGACTAAGTGGAAACCCCAAAATAGGGTATCTCTAAATGTATTGATGAAATATACACCAAAATATTCAATAAATAAAAATTAAAATGCAATGGATATATCCAATACACCATTTTAATAAGTTAAGAACGTTATTAATGAAAAAAATCAACATAATATAAGGATGATATAGAAAAACTAAAACATCTTCATTCTAAAAAACGTACAAGAAACATTCATTTTGAATATAACATATAGTATTAGTATAATGTTTACTAATTTAAAAATACTCTCTGATAAGAAGTAATAGGTTAATGTAAATGGGAAGAAGCAGTCCTCCCTTATAGATCTTCTCCCTTGAAACCATTCTATTTGAGTCTAATTGTCAAAGATGATCATGGATAACCATAACTACTATAGTGGGATCCAATATTCAATGAGATACATCCATTCTTGACTCAGGTTTAATGTCATCAAAAAATATTCATAGTTCATCAAAAACAGGATTCATTGGAAGAGTAATATTCTCAAATAAAAACACCTCTATAACATCTCATAATATCCATACCATCATTACATGAATTGTGGTGATTGAAAAACAGTGGGATCTAGTTCAATCAGGAAGAAAAGAATATCCTGAGTTGGGGTATGTGACTCTTCCTCCGTCAAATTTTATGAATTTTTCTTTCTCAACCACTAAAGGAATATGAGACCCTGAATATAATATGAATCACTATGTATATATAACTTCCCCAATGGTGGGATTGATAGAGTAGAAATACCCATTCCAGAGCATATGATATGTATATACTCTAGAAGGCCAATCATTAGTCTACAAAAAATTCTACCAAATATATCTATCACAATGAATGAAGATTTGGATTAAAAAATTACTCTATTAGTTCAGTCCCAATGTTTGATATGATTTATACCTCTAAAATTGAATGAAATATGAAAGAACATATGTTTGGAACATCATTTCTCAATAGACAGGTCTTACATATTCCCAGTATATGTATCTATTGTAAGAGAACTTGTTTATGATTTGAATTTAGAATCCTTGAGGAGAAATTTATATGCTTCTCATCCCATTTTAATATTCTACATTACTTGAAGAATTATCATCCATGTCCTAACATTTAGAGGATTCTATATATCGTACTAAATATAGTGCTTGATCAATCCTATAAGCACCATAGAAATAGAAATTTAATCATTTAAGAAGAAAATATCATGTCCAATCAAAGAATATTACCAAAAATGGATATAAGGACAAATAAACATAATTAAACACATACTCCTTAGAATCCAAAACAATATAAATGACCACATCAATTAGAAATGAAGGATTAAATCCTCCAAAGGATAAAATATTGGATGAATAAAAATTAATCTTTAAGGGGAGAGATTTTCTTGGACATTTCCATACTGTAATAAAAAATATTTTTCTCAAGTTACTATAATTAAAGAGATGTAAGTTGATTTTTCAAAATGAACAACCATATTGCTACCCCTATCACCAAATATTGTGTTGCAGCATCCAAGAATATTTCATCTTCAATGAATTCCTATAGAAAATGGTTGACTCTCACGAATTAAATCGATGAAAATCCTGGAATTAGGTGTCTTATGTATCTAACACTAAATTTTATAAAAAATAAGAATGGAATTTGATTCATTATTGGATAACACCAAATTTTTATTATTGGGTGACTTAGAAAATAATCTATCAAGTTCATGCCATACTCTAGATTCAATCGAATCATCCAATTGTAATCCCATCTCCCTCTATAGAAGCATCTGAATCTTCTAATTATGGAAGACATCACAAGAGTAAGAAGAAAAATTAATGATATGATGAATCTTATCTGATCCCCAAACCATTCCAAACAACTAATAATTTTCTTACACCAGTATTTGGAGGACATACACCTCCCCACTAAATGAAACCCTTGTTTGATGAAGAGTTGTTATATGACTTTATCAATATAATTAATTTTATGAATCCACTTTATAATTATTAATATATATATATATATATATATTTGTGTGCGTTTCTGAGATTGTATGTCTCCATAGATTAATATTATGTATGGTGATCAAGAGGATGAGGTAGTTGAGGATGAATAAGTAGTGGTAGACAATTTCAGCCACGAAGAATCTATTATGTAGATATATATATATATATATATCAAAAAATCAAGGGAAGATACCCCAATGAAAACAACAAGACAAGAAATTTAAACTAGAATCATCAATATCCCATTATGGCCTCATCTTGTAAGAATATGGGTTGTCCCCATGAAATTGTCTCCCCAGTGGAAATAGATGAATAAACCTTCTCAACCTATAAAATAATTGATTAAATACCTCTCCAACTCTAATCAAGGACATAAATTACTCGTATAGATAATTTTGACTCTAAGTCCCCTACTCATGGACATTAAATAGTTGAAATATATCAGAATTGTTTACTGAAGTTTGTTATTTATATATGTTAGCTTCTATACCAGCCGACCACGAAATCATGGATTCACTTAGACTCTCAATGTGGCCCCAATAAGATCTTGATGATGCTCTCTAAAGACCATATAATTATGTAACAAAAGTTGTTTCCATCAAAATATACTATTATGAATCTAACTAAACTGGGCGGCACACTGTCAAATCATTATTGAAAAAAAATTACATGATACAATAAAACGTGATATCATATCTTTTTATATCTATTGAAATCTTATTAACATAAAATTTCATCGATTCATGATTGATTATGAATTTTAAATGAATATTATTTCAATCAAAACCCATATAGTGATAAAGATATAACTACAGGGATTTATCTCTTTCTAAGATATTAATCTATGTTTAAAATGATTTTTGAGCGGAAGACCCTTGGTAGAATCAAGATGAAAGCATAGTTTAAATATCTAATCTCAGACAATGAATATATTTAACACTATAAGGTTGAATCATTTAGTGTCATGTTGGTTAGTCCATGGGTATATATTCATACCAATGGGTAATCATCCAATCATTAGTTTCCACACTAGGATATTAATGGGAATTTGGGGACATTACACACATATGTTTCTAACATTGACTCTTTTGAGGCTCCATATATGAAGAATTATTCATATATAATATAGGGTATGTATATAAGGATATTATATACTATGTAAATCATATCCATGGATATTTTAATGGAAACTCCCACTAATCCATATAGTGATTTGGGAAATGATATCATTCTCCTTGTTGCTACAGTCAGAATGATACCATTAATTTGGATGATTCGTCAATTCGAAAAGAGTCACAATTTAAAATAATGAAATAATTTCCTTGAAATAAATTCCTCAAAATATCTATTTGAATATCATAGACACATTACACAGTATAACATGGAACATAGATACCACTATATAGAAATTAATGATAATAATGCCTTGATGATTTATACAGGGCATTTAATTTCCATTTCCCCCATTGTCTTAAATATTGGGAATTAACCCAATGGATCACACTATCATTATACATGGTGATCAAAATATCCCAAATCATCATGGTTCAAAATCATCTTTTGATACAAATAGTGAAGATGGTGATGAAGGAGGGGATGAGGATTGGGAGGAAGAAGACCTCGAAGATGTGAAACCACCATTGGAAGAAGAAGTTATAATTACTTTGGGTGACCTAAAATATGTGAAACCCTATAAAGAAGTAGATTCATGACCAATGTTAATCAGTGTTTCCATGTCATGTAATATGAAATGAATATAATTCTACTTCATGAAGTAGTGTCACGATATCATTTATTTTAACTATATAGAGATTCTAGTGCATGATACGGATGACTCCACCAAACATTTATGCATTAAATATGACCATCAAAACTATAAGAAAATAAAAAAAGAATCCATCCAACCCTTACCACCAAAGTAAAATATGATGTTGATAATCTCATAGAATCAAACTTCATTCTTGAAATTCACTATCTAAATTGTCTTCAAAATTAATCCATGTAGTTTCTAGGAATAATATAACCATGGGATGGGTCATGCCCAAATTTTATTTCTTCATGATTGAATATCATTCTTAGAGTTACACAGGGAGAAACAGTGTGATCTATATTGTTTAGTAAAAGAAAACAGAAAAGTGGTAGAATTTCGGAATCAGGAAAGGTATCATAACATATTATTTATAATTAATTTATTTAATTAAAGAATTAAATTGTCTTAATTATTTCTCCATTGATGAGTATGACATATGATCTACTTTTCCTTTGTTTTGTTGTACAAATAAATGAATATTCCCTCTTGAGGTGAACTATATATGTTCCAAAAATCTTCAGACATCTTCATTGGAATCTCCAGGTGTAGACATGGAAAATCCGATCATTTACATCGTCTGTCTTCGATCAACTTGAGAATTGCCTCCTAATCATTCTTCAGGATCTCTTATAAGAGGATATTGTGAGTTGGAGGAAGATACATCTTCGTTCTTGGTAGAATTCTTGAAGAAGGGTGCTCTCTAGGTCTTGAGAGGATTCTCCAAATCTATTGTGCACAACCAAACCAAATGAATTGGCTATAAGAGAAAATAATATAATTGGGTTTATATAGTACTATAGTTAAAATAATATAGTTTCACAAGTTACCATTATTATTTATGTAATCCCTAAAGAACCCAAGGTCAAATAATTGTAATAATTTTATTATTTCTCAACATGATCTTAACTTGTGAATTAAATTAAATATTATTTAATAAAATAATATTTATTATTTATTATTTCTCATCAGATTACTAAAATAAGACTATCATTCCTACACAATATTTATCAATCCTTGAATAATGAAAATTAATTTTTTAAATAAATATCAATACATTAATCTCTGAAAAATAAATAAATATTACATTCACTAAATTTAAAATGTATCTTTATTAAATATTATGCTTAAATTATATTATCTCAAATAAGTAATGATAGAATATATGTGATCAAGGAAACAGTAACTTTTATTTAACCAAATGAGATAATACTATTTATTCAACTTTTTAAACAATAAATAAAATTATTATTGTTCAATTGAGACTCAATATACACTTAGTGTGTGACCATATATGCCATATTCGTAGTGACATTAGGTAATGTAACCTAAAGTATAATGATAGCATTTCGAATCATTCTACGACACCTAGAGAGAAAGAATATAATGTTGAAATGAGAAAATACCTCATATATATTATTATTGTGTATTATTGTCCCTTTATTATGATATCATTAATCAGGGAGTTTCCATGTCGGTGCCATCAACCTATGTTCTCAGTGTCTCTTTATTTAACATTACTAAAATTGAACATGCCTATAGAACACCATGGATATTGATTCATTTAGGCTATATCATTTAAATAAAAGGGCCTTAGTTATCATCTTATGTTAAATAATATATGGAAAAAATAATTTCTTTCATTATTCATTAATGTAATATTACTCATGACAAACCCTACATATCATACCTCACCATGAGAATTTTTCATCATGTTTTTCAAAAATAAATAAAAGTATTTGACTAGTAAAACTCATCAATGAAAATCTCAAATTATATGTACCAGTACACACATTCATGAATAGGAACATCCAATGACACATATAAATGTTGATATCTTATTTCCAAGTATCATCCTACAAATATCATAAATTTGATACTACCAAGGGAATTCACCATGATAAGGGACCTCAATGTCCTATGAATATCAACCCATTATAGAATGTATCATTTCTGTACACTGAATAATATCATCTAGCGAAAGAACAAATATTTAACAATGGTTTGGTGGCACATCTGTGTTCTAAAAATAGTGGGTAACTGGTACGACCTCTCTATTTGATATATACACATGGGACATTATCACATACTATGTTATGAATAAGAATAATAATGATGTGATAAAATGTTTATTAATATTAAAAACTATTAATACAATTTATCGTAAAATACACAGAATCTATTTCTAGGAAACCAACTCTAACAGACTCCCATTTTCACTAGAACCAACTGCTAACGACATTATGTTTTCTAGCTCTCACATGATGCGCATGCTTCTACGGAGATGTGAATTTATTCAATTGGTCCACCACATTATCCAATGAGGGTACTCTACATAGTGAAACATCACACTTTGATAATCCTCCTTCAATAGGACATACTTCTGGAGTATATGTTTTGACTATATGTTTGACCCTGGATCTTTTTCAAGAGCCACCTTTGTAATTTTACCACAACAAAATGTGATATATTCCTTACTAATGGACTTCACATAATGCTTCGAGATAATGTTATAAAACCATACATCTTCCTTGTATTCATTATAATCCTCTATATAGTTGTATTTGACTATAGAATTAGCAACTATATACATCTTTGAGATCTTCCATCTCACAACCCCTCCATTGAGATAGAAAACATATACTGACTATGAATTTAGAACATTATGATCTGTCTGAAAACATACATCAGTATAACCTCTAATGACCAGCTCCCCATCTCATCCTTACGCAAGGAAAATATCCTTATTTCTTCTCATATGCATAAGGAAATCATTAATATCATGCTGTTGTTATTCACTATTTTCTTCTTGATATATTCCTACAATTTTAAATGCATGGGCAACATAAATTCTAGTACATAAAATGGAATATATGATTGATCCAATTTCTGAAGGTTATAGGATCTTACTCATTATCTATTTCACTAACTGGTTATGATGACACATCTTGTTAAAATGATGTAAAAAATGTTACACTAAAACTAATCCCATATTTTATTTCATTATACTAAATCTCTTTAGTTTTTGGTCCTCATATGTACTTTGACATAGTCTAAGAAGCCTCTTGGATCTATCATTAATGATCGTGATCCCAAGAATATAGGTTGTTTTATCTATGTCCATCAAGGAGAAACACTTGTTTCACAAATCCATAATAAACAATGATACTAGTATGTCATTTCTAATTAGTAATTTTCCTTATACATATAAAACTATGATAATGATTTCATTTCCACTAAACCTCTTATAAACACATGTCTCGGATTCAATCATAATGAAACCAAATTTTATTTAGCATAATAAAATAGAATATTCCATTACCTGTATGATTTATTTAATCCATAAATTTATCTTTGTATCTTGAAAATCATTTTGGAATCACCTAGAGCCACAAACCATTCAGGTTGTGTCATACAGACATCATCATGAATATTCCTTTTAGATAATGTAGTTTTGATATCCATCTACCAAATATCATAGTAATGGTATTTCACAATATCTAATAGAATTCTAATTGATTCAAACATGGAAAATGGTGAAAATATTTCATCATAGTCAATTCCTTGATTCTATTTAGACCATTTATCCACTATCCTTGCTTTATAGATATTTACATTACCTTCCATATCCATTTCCCTCTTGAATACCCATTTCCAACCTACTGGTTTAAAATAAAGGGGTGCATCAACTAGAAGTAAAACATCATTTGGATACATGGAATCCATTTCAGAATTCACGGATTCTTTCCAACTTGTATCTTTTGAGATCTCTACAACCCCTTTGTAATATAGAGGTTCCTCATTTTCAACCAATAATGAGTTTCTATATTTGGGGACCAGAAAACCATCTCTCTAGTTCTCTTACCCCTTTTATTCTCCTACGCAGTACTTGTGATTTTAGAACTACATCTCCCATGGGGACCTATAGAACCTATTCATGTACCAAATATTCCTGATCTTGGTCATAAACTTCATTGATGTCACCCTTTCTCCGACTATAATTTTTGATGATGAGATCCTTCTTAAGAAGGAAGGATTATCTAGAGACATTTTATTTCTTGTCTAAGTGTTTGTATAGGTATTATACCATTTTTTCCATTAGATGACCTTTGAAGATACAAAATTACCCCACAGTTCTAGTTTGTTTCCTTTGAAGGTTTTAACAAATGGATCTCAACCCCATATATCTATAAGTGATAAAATTTGTTTCTTTCCACTCTATAACATTAATGGAATTCAATTTTAATCCTTAATTGGTACTCCGTTTAATGTGTATGCTGAAGTTTGTAATGTTTATCCCCAATAGGATAATAGATAATCTTCAGGACTCATTATAAAACATACCATGTATAGTAGTGTATGGTTCCGCCTTTCACTGAAAAAATCCCACTATGGTCTATATGGTGGAGTGATTTGATATAGAATCCAAAACACCTATAAAAACTGATAAACTATTTGTTAAGATATTTACCAACCACAACCAATAAGAGTTCAATTATCTTCTTTCCAAATTGATTGTCTAATTAATTCTTGAATTTATTTAATTTATCAAAGGAATCGTACTTATACCTCACTAAGTAGACATACCCATATCTTCTCAAGTATTCAGAGAAATTTATAAGGTAAGAATATATAGGTTTAGCTTTTAGTGGAAATGTTCAACACACATCAGTGTGTGCCAACAGTAGAGGATCTATACCCTCTATCCCTATCCACCAGATGGTGTTTTGGTCATTTTTCTCTTGTGAACAAGAATGACAGATTTCATGTGATTTTATCTCTAAATAATCTAAATAACCATCTTAAAAGATCTTTTTCAAACGCTTCTCATTTACAAGAAAAATATGGTGATGTCAAAGCTGGGTGTTATATGAGTTTTTGGAACATGATTTGTTATAAATATCCAATATATGTACTTTGTAATTTTATACATAAATATCATTGTTTAAATGTTTCATTCCAAAACATATGTTGTTTTCATAAAAGAAAATTATTTTATTTCCAAACATGAAAATAATATCATCTACATCTAGGTTTGACAATGAGATTATGTTCTTGGTAACCTTTGGTACATAATAACAATATTTTAAATTGAAAATCACTCATGTTGGCAGTGAAAGGGGGTAGTCTCCTATGGGTATGGTAACTATCCTCAAATCACTAACAGCTCTGAGATCCACCTCTCCTCTAGAAATATTTTGAAATCTACTTGGTTCCTTTTATTTTGATATAAATGTGAGTACGACAAGTTTTAGTTTGTACCTAATGTGTAGATATTGGAAGATTATACTCGATTAAGAACATGCCTTTTATTTACCCTTTAATAAGTTTTTGGTTCCTCTTCTAGTTTCCTTTATTTCCGCATGGAAAACATATTTTCTCATTTTCATTATCATGTCATTGGATATTCCACTTCTTTGAAGGACGATTCTCCAGAGGTTTATACATGTTATGAGCTTTGGACCATTTTCCTTGTTATTCCTTTTATTATTCCTCATAAATACAATGGATTAATGATCCCTGTTTTCCTTATCCACATGGAGAATCAATGTAATATACTATGAAATACTCTTCACAGTGTTTCTCAAATTGTAATTTACAATAATACCGGAAGAGGACATGGTCAGTGATGAATGTATGAGATCTTTACACAACTCACCTAGGTATTTAATCCCTAATATGAATAAGATTTTAATGTAGACAATAATCATGAATACATGAGGCTCATATGGTAAAAAATCTAAATTATAGTTTTAAAAAAATCATTTGATATGTCATACATATCTTTTATCTCCTCTTCATAGATATCCCAAATATGAGACATCATGCTATTCACATCCATTTCATCATGTTGTTTCAAAATTTCATTGGACAGGGATGATAGTATAATACATTGAACATATATGTAATCCTTAAAACGTTCCTAATAGAGTAATAACACTTCATAACATCCCTCATTACTAGGATAATCAGGAATGGGTTACTCAGATACATACATTTTCCTATCATGGTGATATACAACACATAAGCACCTCTAACAGTCTTGGAAATTTATGCCGGTGAGAAAGATATGCTTATTACGTATGGTAGAAAGTGATTTGTCTCATGGAATTTTAATATTATTTCTACAAAATAATATAACAAAATTTTAGTGCTTTGTCTCATAAAATTTTGTTAAATAAATGAATATTTTATTTATTAGTCTCTCACTATTTTATTAAAACCCAATATCCATCTCTATTGTCTTTAGAATATCTAGTTGCAGGGATATTCTAGTGTAAAGGATCCTAATTTCCTTTATTATTACCCCAACTTTGTTTGGTCAAGAAACTTGAATGGTTTTAGGTAGGCATTCTAAATTCCAACTGCATTAACTCACAGTTCCTTGTACTGATGAGTTCACTCCCCAATCCTGAAATCCATTAATTGGATTTCTTAAACTATTGCCTCTTAGTTACACCGTGTTTTGCTTTAGCATTAAAACCTTGATTTTAACTAAGTTAAATTTTTTGGTCATGTATTTTCTCAACAATAATCTAAAAATATTAATTATTTTGATGCTCATAATTATCCTTTTTTGTTTTACAAATGATTTTATTTTAAGTTTATTTTGGGAAATTTATTTTGTTTATATATTCTTACCTTGAAATTATATTCAAATATTTATTTATAAGAAATATTCATTAAAGTGTTTAGAAGGCTCTTAAATATATTCTAGAAAAAAATTTCACTATTTTTCATTTACAGGAAATATTATTCATTCAATACATTGAATAAAGTAAACTATTTAACAAACCTTATGTTTATGTTGAATGATAAGTGTTAATGTGTATTCAACCTTACGTTTTAAGAAACATATGGTTAAGGAACATTATGTGTGGATATGAACCTTACATTTTCCATTAATAAAATTTATGGCTAAAGAACCCTACATAAGTATGGAACATTACAAACATATGGATCATTAACATTACTTTTATGATCAACCTTATGTTTGTTATCCTTACGTTTGGAAAAGTGGATGAATGGATAATCAATGTTATGTTAAGAGATCATCACGGGTGTGTATAAATGTATGGATCATCAACCCTTACTTTATGATGTATAACACTATGTTATTTATTTTTTCTTTTTGTGAATGAACTTTACTTTTGAATTTTCAACATTAGAAATTTGAATTTACGTCTATATCGGAGCATTTTGAAATAGTCTTTATTGAATTTCAGGGTAGTTTACAACTTTCTTTTGATTTATTCAAATATTGTTTTAAATGTTTCAAAGAGACATTTATAGCATATATTTTCTCTCCTATTCTTACAGGAAGTTATGATTACTTTGAGTTGTATTCATTCAATGTTAATTCACTAGATTTATGAGGAAACTTTTGTGGATATGAAATTTTTCTATGAGATGTATTGTTATATATATTTCTATGTCAGATATTTTGACAATGATCTAGTGATTTTTTGGCTATATATATAATTTGTATTCTTCAATTTTTTTTGTACAAATTAATTTACTACTACAGTGATCACGCATCTCAAATTCAAGAACTACATTTTGGAGATATACATGTTCGAATCAGGCATCATTATGCTCTATTATTGTTTATGTTTTTAAAATCAAGTATCTCTTGTGATACTTGATAAATTTAGATATATTTCAAAATTATTAATCTTCTATTGACAAGATTCATCTTTTATAAGTTGCATGTTGTTGAAACATCGAGCTACATCTGTTTGTTAACACACTACATCTTATCTATAATGTGTTTTTATTTCTCATATTCAATTGTGGTAGAGTGTCAGCCTCTCACACTAAGATGTGGTTTTATCAATTCCCTGAAAAAGAATGAGAAGGATTTGTTTTGTATTCCTTTATTGATTTGAATTGACAAGATTGTGAAACATTTAAAAAGAACACAATTCACCCCCTCTTGTGTTATCACTATACCTATTCTAACCTAAAATTTTGTATAAAAGGTTATTATCTTCAAAAGAGATATAAAAGATAAAGGAATAAAATCTATTTTAGTGATGGAAACATGGAATCTCAAGGAAGTAATTTCCATGGTTCGTGCTCCATATTTAAATGGTGAGAATTATGGATGATGGAAGAAACGAATGATAATCAACTTAAAAAATATTGGATTTATAGTATACTCAAAGATTTTTACTCCTTACACAATTCGTAAAAAACCTGAAACTTTGTCTACTACAATGGAGTATGAGTATGATATGAATCGTTAAGAAAAGAGTGCAATTATTTGTGGTCTTGGACCAGATGAATTCAACTATGATTCACAATTCCCAATAGCCTATGAAATGTGGCAGACAACTACTGTAGCCTGTGAAGGAACTGAAAATATTATACAAATGAGATATCCTATAGAGAAATTAATGTTTGATACTTTCAGAATGTATGACGGAGAGAGAATCACATGGATGAATGGAATGGTGACAGAAATTATTAATAATATAACATCTTTAGGAGATCCTATTAGTCTACCCGATCATGCTCTGAATGTTATAAGAGTTCTACAAGTAAATTGGAATGGAACTTCTATTACAATCCTCTAATAAATTTATGTCATGAATATGAAAATGAGAGAATTTATTGGAATACTAATGATGTATGAGGATGAAATGGAATATGAAGTTGAAGATAACAAAGTCCTAGAAAAAAATGATTACACTGTTTCCAAAGATATATCCCAGAAGTAGAATAGTTAACTGAAACGAGAAGAAAAAAAATCCAAACTCATCTAACTCAGAAGTTGAGCTGGATCAAATAGCTATTAAATTCAGTAAATTTTATAGGAAGAATAAATGATTTAGAAGAACCTTTAAATAGGATGATAAATACTCAGGGTAAGTAATATGTTATGAGTGAAAAAAATTGGGTCATATAAGACCTTATTTCCCTCATTTGAAAGGAGAGAAGATAAAGACATAATAAAAATATTGTAAGAATCGTGATAATGAGAAAAAGGATAAAAGAGATATGAAATACACTTGGTGTTTTTTTGAAGAATCCATGAGACCATAAATATCTGATTAAGAGAAGGAGGAATTGAATCTGAAAGATAATATGTTCTTTATGGATGATGAACAGAAGGTAGAATCTTTCTATTCATATAATTCGGATAAAAGTTGCTGAAATGATAAAATGACTGCCTACTGTACTATGCTAGAAGAAATATATAAATCTCTATTAATGAAGCAAAAATATTTAAAAAATATTCATAATACTATTTTAGGAGAAATTTATACTTTACTAAAAGAGCATCATGAATTAATTTAGAAATATAATTCATATACTACAAACTATACTATTCATGATAAAAAAAGATTAAAAAACAACAGGATGAAGTAGAAACTTCTAAAAATGCTTCTCTAATATTTACAAAAGGAGAAAATGTTCTAAATGAAATTCTTGGTAAAAATATAACTAAAAAGGAATGATTTGGTATAGGATGTAATGGTGAAATACCAAAACTGTAAAAACCTATTTTCTTCCTGGTTGTAACAACAAAGTCATGTCTACTGTTAAATGTTTTTATTGTGGTAGTAATGGAAATTCTTCTAATGACATCTATTTATGAAAAAATCAATTATGTGATGTCAAACATGGTCATTATTCAAAATAATTTTCTAAATTTAATTATAACAGTGTTGATCAAAATATAACTGTTTGGATTCCTAAGTCTTTGATAGCTAACACTGTTGGACCCAACGAGATATGGGTACCAAAACAAATCATTGTTTAATTTGACCTTGTATATAATATAACAATAAAGAGGAAAGTATATATGGTATATGAACAGTGTCTATTCAAGATATATTAGTGGAAATTTATCAAATATATGTACTCTGACTAAAATAGGAGGCCTATTCACCTTCGGTGACAATGCCAAAGGTAAAATTATTAGACTTGGAATAGTTGGAGATCCAGATATTGTCTCAATTAATAAACTAATATATGTACAAGGATATAAGAACAATCTTTTAAGTATCTCTCATCTCTGTGATGATGGATACTCTTTTGATTTTTCTGAAAATTAATGTTCTTTTTTTAAAAATAATTTACTTTAATATAGAGCACCTATAAGAGATAATGTCTACACATTGGATTTAAATTCATTGTTTAAACAAAAAGTGAAATATTTAGCTGCTAATGTAAATGAGTCAAGGATTTAGAATAGAATACTTGGTCATTTTAATTTTTTCTAACTACAAAAGTTATCTAAGAAACAATTAGTTTCATATTTAGTTGGTCTCAAATTTGAAAATGTTAGATTGTTTGATGCATGTCAAATCGGAAAGCAACAGAAATCCTCCTTCAGATCTGTTAACAGAATTGCTGCAACAAATCCCTTAGAACATATTCATATGTATTTTTTTGGAAAATCTAAAATATAATGTTTTTCTGGTAAATTATATGTATATGTCTTAGTTGATGATTATTATAAATATACTTGGGTATATTTTCTAAATCTAAAAAATGAACCTTTTTTTGAAAGTTTTTATAAAAGAGGTGAAAATGAAAAAGGAATTTAAGATAATTTCATTAAGAACTGATCATGGTGAAGAATTTGTGAATCATGAATTTAATTATTTTTGCTCAAATATGGGTATTAACCACACCTTTTCTACAATAAGAACACGTCATAAAAATGAAACTTCTAATTGAATAAATAGAACCATTAAAAAATGGATAGAAAAATGCTAAATGAATACGGTATTCCAACCTACTTTTGGGAAGAAGCTGTAAGCACAAAATACTATATTATAAATAGAGTTTTAATTCGACCAATTTCCCAAAACACTCTATATTAACATTAGAATATCAAAAATCCTATAGTAATGTTCTTTAAGGTTTTGGGATGCAAGGTATATATCTTGAACACCAATGATAATGTAGGTAAGTTTGATCCAAAATTTGATGCTGGAATATTATTATGATATTCTGCAACATCTAAAGCTTATAGAGTATTTAATAATAATTCAAGGACTATTTAATAATCAGTTATTATGATGTTTGATGAAATTGATCCTTTTAATAAAGGAAATGATCAAACAGATGAAGCTGATGATTCTCCTAACAACATGAGACTTGATAACTTGAAAAATTATTTTGAAAATATAAATAATATTCAGTCCAATTCAAAAGAACATGGAACTAATGAACCTAAAATTGATCTTCCTAAAAAGTCTATAATCCTAAAGAATCACCCTTTAGAGACTTTATGGGATATCTAGTCATAGAAATAAAAACTAGAAGTAGTGTAGAAAACTTAGTGGAATTTTTGGATTTTCTATCCTAGCTAGATCCTATGTCTTTTGAAGAAGCCCTAGAAGATGAATGATTGTTATTAGAAATGTAAGAAGAGCTAAATTTGTTTAAAAGATACAAATTATGGAAATCAGTGGAAAGAACATTGAATCATCCAGTTATAGGAACTAAATGGTTCTATAACAACAAACAAGATGATCAAGGTATTATAACTAGAAACAATGCTAGACTAGTAAGTTAAGGGTATAATCAAGATTGAGGAATTAATTGTGATGAATTATTTACTCCCATAGCAAGACTAGAAGCATTTAGAATAATTCTATCCTATTAATTGTATATTAATTTTATATTATAGCAGATGGGTGTAAAATATACTTTTTAAAATGGATATTTAATGGAGAAAGTTTATATAAAACAACCTCTTGGTTTTGAAAATTCTCAAAATCCATATTTTTTTAAACATACTAATGCTCTCTATGACATTAAACAAGAACCTAGAGCTTTGTATGTAATATTAAGTTCAATTATTTGGCAAAATGATTTTACTGTTCGTTTAGCATACCCAACCCTTTTTAATAAAAAAGTTTGTTCTAATTTATTATTAGCACAAATCTACGTTGATGATGTTATTTTTGGATCAACAAATAAAAAACATTGAAATTATTTTGTAGAAATTATGCAAAAAGAGTTTGAAATGAACATGA
Organism: Viscum album; assembly: GCA_963277665.1. Classification (NCBI taxonomy): domain Eukaryota; kingdom Viridiplantae; phylum Streptophyta; class Magnoliopsida; order Santalales; family Viscaceae; genus Viscum; species Viscum album. The sequence continues at coordinate 1,389,330,631 of OY728134.1, read as the reverse complement.
TGGGAGAATTAAATTTCTTTTTTAGACTTAAAATTTATCAAAACTATTTTGGAAATGTATTAAATCAAAGTAAATACATTAATAATTTATTGAAGAAGTTTGGTCTTCAAAACAGCCAGAAATATTCAACTCCCATTGTACTAATATTAAACATGAGTTTGATGATGGTGTAAAAATAGTGGAAAACAAGTTATATAGAGGTATGAATGTATTTATGTTATATATTACTGCTAGAATACTTGATATTATGTTTTTAGGATGTCTTTGTTCTATATTTCAATCAAATCCAACTGAATCACATCTTCCTGCTATAAAAAGGATTTTCAGATATTTATAAGGACCAGTTAATCAATCTCTTCTTTATAAAAAAACATCTTATTTTAATTTATTATCATATTTAGATGAAAATTTTGTAGGATGTATCTTATATTGAAAACGTACTTTAGGAACCTATCATTTTTTTAGTAAAATCATTAGTTTCATGATAATGTAAGATTCAACACTCAGTTGCACTATCAACAGCTGCAGTACATTATGTATCTACAGGTAGTTTTTCTGCACAAGTGTTGTGGATGAAAAAAAAATATAATGGACTTCGGACATAATTTTAATAATACACCTATTTTATATGATAATACAAGTGATACAAACAATTCAAAAAATCCAATAGTTCATTCTGGAACTAATCATATTGATATTAAACATCATTTTCTAAGAGAACATGTTCATAAAAATGATATATCATTATAATTTTTTAATACTAAATATCAATTAGTTGATATTTTTACTAAATATCTTCCCACTTCTTGTTTTGATTTTATTAATGGTTAGTTAGGTTTATTAATTTTTTAATTAAATATTAATTTTATTTATTTTTGATTAATTTATGCCTAATTTATTTATGTAAATTTTATGTACTTTTATTATTTTTTTCTTATGGTATTTTGGTTAATACATGTTATCTTAAATTTATTTATTCCATGTAATTATTAAATTTTTGTCATAATTACTCTGCAACACAGGAAATGAGGACACATGTCATTTGTGAGAAACTTTTCTTTTTCCAAACCCCTTGTCTTCTAAATCTTGTTTACCCAAATCAAAAACAAAACCCTCTTCCAAAAACCCTAAATCATTGTTCACCCTTTCAAATCCTAGATGTCAAAACCTCATATTTTTAGATCTTCAAGAATGATGAAAACCAAGAGAATCGAAGAAGAAGGAGAAAGTGAATGGAAATGTTAAATAATTTCAAGTTGAAAATCCTAAGGGATAGGTGATTGATCTAGAATTTTTATACCTGAAAATCATTCCCCTTAAACAAGAAAAACATTTTCAAGGTCTCGAGACAACTTTTAATGATTGTAACCCATAAGTTCTATATGAGGTAGAACTGAATTCTTTTTATAAGAGTGTTGAGTTTATTTTTGAAGATACATAGGGCATGATTTTTTCAAGCATCGGAGATTGGGATTTCTCTGTTTCTTCTACTGAGGTTGAGAATATTTTGAACCATCCACATGAAATAGATTCCAATTTTTACATTATGTAAATTGGAGATAATGACAATTATTAAAAAGATATTATGTATTTTCTGTTAAACTCAACAAACATCAGAAAGATGTTTTTTAGTGATTTAGAACCTGATTATAAGATTCTAGTGAAATTTATTCGCACTGGATTAATACCAAAGATGGGTTAGATGGAGAAATTTTTTTACCGAGACATGTATATAATTTTTCTTTTTCAAAGTGAAATAAAATTAAATTTCCCAATGTATTTATTTAGATATCATCATTACTGTTGTTCACCATATGCGAGAATGAATTTTTATCCATATGGATGGATAATTTTAAGGATTTTTTTTAAGAATGATATGATCAGACCGGTTGATGCAAGAGTAAAACATCACCATAGTAATGTGTTTAATGATGGAACATTATGAAAATTTGGATTTTTTTGGTGCACTTTGAAAGGAAAAATTTTACCTATTGGAACTGAGGAATAAAAGAGCTCATGAGATTTTTCTCGAGAGGAGCATGTTGGTGTTCCAATGGAGGGAGTAGCTAAATCTCAAACAAATGTAGTTTCACAACCCTCCAAGAGAAGTATTAGATTTATCACAGAAGAATAATATGAGGAAGACCAAAATCAGTAATGAATTGTCATTAAACCAAGAAATAGAGATGATCCTCAAGGTGAAGATAAAATGTTGTTTTCTGGAGAAGCATCATGCTCAGTTCGTTTGGGAGACATAGTTATTAAGGAGGAATTTCATGTAGAGAGTCAATATAGAGAGCATGTGATTGTATCTATGGAGAATGAACTGATAGTAGAAATAATTCTAATGGAAATAGTTCAAGAACATAATATTAAATCTGAAAATTTTCAATCAATGTTTGTTATTAAATAAGCTACTGAACAAATAGATGTTCACGAAAAGAAAATTTTACAAGAATAAGTTATAGAAATTCAACCTTTAATAGTAAATCAGACTCTAGGACAATCAATTCATATTTCTTGAGTGAAGACTAATTTTTTAGACAATTTGTCATTTTCTTGTGAAGAATTTGTAATGAAAATAGTTGCAGATCCCATGTCTAGTAAAAATGAAAAATAGTATATGAATGAAGATTAGGGTACATTTGAATCATTATCTCATCATGTAGAATAATTTTTGATGAATTTAAATAAGTCTGAGGAGGAGAATTCCGATCTAGAGTAGAAACTAGAAATTTCACATAAAAATCCTCAGGGGCTTAATGAAAATACTGTATCTAGAAAGAATTTTGATTCCTTTAAAAGAGAAATGTTAAATGAGATCAGAAGATTAGATCTAAAGCTACGTCAAAAATAGGTTTTTTAGAAATAAAATCTTACCTAGGAAGTCAGTTTGAATCTGTGAAAGGTTCAGTAAATAAGGTAAATGCATCTACTCTTACCCTTGCATAAAGTGTATATTTTTAATCCATTACATCCATTATGGACGATATAAATATTCGACTTCATAAACATCAATGTAATAGTTCTCCTTTATAAGTTCTATTGGACAATAAAAAATTTCTTGTGAATCATTTAACTCAAGGAGAACCAAGCATTAGATTGATGTTGAGCAAACTTTCAGAGAATTTGGAGCTATTAATAGTGTAAGGGGAATGTCTTCATAAGATTATGAAATTAAACATTGTGGAGAATCTGTATGTCAATAAATATTACAGGATGTTGATAATTAATCTAGAAGATAGTTGGATGATAAAGCTGAAATTACATATGGCTGATCAGAAGGAATTGTTTGATTCCATACATAATTATTATCTAGCCAATCCATGGAATTATTTTCCTTTACTACCTTTACCCATAGCAATGACCGTTTCTTGTTTCTCATTCACAAACTCTATTTAATTCATTTATTTATTAATAAATGAGTTTGTATGCCATCTATGTGTTATATTTTTATTTCCGCTTTTATATTTTTGTCTCATAGCCAAATTCCATTTCCCTGTATTTATTATAGTTACTTATAACATTCACTTCTCATTATGTTCTACATTAAATGTTTTTTAATATGTTTCTATACTTTATTTTTAATATCACAAATGGGGGAGAAATTTTGATAAACAAAACTTTTCCATTATTTTAGAAATTCAAAAATATCATATTTATTGGAATACTTGATAATTTTATATTGAAGATATTAGATAACAAAAAAATCTATTTATAGAACATCGATCATTTCTTTGAAATTTATCTTTGGTCTAGATATTAAAATATTTCTTCTTTATTGAAATAATTTTGTCAAATCGAAATTATTTTTCTTTTAATGCTTCTAAAATAATAATTTTTTTATTAGATTATAATTTTAATTTATGGTTTTTTTATCATCTAAAAGGGGGAGATTATTGGGAATGTATTATCTCAACAATACACTATAAATTTTAATGATTATGATTCTCACAAATACCCTTGTTTTTTTAACTAATGACTTTATTTTGAGTGCATTTCAGGAAATTTTTAGTCTTTATGGATTGTTGCATTGAAATTATATTAAACTATTTATTTGTGAGAAATATTCGTTAGAGTTTGGAATGCTCTTAAGAATATTCTAGAAACATTGTTCACCAATTTTCATTTACTCTAAATACTATTCATCCAATAAATTGAAGAAAGTAATATATGGAACAATCCTTCCTTTTATTTTGATTGATCTTTAGATAAAGTTAATCAACCTTACATTTGAAGAAACATATGGTTAAGAAACATTACGTTTGGATAAGAACCTTATGTTTTATAGAAAGAAAAATTAGGGTTAAAGAACCCGATGTAAATATGGAACATTACAAATTTATGGATCATCGACCTTACTTTTATGATCTACCATACATTGTCAACCTTATGTTTAGAAAAGTGGAATAATGGATAATCAATGTTATGTTCAGAGATGTTTGCTGATGTGGATATGTGTATGAATCATCAAACCTATGTTATGAACATGAACCCTAGGTTTGATATTTATTCTTTTTGTGAATGAACCTTACATTTGACTTTTCAATGTCAGAAATTTCAATTTACGTCTTAATCAGAGCATTTTGAAACAGTCTTTATGGAATTTTGGGGTGATTTATATCTCGATTTCGATTGATTAAAATATCTTTTTAAATGTTCTAAAGAGACATTTAGTGCAGATATTTTCTCTCCTATTCTTAAGGGATGTTACGATTACTCTGAGTTGTATTATTTGAATTTGAATTCACATGATTAATCAGGCATATTTTGCAGATCTGAAATTTTGTTACGAGAGATGTATATATATATATATATATATTTCTATGCCAGATATATTGACGATGATTAAGAGATTTATTAGCGGTATATATAATTCTTATTCTTCAAGAATTCTTGTTCAAATTAATTCACTACTTCAACAATCAAGCATGTTAGATTCAAGGACTACATTTTGGAGATATTCTTTTTCCAATCTGGAATAATGATGCTATATTTTTTTCCTTAAAATCAAATACCACTTGTGCAACCTGATTACATTAGATATATTTCAAGATTACTATTCTTCTGAAGACAAGATTCATCATTTATTAGTGGTGTGATATTGCAACATCAAGCTATATATATTTGTTACCAAACTACATCTTATCTATCTTGAGTTTTTACTTCTTTTATTCAGTCATGGTAGAGTTTTGGCTTCTCTCACTAAGCTATGGTTTTATGGGTACCCTTTAAAATAACCAAAAGGATATGTTTTTTAAGCCTTTGTTTCTATGGGATACAACTTCCTCTACTCTTTTATGTATTGTTCATCTAATATAAGTACCTTACTAGTGAAATTCACCATGCATGAAGAGAGGGTGATGGGTGGAGTGGAATAGGGGACCTTTGTGCCCCGAACCACAATAAATTGATGTGGCTGGTTTTCTATTTATTATCTAATGCATATATATTCTCATAAAGAAACACCAACAGATCTATATATTGTTAATGTTAATTGAAATAATTGTGAATCTTTTAAAAGGAACACAACTCACCCCCACCCCCTCTTGTGTTATCACTATAGCTATTCTGACATATCAAATTCATCCCAAAAAATCCAGTTATAGTTCCCTGATAATTGTAAGTACCTCAAAATTGGGTGGTCATGATCTTTTCAATATGGATTGATTTTGACTGATGTAATTAAATGCTATCCTGACATAATATATATTGTTTAGGGGTTTTATCCTTTATATGTAAATTGTCAATTATTTTAATTACCATGTGATTTTTAATATTATGTTGATTTACTTATGTGATTAACCTTATCTTTGATAATATTTATGCATAACACAATTTATCTTAGTTATATATTCTATGCTCATTAATTTCATTAATTCATGTGATCATAATAAAATATCCATAATAAATTTACTGTGAAACATAAAGAAAATGTTGCATGATCAAGAGATTTTACTAATTTTCATATTATCTACCAGTTGATAAACTAACAATTAAACTATGGAAAAACACATTCATCCAATTTTGGTTCCTGTTACATATTACCACATGTCCACTAATGTATATCTCTTGGATTGGTTTCTCCTCTTCTGGAGACATGAATCTCCTCCAGTATCATGGGTGCTCCATCCATTACATATTCTTTTAATCTTGCTCAAGTGAGGGGAATGGGGTTTACAGAAAATAAACTATGGGAACGTATACCCTTACATAATAATAGGAGAGACATAACGAAGGAAAAATATTTATTTTAATACAAAATTAAATTAAACCGATCGTATAAAAAGGTATGGCCTATTATCATGATCATCCACATGCATGCTATTAATTTATCATTTATTAAAACTAGCATCCAATTCTTAATCGTTCTTTTTGATGATAAATCGTAATCAAATCAGTTAATAATCATTTTTAATTAATAAATTATTTTATCTTAATTCCCAACCATCTTTCCTTAAGATTCTTGTCCATAATAATATTATAGAATCTAAATATTTTTTTTAAAATTAACTATGTACATAACTGTACCATGGTAGAAACAGGGTGAATACCTATCTGAATCTACCCATATAGTTTTTCAACTTTTATATTATTTAACCATGTGACATATGGGATACATGAAATACCATTTGCATTCATTGCATGTACATCACCTTAATGATTGAACAAATTACATGTTTTTTTGTCACATTTTGTGCTTCAACACACGTAGAGTAAAAAACAATAATATGACTCATACAAGATATAATGATCTGAATATTACACATATATTTATTGAACAAATATATATATATATATATACATATTAAAACCCATCACATGACATGTCCTATCAACATAATGACTGCATGAAATAACATTTCAACATAGTTTACATAATTCAATAAATGAATTTAAAATATGTATAATTTGGTATAAGTTCATGGCATGTATAGGCAAGTTACATGACATGTACATCTCGCACTGCCTATCAACGGAAAATAACTAGGGACACAGCGTGTAATCCATTACTTTGAAAATTATAGTAAAAAACATGAAAAATCGGCAACAAGGTGTTTGGTCTCTGGGTTACATGGTCGCTTTTTAGATAGGCCATTTATGGTAACACATGGCCTATCTATGACACAAAAGGGACTACACTCCTTGTCTGGGGGCAACACGACATGTACTCCGGCTGACAAAGTGCCAGGTTGGCTCAGTCAACACTTGATGTAAGAAATTTAATGTAACTCATGTAATCAATGAACCCAATTTGAATTAATTTTCAATTAATTCCTACTACATTCAACATATGTACATGGCATGTAAATTTGGTTACATGACATGTACTCCCCTATTATCCATCAATAATCCTCGAAACCTCCAGATGAGTTCCTAAATTTTATTTCATTCATAATGTTGATCTTATCTGCATGATCTCTGAGGAATGAAGGAGGAATAAGTAGGTCTCAAAATTCTTATTAAAATAATGATTAAAAAGGAATTAGAAACTAAATTTAAAATGCATATGTAAATCTTTAATTAATTATAAATAATTAGGTGTTCGGTATGATACAACTTGTTGGTTCCAAGCATAGAAGAAGCATGCGATGGGTCATGCCCAACATTGATTGTTGTCATGATCGATGACCAATAAATTATTAACAAAATTATAATCATTGTCATATATGGTATTGGATCAATGAAAATAGACAATGGATATAATGCCCGAATGCTAGAAAATATCATCATATATTATTATTTATTTAATTATTTAATGAAGGAATTACCTTGTGTCAATTCGTTCCTCGTTGATGAGTCTGAAAATAGATCTGTTTTGTAATATCATTTCTTTGAAAGAATCAATGAATATTCAATCTAGTAGTGATCCACACGTGTTACTCAAATAATTTAACATCATTATATGAATCTCCATGTGCTAACAGGAAAGATCCTATTATTTTTTATATCCGTTATTGATCACCTACAACACCACTTCCAAAGTGTTCTCATGTATCTCTGTTGACATGAGATTGGGAGGTGGAGGAAGATCACACATCATTCTTGGGATCATACTTAGAGAAAATATCTCTCTAGATCTTGATAGGTTTCTCCATATCCATTTTTCAAAATAAATACAGTTTAATTGGATCTAAGATAAAATAATATGATTGGGTTTATATAATTCTAGGGTTAATGTAAAATAATTACACAAGTTCCATTTATTATTTATTTAAGCCCTACAGAACCCCAAGTCAAATATAATAATAATTATTATTATTTCATGACAGACACTTATATTTAGAATCAAATTAAATATTTTTAACAAAATAATATTCCATATGTATTATTTCTCATCAGACCATTAAACTCGGTTCGTCATTCCTCCATAAAATTTATTAGTACTTAAATATTGACTATTTATTTATTAAATATAGTCCACTACATTATTCACCAATAAGTAAATAAATATTATATTCACTAAATAGAAATTAAATATTTTTTAAATATTCTAGTCACATTACATTATCTACAAGAACTAGTGACACTATATATGAAATAAATAAATAATGAATAATTATAAAACCATGTGCGGGAATAATATTTATTCAATTTTTTAAATAATAAATAATAAGATTATTAATTAACTGAGATTCTGAATACACTCAGTGTGTGACCCTCTGGGACCCTTTCTTAGTGGAATTAGGTGAAGTATCCTAAACCCCATGGATAGCATCTAGAAACATGATAAGGGTCCCGTAGAGAAGGAAGTAAATGTTTTAATTACATAATAACTCATATAGATTATTTCTGTTTAATATAATCCAATTATCATGATATCTCTATTTAATCAGGTTGCATACTGGTTCTATAAGCATATGTGCTCGATGTCTCTTTCATTGAAATCGTATTAATTGATCTTGATTATAGAACCCAATAGATATATAATTATTTAGGATACATCCTATCCATCAAGGGGCCTGAGATATCGACTTCTGTTAAATATAATAAGGGAAAACCTTTTCTCACAGTGTTCATTAATGCAATATTTCATGTGATGAACGCAACATATTGTACCTCATAGTGAACATATGTTTCCGTTGTTTTCGTCAATACATAAATACACATGAATCATAATACACTTTAATAATATTATTAATTTTTAATGACCAATACAAATGTCCATGGATAAGAACATCTAATGACACATATAAATGTGGATTTCTTATTGGAGGTTCTCGTTCTCATAGTATACAACACTAGATATTACCAATGGTGTAAACCATGAGAAGATGCCACAAAATCCAACGATTTTATACCAATGATATTATATATCATATTTCTCTATCAAATTAAATCATCAAGATATAGAAAATATATTTATGAATACTGTCGTAGCACTTTCAGATCCTCATCATAGTGGGTAACTGCTATGACCTTTCATTGCAAAACCATATATTGGAACATTATCACACTCTATGTTAAGTACAATCACAATAATTATCTGATAATATGATTATTAATATTAAAAAATGAATAAATTTTGTCATAAAGTATACAGAAGTTGGTTCTCTCTCACTAACTCTAACAATCCCTTCTATGAAAAATAATGGGAAAATATAGTTTTACATTGTATTTTGGGTTCCAATTTGTACTTTCTAAAGGATGACTTTATATTCCCATGAATTTAATTATTAGTTGATACATCCAAAAGATCCCATTACTAATTATTTATGTATTGGTATTTAGGATGTATCCTGATCATAATAGATCTTGAGGATGAAGAAGATTTACCATTGGTGAACATAATGGGGATGATTTTTCTTAGGTGATTATCTTTGGGTTGAATAAATTATGATCCAAAAATTACTCCACCATGAATCATATGGACAATAACATATTATACAGAATAGTGGACTATTACGTGGTTGGTTTGGTAGTCAAATCGTAACATCATTTTGATCCTCTTTCTAATCATGAGACATTTTTTTCAAACTATGAAAACACAACCTTAAGTTAAATCCCTTGTAATTTTCTTTTAAGGTATCTTAGGATTGTTCCTTAGGTATGTGTTCCAACTATTTGGAATCAATATGGTTCATGATAAGATCATGGTAATCCATGAATTGACACATCCTTTAAATATCAGAGAGATGAGGGGACTTCATGTTCGTCTCACCTATTTCATATGGTTCATTTACAACCTGACCAGTAAGTTCACAACATTCATAAAGTTGATGAAGAATGGGGTTTTGAATTATTGGGAATAATATTATTTTAATTCCTCTGAAAAACTCAAGAAATATATTCAACACACACATTTTATAATTCCTATGGTAAAAGGAAATATGATTATCCTGTATATGGATTCTTTGAAATGATAACATTGCTCTCTTCTAACAAAAAAGTGTAATTTTTCCTGAGAGAAAATTCTCTATTATCGTAGTATAATAATTAATTTTTCAAGATACGCAATAATTTGAGATTTTTAAATAGATTCCTTCACTAATATTTAATGTCTCTAAACTAAGAAATTTCTTGTAACATCATAGTATCCATATGATCTCTCACTCAGACCCACTCAAACATATCCTTAGTCGTCTGATGCAAACATGGTTCCCGTAATGGTTTGATGCAATCCTATGATAGTTTGATATTTATTTTTGAATTCTAGACTCATTGAAGGGGAAAGAACTAGAATATTTTATGAAAAAATACCCCACTCTCAAGAGAGTACTAGGGAATATAGAGTATTTTAATGGGGATCAGTTCTATATCCATATCACTCCCCATATATGAAAATTATATTTTAATGGCACATATAAATCCTAATAATTAAATGTATGGATGCCCCAAGTTATAATAGGGTTAGAATGAATTTTTTTTTTCTCCCAGGAAAATGTTATATTTCCTTATTCCTTCCCACTATTAGAAGGATGCTCCAATAATGTTGAAAACAATTAACCTATCATTGTAGGTCTAGATATAACACCACAAGATTTTATGGTATGTCTCTTAGTAAATATATTTAATTTATTTGATAGCTTATGTTTTCTACAACACTGAGCCCAATCAAACCATGCTATACTATTAAATATTATTATTTTAAAATGACTATTACCAACTATAAATTTAATTGACAGGTGTGAATACGAATATTTTTTATTATGAAAAATATATGAGGAACATACTCCATTACAGTTCTTAGGAAAAAACATACATTTTTTAGTATAGTATTTTTATTTTTCAAATATGTATTATCTTAAAAAAGATATTATTATGATTAAGTAATTATAATATATTTTTTGAAACAATTAAAAAACTTATTTTATAAAATAAAATTAATTTTTCAAATAATCATATAAAAATTATCTTACGGTTAATTTTTGGTAATTTTCTGAATGGATTGGTTTTCTACTGAATAGTGAAAATTACAAATTTTTATAAAACTATCAATTTATATATATTAAAAGTTTATTTCTGATTTTAATTTGAAATAAAATTAACATAATTATTCTTTAATTATTTAAAAAATGATTAATTACAGTCAAATCAATCTTATATATTATTTTGGAATAATTACATTATTGGGTTTGAAAATACATTTTTCAAGAAAACTGGTTTCTGTTGTGCTCTGAAATATTAATTTTAAATTAAATTCTACAAAATTATAGTTTTGAATTTATAAAATGGAATTATATGTTTGGATTTATGTGTTCCAAATTTATTAAATAGGTACATTTTATTTTTTGGCCAATATGAAAAGAATCCTTGGTAATTTCCATTGCAGCAGTAAAGGAATACATGGTTAATATATGTTAAAAATAAAATGATAAGGACTAGAAAATGAACGTAGCACGAGCCCCAATTTTATTTTATATGTAATATTTATCCATAATAAATCTAGTTTTAGTTATATGTCTATTTATGGATGTTTGGATGAGTTTATCACATTTATTATATTTTCATTAATGCAAATTCATAGATATCACATTGAAATTTTTAATAACTATATCACTATTAATATAATGTTACCTAGACGTTATCATTAACTATAAATAGTTATTTGAAAAATAAATTTTTTATCAAATACATGGTAATTTATTTATAATTTCTCATGAATAAATTATTACCTTAAATGCTTACAAAATTGTGATGTAATAATTATTTTACTAATAAAAATATCTAATAAATGATATTGAAAATATTAAAATATATATATTTTTGAGATAATTAATGTAATGAAACAAATTAGTTAAAATTTACATGTTAGCGATAAAATAAAATATATGGTCCAAAGTTATCTAGTTTTATTTATATTTTTAAAATTCAATGTAATAAATAGTTTCAAAATTGATATTAATGATATTTTAAAATTAATAATCTATTATTAAACAATGTAAAATTATTTAAAATATTAAATTCAAAAAAATGATTTTTATATGGTTTAATAATTCACAATTGATATATTTATGGGTATTTTATAAAATTATAGTAACTATATTGATCCCTAACTTGTAAAATCAATGTTAGCACGGTAAGTGTTAAAATGGTTAAATAAGGGTCAAAAATAAATGATATAGGTAATAAAGTGACAAAAATATGTCTAAAAATTATTATATAATAGGATTTTGACCCAAAAACATATACTATTCTAATGAAACAAATTTTAAGAAATTTGGAATTAAAACTTAAATTAAATTAATTTAATATTTTTAGAGTTTCTAAAGGTGTCCCACACCTCAATAATAATAGGGAACCTTTCCCTCACCTTTTAACACCACTTTGAGCCTTTTATCTTGACCAAATCCTGACCATTTCTCTTCACAACATCCTTAATTAGGATCCATATGTAATGGTGCTTCCAAAATACCATCCTTATATCCCTTTAGAATAGATCCAATGGATGTCCGTTGAAGAAAAGGTAATCATCTTTACCCACTCATTCAACAATATTTCTTCTTAAACATAATTTTAATGTGTTTTTTGCATGATAAATTAATAAATATAGTACTTTATATATTTTGGGATGTCATTTTGATTATGGGATGACCATATTCATCTTTTTATACATCCTACGAAAAATGAATCATTCATCCATATGTTCGGATTACCGCCTCCACTCAATGGTGTAATTTGTGATTTCATCCCCACTATACATGGATGTATATAATGATGGAACAATTTATATATATGATTTTTATGAAATTATATGGATTCTAAAAAATATTAATATACCATCCAATTCTTTACCCTTTCACCATTAATTGAATGATTCCATCACCCATCCAAACATACGACCTACCATCTCCACGATGCGATGCAATTCATTATGCATTAACAAAAATACATAATTATTCTAAGAATGTATATAATTAATAAATATTATATCTTTTACCTTAATATAATTCTATAGATTATGAAATTGTTCTGTATTCACAAGAATCGAGACTTACACAATAAAATGTGCATAGGGAAATAAATCATTTAACACCTGAAACAATTTAAATAATAAAATGTTCTTAGTAAACAAGTAATAACATTATATTAGAAGCTAATATATGATTTTTTTATTAGTTCCTTGAAAAATGTGTTCCAGTTAAAAAACACTACATCCAAGTGGTTTCCATTGGACTTATTCATGGAACCGGAAACTTCCAACAGTTCTTTATCCAAAATGAACCTACTTTCCCAAGGTAGGTATTAATTATGATTAAACAATACGATACTTAAAAACATGCATTGGTTGAGAGGATGAGAGGTTAGACTCATCACACCCATTTGGGGGGGAATTATTTTCTACTCTGGGACTCTCTTTATGAATTTATGATATTTTCATGAATCATTATTAATTCACCAAGTATTACATATGTTACCCTTATAATTTGAAATCACTTATTAAAATGTGTACAATTTAGAGTCATCAGTATGTAATAAAGGTTCATAATTAATGGATATATCTATATGTATTCGAGGTTCTCCATCAATGGTATTCATTTATATACAATTTAGATATTATTTTAATCATCATTATGAGGATACTGGTTTTTAATCCACTTAGTGGGGCACTCTTGAATTTATTTTCATCTAGGGAGATGAAGGTTTGTTTTGATATTGTGATTGTACCAATAAAATGGGCTACCTACATATCCTTGTGAAAGGAATCCGAACCCTCATAGTTCGGTGCCACTAAATGGAACATGTCATAGCTTATAAATTCAAGTGATAAGGACCTAGTTATACAATTTAATGTCATTTGGTATGGACATCTAATTTAATGGTTTATAGTTAATGTTTGGTGTGGGGCTTATGCTAAAATAGTGCAAGGAACATAGAGAGGATATGGGTTTCCATGTTAGATTAGACCCAGTTGGGAATATAGACCAAGGAGAACAAGGTTGATTTAAGGTATCAGATTCAAACCTCAAGGAGGATTCTTATATAAAGTCCCTAAGGGTTTATTTATAGGAAAAAAATACACCCTTGGGTGAAAATAAAATTTGGCGTGAAATTATGTTTCACAACATATGGGGGGCGCGCAAGTAGGATGCACACTGACGATATTTTGGTAAAACTAGGGAGACCCAAAGATTGTTCCTTCACAATTGATTTTTCATCATGTTTTATCCCCTGTTCCATTCGAATATATTTCCCTTTTTCATTTTTTAGACTCTTTAATGGAACAATGTGTCAACAAATCCCCCCCCCTCATAATTGGATCTGTAATGGAAATTGGATCCTATACTGAGGTAATGTAATGAAGGACAAAGAAGAGGGTATTGGGGCGTGAATTTTTAAAGCGCGCAACGTAACTGGTCGCGCAAGGTAGTACCGTATAGTATTCTGGAACACATGGTGTCTTGCGTCAATTATACATAGTGACTTCACTTCCATGAAAATTCCCTGACTTTTGGAATTTTTGCTCTCGATGCACAAGTCCTTTGCTCGGACACTACGGTTTTCACTACGTTCTTCTGTACGTTTTTTACTTGTGCGCTACAACTAGGGAACCATACCTGCGCAACAGCTTATATTTGTGCTCTAAGTGTTAATCTTGCACTACTTAATGCCTTTTCCAATTATTTTCAATTATTTTGTCGACCATTAATAATGAATTTACTTATAAGATGATTTTTTATCTTTATTCAGGTTCAATGGATTTTAAATGAATTGGAACTCCTATTGAACTAGCCAGTAATAGAATTTTTGACACGATGAATGTTGTTGGTCATGACTATTTTGAAGATTGAGACACCACCATTCTAGCTTTAGAAGAATATATGATGAAATATAACTTTAACTTTCCTCAAAGCCCTTATTTTCCTCTATATTGCTATGGAAATCTGCATAATGTCAGTATCCTAGACCTGAATAACTATGTCCCATTCTCTTTATTTAAAGATTATACCAACTTCCCATCTACCAATGTTTCTGTTGGGGTCTCACTCTCTAATGCTGGGAAAGCAGAGAAAGCTCATATCATGAATCATTTCCCTTTTTCTCGACTTTTGAAAGCACACACACCCGAGCTTTAGCCACACTATTATTCATCTATATTTTGGGATTCTCAAATGGATCACTCCATGGTTTGGAAGAAAAGTTAGTATTTCCACCTAGGAGGAGGTTTAAAACCCACATGTATGTGGGCATACTAGGTTGACAATACATGTGCATAATTTACATATGACATGAAAGGCGTTGGGATTTATGAGGATCTATTATTTGGGAAAACTTATGTGTACAAGAATAATGATTTTGTGAAAATTATTAAGACGATGGAGCCCAGAGATTAACTCCTTCTATTTAACACATAGCCAGGTAGGCATAAGCTTGTGGGATGTTTTCAAGATTTCCAAAGCTCCAATCCTTGGAGACATGTATGATGAGTTTATTATTCCCATGGTGACATGGAATGACTCAAAGAAGACACAAGATTTGGTTCGTATGTTGATGAAAATATTTTGAAAAATAGAAGAACACGACCACCATTAAGTCTGTCACTAGGAGAGTTATTCAACCATAGGAATGGTTTGAAATATTTTTGATAAAGAAGTAAAATGGTCCCACCTGCATCCATCTAACTAGTTTTCCATGGAAGAGAACAGAGGTACCCATAACACCTTTTGGAAAACATTGGAGAAATAAGAAATTTGAAAAAATGGGGATATGAAGTCAACCAAAAAATTCATGCAAATAAATGATTGGAAGGTTTTCTATCCATGTGGATTAGTGTGTAATTGTTACCACTCCGATATTCCAAAGGAGGCGTAAGGCCATGAACTTTTGTTAATTTGACCAAGATGGCTGAGAGAAGGATGGTAGGGTTGGTGATATAGAAAATATTTTCAATTAATTAAAATTTGATATCATTTTTCTAAATCCTACAAAAGTGTTACTTTATGATAAATTTTGGCATTTTAAGATATTGGTGATATTTTCAGCTTATGAGTAAATATGGCCCATTTTTTATTTATAACTATTTTAAATTATTTCCGTATTTAGGCTATAAATTTTTTCACATTAATTAAAATTAAAAAATTCTTTCATTTCCAAATTCTAAACATCCATGGATTTATTTAATCATTCATGAAAAAAGATAAATCTGCATTAAGGAATCTCAAAATAATCTCACAAGATGTACCATCCAAACTGTTTATAGATCTGTTATTTTTTGGTGTGGAGTCTATAACTCATTCATAGTTGGCCCAATTTTTGTGACATTAGGTAGAGGGATACATATGACGTTTTGGAACATATTTCAGGAATGAGATGATGCATGAATTTCCCTTTTGTGTGGCTATTGAATCATTCTAATTTGGAGATTTTTGGTTTAGAGAGTCTGACTGGATAGAATAACATTTCAGTGTAAAATGGGCCTAACTCTTGGAATACTTGTCCAAATACACTGAACATTTGAGGAGAGTCTACCATGATAATTATAAACAAAATTCAAGAAGGGTGTAATACGTGAAGATGTCATTTAATTGGGCTAAAACACATCATCTTTAGGGGGATATATTCTGGATATAAAAGGAGGGGAGCTCCTCCATCTCAAAGAATCTCATTCCATCTCATTCCATTGTGGACACCAAGGAGATGAACTTTTCACCATTATCTATTTTATTTCTTTTTATTTCCATAGATTTTTAATGCCTTATTCTTTACCATTCATCTCGATTACCCTTACCAAGGTGGGTTAAAAATTATGAGTGATTACTGAAGGGTTGGTTTTCTATATTGTAATGCTTGAGTTCGTGGATGTAATTGAATGAAATTTCATTCTTCTTCATAGTTATCTGTATTTTCATATAGTTGATTTTTTTATCATCTGAGATCATTCTTGAATTTTAATTCCATCTTTTTTTTCATTGGTAATATAATCATTATCTTCCTCCCCTAATTTCTGGTTTATATTTGATGGAATAGAACAGGGATTAGTAGTGAAGTAATCAATGATTTTTAGTACGTTTAAAAGGTTTAATGAATGTTCTTGATTGTTTGGGATAAACAAGACCTGATCGGGCAATTACCATGGAAAATGAGGATATTCAATACTAATATTTTTCACATTGAAGGAGTTGACCAAATTGAGATCCCGGTAAGGTTTTCTGTCACATTCATAATTTCATGAAGGAATATAGAGGAAATGATTGTGGAAAGTCACTTTAATCGGCTAAGAATAAGAGGTTTTAATTAAATTGAAAAAGGATATAATTACAATTAATAAACCAAACCTAACCTAATCACCCTTTTAATAACATATATTTTTAATTCATTAAATTTCAAATTTACTTTCAATCATTTTCTTATCAATTTATTCTAAAAACTCACCATTTTTAACCTCATTTAAAAGTGAAAAAAATATTTCTGTGCACTCCTCTTCAGGAGACTTCCTAGGATTAATCAGTAGACTATACATAGGGAATATAAAAAAATCATTCCATATGGAAGGAATGCATCAAACATGGTGCCATTTCATGGGAGGTAGAGCAACAAAAAAATGATTTTCAAAATTGAATGACCCTCAACTCAAATGAACCATTAATTGAATTTGATCCAAAAATTGAAATAACATTAAACCAACAAAGAAAAAGAAACCTACCTAAAATATTTGAAGAAATAGATCTCTCATATTCAAGTGAAACAGTTAGTGTTCACTCTAATCTTGAAATCATGGCTAGAAATCCAAACCCAACCATGTGTGATCTCTGTGCACCATATTCTTCCATTGAAAATAACCAACTCATTTCACCCACTAAACCATATGATTTTTAATTACGTGTAAATATGATTCATGTGCTTCTAATGTTTCATGGTCTTGTAGGAGAATATCCAAATCGGCACAGCAATAATTCAGATACACTAGCTCATGCTTGAGGCAAAGAGGTGCACCTGGAGACCATTTTCAGTGGAGGTCATTCCCATTCTCACTTGAATTAGTGGATAAATAATGGTTGTAAAATCTACATATAGGGGATATTAGTGATTGGGAAGACTGAAAAAGATGTTTCATACAAAAATTCATTCCCACATCGATGAGCACGACGATCAATAAATATATTTAAATCATACATAAATAAACTGGAGAAACAGTCGATGAGTACTGGGAGCATTTCAGGAAGGTATGTTCCATCTTCCCACATAATGAAATAGAGAAACAACAATTCCTTGTGTTCTTCTACCAAGGACTTCTGGATAATTATTGAAATCTTCTATATGCCTCATATGGTGGATCCCTAATTGAAAATTCACCTTATGATATAAGAGTACTAATTGATAGATTCCTCATATCTCACAACAACTTGGAATATGAGGAGTGGGAACCAATGGGATACATGAGGTAAAACATTCTGATTCATCCACATTTATTGAAACCAAAGTTGATTACCTTGCAAGGTTATTACGTCAAATGGTTGTGACTCAATAAAATGGAAAAAAAGCTTCAGCTCAAGTATGTGGTTTATGTTATTCTTCCACTCATTATATAAACACGTGCCTGGAGGTACAGGGGACATAATACTACAATGAGGCCTTTCAACCAAGTCAATTTCAACAAAATCAACCACATCAACCACAATCCTAACAGGGTTATGGGAATCAATAAGACCAGATGATATCATTTAATCCTAACTAGCCCCCTGTCAACCTTGTTACCAGCAGCAGCAATACCAAAACCACCCTCTATTCCAACAATCGTATAAACTACCCATCCAACAACAACAATACTTTCAGCCACCACCATTACATAGAAAGACATACGGACAACCATCCACCAGAACACCACCTTAAGTGGAACATCTACAATCCAAGTACGAGGTCATATCAGTCAGGTTGATAAGATGGATGACATGGTGGGAAGTGTTGTTGAAATAATTTCCAAAAATCCAAGGAATCTTCTATCCCAAGTAGTGCCAAAACCAAAATAAAATATCAATGTAAACATAACAACAAGTGGAAATCAAATCCCACCTCCATCCAATATTGAACCTAAGACAATACCATCTGTTCTGAGGAAGAATGATGTTGAAAAATAAGAAAATATTGTTAAAATAATCCAAGAAGAAGAAATGTAAGAGGAGGAGGAGAATGATAGACCATAGAAAAAGAGACAAGAAATTCCAATGCATAGATAAAAAAGGAAGAATAAATACATACCCCACCATTTCCATCAATGATGATTGAATCAATTAAATTTCATGAAAAAACACTTCAAAAATAAAATCTTGACACTTTTCAGAAGGTGGAAATCAATATCCCCCTACTAAATGATGTTAAAAAAAATTCCAAGGTATGAATTTTTTCTGAAAGATATTTTCACCAAAAAGAGAAGACTTCATGGGAATGAAGGAATCATCTTGGGGAGAAGTGTATCAGCCCTTATCACACCGTAGATTCCAACCAAATCACAAGATCCAGGGAAATTTTCCATTCGATGAACCATTGGTTCATTACATTTCTCTAATTATTTGTGTGATATAGGTGTGACGATTAATGTATTGCCTCGCTATGTATACACTTATTTATAGATGGGAGACTTAAATCCCACAAGATTGGTGGTCCAGCTTGCAAAAAGATACACAATTTCCCCAGATGGAGTTCTAGAGGATGTCCTGGTGAAAGTCAAATATCCCTTTTTCTTAGCAGACTTCTATGTGCTAAATATGGAAGATGATAGGAATCCCTCACAATCACCCATCATTTTGGGGAGACCATTCTTGTAGATATCTAAAAACATCATCAATGTCCTTGAATGTACACTAACCATGGAATTTGGAGGTAGAACTATCCACTTTATCATTTTTGAATCCATGAGGTACCCATCATATGATCACTTCATCTGTTAACTCTCCCATGAAGTTAGTACAGAACCTATTTAAGAATCAGGTATGTTACATGAATTCATAGAATTAGTAGATAACATTCCAATTAATGAACATGGGTATTCTCAAAACACTAGAGATTCTAATTTTATGTGGGAAGAAGAAATAAAATATGATTTCATAGATGATTTTATAATTGATGAGGAATATGATATTGTTTCTTGTGTGCAGAAGGACAACCCATTGTAAGTGGGCAATGTTACTTTAATTTCATCCCTTGAAAATCCCCCTGAAATTTAATTAAACCCACGACACAATTATTTGAAATATGTGTACCTTATGGAAAGAGTGAAATTACTAGTCATAATTTTAAATAATATTTCTAAAACCCAAGAAAGTCATTCATTGAGATTTTGGGAGATAATTTCAAGAAAATAGGGTGGATTTTAGGTGATATCCTAGGAATAAACCCAATAATATTATCACATATAATTTTTCTTGATGGACATTCCAAACCTATTAGACAGACCCAAATGAGGCTAAATCACACCTTAATTGAGGTTGTTAAGAAGGAGATAGAGAAGATCTTGGAACTAGGTATCATCTATCCTATTTCAGATTCACACTTGTTTAGCCCTATTTATATCGTTACAAAAAAAACTAGCCTGAATACTGTGAGGAAGGAAAAGAATGAGTTAATACCTATGAGAATTGAAAATATCTGGAGATTACACATTGATTTTAAGAAATTGAACATGGTTACTCAAAAATATCATTTCCTCATCCCCTTCATTGACAATATGTTAGAGATATCGAAAGGGAGAAGTCATTATTTCTTTTTGGATAGATTTTCCATTTATATCCAGGTACCCATTGCTCTCAAGGATCAAGAGAAGAAAACATTTACATGACCCTTTGGTAATTTTTTATATAAAATAATTCCATTTGGATTATGTAATTCTTAGGGTACATTTTAGAGGTGCACGGTAAGTATATTTTCTAAACACATTGAAAATTTATTGCATGTTTTCTTATATGATTTCATAGTTTTTGGAGATTCTTTTGATCATTGTATGAAAATTGGGAAAAAGTTATGAAAACATTCATTGAAAAAGATCTTGTTTTAAATTTTTAATAACATCACTTCATGGTTAAAATAAGAATTTAAATTTTAATGTCATTTCCCAAAATGGAATTTAAGTGGATAAATTAAAAAATTGAAGTGATAAATTCACTGCCTTACCCAACTTGTGTGAAACATGATAGATCATTTTTGGGACATGCATGATTATATAGGAGGTGTATCAAAGAATTTAGTGAGATTTATCTCACTCTCTATAAAATACTTTTGAAACAATCTGATTTTGATTTCAATGGTGTATGCAGGGAATCCTTTGATGAGTTGAAGAAGATATTGATTTTATAACTCGTGATGCAGCCGCCAAATTGGGAAGAACCATTTGAGGTACATTGTGATGCCTCCAACCAATCAGTTGGAGTAGTCCATTATGAGTGAAATGAGGGAAGACCACAAGTCATTTCATACGCACCGGGAACCTTATATGTATACCAATTCAATTACACAACCACGTAAAATGATTTCTTAGCAGTTGTTTTTGCTTTAGAAATATTTAGATCATATCATCAGGGAACTAAAATCACTATGTTTTCTGATCATGCATCTCTAAGGTACATGATGAAGAAAAATTATTCTAAATTAAGGTTATTGAGATGTATGATACTACTGCATGAGTTCAATATAAAAATCCAAGATAAGATTGAATCTTAGAACCAAGTGGCATATCACTTAAGTAGACTTCCAAACACTACTGAAATTGAAATTCCAGAAGAAGTCCCACTATATGAAAAAATTCTAGGAGAGCAATTGTACTTAATTAAAGGAGAGGTACCTTGGTGTGCTGACATAGTCAATTATCTTGTAACATCTTAGGTTCCATATCATTTCAATTGTCACCAAATTTAAAAAATAAAAGTTGAATCTAGGAATTACATTTGGGACAATCCATTCCTTTGGAAGAATTGCAATGATCAAGTAATAAGAAGATGTTTACCTGAAAGTGAAGTTAAATATACATTTGAGTTTTGTCACACATTATCTTTTGGAGGCCACTTTGGACCTCAAAGGATAACAAGGAAGGATTTAGAATCTAAAATTTATTGGCCCACCATTTTTAAATATTCTCACCAATTTTTAAAAATATCTGGAAAATTTCAGTTTTTAGGATATATTTCTAAAAGATGAGAAATTCCTCAAAATCCAATAAATTTTTGTGAATTTTTTATTTTTGGGGGATAGATTTTATGGGACCTTTCCTGATGTCATTTTTAAATTCTTATATATTTCATGAAGTTTATTTTTTTCAAATGGGTGGAAGAAAAATCCATGAGTACTGATGATGCTAAAGTTTTTTATTTATTTTTTTAGGGCTCACATATTTTGTAGGATGGGAGTTCCTAGAGAAATTATCGTGGATCAGGGGACTCACTTCTTCAATTGGAGAATGGAGACTTTTCTTAAGAATTATGTGGTGAATCATAAAACATAAAATCCTTATCATCCATAGACTAATGGGAAATCTAATGTTTCCAATAGGGAAATCAAATGAATTTGGTAAAATACTATTAATGCAAAAATGAAGTATTAGAGGAAAATGATGGAATATTCTTTATGGGATTATAGGATGGCCTATAAAACCCCTGTTGGAATGAGTACATAGAATGATTTATGGGAAAAGCTACCACGTACCTATGGAATTTGAGAATAATGCGTATTGGGCTGTAATGAAATTGAATTTGGACCTTGAAAATGCTAAGAAGGAAAGAATATTAAAGTTGCAATATTAGGAGGAAATTATAAGGGAAGTATTTTAGAATTCATGGATTTACAAAAAAAGAACAAGGGTGTCCCATGACAAGCTGATCTGACTGAAAGACTTTTATCCTGGAGACAAAGTGTTGTTATTCAACTCAAGACTCAAGCTGATGCTAGGTAAAATTTGTTGTAAATGGTAAGGTCCATTTGTAAATAATCATGTATGTCCTTTTTTCCTATATATATTATGAACAAAGGAGAGTAGGATCCACTCACTGTTAATGGGCATAGTTTGAAGAAATTTCTCGGACCCTTCCATCAGAGCCAATGGAGTATATCACACTCCTCCAACCTTTTTATCTATAAAACCCATCAGGTCATACTTCTCCATTACATTTGATTTCATGCTCTGATTCCTTTTCAAATATTCTTACATTTTGAAATCCAATTGAATGCACTGAGGACACTTCTATAATTTAAGTGTGGTAGAGAAACCATTGTAATTTAGGATTTTATTTGATATTTGGTTTCATTTAAAAATAGTATTTTGTTTGTGTTTAATATTTTTATGTGTTTGTTTGTAATGTTTTTTTGTTTTGGAAACTTTTGAACTGAAATGATTATCATTTCCATTTTTGAAACCCAGGTCAATGAGTGAATGGATCTATTTCATGAAACTTATCATAAATTAATACTAAAATAACTTTTTTTCAAGTTTAAATATTCTGGAATTTCATGAAAAGTACTCTAATATTTTTTTAAATACCATGCCACATCTCACTATCTTAATTTATGAAATAACATTCATGTAAGGCTTCTTTATCATTTTTTCATATTCTTTACATTCACCTCATTTCTTGAAAGAACAAGACCATGCTTACTTTGACTATAATTTTATTTATTCCTTTCAAAACATGAGTGTTCAAGGTACTTTTGTTTTAAATGATTGATGAATTTATTTGGTTTTAAGCTGACTTTTCAAATTAATCCATTTTATTATGGCCTACGATATACATTAATCCTTTTATCACATTGAATACATGAACATCCTATTAGGTTATTGACATTAAAATCCAATATTTCTTTTCCAACCTACTCTTGAAGTAAAATTTCATAATCTAATTGAACATAAGTGTGACAGAATATGTCTTGTGGTGTAGAACCTCATTTAGTGATAATTTGTGTGGAACTAAAAATTTTTAATAGATAATGTTTCTATTGATGATTTAATTTTATTTAATGATGTGCCTTTTCTGGATTTTTCATGACAAACAAATTTGTGCCTTTTTGGAGCTTCCAATGTAAAATGAAATCTTTTCTTATCTAGATATTTCATGAAATAACTATGTTTGAGAAGAAATGTTTGCTAGTAAAATGATAAATTTCCTGAACATTCCTTGAGTTATCATGATGATGGAGCTAATTTTCATCAAAAGAATGAAAAGGACACCATTCTGGAGTGGAAATTATAATCTTTCATTTTTTCTTCAAAAAGAGCCAAGCCCTCCTTTTCAGCCTCATAGTTTTTAACATCTAAATCCTACCAACCGGAAGCCACTGAAGAACCCCGAAAAGTCCTCATGAGAAACACATGACTGTGAATCATTTTGGGTGAATAATTATGAATTTATCAAGCCTATGGTGACTCTTGTGTGAGTTTGGATTAAAAAATCCTTTTTGAACATTTACATTTGTGAGATGAAAGACAATTCGTGTGAGGAAGGAGTTTTGTGTGCATGGGATAAGAAATGAAGCAGAAATATATCAAATAATATAAAGTGGAGAACATGAAAAAAAATTATGAGGAATGATATCTATTTGACTCTTGGAATGGATTTGGTAGATCTCATGGTTATGTGTTTCAGATTTGATTAGATTTGATTTTGATGTTTACTTGTCTAGGATTCTAGGTGCTATGTGTGGGGGAATTGATAGAGTAAATATTTTAAAATAATTTAAATTTAATATCACTATTTTGAATCCCACAAAATTATAACTTTATTATAATTTTCCGCATTTTATTATATTGGTGATATTATGAACTTAATAGTAAAAATGGACCATTTCGAATTTTTAACTATTTTAAATTATATTTATATTTTGGCAATAACATTTTATAAAATAATAACAATTAAAAAATTATTTCATTTCTAGATTCAAAACATCCAGTGATTCATTTCATCATTCTTGACCAAAATCTTAATTATCCATAAGGAATCACAAAACAGTCACACAATTTGGACCATGAAAACAATTTAAAGATCTGTATATTTTTGGTGTGGGGTACATAACATGTTCATGGTGGGACCAATTTCTATGAAATACGGCAGGTGGACTCTCCAGACCTTTTGGAAAATCATTCCGGAAGGTGATGATGCATGAATTGGTCATTTTAGGGGTTGTTAAAGCATTCTAATCCAGATTTATATGGTTTGGAGAGTCTAACTGGGAAGAATAAATTTTAAGAGTAAAACAAGCATAGCTCTCGGAATATGTGTCCCAATTTGCAGCAATTTTTAGGAAAGAATTCTAGGATAATTATTAACAACATTCAAGAAGTGTTCAACACGTGAAGAGGTCATTTATTGGGGCTACAAATCATCATACTTTGGGGGATAGATTCTAGCTCTAAAATGAGGGGAGCTCCTACCTCTCAAAGCATCTAATTCCATCCAATTCCTTCGAGGACACCGAGGAGGAGAAAATTTTGGCTTTCTCTTTTTTATTAATTTTCCTTTCCATAGATATTTAATGCCTTATTCTTCCCCATTCATCTCGATTACCCTTACCATGATAGGGTAAACATTTTGAGTGATTGTGGAAGGTTTGGTTTTCTATTTTTTAATGATTGATATCTTGGAAATAATTGAATGAAAATTATTTATTCTTCAATGTTGTTTTAAAATTCATGTACTGGATTTTATTATTCAGTGCGATCATTCATGAATTTTAATTATGTTATTGATTTTTTCCTTTGTAAAATAATCATTATCTTCCTCCACTAATTTCTGTTTTATATACGATGGAATAAACCATATATTTGTGGTAATGTAGTCGAAGATCGTTCATACGTGTAAAAGTGGTAGTGAATGTTAATGATTGTTTGGGATAAAGAAAACTCACTAGGTTATTTCCCATGTCAATTGAGGATATTCAATACAACTATTTTGTACATGGAAGGAGAGTGGACCAAACTGATATCTTGTTAAGTTTTTCCATCACCATCATAATTTAATGAATGATTTCAGAGGAAATGATTGTGGAAACTCACTTTAATCAACTATGAATAAGAGGGTTTAATTAAACAGATAAATGATAGAATTACAATTTGGAAACCGACCCCGACCTAATCAACCTTTTAAATTAATATCTTTTTAATCCTTTGAATTTAAACGTTCCTTTCAATAATTTTCTTATCATTTTCTTCTAAAAACACACCATGTTTACCCTCACATAAATGTGACAAATTAATTTTTGTGTACTCCTCTTTGAGAGACTTACTAGGGTTAATCACTAGACTGCACTTTGGGAATATAAATTTTTTTTACCGTGCCCTATCATAGGTGTGTATCTTTTAGACACTCTTGTTTTGGAAAAGATACATAGGAGATTTTTGTATATTTATAGAATGAAGTCTCCTTTTAGAATAGAGGGAACATTCTAGGTGTTATAGGGGTGGATCGCTACTCACATCAAAACCTATGCCCTCCAATGTGGGGTGTAGGTCTTTGGAAGGTCTTTTCAACCATCTGTTCAGGATTTCTCTAGTTTCTCACCCTTGTCTCTGAACTCTTATGACATCAACAGTAGGTTGACTATGTTTAAGGAATTTTATTTATCTACTTATGGGAATCCACCTATGGGGAGATTCGTTGATGTTGGGATGACCAGTTTAGAGTTGAGGGCATACATGCTAGCTTGTAGAGAGGGCATATTGGCCACCAGAGTCGACAGAGAAATCATATGAGAGGCCTATACTCCTTATATATTTGTGTGTCAATTCAAATGTCTTCAACAAAACATTTTATCCCCTTATGTGCTTTTCAGATGAGAGAAATACATGATGGTTTCCAGAAAATTAAGCTTGCTGACATCTATGGAGAAGACTAGGGATGTTTTTAATTTACCTTCCTACTGATGCAGTAAGCAGACTAACTATCTGGTATGCCAAAAACTGGGTCACATCTTACCATGAATGGGTATTAAACCATGATTTTCCTTTAGAGGGGGTAAGGAGAAGTAGTAGGATGGAACACCATCTCTTGGTAGATAACTCTTCATCCTAAGGGACTGACTCGCTAGAGTCAGATGGTAGAGGTTACGAGGCTCCAAATTCACTAAAGAGACCTCATTCTAGATATAAACCACCTGAAAGAGTTAATAGATCCACCTCATCGATCCCTAAAAAAGCTATTTTGAGGCGATCTGGTCACCATCATTCTGAAGAGTGATGAGTTCCATTTTTTCATTCTCTATCTAGGACGATGGGAGTTTGGAAGAATCTCAAATCCAATGCTGCAGTATCCTCTTCACAACCCTCTGAAGTGTATTCTGAATATTTATGACCAAAATATGTTCAAATATAGAAACGTTTATACTGTAATGTTGAAACCATGTGGATGGATCTTTGTGAAGGGCTGAATATTCCTGGAGTATGGTATTTATAGTCTTCTTCTAACATACTTTTTAAGGACTATCCCAATGAGGTATGGACCAACATTTCAGAGTTAAAAATAATCATATATTCAACCAATGAATCAATTCCTACCTTGAAGTAGGTGAATGAAATGATAGATCGTGGTAACAGTGAAGGGATCATTCCTTTCTTAGATAATGAATGGAGTGAAATTGTGTATCCTGAGGATGTAAGTTTCCTTTTTCTGACATTCTCTTCAACTTCATAATTTGAAATTTATTCAAAGAATTGTTACCCTGGGGAAATATCTTCATAACATGTAGCTGGTTAAAGGAAGAACAATTGAAGTTTCCTCATAACGGTATATCCCTTGAGGCACTACTCTTGGAGCTACCAGATCGCCCCGTGAATTGGGAGAAATATCTCCTGGACAATAGGCCATGGAGGATGAAATAGAAAGGGAATTTCAATATCTAATACCTTTCGATGGAAATGGTGACGCAATCCCTCCACAGATGGTGATGAAGAAAAAAAACTAAAGAAATATATCCATGGTTAAGATATTTCTTAGTAGTGGTAAGCCATCCTGATAATCATGAATTTTAGTCTTTATTCCTGAAAAAATGATTAATCTTCTTGGGATTACAGGTGCTTCTCCAGTTTACTATTTGAATGAAAATATTGATAAGCATCAAGGATCCATGGATGGTGCTACTGAATAGAAACAAATTCCTGCAAATCCTATGGTTCTTGAAGATGCATTGACGTCAAAGGAACCAACATCTTCTCCTAGCACTACTCTTTTTACTATTATCAGAGAAAGGGAGGCTTTTGTTAAATCAATAATGTTTTATAGGACAAAAAATGTAACAAAAATTGACTTCCATCCTCTGGTACTTTATTTTCATCACATGCACTGGAACATCCATCAATGACTAAGGCTGACCCCACAACTGTGGCTAGGGAATCTATTCGTTGTAAAATGTTTTCGGAGGAAGGTTTCAAAGCAAACACACCGAGTTCTCCCATGGGTGAGACTAACCTGGGATCGAGGATATCATTTGATGAAATTATGAACCTTAGAATGTCTTCTGAATAAGTATAAGAACATTTTAATATACGAAATTCCTTAAAATATTTCAGAGTTACTTGTCTAGAATCAACTGGATGTGATTTTTCATTATTTGTTTTATTAATCTTAATATGATTAAATTTATAACCATGGTTGTTTGAAATATGAATTTCCATATAAAAAAATTGCCACTTCACCGATACTTGAATAAAGTATTGATATTAATGTCAATCCTATCATTACAGATACATTGGCTCATGTGAATATTGAGATAGAAAATTATGCTAAGATTCATTCTTATGATCTTGACCCAATTAAAGATAGTACTCCCCACCCAGAAATGTCAAACAGAAATGTTGAAACTAAGAATATTGGGGAGGAGTCTTCTCAAGATGATGACCTAATATTAGGTAAGAGATACTGATATTGTGATTGTAATCACTTTTTTATCCCTTGAAGAAATCCGTAATCATAATTGTTTATTTAACATATAGGGCTATCAACATCAATGGATAGGTCTAGAGTTGAAGCCTCTGCAGTAGCCTGAATAGTCCTAGAAGGTGAAGCAACCATTTCTCAAGAAAGAGCAGTATAGATAACTTATTTAAGTGCATTAATCTCAGAATAAATCCCTCCATATGACAGTGATTTAGAATCATACCTAGAACTGCAAAAGGCAATTCATCTTACAGTTCAGAAATCATGGAACAATATATGGAAGATAATATCTGATATTCCCCTTGAAGAACTTCCTCAAAGAATTCTATGACTCTCATCTCTCTTTATCACACTTGGAATTGGTAGTTTTAAATACAGTGAAATTCATATCGTGTTGAAAGAGATTATTCAAAGAAGGGAGGAAGAGAAAATTCTTTGGAAACACTTGAAAAAAATCTAAACTATTGATTAACACCAAATAATTTCAAGTGGAATTGTCCTGATCTGAGGCTAATAATACTGCAATGTTGAAGGAACTAAAGAAGAAAATCAATGAAAAGACTGTTTAGTAGCTTCATCTTCAATAGGAATTATATTTCTTTATTGGGGATCTTCTCTAGCTTCAATGATCATTAATAAAATCCCAAAAGGATGGTTCAAAATCAATTTTACATGCTAGTGAAGTATTTCATTATTCTAAAAAGATAAGAGCTGGTTAACATAAAGAGATTAAATGGGAAGCTGATTAGGCCCAAGAGGTTTCTACACAAATACAGAAGTATTTTTGAAT
Organism: Viscum album; assembly: GCA_963277665.1. NCBI lineage: Eukaryota > Viridiplantae > Streptophyta > Magnoliopsida > Santalales > Viscaceae > Viscum > Viscum album. The sequence continues at coordinate 1,389,300,559 of OY728134.1, read as the reverse complement.
ACCATTTATTATTTTTGATGAGAGAGAGACTCCAATTTGGGGATTCTCCTTTGTGAAATGATTTTCATAAATGAAAATCTCTTTGCCTTCAATCCTCTGTTTTTTCATTCTCGTAGAATGCTTTCATTTTACCTAATCCAATGGGACTAGTAAGAATAGTTTTAATTTATTATTGGGTTATATGGAAAACCCCACAAACTTTGTATCTTTTGACTTTTTATTGCTTAATATTACCTAAATCATACAAAAATGTACATTTTACTTAGCTAGGACTCGACATTTGTTTAGAGGTCACTTTGCGAGTTCTCAATTTATTGAGTACTATGTCTCTTAATTTTGGATGTTTAGAGTCATGAATGTGGGACTATAAAGGGATAATGTTTAAGGTCTAATATCTTTGACCGAAAATATTGAAATTAAATCCCAAACAATACTCAGTGACTATGAATTTCTTGATATTCTATAAATATTTCCAAGGGGAATCTTATGCCAAGATTTTTTGGGTCACCAAATTTAAAACTTGTATCAACATAAGATATTTATCTTCCAAGAATGATGTTACAATTATTTGAAAAATATTTTATAGAAATGTTTTTATGTAGGGACAACTAGGGAATATTATACATAGCCAAATAGTGGTATCTTTTGACTGATAGGCTTCTTATGTAGGAAGCTTATGCAAGGCCGCCTAAGGGAACGCACTGCATAGTCAAGAAAAATTAATCTTTGGAATTTAAAATTTTTCTGCTAATAGATAGGGGAAAATAATATTTGGGTGGCACAAAACCACAGTTGGTGGTTTCACCAAGGAAATGAATTTTAAGAATGAAAGGGTTGTTTTATGCCGAAAGATGTAATGAATAAGAAAAACATTTCTATAAAAATTTGGTGTATGGAGAATGGTTAAAATAAATCATAAAGGGGAATTTATGATATAATATTGTGCACTTTTAGGTCATGCAGTGAGGACATTGTATATATTTAATTTAATGTCTTTATCTATAATGAATGAAATGAGACTCTCTCAATTTCATGATAATTTGATTGGAAACATACTACCATATTCAGGTATGGAATGGAAAATTGTAAACAGTGATGTGGGATTTTCTAAATCTGAAGAATGACATGGAAATAGGGCTAATGTAATTAGAGGAAGACTTTTAAAAGAACGAAGTTACCGTTATTTGAAAAACCCGTTATGGGGGGTTTAGTTATGTAGGGGAAAATAGGGCATATGCTGCATAGCCAAATAGTGGAATATTTTAACTGACAGGCCTGCTATGTAGGAAAATTATGCAAGGACACCTAAGGGAACGTGCTGCATAGTCTGGAAAAAGATCTCTTAGAAGTTTTCAATTCTATTTCTAAAAGCCGAAGAAAGTTTATGGACATTCAGGTTTTTCGATGCACAAGGTTTTGATTATGGAGAATGGTTCCTGATTATGGATAGGGTATTTGTAAACATTATTTCCAAAGAATTGAACGAATAGTATTTCTACGAAGGTATGAACTAATTGTAGGAGGTATGGTTTTTTTGTTTTAGGTCATACCACTAGTACTAGGAATGGAAACAGTATATCATCTGCAGCCAAGTGATTCAAATGTTATTTCATATTACTTTGAACACATTGAGAGGGAAATGAGTAAACCATGATCTTTAAGGATTTCAGATTGAAAGAATGGCGATGGGACAAATATACCTGAATGATTGTTTTAAAATATAAATTCTTGTATATTGTCATCAATGTTTAAAAGGGAAAAAGACACTATAACCAATAATGAAATTACCATCTTTTAAAAAACCTGTTATGGGGGATGTATTATGTAGGGACAACTGGGGAATATACTTCATATACAAATAGTGGAATCTTTTGACTGATAGGCCCATTATGTAGGAAAATTATACAAGTCCACCTAAGGGCACATACTATATAGTCAGGAAAAAGAGTTATCTTGTGTTAGAAACTCTTTCACCAGAAACCGTAAGAAAAATTATGAAGAGTTGGAAATATTCATGATTGATAATGTGATATATAGAAGGGGTTATTTTCAATTCACATAAGAATTATTTGAATCAATATTGGTCATGATTTTTATTCCCTTTACATAAATATGATTCATATGTAATCTTGAGACTTTCTTTGTTTCACTTTGATTTTACATTGTGATGTGTAGTTTAAAGTCATGTAGTGGGGACATTATATTGTGAAGTTTTATGTCATGCTGTGAGGACATTATATTGTATAGTTTTAAGTCATTCGGTGAGAACATTGATAGCCCTATAATAAATTGATACACCTTATTTATATAAATAATCCTTTTACCTATCTCCTAAGCCCACGTTAGATATGATCGGTGTGATAATCAAGGAATAGTAAGGGTTTCTTTTATAAAACATAGGTGACACAAGTGAAGAATAGGGGTGTTAGATTTCCATGATGTTTAACAACATGTGTTAAGAATGAATATGAACCCATATGAAAATAAATACATATTATAACTATACTAAGGGATTAAAAAATCCATGTGTCATGATGTGTCTTACTGGGGGGAAAGAATCTATCCATGCGCAGTTCTTTAATAATTCTCTATGTAGGTTCGATTATTATATAAGGAATAAAGGGGAAGTTTTATATCATGGTTGGGCCCAAGATTGGAGATCCATTCATCTCTACATATCACAAATAGCTAAGAATCAAGCCGCACATAGTCATTTAACATTCATTTCCCCCACCAATCGAGTTTGACATGGGAGATGGGGCAATTTAACACATTCTAGAAGAATTATTAAATTTAAGACACAAGATGGTATGAAAACAACATCATGTATCTTAGATGTGCACTCTGTATTGATCTAGTTCATATACAGGAGAAGAAAAAGGGAAATAAAAAATTAGTGGTTGCCACTGTCCCCTAGATTGGAGATCCAAGAATCTCTACATATCTCAAATTGATGAGAATCAAGCCACCCATTGTTATTGAAACAAGGCCCCTATGGAGATCTGACTCAGGCATAATGAAGAGAGGGAATCATGTGCCACTAAGGAGTTGAAATGATTTCCATGACGCTTACTTATGTGGTCTCCTAATGTCAGGTAGAGAAGATGCTAACTGTACAATTTAATGTCATGTAACGAGGATAAATGTTTTCATGAAGTTTAACGTAGTTCAACAAGGAAAAATATGCTATGTATTTTAATGTCTTGTAGCATGGATTCTTATGATTGTAATGTAGTTTAATGTATTTAAACTAGGACTTTGTACTGTGTAGTTTTAAGTCCTATAGTATAGACATTGGAGTTGTGATGTTTCCAGTCTTGTAGTCAGGATGAGTGTGCAACTTCACAATGTATTTCTTCAAGAATCTCAAATTGGTTGGAGTTGTAATAATCTCTCCATCCATGTAGATTAAGGAATAAGCTCCATTTTAATGGACCTTATGTATAGAATATGGTCCTCCCCACTTTGGCTCAATATTTGAAATTTTCATTCCTAGTATCATTGGAGTCCTAAGGAACAATACCAATTCTCCTTAAAGAAATGAATAGAGGTGAACATTATTGTTAAAATCTCATTCTATTCTATTCTGATAGACTTCTAAATGATAAAAAGTATGCAATATTTTATCTTCTAATTATTCTGTATCATTAAACCACTTCTGAGACCTCTGATCTATAGAGAACTGATCACATATTGCAACTCTGAGTGAAGGAAATTACATTTCAATTGGAAAAACTGCTTCTATTCCGTATACCAATGAATTGGGAGTTACTTGGGAGGTAGTACGGGTAGTACTCTGATAAGAACATAAAAATGAAAAATTTTATCAGGACAAGATTTCTTATCATTATCGACCATTTTCTAGAGTAAATTTGATATAGTCTTATTAAAAGCCTTTATTTGTCCATTGGCCACCACATGAAAACGAGATGAATGGTTGGATTTGATATTGTGCTCCGGATATAACTTATTTACCTCAACAGAACAAAAATTGATGCCATTTTCTATCAATATAGTATGAGGGATACCAAATCTAGAGATGATGTTATTTTTAAGAAAACTAACAATTTTTTTGGCTTTGACTTCTTTAAGAGGTATTTCCTCATCCCATTTGGAGAATAAGTTCGTAAAAGTAAGGATATACTTGAACTTCTTAGCCATAGCTGGAGGATAAGGTCCTACTACATCCATTCCCCATGTGTAAAAGGGCCAAGATTATTTAGATTTATGTAGAAACAGCGGGGGTTAATTAAAAAATTGGTATGCATTTGGTAGGGATGATATTTCATAGTGAAATATGTACAATCCTATGTCAATGAAGTCCAAAAGTATGAAAGTATTCAGATTGGATTAGAAATCATGTGCCTAGATTGGTGAGAACCAAAAGCTCCTAAATGTACTACTTTCATGAAAGCTGTAGTTTCTTATCCATCAATACATCTGAAGAGGATTCTATCAAATCCTCATTTATAGATGATCTTCTAGTCATTTGGACTTTCATAAAGAGTAAAATTGTTTTCTCGTCTTCATATTTGTTCATTTTCAACCCTATTTAGTAGAATTACGTCATTTTGAAGGTATTCAATGATGGGTGCTCTCCATTCCGTGGTATGACCATATGGATCATAAATATGGCTAATATCATTAATTTCCTCGATTCGTGTTTTAATAAAAGGTGAAACCTTGTGGCGATGGGCTATGCTGATTAATATCTCATCCCTATTTGGATCTTCCATGGTTGTAGATTAATTAGCCAGTGCCTCATCTTGAGAATTTTGGGATCATGGATCATAAGACAATGTTATCTTTGAGTTAAATTCATCAATTAACCCTCTGGCGTAATCCCACAAAGGGACTAACTCTTCTTTTCTGATAGAATATTCCCCATTTGTAACACCCCGACCCTAGCTACCCAGAGTCGGTGCATTATTGCGTAACATTGGCATGATCACAAAGATCATGTCTCGAAAGACCAATTAGTTTAGTAGTCTTGGAAACACTAGATACATTCGTAAGTCTTACATTACATCAAAAAGTAAAAAAAACAAAAAAAAACATCATGTCTTCATATCCCATCATACTATCCCTGCAGTTCATTCATAATATACTTCTTCACATCCTAGAAAAATTAAAACATTGGAAGCAGTGATCTCAGATGCTCAGTAAGGATAACAATATAGCTGAAGCTTTCATCAATAAACATAAACATTTAAGGCAATTTATAACTAAAACAAAAGCCTTTTAAAATTGAACTTCAACATAATATGGCAAAATTAAAATGAGGTAATTCCATTTACTTATTCACATTGATATTCTACTAGTCGAATAATCACATGAAATATCAATAACCACTTTCATAATGATGGAATGCATAATTCCAGACTATCATAACCACGTAGCAAAGGCCTCGTGCCAAGACCACAAATAAGATTTTGTCAAGGCCTCATGCCAAGACACTAGTTTGTCTCATGAGACCTGACGATGTATCGAGGAGTTATAGCGGGCTCCACCCGTCACTTATTAAGTCCAATGCATTCCTTATATGAACAGATTTAAACATATCAAAAACCATAACATAATTTTATCACATAAAACATTCATAAAGGAAATATAAGATCTCCACACATCAATCACAAGATATCAATACAACACATTGATATAATAAAAAATTTATCAAAACCATTTCCAATACCAAAATAAAAGAAAAGTAAAACATGGTATTTATTTTTCTTTTAAAAAAACTTATGGCTTATAGAGGAAGTCGAAACTCAAATAATAGTCACGGCGGTGGAGAAGTCATTGTCGCCGCATACGTATGAAAAAACATTCCTTTTTTCGTTTAGTAAAAACACTTCATATAAAAAGGTTCCTTTTGAATAAAAGTAATAGTCAATGGGGTTTATACACCGTATAAATGAAAGTTGTGTATAAAAGAAAATATGCCTCAATGAAAGGAGATTGAGACGAAGTCCTTACAAAGATCTTTTTTAAAATAATATTGATCTATTATGTGTATTTAAAATAGTTAAACATAAAAAAAGTACAAATATATGATAGGACATAATAATATCCTAACATAATTTGAAAGTTGGAGATTAAACCAAAGAATGGAAATTGGGTTAAGAAATTCCCTTACCTCATGTCCGACTTGACTCGATCATTCTTTAATCTCATGAATAATAATATAGAGTTAATTTATCATTTCTTAAAAACATTATTCTAGTTCACTATCCCTTTTATATCACTTATCACAATGTTACGACAGTTATGTAGTCATTTAAGTTAATAACGGTCGATTTGACGATCATTGGTACTTGAGTCAAAAATAAACTTCTTATAATTACAAGTTGTTTATGTGGTAGAATATCCATTATCTCCAGAATTATATTCATGATGTAGATATAATATATATCCTATATATAAATTATAAAAATTCATTTATAATATTACATAACATTTAGAGGTAAGAAATGAAATGCACCGTTCATGGAGAAGGTAAGCCGTACGTACGCATGAATGCGACTTTCATTTCTATTTCGTATTTAATGGAATTAGATCATAATTATATAAAGGTATAATATAATTACAGTATAATATAATGTATAATACCATTTACTCCATCCTATATACATCCCACATATGGCATTAACGATTCAAATCACTTTGAGGGGGTTGTAGTCTGCACTTCCTAATATGAAAATATCTTGTTTACCCATAATGTAAACCATAAAGGTATGCCATAAATGAAAAATACATAAGAATAAGGAAAACATAAACATATTATATATCATATATAAATAAATTTACATCTTAATGGCCACCTTTGAAGGTGTTATATTAGTGTTGAACAATCATCGTTTCGTGAGGTAGAAATTCTCCATCCACAGAAACAGTAAGTTCTTTAACCATTAGATGAAGGTGTGTGTAAGTGTAAATAAAATAATTCTCATAAAAACATACTATTATATAGAAGATACTTGTGTTGTTACAAAAGAAAGGAATAAAAAGAGTTTAAGGGGTTGGAGAATCAAAATAAAACAAAAAAACATTAGGCAAGACATTACCTTAAAATCGGGTAACTCTTTTTTATTTGAGCCAAAGGCATCCTTGGGAAGCATTATGCCCAATGTGAGGCTTCTAGGAGTAAGAGAGGGAAGTTTAGAGAGTATTGGGGCAGAGGTTGGCCAAGAAAAAATGGCTTGGAAGGTGTGAATAATGTGATAGTGGTGGGGGCCTTTTATATGAGGAGAGGAGGGGCACTCTTGGAAAATAATGAAATGTTACTTTATTATATAATGCGTTTCGGATTTTAAAGGTCCCACACTTATATATTTCGAGGTTAAGGTGATAAGGGTTCTAAATATACTCATACAATAGGCTTTGTACATGTTTAAGTCTTATATTTTACATTATCATTTTATTTTATTTAAATCGTTAATTAATGAGGTAATCGCTGCAATATCATGGCGTCATAAATAATTTACTATATTTAATGTCTAAAAATTATAAAAAAATATCATGATATAGAAAATCTTTTTTTATTTATAATTAATATTTATAGTAAAAAATATGACTTTTATAACCCAATTTAAAAATTGTTTTATTAAAACTACTCATGTTTGTGACATTTTTATTTTAATATTAAATAAAAAGTTTTTAATGTCATTTTCCTACCAAAGTGGCTCCATGGGGTCCCCAAGTTGACCCATGGATTTTCTTGGTCGTCCATGACTCATCCAATAGAGGTAGGACAAGTGTAATGGTATTTTCATATTTTTATAATATCACATTTACCTTAAATTTCACTAATTACCTTTAATCACGATTAATTAAACTTCAAAGTTACTATTCACCAAAAAATTATTTTAATCCCATTGAACCACATTTTACTTCCTAATGAAAACCATGTATGTTGGATTTCTGAAAATAAAATCACAGAAGTGGTAATGTTTTATTTAAACGAAAAATCAGTTTTTTATCTTCCACTTAGTGGTTTCACTATTAATCAAAAATTGAAGTTTTTCGGAACAATGCCAAAATTTCACCCTAAGCTATAATTGATATTCCGAATTCATAAATGATTTCTATTTTACAAAATTAAAAACATATAATTTGCATTAATTAATTTTATAACTAATTTCTGTTTCACAACAAATAGTGTGTTTTTAAGAAACAATATATATCAGAAGATTGACAATTGTTTATGTCCAATTTCAAAGTGAAATTAATTATAATGAACACCATTGGATAAAATGGTAAAAATATATTATAATTATAATTTAAAACCACTAAATAGTATAATTTGTCACTATAAATTATTTTGATTAAAAAAGATGTTTTAAGTATTTTTCACTATTCATAAAAAATTAGAATTTCTCAAAAAATTACAAAAAATTCAAATTAGGATAATTTCGATATTCTGAATACAAAAATGAAGTTCATTTTGAAATATAAAATTTATAAGATTTAAAAAATTTGGTATTACTATTCATAACTACTACTTTGATTGGTGGTGGTGTGTTAGAATCTCGAACTTGCGTACAATGCAAGCTATTGCATTATTGAAAGAGATGAGTATCGTGAAAGCATGGGGTGTTACATTCTCCCCTCCTTTAATAAATGGTGTCCTCGCAATTTGAAAATGATCTTCAAAAATAAAAGGTTGAAAATAGAAAATAACTTTGTGGAAAACCCACATCGAAAATAGGGTTATTATGAATATAACATTAAAAGAAAGAAAGAGAAGTACAAAGGTCACCTGAGATAGCCCATACTAGGATTCTATGAAAATATGGATATGGAGGAGAAACAAACCATCAAGGTCTGGTGGATAGTTGTAGAAAACAGGAATAGGAGAATGTTAACCACGTGAAAATCACAAACATGTGATTGGTTAAACGGTCATTGAATCCCCAGTTGGAAAAGTTATCCGACAACGTTTTTGTTTAGGTTACCTTTCATAAAGTAGAGGAATTTTTTTAAGATATTTACTAAGAACGTAAGGAAATATACTTACTTGTCATGTACGCTTTCATTCTTTAATAAATTTTTACCATGAATCCATCTTTCACAACAAATGGTAACAGAACTCAAAAATACTCTATTTATCCTAATTGTATAAGGTCCCAAATATTACCACATACCATTTAGATTAGGATAACTATTTTTTAATAACCAGGGACTTCCTGTAGGCTAGTGGTAGGTAATAACGGCTTGTCGCACTATGGTTGTGGGTTCGATTCCAGCCGCTTTGTTCGACGCGACGGGTTATCCCCCAACCTGCAGGTTGTCCTTTTCCTAAAACTATAGTATTATAATATTCAAAAAATAATATTCATAAATGTTTTAACCTTAAACAATACTATTCAAGGTTCAACTTAATCCATTCCAACCTATATAGTTATCCAAAATACCTCTGTCTAGACTTTCTCTAAAAGGTCTCTAAATTCCAAAATCATTTGTAACATCAGATTCCCCAAACAAATTAATGTTTCTCTTATTGTCACATACTAAAAATATTATTACCTTAATCATATTAAAACCTTAATGAAAAAACAAGTACTGCATTACAATCCTTATATATATCACATTATTATTATAACCAGAATATAATCCTTGAGTCCAAAAGCACCAATACATTAATTATTCCACTTCAACTATAGTAACAACATAATATTGTCCTTTATCCCTTGGAATTTTCTCAGGTAAGTTTCCCTGACGCTTAAGACATTCATTTGCATAATTCCCCATTTCCCTATAGTTGTAGCATTCAACATTGATAGCCTCTTTCTTTCCCTTGCAATCACGAGCCTGATGACCTTTTTCTCCACATTTATAACAAACTCCCATTCCTTTTAGGAAAGCACCGGGGTGATTATTCCCACAAATTTAACATTATGGAAAATCCTTCTTTCCCCTTTTCACTTTATCCGTCTCTTGTTCCACCATTCTCTTCTTCTCTTGCTTCACTTTGTTGTCATAAGACATAGAGAATTCCTTTTCCGTCTTGATAGCACATGAGACAATATCTTTGTACGAAAAGAAGGATTGTGAGACTAATGATCGACGGAGAAATGGTTTTAACCCATCAAAGAAACGATAAATCTTACTTCTTGGGTTAGTTATATAATCTGCAACATACCTCGCTAACCTTGTAATGTTGGCCTCATACTTTGCGACATTATCATCCTCCTTTTGTCTCAGACTCAGAAATTGCCTTTCCATATCTGCTCGATGGTCACGAGGAAAGTATTTTTCAAAGAAAAGATCTTTGAACTCTGTCCATTCCATACTTGATACTTCTTTATCTTCCTTTTTATTTTGAATCAATGACCACCATTGATTGGAATCTCCAGTGAGGTGGTAAACAGCCATGATAACCTTCTCCCTTTCGCTACTCCCCAAGGTGTGGAATATTTTCTCTAAGGAGTTTATCCATTTCTCAACTACTAATGGATTTGTACCCTCATTAAATGTTGGTGGTTGTTGGCTCATGAATCGGTCTTACATTGATCCTCCACGTTGCGGATCAGGGTGCTCCATAAGAGTAAGGTTATTATTCATAACCTGAGTGAGTTGTCCCAGTATGGTGATAAGGTGGTCAGCACCGGTTGTATCTCCAGCTCCACTATAATTATCTTGATCAAGAGGGAAATCCCTACATGGAATGTGTGCATTGATACGGTTTCCATTCCTTCCACTAGGCGCCATTTCTATAAAATGGAATAAACTAGATTAGTTTATTAATCAAAATACATAATTACATACTTGTAAAATACATAACATAAATTGAACTATTTATGGATATAATTCATAATCATAAAAAAAATTTCTTTGAGTATGTATATACTCATAACCCTTTATAGTGGTTTGTAAAGAAAATGAGAATTATCTTAAGCATATCCCACCGGAGTGTCGGAACCAATAGTGCTGCAAGGCCCATTGTCGTGCACCAGTTCCCGTTCGAGTCTAGTTCAAAGCGGTGTTTTCGGGTTTTACCCCTAGGTACATCTATGCCAGAGCCACCTCTACCTGCTCGTATCCAGGCAGGGATTTATTTCTCGAAAAACCCACAAAATATCTACAACAACAAAATTCTAGGAAGTTCTTCTATACTAATCCTCAAAAAATATATTATGGCTATGCGCTCTAATCAGATTTTATCTAAATATAGCTACAAAGGTTAGTACTAAACTGCCTCTGATACCAACTATAACGCCCCGACCCCAGCTACCCAGATTCGGTGCAATATTGCGTAACATTGGCATGATCACAAAGATCAAGTATCGAAAGACAGATTAGTTTAGTAGTCTTGGAAACACTAGATACATTCATAAGTCTTACATTAAATCATTATATAAAACAAAAGAAAAAAAACATCATGTCTTAATATCCCCTCATATTATCCCTGCAGGTCATTCATAATATACTTCTTCACATCCTAGAAAAATTAAAACATTGGAAGGGGTGAGCTTAGATGCTCAGTAAGGATAACAATATAGCAGAAGCATTCATCAATAAACATAAACATTTAAGGCAATGTATAACTAAAACAAAAGCCTTTTAAACTTGAACTTCAACATAATATGGAAAAAGTTAAAGGAGATAATGACTTTTACTTATTCACATGGATATTCTACTAGTCGAATAATCACATGCAATATCAATAACCACTTTCATAATGATGGAATGCATAATGCCAGACTATCATAACCACGTAGCCAAGGCCTCGTGCCAAGACCAGAAATAAGATTTTGTCAAGGCCTCGTGCCAAGACACTAGTTTGTCTCATGAGACCTTCCAATGCATCGAGGAGCTATAGCGGGCTCCACCCGTCACTTATTAAGTCCAATGTATTCCTTATATGAATAGGTTTAAACATATCATAAACCATAACATAATTTATCACATAAAACATGCATAAAGGAAACATAATATCTCCACACTTCAATCACAAGATATCAATACAACACATTGATATAATAAAAACTTTATCAAAACCATTTCCAATACCAAAATAAAAGAAAAGTAAAACATGGTATTTGTTTTTCTTTTAAAAAAAAGTTATGGCTTATAGAGGAAGCTGAAACTCAAATAATAGTCAAGGCGGCGGAGAAGTCGTTGTCGCCGCATTTGTAATAAAAAACATTCCTTTTGTCGTTTAGTAAATATTCTTCGTATAAAAATAGTCCTTTTTAATAAAAGTAAAATTCAAAGGAGTTTATACACCATATAAATGAAAGTGGTGTATAAAACCAAATATGCCTCAATAAAAAAATATTGAGACGAAGTCCTTACAAAGATATTTTTTAAAATAAAATAGATCTATTATGTGTATTTACTATAATTAAACATAAATAAATTACAAATACAGGATAGGACATAATAATATTATAACATAATTTGAAAGTAGGAGATTAACCAAAATAATGGAAATTGGGTTAAGAAATTCCCTTACCTCGTGTCTGACTTGAATTGATCGTTCTTTAATCTCCTGAATAATAAACTAGAATTAATTTATAATTTCTTAAGAACCTTTTTCAAGTTAATTATCCCTTTTATATCACTTATTACAATGTTACGATGGTTATGTAGTCATTTAAGTTAATAACGGTCGTTTTTTCGATCTTTGGTACTTGAGTCAAAAATAAACTTCTTATAATTACAAGTTGTTTATGTGGTAGAATATCCATTATCTGTAGAATTATATTCATGCTGTAGATATCATATATATTCTATATATCCAGTATATAAATGCATTTATAATATTACATAACATTTAGAGGTAAGAAATGAAATGCACCATTCATGGAGACGGTAAGCCGTACGTACGCATGAACGCTACTTTCATTTCTATTTCATATTTAATTGAATGAAATCATAGTTATATAAAGTTATAATATCATCCCAGTATAATATAATGTATAATACCATTTAATCCATCCTTTATACATCCCACATAAGGCATTAACGATTCAAATCACTTTGAGGGGGCGGTAGTCCGCACTTCCTAAAATGAATATATCACGTTTACCCATAATGGAAACCATAAAGGTATGCCATAAATGAAAAATACAGAAGCTTAAGGAAAACATAAACATATTATATATCATATATAAATATAGTGACTTCTTAATGGACACCTTTGAAGGTGTTATATGAGTGTTGAACAATCATCATTTCGTGAGGCAGAAATTCGCCATCCACTGAAACAGTATGTTCTTTAACCATTAGATGAAGGTGTGTGTAAGTGTAAATAAAATACATCTCATAACAACATCCTAGTATATTGAAGATACTGGTGTTGTTACAAAAGAAAGGAATAAAAATAGTTTAAGGGGTTGGAGAAGCAAAATAAAACAAAACAACATTCGGGAAGGCATTACCTTAAAATCGGGTAACTCTTTTTGATTTGAGCCAAAGGCTTTCTTGGGAAGTATTATGCCCAAAGTGAGGCTTATAAGAGTAACATAGGGAAGTTGAGAGAGCATTTGGGAAGAGGTTGTCTGAGCCAAATGTCTTGGAAGGTGTGAATAATGTGGTAGTGGTGGGGGCCTTTTATAAGAGGTGAGGAGGGGCACTCTTGGAATGTAATGAAATATTACTTTATTATATAATGAGTTTCTGATTTTAAAGGTCCCACACATATATATTTATAGGATAAGGTGATAAGGGTTCTAAATATACTCATCCAAAAGGCTTTGGACAAGTGTAAGTCTTAAAGTTTACATTATCTTTCTATTTTATTTAAATTGTTAATTAATGAGGTAATCGCCGCATCATCATGGTGCCATAAATAATTTAATTTATTTAATGTCTAAAAATTATAAAAAAATATCATGATGTAGGAAATATTTTTAGATTTCTAATTAATATTTATAGTCAAAAATATGACTTGTATAACCCCATTTAAAAATCGTTTTAGTAAAGCAACTCATGTTTGTGACATTTTTATTTTAACATTAAATAAAAAGTTTTTAATGTCATTTTCCTACCAAAATGGCTCCATGGGGTCCCCAAGTTGACCCATGGATATTCATGGTCGGCCATGACTCATACAATAGATGCAGGACAAGTGTAAAGCTATTTTCATCTTTTTATAATACCACTTTTACCTTAAATTTCACTAATTACCTTTAATCGTGATTAATTAAACTTAAAAGTTACTATTCACAAAAAAATATTTTAATCCCATTGAACCACATTTTACTTCCTAATGGCAACCATTTATGTCAGATTTTTGAATATTAAAATCATTGAAGTTGTAATGTTTCATTTAAACAAAAAATCAGTTTTTTAACTACCACTTAATGGTTTCACTATTCATCAAAAATGGATGTTTTTCAGAACAATGCCAACATTTCACCCTAAGCTATAATTGATATTCCGAATTCAAAAATGATGTATATTTTAAAAAATTAAAAACATATAAGTTTCATTAGTTAATTTAATAACTAATTCCCACTGTCACAACAAATAGTGTGTTTTTAAGAAACAATATATATCAAAAGATTGACAATTGGTTATGTCCAATTTCAAAGTGAAATTAATTATAATGATCACCATTGGATAAAATGGTAAAAATATATTCTAATTATAATTTAAAACCACTCAATAGTATAATTTATCACTATAAATTATTTTTATTTAAAAAAAATTTATTTATTTTTCACTACTCATAAAAAATTGGAAGTTCTCAGAAAATTACAAAAAATTCAACTTAGGATAATTTTGATATTCCGAATAAAAAAATGAAGTCCATTTTGAAATATAAAATTTATATAATTTCAAAAAGTGTGTCTTACTATTCATAACTACTACTTTGATTGGTCGCGGTGTGTTAGAATCTTGAACTTGCGTACAATGCAAGCTATTTCATTATTGAAAGAGAAGTGTATTTTGAATGCTTGGGGTGTTACACCATTGATTTTTTTGATCAGAAATTCTGAATCACCTTTCACTTTCATGTAATTCAATTGCACATGAAGTGCCAATTCCAATCGTGTAATGAGAGCTTGATATTTTGCCGCATTTTTGGTTCTGCCTTCCGATAACAGGAAGGAATATTGAAATGTTTCCTTTTCTAGGGAGATAAGGACAATTCCGAACCCATCCTTGTAAAGTTTAGTGTTTTCCATTCTCTTACCCATCGGGATTATGGAGGAACCATCAAAGTACATTTCTCATTTATTGAAATTATCTTGATTAGAGAAGACCACATCATCACGAATTTTAGTATTAAATGATATTTCTTCCTCAGATGGATGTTTAGCAAGATAGTCAGCCAGAGCATATCCTTTTGTTTCTTTATGAGGCACAAACTGGATAAAAAAATCTAGAAAAATAACTTCCCACTATTCTAGACACCCAGTAAGAATAGGACTACTGAGGATAACTTTGAGCTTGTTATTGAGAGACACCGATTGGATCTCATGATGTTGTAGGTAGTGCCTTATTTTTTGAACTACAAATATTATTCCTAGGAATAACTTTTTTTGATAAAAGAATATAACATTAATGACAAATATCAGCATAAGTACATGCACAAATCCATGAAGGGAAATTGTCCAGCCATATCTGGTTAGTGCCGAATGGGCCTGAGGACACCAGCTGATGGGCCGTGTTGTTTACTTCCCTTTTGGTGAGTGAGAAGTTGCACAATGAGAAATGTTGGCGGAGTGAGAGAATTATCCTGACAATGGTCCCAAATTACTGGAGTCCTCCGTCGTTATGATTGATAGCGTTGATAACAGAAAGACAGTCAGACTCAATGATGATGTCACCCCATCAACATTCAATAGAGAGCATCATACCAGCAAGGATGGCCTTGGCGTCAGCGACTGCTAGTTCCCAGAATGTCTGATATGGTTCATACATAGTAGCAAGGATTTTTCCCAGATGATTTCCAGCAAGGAGGCCGAGGGAAACAAGCCCAGGTTTTGGAAGCAATGCGTCCACATTGATCTTGAGAATCCCTTCCATCAGGGGATTCCAGGGAACAGGAGGAGATGGGAAGACACCCGGCATAGAGCACCCGTTGTGGCCTTCCAAACCTTCAATCCAAGAGGTAGCTCGATCAATCTAGAATTTGGGGGCTCTGTGGGCATGATGAAAAACAATGTTGTTGCACCGGACCCAAATAATCCAGGAAAAAGTGCAAAGTGAACCAACATCAGCCGGGGAGAGAGAGGAGCACCAACGCGTCAGAAGATCAGGAAGGTCAGAGGCCAATGCCAGCGATGCAGTAGAAGCCGAGCCCCATTGAATCCATATTTCTTTAGCTCCCGGGAAGAGAATGATAGCGTGCATAGGGGTTTAAGGGGTGTTCGGGCAGAAAGGGAAAAAGGTGGTGCTGGCCATATGTCGATAAACGAGAAAGCTCATTGTTGGGAGAGTGTCCATACAAACCTGCCACCAGAAATGATGAATTTTTTGGGGGACGTTGAGCGACCAAATCGATTTCCAATGAACCTCATCCCTGCCAGCTGGATGGATTCCAAGAGCAAGTCTGTAGCTGGATCTCACCGTGTAAATGCCAGAAATGTCATTGACCCAGAAGCGACGATCAGGGCCTAGGTCTGGTACCCAGGGGATGCTGAGGATAATTTTTTGATATCTTTCATTAAGAAACTTGAGGATCTTATCCAAACACCGCCCTTGTCCCTGTTCAGAAAGTAGGTAGCTGACAGTGACATCTTCCATACCTGGTTGGGTGGGGGATGTAGCCCGTAAACCATCCTTATCAACAAGCCAGGGATCAGACCAAATTTTGACAGATGAGCCAGTCCCAATCCTCCAACCCAATCCTTTATCCATGAGCTTTTTAGCCCTCGGATTATTATCCATAGGAAGCTAGGACGAGGACCAAGAGAGGAAGCATGAACGTCCGTGTGGGGAAAGTACTTAGATTGTAGAATTTGCGCACATAGAGATGATGGACGGTCAATAGGGTGCCATCCTTGCTTGGCCAGGAGCACATCGTTGAAGAGAGGAAGATTCCAGAACCCCATCCCTCCCTCTGATTTGGGTTTGCAGAGTTTCTCCCAGGCCATCCAATGGGGTCGATTCCTTCCATCATGATTCCCCCACCAGAAATTGGCAGTACATGTGTGGATATCATCGGTGATGGCCACCGAGAGCTTAAAAAGAGACATAAAGTAGCTGGGGATAGATTGGATGACGGCATTGATGAGAGTATCTTTTCCAACTTTTGAAATTATTTTAGGGGTCTAACCTTGTATTTTAGCATCAATCATGTCCACGATGGATGCAAATATTTCTTTTTTAGACCGGTCAATTACCGTGGGGAGCCCTAGATACTTTTGATGTTTAACAACCATATGGATTCCAGCTAAAGAACAAAGTTCATCCCTCTTAGACAGAGGCACCCCTGCACTGAAGGAAATTTCAGATTTACCATGATTGATTGTTTGGCCAGACGCCCTCTCATACTGGCAGATCGCCTGACAGATCACCGACATTCATTAATTGTTGCTCTGGAAAAAAAGAGGCAGTCGTCAGCAAAGAAGAGATGCGACACTGGATGGAAAGGTCGACAAACATTTTCCCCTTGAATAGACTTAGAGGAAACAACCCTGGAAATAAGATTAGAAAACACGTCAGCCACCAGGATGAAGAGAAAGGGGTAGAAAGGGTCTCTCTGGCGAAGGCCTCGAGATGGGTTAAAATATCTGGTAAACTTCCCATTGACCTTTATTTTAAATGACACAGTCGAGACACAGTTCATGAGCATATCTGTACATTTAGCGCAAAAACCCATTTTTGGCATAACGGCTCTAAGGAAGTGTCATTCAACTCTATCGTAGGCCTTGGACATATACAGCTTTTAGGACATTGTTTCTCTTTTTTCCGTGGAGCGTGATTTCATAGAGTGGAACACTTCATGGGCCACAATCTCATTATCTATGATCAGTCTCTTGACCATGAAGGCGCTCTGATTTTCGGAGATAATATCTGGTAGCCAAGGTCGCAGCCGATTGACAAGGATCTTTGAGATGATCTTTTAAGAGACATTACAGAGGCTGATAGGTTGAAAGTCAGGGATCGCCTCAGGTTTCTTGATTTTGGGGATGAGAAAGAAGACAGTTTCATTGATGGACGCAATGCTGGTGTTGCCAACCCAGATATTTTTAATCATATTGCAGATGTCAAGACCGATTATGTTCCAGTATTGCTTAAACAATAGGCCATGGAACCCATCTAGTCTCTGAGCCTTTGTGGGATGAAGATGTTTCAGATCCAGGAGTATCTCATCATCTGTCACATCTTTGGAGAGCTTCCTAATGATCTCTTCAATGATCACATGTCTGATGCATTCTTCCTCCTCAGCAGACATGAAAGGGGTTATTGTAGAGAATATGTTCTGGAAAAAGCCAGTCATGGTCTCATACATACCATTGGTGTCAGAAACTTTGCTTCCATCGGGTTGTGATATGTAGGTAACTGAGTTTTTTCGACGCCTGGATGAAGCTTTCTGATGAAAATACTGGGTGTTAGCTTCCCCTTCTTTGATATAGTTGTCCCGTGTGTGCATAGCCCATAAAATTTCCTTGATACGTAGGGCCATGTCTAGCTCTCTCTATATGGAGCCAATCTTAGAGATATTTCCATTGGATGTGGGTTGTTTGAGGAGAATTTTCAGCTTCAATCCTAGGAAGCACTTTTTAACACATGAATAACGTGTTTCTACATAGATCATAGTTAAACTAAGATAGTAAAGGTTTTTCACATTCCCAGCATTATTCTTTAGGGAAAGGAAGGCACCCACTGATCACTCTAAAGCTATCACATAGAGAATAAGTGGTCTTCCTTAAACAGTTTGTATTAATACTGGTGGACTCGAGAGATATTTCTTGAGGGTATAAAATGCTACTCAGTGGTCTTCATTCCATTGATAGGTGACTCCCCATTTCATTAATATGGTGAAGGGAAAACACTTACCTACCATATCGGAGATAAAGTGCTGAATATAGACCAGTTGTCATTGGATTCCTCTTAATTCATTCAAATTTTGAGGATGTTGGATGAAAAGGATTCATTCTGTTTTCTCAGGACCAACTTCAATACCACGATGTCATACAACGAAGAAAATGAACTTTCCTGAGGTAAACCCAAAAGCACATTTCAAGGGGTTCATCTTCAAACTATGTTGCTGAAAATTATTGAATATGGTCTCCAGATCATCCAAGTGATTGGAATGTTGTCCTTATTTGACCACCAAATCATCCACATAACATTCAACAAATTTCCCTAAGAAGGGTTTGAAGATATGGTGCATGGCATGTTGATATGTTTCACTTACATTCTTTAAGCCATAGGGAATTACCTGTTATCAAAACATAGCTTGATGGGATCTAATGGCTAAAACATTCTTCATCCTCGGGGGCCAAAGGAATTATATTATACCTAGAGTATCCATCCATGGATAAAATAGCTTCATATCAAGATATTACATTTATTAAAAGCTCTGTGATTGTGACTGGAATGTCATCTTTAGGATAATAACAATTAAGATCTCTGGAATCAATGAAAACTCTGATTTTCCCATTATTCCTCTTTATTGGAAGAATGTTGTCCAGCCATTTGGTATATTTAACTTCCATGACAATTATTTCCATTATAAGCTTATCAACTTCAAAATTAATTTTAGAGGCATGGGTTGGGTGTCTTTTTCTTGCTACCTACTTGAATCCTCAATATTCTTCTGGAAAACCCAAATGGTGAGTAGATACATAGGGATTATGACCTAGAATTTTTATATACTTCCCAGAAAATATAGCTCAATGTTTATTTATAATTTAAGTATTCATCTTTTTTTCTTTATTAGTCATGGCCGCACTAATTAAATTAGTGCATGGATCTTCTTCTATACCCAGATTTATTTCTCTCAACTCATCCACAGGGTTCGAGACACCTTCTTCAAATGGTGGAGAAGAATCCCTGAGATCTTACTCTTCTTCTTCACTACATGTCACTTCTTCTATTTCTACTTTCATGGTAGATGATGAAGAAAAACATCTAGAGTTAGGGTAGGAGTTAGTAATTGAACATCCCGAAGAAGAGGTGACAATTTTTTACCCTAATGATGATGAAGGGTATTCCTGTGTAATAAAAATGAGATGATGGATTGGGAATAAAAATCTTTTCCTTCATCTATAATTTCTAAATCTTATTCTATTCTAATTGATTATGTAGAGGCTTGATGTATTTTGGAAGATGATATGAAGACATCTCCATTTCAGCTTCCATCACTACATAGTGAATCAACAATTTCTCCCTTGCCGTCAGTCTCAGTTTCTATAATTGACATTATGGAAGTTGTTGGACAATTTCATGGATTTGTCTTTACCCTTTTAATTAAATTGATATGTAGCACATAATCTGTACTCAAATGTATGGATGGATTTGCTGAAATCTTTTCCAAACCATTTGGAGCATTAATACTGGTTATTTACTTTGTCATGGATCTCGTTCCCTTTGTATGATAAAACATTTTCTCAATGTATTGAGATTCACATGTTTTTAATGGATCCTTTTCACCATAAAATGTCCTGATTTGACCATTGAAAGAGTAAATAATACATTAGTGGTATGACGAAGGCATGGTCGCATGTTGATGTATCGAAGGCCTTCCATGATGAATGTTGAAGGCTCTGTCCTGACGAACAATCATGAAATCTTTATTAGACAGAAGCTCTTCAAAATGAGTTCTGAGT
The DNA here is from genome assembly GCA_963277665.1 of Viscum album. NCBI lineage: Eukaryota > Viridiplantae > Streptophyta > Magnoliopsida > Santalales > Viscaceae > Viscum > Viscum album. The sequence continues at coordinate 1,389,279,824 of OY728134.1, read as the reverse complement.
TTAATCTCTCTCAAAGGTTCTTGTTTATTCATGTCATATCCTTGCAACATTAAAGTAGAAGGAGATAAGTCAGATTTAGTAAGACCCAATCAACGAGGTGTACAAACGGAAATGAGATTGACTCCCGAGCCATTATCAATGAAGGCTCGTCAGAAATCTATGTCATTGAACATTATATATAGATACAAGGGTCTAACATGTCCATGTAAAAAATCATATTTATCTTAATCCGTAAAAGATATGACTGCATGAAATTCTGCAGGATCATTCCCTATACGGTAAACATCAGCAGCAACAAATTCAGTTGCAAACTCTTGGAGACTTAACAAAGCCTCAATACGTTCTTCTCAAAGATATTTAGAAATATTCAAGGAATCAAAATTTTATAACTTTAATTGTACATAGTCCAACTGTTTCAAAACATCATACTTTTGGTCCATATTTTTGTGTTTCCTAGCATGGAGATGTGGTTTTTTAGGTGCCTTGGAAGTTGATTCTTTTTATGTAGATGTTCCATGTGTCGGAACAGAAGTTAAAAATACTCCTGGCTTTGGTATATTAGACTTACTATGTCTATTTACTTTATAAGAGGAAGATGGTTTGACTTTTAACCGGTCCCCTAATATAATCATGTCAGGACCAAACCATTCTTGCATGGAAGAATATCCTTTTTCATGTTGATCCTACTGAAGGGCTCTCCCATGAGTTTCTTAAACATAAACAATTCATTCAGGGGTAGAGTCAAAAAGGTGGCTTCTATAATTCCCACATCTTCTCCTATATCCTTGACCTTGGCCTCTTCCTCTAGTTCCCAAATTAGGTACCTGGAACTCCATCTCATTAAAATCAGAATCACTGTCAGCATAAGGATCCATTAAGTGGATAATGTTGACCAAACCAAATATCAATTCTTCATCTGATGAAGATTCTTCTTGACATGACAGTTCTAGATGTTCCGTTTGGTTGGCGGTGTCCATTCTTTTGAAGCAGATCGCATGAAATATGCCAGGGTCAAAGACAACATTGGCCTTAACATGAGCTTATCTTCTTTTTAATTCTCTTTGTCCTTATGATCACTTCGCTTCATTAAGGATTAACCTTTTGATGAAGGTGTTTTTGTTGTGGTAGGAGTGGCAGAAGACACAATCGATTGTTTCAACTGTTTTATAGAATGGCATGAGTTCGGTTTATCATTTTCTTGATAATCCAATCATCATATTTCTTCACATTTTTTCTTTTAGCTTCCTGCAATTTGCCTTCTTCCTATGGATCAGTAGCAGTTACACATGCTACTTGAGCTTATGAACTTTTCAGTTTCTTATTTCCAGAGTTTTCCATTTTTTGTAGGAGATCCTTGATAACAAAACACTCCATAATGGGATGCCCCAACATCTTGTGAAAGGGAAAATAATTCAGATGATCTTCATATCCTTCTTTGTTTGGTTTCTTTGGACTTGGAAAATGAACCAAATTATTTTCCATAGCTGGGATGAAGTAACTGTGAACTTGTTCATTCTGCAATGAATAATCATTGTTCTTTAATTCCTTGAACTATTTCCTCCTTTTATCTCTTTGATCATCTTAATGAGATGGTCATTACTTCTAAAACTCAGGAGGTGTGTCCCTTTGATATGATGCTGGGTTTGATGTGGAATTAGATATTGGTGCTTTCTTGAGTGTAAATATGGTAGCCTCTGCCTTACCCATTCTCCATCTCAGAGCTGATGGAATTACAAGAGTTTTAGTCTTAGTTTCTATAATAGAATCTTCTATATGTTGAGAAATTGATGAAATGTCTCAATTCCCTCCTGTTTATTTTACAAGGATCACTAGTGTGCAAAACTCATCAGATAGATTTTTCACACAAATTGGCAGGATCACTTCTCGAGGGAGTTCCAGACTTAAGAAATATCTTAATCCTTTCCATCACGAGATGATATCTAAACTCTATCATTATTATTTTGTTTACAATTGGTAAGATAAAAAACTATCATCATCCATAGTGTTGGGATAAATTGATGATGGAATATTTGATGGAGATCCTCCCATCTAGTAATTGATCGAAATGGAAAACATGTATACTATAAAAAAGATGGTATTTTTAATGACTGTACAAAACTCATAAGCTTTACTACTTCTTGTTGTTGATGAGATCCCATTAGTGGATCAAAATGAAAAAAGAAATGTGTTAAGTGTTTTTCGTGACCTACTAAACCCTTAATGATTGGGAATGTAGTCTTCCCAAAATTTTGTGGTGGAGGTATCAGATCCACCCATTCATGGAAAGCTCTATTTTCTGAGTGAAAGGGTGAACATCATTATTCTTTAGCTTCCAATCGATTCATTAATGCCTCCATTGTGTTCATATTCGTTTGGGGAATATCTGAATGAGGTGGGACCAATATATGTATAGCATCTGGAGCTTGAATAGGTGAAATCACTGGAAAAACTACTAGTTGTGGTGTTGGTATTTTCTATGGATAAGCCACAAGAACATGCTAATCAGGATATGTTTGATCCTGCCATGGCTTTGTACCCAATGGAGGGAATTAATTATTCAATTCTATAGTTATAATAAATCCCCTTTTCTGAGGACCTCCTACAGGATGTGAATGTTGAGGACTTACATAGGGAGCATGTCTAGTAGAATTTCTTTTTCGAAGTAACTCTGTATTGAGCCTTTTCAACTCTTTCATCTCCTCTTAGTTCTATAGAAATCTATCATCAAGTGAATGAGATTGACCTTCCCCGTTGAAAAGTGATATGCAATCTATCTTTTACCATTCCCCTTGTTTGACGGCTTTCGTACGGATGGGAGTTGGTTATTTGAAGGCATAACTAGAGTCTCGGTATGCCACTGATTTATGGTACATACACCTTCTTCATATTCCTCTATGTGTATCATATTATGAATAAGAACTTCATCTTCTGATTCACCTGAACTAGAATCATTTTCTAGAGGATCTTTTGTATTGGTGTTAATGAAATTTAATGATGCATAATGAATAAATGGAATTTTATCAGTATATTTGTTTGATCGTTTACCTCTGTATCTTCCATGAGACTCTACTCTCCCATATGATGGATTCTTTGGAACTATTTGAAAAATAATAACCCAAAGGGAATCCTTGGATACTTTAGTTTTTTTCTATCTTTATGGCTTCTTCCCTAATCGAGAGAAAAATTAAATCTATTGAGGAGGGGATTGTAGATGTAAAAAATCCCCCAAACATACAGGATGGGGATATTTCTATTCTTCTTTTCATACCATTGAAATTTTTTAAAAAAAATTAAAGGTTTACATAAATGAGCCTCCAGTCCTGCAAGATGGGGTGGTTCTCAAACTACAATGGCTAAGATTCATGCAGTTTCTCTTCTGATTTTACAAATTTTGGATCGGAAATTAGATGGATTCATTATATGAAAACCACTCAAATCACTTATTTTGGATTATCACTATGCTATTTCAGACATTTTCATTGTCTAAAGGTTGAAATATTATAAGAGGGATGCCCGCTCAAGATTCTATGTTTCTTGATGAAAACGTAACTCAACTGCTTGATTTCTTTGGGCTTTCCTCTGATGATATCTAGTTGAGGATTATTCTTTAGCTTAAATTTGATTACATACAAAATCTATTGATTGTGGATAACTATGGGAAATAACATTACATGAGACCACTTATGAATGAATTCACTGATTCTGGATTGCAGTGAAATGAAATCCTCCATGTGAAACCCATCCTCTGACACAAACACCAGATGGGGAATCAGAAATTAATTCGTGTAGCCTCTTTAGAGCATTGAGGCATGCATGCTAAATGGTTCTTTTCTATTTTCAACCTTTGGTTGTCAAGAAATAGAGAGAGATTCCATGTCAATTTGGTGTTGAAATCCTTCTATTACCTTTACATGATTTTGATATTCATCATATGGTAATACCTTATTTTTCAAATTACAAATAGTCTTCCATAAGTTGAGGTGGATTTCATGAATTCAATCATCTTCCATCAATTCTGGAATTTTATAATGAGAATTTTCCCAAAGACAGAACATGAGTGTTATTTCTCCATTAGACAATTGTTTTGTCATGTCTGTCATATCTTCATTATCTTTTTCTTGAAGTTTCTCCGCTTCGTCTGACCAAAGTGGACACTCTATATTATAAGATAAATGGCCCAAGGGAGGTTTGGAGAATGACCATTTCCTGAATATGTCTTCTAGTTGATAAATAGTTTCACCCATCAATGACAAGGCATGAGATATGATTGACCTTGTGTTTGAAAGTGACTCGATATAGTAGGGATTTCTCATCACTACATTGCCAATTATAGAATTATCCTGAAAATGTGTAATACTACTATAGAGAGGGCATTCCCAGTGAATTCCATCACGGGGATTACAAACATGGTGTATTAAAACAATGGATAAATTCTCTTTCTCTTTCCCCTTATGGCCACATAGAGGGTTGACATGGTTCTCATTCAGAGATAGGCTCTTTGGATTGACCAAATTTTCATGAATCAATACTTTATGATGAGTTTTCCAATGGGGAACTTCAGAATTGATGCTACTAATCCCATTATTTTGTAATGAGATGGTAGGATATTAAGCTGCAATAGATAAATTACTGAGGGCAGCAAGAACTCTAGCATTAAGAGGATCCAAATTACAGCTTGACTCTTGATTTTCACACGGTGTTTGACGAGAATTCTTCTAATATTTTCTCTTACACTAACATCAGAACACTTGCTGGGATAAGTGGTTATCATGGGCTGGTTTATGTTCCTGCCTTGGATTGGATATCATAATTGGATAATTACCTCCAATTGTAAAGGATGTATGTTTCTAATCATGTTGTCTGTATGATATAGGGGAGTATGCCCCATGACACTTCTGTACTGGAAAATTGGTCCATATCTGCTTCAGTATGGCATGTCGATGTGTCATCCCATGTGTGGGGATAGATTTATTTGTCTTTTCCCCTGGTACTATTGAAGTAGTTGTTATAATATCCAGACCTGCTTCTAGAATAATGGCAGGAATTTGTGTTTTCTCTTTCACCATTGATAAGATGTGTTTGGTGAATTTAGAAGATGAAATGGGAATATAATTCCATTCTGTAATGGGAGTATGTGTATGTGCCTAATCATGTCCTCCTTTTATTATCTATGGGTATTTATAACACCCATGAATAGGGGTAGAGAGTTGGGTATGGCCCCGATTTTTAATCAGAGCTTTCCGACCAACTACTCTAGGTACTGCCAAATGTGACTGTTGGCAGGCTTGATGAACACTGGCAAGTGTATATGCCTACTGGCTTTTTCCCATCAAGTATGGTTGATAGAATTCCTTCAATAATGGAAGACAAGACTTCTGGCGGAATTGGTGATTGTAAGCAAGTGTATGTTCCTGTTTACCAATTTCCACCACATTGGATTGGTAGGCATATTTAAATGAAGTCAGACGAGCCTGCTGACTAGCTGATTACTTGTAAGCTGGTGTATGTTCCTGTTCATGGTACTCCAATGTATTTATTTAGTGGGATTGATGGGTTTCTGTCAGATGAGTCTATTGGACAACAAAATAAGGATGGATAGCTGTATTTTCCTGCTTGTTGTTCACTATCAAGTTAGGTTGATGGAATTTTATGAATGGGGAAGAGGTAATAACCTGGTCGGGGTTGACCAAACATTGTCCTCGGTGGATATTTTTGCGTACTCGGTTCTGAAAGACCTAGTCAGAATGTCCAGATGTAAGACCACAATCATTTTGGGGGTTCACTACCCTGCAATTTTTCTGGCAGTGCTTTTTGGTGGGAATTTTCAGGATATATCCCAGCATCATTGAATTGAGGGCCTGAGTGGCCTCTTCATCCACCTCCCTGTAGTATGGGAGGGACTGGTTATTGCATTCATCGGATAAAAACCTGAAATGGTTGAAGATGGTGGTTGTCATTTTATGCTTTATGATCATCGGTCATTGCTGGCCTGATGATTGAGGATTGTTATTGACCTGGAGGGCCTTTCGGGCAGCCTCCAAAGTCGGGATTGTACCATGATGATGGTACTCCTATATCAGAAGTTGGGGACCCAGTGTTAATGATTCTAGGTGGGTGATACCGTCCTTTTTGGGATGAAGATCCATCCTGAGTAGTGTTCGGGAAGTTCACAGCAGTCATCTTAATAAAAGCCATTTTGGACTGAAGGGATTTCAAAGAAAAACAAAACATCAAAAAATACAATAAAATCCATTAAATAGACTTTTTTTAGATGAATAAATGCGTGATGGATTCCTTTTTATTTCCTTCCTCTTTCAATTGATAGGGGCCTAATAGGTGGGTAAAATTTTTAACTTGGTTAAGGATTCACGTCGGGTTCACCATTTTTTCATAGTTCCTTGAAACCTATGTTCTAGTTAAAAAAATGGCTTCCAGGTGGTTTCCATTTGATTTAATCATGGAACCAGAAACTTTCAACAGATCTTTATCCAATAAGGAACTACATTCTAAAGGGAGTCATTCATTCTGTTTAAACATTACGATACTAAGGAACATGCATTGGTTGAGAGGATGGGAGGTCAGACTCATCACACATTTTCTAGGGGAATTATTGTCTACTTTAGGACTCTCATTAAAAATTTAAGATATTTTCTTGAATTCTTATTTATTCACCAAGTATAACATATTTATCCCTTGTAATTTTTAATCAATTATTAGAATATGTAAAATTTAGAATCATCACTATGTATTCAAGTTTATTCATTAATGGAGATATCTATATATATTCGTGGTTCTCCATAAATGGTATCCCTTCATATATTATTTAGAGATTCTTTTAATTATCACTATGATGATATTGGTTTTTAAGCCACTCAGTGGAGCACTCTATAATTTATTTTCATCCATGGATATGAAGGATTGTTTTGATATTGGGATCGTACATGTAATGTCATGGACCTTGAAAGTCCATTGATTTTCCTTTTCTAGTGTTTGGGATGTCGTAGACCCCATCAGTGATTCCAGATTCGAAGGGAAGCATGTCAGTGGTAGGATGTCACTATGTTTTCACCGATCGGTGTGTCACCGATTAGTGCCACAAGGTATTTTCAGTTTTTTCCTTTCCCCAATTCTTCTATAACACTACTTTTAATTCTTTTAACATTTTTCAAGTGGTTTAAAGCTGTTTTTAGCCCCATAAACAATGTTATAAATCTTCTAGGAGTGGGGTGAACCTCAACAAACCTATTTTCCAATATTTAAATGTAATTATTTAACACACAGATGTAATGGCCACCACTCCAATGTGAATTATTAAATAAAAATTATGTCTATCTTGTGTAACCATCGAACCCCGTTGCGAAACTACAATCCTCCTTTACAGATGTTAAAAATTTATATCTCATAACTCCAGGATATCTCCTTTTTATTGCACTGGAATTCATTCTTTCTTCTTTATTGGTTGGTTTCTTTTCCTTTCCCTGGTACATTCGGAGTCCCCATTCCTAAGGCTAGTGGTGTGCTTGTTCTGGAGCCTTCCCTACTCGTTCTTGGAGTCCCTGGAGTTCCTCCCCTACAAGTCATGCATCCCCAGTTATTTGATCAGGGAGAAAAACATCGATCATTGATCATCTAATTATGGTTCATACTTCATCTCTCTTTACTGTGTATCATGAAGGATTGGCATGATGATGTTTCTGCAGGGATGGATGAAACTAAACCTTAAAGAAGATAATAAAGGGTTTTAAATAATGAACGGGAGTGTGTGATAATTTTGTTGTACACTTTTATAGTTTCTTTGATGTTGTGAATTTTATGGGCTTATGTCCACTAAATATCATGGTTGTTGGGGGTCCTTTCTTACGCACTAATGATCCTCTGTTTTCTGGATACTTCTGTGATTGAATAGTTGTAACATGGAAATTTTTTAATCTTGTAAACTCATTTGATTAAATGGATTCCCAATGTACAATAATCCATGTGTTATAACCCCATTTAACCAAATGGAAAAAGGAACTTAATGAACACTGTGGTTAAGTCTGAAAAATCTCTTGCCCTATTCTGTGGATGTGTATTGGTTGTTCATCTTGATTCTTGTGGGGTGAAGATTGATGGGGATGGGATCCCATATTGTGCAGGTGTTGGTTTGTGGACCGATGGTAGCGTGGGGACGTATGTTGGGGCTTGGTTTGGTTCCAGTACATTGAGGGATCTCACAGATCCCTTTTTTTTTGATATTACAGGAGAACTGGGTGTGAATGATAAAATTGATGGTTTTTTGTTTTTCCTTCCCTGGCTTATGACTATTCATGTTATTTTCCTAGTAATGGAGAATCATCTAAATGTAACCACTTGAATATGATTACAAGGATGGGATAAATGGTAATTCCTTTCCTGGAATGAGTTGTGACATGGTTGTGGCTATTGTGCTTTTTAAGAATTAATAGTAACAAGGGTGTTTGTGTATGGGATGGTTTTTGAACCCCTAGTTTAGGAAGAGTTCTTGTCTACCTATATGTATAATTTAGTTCCTATGTCTCTTATTCGCGCCCCAACCAAGTTGCACACTTCATGCCGAACACCCCAATTTCATGAGGGAGGGTGTTTTTCCCATCACTTATATGAGTCGCTAGTTAATATCTCCTTTTTTACAAACTTTCCCAAGTAGCCCAAGATTCTTCGGGCAGGATTTGATGGCCTTAGGTCCATTATAGACCAAGATTCTTCAGTCATGGTAGTTTTAGTGGTTGGACTAGGTGTGTGCGTGCTGGTTGTTTCCCAGGTGTCTTCGAGATGAGGCCCAGGTGTCTTTCGACATTACATTAGTTATTCGGCCCTAGGTGTCTTTGGGTGTGGTGGTATTTTTTCTGGACATGGTGTGTACGGACATGGTTACGTGTGGTTTTTTGGTGAAGTGTTTTCAAGAAGGAGGTGAGGTTGTGGTAGACCAGGTGTGTGTGGGTGGGGTATGGAATTGAGACTACGGTGAGAATGGAGGGGGAGGTCTGATGTGTAGGATATCTTCAATATCCAGTGGGAAAGTGGTGTGGGGTACCCAAACAACAATGTGTTATTAATTTTACTTTACTTGTGTTATTTAGGGAGTGTTCCTTGGTGTTGTTTGGGAGGATTGTTTTATTTCAAGGTGTATTGTAATCTCTTTTTCTAAAAGGTCATTATATTGTATCCCGACATGTGCATGAGGGATTTTTGGTTACCCAACTGAGTATACCTTTATTCTCACCTTACGTATTTAAAACTTATTTTAGGTTTCCAAAAGGACTTTGGGGATTGTGCATGACCGTACTAGCTTAGACATTGGGAGAGTTTTTCTTCCTATTTTTCATTTATTTGGTACTTTCCTTTATAGTTTTCTTGTACTTTTGTATCACTTATTATTGGAACATGCATATGGGAAAGGATTTATTGGCTTTACTTTCGCATTCAATTTTTTGTGTTTTTTGGGAAATGTTATCTTGTCTCCCAATCCTACAAAATAAAAAAGGGTAATTCATTCCATTTTGTGTTTGATTTCTTACCATTGGTGCCATTCTCCACTCCATGACCTATTGAAGGTGGATCTAGGGGTCATTATCTCTCATTTAACTTGAATAAGGAAGGTTCTGGCAGTTTACTATCCCTTCCCTTATCTTGGTGAAGGAGGATCGTGAAAGAATGATATCAAAACGGAGGTTGAGATATAGGATAGAGCTCAGGGTTAGGAACAGTGAGTATTTCATGGGATGGTAGGGAAACTGTGCTAGACAATATTGGTGCATGAAATAGGCCCGAAACGACTAGCTAGGACATGGGATTTTAAGGCCCCTCGTGATTCGATGCAAGGACTTAGGACCTACCGAATGACCAAGTGAGGCAACACTGATTACTGAGTAGAGACCCTAGGAATGTTACATTCATCATAATGACTTGTGTTCTTGTGTGTTCTTGTGTGCCTCTCAGGATTCTTCGTGCCTCTTGAGGAGCTGGTGATATATTTCCTATTTATTCGGGCTCTGAAAGAGTACTGGGTTCCCCTGGCTGTAAGACTGATGCAGAGAGAAACACATCATTAGTGGACGCTCTATCTTGGGGAGAATAGGGAGGTTGAGGATTCGTGGACATACATTGAGAAGGAGGTTTTGGTCGAATTCATCTCTTCCACGATGAAGGCAGATAAGAGTCTTGAGCTAATGTCCCTACAAAAGGGGAGCATGTCAGTAAGGGAGTAGGGAATAAATTTCAAGGATCTCCTTCAATTTTCTCCAGACCTCTTTCTGAATGAGGAGTTTGGGTTGAGGAATTTAGAGAAGGAAATCTGACCTTCTATTCAGTATTATTTTACTCACTTCACTGTACCAACGTACATGCAGGTCCAAAATAAGGATGAAGTATTGGTCAGGATGAACACACGGGGAGGTGTTCCGCGAGAGGGGATCCAGTTGGGCTCTTCAAAGAGGAAGGTTTTTAGAAACATGCCTCTAGCATTAGGTCCTTCTATGTTTTAGCCAGTGGGGAGTAGGTCATAGAAGTTTCAATTTCAATATCCTGGTACTGACCCTTTCCTTGTGGGCCCAAGACCGAGGTGCTTCATCTATGGTAGTTGTGATCACTTTCGGAATCAGTGCTCGGACCGAGTGCAGTACAGTGGGGGTGGACAGGTTCAGCACCCACCTGAGTAGCAGTAGTTTCTAGCTAGTGCCTTTCAGTAGCAAAAACAGGGGAAACTAGCTCCCACTCCTCTGAGAGTAGATGTTGCAGGTGGAGGCTGACCCCATAGGTGCTCCTAAAGGACCTCAACTAGGGCATGGTCGGTGAGGCGACTGACATCCAAGAGGAAGAGTAGATGGGCGTGGGCAGTTTCACACTATAGAGGCATCAGTTCCAGAAGGTCCATAGGTCGTTCGTGGTATGATCATCTTATTTATCACTCTTTCATGCTCTTTGTTTGATTCAGGAGCTTCCCACTTTTTTTCTACACCTAGTCTAGCCCATTCCATAGGCCTAGGCATTTAGAGACTCTTCGTGCCCCTAGTGATGCGTACGCTAGTTGGGGGTTCATACACACCTGTTTGATGTTTGTTGAGTATGTAGACAGATGTTGGGGCCACATCAGTCCAGTGGGGATCTACTTCTGCTACAAATACATCCATAAGATTTCATCCTAGGCATCGACTGGCTATTATCTCTACACGCTGTTATCAATTTCTTCTGGAGAAGAGTCTTGTTCTCCAATGAGGATGCCCAGTGTGTGGATATTTTTGGAGAATGGAGTTTTCAGGTGCGAAGACAGCGTGTGGAGACTCTTTTATATATGTTGGATGAGCTTTCAGCAAATTTAGTGGATGCTGAGCCGACGAATGTTCCTGGAGTTATTAGAGAGTTTCTGGACATTTTTCTCGAGGAGGTTGTGACTCTACCCCCTTGACATTACATTGAGTTTGGGGTAGACATACATCCTAATTCCCATCCTATTTCTATGGATCCATATCGGATGGTGCCTTATGAGTTTTAGGATTTTTAGATTTAGATTGACGAGCCGATGAAGAAGGTATTTATCTTACCCATCTTGTCTCCACGGGGTGCTCTAGTCTAGTTTGCGAAGAAGTTTGATGGTTGACTCAAGATATGCATAGACTACCAGAGACTGAATCATGTAAATTTCAAGAACCGTTACCCTCCCCTGAGGATAGATGATCTCTTTGAACACCTGAGGGGAGAATTTTTGTTATCTAAGATTGATCTGAGCTCTGGGTATCACCAGTTAAGGGTGAAGGATAAATATATCTCAAAGACTGCTTTCAAGTGTAGGTATGGGCATAGTGAGTTCTTAGTCATGTCTTTCTATGTTACGAATGCAGCTATTGTGTTCATGGGGCTCATGAAATTTGTTTTCCGTGAGTTTCTAGATTGGTTCGTCATTTTGTTAATCGATGAAATTTTGATCTTCTCAAGATTAGAGTAGGAACAAACTAAGCACCTCAGTATGGTGTTGAAGATCCTTTGGTATCAAAATCTCTATGGGAAATTGTCCAAGTGCATGTTCTTGATATGAGAAGTGAATTTTCATTGACATGTGTTGTCTCAAAAAGGAGTAGTGGTTGATACGTCAATGGTTGAAGAAGTTTTTTCTTGAGAAGCACCCAAAAATGTGATGGAGGTTCTTAGTGTTCTGGGGCTTGCACGCTATTATCAGAGGTTCGTACCCAACTTCTCTTGAGATGTAGCTCCTTTAATACCTTTAACAAGAAATACCAGAACTTCGTGTGGAGTGAGCAGTGTTAGGAAGCTTTCAGATACCTGAAGGAATGGTTGGTCAGTGCTCCAGTGATCAGGTTTCTAGAATAAGGGGTATTTATTGAGGTGTTTTGTGATGCTTCTGGACTTTTCCTGGGGTGTGTGCTGGTGTAACAGCACAGATTGTTCTCTTATGGGTCTAGGTATTTATTTCCTCATGAGCGTAACTTTTCCATCCATGGCCTAGAGAATGAAATAGTAGTGTTCGCGTTGATGTTGTGGAGACATTACCTCATCAGGGAGAAATTTTTGTTCTTCACATATCTCAAAGATTTTGAGGCGTATCATTACCTAGCGAGACCTGATTTTGTGACAAAAAAGGTGGGTAGAGTTTATTTCGGACTACAACTTGGATATCTCTTACACTGAAGGATGGTGTTCAGGAATATGTGCATGCTTAGAGTGCAGTGGAGGAGTTGGCTGCCCTTCACCTGGATGCAAGGTTGGATAGTGGTAGAGGTTGTCTATTTCAGATGATAGTGTAGAACACTCTGTTGCGGCTAGTGGAGGTTTCTTAGGGGGGGGGGATACATAGAGAGTGAAGTGACGTGTGATCGGGCAAACCAAGGCAATGCTCTGGAATGGTGGTCAGAGCATGGTCAGAATCAGATTCTTTTCAAGGGAAGTTGTTTTTCCTAGAGACGATGCATGTGGGAGTTCTCTTTGAGTTCCATAACTCACTTCTAGAGGTACACCCAAGAGTTTCCGATATGTACCAAGGCCTGAGGGAAATGTTTTGGTGGCTCGAGGTGAAACGAGCTGTGGCAGAGTTTGTGGCTAGGTGCCTGGTTTGTCAGTAGGTTGAGGCTGAAGACCGTATCCATGGAGGTTTGTTGAAGCCTTTATATGTCCTATAGTGGAAGTGGTATGACATCTTGATGGATATTTTCACAGGACTACCCATGGTTCAGGGATGTTGTGATGCTATCTGGGTAGTGGAAGACCGAATGATGAAATCCGATCACATCCTAGCGATCAAGGAGTGGAGTGTAGTGGATGCATTGACACAGAGATATATGGATGAGGTGGTGAGGTTTCATGGAGTTCTCAGGTCCATAGTCTCGGATAGAGATACACGGTTTACCTCACGAGTCTGGAGGGGATTGCAACATGCTTTTGGCATCTAGATAAACCTTAGCACTACTTCCCACCCCCAGACAGATGGGTAGACAAAGCGAGAATTCCAAACATTAGAGGATATGCTACGGGTGTCTGTTTTGGACTTCGAGGGATCATGGTACTGTCATTTTCCAATAGTAGAGTTTTCCAACAATAATATTTATCACTCTACTATTGGAAAGGCATCGTTTGAAGCCTTTTACTAGAGGCCATGTCGTTCACCCATGTGCTGGATCGAGGTTAGGGAGGTAGGTGTTCTTGGACCAAAGGTAGTTCAGAGCACAACAGAGAAGTTTCAGCTTGTGCGTGATTGGATGAAGGTATCCCAATACCGGATGAAGCTGCATGCAGATCGTAGGAGGAGGCCCTTGGAGTTTGAGGTTGGAGACCATGTGTTCTTGATGGTTTCCCCTCGACGTGGAAAACAAAGGTTCGACAAGGGGATAAAGATCTCTCTTATGTTCATTGGGCCTTTCGATGTGTTGGGGTGAGCTGGTGAGGTGGCATATTAGCTGGCATTGAATCCTCAGTTGGAAAGGGTCCACAATGTTTTCCACGTCTCCCATCTTCGTCGATATCTACACAATGACTCCCATGTCATTGACTGGGGGATATTTGGACATAGGGGATGACACTACATTCATGGAGAAACCAGTGAGGATCGAGGATCGAAAGGAGAAAGTGCTTTGTGGATGAACCATCCCTTTATTTTGTTTGTTGTGGAGGAATGGTGACCATGAGCTGAGTACTTGGGGGCAAAGAGCTCAAATGTGTGCCCAGTACCCAGAACTATTTTGACATTCTCTTATGAAACTTTCATGATATTCTTATTTATGTGAACTGCTATCATCTAATGCTAACCTTGTTAGTTTATGAAATGATTTGTTTCCTAACCTTTTGAATGTGTGTGACGAGTCCTAACTATTTAAAAGGGGGACCCAGATCCGTAATCAAGATGCATTAATGTGGATGCAATTAAAATCGTGCGAGTGAGTATGTTCCTCCAAAAGTAGATAGTATCATGACATGGTGGAATTGAATCCGTAATCTGTATGACTAGATGGTTTGACCTTTACATGATTTTGTGGATTCTCAAGAGAGAGGTTTTTCTAGATTTCTATGGTGGTTTGGTCGTGAGAGGTATTTTTCTAGGTGGTTGTTCGGACCCCTCTTTGTACATCGAGTTTAGTATTAATTCTCAAGGATGAGAATAGTTTCAGTGGTATCTAATGTAATGGCATGGACCCTCCTGGTCCATTGCTTTTCCATGTTCTAGTGTTTCGGATTCCATGGACCCCATCAGTGAGTCAGATCCAAAGGGTAGAGTGTTAGTGGAAGAATTTCACCATGGTGTCACCCATTGATGACACTGATTGGTTTGTCACCGATCAGTTCCACAAGGGCTGTTCGGGGTTTTCCATTCCCCAGTTTTCCTGTAACACCAATTTTAATTCTTTTAACCTTTTTATGGTGGTTTAAAGACATTATTAACCCCATAAAATATTTTTTAAATCCCCTAGGAGTGGGACAACTCCAACAAACCCATATTTTTCTCCTTAAATGAAACACTTTAATGAAGGGATATTATGGCCACCTCTCCATTGTGAATTATTAAATAACAATTATTTCAATCATGTGTAACCGTCCAAACGCATGGTGAAACAACGATCCTCCTTTAATACCATTGAAAATTTATATCCCATGACTTTATCATATCACATTTTTATCGCACGAGAATTCATTATTTCTTATTCTTGATTGGTTTCTTTTCCTTTCCTTGGTACGTTCGGAGTCCCCCTTCCTGAGGATAGTGTTGTTCTTTTGATGGATCCTTCCCTACTCGTTCTTGGAGTCTTTGAAGTTCCTCAACTGCAAGAAGTGCATCCCTAGTTATCGGTTAGAGGAGAAAAACATTGATCGTTAATCTTCCATGTAGGGTTCTTCCTTTGTCTCTCTTTACTATGTGTCATGCGGGGTGGGCATGATGATGTTTCTACGGGGATGGATGAAACCAAAACATAAAGAAGATAATAAATGGTTTTAAAGAATTAATTTGGGTGTTTGATAATGTTTTTTTACTCATTTACCTTTTCTTATATGTTGTGAATTGTTTTTGCTTATGTCCACTAAAAATCATGACTGTTGGTGGTCCTTTATTGTTCACTAATGAACCTCTGTTTTCTGGATAATTCTGTGATTTAATGGTTGTAACGTGTAAAATGGTTAATCACATAAAATTGGTTGATTAAATGGATGCTCAATGAGCAATAATCATTGTGTGATCAACCTGGTTAACAAAACATAAAGAAGGATCTTAATGAAGGGTGTGGTTAAATCCTAAAATTCCCATGCTCTGTTCTGATGATGTGTATTAGTTGTTCTTCTTATTGATTACGGGGTGATGATAGATGGTTATGGGATATACTAATGTGTACTTGTTGGTTTGTGGACCTAATACAGTGTGGGGCCATATGTTGGGGATTGGTTTGGTTCCAGTACATCAAGGGCTCTCACGGATCCCTTTTGTTGTTGTGACTTTACAAGAGAACTCGGTGTGAAATCATAAATTGCTACTTGGATGTTTTTTCTTCCATGGCTTGTGACTATGCATGTTTATTTTCTAATAGTGGGTAATTTTCTAAATGGAATCACTTGAATATGATAACAAGAATGGTTTCAATGGGGAATTGCATTCCTGGAATGAGTTGTGACTTGGTTGGGGTTACAGTGCTTTTTAAGAATGAATAGTAACGAGGGTGTTTTTGTATGGGATGGTTTTTGAACCCCTAGATTGGGAAGAGTTATTTTCTACCTATATGTATAATTCAGTTCTTATGTTCCTTATTCGCGCCCCACTCACGTTGATCACTTCGTGCTGAACACCCCCATTTCATGGGGGAGGGTGTTTTTCCCAACACTTCTATGAGTGGATGGTTATTAACTCTTTTTCTGCTCACTTTCCTAAGTAGCCCAAGATTCTTTAGGAAGGATATGGTGTCCTGAGGTCCATTATAGCCCAATATTCTTCGAGCAGGGTAGTTTTGGTGGTTGGCCCAGGTGTGTGTGGGAAGGTTGTTTCCCAAGTGTCTTCCCGATGAGGCCCAGGTGTCTTCGGGTGTGGTAGTTGATCTGGCCCAGGTGTCTTCGGGAGTGGTGGTAGTTGTTCTATACCAGGTGTCTATGGGCATGGTTACATGTTGTTTTTATGTACTAGGTGTTTGCCGGCGGGATGTGAGGTTTTGGTAACCCAAGTGTGTGTGGGCGGGGTATGGCAGTGGGACTGCATTGAGAATGGCGGGGGACGTCTGACACGTAGGATGTCTTCGATAACCATTAGGAAAGGGGCATGGGGTACCCAAACATCGATGTGTTATTACATTTACTTTACATGACTTGTGTTATTTGGGGATTGCACCTTGGTGAGTTTTGGGAGGATAGTTTCCTTGTTGGTGCTTGGTTATCTATTTTTCCCATGAGGAATTAGATTTTCTTCCCACTTGTACACGATAGATTTTGATTCTCCCTACTGATTATACTTGTATACTCACCCTACATATATAAAAATGCTTTTAGGAATGCAGTATGACTTTGGGGATTCTGTCGGACCATACTAGCTTGGATATTGGGATAGTTGTTGTTGCTGTTTTTCATTTCTTTGGTAATTTCCTTTTGATTTTTCTTATACTTTTGTAGCACATTTTATTGGAACATACATATGGTAATGGATTGTTTTCGATTTAATTTTTCTTTTAGTTTTGGTGTTTTTTGGGGTTTACTATCTTATCTCCAAATCCTACTAAATAAAAGGGTAATTCCTTCTATTTTTCACTTGATTGTATACCCTTGGTGATAGTATTCACTATGGGACCTATTGAATGAGGGTCTTGGGGGTCATTATCTCACCTTCAACTTGAATAAGGAAGGGTCTGGCAGTTTGTTGTCCCTTCCCTTGTCTGGGTGAAGGTGGGTCATGACAGTACCCATAAAATGGGCTACCTACTTATCCTTGTGAAAGGAATCAGAACCCTTGTAGTTCAATTCCACTAAATGAGACAAATCATAACTTATAAAGTCATGTGATAAGGACTTATCCATACATGTTAATTTCATGTGGTATGAACATCTAAGAGAAAGCTTCTTAGTCAATCTTTAGTGTGGGACTAATGCCAAAAAAACCCAATAAACATAGAAAGGATATGGGATTCCAAGATAGGTTATACCATTTTGGAAATATTGCCCAAGGATAACATGATTATTTTAAAGTTTCACATTTGAACCTGAAGGAGGCTTCCTACGTATCCCATGTGAATGGTAATCAAATCTCGCATAGTTCAATAAGTCGCATAGGGGAGTATAGTCCTTTGAGAGAGATGAGTTTGGGCTTACGTCCAAAAAAGGGACGACTTGATGATTTAGGGTTTAATTTGGGGATTATTCTTAAGGCGGATTCCCAGATTAAAGGAATTAGGTTTGGATTCTTGAAGAGAATGTCCATTGAGATTTGGCCCTGTGAAGGCTTCCTATATATCTTAAATTGAATAGGAATCAGAGTTCTCATATTTCATTCACTGTGGGTGTTTGTGTAAATTATGTAATCATCACGAATCTCTAATACCAAGAGAGTCATGATATATCTGAGAAACATGAGGATGTGAATGATTCATCAATGACACATACACCTTTCCTCCTCCATTGTTGGAAGAGGGCGTACCTACGACGGTGATGGTGGATGAGGGAAAGGTTACCTGGGGAGAGGGCGAGGCGATGTGATTTCCCACTATTCACTTTTAATAGGGAAAGGGTCCAATGAAAGTAGGAAGGGATGAAGGTTAGAGACTTACACTAGGATGGATGCCCGAAAATTGATCCTGGTAAAGGAAGGAGACTTCTTCTTTTTTCAAAAGAAAATGTATGTGTGAGCCGTACCTTCCCTACCAGAAATTTGAGGTTCCAGATCCTTGAGAAGGGAGAGGTCAAGACCCAAACCCTTATTCTCAAAACTTGAAACTTTCTAGCACTCCTCCTGGGAGAATGGTCTATGTGACTATGGATATAAAAACCCCCAAACATTCCATGAATCTTAATCCCATTATGAAAAAAAGTGGGAAATATCAGACTTTGGAAATAAAGACCCAAATAGGATACATGTGAATGTACCTTTCCCAAAGGTTTGATAAGTTATGAGGTTTTTGGTGGAGGTATCAACAGTATCCTTTTCAAAAAAGGGATCCAATGATGAAGACCCTTACCATGGACTCATTTTAAGAAGGCTTTATTTCTTGTAGGATGAAGAGAGTAAGTGAATCAAATAGGGGTTCCCATGTAGGAAAGGGTGCACAAGTATGGGCGTGAAAGTAGGTTTGGGAGACTTGGTATTAACTTAAGCGATGATCATCCTATATGTTAATACATGGGAATGATTTTTCTCAATCCTTCACGAGTATTCAATTATATTTCTAGAAGTGGTGTGCTCATGTTCCTTTGAAAGGAATAAGTGGCATGCAATTTTTTTCAGATTTGAGGGAGGTTGGGAACATTAAGCGCACAAGTGTTATGGATTTCAGACAAATAAAAGGACATAAGTATTTTGCTACTCCTTCATTTTCTCTGCATTAGGTGTTAATGATATACCTTGAAATTTTCGGAGGACTTGGGCGAAGAACTAGGGTGAACAGAGTAGAAATTGGGCTTTACAGAAATTTTCCCATACAAATGAAGGACCTATGGATCTATTTATAAGAAAAAATAAAACCATGGGAGAAAATTAAATTGGGCGGACAAGTAGGCTACACGAAATATGGGGGAATTTAGTTTGGCTGCACACTGACGTTCTTTTTGTCTGGCTAGGGCGACCCATAGCACGTGCCTTTGCAATTTTTGATTTTTTTTCATGTTTTCCCCTGTTTTTTCTAAAGTATTTACCTTTGACATTTTCTATACTCTTTGATGGAACATAGTGTCAATAATTATACCATACAAAATTAATATGTTTCGGATATAAATTAATAACCTATTTAAAACCATTATACAATAGTTTATGTTCATTAACCTAATGAGAAGAATGAGGTAAGGTACTTCGTCTCATTTTCCAAATCATTGAGACATACAAGGTTTTTTGGACCCAGTAATTTCTATGTGGTGTATCTAATAAAAAATTAAGGTAATTTTTCATTTGAAATTATATTAATCTTAAATATCCATATTATTTAAATCATGTATATGATTGTTTCCTAAACCATATTCGATTTTTACATATGGTGTTTACTTTGAATATTATTTGATTAATTTGGAATATATTGATGAATCTTTATCCTATACTCGATACGGTTTTTTAATTATAAAGTATATTTGTTCATAAATTAAATATAATAATAAATTTATTATTTATTATTTTTATTTTAGTGTTGGTTTGGGCCTGACATTATATATCCCCTCGATTCATCGACAGGTATCATGACACTAAAAATGTTTTCAAATTAAAAAAGTTTCAACCTATAGTTATAAATGTTATTTTCAATGGTCTTAATGGTAGTAGTATCATATTACATATACATTACATACAATAATTTAGAATTCCCTTCATTAATAATTAATTTATATTTATCAATGTGATTTTCACAATGGTATTATCCCTGGATGCATTTCATTCTCAATTTGTTGATTTAATGATAGGTGTGTTCAATTATTTACCTTTCCATATTGATTATGTTGTATTGAATATTCCTCATTTTTTTCTTTCATGATTCCTCTTTATATAACCCTTATTGTGTACTTTATCTCACCTTTTATTTATTTTCCATTCCCAGGTAATGAAGATGATGTCCTTGAATGAGTTTCAAGGATGCAGTTTAATTTTCATTTGTTATGTTCTATGTTTAATTTCCAATGTAAAAAGGGGATTATGTAAGTATCTATTTCATCAAGTATAATTAACTTATTAATCGTTGGTGATGTTTTTTTGTATATATTTAATTTTAAAATATAAATATTTATTTATTTTCTATAATCTTGGTTATTACAGTTGGTTTTAGAGGTAGTTTAGTAGAATCTATAGGAACTGGATTTTAAAATATACATAACCAACATGAGAAATATAATAATTCATAATACTATGGGAAAACATTTACCATTACAATTTTTTTATAGGGTGGATCAATAATCATGATTATTATGAAAAAAAATTCATTTTGTGTCATTATTTAGTGATCGAACCTAATGGAAGTATGGGAATAAACACCCGTAGACAGTGTAGGGATTCCCCGCTAAGAAAGCCAACATAGTTAGTGATGGAGCTATGAAGGTCGTGGCCATATTCAGACAAGTTACTCAGGTGATGATGAATAAAGTTACATTAATGGATTAATATGATTATCCATGACATGATAAAACTATGTTGGATCATTTCATGCAGAAGAAACCTTTATCTTTTAGTGGGAGTACTAATCCAGAAATTATTGAGTAATAGATCAACTCCATTGAAATGATATTTTTAGCATTGGGATGTGATGAAAGGGAAAATATTTTACTGGAAGTATATTTTCTCAAGGGTGATGTGATCAATGGTGGCCTTTGATTCTGGATACTATTTAGGAAGATGAAATAGAAACCATAGAATGGAGAGATTTTTAAGAAACACTCTTTGCCATATATTTCATTCATATGCAATGAACTGGAATAAATAGGCCTATCAACATATTAATGGAAACAGAAGAAGAGAGTACTGAATAGTATGAGGATACCATCACAAGACTATATTGGTATGTTATAGATCACGTAATTGATTCAAAAATTAGTAATTACCATTTATTTGAAGGGATAAATCCAATCCTCATAAGGGCACTTTTTTCTGAAACATTTTCATTGTATGATGAAATAATATAATGATTCCTCAAAATGGATAAGAGATTTTATTAATCCTATATGTACACGGGAAATAAATTGAATATGAGGTTGTATTATAACCATGAAAAAAGGAAAATCATCAAAGAAGGAAAGGGGAACAAAGAAATTCCCATTATATGAATATTGTGGAAGGAATCATCTTGGGAAATGTTTCCAGGGAATCAGAGATTGGTATATATGTGAAGATAAAAGTCATTAGTATAATGAATGATAAGGGAAGAATATAAGAATTTTTTTGAATGCTTCAACTGTAAAGAAATATGGAATTATTCAAATTTATTTCTGAAGAATCAGAGGAATCTACCACATAAGAGGAAAAAGGTATTTTTCCAATATGATTTGATTACTGTAGATGAAGTTAAAATGCCCAATGATTTTTTGGAAGGTGAATTAATCATATAATAAGATTTATAAAATTCATTATTTTCTTCTAGACCATCACACTCTTTTATATTTACCTATTTTTCTAAGAAAATAAGAAATTTACTTTTAAATTTAATAAGGGAGTATTCAGCAAAAACTCATATGGGAATTCTCATTAAAACAAGGATATGTTGGAAAGTCCCCATTATGGAACATAAAAATGATTTGTTTTCTGAACTTATCATCATAACTATGGTATAATTTTATATAATCTTATATACAGACATCCATTCTAAATATGATCTGAATATATTTTTTAGTAAGATGGAAATTTTGATTCCTAAGGAAGATATTCAATTCCTTATTATTAGATACGAAATATCATAATCTAATTCATATCTATATCAACCCCCATATACTCTATCTAATGAGATTCATATGGATGAAGAGAAAAAATAATCTACAAATAAAAAATATAATTTCCAAATTTAGGATTTAACTATTTTATATGAATACATAGTTGTATTTTCTAAATAATTACATCGACATCCACCAGAACATGAGGTGGACTTTTTTTATTGATTTAGTCCCTAATGAAAGACAAATGTCCAAGACTCTCTATATAATGACCACTATGATATTAGTATAGATGAAAAAACAACTATAGGAGTTGAGTAATAATGTATTTATTCTCCCTAGTGTTTCTCCATGGGGATCCCATGTTTTCTCTGTTAAGAAGAAAGATGGATCCCAAAGGTTGTGCTTTGATTATAGAGAACATAATGCTACAACATTAAAGAATATGTATCCTCTACCTTTCATTGATGGTTTATTTGAAACAATTCTAGAGTATAAATATTTTCATATATTTGCCTTCATTTTGGATATCAAATGTTGCAAGTAATAATGGAATGAATTATAAAGACGGTATTTCAAATGATGTTTGGAAATTACAACAATACAATAATGCCATTTTGATTGAATAATTCACACTTAGTTTTTATACATAAAATTAATAGAGTATTCAAGGAATGTCTTTATGATTTTGGTTTCGTATTCACTAATTATATTCTGATATATTCTAAATTCTTTTAATACCATTAGAATAACATACAAATCCTTCTTGAGACACTGAGAAAGAAAGAGTTATATGGTAAATTTACAATGTGTAAATTATGGATTTATAAAATTAATTTTTTCCCATATTATCTCTTAAGGATGAAATCTCAGTTGATACTATGAAAACAGAGGCAATCCAGAAATTCCCTACCCCAACCAACATAACTGAGGTATATAGTTTCATTGGTTTCTAGGTTACAATTGGAGTTTTGTTCAAAAATTTTCTCGATTGGATAACATGTCAACCAAGATCACACACAAAGGGGTTATGTCTGTATATAAAAAATAATACAAAGAATGTTTTGATGGATTAAATAGAATATTTTCTAACGCCCTAATTTTTACTCTATAATCATAAAATTATGGGTTTGTTATATATAGTGTTTTATCAAATGAATGTGTTTTTTCCTTATAAAAACTTATAATGTTATTGAATATGGATCAAGGAAGTTTAATACTCATTAAAAAAATTATCCAACTCATGATCTTGATTTAAAAGTAGTAATTTTTACTATAACGATATGGAGAACCCATCTCTATGGTAAAATATGTGAGATATATATTGATCCAAAGAGTTCTAAATACATATTTACAAAGAATGAACTTAACATGTTACCATGATGATGGCTCAATTTACTCAAGGATTATGATAACTCAATAAAATACGAATCCAAAAAAAAGAATAAGGTAGACAATGATTTAAGAAATAATGTTCATAGACTTCTAATCCAAATGTTTTTTGAATGAGGTCTTATGTTTATGGATTTAGTAAATATGAATATATGAATTTTTAAGGAAGGGAATACACCACTCATTTTTTAAATTATTTCTAAACCATCATTATTAGAGAATATGAAATTTTCTCAACATGACGATGTAAATTTTGAAATGAAATTTAATGCTATGAAGAATGTAAAATTGATAGACGTTGTTTATGTGGAGTGTGTTCTAATATTCAGAAAGGGAAAATTTGTTCTATCTATAAAATACCTAAAAAATTATACATTCTTAATTATTCTCAAAGTCATCATTTCTCGATACACCTAGGTATCACTAAATTGTATTGGGATTTGAAGGAGTAGTTTTTGTGGGATAATATGAAACTGGAAGATTCTAATAATGTTTCAAAAATACCAGTTTTTTAAAATGTGATGGTTAAATACAACAACATTCAGGATTCATTCAACCTCTACCTATTCTTATGTGAATGTAGGATGAAATTAATATTGTCATCATCACTGGATTATAAAATTCCCCCAGAATGAATGATATAATATGGGTTATTAATGAACACTTTACAATATTGGTACATTATCATGCAATAATATAGGATTTACCTCTTGTGTTCTTAAATATAATCTATATTCATGAAGTTTTAAGGCCTCATGATACACGTATATCGATTGTGTTTGATCGATATCATCATTTTACATCAAAGTTATGGATGATTACTCAAAAGGATTTAGATATTGAGCATCATTTGATCATCGCCTACCATCCTAAAACTTATTTCTAGTCTTAAAAGACTACTAAAACATTATAATATGTGTAGAAATAATTCTAAATTTATATTAATGGTACTTGGGATCAATATTTACCTTTTCTAGAAATTACATATAATAACTGGATTTTTTGATGTATTCAAATGGTGCCCAATGAAACCTTATATGGAAAGAGATATTGTAAACCAACATGTTGGGATAAAATTGGTGGAAGGAATCTTGTATTACCAGAACATGTGGAGGAGAAAATTTAAAAGTTAAATAATATTCAGTTACACCTAAAATAATCACAAATCCAACAAAAGAGTTATATTTTCCAGCTGATAAATGATTTGGAGTTTTAAGTGTGAGATCATTCCTTTTTGGAAGTGTTTCTATTAAAGGGTGTCATATAGTTTAGTAAGAAATTGAAACTGAGACCATGGGGCATAAAACCACTAAAAATTCATAAAGTAATATCATTTTTATCTTAGAGATTTTTAGTTCCACTAAGTATCTCCAAATTTTGTGATGTATTTTACATATTAGTGTTAAAGAAGTACATGGTTGACCTAACACATGTTCTCACATATGATGAAATTTAATTGGAACTTGATTTGTCTTATTGTGAATAGCCTATCAATATTATTGGCACTAAAGAGAAAATTTTGAGTAATCAGGTAACTCGACTGGTAAAGGTTACTTTTAGAAACCATAAAACGGATGAAGTAATGTGGGAACATGAAGATGATTTGAAGAAGAACTACCATCGTCTGTTTAGAATTTAATATTTAAAACAAGTAAAGGAATAATTTTTTAAAGCAGGGAATAGTACAAAAAATCATGATTTTAAGGTATGTCTATTCTTAAAAAAAATTAATTTCATCGAGAAATTATTTTTTGCGAATCACCAAGCCCATTCGAACAACGATATTCTACTAAATGTTTTTATTTAAAGACGAGTATTACCTACAATCCATTAAAATGGTGCATGTTAATAGGAATAAATATTTTTTGAAAAACATATGAGGTTCATATTCCAAATAAATCATATGAAATAAAAATACATTTTTTAGTGATGTCATTAAATTTTAAAAATTTATATTTCTTCAAAAATAAATTTTAATGAGAAACTAAATTTATTTTATTATTATTAATTTAATAAAATTTATTTAATAAAATAATATTTATAGTTTAAATCATAATATAAAAATTTTCTTACGGTGAATTTTATAGAATTTTATTAAAAGATTGATTTTTCAATGAATAGTAACAAGTACAGAGTTTTATAAAACATTCAATTTATTTAAATTAAAATTCCCTTTATGATTTTAATTTGATAGAAAAGTAACTTAAGTTTTTTATAGTTATTTATATTCCAATATATTACATTGAAATCACCTTTATAGATTATTATTCTATAAATACCTCTTTGGGCTAAACAACAAATATTTTCAAGAAAGCTTCTTTTCATTACATTTTTGGGATTAGTTTTAAATTAGATTTTCAAACTATTATTCTTTGAATTTTAAAAATGATATAAAATATTGGGATTTATAACTTCCATATTTATTAAATAATACTCTTTTTTACCAATATTAATGGTAACATTATTAATTTTCATTACAACAGTAAAGGATAAATTTGGTAATATAGATTAAAAATAAAATGATAAGGACTGAAAAATGAACCTAAATCATGCCCAAATTTTATTACATGTGTAGTATTCATCCATAATCATTTTATGTTATCATATATATCGATTTTTATCACTTATATGAGGATATGATATTTATAATATCTTATTTAAAGAAATGTGAAAGATGTCCCATTAATATTTTTAATACCTACACCATTATTAACATAGATTTATTCATAACTTATGTTCATCAATAAATAGTCATTTAAAAAAAAATTAATATAAATAATTTAAATTTATTTAGAATTTGTATTGAAGAAAAAATTACCTTAAATTCTTACACAACAGTGATGCAATAATTATTTTACTCCTATAATTATCATATACAAGATATCAAAAATACTAAAATAAATAAAACATCAGATAATTAATGTCATAAATGAATTTTTTAGGTGATCATGACATGTATTGGATGTAAAAAAGTATCTTTTTTTATATTATCGTGTTGTATTTATGTTGTCAAAAGTCAAATCAATGAACACTGTGAACACTGAAGTTAATGATATTTTACAATAAATTATTTATTATTAACTGATATAAAATTATTAAAATCCTAAATTTATAAAAACTATTTAGATAAGAATTAAAATTTCATAAATGATACATTTATGGATCTTTTGTCATTTTATTGTTACTATATTGACCCTTAAGTAGTAGAATCCATTGTATACCGATAAGAGTTAAAAGGGTTAAATAAGGGATAAACATAAATGAAAAGGGTAATATTGTGACCTAAAAACGTCTCAAAATTTTTGGAAGAAATTATTTATACCCACCCATATATTATATTCTAAATTAATCACACTATACTTTTTTAAATTAAAAATTCATTTTCATATGTTTAATATATTTAGGGTTTCCAAAAGTCCCCCTCACCTTAATTATAAAAGGTCACCTCCTCCTCACAAATTTACAACTCATTGATCCTTTAAGACCAACCAAACCATCACCATTTTTCTTCCCAAAATTCTTATATATGTTCTACAGGATCTATTACTTACAAATGATCAACCCCATATCATTTAAGAAGATATCAAATGGATGTCCACTGAAGAAGTGGTAATCGTCTTTACCAAATCTCCCAAATTTATTTCTTCTTCTACTTCCTCATAAACTTTTTTTCCAGGATAAAGTAATAAATAGAATGAAATATATATTCCATGATTTTATTATGATTTTGGAACATCCATATTCCAAATTTTTATACATACTTTGGAAAAATAACCACACATGCATACATATGACTTACTGTATCCACGCAATTCTGTAAATATTTTTCATCACCACTTCACTTGGATGGATATACTGATTGAGATAATGAATAATTATAATAATTATTACATGATATTAAATCTAAAAAAGTAATATTCTATCCACTTCCAAACCCTTTCACCATTAATGAAATGATATCATCACTCGTGTGTATGTACGACCTAAATTCTCCATGACGTGATGTTATTCATTTTCTATGTTCACCATTAAAAAATGATTTTAAAATTTATATAATTCATAAATATTATATATGAGACCTAAATATCATTCTTTATATGATGGTATTATATCCTATTCACAATAACATGTAGTTACATGAAAAAATTTGAATAGTATAGTGAAGCAGTTAACACCCAAAACACGGTAAATAATAAAAAAATATTAACAAAAGAGTAATAAAATTAAATTATAAAATCATATATAATAACATAAAAATTAATATTTTTCTGATATAAATTAATAAAATATTTTATACCATTATAAATGATGTTAAAGTGCATTCATTTGAAAGAAATTATAAGGTATGGGACTTCATCTCCATTTCCACTTTATTGAGACTTACTTGGTATTGTGCACCAAATAATTTCTATGTGGTGTATCTACTACACCTTTTAGATAAGTTGTTATTTTAATTTTTCGGTATATTAAATATCCACATTATTTATATCAAGTATGTGATTATTGCATAAATGGTATACCATTTTTACATACAATGTTATCTTTGAATTTTATTAGACTGATTGAAGAAGTATTGATAACAATACATACTCTAGTCAATAAATATATTTAATAAGAAGGTATATTATTAATAAATTAAGTAAACAATTCAATATAATATTAATGATGTTGACTTTTAGTGATGGGTGGGGACTAAAATTACATATCCCCTTGATGCATCAATATTTCTCATGAGACAAAACAGTGGGCCAAATTAAATGGGGTTATACCTATATTTTTAAACCATATTAGGAAAGGTCTTGATATAAGTGTTATCATGTTCCAGATTCATGATTTTCAACAATTAATTATTTCATTCATTAGAAATTTTTTTATTATCCATGTGATTTTCACAATGATATTATCTATGGATTCATTTTATTCTCAATTTATTGATTAACAGTGAGTGTGTTATGTTATTTACCTTTCAATATTTATTATTCCTTATTGAATCTAATTAATTTATTATTTATTCATGATTCCATTGTATCTAACCCTTACTGAGCATTTTATTTCACCCTTTTATATGTTTTCCATTACTAGGTTATAAGATGAAGCCATTGAATCAGTTTCAATGATGTAGTTTACTTTTTCTTTGTTATGTTCAATGTTAAATTACTAATAAAATATGGGGACCATGTATGTTTATAGTTCTTAAAGACTTATAAATTGATTAATCCTTGGTGATTTGGTCCCTTGTTTCGATTCCACTATAATAAAAAAACTACTAAATTCAGGGTTCGAGAAAGGGTTTTTTACCATAGAGATAACCCATTAAATACTATTGGCTTATCTAAACATCATGGGTGAATTTGAATTAGTGATTAATTAGATAAATTGATATCATTACACTAAAAATGAATATTCAGTAACCTTTCATAAATATGTGCCTGTTTTTATGGATAATATTCCCTCAGAAATGAGGTTGAGTGATGTTACATGTTTACATAATGCTTGAAAAAATACCTCATCCAACACATATAATACCATATAAGATCCAAAATATGATGAGACAATAATATATATTGAAAATTTTGGGGTAATCTCCCCTTTTTTCTATGATACTACTAAATAAATCAAATTTGTGCTTCTCCAAAACAAAGAGATCCCATTTACTTTCCAATAATTGTCGTAACTGGATGGATGTCCCCCATAGTAGACTACTACCAGAATAGTTCTCTGCAACCTTCTAGGGATAAGGGGGAGTAAATTTGGCATTCGGTAGTGCATTTTGTCCTCTATGATCATCCAAATTCGTAGATATCCTCAATAAAAAAATATTTTATGGATTCCTCTTAGAAGTATTGAAGGAGGAAAACCATTTTCGTCCAGCAAGTGGTTTATGCAGGTGACTATAGCACAAAATAATTGGTTATCAGGTTCATTATTTATATAAAAATACTTCTGTATTTCATTCCATCAATGGTGAATGACTTCTAACAGGTTAATAATGAAATTAATGCTTGTGACATACATGTCGGTTTCAATCACCATCCTCTAATGTTTATGTATTCTACCAAGTAATCTAATCAATCTTCCATCGAGATAATGGATCTCATGTGGATATATCCCAATTCACATCTAGGTAGTTTTTTTATTTCCTTACTGCCACTAATTTCTTATCCAAATAGGTTGAGTAAATACCCCTAATGCATGTTAGTAAATTTCTATCATCAATTACATGGAGTCAATATAATCACTATATTTGGTGTCCTCTCATATTATTGATTGAGAAAAACTACAATTTATTCTCACCTAAGATGTTGGGATATGTATTGAATATTTCATCCATTCATACTTATCAAACCAATTTCATGATATATAAATGTGAAGGTAGTTTATTTCGATAAGTATTTAACTAACATAATTTTGAAAATAGTAGACAATAATAAGAAGTCATGTCTCGAAATGATTTATCATGATTCCTAAGCATATCACTCTAAAACTTGTATTATTACACATGTAAATCCATAGTCACTTATATTTGTGACATAGGAAATATTTTCCATTGTGGGCTCGTTACATACTCATTAATTCACCATCTATAACTAGTTGAATGAATATAAATAGTTTCAATAATATCTAAATGAGCTTTAAAATCTTGATGATAAGAGGTAGCATGCACTACAGAATCTAGAATTTTATCAAATTTTGGTTGTGGGAGAAATCAATAATAAAATTAAATTACTACCATTTTTTAAAAGTGTATTATTTCTCTCCTTTTAATCTCCTGTGATACCCAAGAGGAAACTTCCAATGTTGGAACATAAATGGGGAGGGTATTATATAATAAACAAGGTTTGTTTAAATGGAGAATATTTCATGATTACTATGGATGATGAGTTAATCATGCCTCCCACCAATGTAATATTTCTCATGAAATATTTCATATAACTCTATTTTGGATGAAAATTTAAAATATTTAAGAAGTTAAACTACTTAAATGATGTCCTCCTTAGATGAAAAAAACAAAAAAATAGTTTCCCCCACTACATGATGTTAAACTTCTTTTTATTAATCCTATCTAAAATACAGAAAACTATATAGAACCTTCATGTTATACACATGAAATTAAATTACATAGTCATTATCCTCATATGTGAGGTCATTTTCACATTGGGGTTAATATCCAAGATATAATCATTCCCACTCCTATATTAGAGTTACATCTATGAAGGGTTCATATATAAAAAAGTGTTTGTCTTAATTCTCATCCTTGTGGGATATGTTGTGACACCCAAGTTCTTAATTTTATGTCTATCTATAGATTAAAAAACTCCCCTACATTCTATATGGGTAAGATATATATGGGAACTTGTTTAAAAGAACTATTTGTGGTGAGATTATTCGCTTTTTAGGAGAATTATTGATTCCTTGACCAAATATTCCAGACCCATATGTATGTTTCGAAAAGAATGATGGAAAATTACCCATTCCTATACATAAGATTTTGACTTAACAATAAGAATTAAATATTGGTATTTTTCTCAAGATAATAAATTAATCATCATAGTGGACTGTTCATCAAGGAATTAATCTAATTTCATTTATATTTTATGTTTTAGAAACAATATGAAACTATACAACATGTTATATAAGATTCATATCGGAACCCTCAATCTCTGGTGTTTGATAATAATCTAGCATACTTGAAACAATGGTAATTCCCAAATATATTTATAATTATATAATAGTTTATTATTTATTTCATAAGTATTATTGGTGACACATGCATCATAAATCCTAGGTCAAGATTTCATCCTCCCTTACTTATTTT
This sequence comes from Viscum album, assembly GCA_963277665.1. Lineage (NCBI taxonomy): Eukaryota > Viridiplantae > Streptophyta > Magnoliopsida > Santalales > Viscaceae > Viscum > Viscum album. The sequence goes on along the minus strand of OY728134.1, from coordinate 1,389,248,584 downwards.
ATTCCTACATTAGAATCTGATTCATCTTCTTGAAATTCATTTTTCCCAAAATTCCATTCTGAGGAAATCGGACATGATACAAATATATACCTTTTTATATATTGTTATAAATATTAAGAACAACTCACATGGTTATAGATATTTTTCTAACCATCTCAATTGATAAAATTGATTTTCCATATAATCAATGATGGGGGGATTCATCCTTATCATATGACATTACGCTACATGAAATAATTTCTTTACTTGTGATCTGGATCCATGTTAGAGTTCCCAATGAAGGGATTCAAAAATTCATTATCCTATAGTAGGATGAAAATTCCCCAATCAAATATTTGTTATGTGTGATAAGATTCCTACTACAACATGATGCATACTAACACTGAGATTCCATATCCTATAACCGGTCTCAAATTCTGTTAATCCAAAATTATTGCACTCAAGAATTTGATCTATATATATATATATAACTTTAAATTGTAAAAATGAACTATATATATTGGCATTCCCACCATATAGGATAGTATATAGGCCAAGAATGATCTCCCTGGTTTCAACTACGGGGAATGGCGAACAGAAAACCCTTTTTTGTATAATTCGAATAGGCCCACATTGTGTGACCTTTATATGTTTTAATTCCCCTATACATCATTATTCCCACTAAGGAGTATCTTAATTTGTTTCCTTATCAGGTGATGTTAAGCTTATTGAAATGATATCGTTTAAATATGATCTAGATCTATGTAAACATATCTATTATATGGATTTAAACTCTATTTGGCCTATGAAATGGTGAAATTCACTCCCCCCTTAAGAACAACACATGGATTGATTCCTTATATAAATGATACATATTGTTTCCCTTGGTTTTATTACTATGATCCTAGATGAAATCCCTACCCCATAAAATTATATCATGTAGGTGATCCATCTCATGCAACAAATAAACAAAATCCATGAACTTGAGGGATTTTACACCAATGGAAAGGATTTATTTATTTGAATAACTTATGATTATGAGTATATCTTCTCTCAATAATGTGATGGTCTATTTTACCCATGGATAAGTTAATATGTTCCCAATAGTTTTTTTATTTCCTCATCTACATGTGATCTATATCCATGTAATGGATTATTAAAAACAAAATTTAACTTGATTCTTATTTTATAGGATATGTAGAGATTCTGAGACCATTCATTGTATACCAAGACATGAGTCTTCATTATCCACACCCCTTAAATTATTTCATATGGGTTCTACAAAATCTATATATCATATCCTTAATAATGTTAATGTCTCCAATATCTTCATCCCACCCCTATAAATAATTATAAAACAATGTTGAAAACATCCATGCTATCTCTTGTTTCTCACATTAAGAATATCTCATATGACCTTAGAGTCCCTTTTAAATTTCTCTAGTTCTCATAACTATGATTCACTATATCTAAAGGTAGGGATTTTTCCATGGCCATTTGATAATAAACTACACTACATAAATGGAACTCTTTCCTTCAAATGAGATCCAAATTCATGTAAAGGTTTATTCAGACAATTTTCCACATTAATATTAGATGTGATGCCATACTCTCAAGATTCATGGTTGTATTGCATCCCTCCATCCCAATATCAGCCTTGAATTATACACCCAAATATTATTATTACTCTCAATACATGGAATATCCATTCTGGTCGAGTCTTCATATATTGGAAACTATGTTGGGAAGACATAATTTTCAATAATAAAAATGTATGTTTTAATAATTATTATCATATGATATATAATCACATTCAGAATTGTTATCTTGAACCTTTATATGGTAATTACATTCAATAGAATTAATTTCATAGTGTTTTTCCACTCATTCTTTTGTCTATGCACAAATAGAAAATATACTATATATAACATTTTCATTGTTGGGATTCATCTTTCATATTGTTTCTTCCCCAATAAAATTGACCCATGATTATTTTATATATCTAGGTCCTTGGTATTCAACCTTAAACCATATGAAACTCATGCCCTTACCATATGTTCTAAAATAGTACAAATTGTGGCTCAACTATTGAAATCATTATCACATAATATAACCCTATAATTCAAAATATATTCAGCATATGGTGGTATATCCATTTAGCCATTTGAAATATAGTTTTTGTATCTTTCTCTAATAAAAATATTATATTCCATGAATGATTAATTCCTTATAACTATTCATGGATATAGTAAATGAGTATCATTTCCCCTGAAGGACTCTACTTCTTAGATATGTGTACATTACACAGTATGACTCCAATATCAATGTATAAAAGGTAAGGACCTCTAACCATATATTTCCCAAAAAAACATCATAGTGGATCCTGTAATCCAGTAATGTCCAATGGTCACCCTTTTGTACATGTACCATCCCATTATCACTAATTCAATCACTTCATGTTGTGATCTACACATTCCATAACCCTAATACTTAAAGTGACTAAACCCCCCCCCCCCCATTGATATATACTTGTGAACTATAGCTATTTTTTGGAATCAGAGGTATAGTATTAAGTAAAAACCCACAATTAATTTATATTCCTTACCAAAGGACTATATCATCTTATAAAATTGTTGGTAGAGTTTATAATGGTGCCACTAAATTTTTTATCATCCTCTCTCTATAAACTAAAATTTAATTCTTAATAATCATGGATATAACAATATTTTCACAGCTATTAGAAATTAACAACTTTCACATCAAGGGACTTCTCTTATTAGGGATGAAATTATTCCCTAATATGTCTCAACATATATGCCCCATATGTATTTTCTAGTATATAGATATTTTTTCCAAAGGTATGGACCTTTAATATCTATACTCCTTGACCACATCATTTTATAATATTTATTCTAATTATGCTTTGTGGGAATCCATTGTGCACATATCTGATAACATCAATATTAATCCAAAGCCTTGTGTCATGACATACAGTGTAATCATTTCCCACTTCGAAGGTATTGGGATGTTCTCACAAATTAGACCCATTTCCTGGTTTTTTACATTGAATTTCTCTCCGATACAACTGTCCAAAAATAATGACTTCAAATAATATGTGCAATCTTGTGTGGCAATATACACTTTCTTTGGCCCCCATTCAAATATGGTTTTACTAAGACATTGATGTATGTATAATTAAACACCTTGGTCAAATAGTTTTGTGCATAAACATTATAAATCTATGATATAGGTGATAATATGTTAAACTGTAACCATTTCCCTTTTGGGGATATCTATATTAGTGATGTTTGTAATTCTGCAATCTCAGGTTGATCCATCCCCCACCATTTTTATATTGTCTCACATTTTGGTCAAATCTATATGACCTTCATTATCAGAGATCATTGTTATATGTTTTTCATCTTCAAAAATTATAAATACATGGTCCATGATCATTGACCTTAAACTGTTATCAGTTACCTTTAATAGGAAAGTCCTCTCAAATAAGAATGACCTCTCAAACTAGTTCGATCAATATTATCAAGACTTGAGGAGTGATTTATCTTTGATGTGTTTTATCTTAGACCCTCGAATGGAATCCTTAGATGTTATAAATGATGTGACCATACATGGAAACATGGTGTATATAGTGAGTATATATGATCTATTTTTTTTACAATCCCACAATATGATTGACTCAGCTTTGTGATATTGATCTGATGTTATCTAATGATTTGTGTTTACTGATTTCCTAGTGTCTTCCGGGGTATGTTTTTACTCAATCCTTGATAGGATTGGACCACATGTTTTGTTTATTATACCGATGAAAGAGATTTCAATGGAGTCCTAAGAAGAGTAAGAGCAGGTAGAGCATAGTTGCTCTAAATGAAACATAGTTGGTTACAAGAGTTGCATCGCATCAATAGTCCCCTCTTCACTTTTAGGTAGGAACCGTTTTCAATGTTTTAGTGGGATTGGATTTTGACCATTTGATTTATTATAAAATATCAAAATTTTAAGTGGGATTAGTCATATGGAAGAATTTTTGTATCTTTTATATCATCAAACTTAAATATTATATTAGTGTTTTTGAGACATGTACATGAATATAATAAACTTAGTTTAAGTCCTCCCTTCTGTTTGATATAACAACTCGATGCTAGCCCCCATCCATTAGAATATTGGAACTAGGGTTGGGTATTCACACAAATCTTGCCACCTATTAGGTGGGCCCTAGTGGTTCGGGTCATAATAGGGTTGTAACATAGTAGGGATATCCCAGGACTAAACATTAGAGATAGTATTGCTTTGATGACTGGTTATAGAACTAGGTAAATAGTGTTAATGTTTTTCTGTGTTTGGATATCCTGAATAGGAACCCATTGGTGGAGTGGCATCTGAAATATAAATTTCCTAGGGCTCTGATAAACTATTAGTAGAAAAATTATATGAAGGAATGGATTTTAGGGAAAATGGTGCTAAATTCATCATATAGGAATGGTTTTTGGTTTCAATTTCCTTCATGAGTCTTCTCCCTAGAAATTATCTTCGACCAAGGTATGTATTGACTTTTTTAGGATGACTCTATGATAATATCCAACTATAATATTGTATCACAGTTGTGATAATGAAATTCCTAGTAATGAGGCATCATTATAGTAACCTGTATAGGTGGTGGTACCTCTCATTTGTTTTTTATCTTTCCACCATCTGTAAATTAGCCTCATTTCATGGAAGTACAAAGAAAAATGTGAAGGCTGATGAGGATACATGAATTTTTTTGGCTACAAACCCACTAGTTCCAAGGTGGTCTAGATAGCCAGAAATTAGAGGAATGGATAATGGAATTGGGATTATCCTTTTTTCTTATTAGGACTCATCATTATCTTATAGTGTTCTGACAAGAAATCCTTTTCCAAGGTCCTAGATGGAGATATTAGAGTTTAGGGGTGTACATGCATGATGAGCTGACTCTGACATGAGAAGATACTGGGAACCTCCTCATAGAGTAATTTTAATTGTTAATGTTATGAGAAGTATGTATCTAGGTGATTCTAGAGCTCTAGTAGGGGATCATGTTAGTTTTTTTAGTATTCATCAATGTTTAAAAAAATTTATGGTACTCTTTATACATATTTCTTGATACACACTTTCGATTATGGACTTTCAAGAGTGGTCTTCATAGTGATATATGAGGTAGAGTGGTATCTATATATATCTCTTATGTAGTATGTTGGACCATTCCTTGGTTATAGATGTCTTCTAACTATGCATATTCTGAGAGATGTTTATGTAAGTTGTAACCCTATATTTGAGACTTCGATAGTCAGTAGTCTATTATAGACTAATGAATCCAGTTGTGTATGTATTTTCTAGAGGCATTATCTAGATAGAGCATCTATTTTCTTGGGCTCTTGTGATTTATATAGTTAGTTGTGGGAGGGGAAATGATATTCTTATAAATAATGAAATCATATCCTGGAGAATTTCAAAAAAATACTATAGATAGAGATATTGTCGATGGAACACCAAGGATGAGGTAATGGTTTGAGTAGGTAGGTCTATAGGGTTGTAGACATGGTAGAGATGTTAGGAGAGTAGTGAGAGGTGGATGACAATTTTATCTATTTCCCCCACCACCCCAGGTGGTCCGTGAAAGGAATTTCATTCATGTGGTTAGGGATGTGGGTAGCTACAAGGTATATGAACTTATTACTCAGAGGTTCCAATAATGATTCAAGTTAGGATATATTACTTCACTATATAACTTTAATATTACTAGGCATTGGCATGAGCCACACATTCCTTGCCACATCCTTTATTCGTGATCTTGACATTCCAGTGGAGATTTCACTCAAGACATTTGATTAGAGACCATTATCTAGGGATATGTTGTGATAAAAAACTTCTTCTAATGATGTGAGATGTCCCTTAGAAGAGATACATTCTTATAGGATCTTTTCATATATATTATGGTGCCATAAAATTTCATTCTAGGTATATACTAGCTCTCAATAGTACATGTACTGATCGACTACTTTATGTGGAGGTTGTAGGTCCATTAAGTTGATAGGATTAAGTAATGCTTCATCAATGAAAAGGAAACCCAAGAAGAGAAGGATACACTCATACACATGAAGATAAATATAATTTCTAATTAGTTTTCTAGTAAAACCCTTTGAGTAGTGGGTGTTGTGAGATTTCACTTCCTATGGTGGTGGATGATTATGAGGATGTCATTTCTCAAGATTTTACAATCTTACGTTAATATTAAGATATAAATTTATATATATTCTTTATCCAAGGAAATGACTTGATATATTTAGCATAATATCAGATATATCCACATATATTTGAGATTTAAAGGTGAAGTTGGAGGACTTACAATGGAATGTATTTCTTAGACTCAGTGTTCCCCTGTGAAACCACAGTTTTGATCAGTAAGATGGAATATGGAAGCTTCTTGTTATGTGTGTATTTGAATCACCTAAATCAGGTGAAAATGATTAATATGTATCCACTTTAGATACTCTATGATATATTTGACCATATGATAAGGGAATGGTGGTTCTCAAAGATCTCCCTCTGGTTGGGATACCACTAGCTCCATGTTTGTGAAAATGATATAGAGAAGATGACCTTGAGCTCGCTATGGTCATAATAAGTATTTGGTAATTTTATTATATGTTATCAACTCCATATTAATGTTAATAGGACTCATGAACTAGTTCTTTAGTACCTTCTTAGACTGGTTTGTAGTATTATTTGTGTAGGATATCTAGGTTTACTCGATGTCTGAGGAGGAGCATGCGAGAAATTTGAGAATAGTTCTGGACATACACCTAGAGCACTAGATATATGGTATGATCTCAAAGTGTTAGCTCTATATTTTAGAGTTCTACATTCTAGGACATGTCATATTTGTGTAGGGAGTGGTGCTGGCCCTAGATATTGTTGAGGTAGTTTTATATTAGGATCCACAAAAGTGTGTGATTGTGGTTTATAGATTCCTTGAGTTAGGAAGCTAATATCAGTGCTTTGTGATTAATTTTCCTATTATTTTAAAACCAATTTCATCCATTACCCAAACTGTGAAGCCTTATATGTGGACTAAGATGATCCATAAGGATTTTTAGGTGTTTTGGTAGAGGTTGACTAGGTCCATCATCTTGATACTTCTCAGAGTGGATGTTTTTTATGTGGTGTTCTATCATTCCTCTAAAACCTGGTTTTTGGGTGTTATGATTAATAGAAAGGTTTTTATTTATTATGGGTACCAATAGTTGAGACCCCATTAGAATAACATTACAAACCATGACCTAGATCTTATAGCCTTGGTTTTGGCCCAAAATATGTGGTCACATTACCTTATGGGAGAGAAATTATCATCTATTCTAACATATTTTTTTCTAAAATTTATTATGATGGATAACACCTCCATTTTAGGGTTTTTACCCCTCCACTTCTTCAATGTGTTAGAGATGATTGAAATAGTGATATCGATTGTGATATTGTAGATAGGTAGATATCTACTAGATGTTATTGTGATTTATTTTCTAAAGCTAGGGAGCATGACATATTTTTTTTATGATGAAAGGAGGTACCAGTTCCACTGTGAGAAGATTTTATGAGGGATATTAATTCATCCCCAATTGATGTACATATAGGAGTGGAATATGAGAATAAATACCTTCAGCATCAGTTTTAGTTACTGAGGTTGGAGATATGTGTAGAATATTGTACCTCTCAACATATCACTTGTTTCTAAATGATGTCCAAGTACTAGGTTTCGTCATGTCTGGTTCAACCACTTGTGGTCACAAAGTGGATTTTGGATGGTATATCCATGGACTTCAGTATGAGACTTCCAATATCAGATAAATATCATAATGCTATTTGGGTAATCATAGACCAACTACCCATGTTTTCCCACTTCAAATTTATATGATAATAGGGTCTAGTATAATGATTGAGGTGACTTTATTTGTAGGAGAGAGTCCAAAATAATGGATTTCCCATGAAAATCTTTACATACTATGATTCTGACTTCACATAATGATTATAGTGTTGATTGTAGGATACATTTGGGACTCATTTAAATTTTAGCATGATATTTCACCCCTAGATAGATTGCTGGATTGAGAGAACCATTCAGGTTCTGGAGGACATGATTTGGGCTTTAATGGTAGACTTCTAATATAGTTGGGAGGATCACATACCTTTGGTTGAGTTTGTGTATAAAAATTATACAAATCCATCATCATTATGGGACCATTCTCGGTCGTATATGGGAGAACCTATTGGTTACTACTATTCTAAAATGATCATATGGAGTTAGTACTCATGGGTCCATATATAGAATCAGTGATAATAGATATGGTTTAGAGAATACATGATTGGAGGAGGACTTCCTAGAGAACTCAAAATAATTATGTGGATAGACAATGAAGGCATTTGGTATTTGATGAGGGAGACCACATGTTCCTGAAGGTGTCACCTCTATGAGGATTATGGGGATTTGGAAAAGGAGGCACTCTATCTTTGAGATTCATTTTACCTTTTTGAAAAATACATAGGGATGGAGAGGTAACATACATCTTATCCCTATAACCACTATTAGATAAGTTACATGTTTTCATCCCTGTGTCATAACTAAGGAGGTATGTGCATGACCCATCACATGTTATCAACTAGGGAAAAATGAATATCATAGCTTGAGCTACATTCATAGATTACCATATATAGATTGATTATCGATAGTATAAGATCACTTGTGGCCAAGATATATACTCGGTTCATGTTTGGTTGAAGAATAAGAACCTTTAAGAGATCACATGAAGAGAAAGAGAACTAGATGTGAGCACAGTGTACTCCCCTTTTGGATTAGAATTTTTATATTCATGAAGAAAATCCATCATGTGGTGAGAATTTAAGGACTCTATTTTTTCCTTATATTCCTTTGGAATATTTTTAAAAATATTTCCAGAGTTAGGCAAGGGGTTAGCATAGAATTCCACGAACCATTGAGAATTAGGATGGATATATTAAAAATAATAAATATCATATATAATATGTTCTCAATTTTTCAGAAATAATTGAATAAATTCTAAATTGAGTCTCAAATGAGATAACATAGATTTTATTTTTATCTAGAATTCTGGATTTACCCTAGGCGCGACATAACATTTTTCAAGTCAGGTGTATTGTTCAAAGGAATTCATGGGAGGATTATTTAAAAAATTAAATAATATATTTATTTTTTATTAAATGTATGCAACATAATCCATCTTATATTTTAAAATATTTTACCAGAAAACCAATGGTTTAGATGTATAACCTTAGTGATTTGGAGATGACTATAGAGGATATCTTTGTGGATGATAATGAGATATTGGACCAGTGATTGATATTCTAGGGAGTGGTCTTTTCAAAAAAAGTTCACGAATCATTGAAATGATAATAGTAAAAATCCATTCATCATTAGTGGTTGACTGAATCCTGAGGTAAATTTTTTTTGTGTTTTGGATTTAATCCCTATTTTATTATCCCATTTCAAACAGTATTTAATTATTCTTAAAAATTAATTCACGTTAAGATTGATGATTTATGGTTGATGATTTTTCATCCAAGAGATAGGAAATGAAAACGTTTTTTAATTATTGATTTCTTCTTGTATTCATCAATTACTCGATCAATATATTGAAGTCAACTAAAATAATGAATGATATCTATTTCCTCATTTTTTAGGATTATTTTCCCCCCTCATTCATAGAATTGTCATTGTCAGTACTCAATTTATTTTTGCTTTTGAAATACCTGAAAACATATCATTGCGTATTCAATAATTGGAACAATAGATCATTTATTAAGTTTCATATTCATTATCAACAGAATGATTGAGTTGTGATTATGATGATATAATATTTGTATTTTGTATAGGAATTTCTTCATTAATAGGTTTACAATTTAGAAATGTGGTGCAATTGGAATCAACTTTTTAATGGATGGGTGGTCAGAATCCATCCAAAAATGACATCATGAGCTTTTAACCACCAATTCATAATATATGGACAAGATTTTTCCTGGATCAAAAAGTGAATGTTCTGGTGGCGAGACACATGGAGAATTTTTTAGTTTTTTTAAAAAAATACATGGTGTGTTTTTTTCAGGAACATATGTTGTGTGGAGTCCTTTCACGGTAGTAAGGGTTTACATGAAGAATAAAATATCACCCGTATAACACCCCTATAATTTAAAATATGAACATCATGTTTAGTAGTGTATATGAAATAAAACACCAATATTATATGATAAGGTAACACCCTAATACGTAAATATATTTCTTTATAAATAAATTTAATCTCTTTAATAACATGAAATGCATGCAACACTATGTTTAAAAAACACATGATACTATTAAAAAATTATATTTAAAAATCGCCATTATTACCAACCAGTTATTTTAGGGGATATAAAAAGGACTATTCTTTTTAATTACATGGTTTACACTAGTATAAAATAAATCCAATGGTTAAATATTGATTATAATCAAAATAAGAACTATTTGGAAGAATAGAAATGTTTTCTAATAACGGTATTTTTTAAAAGCTTGTTTTTTCATGCTTTACAAAAATATTATAAAATTAATTTTTAACACTTTTGGAAAAATATTATTTGAAATAATATCATTTTTTAAATCATCATATAAAAATTGAGTTTAGGTAAAAAAATATTAAAGTTATGTAAAAAAATTATTTTTTAGTGAATACTAAAACATATCAATTTTTATAAAATTTTGATTTATTTTTAATAAATTAAGTAATTTAAAATCCCCATTATGTATTGAATATTATTTCATGTAAAATAATAATAAATTTTTATTATTTTATCCACTTAAATAATTTTTTATCACCTTTATATAATTTTTTGTATAAGTTTATTTTTAGGTTTAAAAAAGGTATTTTGAGAAAACAATTTCAATGTTCATAATGATTCCCCTTTTATGCTAATTAAAACCACCCCAAATGAGTATTGATTTGAATATAAGTTTTAGATTATATATAATTAAATATTATTTTTTATTCATACAATGAATATTATTAGTCATATAGATAATATAAATCACATTTCTTTGGAAAAATACACTTCTAGAAAACCTTCTTTTCCTTATTATTTACAGGTTTAATATTAAATTATAATATCCCAATTATAGGAATTTAATTTGTTAAAATGTATTCCATGATTGTAATTATCATAATTAAAAAAATTAATAAGGTAAACCTATTTATTGTATATAATTAATTGTGAAAATTTTACAAATTAATCACTGCTATTAAGGTAAAAATGAATTTACAGGGGGTTAAACTAAAAACATAAGGGTTAAAATCACCTGATAACTTTCCTAAAATATTTTTTTAAATAATACAAGACTTTAATAGTCTATTGTTTTTTGAAATTTCCATTTTGGGGCCTTTTGGAATCAGAAAAACCTAGATGGAAATCATTCTTTTCAAAAAAATGAATGTTTATCCTCTCCCCACACTTATAAAAAGTCACCCCTATCCTCTATTGATTACAGAATTCCAATAAATAATTTTAGTGTAATAACTACCGAAATAACATCCCTAAATCCCTACCTTAATCTAATAATCCTATTTTTTTTTGAAATCCAACCTTGGAAGTCATTTGGTTTAAACCATAGGATGTTTCCTGAAGAAGAAGTAGCATCCTAAAACAAACATTTTATGTTATTTCTTGTTCCTCTAACATTAAATATTATTGGACCACATATGATATAATATAATCTGTATATTATATATAATGATATTATTTTATGTTTTTTTCATGAACTGCAACCATCTCCTCATCCCCCAAATGGGAAACGAAACTATTGGTCATTTGTATGACGGACTACCGCCTGGAGAACTAACATAATTTGTTTTCTATCACCTCTTATCACGATTGCATATAATGATTTATATAATTTTTATACATGATATTTATGATATAACTATACTATTTAAATTATAATAATAAATAACATTTTTTACTTTGGGTTTTGTAAAAAATGTGATAACGACGTTCGTGTGTACGGCAGACTACGGTCTCACAAAGTGACAGTATTTTTTCACTTACTATTTACAAGGAAAGTAATAAAGATCAATTTTATGTTTATATATGATATTAAAGACATAATAATAAATATGAAAAATTAATATACTATCTATTTCAATACCTTTGTAGATGTTAGGAAATGACAATGTTTCTCATGTGTGTGTACGACCTAATTTTTCCATGAGGTGGTCTGATTCATTATCCATATTGAAAATTTAGTAATGTTTATAAAGGTGTATAAAATGAACAAGAATTATTTTTATAACAATAATATCATTCATCATATGAAGAATCTATAACCTATAATCATGATCCAAAAGATCCATGATGAAATGTGTAGGTGAAAATAAGGCAATTATCACCCAAATCAATAGGGATAATTAATGATTATATGTTAAATGGTAGAAAATGTAATAAAAGGATCATATATGATATTATAAATAATAATATGAAAATTTTAAAATATAATAAATTTTTTAAAACAACGATATAAGAGGTAAAAGATCACCCAGCTATTGGGAACTGTGAGGTAAGGGGTTTTTTAATTCAATGTCTATTAATTGAGTTATATGGCTTCTTTACTGATTATATTTCACCAATATTATATATGTAATGAAATTTTATTAAATTTTGATTTATTTAATCATTCCTTTTTTATACTAACACCGTTTCCACATAATTACATTATTGATCATATCTCACCTAAATTATGTGAACTGTGTAAGGGTTTTGTCTCAAAAAGTCCTTCTTTGAGACACATGTCCTTTTATACACCAAAATTCAATCATATGGTATATATATATTCCCTTCTCATATTATCTCAATAATAATTTATAATTCAAGACATTTAAAAATACAAATTTTTTATTTCAAACAAGGTATATTATGATTCAAAACTTACCAAAGCAGTAAGGGTTTCTGTTTGAATATATTTTTAACAGGGATTCCTTCTGCTTTAATTTCCATTGAAGGAAATAATCATTTTCTGGTAAACTCTTTTAATTTTATTCTCCACTATTTATTCATTAATTTTTAATGCAATATTACCATTTTCATTCATTTGGTACTTAAAATTATAGAAAAAAATTTATTTTAATAAAATCAAGCTGCATTTATCCCTTCAATTGAAAATCATTTTTCTTCCAAATCCATGTTTCCTAAAAAATAAAAAAATGCATGACTATGATAGTGTAATTTCTTGAATACCCTTATTATTTATTTAAAAAACCTAAACTTCCTGTAATTCATTAAAAAATTTGATTTCTTAATTTTCTTAAAAAAAACGAACGAAATATTATTTTGACATATTCAGCATTAACAAGACTCATCTTCTACCATGACCACACAATGTTTTAAATCATCCAATTTTTTTAAAGATTTTATTTTTAAAAACAATCTAAAATATTAATGGATTTCATAGGTTTTGAATAAATTTATATCCAAATTAAAACTAAATTTTCCTCAAAACATTTCAATGTGATCTTTCAAAATCATTTTCCATAAATGATGACATTCTTTAATGTTACACAATGGGAAAAGGTTCGATTCCTCAAGAATATTTTCAATATTTTTAAAAGTAGTTTCATTAACAACACCAAACTTCAATGCCATTAATGTTTTTAATTATTTGTATATTTGTATCATATTTATACCCATTTTATTCTCCAATCAATTTATGAGGTAATACAAGCCTTATATACATTCTCCAAATTCCTTCATTATGAAATTTCATGTGAATATTATATAAAGGATGATTATCCATGCCATTTTATTTACAAGGGAAATTCTTATGTAATTCCTTTGGATTTTTTTCCTTTATTTGAGAAACATATATCAGGAATATATTATGATGTGTTCTCCTAGACAGTTTTTCAATGATTGGGTGATATTATAGTCTCATGAGACGTCATGTATGGGATTAGTGAGAAATCCTAACCAACTCTGGGACTATTTCCACCATGTAATATTGTCTTGGTAGTAAGCCTTAGCTCTTATTTTTTTCAAGTATTTGTATTGTGGCCCCAATTCCTACGATGTCATGTTTTTACGATACCATGTTATTTATGTCATGTTACTATGTGATTACTCATGATCCTTCACATATATTATATCATGTTATACCTTTGAATCTCTTGTTATGTGTCCTTATCTTGTTTAATCCCTTACAATGATTTTTTCCTCACCCATTTATTTTATGTTTTTCAAAGGTCATCCTGTGTTTTTTAGGAGATTAAATGGATTTTCAAATATCACTAAGGGAAACAAAAATAAATCTCATGTTTTAGTTTTATTTTTCGTATTTAGATCCTATTATTATAAATACACTAGGTCACATGATCTTTGGGTAGTATTAATAGATATTAATGTTTATGAATAATATAATAATATGTGTAATGGGTTGGGAAATTATATTTTTTATTAAAGGAATGTTTTATTTAACTGATGGATACTGGGTTGAGAAACCTTTTGTGAGAATTATTGGGATATTTCAAAGGATACTTACATTTATAAGACTACTTATAAGAAAACAACCTTTAATTTTTTTTAAGTATAGTGTGAGTGGATTCTAAGAGATTACATCCCTATCTAGATATTACAAGTGTATGTGGTTCTGAACCATATTTTCAAAGGGTAATAACTCATTAAATTTCACATCATGATTGACTAAATAATTATATGGTTAATGTGAATGGGCCTAACTACGCACATAGTCAGACACTCTCAGGGGATAGTATTTGGAAAATCACAAACTCTTTATAAACCATCGTAAAGGATTTGAAGATATCTTGAACATTATTGACCTAGGGTACACCTAAGGTTTCATAGAATGGAAAAGAGGATTTCATGATTTAAGAAATCCAATAAATGATTCTTCATGATTATGTATTTTCCACAATTCTATTATTATTTATCATACAGTGTTTTTTTATATGATCTCTAAAAATAAAAGGAATACTATCAATGCAGAATATTATGGAAAATGTAATTATTAACATCATGACAAACCAAATGAAACAATATATGGAAGTAAATTTTTTTATTATTCCCAATTATCATACTCATGATATAATAAACAATTTCAACTTTTGCATGTTTCCAAAAACACATAACAAGAGAAAAGTGGAGTTTAATGATGACCATGGAGGAAATAAAGTTCAAATTTTCTAATATCAAAAAATTGAGAGGAATAAAAAAGGATAATGTCTCAAACGAATAGTAATGTTTTTTGAATGTGGAAAGGAAAGAAATATAAAAAGTAATTATAGAGGAAAATTGAATGGTATAGTGAATTCAATGTATATGAATATTGACCACCATATGGTATTATCAACTATTTAATTTATTAAATGTAGAGAGTACTGGTATCATGCAAATCGATGTCCAAGGGAGGATTATTGATAAGGGATTCATCATGTTTGTAGATGTAATGGTTTTACAGTTGCCGATGAAGAGATTAAAAATGACATATAAAAGGAAATAACTATTAGGGAATAAGAAGTAGAATCCTGGTTAATGATGTATGATGAGTTGGAATGAATTAAGTGTTTTAGTAATGGAATTTTATAATTATGTTTTATCCATTTTTATCAGTGAAATTACATATTATAAGAATCATAAAACATCTAAGGATTATTTTAATTAAATAATCATATACGTATTTATGTATGATTAACATAGGAGTTATGGATACCATAATGATGATAATATGTTAATAGTCTTAGACTCCCCTTCTAAGGGTTTATGTAATTTGATTTCGAGGAGACTAATCCTATTTTGGTAGATTTTTTATTTAATTAAAGTATATATTGGAAATGGAATGGAAATCGAAGCGGATCTATATGCTATGATCAAAGCAATAAGGTTTTCCACCCATTTTTGAAGGAGGTAGCTTTGGGTGGAATCTGACTCCACCACCGCGGTCCACATCCTAAAGACTCGGTCCCAATCGGTACCATGGAAAATCAATCCTTCCGGTATTGACTGTATGCGGATGGTTGAGAAAATACAGCTTGATGTCACCCATGTCTATAGGGAGGCCAACCAGGTAACAGATGCGCATTCAAAGAGGGAAATTGTGGAGGCCCCATCCAGATGGTCTTTCCCCCCCTAAATTTTGTTCTCAGTTTTTTGATTTAGACATGCGCGGGGTGTCATACTCCAGGCTTTGTAAACCCCCTTGTACCACCACTTTCTCTTTTTTTTAATTATAATTTTTTAGGAACGGGCTTTCCCAGCTCCTGAACCTATTTGAGTTAAAGTATATATAGAGATTATGTTTAATGTTAATTATTATTCAAGAGTAGTGATATTATGTTTTTGTTATGTAAGTTGAAAGGTTGTGATATAACCTTTTTGGATGAAACCTTGTCTAATGTTGTGGTTGTCGAGGATATTTGCTATATATGGTCATTTTTTAAGGAATAATCTATTTTAAAATATTGGTTTCACTATTGATTTTTTCTGATTAATATAATCATAACCATTATGGATATTATCTTAATTTTCTATTAATATTTTTCTTTTAATAATTTTATGAGGAATATCTTGTTACACTTTCGTGGATCTTATGATCTGTTAAAATTTAATTTTAGTGCATCATGAATATTTTTTTATAAAACTTTTTCTAGATTAAGAGATGATGTGGAAATAGATCAAAGAATAATAAAAAGATGAAATTCTTCTTATTAAATATTAATATATAATTTATTTATAATTTCTTATATTCATAGATTGTATAAGTAATCCTTAACTTTAAGAAAATAATCATTAAATAAAATGGTTTCCTATTACCATCTTTTCTAATGATATCATTTACCTTTAATCGCCTATTTGGTTTATGGTTTTGTGGTTGTTGGTTTTCCCATGATAATTCACTTTAATATGATCAATGATCATCATAAATTTAAATCAATATTTGAAAATTATGCTTTTATTCCATGACTTAATCTTCACTTTCCACCTATGATCTCTTATTTGGATACTTGTTTGTATTATTCTCAATGGATTTCATACATCCCACTATTTTATTTCAAGAATAATGTTTATTGACACTTTTTATGATATGGGTTTCCAAAATGGTATTTTAAAATGAGAACCCCTAGATTACTGATATCAGGATTAAATTTCAAGGATAAAATTTACTTAAGGGGGTGTTGAATTTCCCACCCTATGATTTTAAAATAGAAACATCGTGTACAATAGCATATAAGAAAAAAAAAATTCTTATAATAAAAGGAATCACCCTGATAATTTAAAATATATTACTTTTAAAATAAATTCAATCTCTTTTATATCTTGTGATGTGCGCAACATGTTTAAACGAAACATGACTCTATACTAAAATATTTTTATTTAAACATTCCCATTATAACCTAGTAGTTTTGTTGGAGGCTAAGAATATGAATAAGTAAAATTTTTAAATCATATAGTCTACTCAAATATAAAATAAATTAAATGGTTATCTATTTACTAGAAAACAAATACAAACCATTTGAAAGAAATAGAACGGTTTTGTGAAGAAAAAGTATGAAAGGTTGTTTAGTCGCGCTTTTCACAAATAACATAAAATTAATTTTCACTAGTTTTAGAAAATTTCTTTTACTAAAAAATTATTTTTAAATCATCATATAAAAATTTAATTAGGATCAAATTTATTATTTTTCAAAAACAAAATTCAGTGAGAAGTTAAAAACATTGATTTTTATAAAACAGAAATTTATTTTTATTAAATTATTTAATTCAAAACCACAATTATGTTTTTAATGTGATTTAATGTAACATAAGTATTCATTGGTTATATTTAATCCAACTAAATAAAATTTTATCAACATTATATTTTATTTTATTATAAGTTAATTTTTGGGTTTACAAACATTTTTTCTTGAAAACTATTTTTAAGTGAAAAATGATTCACAGTTTGATTAATTAAAATAACCCAAAATTAGAAGTAATTTAAATAAAATTTTTAGATTATATATAATTATTTATTAGTTTTTATTACTATAATTTTTATTATTAGTCATGGAGTTAATATGAAATCATCTTCTACTTGAAAATTAAACATTTTAAAAACCTTCTTTTTCATCATGTCTATGGGTTTACATTTAAATTTAAAATCTCCACTTTTTGAATTTAATATGGCGAAATATAATATTAGTTTATAAGAGTAATTAATATTTTAAAATAAGGAATACATAATTTTGTTTCATTATTAATAGATAAAACATTAAAAGATAATTTTCACAGTTAAATTAAAAAACGGATTTACAGAGGGTTTAACTAAAATTTACAATTTAAAATGACCTAAAAACATTTCTAAAATTTATTTTATGGCTATATATTCAACCTATAGTATCTCATGTTCACAAATGGTACATTATTTTTCCATTTTAAATGTGAAAACATGAGAGGAACTCTTTTCTTCAAAAATTCAAAGTGTGTCCTCCACCCCACTTATAAAAGGACATCCCCTCTCCTCTCCTTTACACACTTTAAAAAACATTATTTTGAACATAGCTACCAAAATAACATCTCTATTTAAATAAACATATCCTATAAACCATGGTATGGTCTTAAATCTTACCTAGGAAGGCTTTTGTTTTAAAAAATAGAATTTTTCTAAAGAAGTGGTAATGTCCTTAATCAAGCGTTTTATTTATTTTCATCATCCACCTATTTCAAATATTATTAAACAAAATTGATATAATATCCTCAGTATCTTCCATAAAATACTAAGTTTTATGTTATGTTTATGACCTAAAACCATCTCCTCCTCCCTAAAATGGGAAATTAAACCGTTGATCATGTGTATAGTGGACTACCACATCGCAAACTAACATAATTCATTTTCCATAACCACAACTAAGAAATAGATATAATGAAGTATAAAATTTTTATATATAATATTTATAATATAATTATACTTATTGAATTATAATATCATATATACCTTATTACATATCATTCTGTAGTGAATATAAAAATGTATCATGTATGTACAGTGGACTATAGCCTCACGAAGCAATGTGATTCATTTTTCTATTATTATTTATAGGGAAGGTAATAAGGATTAATTTGATTTTTATATATGATATTAATTTCATATTAATAATTATATAAAATTAATGTACAATACTATTCATTTCCCTTTCAGCCATTAAGAAAATATTAATCTTGTTCGTGTGTACGTACGACCTACCAACTCTATGAAGTGATAAGATTCATTTTCCATTTTCAAAATAAAATAATGATTATAATAATGTGTATAATGAAAAATAATTATATTTATAATATTAATATAATTATTTATATGATGTTATGGTATCATTTGTTTAATATTTGGAACTTTAGTGATAAAGTGTGTAGGATAAAATAATGTAATTAACACCCGAAACTACTATGATAATGAATGATTATTAATGAACGAGAAATAACATATTATAAAAGGATAATATGTGATATTATAAATAATAAATTAATTATTATATAAGTTAATAACATTTATAAAACTACTATACCTAATATTAAAGAGTTATCAATTAAAGGGAATCATGATGTAGGGTATTCATAACTTAATTTCCATTCATTGAGTCATATGTCAACTAGTTTATTATATTGTTTTGAATATTATGTGTGAAATGAAGTTTTTTTACATGTGTTTTATTTACAAATTTAATTTTGTGGATCTAAATTTTATTCATATAATCACGTCATGGAGTAACTCTCACCATAATGATATGAACTTTGTACTGTTTTTCATCTCAAAACTATTTTCTTTGAGACACATGTCTTTTACAAACCTAGTTTATTTCATATGGTTTATACACTATGAATTTACATGTTAAATCATTAATAATTCACATTTCAGGATATTTCATGTTATAAATTCATCTATTTAATTCTTGGGATGTTATTCTTTAATGATTACCAATTTTTAAGGGTTTATATTTCAATATAATTTTAATGGTGACTAATTATTATTTAATTTCAATTGAAGGACATTATTTATCATTTTCTAGTGAACCAATATTCATATTGTTATCCTCTATTTAGTAACTCAATTTTTATACAATAGAACAATTTTTTCCCATTTGTTACTTAAAATTATTGATAAAATTATTCTAATAAAATCCTACAATGTTTGTCTCTTTGATCAAAAATAAATTTTCATCCAAATACATGTTTTCTAAAAATGTTTTCCAACATGTTTTACTATGATGGTGTAACATCATTTTTACCTTTAACTGGATTTTAAAAAACATGATTAATAAAAATATTCCTATTGTTTTCTCATCAAGGTCCTTTTTAATTTTCTAAAAAAGGTGAATGGAATATTTTTTTTCTAATGTATTAATCATGAACGAAGATTTTTCACCATCATAACCACTCAAGGATTTTAATATTCTTCTTCATGTTTCAATTTTTTTTTAAAAAAAAATCTCTTTAAATGTTTTATAATGTAATAAATTTTAAAATAATTATTTTTTAAACATAAAGGATTTTTTCTTCAACACATGTTTAGTGTGATATTTCGAAATCATTATCCTTCTATGATGGCATCCTTTAATGATACTCAATGTGAAAAGGCTATTTTCTCTGAGATTATTGTTGATATTCTTAAAATTATTTTCAGTGGTGAAAAAAACCTTTCATGGGATGTATTTATTCTAAATTATGTATATATCTCTCTCACCTACATACCACGTTTATTCTCTCATCCTTTGATTGGGTAATACATTCCTTATAATCATTTATAAAATGCCTTCATAAGGAAAGTTTCAATAAATATGATATGTATAATGATTATCAAACCCATTTTATTTATAGGTGTAATTATAATGCTATACCTTATGATTGCTTTTCATTGTGAGGAATACATAGGTCAAGAACATGTTATGATGGGTAGGCCCAGATAGCACTCCAATACATTGGGTATTGTTGTAGTCTCATGATACGACATGTCCGGGATTAAAAAGTAAACATAATCTATTATGGTACATTGTCCACCATTGGATATTTTCTAGAAATTTATCCTCAACTCAATTTTATGTCATGTTTTTGTATTGATTCCACTTTTCATATGATTCCATGATATTTTAACACCATGTTCTCTATGAATTTCTTCCATGTGATTACTCATGGGACTTATATTTTATGATATAATGCTACAACATTGACTAACATTTTATGATTACTTGTAATTTTTATTCACTTATGATGATTTTTAGTTAATCACTTTATTTTATTTATTTACAACACAATCCCAATAAGATTAATAAGATCAAATGGATATTAGGATCACACTAAAGAAAAGGAAAAAATAATGATTCCATGTTTTAGTTTCCTTTGAGGTATTTAAATACTATTCTTAGAACGAAATTAGGATTCAGAATATATGGTTTGTGTTATTTGATATTTAGGATTATCAATCATGTAATAATATGTGTCAATTTATTAAGACCTCAAAACATGTTATGTGACCATTCACATGTTTTGTGACCCTCGACTGATGAACTGGAATATACCCCACGAGTACATGGAAATTGGAACAACCAGAGTACTTGAGAAGGACTAGATTATACATGCATGACCATAGTATAAATGCATGAACATAGTATAAGATCATGGATTGACGTAAATGGGTGTAAGAAGGGGTATTCTCATGATATCCAGAACACAACATATATTCCATATACATATCTTCTACTTTTTAAAGGGTAGGATAAATCCCACATCTTCATTTGTCTGGTAGAATATCAGTAGGGTAAATTCCCATTATCCTTACCTATGAGGGTACAGTGAGGTATCCCATCCATGTAATAGAATGTGTTATCCCATCCATAAGCTAAACGTAGATATAATCAGGTATCCAACTTTGTGGACCACCATGTGATCTTATATCATTCAACCATATGTCATGTAAGGTATAATGTTAAAGACTATCAGGGAATGTGATCCCCATCATTATAGGTTAAAATATATTGGGTCAGGTATTCCTTATATGCCCTGAGTGTGATCCCCTCTTACGTATCAATGTTTTATGAGTTGTAGTGTGCACCATTTTAGGGAATTTAACAATGGAAACATCCTCTTGGATGATCTCCATCAGTGTTAGAAAGACTCTACGAGTGAGTTCTCTTGGATGTGAATTAAATTAGAGCCTCAAAAAATCCTAGGTTAGTAGTAAGGATGTGTCCTTACTTGGAGACATTATGTATATCTAGAGTATATTTGGGTTATTTTTTGGTTAATTTCTCACTGTCTAATTGAATCACCTTTGTGATTTTGAGATAACTCTCTTAGTGTATTAATGTTTATTAGTTTTAGGATTTCTTATAGAGTATGTTTAAACCCAATCATGAATGGACTCTAACCATAAGTGTCATATCATATAAAAATGAAATATCATTAAATCGTATCATGACATGACACACTGGATCCCACCTGGCCTATGGTAGGCCGATCCACAACTACCCCAATATAACTCGCATAGGATAGGAGGTGGTGAAATGTTCTAAAATGCATAACTAAAATGGGATATATTTTCTTAATGTACCATTACACATGCACCCAACCATCTCTATAGAGATATAGAGGAATAAAAATAAAGTTCAATAAAATATTGAGTAATATCCATCCACTTAATAGTCTCTATTGAATACAATAGGAGGATAACATAATCTCAAATGTAAAGGGGTAAAACATACAAAAAACTAGAAAAGATGTACCGACTGGAAATAAATAGAAAAAGAAATTCTGTGAGATCCCAACTCAAGATCTCCAAGACCTCACCACCACATATGTTAAAATGTTCCTGAGTATCCCTATGCTCCTCCAAAATTTTTGTCGATTGGTCTATCAATTGAATAATGCATGACACGTATGGGAAATTAAAATATAGGTGTGATTATTTAGATACCTGGTATGATACCCTAAAAACCTGAGGGGGAAGTAATAAGAGACGCTATAGAAGAAGGTTCGTCAACCCGTAAAAAGGGAGGAATGAAATAAAACACATGGATTTACATATATATGCTCATAAAGAAAACCTATATTAGATATAAAGGGGATCATCATCTCATAGTTACCCTAGTATGATGAGTATGCCAACAGTTCCAAAAAAGGTCCATCAATGATGCACATTATCTCACATGTCTTCCTAAATAAGTAACCATATGGAGAAAATACACAACATTATGATGAACAGTCAAGGATATATAATTTATAAGCATAGAAATCATTCCCTAGTACAACATTATGGTTCCACTTAGTATATAGATGAAACATGCCATGACACAATCGGAGGGGTCAACAATGTAGATTGATGACCCATGCCCTTACATAGTAAGAGGTTTACAGTCAATAGGTAGAGGTTCCATGTTTAGGTAGAATAGAAGGTCTTTAATAAATATATAGGGGACCCATACCCTAATATATCTATAAGGTTTAACTAAAATTAGTATGAGGAATATGGGGGAATTTCAACATAGGCCTCTCTTTGATGATCACTTCAGAACACTACCATCATCGAGAACCGACTAAAGAAGCATTACACTATAAAATATAATATAATATCTAAACATTCACTATTATTTCCACAATTTCATTCTATATATAAAAACCATTATCTTGACTACTCATGGTCCAAAATTCGAGCCAAAGAAAAGGACATAAAAGAGGTAGATGTTTCCTAAAAAAGAAGTACACGATGTGTAAGGGGGGTCCAAACTGTGTGTTTTACACTCTTCAATCTATATGTGCCAAAAAAATAAAAATTTCTCTATCCATTTAATAACTCATGTAATTTAAGTTCACTACATGGTGGGTATGAAAACTAAATGGTGTGTTAAAACCTTCCAGTGCTGAGGCGGTTTTTCATGGTCATACCTGTGTGCCCTAGCCATGATCCAGTATGCAGCATGTGAATGGCCATTTCTGTGTCTATATAATATTAGAGTACAATTTGGGCCTCCAACATGAGTTCACATAGTGTGTGGGTGTCCCACATACATGTGATATTTAATTCACCCAGAAAACCTAACTGAGTCACTTGGGGACTATATGTCATTTGTTCTTTAGACTAAATAGTTTCTAGTTTTTTCCATAGAACCCACATAAATCCTTATGAATCATCCATATACATCTTCTTCCCTAAAAATTGTGCCAATTTAGGATGATAAATTAGTGGAATATAATTTTGATCATCAATTTTGACCCTTCAATGGTCGGAAATCGGAGTTCTTGTCCTCTTCTGGAAGCCCACACATGCCTCATGTTCTACATGTCACTACTACATGGCATAAGATCTTATATCCGATGGATTTATCTCCATAATACCACACTATATCCTGATCCATCCAAAAATTGAAAATTATTTCATTTCACATGAATCCATCATGAATTCGGGGGGTTCAATCACAGTCGAGCTCACCCATCAATGTTGAACCGTGACCTAGTAAGCCATAAATTAAGAACACGAAGAATAATGGAGGAAAAAGAACACATCAAAGGTGATAATCCTAATTATACTAATTCTCTCACCCAATGATTTAAAGTGGTGAATATAGGTTTAAAAACATGGCATAATAATAGATAATAAATTGAATAAGAAATTTATTCATCGACGAGGATCATGTGATAGTTGTTAATTGCCATGAAATCTAAGTAGATTCCATATTCATCTTAAATTAATTTAAAAGAGGATAGAAACCAAGAAAATATGATCCATATCCCATGATAAGATCAGTGGTTTGATAAGAACAATGTTTCCAATTGATTATAAGACCAGTTGTATATGGTGTGCCTCGATTCACCTTGATCTAGTTGTCAGTCATTGTGTAATATTGATTCGCAAACAATGGTCATAAGAACTCCACTCAATGATCCCATGGTTATGTATATATCCCTATAAATTATCCATAATAACATATTTATATATTAAAAATGATCTAGTTCATTTAATATCAAATAAACAATTGAATAATTTATTTTACGTGAATTCACCCGACAATGGATTCCACTACCATACATCCCATGCCGACAAACATTAGGTTATTCCTTAGGTAAAAATCATGGAGTATATTCAACTATTGTCTTGGAGTATTGATTAAATAATACATTCATAACATTTCTAAATATTTATAGAAATTGTTTCATGTGTGGAATAATATATATTCAATATTTTTGTAAATTTAATTCTTGACACAGTTGGACTTGGAATCATGGTTCATCTCAATGCCTTTCTCGAAAATATTCCTTGATTTATTTAAGTATAAAAAAGAAACAAAATGTCTCTACATTATTCTATAATTCATGACATTCATCCTTGAAAATAAAAATCTAATAAAAAAGGTGGGAATATTGATCTCTCATTAATCTTCATACTCCCTGGGCTCTTCTACCTGAACCCATTCATCTATAACACATGATCCAAGGGAATGGTTCATCCTCATGAGATGCTCTCCTTATGATCCAAGATCACCACCAGGTTCTCTGTGAATTTGGCTCCATCTAGGACATCCATATCACCTTAGTCAATAAAATGTTTCAGATCATGCACGTATCTCCTCACCTGCGCCACATAGAATATGGAATGTACCTGCTGCAATAGTGTGGGTAAGGTAAAGAGGTACAAAACCTCACCAACACTCTATAAGACCTCAAATGGACCAAAGGACCATTGTGATAGCGTTCCTCCCCACCCAAATCATCACAATCCTCATTGTGTTTAGACTCCCAAGAAAATGTGGTCTCTCTAATAAAACTCCATGGGTTTATTATGTCGATCAACATAAGATTTATGTTGGTTCTATGTTTTCTTCATCCACTCACAGATCACCTAGAAAATCTCTATTATTATCAACAGCATCTATAGACTAAAAAAATATGCCTCTTCATTCCCAAGTACAAAATAAGGGTAACATTCAGGATCTCCCATATAGGGACTGGAAAGGTTTCATTCTTATAGTATAATTGAATCTATTATTTTATGAAAAATCCATGAATGTTATGTGATCCTCCCAACTCTAGCTTAGGGAAAATAGTAAATCCATCAACATATCCTTTATTACGTTGACAGTGTGCTCAGTATTACCACATATATGGGGAGGATTATTATACTACACCTCAAAAGGGTCTCTAAATACTATTTTAATTTTCTTTATAACCATTATTTTAACAGTGCATCACAGTCATAGATAATCATCGCAGGCACCCGATGGAGGTGGAAGATCTCTCGTACGTAAAACATCTATAAACTATCTACTGAAATATTCTCCTTAATAGTATTAAATTGTGTTGATTTCACAAGTTTATTAACTATCACCCAAATATAATCGAGGCCTCTCACTATCTATAAAATCATAGTCATGAAGTACATGGACATACTATCATATTTACACTCTGAGATTTAAAGAGTGCATAGAAAACTCTCACAGAACATGTTGCTCAACCTTCACCTAAAGATATATAAGGAACTGAGAAATGAACTAGGATATTCTATGCCTCATTCCATCCCACCAAAACTTATTTAGAAGGTCTCAGTACATATTCCATAAATTGGGACAAACATCCCAAGGAGATGTCTGATACTCCCTCATCACATCCTCTCACATCATGGCATGGACCATTGTCCATACCAAGATTATGATGACATGATTCTATCCATTATAAAATCCATATTATTAATCTCCTAAGAATTTCTTGTCCAATAATACCTCATAGTTGACGTATCACAACTGAGTCACCCTCACATGTAGGAGAAGCGGAGTTAACACCACCAATTGGGGAAAAGTTTCACCACACTCCTCTAACAAGTTCAGCTTCAATGATGCTAACGGCTCTGATGCCTCCTCCACCAAGAGAGAATGGGAATACAAAATGAAGTAATAATCCACAATTGTTCCCTTCCCTGAAGTATAGAATATCTCAAATTCATAGTCCAACTAGAACTCAAAAAAAATCCTATGTCTTAGTTTTAGATATATCTATGTGAAGAAGTTCTTAAGACTCTGATGGTTAGAGTAAAAAATAACATTCTCTCCCAGAAGATAGTGTATCCACAATCTCATAGCATATACTACCATTTTCACATATAATTCATTGTTCTTTTGGTATACTTGTGTGGTATGGATTGCCTCATAAAATATTATTCCACTCCCTATCTCTACATTTACACATAGATGAGCCTAGCTCTAGAGGCATTATAAAATAATATGTACTCCATTCCCTCATTTGGTAGTCTCAAAATTGGAGAACTAGTCAGCCAAAACCTCAAATCCTAAAATTCTCGTTTTCACTACTAGGTCTAGGTAAACTACACTCCTTTCAATGATTAGTTTTTCAATGGGGTTTCAATCCTGAAGAGTTGTTCCATTAACCCTTTATTGTGCCACGCTATTCTAAGAAAACATCACACCTCTGATAGACACTCCTAGGTTGTTCCAAATTTTTCACTACATCAATCATCTCCTGTTCAATAGATAATCAATTCATATAAATATAATTACCTATAAATTGATCCTCATGGAACCAAAATTATTACTTCTAGATATTACCACAAATATGGTGATCCTGAATAAATGTTTAGAACTTATTCAATAGTGACCTACATACTCCTCCTCTAAAGAAGAGTATATGAGTATATCATCAATAAAAACAATAAAAAATTAGTACAAGTATGTCTTGAGGATTGGTTTCATTGGAGACATAATAATAGTGGGGACATTATTCACACCAAAAGGCATCACCGGGAACTCATTATGTCCATAGTGACCTCGTAATTATAGATTCAAAATATCACCCTCATGAACTATCAACTACTGGTAGTCAGAAGTTAAATAGATCCATGAGAACAATCTTGTGTCTCCTAACTGATTAAAGGGGTCATCAATAATTATAAATGATGATTTTTCTTTATCATGGGCTAGTTAAGTTTATGATAATCAACACAAATCTTCTAGCTCTCATCTGCATTTTACTTGAAAAAATGTAGCTTCCAAGGGGGGCTTGTTTGGTGAGATAAAATCCTTCTCATATAGGTCCTCCATTTTCACACTCGACTACCAACTCTCACTAAGAGCCATATGATATTCCAAAATAGAAACTAGCGTAGTCTCGGGGTGCAATTTGTGCAAAACAAATCAATATCCCACCTTGAAGATAGTCCTTGAAAACCCTCAATAAAGATGTGTATAAAATTCTCCAGGACTAAACAAATACATATGCTTAGAAAACCCACTATGCTAATGGGTAAACTCACCAACTGATGGATGATGGGTTACTCCTTCCTGTTCATAATACCCACTCACTCCACCAGTAGATGTTTCTCATCCATAATGGAGAAACTCATATAATACTAGAAAGGCCATCTAACTTGATAGTGGTGAAAGAAAATATGGGCTCGGATCATGGATAAAATATCCATAACTAATATGAAATAATAATTTATCATAATGGATACCAATATGTCCCATGATAAACTCTCTCCACCAAGTGATAACTCACACTACTAGTAGATAAAATATATCAAATAATCATTACCTATATTTACATCATGCTAAAGATGCTGGGACAACATGTCATCTAGTATATTTAAATAATGCACTAGGATGAAATAGATAATTGAACGAATCACACATATCTTTACTACTATTAAATTATTATTATATTATACATAGATCATACTTATAATCATATCAGGAGTTGTCGAGTCATATGCCTTTCTAGTTTGTAGCTACCCTGATCCTGAAAATAAGCCCATTGAGTCGGAAGCGGGACACATGGTGGTGGTAGTAGAAGTAACTCATAATATCATCCACCACCCACATATCCTCCTCTTTGAACACCACCTACTCCTCTTCCTACTCACCTCCCTGAGGACCACCCCAGCCATGACTAGGAGAACCATGATCACGGTGCTTCCTATAACATGGTGGTCCATCTTCTATATATATACCCTCACCCAGGCTATTTGTTTTGGGAAATAATATTCCATGTTGCCTTACTCATCACATGCATCACATCACCCATCTTTGGAATACCATGGTCCTCTATGCAGTCCCTAAGCTACATGAACATGCGCGTGAGTCTGGTCAGGATAAGGTCCCATGCACCTAGATTCTTTTGAATGGAACCTACAAGCTGATACAAATGACTCTTTCTTATGATGGCACTACCATATATTGCTACATTTTTTCCATCATATAATAATTTCATCTTCACTCATGTCCATTATAACACTTTACATATCCAATAATTCATAGGGGTAACACAGTGGCATAAATGTCTCTATGGAGACCCTACTCAAACTTCGTTTCCCCAAATTAAATATACAGAATCATGTTGAGGAAGTATATCATAACATCATTAAACGTTGTGGAATACTCAAAAGTTTCCATACCTATCTATTTTAACTCCAAAAACTCTTATTCTTAAAGTGATAAATAGAATAAGGGTTAGTACTCCCTAGAAAATAGCTACTAGAAGTTGGACCATGAGAGTGTCTACTCATCATGCATCTATGACACTA
The DNA here is from genome assembly GCA_963277665.1 of Viscum album. NCBI lineage: Eukaryota > Viridiplantae > Streptophyta > Magnoliopsida > Santalales > Viscaceae > Viscum > Viscum album. The sequence continues at coordinate 1,389,218,964 of OY728134.1, read as the reverse complement.
AACTCCACCAATTCCCAGCCTCTCTATAAAAAATAATGGCTTCCGGCATAACCACCTAATCAATTGAGGTTGGAATAAGAATAAAAATTTAGGTAACAAAATCAATCCAATACCTCACTTCTTGGGGATCTGGTTAAATGAAAAACATCAGCGGCCTCAAGTACTAGAAGTCTTAGAGTGCAGTATGTCTGTGCACATCCTCATCCTACTCTGGTGGTATAATTTTTTACCTAAAAGGTGGGGATGATACTCCCAGACCACATGGATGAAGGATCTCTTTAGATGTTAGATTAATTGAGGTCTCTTCACTCATAAAATTGTCATCACGATCAGGAATCAGTAGCATGGATTTCTATCATGATGGAGGTGTTAGGATGGTAATCAAGAAAAACTGCAGTCAAATGGGAATATATATATATGGGGCCTAACTGAAGAAATATAGTCAAAAGAATCAATCCTATATGATTCCTATTAAAATTTCCCATACAACCAATGTCTTGGAATGTTTATTTGATAAGAAAGTAGTCAAAGTCCTTGTTTAAGGATGCATTAGTCACCACACGAACATTGAGATCCTTGGCATGAAATATGAACTCGAGATACTCTTTCAGAATTTCCCAAATGCACAAAAAAATCCTTATAAAGATAAAATAAAAACAAATATTCAAGGAATGGACATCTATAATACTAATTTCTCACGTCCCAACCCTTCGGGGAATTCCTTGCCTGCAAAATACTGAGTCACAACTACCCCAATCCCACCTATAGAGATTAGCTACTAGTGACATGTTCAAAAATGCATAACTTAAATGGGGGAATTTTCTTAATGTTCCAATAAGAACACACCTAACCATATATATGCAAATGAAACAGAGTAACTATAAAATACAATAACATCTAAATTAATAAACATGCATGTAACAACCTCTAGGATTTACAGGATCATGATAGTGTAATATGAAATGTAAAGGAGAAAAGACATGTCCATCTAAAAAATGTCTCAACTAGAAAATCGGTAGAAATGTAAATGATGAGAGATCCCAACTACAAATCTCCATACCCTGACCACCATATAAGGTCAAATTCAACAAGGTAACCCTACACTCCTCTTAAATCCCCACTGGCCTAGCCATCTTTTTCATAAGACATGACACATGCTGAAAACAACTATATAGGATTGAGTATATACATACCCAGTAGGATTCCATAAAAATGGAGGGTGATGAACTAAGAGACGTAATAGAAGTAGACAACTCAGCCCATATTAAGAGAGGAATGAAATATAATACATGGATTAATATATATATTCTCATAAAGGAAACACAGGAGATAGATAGATGTTATATTCAACTCTTATCCTAGATCGAGATGATGAGTCTACCAACAGTCACAAAAATGATCCATTAATGATACCCAACATCTCCCTTGCCCGCCTTAAGAAGTAACTGGGTGAAGACACACCTTTCTACGGTGCTGAAAAGTCATGGTTACAAGATATATAAATAGAGAATACATTCCCACATATAATAATAGGGCACCACTCAATAGATAGAGGACCCATGACATGGCATAGTAGAATGGTTCCACTCTATAGATAGATGACCCATTCCCTGATACAACAGGAGTGTTTCACTTCCTAGGAATAGGACCCATTACCTAGTACAAAAATAGGGTTCTACTCAATATGATGAGGGCCAAGTCCCTAACATAGTAGGAGGGTTACACTCAAACCATTATAAGTAGTATGCAGATTTCAAACCCTACCCTCTCTTTTATGATGCTGCCTAATCACAGTCGACATCGAGAATCATCTAAAGACCATCACACTCAAAAAATGTGACACAAAATATCAAAAGAAACTAAGAAGGCAACCATAATGTTTTTATGTGTATAAATACTTAGGATAGTCTACTTGTGTTCCAACATTCAAGACAAAACTAAAAATACCTGAGAGGTAGATGTTTCCTCAAAAAGAAACCACAGACCGTGTATGATGGTCTAAATGACACGTGTCCCCACTCCATTTCCTAGTCGTTTCCCCAATGGTAAATGTCTTTCTATCCATGTAGTACTACATAGTGTGTAAGGGTACTACATTTATTATATCTGACTCACAGGGAGGAAATGTGTGCTGTTAGTCATCCCTATTTACTCTACCTAGGTGTCATTACACGATATGTGCCTGGTTGTTTTTGTTTCTATATACTCATTGAATATACACCAGGATACCATCATTGAGTTACAAAACATGTGGTCATCCCATATTTCATGTGATATTTAATTCAAGAAGAAACCCCAACCACCACAACCAAGGGACTACATGGCAATTGTTCTTCATACTACTTGGTGTGTAGTCAGGTTTTTCAAAAATGCCCACATACATTCTCACTCATCTTCTAGATCTAGTTTATCCACCTTAAATCATGAATATAAACTTACTAAAATCAGTGTAAAACTCTTCTTTTTAGTGATTTCATCCCTCCGGTATCCAGAAATCAGAGTTTCAATCCTCTGATCAAAGCCCACATTGACCTCATGCACTCCCCATAGCTACCTCTCAGTTCCAGATCCATGATCCATAAGATTCATTACCTGAATGAAATAATATATCCCAATACATCCATATATATAGAATATTTTCATTATATATGAATATATCTAGAATTATAGGGTTCAACCACTCGCGGACCCTCCCACAAAATACAAACTGAGATATCGTAGGCAAGGGGAAAAGAACAAAAAATGATGGGGGAAAGAACCATAAAAGGTGAAAATCCATGTTGTTCAACTATTCATGGAAAATTATTTCACATGTGTAATCTGGTGTAAGAATCATTTCATACGAATAGATAATAAAATGAATAAAAAATTTATTCATCATCTTCTCCCATTTGAAGGATGGAAATTTCTAGTAAATCAAAGAAGATTCAAGATTCATTATAAATTAATTAAACATAGGAAGAAAAATAAAAAAAAATATGTTCCCTAAATTTTGAATGGATAATTAATTGTAGAATAATGTAGTTTTGAATGATGGATAAGATTTTTAGCGTTATTTTTTATGGTGATACAAAATCATAATAGTATCCCTCAAAAATTTAAACCGATATAGTTGCATCTTATCTTACAAGGTATGGTTCTGAAGACCAACTCCCAAGAAATCTGAAAGAAATTGATGTTTTGGGTTGACACATCAATGTTGACCAGAATCAATTCTATCAATCATCTATGTTCACCTCGTAGTGACTGAATAAAAAATTACCACAGGTTTCATAGCATTTATGAATGAAAAAATATCATTATCATAGTAAAATTTGGAATATTATGTGATTTATCCTACTAAACCATGTGATTGCATGTAGTAGGATAGGGTGATTCACTCAGAATAAAAGTTTATTCCACAATTGGACTACACATACCATAAAATTTGAGATTATCACAGTGAAACTGAACATTCAATAGGGACAGGTGATCAAGAGACACACCAACTTTCAAATATGTAGAGAGACAAATGCTTGTTTACTCTGTTATCTCTAATATGTGAACACCTTCAAGAGAAAAATCACATGGAGAGATCTAGATGCATAGAAATAAGTTAGAAAATGGGGGTGGGGTATTTTTATATGGTTTGATAACTTCTTACAACCATGGATCACCTATTAACTACATGAGATTGTATTTATTCATTAGAAGTACTTAATATAATTTTATACATGCCTTTTTCTAAGGGGGTATTTGTTGATACCAATAAAGTATGATAGAAGGATAAATAAGGTAAATTATCCCAAAATTTGATGAATGAAAAAACCCAATATGATTCTAAGAATAATATCATTAACCAACCATGTGGGTTCACTATGCTAGCCTGGTGAAGACATTCCAACTAGATATATGTCCCAGATACCATAAATTCTTCACAAGAATAATATGTGATAGTCTCCCAATTTTTATGATATTGACGGGGTTATATGTTATTTCCCAACTGGGATATCATGAAATAATATTTTGAGAAATAAAATCATTGATGAAATATTCTATGACTCACTAAAAACATTAACCTTATGTAATCACTTGATCACCTAACTAGGGCACCACACTATCATCATTGATTATATTTTTCATTTACGGAAGCTTTCATGCCCCACTTGATATGGCTACATCATAGGACCACGCAATCAAATAATACCAGAATACATGAACCCCAGCCTACTGAACCATGTGCTCTCATTTCATCTACATTAATGTTCATACTTTTAGTCCCAAATATGATTTCACTTAGACAACTAACTGATTGAACTAAAATACACATGACATTAAAAGATCTTCTATTGGACCTCAAATTACCTACACATGAATATAAATACATGTGGGGGATACACCCAATTATGGGAGTAATTTGCAGGGGGATGAAAGCATGGAAGTTGTTGTAAAAAACATCTTCTTTAGTTGGAATCAACTTTAGTGGGAATTTTTCTTTAGGATGCAGCCAACACGGAAACCTCTCAGACCATAGACGAGTAGTTAGAGGCAATATTTTTCATGGGTATATAAACTACCCAATAACCAAAGAAAAGTTTTCTTCATTCCTCTTTATAAAAATATCCAAATTCCATAAATTATAATGGTAGTAATCCTATGATTATTTATCCATAGAGAAATAATAACACCCCCTCCACTCTACAATGGACATAGGAAACCATGTCGAACCATGTAAATTTTTTTGTTCCTCCATTTTTCCTCTTTCATTGAGTTTGATTTCTTCTCCAAGAACCTATACTGCCCCCATAAAGTAATATCATAGACATCAAGGATGAAAATGAAAATGTGTGGAGAGATTTTACGATGACCATAAAATTGATTTTGGTCAAAACAAAAAATTTCAGCCAGCTTCATGATGAGCTCAATAAGATGATTCCAATGGTGGAGACAACATAAAAATGGATCTAAAAGGAACTCTATAAAAATGGTCAATCTTTTAGTGAAACCCCGGGTGCATGATTCCACCTTACTAGAGATGAATACACTATTCATTCAAGTGGTGACTTTAAGGTGGGTTATCCATCCACTTTTGCGGGGATCCATGTCTATGTTTCATCAATACTAGATCTAGACCATTGAATCAATTTTGCCAATATCATGGAAAAGTGGAGTTCATTTTCAATAATAAAGGAGTAATATATAGATATTTAAACCATTCTAAATGGATCTGTATGGTATGATTTTTGAAATTATTATTGACTAAATGAAATAAAATACAAATAATATGATTAAACTCATCAAATTTAATTATTCCATCTATAAACTCAAAATGGAGTATATTTTTTAGATTAATCATTTCAGGAAACCAATAGTGGTGAAAACTAATCCCATTCTAATGAAAGTAGATTAATCATCATAAATTGGTCAATATAGCAAGAAGATGTCCACCAGTATCCCTCTAGTTGATAAGGAGTTGGTTGTACTCAATAGAAATTATGTTGCAAAAATTTGATAGTTTATCAACAAGAGTATCTTCGAAATTTTTTCCAATAAACACAATGATTATGTTCTGTGGAGAAAATTGAAAGATAAGTATGCAAGGAAACCCATATAGGTCAAATAAAAAATGATACGCATATATTTCAACATTAAGTACAAGGATGAGACCAACTTATTAGTTCACATAATTACAGTACAAGGTACCATTGATCATATTAATTCCATTAAAGTGACAATTGATGATGATTTCCTTGAATTATTGATATTGTGTTCTTTAAAAAAAATAGGACACAGTTGTTGTGTAAATCATTAACTAAGGTTCAGAAGTGAATCACACCACATAGATGGTGATTGGTAAAATGTTGAATGAGGAATCCAAAATAAAATGTGAGTGATATGCATTTGATTCATAGGCTCTTCTCACTAAAATACAAGATACAAAAAATGGTAGGGAAGTAGTAGAGGAATAAAACAATGTGAAAAAATTATACAAAGGAATAACCGATCAAAATCTCAATTGAGATATGATATGAAGTGACATCACTATGGAAATAATGAACCAATCAATTGGTAGTTTAAAAGGATGAAGTTATAGCATAGTAATCAAGAAGGATAGACCCAAAATATTATGTAATAGTTGTTAGTGATGATATCATTTTTGTTCAGGAAGTTAACCATGTCATTCTTTCCATACAAGACTCGGCATTGGTGATTTATTTAGTCACCTCATGCCATGTCTCATAATAATGATATTTACTATCATTTGACACATTATGGATTTTTGTACATATGAATATGGTAACAGACTGTGCATCCAAAATCATTGATATTGGTAATATTTTTCTGGAGACTAATATTGTATGTAGGTTTCTGTTAAAATATGTGAGGCATGTTACTTATATTCACCTCAATACAATATTAACTAAAATCCTTGAGGATTATGGATATGTTATTTCCTTGAGGGATGAGAAATGTAGTATTACCAAAGTCAATAATGAAATTTCTAATGGAAAGAACAATACATATCATTATCTCACAGATTCCAAACCGTGTGGCAGAGAAGTCAACGCTTCCAAAAAAGAGATTCTGAATGAATTTTTTCATGGGAGTCTATGTTACGTGAGGGAGAGATGAGTTATTGTTCTATAAAAATGGATATATTTAAAGTATTAAAAGTTAAAAATTAGGGTTTTTTTATTAAATCGTCGTATAAAACACAAATTATCATTTTGGGGTTATTTGTAATTCGTAAAGGCTAATTTTTTAGATTTGATTCACACTGATGTCTGTATGATGACTACCAAGTCCATGGGAGGTGGGAATTATTATTCTTACCTTCATAAATGATTATTCATCCATGGTGTGAGTATTGTTTTTGATAACTACAGATCAAGTTGAGAATGTTTTCAAATAGATTCATGTGAAGGGAAAAGAGAAACATACCGATAGTTAAAGTGTGTGTGGTTAGATAATAAAGGAAAGTATAATGGTCATTTTAGGATTATTGTAGGTGTTTCGTCTTCATGAAGAAAAAATTTGTACTAAAGATTCCTTCACATAATAGCGTTACTAAAAACATGAACAATGCTATTTTTGAGAGATTCAGATGCATTCTCTTAAATTCAAAGCTTCCAAACACATTTTAGGGGGAGGTAATAAGGACTTCAGTTAATCTTATCAACCATTATCCATCAGTTCCATTAGCACCACAAACATTGAATACATTTTTATTACTTCAACGATGATGAATATTTAATAAAACATATAACAAATCCAAAAAATAGCATATAATTATAGTTTATTTAGAAACCAGGGAACATAAAGAATTGGTTCATAGGACATCTTCATTTTCTCCAACATATTACATCACAACTAGATCCCTTTTTTATATACATTACATAATAACCTTCTTCATGGAATGTAGAATTGAAATATATGAAAGGGTGATCTCAGATGATAAATAATGGTAAAAAAGGGAAATATTAATCATATCATAAACATAAGACCTAAGAACTTAAAATTTGAAAATATTATCATGTATATGAAATATCGTGATATCATTCCATGGGATAGATCATAAATATTCAAATGAATCAATGAAAATAATCCCAAAATTAAATACACAGGACATTGATTTTTGCAGCATACACATAAGCATAGAAAATCATTTCATATTAGTCAAGGCTCTTTTCCAATACCATCATATCAGAAAAAGTCCATTACTATACAGAGTTAACTGTTCGTTCCAACCCTGTCTTACAGAACCATATTTACTTGGAGTTCCAGTCATGTCTAACTCATTAAATATAAATCTTTTCCAAATTCATTGGAGGGAGAAATCAGTCCCACCCATCTCATAATGAAATCATTCATATGTGTTCCCCAAAAACATAAATCATTCATCATAGCATAACCCAAGGAATAAAATGGGATTCTTAAACATCATTAAAACATTATATATATAATTCAAATGTGTAGAATTATATAATAAACACAATAAAACCATAGTAATAATAGTGATAGAAATATAACCATGTTAAATAATTTCATCTTAGATGGAAAATAATTTTAACAAAACACATGATATTAATTCTTGAGGAAAACATCTATTAATCATGAAAACATTTTATTTTCAAAACAAATGTCACACAATTTAAAAATAAGAGAATTTCATTGAAAAATAATCTTGAAATATTGATATGTGAGATTCATGGAAATAAAATGTTATTCAAATATAAAAACACGTCAGGCCATGTAAGTTAAAAGAAAACATGATTCTATTACATTTGTCCAAAAATTCAAAAAAACGACATAAGATTAAATTACATAGATTTAATAAAAAATAATTCATTGGGTAAAAATGAATTTAAAAATAGTATAAGGATAGAAAGTATATTTTAGAATTCATATTTCAGAAATATGGACATTGAAGATAAATACACCCCAGTATATATGTACATGTAAACAGTCTCGTATAATAATGAGATTTTGAAATTATCCCTTACCTTAGGTCCAATATTCTTCATATGTATCCAAACCTACTGTGTAATTATTTAAATAATGTAATTGACTTAATCCAAATTCATATTAATTTTTATGATATCATATATGATCATATTATCATCTGTTTTTTAGTAACGTTTCATTGTTACTTATTATTCGGATATTAAATACATTATGTTTGTATGCAAGTTTTTTTTAATAAGTTATGGTCCCCAATATTAGTTCATATTTATATCATTTAAAAACTATATTAACATAATATATAAAATATTTATTATTTATAATCATTCTTTGAGGAAAATTAAGTATTCTGAATCACATCTCATCGTGGGGACGGTAGGTTGTACGTACGCCGAAGCAACAATATCACTCCCATATTTGTTGAATGGTGTTAAATTGGATGGTGTATAATATTTCTCAGTTAATAACATTTTATAATAGTAACATATAGATCTTATTTCCATCATTATTCAAATTAATTTATGGGGGTAGTGAACAACATATTACACCACGACATAGAGATGGTAAGTCGTACGTACACAAGTGTGGTGATTTTATTTTTATAGGATGTATAGAAGGTAGAATATGGTTGTTTCATAATTATAAAAACATATTAGTATATAACTGATACTATTATTACAACTTTATAATAAAAAAACACATGAAGAGGAAGTATAGGAAGAAATAATTTTAAATGAATCGATAGAGGAGATTACCTATTATTCGGCCAACTTCTATTAAATCTACACTTAGAGCACTAGAGATGGACTTTGTAAAAGAAAAAAACCAATATAATGTTACTAGGGATGTTGATAATGGAAAAAATGAATGGTATGTCTGATCTTGAACACTCATATAGAAGTGAAGTTGTGAGTAAGGAGGTTCCATTTTATAATTGAGTAGAGGGGCACTTTTGGGATCTCCAAAAATATTAATTTACAATAAAATCAACCCAACTTAAAAACCTCCTAAATATCTCAATTTATAAGATGATATGAGATATAGTTGTAACATCATCAGCCAATAAATATTAGTCATGTTGGAATGTCAATTTAAAAACTATCATTTTAATTAACACTTAGTTATTTAATTTTTTAATGAAGATAATAAATATATCATAATTATAAGGGTTAAATATTTACCTATTTGATGTCAATTAGACAATAAATAAGTATCTTATTTTATTTTATACAATATCATAAATATTATATTTTTTTAAAAAAAATATTATTTTTATATAATTTAATAATAAATTATTTCGATAAACAATCAATCGTGTCAATTTTAAAACTATTTAGTTCATTGATTTTTAAAAATATTATATTATAAGATAACATTGAACCAACTTTTGAATTATATTCTTACTACATAAAGGTAATATTAAACATTCATTATACATTTTAATTATCCTAGATTATATTTTTTTTATTTTTAATAACATTTGCTATATATATCCATTAATAAAATAATTACGACATCGATTTTGTGTAATTATTAAATTTACGTATTTGTTAAATAAAAATTAAATAAATAATACTATGATGATGATAATTGTACTATATTTTATAGTAATACTTGTAGTCGAATTTATCTTCTATAAAATCTTACATTTAAAATGATATACTTATTAAATTATGAACGTGGAAACATTAAAATCAAATAAAATAAAATAATATAAGTGTAATAATCCCCACTATAGGGCTCCAAATAGTCAATAAATCGAATCCCGGATTATTATAGTCAATATATAGATGACCAAAAATATCTCTTCAAGTGTTTCTGTCTTTTAATGGGTAATATTATTTTACTAAAAACTATATTGTTGATTTTGTATCAATTGTATAATTTCTAGATCATTAATGTATAATCGATTAAGGTAATTATTTATTTCATTAAAATTAAAAAAAAATCCAAGATAAATAAAAACATTTTACCTTTAAAATTAGTATTTATAATCAAAATTTCCTTTTGTATAAAATTATATTAAAAATTAATTATTTGTTAAAATTTGAGTGAGACATATTTAACTTTTCTTTAAATAAAATAAATTAAATGACCAAATCTTGTCCTAGTGGCTACTAATGGACTCCATTTAGACCCAATGATGATTTAGGTCTAAAAACATCATACAATGATATTAATACTAGTGTTACGGTAATTTAATAACAGTATTCTTACCCTTAATTACCTGTTTTACCAGTATACCATATTAATAAAAATAACCTAAGTTACTATTTGTAATTCGCAAAAATAAAACAAATCTATTTACATAATTTGATCCAATGAATCCAAAATATGGAATCTATTTTTCAAAATTAAAAACACAGAAGTGTCAGTAATTAATTATAATTAATCCAATTTTTGGAAAGAGATAATGGGTTTTAAAAGTTAAAACATTCCAAAAGATTGAAAAATTTTTACATTGGAATTCAATGTAAAATTAATGTTAATGACAACGAATTTGTGTAATGATAAAAATTTATTCTATTTATACATTAAAACAATTAAATATTACAATTTAACCATATAAATTAATTTTATGAAAAAAGTTTTATTCATTTAAAAATATGTGTATTTTTACTATTCATCAAAATTTGAAAGTTGTTAAAAAACTTTTAAAAATTCATACAAAGTAAATTTTATATCCCTATATAGAATAAAATGTTTATTTTTTCATATAAAAATAATTTATGTGTCAAAATCTTATTTTTAAGTTGTTTTATATTAAAACGTGGAAAACTACCATTTTGAATAATATAGGTTTTTATGCATAAAATAGGGTTATTTCATAACTTAAGAAAAAATATCTATTGGATGAATATCAAACATATTTTATTAATAAAATTTATATTTCATTAATTTCATTTACTAATAGTAATTCACTCAATTTATTAATAAGAAGTACAAATATATAATTGATTTGTATTTTTTCATAAATATTTTATAGTGAATGACTTCACTATACATTTTCAAAAGTTTTTTATATTTTTTCAAGATAACCTAACGGCTAGGATAAAATAGTCATTTTATACTAAGGGAATCTCATGGTGCATTTAAACTCACGATTTTATGAAATTTCAGCTATTGAATAATTATAATTATTTAGATAAAATATTTCATAAAAACAACAGGGTGTTATATTCTATCCCCCTTAAACTCAACTTCTCCCTTGAAATTCATCACATGGATAAAAAAGATAAGGATATCTCTCTATCATGATATCCTCATGTTCACACAAAGCTTCCTCAAATTTTTGGTTCCACAACAAAACATTAAACAAGTGAGTGGTCATGTTTCATATAAATTTTTTGCTACGATCAAGAATCTCTATTTGTTGTTCATCATAATAAAGATCTTTCTCCAACAGTATAACTTTTGAGTTTAGAAAATGTGAAGGGTCAGTTATGTACTTTTTCATAAGAGATACATGCAACATATTATGAACATGAGAGATATTTTTTGAAAGAACCAATCGATATGATACCTTGCTAAAAGTAGCTAGAAATTCAAAAGGACCAATATAACTTGGGATCAGGTTTCCCTTCTTTCTAAATCTCATTACTATCTTCCAGGTAGATATTTGAAGAAAACAATTTCATCCAATTAAAACTGTTGGTCTTTTTTTTGTTTTCATCATAATTGTTTTGTATATTATGATCTTCTCTTATGTGTTGATGAGTAGATATGACATTTTCTTCCATTTAATCAATAATATCATGTGTTAATAGATTTATTTCCCCAACATCGTCCCAAAAAGTTGTATTTCTTCACTTATTTCTGTAGAGGTCAAAATAAGGAGACATCAAAATACATGTTTGAAAGTTATTTTTGTGATATAATTCCCGCATATGTAGGTGTTGACCCCAACAACCTTTGAAATCTATAAAGCATGCTCTCAAAGTGTCTTCTAGAGTTTTAGTGGTCCTCTCAGATAGACTGTATACCTATAGATGACTAGAAGTGCTGAAACATTACTCTATATCTAGAGCCTGCTAAAGAAATTAACATAATGTCGAGGTAAACCTCAAATCTTGATCAGATATAATTGAAAGTGTAACTCCATGAAATATTACCACTTCTTTTACATATATCCTATAAAGATGATCAACTGTGAAATACTCTCTTATTTCAATAAAGGGTACCGAATTTGTAAGGTGATCAACTATATACCAGATAGTATTATTTCGTTTGGATGTTTTGGGAATTCCTATGACAAAGTCCATAGTTATGCTTTCCCATTTCTATTCTATTGTGGTTAATGGTTGTAACATCCCTGTAGTCTTCAGTCCCTCAACCTTAACTTACTGACAAACCATGCATCTAGAGATATATTTGGTAACATCTCTTTTCATTCCATCCCACTAAAAATACTCTTTCAGGACCATGTACATATTTGTGCTTCCCAGGTGAATATATAATGAATAACTATGAACCTCGTCAATTATATTCTTCTATAATTCTGGTATGGGAGGAAAACAAACCCGATTCTTACACCTTATTATTCCATCACAATCTGGGTTGAATTTAAAAAAAAATATTTTTCTATTGTAGATCAATATCTTCTTTATGCAAAACCATAATCATCACATGTATATATTTTTTAACATTCATATTTTAAAGGTAAGATTTCTCCCCTTCCTTTAAAATTTCAGGATCCAACCTTTGAAAATTAAAAAATATTGGATATTTTTTTATCCTCATCATGGATAGGCTAGCATGGTCCTATCAACTCAAATCATCTACCACCTTGGTCACATTCCCATGGTGGTAATGTATTGAGAAATTGAAATCTTTAATCAACCCTAACCATATTATTTGATGCATATTCAACCCTATTAGGGATATAATATACTTTAAAAGTTTTTTATTAGAATAATTATGACACCTTTGATCATAAAGATAATGCTTCTATATCATTATTGAAAATATTGCTGCAGAAAACTCTAAATCCTGAGTTGTATAATTTTTCTCATAGACTTTCAACTGCCGTGAGGAATAAGATATCACAATATCCTTTTTACATAGGACACAACCCAACTACATTTTGGATTCATCACTGTAGATACCAATATATTCTCCACTACAAGGTAGTTTGAGCGCAGGTGTACTAGCTAACCATCTTTTGAGCCCTTTGAAATTCTCTTCACATTCCTCCGGTCACACAAAATTAACTCATTTTCGATTCAGCTTGGTTTGATGCTTCTATAATCTAGAAATATATTTCCCAAAACATCAATATTATCCATCCAAACCAAGAAAACATCATATCTCAGTTACCGTTTTTGTTCTCATCCAACATTCAATAACTTCTGTCTTTGTTGGATCAACAGATATCACCTCTTTTTCAATTATGTGACCAAAAAATGAATCTTTTTGATGAAAAAATTCACACTTGGTAAATTTTTCATTAAGTTTCTCCATTATTAGGGTCTTAAATGAAATTATCAAGTGATATTCATGTTCTTCCTTGAACATTCAATAGAAAATAATATCAATTATAAAGACTACAACAAAATGATCAAGATGGTCTCTAAAGAGTCTATTAATTATGTCAGAGAATATAGAAAGGAAATTAGCAATGAAAAAAATGAATCACTATAAATTCATAGTGACCATACCTTATACAAAATGTTTTCTTTGGAATATCCTCATTCTTGACCCTTAATTGATGATATCCTGAATGATGATAAATCGTAAAAAAATATTACTCTCCACGTAGTTGGTTGAATAATTCGTCAATGCAAAGAAGAGGATATATTTTCTTGATAGTGATCTTGTTATGTTCTCATTAGTTAATGCATAGTCTCATTGATCTATCTTTCTTCATAACAAACAAAATATGTGTTCTACGAGGTTATTCACTAGGGCATATGAATCCCTGGTCATGAATCTCTTGCGGTTTCTTCTTTATTTTCTGTAACTCAATTGGTTTCATTCTATAAGGTGTCTTTGAAATTGGAATAACAAATGGTATGAGTTCTATTGAAAAGAAAACTTCACAATTTAGTAGAAGACCTATCAATCCATTTGTAAAGTCATCATCAAACTCTTGTACAATGGGTGTATTCTTAATCATGAGTATCTCCCTAACCATTCGGCATAAAACCCATCATTTTGAGAAATCAATATCCATAATATGGAAGAAATTTCTACTAGAAGGTTATATTCATCCTTCCACTGATATAAGATCATATATTGATCTGGAATATGAAATTTGACCTACCTTCCATGGAAATTTATATGAGCTTCATATAGAGTAATCCAATATGTTCCCAAAATCACATCAAATTACACTATAGTAAGGATCACAATAATTGGAGGAAGCACTTTCTAACAAACTTCAATCAGAGAAGAATTGTAAACTTTTGATGTTACCATTGTGCCATTAAGAGTTTTAGTAGCTAACTAAACAACAAATTTTTGAGGTAATACGGATATACCCTTAGAAACTTCTTCATAAATAAATAAGTAGGTGGATATAGAATCAAATAAAACATTTTCTGCCTTATATTGTATGGTGTGTATACCTTTCACCAATTCATTATCATACTCCACATCGCTGATAGTGATCGCATATTACTTTCCTTTATCTTTGGCCTTAAGAGTTTTCTAACATCGATCATCATCAATAACCCTTGGATTAGTTCATTTTTTTAATAATGCCCCCATTTCCATTCACTTTTAACACTGATGGGTAAGAGGTGCATTATGTGTATCCTTTTCTCTATTCACATGATTATGCATATTTTTCCAGTCACTTCAGCATTCAATTTCATGGTGACATTCTTTTCAGCATTTAAAACATTTACTAGTACCTTTATGAAAATTCCCTCCATGTTTATTTACACACTTTGAGCATAAGGAAAACTCACATTATTTTCAGTGTGTTCATTATATTTTCCATTAAATTCCATTTTTATTTTCTTATAAAACCCATAGGACTGATTGGTTACTCCAATCTCTATCTCCGCCTTTAGATAACATCAAACAATTTCTTCATAGTTATTGAAGTACCTTATAGATAATACCCTTAGGAGGCTTTGTTTCAATCCACTAAACAATGGATCAATTTTACTCTCAGGTTGGATAATAATTCCATAAGTGTACCTTGAAAGTCCTGTAAAATTTTCTTTGTTGGTACCAAAAGATTCATCATCCTTTTTCTTATGTTCATAGAAATCCTTCTCCATATTTGATTATAGAGTATGAGGAAATTTATTATTAAAAAATATGTTCTTTAACTCATCCCATTCTATGGATTAAATTTCATACCATTGCCTCATATTCATGATAATGTTACACCATTGATCAACTTAACCTTCCAAATGATAGATTAAACATATAACTTTATCATGTTCTGAACATTGGTGAACTGAAAATATCTGTTCAGTGGTACCCATCCATTTTTCTTCCACTAATGGATCAAAAGACCAGATGATAGAAGGGTTATGTTGCAACATTAATGACTCAATAGAATGTTGTTCCCTAATTATCTTGTTTGGAATACTTTAATGATTCATAGAATGAGAAAGTTGTGTGATCATAACTACAAGATTTTTTATTCCATCTCCCATAACAATTGGTTTCTCTGATGGAAATTCATTTCATTTCCAATCACATTAAACATTATTGTGGCTCCTTTAGGTTCATACCATTTACTAAAACCAAGAGTATTAGTGTGAGAAACATTCATCATAATGGGAAAACCACATAATCATGAATAAAATTTCAAATTTGGGCACTTTAGGTTTTATCCATGGTTATTCATGATCATATCTAAAACATTGGTATTATAACCAATATATTGACATTTCCTTAGGGTTCTTACTATGTGTTTCTCATTCTAGTTTCCAATGGTTAACTATAAAATTCCTCTAATATCGAATGTAAGGTCCCACACTTTACATAAATTGACATTACATCAATGTTATAGAATATTCATTACAAAATATAACAAATCCATAAAATAACCATATAGTTATAGTGTCATTAGAAATTGGGAAACATAAACAACCAGTTCATAAGACATCTTCACTGTCTCCCACTTAAATAATTATAACAAAATACCGTTTTGAAATATCTTACTTAATACCCTTCTTCATGACCCAGGGAATATAAATATATTAAAGGGTGAGCCTAGATGCTTAATGTTGGTAAAAAAGGAAATATTCATCATATAATAAAAATAAGAAATAAGAACATAACATTTGAAATTATTATCATGCAAATGAATGATCATGATATCTTACAATAGGATAATTCATAAAATTTCATAAGAATCAATGAACATAATCCCAAAAGTCATAGAATAATACAATATGTTTTTTGGCATACCCATATGCATAAAAATCATTTCATATTAGTCAAGGAAAATTTCCAAGACCATCATAGTGGAAAAAGTCCATTACTGAACCGAGTTCACTCCTAATTCTAGCTCTATATTACAGAATTAAATTTTATTTTCATTCCATTCATGTCTATATCATGAGATATAAATCGTTACCCAATGAAATGTATTAAGATATAGGTCCCACCCACCATATAATGAATTCATTATTATGTGCTCCACAGAAACATAAACCATTCATCATATCATAACACAAGGAATAAAATGGGGTTTTTAAACACGATTACATCATAATCCATATAAAAAATATATAAAATTCAATAATAAACATCATAAAAACATAGTAATAATAGGGTTAGATACAAAACCCTTTTATGTAATGTCCTTTTAGATGGAAAATAATTTTTGTCAAAAAATATTATATTAATTCTTGGGGAAAATATTATTTCTTCGTGAAAAACGATTCCTTTTCTCCAAATGTCATGCAATTTTAAAATAATATAATTTCTTTGAACTGTAACCATTAAATATTTTAAATGGATCTTCATGTAAATACATTATTATTAAAATGTAAAAACTTTTAATGTCGTATTGTTAAAAGAAAACATTCTTCATGTAGTTTTCTCTAATAAGTCAAAAAATGATAATATATTCCATTTATTAAATTTAATAAAAAGTCACCAATGGGGTAAAACTAAATTTAAAAAATTCTATAAGGATATATTTAATATTGTTTAATACATATTTAGGAACCATGGACATGGATGATAAATGTACCCCAATATATACTTATGTCTAAATAATCTCATATAATAATGTGATTGTAAGATTACCACATACCTTAGGTCTGATATCCTTCATTTGTATCCAAACCTCCTATATAATGATTCAAATAATGTAATTTAATTATTAAAAAATCATAGTAATTTTTTTGATATCATATATGATTATATTAACATCTGTTTTGTTAGTAACATTTCATTAATTCCGGATATCTGGATATTAACGGCTTTATGTTCTTTTTCATGTTCTGTAGAATAAGTTATGGTTATCCTTTTTTAGGTCATAGTTATATATTTAATAAAATTATAATGAAATAATATATACCATATTTATTAATTATGTACATTTATATAATCATTTTTTATTGAAAATCATGTAGAAGGAATCACATTGTATCATGGAGACAATAGGTCGTACGTACGCACGAGAGACAATATCATTCCCATATTTGTTGAATGATATTGAATTAGATGTCTATAATATTTGATAATTTTCATAATTTTATAATAGTCATATTATTTATTATTTATGTCATTATACTCATCCATGTAAGGTGGTGGTAAAAAAATATTACACCACAACATGGAGATGTTAAGTCGTACATATGCATGCTTGGTAATTTCATTTTTCGTAGGATGGATAGAAGGTGGAATATGGTAGTTTCATAATTATAATAACATATCAGTATATAATTGATATTGTATTTATTTCTTTATAATTAAAATACTCATGAAAAGGAAGTATAGGAAGAATAAAGTTTGAAAGAATCGGTAGTGGAGACTACCTCTTCTTCGATGTGCTTTATCTAAATCTCCTCTTAGATAACTAGAGTTGTTAATTGAAAAGAAACTGAACATATATAATGTTTATAGGGTAGTAAATAAGGGAAAATTTTAGGTTATGAGAGAGTTTTAAGGCACAAAATTAAGTGAAGAGGGTTGGGAGAAGGTTCCCTTTTATAATTGAGGTGAGGGGAACTTCTGGGATCTCAAAAAATATTACTTTATAATAAATTAAAACACTATAAAAAACAATGACATAAGCCAATTTAGACGATTATATGATATAGGTTTGTAATCTCATCAACTAATAACTTTATGAAAAGTGTTCAGTTAAATTTAAACATTATAAATTTAATTAACACTTAGTTATTCAATTTATTTTTTATTCATATAAAAAATATTTCAATATTAAAAGGGTTCAATATTTACTTATTTGTTGTCAATTAGACCATAAATAAGTACCTTATAAAATTTTAGACAATATTATAATTATTATTTATTTTTAAAAAATGTTTTATGATTTTAAAATTATTAAATAAAACATTATTTTGATAAACAATCAATAGTGTCAATTTTGACACTATTCAATTCATTGATTTTTAAAAATATTAATATAATAAGATAACTTCGAAAATACTATTTTATTATATTCATAAGAGGTCATGGTAATATAAAAAATTAATTAGACATTTTAATTATACCAGATTATATTTATTTTTAATAACATTTATTTGATATCTCCATTAATAAAATAATTACCACATCAATTTTGTGTAAATATTTAATAGACTTATTAATCAATAAAAATTAAAAATAAAATACTATGATGAATTTAAATATACTATATTTCATAAGAATACTTGTAGTTGAATTTATGTTCTTAAAAATCCAGTATTGTAAATGTTATACTTCTTAATTTATGAAGGGGACAACTTTAACATCACTTTAAATAAAATAATATAAGTGTCATAATCCCTTATATAAGGATACAAATGGTCACTAATAAGATTAAAGGATTAGTACAGCTGTTATATACTCATCCAAGAATATTTTTTCATGTTTTTGTGTCTTTTAATGTGTATTATTTCTTTAATAAACACTGTATTATTTATTTTTAATCATTTAAATAATTCATGCATCATTAATGTATAAGCTATTAAGGTAATTATTTATTTCTGAAAAATTACAAATAAATTACCATCATAAATAAAAGATAATTATTTTTAAAACGATAATTTATAATAGAAATTATCTTTATTATAACTTTATATTAAAAATTATTTATTTATTAAAATTTTAGTTTTATATATTTAACTTTTCATTAATTAAAATTTCTTAAATAGCGTAATCCCATCCAAGTGGCTTCAGAAGGACATAATTTGGACCTGAGGATTATTTAAGTATAAAAAAAATCATCTAGTGATATTAAGACATGTGTTAGGGTAATATTATAATTGTATTCCTACCCATAATTACATGTTTACCCTTTTACCGTATTAATAAAAATTACTGAAGTTATAATTCATATTTCCCGAAACTAAAACCAAGATATTTAAATAATTTGATCCTACTTATTACAAAAATAAAATCCATTTTTCAAAATAGAAAACCCAAAATATTGAATAATTAATTAATATTAATCTCATTCTCAGAAATAGGGAATGGGTTTTAAATGTTAAAACATTGTCAATGATTGAAATTTCCTTATTTCGGAATTCCAAGTAAATTTAATGGTAATTACATAACTTTAATTTAATGATAAAAATATTATCTATTTATATTTTAAAACAATTCAATATTATGATTTAACCATTTAAATAATTTCTATGAAAAAAATTGTCTCCAATTAAAATTTAGTGTATTTTTAATATTCAAACAATTTTGAAAGGAATCATAAAAGTGTTAAAAGTTTATCCAAAGTAAATTTCTATAACCCTTATCCAAAAAACATGATTATTTTTTCATATAAAATTTATTATTATGTCAAGATATTAATTTATATGGGGTTATCTATTAATAGGTGAAAAATTACCCTTTTAAAAAATATATGTTTTTATACGTCAAATAAGGTTTATTCGTACCCTATCAAAAAATATCTATAGGATGAATATCAAAAATATTTTATTAATTACATATATATTTCATTATTTTAGTTTACTAATTGTAACTCTCTCAATTTACTAATAAAAAAATAAAAATACATAACTGATTTATATATTTATTTCATAAATAATTTGTATCAATTGACTTCACAATAAATTTTAATAAGTTATTTATATTTATTCCCTATAACCTAACGACTAGGTTATAATGGTCATTTTATACTTATGGAATCTTGTGGTTCGTTTAAACTCACTATTACATGTAATGAACGCTATTGAATAATTAAAATTTTTTATAGAAAATATTACAATGAAAATACTATGTGCTATAGTTACGCTGAACATTGATATTATAGAAATGGTTTGTACTGGAAATGATGTTTCATAAAACACTGGAGAGTATTTTGTTGCATGGAATTGTTTCACATTCTGAATGGAAAATGGGTGGAGCTAGATAGAAAGGTAATGCAATGTATCTTTATAGGATACACTAATGATGAGTTTGGATACTGAATCTAGGATCCTATCAGTATGAGGATCATAAGAAATAGAGATGAGGTTTTTCCTAAGGATCAAATGATTCATGATTTTGAGAATCTAGTAAAAATAGAGAACTTGTAGTCTAATTAAATTCTAGTAAGTATCGTACTAGCCTCCCCACCATCATTTCAAGTTAGTGTGAGAGAGATAAAAAAATTTATGATACATCACTACTAGGTAATATTTCTTGATCTGCTGATATGTCTCAATCATTGGATATTTCATAAAAATTCCCCCATAATCATAGTTGTGTAGATCCACCATAGAATGAAAATCATGTAATTAATATTCACTACATGAGAATGTGATTCTCCATAATGGTATAGAGCCATATATTTATGATGATACAATTAGAATCTAGTAGAAGATTGAATGAAAGAAGACCTTACAAGAAGAGATGAGATCCTTGGACAAGAACCTTAAATTTTATTTGGTTGAATTACAACAAAAATAAAAGTAACTCAAGAACAAGTAGGTTTATAAAATCAATGGGGAAGACGGTAACTCAGTTCCACTCTATAGATATACAATAGTTGTAAAGGTATTTGGTTAGAATAAAGTTATTGAATTTGATAAATAAATTCCCTTGAGGGTAAAATGTCTTTTACTGGAGTTAGTTTTGGATTGGCATATAGTCTAAACGTATAACATCAAAAAATTGATGAAAATATAGATTTTTTATATGGTGATCTTAATGGGTTAGTAATAAATGGTGTATCCATAGGGATTCTATATGAAAGGTAAATAAAAGTTTTTTTGATACCATAAGAAAAGTTTATATGGTTTGAAATAGGTATTAAGGCAATGGTATAAGAAATTCAGCTCATTCATAGAGAGAAATTATTATAGGAGGACTACTTATGATCATTGTGTTTTCATAAAATAGAATTTTAATGGTGATTTAATTTTATTATTACTTTATATTGATGATATATTGATTATTGTTAGATATATCACCAAGATTGATAGTTTGAAGAATTATTTTAACAAGTCATTCGAAATAAAGGACTTGGGAGACCATACTCGGATTATTGGTTTGATGATTTCCCATGTAAGGAGGAATTACATGATTTATCTATCATAGGAGAAATACATTGAGATTTTTCTTGATAAATTCAATAAGAGAATGGACAAACTAGTGAGCACTCCACTTGCATGTCATTTTAGGCGCATGATGAGTCAGAGTCCATCAACTGAGGTGCATAATGTAGAGATAGAAAAAGTTCCTTATATGTCCATAGATGGTAGTCTTATGTATTTCAGGTTGTGAACTAGACCATATAGTTCTCAAAAAGATTATTTTGTGAGTGTATTGTTATGAAATATTTTATAGGAGTGCTAGAAATTGGTCAAATATAAATTGAGTTATCTCTAAATAAAATCTACTGTTGTTTTATGTTTTGGAAATGGTAAACATGTTTATAAAGTATATAGAGACAAAGATTTTTTTGGAGAAATAGAAATGAGTAAATCCATATATATGTACCTGATATATTTTATAGGGGGAGAATAACCTTGGAAATCACAATATTAGAAGTGAGTTTCCTTTTCGACCATAGAAGAAGAATATATCATTGTCACTGAAGGTAGCAATGATATATTGTGGATGAAGAATTGTTTATAGGGGCTAGGGAAGAGTAAGTACAATTTTATTCTATATTATGATATTAGGAGCCATAATTATCTCATCATGAACCCCACAGATCAATCCAAGACCAAGAAAATCAATGTATGATACTACTGGATCTGAAATGTGTTGGAATAAATATTATTGAAAGATAAAAAATCCACAACAATGATAACGAGGAAGACATTATGATGATGGTTTTACCGAAAGAGAACATGAAATACTATAAAGACACAGAATGTTCTGATTATACCCCATATTGGTTTTGATGTGGATATTTTTGGGGGATACACCAAATTGTTGGAGTGATTTTTAGGAGAAATAGTTCATGGGAGTTGTTAGAAACAACATCTTCTTTGGATGGAAATTTCTACAGTGGGTATTTTTCATCAGGAGGCAACCAACCTAGAATCTTCTTAGATCCTGGCCAAGTAGCTGGAAGAATTATTTTTATTGGGTATATGACATACCCCTCAACAGAAGAAAAAAATCATTTTCATTACCCTATAAAATGGGTTAAAATTTCCATGAATTTTAATGTTCATAATCCTCACATGATTTATCCAGAGAGTAATAACCCCCCTTCCCTCCCATCCCCTACTCCTAGGGTTGTGTGAAACCTTTTTGAATGAAATAAATTTTGTATTTCACTTTTTTGTCATCTTTCTGTATGTTTTATTTCATCAACAAAAACCACCACTACCCCAAAAATACTTCTTTTCCATTCTTAGAATGAAACATAAAAGAGGATTGGGGAAAGTGGAAATATGGAATTAGACTAGAAATTTAATCATTGCATAAATACCCACAAGAATTTGTGAGATTAATTAAATTATACTATATTAATGATTGTATCGAAAATGAACTAAGATTTCAATAACACATGGATAAGAACAAGTGAATGATGATCAGTATATCATTTCATTTACATTCTAACCACAGCCACTAAAACACCTATATGTTTCCTTTGATCCATTCCATTTGTATCACTCCTTGATAATAAGATAATGTTCCTTACTAAGAGAACAACTAACCTACTAAGAGATTTATTATCGTACTAAGAGTATTTAAAATCTATATGGTTAGTTTTTCTTATACTATGTGGATTACCATGCTACTAGTTGAATTATTGTTGTACTAAGATAATTTTCATTCTACTATGTGAATAGACATGGTACTAGGAAAAGGGCCCATGTTCTATGTGTATTTCATGCATCCAAAAAATTCCTCTTACTCTGTGTAAAATGAAAACCTATAATATCAGAATACCTAGACATCACTTTTATGGAATGTTTTGTCACTCTTATACCACAACATCTATCCAATCCATATGTCAAGACTAAAGAAGCTACAAGTGTTCTAATACCTTTTCACAAAAATCATGATCTCAAAAAGGATATATATAGACCTCCTATATGATCTGTGGACAATCACTATCAGGGGATTTCTATCAATTTTCACCCCTTTGACTATGTATTTCTTGGAAGGTAATATGGAAGGAGAATCATCCCCAATGGGTCAGGATCCCATGGTAATCAAAACCATGTATATCCCTAATAACAAGGGTCCCCATCTTGGGAGTCCTTATATTATCTACTCCCTAGATCATGCGACAACACTTCGTATACATATCCTCTATATTTATATTGACCAAGAATTGAGTAGATCCTTTAGCCTACTCAATTATCCAGGAATGTGGAATAGGAAAACACAAATTGTGTGAATGTCCCTCCAACAATCCCAAGGTCTTAAAAATTATAAGTGTATATAATTTGATGTTATACCCACTATATGTATATAATTCCTAGAGATAGAACTGTGTATTTATATCTAGAGGCCCAAAAAATCTCTTAATGGATAATCCTAACATGTAAGCTCCACATAATCTCCATTCTAATGAAATAACCCTGTAGTTTCTCATATATATTGTTTCTCACTCAGAGAATAAATCGTGTGGGATTAGATATTTGAGTAGACCATACTACTGGCAAGCCTAATATGGGTTTATTAGGTCGGACTTGTATGCATAAACCCGATACAATGTTATGTTTTCTCTCCTTTCTTGACACTTATTTCATAGTCACACAATATAATCCTATGTGACAACATCCTTATAATAACATGTTAAATTGTATTGTATTGTCCTATCAGCTGACCATAGAATATTTCACTCAAATTATGTGGGCTTAAATTCATATTTCCATTGGATGTGTATAGAGACACCACAATGATGGAACACAATTTCAAAATATTCCCCATCAAACTATTTTTTTTATTCTCGACGAGAATATACAATTCACTCATGGGTCCCTATCCATGACCAAATGGACCCATTTGGGAAATATTACAAGTTTATCCATTGATCCCTTTAGTTATAACCTCACTGGAATAATCCCCCCACCACATCTTCTAGGGGAGTTATATCCTCCTCATTCCCCAATATGTCCCTCATAAAGGGAGTCATACTCTTCCTAATCATTACCATGTTCTTTTCACTATGACATATTCCATGTCTACCCATCATTCCATTAGTCCATATTTACAATTAAATGAGTTCCCCACCATGTGATTAATATCCTTCCAAAGAATCTTCATATCCAACCTTATTGGGATATAATCCATTTGAGATTCACCAAAAGGTTTTCTCATGTTTATATCCCTTAGTAACCACTATAAGGCATCTTTCACTTGTAAGTCCACTCTATATGTCTTTAAACTATTTTAAATCTATTATTGTTGCAGTACCATAAATGGTACAATATATCCCATTTTGTGGAACCAAACTATGTGGGTTTTGATTCCCATTACATGTATATACATGAATCGTATTTTGTGGTCTTAATCCCAAAACCAAAACAACATCCACCTCCCTATATAACATTAAATTCCAAAGTACTCAGATGTGTGACATTAAACTATAGAATAAATAAAAAATCAAATGGTATTCAATATATGTATATTTACATGAGTAATTTTATTGTATTTATAGAATAGGGATAATAAATCCCACTATAGTATTTTGTGAAAAAATCATGAACATTAACTAAATCTATAAAAGAGTCCATGAGTAGGAAACAATTATCTTATAAACAGTGCATAATAGACTGATGTCCATTCCACTTGAACAATGAATATTTCAATGAGAAATTCAAAAAGTACTAATAGACACCTTCCAATCGAATTTAGGGATTATGTATATTAAAACATAATTATATGGATTTGAATTGGGATGTTTCCATCATTTCCAAGTAAGAAAACCTAGAAACTTGTAAAGTACATGTATGATAAGCTTACCAAAGTTAATATGGTTTCTGTATTTCAAATATTTTTCAGAATGAGTATATAAAAATATAAACTAGTAGAATATCACATCAATGAGTTCAACATCATCAGAAGTTAGTTGGAGTCAATATTGGTGATATTATGAGATATGGAGTAGGATGTTTTTCTCTTTTATATCTACCAATGTCATAGCACACATTGGTCCCCAAAGTGTGAAAATAAATATAAAGACTTACATTTTAGTTATAAATATTAGAGATGAGATCTTGAATGAGTAACATCATCATAAGAACCCTTAATATTATCTGGAAAATTTTTATATAATATAATTTAGGGGGAATTTAATGGAGAAGATAAAGTATGTGTTGCTCAGTGTAAGTTTTAACGATGAATTTGAATTAGTGGAATAAAAAGCCTCAAAGATAAATATTTCAATGTGAATTTAGTCCACTTTCGAAAATATTATTCTGCTAATTGATATGTAAATATAGTATCAAATGATAAAACTTTCATTTATTGAGTACCACTACTTTTATTATGCCTTGGATTATATTCATTAGAGATTCGTTTCACTCAACATCCAATTGGGGGTGTACAAAAAACTATAATATTGGAATATATAGAATGGTGAATCATATAGATGATTAAACTCTAATGATTATGGGAAAGAGTTACATTTTTTGGACATGTGATGAATGTGACATGGAGTTTAAGAGTGTGAAGTACGTACTGGGATTAAAGAAGAGCTTAATTTTCCTTTGATAGTAAGATGATTTATGCATATGTACAAAATTTATTAATGGATCATGGAATATTTCACACGGTTGCATTGTTATGGCCAAATGGTGAAGGATGTGAAACTTTACCTCGCATGAGTTTCACACATTATGATAAATTCCAAATAAGTAATATCCACAAAGATATGGAATGGTCATCTCGATCACATGAGTGAGAATGGCATGAAAATTATCATTAAAAAATATATCTATAAAATATAAATCTTGTATTATAGAACATGTGATGTCTATATATATGGTAAGTGGAAGTAGGATCCCTTCCAAATGGATGGAATTACTATGATTAATTGGAATCTGGATCTAGTTGATGTAGATGTATGTGGGGACTTTTCCAATTCATAATCATAGTGGTCCATTGTTCTATGAAATATTAAACATTGATGAGACATATAAAGTTTTGGCGTTATTTTCCAAGAATAAGTCTATGGTTTTCAAAATCATGACCTAATTTATATCCATGGTGGAAAAGGGGATCGATCACATGGTTTTGTACCATTACTCTAATAATGGTGGTGAGTATGAAAATATAGAGTTCCAGAGATTATGCTGCTGTAATGGCATACAATTTGAGAATAATATACAAGGTACAATGAAACATAGTAGTGTTTGGAAAATGTTAAATCAAACTTTAGTTTAAATATAATGACATTTGAGAATTTAGAGAGTATTCCCCCATTGTATTTTCAGTGAAGGATGGGATTTATGCAATATAATTTATAAAAAAGGTTCATTACATTATGTGGTAGTAATTTCTAGAAGTTTTTTAATCTGAATAGAAGAATTACATTACCTATCTCATATTCTATGAATATCTTTGTTGGTTCTACGTTAAATCCAATAAGAGGGACATTCTTGAAGCTAAGTCTCTGGAATTGTACATTTTTTGAAATATTGATGAAAAGTTCAGTCTTTGAATTTGAGATAAAAATTATCAAAATATTTTCATTAGTTAAATTTTTGTCATCAATGAATGGATTCTATTGAAGGATGCGTGTATAATAAAAAATTCTAAGGGGATAAAAATATCATAAGGGGAATAGGTTCAACTGATTGGATATCTAAAAGTTTTAGATGTTCTATAGAATTATAAAATCATATCAACAATTGAAACTGCTAACATTATGGTTGTTATGTGTATCAGAGTATTAATATGATGGAGTTGTTAAGGCTATAAGTATCATAGATCTCTAGGATTGTAGAATCATAGGCCACAGTTTCAGAAGGAAGTGCTCCAAAAGATATATCTCTAAATGTTATAGTACTACAATAATATGATCTATAGAGTGGGTTGAGATGATATAATAGAGATAAATTCTATGTGATGAGGTATGGAAGTGATTTTCATTACATTATTTTTATACATTAGAAAGATAATAGGATCGCATATGATGCAATAATTTTGTAAGACTTAAATCAATGGTAGTTAGTCATTGGGTATGAACTTGATTACTTCTATGTATTTAGACCACGAGATCTTATAGAGATTCCTTCTATATGGAATGTACTTAAAAAATGGGTGTATTAGATGAATGAATAAGTGGATGGTATATTGAGGTATAAAAGATCAAGAATCATTAAATTGTTTTAATAAATTAGAGGTGTCGATTTCTCAAAGATTGTTTCCATGGTCATTAAATATAAAACTACTTAAATAGTGTTGACTAGTTTTTCTATGGAGGGATTACATCTTGAATATTTGTACATGATGACCACATTTCATTATAGGGTATTATATATGAATATCTATATTGAGTGATTGGTTGTTTTCATGTAAAATAGGAACCAATAGCATCTTTGTGTGCTCAATTGAACCCTTT
This sequence comes from Viscum album, assembly GCA_963277665.1. Lineage (NCBI taxonomy): Eukaryota > Viridiplantae > Streptophyta > Magnoliopsida > Santalales > Viscaceae > Viscum > Viscum album. Next base: position 1,389,190,406 of record OY728134.1, on the reverse strand, counting down.
ATAGTATAAAAAATTAAAAAGGAATTGGATTCAGAATATTAATGGCTTAATGAAGGATCAAATTTTCAAATTGAGAAATATAAAAACACATTGTCACTATATGGTCTTAAATGATGGTAGTATCATCATCATACATATATATGATGATGAATGTTGATTATTGGTACAGTAAAGGGATGGATCTATGAGCTGATAGAAAAATTGGCTTGATGATTTGAGATAAAGGAATTTGATTCAGTGCAATGGATCTCAATTATATATATTGTGAGTGTCAAAAGTTGTATTAATTTATACATTATCTTGTCTGATTAAATCTACATTTTTGTGGATCACATCATCTTTAGTGAAGTAAATTTGGTGGATACCCTCCTTTTTGGGAAATTCAAATTAAGGAAGAAGATGTTTCAATAAACTAAAGCCGAGGTAGAGTATATGTTGAGGGTTAAATATTCATTTATAGTTGGAATATTGATATATTACATGGTTTTTACTCTAAAAAACATTTCACAAGAAGTGGGAGTTTTATAAACATACATGTGAAATCCCATAAGATGACATTAGGAGGGTATGAATATTATTCTCTAATACTTAAGGTTTTCTGGATTTTTGGAAATTTTCTTCGGAATAGATGATTCAATATAGGGGTTTTTTGAATCAAAATTTTTGGTATAATTGAATGTTATAATTAGCATGATTGGATATTTTTTCACTCTCAAAGGGTAAACTATGAGGTGGATGTTAATGATTCAACCAATTTTTTTCTGTCAGTAATGGAAATAGAGGATGTTATATTAATTGATGAAATGAAGGTGATGATTTGGTTGAAGGGTATGTAATATGATAATTAAGTGAGCAAATATGATTGGAATATATTTTTTGACTACCAAATTGGAATTCACTAGGCCAAAAATATGAAATAACAATCCAAGAAAAACAATATTCAGTTAAATTATTACTTCACCTAGAAGATATTGGAGGATACAATGTTGAATCTATGTAAGACAAAATGGGTTTTAAACAATGAATGTTTTTAAAAAAGAGTCATATTTCAAGATTTACTATAGTGGTAATACACCATAGAAGGGAACGAATGAGTAGAAGTATGGTGGGGTCACCATATTGCAAAAAAGGAAGTTCATGGTGGGACAATATGTCAGTGGATTCTAGGAGATAACATTAGTGTGATTATAGAAAAATTATTCTCAAGAGAGAGATGGTATTGTGTGACTGTGAGAAACATTTTATGAATATGTCACTAGATCAAATAAAAAAATAAAATATTACGGCCCAATTTTTAAATTTTGGTTGAATTTGGTGGATTTTAATTGTCTAGGGATTAGGTGTGTTGCTGATAGACAATAAAAATTTTCAAAACTGATCATGATAAGGACATGATATAGAGAGAAGATGTTGATGGATGTTACACCATGTTCACAACTCATTGAGGTAGTGTGGGAATCACAATGTACTTTTTTCCTAAATGTTATATATATATAATGTAAGATTAATTTCATTATAGATTTTTAGAAATGTAAAATTGTAAGAGTCTTAAAGATAGATACAGAAGAATCACGTTGTGAATGTATCAAAAAATAGAACTATTTGTTATATGGGGTGGAGGTGGTAGAGGTTGATGACTAAATAGAGGGTGGCCTATAGAGATCAGCCTTTGTGAACTTCTCCATACAATGGTCAGATAGGAGTGACTATGGGGACCAATGGCTGGGTCCTACTAAGAAAAGTAGGGTGGATAATTTTATTGAATCATTTAACTGTAATATTTTTTAATTACATGTACAAACATAAAGTAGTGTTCCCCCATGGAGTAGGACTTGCACTCAAATAATGTAAAATTGTGTTTTTTTTCTATCCTAAAATAATTGTGTTCTCATAATCTTGGATGGGTGAATTTCGAATTTTTTCATTACAATTTTCTGATTTTGGTCTTTTTGTCCTCAATATTCCAAACAACCTAGTGTAGGATCATAGTGGACCTTTTTTCATTCCATTTCAATTTCTAGTCCATTAATTCTATTTATTAAATGAACATTGTCATGAGCCCAATATCCATTTTTATTCACAATTCCTTATATGGAAAATAGTCACTATCCTATTATCCTTAACTAATTAGCCCTCTTTCTAAATCATATTATAACACTCTCCATTAACTTTTATATCATCCTCCTCCACCTTCGAGGACATGATCCAATACTCTTGACCATACCTTCTATAATTCTCTATATTCTTCCTTATAATAATTCCAAATTTTCATAGAAAATGACAGATTTGAATAAATCACCATCAATGATATAGAACAAATCTCTAGAATTTTAAACATATCTATCTACAAGTTTCAAACCATCCATGATCAAACATCATGTTAAACAAAAATCATTGCAATGCTATCATCTAGAAACAATGATATCCCCATGAAATATGAAAAATTTAGGGGACTATAAATATATTATATATTTTTTTATAAGGAAACTGGTAGAATAAAATTTATGGTCAAATATCTAAAAAACATTTTTTAGGGATTGTTCATATATTATTTTCCAACCAACCTTTTATTTCAATTATTGTGTCTGAGGAACCTCCATTGTCCAAAAGATAACCCTAAAAATATACACATTATAGAAATAAGTTCCAAAACTAACAAAATTATACTGGTATCATGTAACTATAATGTATTTATAAAATAGAATTCATTCCACACCTAAGAAACTACCTCACAATGCACATTAATAATCCCTGGTTAGAAGCTCATCAGATAATGCACAAATAATAAACAAATCGCATTGAAAAAATTGGATGTTACAACACATGGAAATAATGTGGTTTACCTATTAATAGTAATCCATATGGTAAGACAATAAATTTTTCAATTAAGGTAGAAATTGAGTAAAATAACCATCTTTTGATAACCTTACCCATCTTAAGTTACAAGGGACTTCATCAATCTGAACACCCTATTTGAAGAACCCTAGAAACACTATCCCAAAATGCCTTTCAACCAAAAATTCCCCATAGTATGTCCCCCATCAGAATGATTGAAATCCGAAAAACCTTCATACTAAGATATATATAATATTTTTACTCCACACTTTAGTAAAAATACAAATCATAACTTACATGGTTTAATGATGATATCTATAGAAGTTATTCGATAAATTTAGATTTCATCGCCTTTTGATCACTATATATATAATTCCAATATTTTATATCTTTTTTGGAATCCATACACTAAATAAAATTATATCTCAACCAATAACATTAAATCCATTAAATATTTATAACATCTAAAAACATTGGTATTAATATCTCCCTTCAAGTCCTAGGAAATCCCATCACCCAAACTCACCTTCAGATTGATCTGCTTCTAATGGTCCACGAACATCCACATCTTCTAAAAATTTTATTCCATATCATGGAAATAAATATTATACCTAAATCAATTCCCCAAATGAAATATTTTGCATCACATGTTCATGCCTCAATAAATCACACTTTTAGAATTTCTACACATGAACACTACCACTATTACAACCATAACCACTAAGATAAATTTCACTCAACTACACTCATTTAGTTATCTTCCACTAAATTTCATCCATTTCTTTAAAGCCCAGAATTCATGATAAACGTGAAGATATTTTCATTTTATTTTCTACAGTTAAATATTCTAAATACATAACTTACAAAAATCCAAACACTCAAACTAAAAATAGTTATCACACCAAAACCACGAATTCTATATACCATAGAATACCTCAAGACACCTAAAATACTTATATAAGGAAAGTGGTCCATTTTTTCCTTTAACCTATATTTAATGAAAATGAAACAATAATATTGGAAAGATATTCTAACAGGGTGCTGATAGTTTGGGAATTGTTAATAACATTAAAATTATAGATTAATTTTCTTTCTCAAAGTGGATAACTCAAGAGGGAGGTGAATTCCATTTCCAAATAAATTTCTCTTAAAAATAATTGAAAACATTAATCCCCCAATTTATTAAAATAATATAATTATATAATTTTTTCTTTGAAATAGTTTTCAATAGTTTGATTAGAAATCAGTTGAAAACAAGTTAGAGAACTCATTCTAACATTGGAAACTACTTTAATGGAAACAAATTCTATATAACACACTTGTTAAAACCAAATATCAAAGTAGAGTTTTTTAATTTTAATTTTTTTAAAAATATCAGTTGTCATTTATAACATTGTAAAGAGTATATTTAAATTTAATCAAGGGGTTCAGTATCAAGATTTCACTTAATCTTATCTATTTGGAAATCATTCATGACCAAAATGTTTATTATTAAATAATCTCATCCAAAACCGGGATTAGTTTTTTTATGATAATTATACTAGATATTAAAGGCTAAAAGAATCATATTAAACAGTTATACATGGAAATGAATAAGAATCTTGGACACACATGGAAACTTATGTAGTTTGTTTTTTGAATAAAAAAGAAAAGTGTATAGTTTATTGTAATGGGATCTCTAGTTTAGATCCAGAAACTATATTTATACGAAAAATAGAGTAAAAAAACAAATCTCAATAATATTGTAAAATAAAAAAGAATAACAAAACGGAGATATGAGAATATAGTGACTCTTAATATAAGTTTCTTCAGTTGTCCAGGAGTCCATGTGTTTTTCATTGAGTGGAGCTCGAACAAGTTTTTAGTAGGTTTAGGGAAAACATTCATAAAGAGTGTCCTCTATATAGTACAACTTCACCTAAATGTCCCTCTATTATTCACTCTATTTATCTCTTTCTCTATTATTTCTTTTTACTATTTATATAACTCCATCCAAAAAGAGATTTTTAAGAGCAATAAATTCAGTCTTAAATTAACTTACACTTAAATAACTAAACTAAAACTTGTTATTGGGTATTTTAAAATTCTATAGTTATAAAATAAGACATAGTAAGTTATCTTAATTTAAAACATGGTTATTTGGGTTCATGGTCGTTCTTCATGGCCATGTGACCAACTAACTAGGCAATATTACTTCAATTATTCTTGTAGTAGGTTCATAAAATCATATGATTACTTGAAGTTTTCTAGAATTAGGTATTCATCATCATGAAGTCACTAAAAAACACATGTATTCAGTGGATTGATTTTTTAAATTTAACTTTCCTTAGTTTGTTAAGAATAATTATTTATAAATTAGGTAGTCATTCATATATGGTAAATTCACTGATTCACAAGTATATTTTATTTGTACTTATGGTATGTACTTATCATCATGTAGTAAGTAATTGTTCACATGTTTATTATAGAGATAAAAATGCATAGTTAGTACTAGAATTAGAGAAATGTTTCTTAACTACCTCATGGTAGGTTGATAGTTCATGTGGCTAGGTGGTCTTTAACAGATTAAATAGACCATGTGGTTAATTCAAGAATTATACAGAATCATTGCATTTGACACACGGTAAGGTTTTTTTTCATGTGGTCAGTTGATGTACATCCTATGGTAAGTTTCACATGGTTTCATAACATTCATTTTCATTAAAAATATTTCACATGGTAATTAAATTATATATGTGTTTAGGTGTCATGGTAAATTCTAGAGTTAGAAATAATTTCATGTTGGCCAGAAAAACATTTTCTAACAAAAAACATGAAATTTATAATTAATATTAGAAACACGATTTTGGATCATTAAAATACTCTGGTTTTGGGTCAATCCAGAAATATAACCTATTTTTATGATCAAAAATAATAATTTTGAAAACAAAATGAATTAACTATAGCAAAAAAATTAGTACATGATTGAAAAATGTTTTTCATAATTTTTTTAATATTTATAGTGCACTTTCAACTGTATAATGAATGGAGAAAAATTTAATAAATTTCACACAATTAATCCCCCTTTTGGGATTATCACAATTTGAGGCATAAATATAATACATAAATAGAATGAGAATATCAAAATAAATTCATTAATAAGTCAAATGAGTTAAAAATTCTATATCTTATATTATCGTATGAATATGACTTTGGTGTATATAAAAAATCTAAAGGAAGGATTTTCTTATTTCATTTGGATGAGGAGGAAGGAATAGAAGGTCTAGTGGGAGGATCAAAGGAGGAAGAATTCTCCCAATTACAACACATCTGGATGAAGGAACAATGTGCCGAATGGATTACCTTGGAATTAATCCAAAAAGGAGTAAGGTTGAGGATGTAGTGATAGGAGATAAGGATAAAGGAATGGATAGTGGTGCTAGTATATCTATATGAGATGTATAAAATAATGGTTCCAACAGCCTAGTAAAGTCACTAATATCCCATGAACCATGTTCCCAATCCCTTATAACCATGAAGGCTTCCAAAATTGTATTGAACACCTTATCTTCTAAAATTTTGACTTAAAAGATTTAGTCAATGGTGTAATCATAAGGTCTAGTGAAAGAGTTAGAAGAGTTCCATTGAGGAATGTATTGTTAAATATTCTCATCAGGTATTAGCCAATATGACTATTTATATTTTCTCTATCCTTGTAAACATGGCTATTACCTATTCATAATAACTCCAGAGTCCTTGAAGCATGGGTAAGAAATAATTCAAACACCATTTCTCTATTGTTCTTAGACCCATAAATTTTTTTGACTCATCCCCTAAAATATTACTATAATATTATTCATAAAACAATAAACCGAAAAAGAGGATTGTGGGTCTCATGTGTAGGAGTTGTAGCCATATCCCTAGCTAAGATCATACACCATTCATCTTTCTGGATAGTCATATTAGGAAGGTCAACATTGAGAGTAGAGAACTGATTCTTTTGATTGAAAATCACATTTTTCATCAAATTCTTATCAATAATGAACATTTGATAGAAATAAGAAATTACTAACTTCAAAACTCTTTAGAGATATTATTCTTTGGTGGAATCCATGGAATTACCTAAACCAATAAATGTTTCTTTGAATAAACTAATGGTATGTTATTTGAATTCAATCAGGTCATCATCAACGACATAATAGTTAAAAGAAATAAAGGTAGAAGGATTATAATCTTGATTCTTACTATCTAAATCACATACATCTTCCACTGATCATTCATGATCAAACTGGTCCTCAACTATAAAATCAACATCAAATCCTTCCTCATGAAAAAAGGAATACTATATTCAACATCTTCAACAAACGTACTACCTTTACCTTCTTATTTAGAATCTTTGGTGGGAGTGGGATCGAAGATATCATTGAGATTTTGGACAATGTATGGTATCACGGGATATATATCAATCCAATATTGAGAATCAATATCAGTAATAAGAAATCCTTACAACACTCTCCGAGTAGAAGGGATTGTAGGTCCACCATGACAAGGTGAATTTCCCCCATTTTCATAATCATAATATAGATAATAAAATCCAAAAACAAGTGACCAAGTAGATTTATCCCCCTTATTAAGTCCATCTAGGATACATTCTATGTGAGTAATTTGGATGATAGGAGATCCGTATGAAATACCTTTAGCTTCTTTAGAGTCTTACAACTCATCCAACTTAGTCAAATAGCCACATATAGTTATTTATGAGTCTATAAGAACCCCAGACTAATTATATTATTTATATGATGGTAAAGGAAGTTGATTAGTATGAGGTCCAAAATATTTGGCAGGAGATATTTTCATGTCATCCTCATGCGCTTCTATTGGATCGTCATCCAGATCAACAATCTCATCCCCTTATTCTTCTTTTATTTCTTCTAAAGTAACCTATTTCATAGAAACAGATACCTCATCATCTGAATAAACTAAAATATCATCGGTTTCAAGACTTGGATTCACAATATCCCTTAGTCTAACTAGATATTTCAGAGGATCATGCATTTCATAAACCTTTTCTAGGTCATACACCCATTCGTTTTTCCATGGGTTCTAACCAACCTTAATTTTTTACAGATCATTTGAGAAAGGAAAAGAAATTCTAAGGATGTAATCCTTTCCTCTCCCTATGTAATAATGCTTTTTATTCTAATAAGGCTGAGATAATCTTTGTATGAAGTAAAAAAAAGTAATTTTGAAGAAATATAAATAAACTCAAACATATGTCTCGTGACATATCTGTGCTGATTAATCTGAGAATCAATTTCCATCAAACATAATAAAAAATGATGATGATGCCATAAGATGTTGAAGTCCCATTTTACAAGAGAAAATATATGTTGGATAAACATGAACAACATCAAGGATTCTCCACTAATCTCAATATAAAAGGGTCTCCTGGGGTTCCCTTTCCATTATGATGCTCTAAATCATTTTCACACTAAATGTGAGCATGATCAATTAGATTTTTTCTCTTGTAGTCTTCAGATTCATCATTTTTAGGAACAACCATGAAATTTTCCCATCGTATGGTAGATATTTATAGAACTTCTCCACATAAAATTATGTTATCAATTTCATTTTTCTAGTAGGATTAAATCCAAGGTTGTCATATAATTCCTTAATAATATTTAGGTTTAATGGATATCTTCCCTATAAACGAGATAGTGTATCCCTATTTATAAAACTCATTCTAAAACAGTGATTTAATCGAATGAAACCAATGTGCCTACAATTTCTTTTCTCAAGAAACTATATAATTGATGAGGTGTGGATTTTTTTTCTCCAAAAATACACTAAATTTTTTTTTCATTTTGTGGTCATCTTTACATGGGGTTGTTTGAAAGGAGTAGCAACTTCAGCAAAATAATTCACCCTCAACATTTTAATTTATAATTAAATTTGAAAGGATCGTATTCAATAGATACAGATAGAGAGAGATGAACGGATGATTCCATAATGTAGGTTTTGATTTTCATATAATATTTTCCAATAAGGGAATAAATCATTCAAAAAATATGGGTGATGATTAATATTTTTATTTAAATCTTATTTTAGTCATTTAGGGAGTAAAATAATAATAAAATTAAATCAAAATACCTCAAAAACATTATAAAAAATTTATATATAGAAATTTCAAGGTAAATATACAGATTGTGGATTCTATAAATCACAAGCATGGTAGGCATACTGACAATAAATAGATGATAGGTATACTAACCACATGAATAAAATATGAACAACATATAAGAAGTGACCATGTTAGTGGATACTCATGGCAAGTATAGTGACTATGTGAGTTACGTTAAATGGTAGGTATACTAACCTCATGATCAACTGGTCATAGTTTTTATAACAACTTTATGAACAAAAAATAACAATTGGGATACTAAATATTTGAATCATACATCATGGATACATCCAAAAAAGATTATAAAATAGAAGTAAGATATAGATTAAAAAACATCCAATGTTTAAATTAAAATAATTAGTCCTATTCTATCATTCTCAATTATTTTATGATATAGTTGATTCTCTCAACATTAAATGGATTTGTAAATATATGAGCAAGAAGATGTTTAGTACCGATTAGATCAAGAGTTATGTCACCTTTTTAAAAGTGATAACACAAAAAGTAATGCCTTATATAAAAATGATTTGTTATAGAATGTGATATAATATTATTAGAAAAATTTATCCCATTTATATAATCATAGTTCATAGGGACATGTCATAATTGATATCCATAGTTTGTTAATGTATATTTCATTCAAAAAATCTATACACAATAACTTCCTTTATCTATGTACTCAGATTTAGCAATGGATTAATCTATATATTTATACTTTTTCTAGCCCATTAAACCAGAGAGTTGTCAAAAATTGACATGTTTTAGAGGTTCTTTTTTTATATAACTTATAACCACTAAAATATGAATCTTAAAAACTAACTAAATCAAATTTATATCCTATAGAATAAAACATTAAAAAATATTTTTCCTTTATGATATTTAATAATTCTTTTAACAGTAATATAATGAGACACTTTAGGGATATATTGAAAATGAGCTCAATAAACATGCTAAACAAAATATCAGGTTGACTATCAATTAAGTATAGTAATCTTCCAATCATACCTTTATAGGTGGATTGATAAACCTTTTTCCCTATTTTATCAAGATCCAATTTATATCAGTTACTCATTAAAGTATCAATTAATTCATTAATATCCATACCAAAAAATTTAGTGCAAATTGAGTGATTTAAAATAATTACTTCCTTATTTTAGAAAACAATAAAACAAATAAAGACTTTTAATTCACCCATTAATCTCATTTCAAATTCATTGTGCATGATTTTCTAAAATTTAGTATATAATGAATTTTATTTTTATCCAAAGATAATATCATCAACATAAATTTTAAAAAATAAAATAACTTTTGAATTATTTTAAAATATAAAATAGTTCATCTATTCATTTTGTATATCCTTTCGAAAAAAAATTAGTTGATCATATCATATCATGTTCTAGGAGAAAATTTTAAAACATACAAATATTTATTTAATTTTAAAAAATTATTTTTAATGTGATGGTCTGGAAATACATGGGGTTGATCCATAAAAACATCCTATATTATATATCCATTTTATAATTAACTCTTCATGTCCATTTGAAATATTTTGAAATCCAATTTTACTATTTAGAAAATAAATCCTCTAATATATTAAATTATAACTACTAGTGAAATGTTTCCTTATAGTCAATTCATTGTTTATGAATATATCAGTTTTCAAAAAACCATTATTTATTTGTATTTATAGTTCTTGACTCATCAATCATGTTTTGAAAAACCCATTTAGTGTCAATAGTTACGTAGTTTTTATGTCATCAAACTAATTTCCATACATTCTTTCTCTAAGAATAATTTATCTCTTCTTCCATTTCCATTACCCAAAAATGATCATAAATTTATTATATGATTTTCTCTAAGATCAATATCAGATAAAAAGATTAATTCTCATAGTTTTTTCTAATAAAATCCCTTTTTTGTTTTCCTTTATTTATGTCTCCTACAAGAGTATCTATAGAATATTATCTATGATTCCTTTATGATATAGGGACATATTTATCTGAAACTTCATTATCTTATAATGGTTAGGGTTCAAATAATTATTTGAAACTATGATAATTTTTATAATTTTAACATAATTATCTCTAGAATTAGCAATAATATCTTACTTTGAAAGGATATCCTCAATATTTTCTAAAGGGTTATTAGGTTCATGTGTATATATTTCATCAAATTTGTAATGTAAATATTCTACCACAATCTTAGTCCTTTTTATTAACTGACCTGTATTTTATAATAGATGTTGAATATACATGGAAAATTCATTTATCATTTTTGACTGAAAATTTTTCAAGATTCACTATGGTATTCAGTATAAATACATTACAACCTAAAACTATAAAGTCATTAACCTTTTAATTTCATCCATTCCTTATCTCCGATGGGATTTTCATTAAAAGTTGTCTAATTAGGATTCTATTAACAAAATTAAAATATGTATTCAAATACTCGACCTAATTATAAATAGGTAAATGATACTCATTGAGCAATATTTGGGAAATTTCATGAAGGGTTCTATTTCTTCTCTCTACTACACTATTCTATTGTGAGGTCCTTGGAGTATAAAAGTTGTGACTATAGCCATATTGTGGGCATAATGATTCAAACTAATAGTATTCAAACTCATCGACATGATCAATTATTACGTTTCTAATTCTATGTCCAATATAATTTTCTATATATTTAACATATTTATAAAAACAGTAAAGAACTTCCCTATTAAGATCAAGGAAAACACTCGGGTATATATTAAATAATCAACTAGTATAGCACAGGAATAATGTTTTCCTACTATACTAAAAACTCTTAAAGGCCGAAAATATCCATGTAAACCAACTCTAAGGGTTGATATGTTGAAATTTCTTTCAGTGGATTGAAAAATATTTTCTGTCATTACCCTTTTTTACATGGCTTACAGACTCTTTCATTAGAAATGATTTTGTTTAGGATGGTCCTTGAACAATCCTTTCCTGGTAAAATTTCCAAGAGAGTGTATATTGTTTTGGCCTAGTCTCCTATTCCAAATCCATGAATATTTATAAAAGTTACTCGAACAAGAAATGTTTTGAGAAAATAAATATTTAAAATCAACATCATAATCATTTTAATTTATCAAGGAATAAAAAACTAAATCATGTTTGCCATCAAATTCCATGTAACAATTTTTCCCAAATTTAACATGATAACCATAATCACATAGCTACGAACTAATAACTAGATTATATTTTAATCCATCTATAAACAATACTTTATAAATTAAAACATTACTAGAGTTTCTAATTTGACCATTTCCAGTAATGTTTCCATTGGCATTATCACCAAAAGTTACATGTCCACCATCAAATTTGATAAGGTTCTTAAAGATCGAGTAGTAAAAAGTAATGTTTCTAGATAATAAAATATCTAGATACCATATATGTAAAAGGTTTATCTTCAATAACGTTTCCTATAATATAAATTTAAATATGAAATGATTTTTTAGCCCAGGCTTCTTCAGTCCAGAAATGTTAGTAGTCAATGCTTTAGATATCCATAATTTTTTTACTAGTGTCCAATAAAAAGATTTAAAACTATTGGAAATAAAAACATTATTGTGTTTAGAATAATAAACTATATTAATAATAATTTATTATCTTGAACTAGTTAAAAATTTATTGTTGTCTATTTTCCTGCTTCCAGGTTGGTAACCAGTTCAAGTAGTATAATTAGGAGTGGTTTATTTACCAAGCATATATGTTAATGTTTTTTAGCATTAGTAAATCTATCTATAAAATTATTTAATTTCTAATTATAAATTATGACTTCTTTATAATCTTTAATCAGTTAAGTAATATTAACATTTTATAAAATAAAACCCATATTTGAAATGTACAGAAAGGGCAAGTTTTTTCTTTAAGATTTTATACATATCTTTGATTTTATTAAATGTTTCTTCCAGAACATTATTGTATTCAAATAATTAATCATCATCGTACATATATTCTACATCATTTTAAATTATCTGATGGTTTTAAATCTGATCATGAGGTTTATAAAAACATTCAATACCTCGAATGTATTTTTCATGAAACACATATTTGCCTTGTCGTTTCTGTATTCCTTTTTTGAGTTTGAATCACATTAGATTTCCTCAGAGGAAAACCAGGTGGAATTAATATAATTTTTTATATATTTTACATTTTTCATCATTTATTTTATTATATTTAATCTCATGAAAATATTGTATCATATTCCCATATATTTTACATTTATATCATTTTCTCTCATTGTTGGTGCTATCCTTTATTTATTATTTTCTCTAATTTCCATTACTATCTTACTTACCCATGTCATTATATTTCATTAATATATTGTTCTTCCTATATATATTTATGGAATATCTTACTAGGTGAGTTCTTTCTTCTTGAAAAACATTGGGATGTATCCCCACATGATCATTGTCATAAATTTTCTTTCATAGTGCATGAATCGTGTTCAAAATCACATTGAACTTGATATATATATCACGAATAGATTCATAAATTTTCATCGTGAATGTATAATAATTAATATTATAAGAATTAATAAATTTTCATTAACATTATATGTTTCCCCATGAGAAATGGAAAGAGTATCCACAATTTCATAGGTAGTAGAATATACAGATATTTTATTAAATTCATCTTCCACCAAAGAATAATAAAATGTATTCATAGATTTACGATTACAATCATATACTGCCTTTGTTTCATCACTCTAATAAGATCTAACAGCTGTGTTTTTTTAATATTTATCATCAATAATATTTCAAATATCAAATATCATACATTCTAAATAATTTTTCATTTTATTCATCAACTGAGTATAATTATTTCCATTAAACAAATGTGGCTGACTAGTGGTAGTTATTTCTTCTCTATTATTTTCCATTAAGACTTATTTTTCGGAATAACATAAATTAAGGATCATTAACTACAACTAAATGACACTAAAATAGTTTTAAAACTCCTTTAATAACAAATGTCGTTCATAGTAGATAACCCAATAGGGGGTTAATTTCATTTAGAGGAATATTTCTATTAAGAATATTTAAAAACATAAATGCCCAAATTTATAAAAAACCATACTTGATTAAAAGAATAGAGTTATATAATTTAATCATTCAATAATATTCCCATCAATTTTATTATAACTCAGTTAAAAACATGTTTGAGAACTATTTCTAACTTTGGAAACAATTTTAATCGAAACAAATAGTATATAACACACTTGTTAAAACAAACTATAAATGTAGAGTTTTCATAATTTAATTTCAAAACTATTACTAGTCGACATTTTTAAAAAAGTAAAATAAAACAAAACAAGAAAAAACGCATCAAAATTAAAACAAGGGGTTCAATCTCAATCCGAGACTTAATCCCCCCTACTTCAAAATTAACCAACGACAATATGTTTATTATTAAATAATCTGATCCACAACATGGATCAGGTTTCCCAATAGAACATTACTAGGAAGCCTATGATTAAATATAATCTTCCACAATTCTACATGGGAAATAAAAAGTATCCAAGTCACACGTGAGCTCTTCTACTATTTTTCATCGGAATACAAATGAAAAGTATCGATAGAGTGAAGAGAACTCACACATTTAGAGAATAATGATGTTCTTTATAGAACAAAATATAAAACAATATATCTCAAAATAATGATAAAAAGAGAGAATAAAAATATAGATGAGTGAATGTGTAGAAGCTCAATCGGAATAGCTTTAGTTCTCCAGGAGCCCTTCAATTTGAATTTTAATGGATATCAAACAATTTTTTTAGTTTTTTTTTGAAAAATGAGTTTCATAAATAGATTCTTTTATATATAATAGTATCACATGAATCTCACTTTGTTATTCTATGTGTCTCTCTCTTTTTCCATATGCAGTTATTCTTATTAAAATAACTCCATCCAAAAGTAGTCATTAGAGAACAATTAACACAGCCTTAAATACACTATCACATCAATTAATTCTCTGAAATATAGTGATTAGATAAAAATACCCACTATAAAATTAGACATGGAATGATTTCTTCATTTAAAATATGGTTATATGAGATCTGGGTCAGTTTTCACTGTCATGTGACATATTAACTGGCCACAGTTACTTCATTTCATCATGTGGTAGGATTATGACTTCATGAAGTCACTTTGTTTTTTATTTTAGTAGATATTCCTATTCATGTAGTCACTATAATGACACATGCTGACAGTAGGTGAATTTTCTAAATTTCACTCACCTAAGTACAGTTTCCATATTTCTTCGTGTGGTAGGTTGTTTCCCTTATGTGCTGACATCATAGATTAGCATTGTTAATTAATTTTTACTCATGGACGATACATCTCTTAATGAAATAATAATTTATTCTTACAGTTACTATGAATATAGAAACACATGGTTTGAGTATTAGGTTGATTTGAAATGCATTAGGTGATCCATAATGCATGGTAGGTTCCACACGGTCTATTTATAACTTATAAAAAAATTACACATTTAACACAAGTAAATGTTGTTTGTGCATATAGTCAGGTGAAGAAAAACATGTGATAGGCTCCACACATTTATTTAACATTAATAGTTAGTTCAAAAAAATCACATGGTAAGTACCTTACACAAGCATTCAGGTGTCATGGTATGTTCCAGAGTAAGAAAATTATGCATGTTTTTCCATAAATAAATTTTCTAATTGAAACCAAAGAATTAATTTATAAAATTTTAAATATTATTTAATATTATTAAAATAATGAGGTTCTTTTTTAAGCCTAGAAATTTATATAAATATTTTATCTTGTTGGGGGAAAAAATTAACTTACCGGTGTCTAAACTAATCTCCATCCTAACTATATTCTTTTCCTATATAATATCCTTCATCTCAAACTCTATTTTTAGTTGGGATTCTAAACTATATATATCCATATCACATTTATAAGAAATAAATATATCATCAATATATAAAAGAAAGTAGATAAGTTCTCTAACTAAAAATTTATTAGAGTAAACAAAATGATCAAACTAACTATGGTCATATTTTAGATTAAATATAAAATTTTTAATCTTTAAAAACATTATCGATGATTAAATTAGATCATACATTTAGTTTTACAAAATGAAATACCAATTATCACATATTATCACACAAAACCCATCATGTTGTTCCATATATTTCTCTTCCTCTGATAAACAATGAAAAAAATACCAGACATCATGATAATATAACTACATATCAAACTCGGATAAATATTAGAATAAAATTCAAATAGATGAAATCTCATCAATAAGTTAATATACCATATTTTATTTTATCCCTTTATTTTTTTAGATACCATAGAAAAAACCCACCTTGTTCCTAATGTAGTTCGTATTATTGTTATGTTTTGTTGTAATATACCAGTAGTTATAGTCTCTTGATATAAATGATCCTACTATAATGAAACAACTTTTTAATTGAAGATATATTTATAATAACTGTAAACTATTTGATGTGACTTTTGATTAGACAATAGTGTAATTTTATACCCTTTAATCTCTACTCTATATATTGAATACTTCTATTTTTTGGATTGATTTTGATACACCATTACAGATTCATAAATTATGAATTCATGACTTTGAATAATCTTATTTTCTTATTCATACCATATTTTGAAAGCTATAAAACCATAACTAAAGAAAAAAAATACCAGTTCCAATATTTGAGATCTATATTTTGGTCTATGAAATAAAAGAAGATAGTACAACCAAAGATATATTTTTTATTATAATCCATCAAATTCTCACCAAACCAATCTTATATCATAATTTAAAAATCATTGTTTGAAGAAATTAATTGGTTCAAAATGAATCAATTATTATTTCCAAAAATATTATTTCAAACATGAAATTGATAACATACACCGTACATTTTTTATGAGTGTATGGGTCATATATTCTACTATTCCTTTATATTCTATAATTTCAAGAATAATAAAATGCCTCAAAAAATATATGTCATGAAAACCCATCTTAAATGGACCTCATGTGTATTATCCTCCGTTATTTAATTTCAATATTTTAATTTTTATTCTAGTATGATTTAAAATCATCTTCTAATAATTAAGGAATATATTTAACACTTTATCCTTATTCTTAGTCACACAAACAAAAACATATCATGAGTAATCCTTCAAAAAAATGATCAATTAAGGATTATCATTTAAAAAAGAATCCATCTAGTGTCCTTATATATTTCTATAGATATAGTCATCTGTTCCTTTTATGTGATGGATTTTAGTGATAAAAATGACTCTTTTCTACATCACCAAAACCAAATTCTCAATGGATTAACTTTTTCTTTTCATGCAACACTTCATAAAAATATTCTTAACTAAGAACTGAAAATCCATCTCTCGTGTAAATCCAAGTACCATATTCCATATTCTATAAGTTTCTTGATCACTCACCTCTAAAAACACTCCTCTACCTATAATAGTATCAATATTCAAATAAAAAAATATAGTTATGAGTACCTTTCATCATAATTAATGCTCCATGGATTACCCTAATGACTCATCCCTAATAGTTATCTGATAGACAATAATATATAAAACACTTAAAGATATGAGGTTGTAATACATTTTTTATAAATATCTTACATCTATAATGAGTAAATCTATGTAATAATGCATCATAAATTGTATTAACCACACCTCTATCAGACTCCATAAGGACTAAAAACTAATATCTTTCCTAAACATGTAGGATGAACAACCTGATTTAAGAATCACACTGTATGATTGGTAGACTATTAAGGAATTAATTAACAATTAATTTTTATTTTCCATGTTCATCTTTTAAAAATTATCCATGGGTTTCTCAATATTGGGTTAGTCTTTCTTCAAGTTCCCTTTCCAATGATAATAGGAACACTCATATTTTTATAATTAACAACTGGTGGACTACACTCTTGAATTTTTCTTTATTTACCTATTTTTATTCCTCTAATAATCCAAAAAGATAATCTGAAAAACCAAATAGATTTTTTTAATAAATTATTATTAAATTTAAAAAATATATGAGAAGCATTGGAAGATGTTTTTTTATGTTTTTGAGTTTTCCATATCTTACTTGAGATGATTTAAAGGTTAATTTTTTAATTCATGTTCTTTTTAGAATAATGAAATCATTTCTATTTTGGATAAAAAAAGGATAAGTATTAATCTTTGTGTACGACTTTGATTATTTAGTAAGAATTAATTGGTTTTTATAAGACTGTTTTTGAGATAATATAAGACTTTGAGATCATGTATGTCATTTTTGAGATAATTTATGTATTTATTTTGTACAATATAAGACTTTTAGGTCACAAAATAATTTTTATAAAATTTAATATTACATTCTTATTGTTTTCTTATGACATACTGTGTTTTACAGAATATTGGTTGTTCGCTGAAAATGTAACAAAGGAAAAACGACTCAGTGTGTTGTCACTACCACAAAACATGGCAAGGGATGCAATGGCATTTATCAGCGCTAAATTGAAAGCACATATAAAGGGGTTTACATTTATCAGCACTAGATAAAAGCACTGATAAATCTAACATTTATTAGTGCTTAAATAAGTGCTGATAGAGGTGTACCCTTTATTAGTGATTTTTTATCACTGATAAAGGGACCATTTATCAGAGCTATTATTATCATTGATAAACGTTTTTATTCTTAATTTATATAAAATTATAATATTTATAATCAAAAATTATTTTTTTTGTATAGATTAACAATTATATACCAATATTTATAAATATATACTCTTTATTGTTATAATTTTTAATAAATAAATATATATATTTATCTTATATGTCATTTTAAATAAATATATAAGAATATAAATAAATTATTAAAATTATACTTTTATAAAATAAGTATTTATCAGTGCTATAATTATGGTGCTGATAAATATATTTTTTATTAGTGATTTTAACGAGTATTGATAAAGGTTCCATCGTTTTTTATTTAATAAATCTAATAGGACCCTCCTATCTTGCACGTGTTCAAGCATTCATGGAAGCTGAACCTAACCACTTTTCTGCTGTGACCTCTCCTCCTCCCTATCCTCCTCCTCCTCCCCATCCTCCACTGATGGGTATTCCCCCTCCTATGTGATCGCCATCCTCCTCGGACATTGCTGCCTCCGTCGTTGCTGCCTCTGCAGCCGCTGCCTCCATCGCCGTGCCTACTCTACATATGCCTCCTCTACGGGTGTCTCCACCATGGCTGCCTCCTTCGCCGCTGCCTTCTCCACCTTTTCCTCCACCTCCACTGCCTCCGCCACTACTGCCTCCCACGCGGCGGCCTCCACCACCGTTGCCTCTACCACCACTTACTCCGCTGCGATCTCTCATACTTGATAACCCTTAATGGTATATAAGAAGAGATGATTACTTTTGTATATGGATAGTTTTGTTAGTTTTTTGGGTATTATTGATGAGATTAAATGGGTTTTATGAAGGTAAAATATGTTAGGGGTTAGCCTAGTCTTGTGAATTCTTTAGAAACATGAAGCAAAGGTATATGCTTTGAGTTGTGAATAGAATAAGTGGTTTCATACCAAGTATGACATATATTCCTTTGTGATGGCTTAGAAATTGGGAATCTTAAGGTATGTGTAATTTCCCTGACTTGAGATTTTATAGGCATCGAGATTCCTTGTAATATTTTTGACAAGGGTGCCTTGAGTGTCGATGTTTTTTGTCTCAAGGTTTGTTTTGAGGGTAAGATTAGTTTGATTCGTAGCCCTATTTTATTTTATATGTATTTATTAGTGGATTATCTATTAGATTATGGATGATAACATTTTATTTTGATACTATACTAGTTGAAAGGCATTAGTTCGGTTATCCTGCAAATTTTAAGAATGTTAATCTTGTTGGAAAGTAGCATGGAGGTACTTTGTTTTGATGATTGAAATAACATGCAGCATGGTCATGGGTTTAGGTATGTGAACCTAATATTGATGAGATAGGACTTAGGTTTGTCCAAGTCGGATGATAATTCAGGGTATCACAGAGATTTACACCTGTCTAGACATGTATTATTTCGATAATGAGGGTTGTTGATCACTGTTCTGGAGACTGGCTCGTGTAGTTGCATGGGGTGTACATCAGTAAGTTTATAGATCCGGTTAATTAGAGTATCTCCTGGAGATGGTATTTTAGTATAACAAAATGGTGTTCAGCTTATGGGATCATTATTCTTGTAATTTGATCAGGTGGTACAATATTGTACATCAATTATATTGGATGAGGTGAGAATGGTACATGCTGGTTTTGCGTGGTACCCATTTAAATTTTAAGTTAGTGAGATTTAAAGTGTGAGCTGAGGTCTAATGGAGTTGAAGAAATTATTTTAGACTCAATTTCCCAGGGTAATGTATGAATGAGAATATTTCAATATATATGGTGGAGAATACGTCACAAATGGATCAAATATAGTGTCATGTTTGATTCGGTAGTTAATCCCAGACAGGTGTTGTTTTGGGTAAATGATCATGGATCAAGAAATTCAACACACATTTGGTGATAGAACATTTTTATTTGATGCTCGATAAGTGGTATAAGGTAAAAATGTAGTGGGGAGTGACGAAATGTTTTTTGTGGGTGAGACTTTTGTTTCATATGAATTTAAATGGGTGATTGGTATAATATTTCAATTATCAGGAAATATGTGGAACTTGATATTGCATTTTAGAGATTAGGTATGATAAATATGATCACCAATATTAAATATATATATGATAATTGATGGATCATTCACTATAGAGGTATGACCCTCATGTTACATGTGTCTTCCGTATAATGGGACTTGTTATTGGATGGTTGCTATAGGAATTGTTTGTCATTGAGTTGGTGAATCTGATTTATCTGGTCTCACATAAATACCATATTTAGATTTTAAATGATGTACTAGATAAATTTTATATGTTTACAGAATGATCAAGATAATCTTCATGTGATCCAAAGGTGATTCATGAGGTAAATTCTGATTCATTATGTGATTTTGGGGGTGAAACCTATTCATCACATTATTTAGGGGGTGGACCTATTTCTTCACATTATTAAAGGATTGAATCATATTAAAAAATGTAGTGGTATTGTTTTTTCAGAGATTAGATGTTATAGACAATAGAGGGAAATGGTTACATCATAGTTTTTATGACAGGTTCATTTTGAGGTATGACTGGAACTTTTTGAGGGAAAGTCGGTGTGCTAGGGCCCTGTTCATAAGCAGTAGAGACTTGTTTGATTCACTTTAGAACAAAATATGACAACTAGTACTAGATTTAGGAGGTTTTTTCATATGTTTTTTGGTTTTGTTAGTTGTAAACCACACCAAGTGGGTTGTTGGACTATTAGATGATGTGTTATAGTAGGTGTTTACGATAGTGGGGAGCACTTTGGATCGGGATCGTGGTGGGTATCACTATGAACTTGATGATGTGTTAAGTGAAGAAAGTGTGCCCTTGAATGGATGGGCTTCATGGATCATCATATATAGATTTTCAAGATTTTTAACCAGACATGTCCCATTTTTAAATCTCATTGGACCTATTTTGGATAGGTATAACATATGAGCTCTCATTTTAGATTTTCTTTTCCGTTGTAAATCTCCTATATTGCGCGCCTCTCCTCTGCCACAAACACACCTCTTTCGTGCGCTGAACGACACCTTCGTGGTCATTTTTCAACTATTACTCATTTTTTTCCAATTTTTTTCATTTTATTACTATTTTATATAGATGGTTATAATGTGAAATGTATGGGCTAAATGCCCCGCTGTAAATCGTGGTCGTTGGTGGTCCGTGTTTTCACACTAAATGAATTGCATGTTGGTTAGTTCCGATTGAACACTTGATTATAAATTTTTTTAATTTACGTATAATTGACTAATGAATGAATTCCCTTGGATGATAAAACTTCTGTGATAACCCCTGAATTAACAAACAAAATTGAATAAGGTATGCTTTGTACAATCTGAAATTGTGATTGGTTGGTTTGTATAGTGTTGAGATTGTGAGCACGATTGTGTATTTGTATGGTGTTGCAGTTGTTGGCATGATTGATATTCCATTTGTTTTCCATGTTTTATTTCTACCACCATTTAATATCAATCCAAAAATTACCCATTTCAATGCTACTTGATTAATTAAAACATAATATTAGCGATGTTTGAGATCGAACCCATAAAGACGATGTATATGAATAAAGAATGGATGAATTCCAATCGGTTGACAAAAGAGTATGAAGATGGAATGAATGAGTTTATCAAGTTTGCATAAGATCATGCATGTGAAACTTTTCAAATCATTTTTCCTTGTTTAAGCTATTTTTATTCAAGACATATTATTCCATAGGAGTTGGAAGAACTCATGATCTGTCATGGAATAGATCGAAGTTATACAAGTTGGAATAAACACGAGGAAAATGAATGTAGGTAGTGGCTCAGATAACAAAATTTTTTATGGATCATCAGATATGATTATAAGATTAAACAATAAAGACGATCATATAGAGGATGTGATTACAGATGTGAATGATGAAAGAGATTGTATTAAAAAATGACAAGGGAAGTTGAAGATGAACTTCGTGATTGTCCAAAATTGTTTGAGAAGTTATAGAGTTGTGTGAAAATGCCATCGTATGCTAGATGCACTAAATATACAGTATTTTCAGCCATACAGAAGATGTATAATATTAAAGTAGGCAACGAGTGGAGTGAAACTAGTTTTACTGAAAAACTTGCTCTCCGGAATGGCATGCTCCCAGATGATAATGAGATCCCAAGATGAACATACAATGCCAATGAATGCTATGATCGATGGGTATGATCTCAAAAAGAATACACTCCTACCCAAATGACTATATATTTTCTCTCAAGGACCACAAATCACGTAAAGAGTTCCCAAAGTGTGGTTCTTCTTGATACAAGAACGATTATTTCAGTCTTATGAAAGTGGTATGGTAATTTCCAATCATTCCATGGTTTAGGTGCCTATATGGATGTGATAAGACTGCATGAAAATTGACATGGCTTGCAGATACAAAAATTAAAGATTGGAAACTACGTCACCTGGTAGACTCTCCTCAGTGTAAGAGAACTGATCCTGAGTATCCTGAATTTGGAAACGAGCTGAGAATCCTTCGTCTAGTGTTATCTATAGATGGGGTGAATCATTTTGTTTTTCAATTCAGTAGTCACATTACATGGACAGTTATATTGGTAAATTACAACTTACCGCTATGGTTATGCATGAAATGAAAATACATCATGTTATTTATGCTTATATCAGAAGAAAAACAACCATGTAATTCTATTTATATTTATTTGGCTCCATTGATCGAGGTTTTGAAAATATTGTGGGTTTCAGGTGTTACATTGTATGATGATTACAAAAATGAATATTTCACTTTGAAATCCATGTTGTATGGGATGATAAATGACATTCTTTATTATTGAAATTTTTTAGGTTATAGAATTAAAGGAACTCAAGGGTGTCCAATTTTCAAACAAGGAATACAGTCAATTAGGTTGAAACATTCATTGAAAACCATGTTTCCTAGACATTGCAGATTTCAAACCCGACAGCATAAGTACCGATCTTGGATGACATCATTCGACAGAAGTTCAAAAGAACATACAACACCATCTCCACTAATAGGTGATGAATTGTTTAAGAAAGTAAAATATGTGGACACTAATTTTGGTAAACTGTTTTCGAAAAACCTTATGAACACTGGTTGGAAAAAGATATCAGTTTTTTTTGGAATTACCATACTATAATTGTCTGTATATCAGACATTTTCTTGATTTTATACATGTTGAAAAAACTGTATGTGATAGTTTCATCGACACATTGCTAAATGCACCCAACAAAACAAAGAATTGAATCAATGCTATATTTTAAATGGTTGAGATGGGAATATGAGAAGAGTTTTCACAAGTGAAGGGTGAAAAATGAACATTTCTTCCTCCTGATACATACACTCTTTCCATGAAGGAGATATATCAGTTTTGAAACTTATTTAATGACGTAAAGATTCTAGAGTGGTATTCATAAAATATCAAGAACATTGTGTCAATGAGAGATTAGAAATTAATTGGTCTGAAATCACATGAGCCCCATGTTTTGATGCAATATCTAATTCTTATATATTTACATTAAATTTTTCCAAATAATGTCATCCATACATTTACAAAGCTTTGTTTCTTCTTCAAATATATATGCTGCAAAGTCAGAGACCCGGTGAAATTGCCAACTATGGTAAGAGAAATTGTCGTCATATTATGTGAATTGGAAATGTTCTTCCTGCTGGAATTTTTTGATACGATGGTTCATTTGATGGTTCATTTGGTGAGATAGATTCGACTATGTGGTCATGTACATTATAGATGGATGTACCCCATTGAATGGTATATAAATATTTTGAAAGGGTGTGTCAAAAATAAAATTCGTCCAAAGGGTTGTATTGTGGATAAATATATTGTTGGGGAATCCATTGAATTCATTACCGAATACTTCTCTAGTGTGAAAAACATTTGCCTACCGAAATATCGTCACACAGTGATGGTTGAGGGTGAACTAATTTCTAGAATTGAGGTTATCACAATCAATATTGCAGATCAGGAGTAGGATCACCGTTACATTTTTCATAACAGTTTTAATGTTAACCCATATATTCAAACCCACAAAAAAATCTTAGGCATTTGAATACGTCATGGGATGAAAAATGGATATCAGATACATATAATCGACAGTTTATAGGATGGTTTTAAGTCCATATTCTTAATAAGTTAGATGAAAATCCACTGTTAATTTCATAATGACTTCGATGGCTAGCCATAGGATCAAGTGTGTATGTATTATCTTACAATGCTTATGAAGTTAATGGTTATACATTATATACTAACGAACATGATGAAGATAGTACAATGTAGAATACTAGGGTTACACTATTGGCTGAAGCGATACATGTTTCCGGTGCTAAGGAAAGAAATCCAATTTATGAGAATATGTTATACATTGAAATCATCAAACAAATATGGGAGTTGTATTATTTGAAATTTAAGGTTACTATTTTTCAATGCAAGTGGGTTGATAACATGAGTGATATTAAAATAGATGAATTAGGATTTGTGATATTTGATTTCAGTAAGTAATGGGAGAAGTAAGAACTATTTATAATGGCATCACAGGTAGTACAAGTATTTTATGTTTCCCGACCCTGCAAACCAAAATTGGTCAATTGTTCTGTTATTGACCAAAACAACTAAAGGGCCAGATGAACATTCAATGGAGGATGACACTTTAATTGGGACTTCACAATCATTTCGCAGTGGTCCCAATGTATGCTGTGTTTTTTATGTCATAGGAGACCACAGTTAATGGATGTACATAGTCCATAGAGGGGTCAAATCCCTTCAACCATTAAAAAAAGAGTACAAAAATCCAGTTATTTGTTTATTGTAATATACATTGTGTTACGTTATGTTATTATCTGTTAGCTGCTACTTTTATGTAATATAAATTAAATGTTAAACCACTTCTGTGGATAATAACTTCTTCACTTGCTGATGAGCCCAATCCCGAGGCACAAAAGGTCTCTCAATGAGCTGCTGGTGGTCCCTATGTAGAGCAACAACGGGTTTCTCAACCTGTTGTTGAGGGTCCCTGTGTTGAGGTACAATAAATTTCTCAGCCTGTTGCTGTTGGTCCCAGTATCAATGCTAGAACTCCATAAGAACATAATGATGATACTTCTGAGGAAATGGTATGAAATGAAACCCTGACAATGCAAAAAAACAAGAGCATCGTATTTTGAATGTGTTAGCCAAAATCCTTAACGAAAAATCAAAAGGCATCAAATTTGAGGTGGTATGGAATAAGTGAGGACAAAATGTTAACCCCAAAAAAGAAATATTTAGTAGCAACATTAGAATCATCACTTGGTAATGTGTGCCGATTGATGTACAGCTGCGGCACCATGTTATCACCGGGCTTAAGACACTAATTTGGGAAGATATTACGGTAAATTATGATATCATTTTTTTAATATATTAAAATAAAATAAAATACTAAAACATTGACTTACTCTTCATCATCTATTACAGAGTGAATTTATAATTGATTCCTCACACAAGGAATATTTATTAATATTTTTAGGAAGGATTCATAGAGGTTTCCACACAATTTTAATAGTATATCATCTTAAAGATGTTGAAGGGAAAATCTATCCTCACCCACCTCCTCTTTATGAATACTTGATATCCCATGGAGTGTGGGATGTGTTTAGCAATAATCGTGGGGATCATAATTTTCATGTACATTTGGTAGGGTAATACATTGTTTGATATTGTTTTTATTCATCACTTTGATTAATAGTTTTTTATTTATGAAACAACAACTGAGTGCTAAAAATAAACAACGTGCAACAAAACCAGAATACCCTTACCATAAAGCAAGGATGTGGTACACTTCACTTGAGGAAAAATTAGTACATATTTTAAATCTAATGTACTACTTTTATGTGACATAAAACAACACTATAACCATGTTTCTCAATTTATATGTAGATTGATGAATCGTAATCGAAATCCATATCCATCCCACACCATGTTCTATAGAAGATGGCTCGTGTAAATAAATAGGGGATACTGATAGATGAAAAAACTAAAAAGGTGTGGGAAACATTTGTAATCATGACATAATATTAATTTGATTTTCATTAAATCACTATTAAATAACATTGACTACTTATTTTACTACTTTTCCTATCTGACATAGTGATAGGAATCAGAAACACCCCTACTAGAAGAAGACATACTTTTAGTAGCCTTGAAGCATCCCGAACTATATGGCCGTGTCAGAGGTGCGGGTTTTGGGGTGACACTTCGAAAATGTTTTCAAAAACCAAAACAAGCAAAGGATCAAAATGAAAAAATTGAAAAGATGCAAGAAAAATTAGCTATTTTAATTATGAATTAGAGTACCATAGAGAGATGATGGAATGTTTGATGGGGGGAGGAAAAGATTAAAAACAACTCAATAACAACCTGTGCGTGACGATCCCTCCCCACCCCCACCATCTTTGAGGCAAGCAATTCCCCTAAAAAACGTGAGATTGATAAGGTAATCAATGATTTAATAATTGTTTCTGAGAAATGTGAATCACATAGACACTAATACCTTTCCTATACTAATGTTATACAGGGTGAAAATGACTGTGATTTATATCTATCTACTCCCACCTATCGCCTTGTAGTGAGGTCTATAGTGTTCAATGCGAAGTAAGACATGATACACAACATAAAACTTCCAACATATCATTTCAGAGTGTTAATTAATGTAGCTAATGAGCCAAGTGCTGAGCTACCTCTTCCAAATGATGATGAAGACATTCATACGGTTGAACAAGCTATTGTAACATTCACCACATTGCAGGAAATTCTTATAAAAAACATGTCGACAAGGAGGTATCCATTTCAAATTTATTTTTCATGTTTTACCTTTAACATTTAATGAAAAAGGAATGAACTCATGAATGTTATTACAAAACGTCAAATAGAAGGGGTGAAATGAAATATCAGCTCAAAATTATCTCAAGGATCAATCGACTGATTGAAGCGGTCTACTGAGAGAACTTTAACCATGCCCGTTTAATATCCATATTTAATATCATTGCAGGCTCATGTGGATACAAATTTAATAGATGGAAATTCTCACACTGTTGATGTTTAAAAAAATTATGTACAGAGAGGAAGAATCAGATTTCATTAGTGCTGAAAATGTAAATGAAATCCTCAAGTTTGAATGGCTAGGCACCTCAGTTGTAAATTTATACATGAGGAATAGTTTCATGATTGGATTTTAGAAGGGTTGATATACTCTGATAATTATGACTAAATACATTTCATACTTTTCACAGGCGTATATATGAAAACAAAATTGAAGATATTTCCCCATGAACAAAAATTTGGACTCGTTAGTCCTCACATCACCTCTTCAAAATAGGAAATAGATTCTGATAAACAGGTTATAATAATGTCATCCCTGCTCAAATCGTTTGAAAAAAAAAATTACAGATGACTAATTCTTTTTAATACCAACGATGCAGGGGTAAAACACTAAAATATAATCATATCAACTATATTTTCATTTCATTCATTACTTATTACTTTTTATGTTTTTAGGAAGCATTGGATGTTGATTGTAGTCAATTTTGATACTCAAAAGATTTATTTTCTGGATTCAATGCATGGATATGCAACAAACCAACCACGAATGATGGATTTTGTTTATTTTTTATACACTAGATCCAACATTTTAAAACTAATCATCAAGTTATATAATTTATATTATCATTAAATGGGGATTTAGTTATGATAGAGAGGTGCTTAAATATCATTTAATTGAAGGAATGAATCCAGGCCCTAAGGATAAGAATGCCTACAAGATCTACAACTGAAAAAGTATCATGGTATATATTATAACATTTCACTATCCAAACACATATGAAAACAAATTACTTATTTTTTTCGATTTTTCTGGAGTGTCCAAAACAAACAAACAGAAAGGAATGTGGTTATTATTTCTGTAAATTTATAAAAGAGATCGTATTTCATCATCAAACAATAATACTTGATGAGGTATCTTCAAAAATAATTATGAGTTCATTAAAAATATTTATTAATCCTTTATGTATTTATATTTTTACAATACTACCCTGACTGTCGCAAAAACTAATATTCACGAGATGATATAGATGTTTTTAGAAATGATTTTGCAGCATACCTGAGGGAAGATTGTACACAAATAGGATGAAGGTAAATTCCTACTACTTATGTTATCCATATATTATCATTGATGTCTCCCTTGTTTACACTTATTGAGAATATATGATCACCATTTATTATGTTTTTTATCCGTAGGTTATAAAGAATTGTTTTAGAAATGATTTTTCTTTATAGAAAATCATATCTCATTGGACCACAATGGGTGATAGTGTGGAAGTCCACCAATGCATAGTCATTCAGTCCACTCACGAGCGTCTAAAAATCTTGATGAGAACCCATATATTTGATTTACAATTTTCTAGTTTGTTTCCATTATATGTGGGTGGGGGTGTCCAGGAGGGAGGGTTGCCCAAGAGTGGGGGGGTCCAGGAGGGGGTGTCCAGGAATGAGGGTGGGTGGGTGGGTGGGGGTGTCTAGGAGGGAGGGGCTGTCCATGGGGTTTCCAGGAGTGGGCGTGTCCAAAAGGGAGGGGGTGTCCAGGGTGGTTACAATGAGTGGGGTGTATGGGAGGGGACAGAGGGGTGTGTCCAAATGGGAGGGGGTGTCTAAACAGGGATTCATTCAATTCCATTCAATACTGATAATATAAAATGGGTAGATCATCTCTAGAGTAGCCTAAAGTGGGTCTATAGTGAGGCATCAAAAGTTCCAACCAACCAAACCAATCACAAGCCCATGTAAAGGCCCAATAATTATATTCCAATTTAATTTGAGGCCCAATATATCTTATTTAATGTCATAAATACCCAACATATGCATCATTTACCTTTATCACATTATATTTATAAGAAACACACTTTTCCTCTACACCAACATTGTATTAGAATACATCTACTATAAAAATTGTAGATGATATTTGAGTTTGATGGAAGGAATTATTTCTTTTCTAGAAGAGTTATTAAGACACTCGACTAAATCAATTTTGACCCTAAATCCTGGCATGTGGATGAAATCTACAGAATGAGATGTTTTTTTACGAGAAACTAAATTCCAGAAGATGTATCCCCACTACTTATATATATATATATATATATCCTTTCTCCCACTTTCCATAGGATTGGAATAAACATGTTGTGTCATATAATCTCCATGTTTTTGATTTATGTATCTTTAATTTATATTTTTGATAATTTTATGTGAAAATCCATTCCTATTCGTCCAATATATTTTTTGTTTGGTGTTTTTCCTTGATTTTATGAACTGTATCTATTCAAAAAATATATTATTTTATAATTCATATTAGTGAATGATGGTGTATGAATAATATTTATTCCATTATCAAATAGATGATGAAAATATAGTTGGGTAACGAAGTTATTAATGGTTATTCACTAAATATCTAGGAGGGATGGGTGTCAATGAGGGAGGGGGTGTCCAGGTGGGAGGGTAGATGGGTGTGTCCAAGAGTGGTGGGGGTGTCTAGGAGGAGAGGGGTGTGTCTAGGGGGTGGGAAGGGGGATATCCTAAGAATGGGAGGGGGCTGCAAGGGGAGGAGGGATGTCCAGGAGGAGGGAGGGGGGCTGAAGGTGGAGTAGTGGGAGGGGGGCTACCCAGGGGTTGGGAGGGGGCTATCCAAGGGGGGCTGTCTCGGGGAGGGGAGGGAGGGGGGTGTCTAGGATGGAGGTGGTGTCCAAGAGTTGAGCGGTTATCCAGGAGGGGAGGGGGTTGTCTAGGAGGGGAGGGGGCTATCCAGGGGGTGGGAAGGGGGCTGTCCAGGGAAAGGGATGGGGCTGAAAGGGGAGGGAGGGGGCTTTAGGTGGAGTGGTGTGAGGGGGTGCTGTCAGGGGTAGGGAGGGGGAATTGATGTTAACCGGAGCATTGAGGTAGATCAAAAAACATGATAATAGACTATTGTGAGCCTTTAAAAAGATCATTGTGTTGCCTTTACATAGATATTAATATCTTCAATTAGTCCATCAAAGACATGACTAAAATCCTAAAAGATAAGACATAAATTCAATCCAATATAGGTTGTATAATCCATGCATTCTGTGCCAGGTTTTTTTTTCAAAAGTGTCACCCATGTTATTAAAATAATAAGCTGTTGCAATTCACTATCTCCAGAGTGATGGTGTGGTTCCATCAATGGGGTTTTTGCCTCTGAAAAAGAATTCTAGACGGTACCACCGGATTAAAAAACACTGATTCATAACCAGACGCAGTCCGAATGGGAGTACAAACATATTTTCTGGATATGTTCTCGCATGTTTCCACTCATGTGTCACATATCCTCAGTTTCCTTCCATCTAACAAAGGTTTTTCAATTCCTTGGTTTCCCATCGCAGGCGACTTTGATCACATTCTCCATGTTGTTCTAACCTCTGTGTTGTGTCCTCCACAATCACTATTGACTGAGCATTGTCTACCGCAGTTTCATCAAGTCCAGATGCTTGCTTTTCCAGTTTCACCATAGTTTAAGACTGTCGCATGTGGTCCCATGGAAAAAAATGCGTAGACGGCTCATCTTTCTCAGTTTTAGTTGCATTTTCCACCAAATATGCTATCGGAATCCCGATCGCATCTATCACATTCGTCTCCCTATTTGTGCCTCTAATAGAATGTGTCAGTCTCCTACGCAGCCAACATCAACATATCATCTTCCTTTTCCTGCATCTCAGTCATTTTCATCACCAATGTAAGTCTCTCCCCCTCTTGTTGCAGCACTTTCTCCATGCTGTGAAACATGTTAGTTGTGTGTTTTTAGTATTTAGCTTACTCTGTCAACTCATGTTCACACCTTCACTTCTCTTGATCCCACCATTGCTGGTGCAACTTGAGAGCTTCCTTTTTTTGGATACAATGGCTTAATTCTGAAAATTTCAAGGGTTTCTTCCTCTTTTTGTAACAGAAATATTTTTATGACAATATGTTCATTTGGTTATACCCACTAAAATATATTATTATTCTTGTTACTATTTTCATTGGAATATTTTCAGTTGATTTTCTTTCATTTTCCAAAGATATAATTTGGTTTTTGATGGTTCAAGTTCACTATAGATTTGAAAACAATATGTTTTTGTTCTGTCTAGGGGGGTTGTCTTGGGGAGGGGAGTGAGGGGGTTGTCCAGGAAGGAGGGGTGTCTGGGAGTGGAGGGGGTGTCCAGGATGGGAGATGGGGCTGTCAATGAGGGGAGGGGGTTGTCCAGGGGTGGGAAGGGGCAGTCTATGGAAATGGAGGGGGCTGCAAGAGAAGGGAGGGGGTTGTCCATGAGGAGGGAGGGGGTTGCAGGTGGAGCAGTGGGAGTGGGGATGTCCAGGGGTAGAGAGGGGGATATCTAGGGGTGTCTCGAGGTTGGTAGGGAGGGGGTTGTTCATGAAGGAGGGGGTTTCAAGGTGGGGAGAGGGACTATCCGGAAGAAGAGTGGGGGTTATCCAGGAGGTGGGAAGGGGGTGTCTAGGGAAAGGGAGGGGGATGCAAGTGGAGGGAGGGGGTTGTCCAATAGGAGGGAGGGGGCTGCAGGTGGTGTGTTTGGAGGGGGTTTTCCAAGGGTAGAGAGGGGCTGCAAGGGGAGGGGGGTTTTCCATTAGGAGGTAGGGGATGCAGGTGGAGTGGTGGAAGTGGAGGTTGTCCAGGGGTAGAGAGGGGGTAGTCTAACGGGCTATCTCGGGGAGGGGAGGAAGGGGTTGTCTAGGAAGGAGGGGGTGTCCAGGAGGGGAGGGGTTGTCAAAGAGAGTAGGGGGGTTGCCCAGGAAGGGGGAAGGGGGTTGTCTACGGAAAGGGAGGGGGCTGAAATGGGAGGGAGGGAGTTGTATAAGAGGATGGGGGTGTCGGTGGAGTGGTGGTAGGGGGCTGTCCAGGAGTGGGGAGGGGGCTGCAAGGGGATAGGGGGGTTGTCCAGGAGGATGGAGGGGGAATTCAGGTGGAGTGGTGGGAGGGGAGTCTATCTAGGGGTAGGGAGGGGCTGTCCAGGGGGGGGGCTCTCTCGGGGAGGGGAGGGAGGGGTTTTGGGTAATCACACTAAAGAACTAAGAGATCAAGAGAAAATTGAACTGGTATGATCATGGCCTATCTAAATGTGTAGGATATCATCAGGACCTCTCTAAAACTGAAAAATAAATTCCTTCCATACCTTCAACGTGACCTTAGATATTGTATGGGGTCCTTAGAGAGGCATAGGTGGTCAGGTTCCAAGTAGGGTTGGACCCAATGTCTGATGCGGATGCGCTAGCACTCATTCCCTTTGACCTAGCATGGGATAGTACACACATAGAGCCTCCTGATATATGTAATTATTAGGTTTATAAACTATCAATGATGGTGGTATCACTAGGAAAATGTTATAATTTATTCTAAAATTGAATACTCCTATGAAATTGAATACACCATCATGTATGTGTCATATTGTATAACCTATGGAGATTCCTCCCTTTTTTCAATAAATAAAACATTTTAGATTCCATGTTGTTGTTGAAATTTATTCCTCTTATTTTCTCATCCATGTAATCTTAACAAAAAAATATTTATAAGTCAATGAATTTTGTTGAGGCTCTTCTAAAATATTAATTCAATCCAAGGAAATATGGACATTTAAGGTTTTAACGGGTAATAATAGACATTTTATTAATATATTCTTTCATATTAATTTTTAATTTATTTCATTATTGTATTACTAATATATTATTTGTGTTCTTTTATAGATGAAATCTTTTTCCTGAGTTTGAAATCTTTTTTCGGCAGCTAATACCATGGATGAAAATTTTTTAGAGTGGATGAAGGATGCAAAAATGATTAAACATTAAAGTATTTAACTATTTGTTGTATAATTGTAATTGTAACAAAATTAATCATTGTTTAAAATGTATATAGAAGTTTTTTGTTTTTTATTCATGATTTCAAGTTAATGTATATAGTGTTTTTATTCTTATGTGCTTTCTATGTAGGTGTTGTTTGTGTTGTGTGTGCAGGTGATGTCTCAGGTGTCCATGTGCTTTGTAGGTGCTGGGTTTGCAGAGGCAATTTGGCCTTTATCAGTGCTAATTATGCACTGATAAATGTCTAATTTATCAGCGCTCAAAATAGCACTGATAAAGGTGTTATTTATCAGTGCTTTTTTTTAGCACTGATAAAGGGGAACCCCTATCATCACTGCGATTAACAACGTTTTTTTAGCACTGTTAAAGGTGGTTTTACCACTATTAAAAGCCCTATTTGTAGTAGTGTGTGTATGTATTACTATTTTATTGTAGGAATAAATTTTTTTGAAAAACATTTAATGTTATAATAATTTCATATGTTACAACCAAATGTTATATATAATTATTATGTGTTGACCTTCACTGAATAAACATAACTGTGACTCGAAATGGTTTTAATTTAAGCATAAAATGAATAAACAGATGCTGTTTTTTATAAAAAAATACTGAAATTTGTGTCATGTGGAGTACATAATTCCATGAATCTCTATCTGTAAATCCTCAATATTTTAAAATAAAACTATGTTAGATAGAGTATATAACACAAAACACCTAACTGAAACTAATAACAAAATAATAGTATTTCAATATAACCATTATAAAATTGTAATTAAATTAGCTGGTATGAATAGGGAAAAATGTTATGAAATTTATGTGAAGTTTATAATCAATACAAATATATTGATTAATTCTTTTTTAAATAAACACAATATTTTTAGTAAAGCCTTTTTTCTTCATAAATTTGTTTTCTTACAAACTAATTTTTATTATTTTCTATGAGAAAATAATATTATTAATTTTTGAATATTATAGAAAATATATTTGAATAAATGAACTCCATTTTTGAAATTATCTTATTTAAAATAGATAAGCATTAATATTTTTATTTTTTCTAAAAATATTAATTTTACTATGAATAGTGAAAAACCCGATTTTTTTAAAATCTATTATTTCATTTTCATTAAATATACCATTATTTCATTAATTTTTTATCAATGAAAAAAAATTATTTAATTATAAATTCTCTAATTAATTTCATTTGAATTGTCAGTATTCTATATATTTTATAAGTACAATTCTGGGCTTTCAAAGAACATTTTTCTAAAAAAAACGTTTCATTGCATTTTATGCATTTGTATTGAAAATAATTTATTCCACTTCTATATATTGAATCTTAAAACTCGGTTCCTTATTTGGAAGAATTGGTTATTAATTTGGTTAATAGTTCCCTATTACTTTTGGGCATTATGAATAGAATCTTTAGTAATTTTGTTATCATGGTAAGGGGTAAATCAGGTTATAAATGATAAAAATAATATAACATGGACTTTGAAACGAACATAACACTTGAGGTAATTTAATTGGATGATTAAATTTCATTTGTACTCATCCAAGATTCTATTATATGGACTTCTTTTCAATTTGGACATGATTATGACCTTTATAATAATTTAATTAATGCAAAGTCAAAAAATATCACACCCTTGTTGTTAATAACAAAAATATTTTTAACATGGGGATAAACATAACATATAATAAGTTATAAATATTATTTTAAAATATAAATTATTTTTATTCATGATGGAAATTTATTTATAATTATAATTGAACAAATAATTACCTTAATTTATTACTCAATGTAGAGATAGTAATTCTTCAATTAATCGAAAAATCAAATGAGTGATATTAATAATTTTAAAAGTAATATAATTTGATATAATTAATTTTATCCACAAAATTTATAGATGAATATAATATTTTATTGATGTATTAAATTTATTTATTTTTATTTTTTTATTCTTGTAGTTAAATTTAATGTAATGAATAATTATAAAATTGACATCAATTATATTTTATAATAAATAATATATAATTAAATGATTTAAAATTACTAAAAATAATATCTTTAGACGATGTATTAGGTTATGGTTTAAAATATTAACCAAGGTCCATTTATGGGTCATTTTTTCATATATAGTACCATTATTTACCCTTAAAGGGTAGAAAACATTAATAGTGGGGTAATTTTCTAAAGAGTGAACACCAGGTCAAAACTAAAAGGTAAGAGTGAAAACACAAATTATATTTTCCAAATATTATTGTGTGAAATTATTTCATATCATCCTTATATTATGTATTAATATTACAAATTTGGATCAATTTGGATATGAAAATTAATTTACGTTAGTTAGATACTTTAGGAAATTCCAAGAATTCTCCTCTTCTCTTTTATAAAAGGAAACCCCTTCTACAAAATTCTCACACCACTTTGAACAATATAGATTTACCATCCCACCTCCATTACTCTTATAAAAAAATTATCAATGTTATAGATGTTTTCCCTTCAAAAATACCTACCATGGTCTCCTTAACAGAATATCTCAAGGAACCCTTTCATAAAGAAAATAATAAACTTTACTGAATCTTTAATTCATATTTTTCCTTTTACATCCTCTTAATTTGTTGTATACATCCTAAAAAAATAACTCCAGTTTCATAAATATACTATTATTTTATTATGGTAATGGAAAAACAATATTTTATTTCTTTTCCATTTTTCAAAAACTGAAAACATCACTTCTGCATACATACAACTTACCATCTCCACATAGTGGTGTAATTAATTTTTCTTCACCATTTCACATAGATGGTGATAAATAAGTAATTAATGAATATATATATTACTAAATAAATTAATATGAATTTTTAATTATAATATCATATATACATTCTTAAATTCTAATCTATTAGAAAATGATAATGTTGCTTGTGGTCACATTTGTACAACCACCTCCACGAAGTGATGTGATTTGTTTTTCATTTATGATTTACATGGATGGTAACAAGGAGAGATTTAATGAATATATATATGATATATATGATATAATAATATTTCATTATTGATTAATTATTCACATTATTTCATTCCATCAATTGAAAATTGAATCGACATTCATGCATACGTACAGTCTAATGTCTCCATGAACAGTTCAACTCCGTTATATCTCTATATTTAATATATGATTATAATATATATATATATATATATATGATATTTATATCATGAATAATATTCTTTAAATAGTGTAACCATGATCATGAAGTAATTAATGAGACTACCAAATAAAAGAAAATGTAAAAATCAGTGTTGTTAACACCTGACATAATGATAATAATAACTGATTATTAACAAACAGGTGATAATATTAATAAGTAATCATATATGATATTATAGAAATGTATATGGTTATTTATGTAATTATAATAAATCTAAATTTGTTATAAGAGATATAAAAATAACTTAAAAGGACATATGAACATGAGGATGTATAATTTTTCTCGATTTCACTTCAATGACACATATTTTAACAGTATGCACCTAATTTATTATATATGATGTAAACACTATCCATTTTATGTATTTATGATCATTTTTCATTTCAGATTAAATTTCTCTTAGGTAAACATAATATTGGTATTTTTTATATTATTATTTTCTAAATTTTATGTTTTTTGTACAACCAGTGCTATAATTTGAAGGCCTCAGATTGACTGGGAAAACTTTGATAAATATTTATTATTTACTCAATATGGATTTTTTTATATTTACTATTATTCAATAATTAAATTTATCATTTGATATATGTGTAATTCATTGGATATAAAGTGATGGGTGGGGATCAGAATTTTATAGCACCTCGATGCCTCGATATATCTCATGGGAAATATTTGTTAGCCAAATTAAATAGCTTTCTACAAATAGTTTCAAACGATCTAGGCACGATGACTTGACGGTATAGGGTCCATGATTTATTAGATCATGGGATCCAATATTATCCATTTTAATTATTTATAATTCAGTTATTATTATTATCCATGTGATTAAAGAATTGATATTATCCATAGATTCAGTTTTAAATCGTGTTATTGATTAAATGGAATTTTTTTCAGTTATTTACCTTGACATATTGATTGTTCCGTGTTTACTCAAGATATATTATATTTTACATAACCCTCACTAGGAATCCTATACCACCCTTTAAATTGTTTTATTTTACCAAAGATATGAATAATGATACTATGAATAATATCAAGGATGAAAAATGTTTTAATGCTAGGTATTTTTATATTTCTAATGGAATATGGGAATAATGTATGTATCCGAATTTTGAAGACTACTTATCTAATCAATCCCACATGGTGGGATGCCATATATCTATACTAATGTAATAAAGTTTTCAAATGAACTATGTTATTGTATTTAACATTGTTACATTTTGTGTCAGGGAAAGGTTAGTAGAAACCTTGGGAACTGAATTTTAAATAAACATAGCTAACATAAGAATTATGGTAATCCTTTTTAGAATTTAAAAACATGTATCATTAGAGTGATTTTTTGGTATGTCATTATATTCATAATTATTACGATCTTACTCATTGAGTCCAACTATTTGGTGGTGGAAACAAATGAAAGAAATGTAATCGAAACTAGTATACAATATAGATATTTCCCTATAGAGAAAACCTATAAAAATAATAATGGATCTGATAATATAATTTCCATATTTTGGAATCTTACTCAGTATATGAAAAATAATCTGACCCAATTTGAGTAACATTTTGTTAAACAATATTATTCTCCTATGTTTGATCTCTTTATTCGATAGATTCCTTTATCATTTAATGAAAATACTAATACATTAGTTGTAGATAAATGGATTAAGTCTTTCAAAATGATATTCATGACTTTGGGATGATATTAAATTGATAATTTTATTATGGAAATATATTTTTTAATTGAGATGTCAACCATTTATGTTCATTGATCTAGAAAAATAAGACTGCTGATGAAATAGAATAGGAGGTCTAGAGAACATTAAAATTTTATTCATTGATAAATAATCCCCTTGAGAATAGTGAGCTAAAGTGGAGAAGAAGTTCCTAAATTTAAATCATATAGAATAATAAATTGTGGTAGGGTATTAGGTTAACTTTACAAGACTATCCATGAATTATTTTGACTACATAAATAATCTAAAAAGTAGGATTGACAGTTTCTTTTATGGTCTTAATATTAGCCATCGAAGATCACTGGTTTCCTAATCATTTTCATCCTATGATGATAAAGTATCTTGTTTCATTATGATAGAGAAATAATTTTATAAACTCTCTATATTTAATGGAAATCAAGATGAGAAGAGGTTTTATGGACACCATGAAAATGGTAAATTTTGAAACAAGAATAAGGGAATAGATAAATTTTCATCTTGTAAAAATTATATAAATAAACATCATAGAAAATTCCATAAGGTAATGGGATTTTGATAAAATTGTAGAGATAAGGATAATTTTGATATTGACTATTCGGAAAAGAAATAATCCACTACACTCTAATTGTTAAACAATGAAGAGATGGTGAACAATTCAAACTAGTGATCCAACCATAAAGGGGACAAACAAATGAAGCCGATTAGGGGAGAATGTAACTCTTATGAAATTACTATAACTAATGTGGAATGATTAACGTTCATGTTCATTTCAAAACATGAATTTTGTAAAAGTATTTGAAGAATTGTTTTTTAAGAATCAGGAAATATATAAGGATTGTGAACCATAATATTTTTTAAGTATTTGAAAGCATATGTTGTATGGTAGCTGAAATTGGGAAAAATGGTTTAGTGGTAAAGTGATATTTTTTTTATAATACAATAAGAATAGAAAGATAACTCTAAATGTATCCCTAATGTTGAGTTAATAATGTTTATTTGGGATAAATATAATATTACCATAGGTGAAGTGGGTGGAATAATACTAGTACTCTTGAATATGATTAGTGGTTTGATAAAAATTTAATTTATAATGGAATTTATTGTATTTTTAGATTTATGGAATATATTTGATAAAATGTGATTTTATATAAGGATTAAATAAAATGAAAATTCTTATTAGAATTTATGTTCTCAGTGAGGTTTTATAATGATTAAAAATAACTAACCAAGGTATTAAAATGTTTGTTATGTGAAATTATAGGATACTTTATATTGTATGGGGATAAATGTTTTGCCAAACAATTCATATTAATGGGTGTTGAATTTGGTTGGAAATATTTCAGAGGAGTCATACGGTTAGATATTTATGAAAAGGATTAATTTGAACATTTGAGGATGTTTTGGAATTAATTATTGGATAAATGATTCTAAACAATCTTGTTTTAATAAATATATAGAAACATGGAATGACATTTCATTCATTCAGGGATCATATGATACGTTAAAAGTTAATTTTGGTGCTTCATGCATGAGAAATTAATCTTGAATACCTATCATTTGGATAAAGGATAATATTTTGATAGATATTGATTAAAGGATGAAATTTCACTGGTAAATTAAGTATAATTCCTTATGTTCATAGCCTATATTTTTACATAATTAATCAAATCTTACAAAAGGATCATGAAATAAAAAAACTAACCTATTAAAATCATTTCTAATGAATTGATCGTCTTTTCATCTATCACAAATTTATAATTTTTTTATGTAATATTTATCAAACCCTTTTATTCTATCACATTATATGACTTCTTAGTAGTTAGTTTTCTCTTCCAGGTCTATGTATTTACTTCCTAATAATGTGTTCATTTTCAGAAACATAGTTTTGGGATAAACATCATATTTCCTTTTCTCTCTTTTCAAGAGGAATATTTATTAACCATTTTTATTATGTGAATTCCCAAAAATTATATTATTAAATTTCATAACTTTGATTACAAATTTAAAGCTAAAATTGACAGCATAAATTTTATTAAAGGGGGATAATGTAACGCCCCATGATTTTAAATGAAAACTATATTTGAATGCTAATACAACATGAAACATCGAGCCAAAATGAACAAAAAATTATTAATATATCTATATTACCATTATTACCTTAACATTAAATGGGAATGTATGAATAGAAATGACCACATTATGAAATATATATTAAGTACATACCCATTAGAAATAAATTTATTAATTATTAGTAAATAAACACTTAATTTTTAGTAAAGTTATTTTATTCTTCAAAAATGTGTTTTCTTTGTAATGATTTTAATCACTTTCTATGTGAAAAGAGTATAATTAATGTTTATAAATATTGAAAATGTATTTCTTGAAGTGAGAAATATTTTCCAAATACTAATATGAAATTTATATTTGAGTTATTTTTTGTTATTTTTCGAAAAAGATTCATGTTTCATAGAATAATGAAAACTACTGATTTTGGTAAAATTTACATTTTATTTTCATTAAAAGAACCATTATGATTTGAGTATGATATAAAATTAAAATAAGTATTATTTAATTAGATATAATCTATTTAACATCATTTCATTTTTATTATACCTAATTTTGGTAGAAGTATGTTTTTTGGATTAAAATCACATTTATCTAAAAATTGTATTTTGTTGCATTTTATGAATTTATATTAAAATTAATATTAGTGACTTCTAAAAATTGAAGCTCAAAAAATATATTTCCTAATTTTAATATGTGGAACCAAGTTATTTAAATAGATCTCTTTTAATTTTGGAAATTATGAATAGTAACTGTAGTTAATATTATACCAAAGGATTAAATGTGGTAATCAAGGTTAAACCAATTATGATAAGGACAATAAAAGAACCCTAAAATAACATTACTTTAATATCATGAGTCAATTTCATCCATAATAATTAATTATTCAGTTATATTTAATTATTTCTATTAGTATGTTATTATAACCTTTATAATATTTTATTTAAAAAATGTCTAAAATGAAACACTCTTGTTCTTAATAACTATAATATTTTTAACACAGGGTTAAACAAAAGATATGTTTGTTTATAAATTCTTATTTTAAATTAAAATTATCTAAATTCATAATGATAATTTATTTCAATTTTTAGTAAAGATATTATTACATTAAATGTTTACATAATGATGACATAGTAATTCTTCAATTATTTGTAAAATATTATAAACATTATTAATAATATTAAAAGTAATATAATTTGAGATAATTATTTTTATACATGAATTTTATAGATTAATAAAAATTGTTAGGGATGTATTAAAATATTTTTTTCCAAATTT
Organism: Viscum album; assembly: GCA_963277665.1. Lineage (NCBI taxonomy): Eukaryota > Viridiplantae > Streptophyta > Magnoliopsida > Santalales > Viscaceae > Viscum > Viscum album. The sequence continues at coordinate 1,389,148,539 of OY728134.1, read as the reverse complement.
CATTTGTTTTTTATTAGTTTATTAAATTCAAAGTAATGAAAAATTCTAAAATTGACATTGTTGATATTTTATAATAAATAATATTTTATAAAATAAAATAAAATTTCATTATAGACTATATTCTACTGGATTATTTTTATATATTTGAAAAATAAGATATATTTTTATGGGCCTTTTTTATATATAGTTTAATTTATGACCCTTAAATGGTGGAAAAATCAAATAGTGACATAATTGTTAAAATAGATAACAAGGAGTCAAAATAAATGATAAGGGTGAAAAGAAAACTAACACTTTTAAAAAATTTAATGGATGGTATGATTTAGAATCATACTAATCTTGAATTTTAATCTTATCATTTTGTATCCATTTGGATATGATGATTAATTTATATTAATATAATACTTTAATAGAATCCAAGAATGACCCTCCCCACTCTTATAAAGGGACACCACTTCTCTAAAATTATTCACACCACAATGTACCATCTAGATTAACCAAAACCTACAAATTTATATTCTAAAAATCCATATCTGTGTTATTTTTTTATGGTCCTCTAAAAAAATCTACCTTATTTCCCTTAAGGAAATATCTATTGGAGCTCTATTGATAAGATGTAATTACCTTTACTGACTTTTTCTAGTTTATTTCTTCTTATTCATATTCTTAGTATGTTGTATGAATCATAAAATAATAAATATAGTATCATAAAAATAAATATACTTTATTACGATTTTCAGAATACCGCATTCTATCTCTTTTCTATAAAACAAAAATGAAAAAACATCGTTTGTGTGTAGTTATGGCATATAGTCTACACGTAGTGGTGTAATTCATTTATCATCACTATTTCACATGGATAGTTATAATTATTGAACTAATGAATATATATGATATCTGTGAAATTAATATGATTCAAAAATTATAATTTCATATTTATCTTCTTATATTCCAATTAGTTGGATAAAAAATTTGTCGCTCATGCGTAGATGTGGACGACCACCTCTGTGATTTGATGTGATTCGTTTTTCATTTAATCTTCACATGGATGGTAATATTGAAATACTTAATTAATGATATATGATCTATATTACATAATTATAATTCTATAAAGATTAATTATTATCCTTTTTGTCATTCCACCCGTCGAAAAGTTAAAATAGCATTCATGTGTACATAAGGTATGTCGTGTCCATGAAAGGTGTAATTCATTTGTATATCTCTATATTTTATAGATCATTAAAAAAATATATGAATTGAATTTATAAGATATTTATATCTTAAATAATATTATGAATATGAATCCACCATTATCAATAATCAACGATTGAGACTACCAAATCAAAATATATATGAAAAACAAAGCAGTTCACACCTGAAATAATGACAGTAAAAAAATATTGTTAATAAAAGGGTGAAAATTGGTATAAAGGTATAATATGTGATCTTATAGATGTGTAAATAGTTTTTAATGTGAGTATAGTAAATTTTAATTTAGTATAAAGTAAATCAATAGATCATACAGGGCAGTAAGAATACAATATTAGGGAATTTGTCTCAATTTCACTTCATTGAGGAATATTTTAATGATATTCACCTGAATTATTTTATATGGTGTATATACTACCTCCGATATATTTATGATTATTTTTATTTTCAAATTACATTTACCATAAATATTTATAATCTTGGCATCATGAATATGATCATTCTTAAACCGTATACCATTTTTATAAAAGGTGTTATACATTGAATGTATTTGATTGAAAGTGGAAACATTCATAAATATATATTCTTTACTAATTACCTATATTTTTTTATAAGTAATATTTTTCAATAATTATATTGATCATTATAAATGTGATTAATTTATTGGACATACAGTAATGGGTGGGGCATGAAGTTATATAGACCCTAGATGCATAAGTAGGTCTCATGAGAGAAATTATTTTGATAAAATAAATTATTTTGTACACATTGTTTTATACTATCCTTGAAAATGTCTTGGAATTATCTATATAATGATTTATAAGATCACGGTTTACAATAATAATCATATCCTTTATTGAGAATGAATTTTTTATTGTTATTCATGAGATTACTACGTTGATATTATACATGGATTTCTTTTTTTGTCATTTTATTGATTAAAATTTCCTATATTTTTAGTAATTTCTCTTTTTATATTGATTATTACATATTTACTCATGATAGTTTCCACTGTACATAAACCTTACAGGGCTTCTAATCTCACCCTAGTATTTTTCCCATTCCCAAGGATATTAAAAGGGGTATTATGAAGAATATCAAGGATGAATAATGTTTTTATTCTATTATTTTTTATATTTCCAATGTATTATGGGGAGAATATATGTATATGGTTTCCCAAGACTACTAAATTTATTTAACATGTGTGATGAGATACCTTGTATCTATGAATGTGTAGTAATGTTATCACTTGTTCTAGGTTACGAGAGTTAGGGTTATTACATTTTGATTGTGTATATGCGTACTAGCATGGGAATATTTAAATTCACAAGGATTACTTGAAATTTTTAAAGAAAATTATTATTAGTATTATATGGAAATAAATAAATAAATGTAGAATGATAATTAATTATTATTAAATTGTCAGATTTTGCTGAATAGTATACAAACTAAGGATATATCACTACTATAGATTATCAAATATTTTAATTTTCAAATTTTTGTAAATATTATTTACATATATATAAAAATATAATCATTAAAAAATAATATAATAATAACGATTTTATAATAGAGAATTAATAATCCATAAGCCTATAGTTGGTGATTTGTTTTGAAACTATAAAATCATAGAGGAAGAGGAAATGACTTATCTATGTTTACTGTTATTATTGACTACTATCATATATGAAATATTGTTCTATTATTGATCATCTGGTATATTTTTTACATGGAAAAATACCAATGGGTTTATGCACACTCTTCATCACATATTGATCATTTTAAAATATAGGTTTGATGGCCAAAATGGATGTTATTTTGTTGAAACTTCTCTATAATTCAGACTTAATTTCAAAGAAGATGATATTTTCACAGATTTATTGAAATCATGGTATAAAATATATATTTTTTTCAAAAGAGTATATGAATTTTTTATAGAATAATGCATCCAATATAAATAGTACACATCTTTATTTTTTCTCTATAAATATTAAATGATGTATAATACCCTTATATTGTACTAGTATAGAAATCCCTATAAGATCCAATGTCACAAACCAACTTAGATAACCTAGTACCCAGATCCATAGCTAGTATCAACAATTCATGAATCATAATCCCCATGGGATAGTGCCTATCAGCTAAAATCATACAAGATAAAAGATGTCACATATTTTCTACAACCCTACAGAAGATAAAGATAAAATTAGTATGTTCACAACTCAAAAGAGAGAACATACCTGAAACCAAATCGGTATATCAATACCCAATGAAATGCATCATTAATATACTCAAAAATAGATAAGATAAACTCAACATTACAAAGGAAACATAACATCAATCCTAAAGGACCGAGAACATACATATCGTCCAATAGGTGTTATTCCTTTTCTCGGACTTTGTAGAAGGAATTATACAAAAACCTAAAGGTAATGTTATGATGTGAGATAAAAAGTTGAGTAGGGTCTCACGAGGGTTCCATAAAAATATTCTAGAATAATAAAATAAATATTTCATTCAAACTTTATAAAATAAGTTATGTAAATAAAAATTCAAATTTGAAACAAATCATTCTTTCATTTCAATGCGACGGAAAAAATTTCAAACTGGGACTTAATCATTATTTAATGTAAAACATTATATTTAAATAAATATTAATGAATAAAATCATTTCATTATAAATGGAATATACATATCAAAATAATCACAAACTGAACCATGGTCATCTACCTTGTGTTATGATAATTCCTGGTTATAGGATCCTCACACACTCACATTTGTGATCACAACTAAACATGTGTGTGCATGCCCCTCAAGATCAGGCTGAATAAGGCTCATTGATATCACATTATGGAAAATCATGTGAAACAATATTTTTTAGAGTTTTAATCATCAAAAAATTTCTAGGGGACTGATATCCTAGAATTCTTGTCCCAAATAACCCAATAACTACCCAGGATATCATGTGTTCAATCAATCAATAGAAAAAGGAGGAATCAATTCATATCAAATCAATCATCATTCACAGTTCAATTGCTCAATTTCCTTTTTCAAAATTCCAATTTACATTCTAATGTAAAACATGTTTTTTTCAGCAATTAATGCCTTTTCAACACAAAATAAATTATAGGTTTTCAAAAATTCAATTTAGGCTTATTTCTTAAAACAATTCTCAAATCAATTCATTAATTCCATCACTTTCCAAAATACTCGTAAATTTTTATTTCCATTGGAATTGAGGGATTTTCTCAACATTCCATGAATATTCATATCACGATTCTAATTCATCTTGAATTACATTTTAATAAATTCATTTAATAAAATTTAAATTAAATCAAGAAAAACAAGAATTAATTGTATGGTGAAACTATAATATAACCACCTACCTTTATCATGGAGATCATAACAGGAAACATCTCCAACGAGATTTTCCAATGAAGAACAATAGAAATGGTGATCTAGAAACACTACCTAGAATAAAGATTCAATATAATAGAGTTTCAATCCATTAAGACCAATACTATCTACAAAACTCCAAGGAGTAAATAAAGAGGGAACGAATGAGATAGGATGCCCTCTTACCTGAAGAGATTCACCACAACCAATATGATACTCTTTAATTGAATGGATGATCCAGATCGATTGGAGAGCATCATAATCACCTACATATTCCTATAGGTTGAGATGGAAAGGTTTTAGGTAGAAACAAAAGAAAATTATCCATGAAACAAGGTTTAAAATAATGGTTCAGTGGAATACATGGTGTTTATTCCTTACACTCCTTGTAATCCCAAGAAGTGAACTAAAAAATGTATTTCATTTTGTTTAAAAAAATGATTTAACCATTTTACATCATATAGAAAATTCATAAAATCTTTACTAGGGAAATAAAACATCATGTAATCACATTATAGGATGTGTAAATTCCCATCAGATAGTGTTTTGTCCAAATCCTGGAAAAAAACTCCAAACGAGAAGAAGGGAATCATAAACAAAGGACAAGGGATGCCTTAGAAGGTAACATGGTGTTAGAAACTCCCCTCCATAAACATTATGTCCCCATAAATCCTATCAATAAGCCTCCGTATCAAAAAAATACAACTTCTCTCTCTTCAATTCATCATGCAACCACATCTCATGAGAATCAGAATCGTGATGCCAAACCACACCAACCAATGGTATCATCCTCCCATGAAGTGCATTTGTATCAACATCAGATATCTTAATAAGATTATTAGTCATTGAAAAATCACGATAAACATTAGGATATTCCATGATCAATACATGAGATGGGTGAGAGAGATATCTCTAAATCTACAATATGTGGAACATGTTATGTATCGACTCCGACTATGGAATAAGTGCTAATCGGTCAGATACATTTCTTACCTACTATACAACCTAAAAGGGTCCCACAAAATGAGTTGAAAGCTTCTCATTCCTCCCAATGTCTCAATGACTAAATTGATTTGATGCTTTCCATAACACATGGTCTCCAACAAATAATTCCAATGATCAATGATGACATTCAGAATAAGAATTATACTAGCTTTCTACAATCAAAATTATATTAAAAATCAATTTAATCATTGTTATTATCTCTTTGACCATGCTCAATCCAAACAAGGATGTTTCAATGATCTTCGACCAATAAAATAATGATTTTCATGTCTTTCCATACAAGGACTCAATAGGACCCATTCATATTGTAGACTGGTAACCATTGTTATGAGAAAACTGAAACATTCCCACATGGTCATCCCATGTTCCACCAAAATCAATGACATATATATGAAGAATATCCTCAAAAATCTATATATATATCTCTTTATAACATTCTATCTAAGGATGGTATGTTCTAATAAAAACCCCTAAGATACTTGTGTATCCTGAAGGCCTCTCTAAAGGAGAGATGTAAATTAGGATCTCTATCAGATATTATGGAAAATGGAACTCTGTGAAAATGAAAAATCTCTTTCACATAATGATTTCCCAAATCCTCAAATTTTATTATGTCATGAATGTGTATTAAGTGAGATTATTTGTTTTACCTATCAATCAATACCCACATCACAATATTCTTTCTCTAGGTATGTTGAAACCCAACAACAAATTCCATCAAAATATTATCCCACTACCAAGTCAGCATTTGAAGTGGATGAATCAACCTCAGAGGTCTCTAATACTCGTCTATCAAATATTGGAAATTAAAACAACGATAAAAAAGTATAAATTTCTCACCTCATACATGGACACCATAATAGACACCTCATATCATAAAACATCTTTTTGGTTTTTGGGTGCACTGCCAATTGGGATTTATGGAAATCCCTCATCACTGATTCCACGTAGTTAAAACACAAAAAAATTCCAAAAACATAGAAGAGCCTCTATGTATAATATCAACTCAGTGATGGTCTCCCCACCCCAAACACAGTCTCTAATTCAATGGAACTCGTCATCAAACTATTGTTCCTAAATTAAAATCCTTAAAATAATTGAGGTCATCTAAAAACAATCCAATACAACCTTTACCTCTATTTCTAGAACTCCTCTATCCAAATGATAAACAAATATATGGGTTGGAAGTTTACTTATCAGTTAAACATTAAATACATTCCCAATAGCCAAGGAATGGGAAATATCATAAAGAAATAAAATCATTTACTCCATCCAAAGCCTATGGAAGAAATTACAATATTGTTTTGGGAAGATATAACTCATGATCATGTGGTCAGAATACAAGATAAACCTTTCACCAAAAAAAGTAATTACATTAACTCTTAATCACAAGCATCACAGCATAAAGTTCAAGTTCATGAATTGGATAATTATTATTGTGTGACATATGCTTCTAATAGCCTTAGGTTACCAAGTTATTACTTCGTATAAGAACATATCCCAAACCTGAATATGATGCATCATAAAAGACCACATAGCCCTACCTAGATTTTGGAAGAGTCAACAATGGTTCCGAAGTCAAAAATATATATTTTAATTCAATTAAATAACTCTAAAATTCCTCATTCCAAGAAAACATCACTCCCTTCTAAGTGAGATAGGTCATTTTAGAATCCAACTTTGAGAAATGCTATAAAAATAGCGATAATATCCCACTAAACCCAATAAACTATGAACCTCGAAAACACTTCACAATTTCTCTTTTGTAATAATAGAATTTACCTTCTCAGGATTAATTGAGATACCATGTTAAGAGTATCACTTATCAAATTCATAAATCACATTTTTATAGATTTTTATGAAGTCTTTTATTTCTCAACAGTTACAAAACTATCTCATATGTTGCAAATAATCCTCCTCAAACATAGAGTAAACCATGATGTCATCCACAAAGGAAATAATGAATGTATCAACATAATCATACAAAATACTATTCATAAAATATATAAATATTTTAGGAGAATTGATTAGATCGAATTCCATTACATGGTACTCATAATATCCATATATTCTCTATAAGAAATTCTCTAATTTTCAGATAATTTTATTCTCAACTGGTGATAACCAGAATAGTGATCAGTATTTTAGAACCACATCATCCCTTTAAACTCATAAAACATATCATTAGTATGTGGAAATGGATACTTTTTTTACCATAATTCTTTAGAGCTTATGTTAATCATTAGATAAGATAAGTTTACCTTTCTCTTTTTGGGGAAATAGAACCGGTGCCACCCGATGTGAAACACTTGAGCTTATAAATCTTTTCAATAACATGTCATCCATCTAAGTCTTGAACTATTTCACTTGAACTGCTTTCATGTGTTAGGATATATTAGACACTAGTTGAGTATTAGGATCAAAATCAATATAATACTTCTTCTCCCTTATCGGTGGAAAACCAGAGAAGTCAAAATGAAGTGTTTTTTAAAACATGATTCTAACTGGAGAGAGATCATTACTAAAATATTCCCACTATAGATAAAATTAAAATAATGATATCAATTTCCAAAACATTGGATCATATGTTCTCTCTCTACTCAACTATAGGTCTCATTATCCCTAAAAGATATGTCACATTACATTTGGTAAAGTAAAGGATACCCATCAAAGATGGTAGTCATTTTGTGCCTTGTTATAAATGAACCAATCCATCATAAAAATGAAATCAAGAGGTTTCATGACAATAACTACAAAATACAATGAAAAATTAATATCTAAAAAATAATAAACACAAGAAAAAAAGGATACCCTTCTCTTTCTTCATTCTGAGGGGTGCAGTAATATCCATTACATAAGACAAAATCATTGAAGGATAACTTCAGAGGGTCAAAATAAAGGACCATATAAATGAATGAGATGCACCTATATCAAATACATCTTTCACCAAATATGATTCTATGGTGATTTTACCTCTCATAGCTTACGGACCTATATCAGGTTCCTCTATAGAATCTTCCACTGCATGAAGATGCTTAAATATAGAAACCTCTATTTGGAACCCCTTTGATCATGAAGAATCTTATTGCACTATTGTATATTTTGGCGTGGATGACCTCATTCCACTACATAGATCCCAGAATATATGAGATAACTTCTATAAGTTACAAAAATGTGCAATGGAGCTACATATCATGGGTTCCTTAGTGAAAACCTTTTTTTAATGACCATGATTTCCACACTAAAATCAAGTCAAAGGGACACTACCAAGCACAACAGTAGGTGTAGAAGAACCCAAATATCGAGAACAACCATGATACTCATCACACATTCTCTTTCCCTTGATGGAACTCATATAACATCCACATGGAGAAAAATGAACCCCCTTCAACCCTGACATTCCATCTAGGTTAAGATCAACCATCAACACCCAATCTAACATATCCACATGAGAAGGTATCTTCAACAAAATTCAATGGAATGACTATCAGATCTGAGACCCATCTCGAACTATCGAGAATTCATATTATCATTTGATAAAACCCTATGTGAAGACTGCATAATCTTGGAAAATAAATTTTCATATTCTTTCACAGTCTGGTTATCCTTCTGTAGTTTGAAAAAATCCATAGACATAGCCAGCATCATATAATATGTATATAACTTGTTGGTGAAAAGAAATTTAATTAACTTCCACTCTAAACCAACATACTTCTTCATCATCACCATTATATCAAAGTATCTGCAGCTATGTCCCTCTAGGATTAAGGTAACATACTTTAACTTAATATCTTCAGGAATTTTCATAAAATAAAAGAGTAGGTATATCATTCTCATCTAATCCTCATCCTCTTGGGGAGAATTATTTCCTTGGAATGCTTTTGGATTTTGGTAATGGAACTCTTGAGAATGATTCCCGGATTCATCCCTATAAGGTTCAAACAAGTGGATAATGAATGGGAATGGGTGTAGGTTCATGTCTTTCATCTTGGATAGTGCGCCCAAAAATCCAAGTAAGATTCTAGTCCTTGGGAGGATTATAACACTCTAGTTCTTCATAAGCATCCTCTTGGATCTTATTCATGCATCTTCTCAAAGGGATGATTCTACACAAAATCAATAAACAATGTTTAATATGTTAGAGGAATAATCAAAGTAGTGACTTAGATAATAAAATAGGGAATTAAATTTAATCTGAAAGATATTCAACCTATCCAAATTATAAATATGGGAAAAGACTAGAATTATTCATTAGAATCCTTTCCCAAGCCACCCATAGAAATTTATGGATTGATATAGTGGTATCTAGAGAGGAACTCACTTGTAACTACCTCATAAGTCTTAATAATATCTATCTACTATATACTCACATCAAGGATTGTTGCTCAACCAGAACCTTTGATACCAATTTTTCACGAACCATCACAGATACCCAAGTACCCTGATACCTGAACCAACACTGACATAGCCAGAAAGGAATTACCAATTTCTTTGGGCTGGTGACTATCACTGTGTTTCATACAATAGAAAATATAGAATGGTTTTAGTACAAAATAGAGGAATCTAATGATAAAAATCATTATTCTCACAACTCGTAAGGGAGAATGTAATAAACACCAACCATGTATATCAAAACCCAAAATAGTACATCATTAAAGTACTCAAAAATAGAGAAGATACAATCAACATCCCAAATGACAGATCACACCAAGCCAAATAGATCAAGAACATACACCTCCTCCTAGTGGTAAATTCTCTTTTCTCAGACTAAGTAGAAAGAAATATACAAATGATAGAAGACAAAGGTATGGTTTGATATAAAACTTCCAATACGATATCACCAATAATTCCATAAAAATATTCCATAATAACAAACAAAATCAATATTTCATATTTAATAAAATGTGACATGGAAATACACTGACATATTTAAAACAAAACATGATTTCATTTTAATATGATGGAACACATTTCAAAGATGTATTAAATTAAAAATTTATATAAAATAGTTTTTGTAAATGAAATGGATTCAAAAAAACGGTTTCACAAAAAATAGAATATACATATAAAAATAATCACAACAAGAACTATGGTCATTTACCCCATAGTATGATAATTCATAGTTATAGGATCCTTAGACTCATATTAGAGATCACAGTTAAGCATGTGTGCACACATCCCTCATGCTCATGCCAAATTAGACTCATCAATATCCTATCATGGATAATCATGATGAACTAGTCATTTTTTTGAGTTTTCATCATCAATCCATTGCAAGAGGATTAATATTGTAGCATGCCTATCCCAAAAAACCAACTTCTTACCTAGGATTTAACCTGCTCAATCAATAAATAAAAAAAGGTAAAATCATTTCATTTCAAATCAATCATCAATTACGGTTCAATTTTCCAATTTCCTGTTTACAAAATCCAATTCACTTTCCAAATAAAAACATGGTTTTTTCATAAATTAAAACCATTTCAATAAAACCCCAAAATAGGTTTTCAATAATTCCCTTTTATTGATTTCCATTTAATAATTATCTAATTAGTTCATTAATTCCATCAATATCCAAAATAATCCCTAAATTCTATTTCCATTGGAATTTAGGGTTTTTTCTAATAATTGCATGACAATGAAAATCATTATTCCAATTAATCTCAAATATTTTTTCATAAATCAATTTCAATAAATATAAATCAAATAAAGAAAATAAATTTTAAATTATATGGAACTACTCAAATCAAACCTCCTACTTTTATCAAATAGATCACAACACGCAACACCCACAATGCGATTTTCAAAATGAAGCACAAGGGAAACATGGATCTAGAAACCAAAAACTTAATAAATATTAAAAGAAACACATAGTTTTTGATATATAAATACCAATAACATCTATCAGACTCCTAGAAGGAAAGAAAGAGATATTACAGAGATAGGAAGACCAATTACAAGAAGAGGCGCTCCATAACTCACTCGATGATCAATCACTGATCAGTTGATTTGGAGGGATTTGAGAACTCAAAAATCACCTAGTTATAGATCTAAGTAAAATGTTAATGAATTTATGATGAAAAAATGGAAATCATCCAAGCCACTTAGTTTAAAATTATTGGTTGGGGGAATATGGGATTTTTATTACCTTCACATCATGTAATCTCATTATGTGAAATAATTCTAAAAAAATGAATCATATTTTGTTCAAAAAATCCAATTTAACCATTTTAAATCATAAATTTTTTTTTTACATATTACTTTAGTAAATTACATTACATTTAGTCATATTATACAATTTTTAAATATCCGACATACATGGGTTCTCCCGAATCCCTGCACAAAAGCACCAAATGAAAATAAAGGAAGCCAAAAAATAGGACAATGAAAACATTATAAGGTTATAGGGTATTAGACTAAATGAAGAGTATTTCCTATCTATTTAAATCAACTGAAAATTTTATTGAAAATATTTGTATTTGAACTCAACCAATATATAAAAAGGACATGGTACCCACATTGGGATCTAACCTTACGAAAATCCTTGTATACAATGCCTTTTTACATTATTAATTCACAACAAGTGATGGAGAATTTAAAGTGAGTGAATATATATCATTAAATTTCAAAGGGGTTGATTTAAAAAATAAATTTTATAAATTATACCACTACATCATCCCCCCCCCCCCCCCCCCGCCTTCATATTGGTATATAAATAAATACAGGCACTTCAACAGGTGTAAGATCTAACCAAGTTCCCTATCAGATATAAATTAAATAAATGGTGAAGTATAGAAAACATGAATTATATAAATGAAATAGTAGTACTAATATTTTATGGAGATAAATTTCAGGGATGAGTGAATATAATTTTATATTTTACAATAATTCCTAGATGTAATTGATGTTGTAATAGTGGGTTTTATACACCTTCTAGGATATTATTTGATGATATTTGTAGACAATAGATATCTAGAAGTATAATGAAAATATATAAATTAAATTATAAATTCCTTATCTAATAAGGTATATACCAAATTAATGGGACTTAAATTAACAATGGAAAAGTGGGAAAATATTGAGGACATGTATTGGGAAAATTTAAATGTTAAAGAATCCAAATGTATAATCTTGACAGCTAAAATTAAAGAAAATATAATACCAAAAGATGATACATATTATGATTATTATCACTAAGGTGAATCATATTGTTATTAAAATATAGGGGTTTGGAGATACATTAGAATACTCAACCATTATCAAAAAGTAAGTGATAAATTTTCTTGAAATTATTAAGCTAATGATTTTTTCCCTAATAGGATAATAATAATACATATCCCTTGATAAGTTTCATAAAAAGTATATTTATTATGATATGAGGAATTCTCATGGGTTCAAAAATAATTTTATGACCAAATAAGAATTAAAATCAAAGAAAAAACTCAAGATCGAAGAAGATAAATATAAGTCTTCTAATGAACCAAAATATAATGAGGGAAATGATGAAGAACGTAAGAGGATAGGGTCCCTTATCTCTAATAATATAAAAAAGGAATGGGTACATACAAATGAAAATTTTCATTTATGTTTATTAAGTATGGTATAATTAGATACATTGTAGTTGGTTTCCCAGGAAAGAAAAGTTTAGAGTATGAAATTAATGGTAATGAAGAAATCCCCTTGAGAATTAAATGGTGAAATAGTATCAAAGATTCCACAAAATATACTGTTTAGAGAGATAATAATAAAATATTAAAAAGGAAAATGTTAGTAATAAAGGAAAAATATTAATACTTAATCACATATAGTCAATATGAAAAACAATTTTTTAAAAAAATTTAAAATCTCATTGATCATGTTTATAGAAAAAAATAATTTTCTTGGAGAAAAAGAGAATTATAGGTAATATATATGGAAAAAATTATTAAAGTAGTCATAAAAGTATATTTAGAAGAACACACCACACAATAAGGAAATAAAGTATATGATGAAACATTTTGTGACTTAAATAAAGATAAAGTTGAATTACATAAAAAATAAAATGATAATGTTTAGGAAATTAAGCTTCATAGAGTGAATTGTTTTGAGAAAGATATGATAATATAGTAAATTGTGAATAAAATTATTGTGTGGAAAGGGGATATAAACATGTAAGATTCTACGTGTCAAGAAATTGAAATTACCTAATCAAATATTACAAATTACTATGATAAGTCTATTGAAATTAATTCAAAACCATCATAATCTATGGAGAAGTATGGTAAACAAATATCAGGAAGAAACCGAACATGTGACACATAATAATGTTAAACATGTTTTATCTAGCTGTACAGGTTCTAAATTCCAATTATGAAAAAACCGGGGTTGATAAAAACTCTTAAATTGTTTATTTTATATATTATATATATTAAAACATCATGGGAAAAATTATTTCCCAAAACAAAAAAGTTATAATGGCTAGAAAATTACCATTATAGGAATCTTGAGGTTATATAAAGACTCAAAATTTTCATGCAAGAACTGGGTATAAAGGATATTGGTTGGTCAATTGAGTTTTTTGGAATAAAGATTATGTTTTATTTTATAGAAAATATATTCTATGAAATAATATATTATATTAATTAAGGAAAAGATAAATAGCTAATCTAAGGATCAAGTCTTATAATAAGAAATGAATTAACATAAATTTGACTCAGTTACCCATAGAGGGCATAATTGATGGTTTGGAGGATATGTATGGGAGGTTTAACCAGTAATGTCACTATACAAAAAAAATTTATTTTTTTTAATATAAGATATTCTCAATTTCATATTTATGGAAAAATGACTCAAAGATGTAACAAAGATGAAAAAATATTTATTTTTAAAGCAGATCTTAAAGGTGAAAAAAGTTGCAAACCATGGATTCTTAAGAATTTATTCTCATAAAATTTTATTGGAAACTGAATGATCTTAAATAATATTGAAGAAAACTACAGAAATTCATTTACCTTTGGTAATGATATGTCTTTAAAAAAATGTAATGGAATAAATGGAAATTAAATCCCAAATGTTGATGTCAAATATTGTTATAATTGTTAATGATCCTAAACAAAATGTATTGAGTTTGAGTCAGAATTTTAATGAAGTAAATGATATTTTATTAATTAAAAATATTTCCCTCATTAAGATGATGAAAATGTAAAATTTATCACTATATTTGAAGTAACAAAAGGTAACCATTCAAAATTTCAGACTCATGATATTATAGTTATATAATATAAAAATATAAAAAGGGTTTTGTAATAAAATATTGGTCTACCTATTTCAACAAATTTTGACAAATATTTATAATTGAGAGTAGGTAATAGACTTTCCCAATCTCCAAAGTGACTGATAATATAACTTGGAAACATACGAAAGATAAAAATGACACAAGGATGTCACAAAAGGGGGGGAATCTGGCCTACTGGGACACTAGAATTGATTTTTTAAAATTTAGTGGGGAATGAGACATAAATTCACTAAAGGTAAAATTTAAATCATTGAATTAATTGATTATTGTACAAGAATGGTAAATTTTATATTCATAAAATTTAAATCAAGAGAATAGTGTTTAATGTTTTCAAGAGAAGAGTTGAGAAATAATTAGGGATGTGTATCAAGAATCTCATATCTGCTAATGATAGGGAGTTCACATGAAATTCAATTAGGTTATACCTTGGAAACAAGGAATAAAGTATTATTATAATACTCCTTATACACCCCTAATAAAATAGAGTATCAAAAAATAAACAGTAGAATCATGGTTATGATAGGGATAACCATTCTTGTAGATTATAACATCATGATGTTTTATTATAAAAATTCTGTATACATGATTTTACATATAAAAAATAGGTTCATATTGAGAAAAAATTCAAATATAACCTCTTATGTTGTGAGGTATAATAATAAATAACTTGTGGACTAATTTATTTCTTTTGGTAATCACTAAATAATTTTGATCAAGAACAAATATCATGGATGGTTTGATGATAAGGACAATGAAGGTATCTTTATGAGATATTTATCAAATAGAAAAGGATAAAGGATCTTGAATAAGAGTATTTATAAATTAGATGACTCTAATGAAGTTTAAGTCATTCAGAATATAAAAAAAATATTTCAAATGAAGAATAATTTAAAAACCCTGGTGAAGAAAATGAATAGTTTCCTAGGAATAACAATTAAGAAGAATATAAAATTTATCAACATTTTATGGATATTGACTCTAATCAGACAAAATATTAGAAACCGGATATTAAAGCTAAAAATAGAAGTAAAATATGATCAATAAGCTTACAAAAATATGAAATATAAGGGGAGGTAGAAATGGTCCAGTTCAGACAAGGAGAAAATTTAATATTGAAAACCAAATTGCTCTTATCAGCCAAATTGAACCTCATTTAGTTGTTGAGGCTATTATTCACAAACAGTTGTATAATTCTATAAATTATAAATGATATTATATAGATAATAATTCCACTTGGGATCTTTTTCCTTGAGTAAAATAAAAAGTTTTATTGGGCCCAAGTTGGTGTTTGAAAACAAATTTTATGATATGGGGAGTGTCTCACAGTTTAGGTCAATATATGTGTACTAGTGATATTCATACATTAAAGGTGTTTATTTTGAAGATTATTTTTCAACTATTGTCAAACCAGAGGCCATCATAATGTTATTAATAGTAGTAGAAAACTATAATTATAAAATATCCTAAATGGATATAAATTATTTCTTCTTGAATGGAGAGTTAGAACAAGTAGTCTGAATTGATTATTTTGTTGGATTTGGGCACCCTATAGTATAAAAAAGTCCCACTTCTACAAAATAGAGCTTTAACAGTGCTGGAATATATCAGTGCAAGAATAAAACGCTGGAAAATGTCACATTTGTCAATTTTATATTTTTAACTCTGATAAAGAAAACCCTTTATCAGTGCATTATTTTTAGCACTGATAATGTAAATCCATTATCAGCACACTTTTATCACTAAAAAATGTCTAGAACAAAATGACATAATTACAAAAAGTAAAGAAAATTAAAAAAATTATTAAATAAATAATTATTTTTAAAAATGAATAAATTTTATATACATATATAAAAATTATAAATATTATAAAATAGAACATTCAAAATATATATATATATATGTAAATTTATGAAAATGAGATAATTTAAAATGGGTAAATTAATAAAAATATTAAAAAACTTTGAATCATATAATTATTCGTAAAAATGAATAAATTTAATATACATATATATATATTATAAATATTAAAAAGTTTTTATATTAAATATAGATATATAATGTAACACCCCAATATTTCATAGTTCGTTATTTCTTTAAAGTAATTCAATAACTTGTGATACGTGCAACACAGAGTTCGAGCTTAACACGACTTACTAAACTAGCCGTTCAAAAAGCGGTTATGAATAGTATTAAGTAAATTTAGAATTTTATATAATATATAAACTTTCAGAATCCATATTATGTGTTTCTTAGACATAATATAAGAACAAATTCAATTTTTTAGATAAAAGAAGTATTTTTCAAAAAAAGGGCAATTTTACAACCTTTTAATGAGAAACCCTTTTTAAAAAAAATATTTGAAACTTTTATATATTCAATATAATGAAATTAAATTCTTCTATACAGTCAAGACCTAAAAATTTAGTTTGGATCATTTTTTGGAATTTTTGTAATAATTTTATATTTTGATGAATAGTGAAAATACTAAATTTTAATAAAAAACAACTTTTTAATCAAAATAATTTATAGTGTTAAATTATAATATTGAGTGGTTTTAAAGTATATTTAAATTATTATTTTACCATTAAATCCAATGTTGTTCATTGGATTTAATTTCAAATTTAAACTGCACATAAACAAGTGGCAATCTTTTGATAGTTATTATTTTGTAAAAACATGCTTTTTGTTTTGACAGCCAGAATTAATTTTAAATTAATTTATACCACTTATAGGTTTTGAATTTGGAAAAATTGATTCCATATTTTGAATCTAGAGTTCTAAATTTTGTAAATAGGTAACTTTTATTTTTATACATTATGAATAATTACATCGGTAAATATTTTATTTACCACGGTTAAAGTGTAAATCTGGTAAATATGAGTAAACAAATTATATTATAATAATACTAAATTATCTTAACATGTGTTATGTTCCTATTGGATGATAAATTTATAACCATTGAAATATTTAGGTCGTTCATGGGATCCCATGGTGCCATCTGGGAGTGATAATGACATTTTATATTAAATAATCTAAAGTAATGGAAAAAATAACAAAATCAAATATATTTTAGTAAATCAATTTTCATATGAGGTTATATAGTTTATATATTAGACTATAAATACTTATTATATAGATAAAATGATTTCCTAAATCATGAAATTTTATTTATAATTTTTAGACATAAAATATATATATTTATATATTACACAATAATGATACAATATTTTATTTATTAATGAAAGAATCAAATAAATGATATTATAAATATTAAAATAAATATAATTTTAATGTTTTGATGTCATCCACGACTTTTATAGGTGAATATGACGCATTATGGTTTATTTAATGAATTTTTTTGAAGTAATAATGCTTTTATTTCTTCAAAAAAATCAATTAATAAATAATGTAAAAATTGACATAATTGAGTTTTTAAAACAAATACTATATTATTGGTTGATATAATATAACTAAAATATAAGTTTTTGACCAAGGGAATATATAATATTATATTTTTCTTTAATGAACCTATTGGAGGTTCCCTTGGATGTTTATGGTATGTTTATTAACCATATAATATAAAAATACAAAGAGACATGGTAAAAGTCAAACTATTTAACTAAGTGTTATATCTAAAGGATATGGTTAATATATTGACCCAACCCTATCTAAGACCTATTAATTGAAATAATTTAGACCCAAACCCACCTTATTTTAGAAATAAATCCTTTTGGAGCCTTTAGAATGTGGAAATTATTTTATTATAAAATAATATTTCAAGATTTTCCTAAAGTGACCCTCAACTCTCTTATAAAAGGGAACTTACACTTCTCTTAATTTCACACCTCCAAAGCAATTTGGATCATCAAAAACCTACCCAAATATCCTCCCAACGTAAATAACTTCATCTTGGAGGCCTTACTTTGGTCAGAAAGCCAACCTATAGAGCCCTTTTGATTAAATCAAAAAGAAGAACCTGAAGAAAAGATAATATTTAATCACCTCTTTCAAGTTCTTTTCTTCTTCCACTTCCTCTTTCTCTATTGTTTCCATTCTAAAATAATAACTCCATTATCTTATATATACTATGATGTTATTATGAAAATGTTACAACCTTATTCGTCATTCTATCCATCCAATAAATGACAAAGTCACCATACGTGTGTACGTACGACTTACCATCTCCACGTCGTGGTGATGTTTGTTATTCAACAATTTCATCATTTGGATGGGTATAATAATGCATATAACTGATGTAAATAACAAATATAATATGATAATGATTCTTTATATTTGATATACAATCCAATTATTTATGATTTTAATATCAAAAAAATGATATTGTCGTTGGTGCGTACGTACTGATTACCGTCTCCACAAACGCGATGAGATTCATTCCCTATCATATCCATTCAAGACTAATTTTAATTTTATGATTAAAATTAATGTTTAAATACTTGATATCATTATGGATAGGAATAATATACATCCCATCCATAACAAACATGACTCCCATAACAAGTAATATAATGGAAAACGAATTAGTTAACACCTGAAACGACGATAATACTAAAATATTATTAACAAAGCATTATTAGATGACCATATATGATATCATAATTATGTATAAGGTTCTTTTATTATTTAATAACAATTATTTAACTATTACACATGAGGTTAACTTACCTTTTACCAAGTAATTAATAGGTAGGGGTTAATTTCACAGTCTCTTATTTATCTGAGGTTGTTTATACGTGAGTATCTACTGGGACCTCTTTATCATCCACATCCGTGTTTCTTAAAATTGTATTTCAAAACATTTTTAATATTTACTAGACAATGGGTTAAATTAATTTTTACCCTTGTTTGAATTTTTATAAAATGTTTTGAAAATAAAATTTCCGTCATTTTCCAAATAAGGTACTTTATGACCTTTTCGACAAAATTTAGGTAAGATTGTGTTTTTTAACTTATACGGAGGGTGAAACTATTTTCTGCTATTATAACATCATCCGAGCATCCCTTACAAGCTTATAAGAATATTTCTAAGATAAATTTTTTCTTCAAAATGATTTCAAAATAGAATGATGTATTTATTTTAAATAGTTTTCATTTCATCCAACTCGACCACTTTTGATGGATTTTAAACTTATTTGAAGTTGATTTATTATGATACAAATCTTCCATATTGTATTTTATGTTTCCTGATATGTTTGACTATGGATTAGTTATTTTTATTCCATTTATGGTTTATGGTTAAATTGTTGACATTTTGTATTCTAGTTTTAATATGAATGTTTATGTTATATTTCATCCTTTGCTTAAGAGGAATGTATTGGACAAGTATGTTCCGAGTTGGGGACTGGTAAAAGTAATCCCTCCGGGTTGGGGGATGGTTATAGAAGACCCTCTAGGTTGGATTCTGGTTACAGAGGCTCAGGTAGGACTTCGGTTAGAGAGGCTCTCTGGGTTGGAGTCCAGTTACAGAGGCTCTTCGGGTTGGGGTCCAGTAAAAGTTATCCCCTAGGTCCTAGCACGAGGCCTTGACACAGAAATTAAAGTTTGGTATTATACATTACCTCATTATGAAAATAATATTGATAGTTCATGTGGTTATTCAACTAGTAGAATACCAATGATTATGTTTTATTATGACATTATTTACTCAGCTCATATTCCTATCATAAAGTGTTCATGTGTATCATTTGTAAAGGAATGTGTTTTAAATTATTCACCATACCTAATGTTTATATTATCTTATGATATATTTCTTACCCATACTCAGCATTTGAGCTCACCCCTTTCTTAAGTTTCATTTTCCTAGGATATGAAGATGTTAGTTATGAGTGACTTGCAGTCACAATCAAGGAGGCTTGGATGTTTCTAATGGAATAAATTAGTGTTGTATTTATTTTCAAGTTATAAATTGAACAAATGTATGAATCTTGCTTCCAAGACTACTAAATGGATCGTTCCTTTGGGACTTGATTCCTTGTATCATGACAATGATATGTAATAATGCACCAACTTTGGGTAACTAGTCTCAGGGCGTTACAAATAAAATGAATAAATTTTAATAATTAAAAAAATGAATAAATTACAAAATTATATTAAAAAATATTAAATGAACTATTCTTAATAAAAATGAAGAATTATAATATATATTAATTATTATATATTAAACATAAATAGTAATAAATAATATATATTACATATAAATATTTACAAAATAAAAAAAATAAAATAATTAAAAGCATATTTATATCTCATTAATTTTTAATTGTGTTTGATTTTTCAATTTAATATATATAAAAAATTTTATGTTATATTGTTTTCCTAAAAATATATATAATAGATGGATTTTTATATACAAAGAAAACCCAAAAATATTTACATAATTAATAAAATCTTATACAGAAACACATATAAGTAATATTTATGTAATTTATTCAAATATTAGTATTTTTAATGTCATTATACCATGATATGTTTAATGTATTTTTTTTTTAATTATCCAATATTACTTATATATTTTTAGTATTATTATAGTTAGGTATTATTTTTTCATTTTTAATATTTTTTATTTTCTATTCTGATTTTATTTGATAATTTGAAAATTTCCTATTATTTATTATATTTTCTATATATAATGTTTTAGTATTTTCCACATATATTCATATTTACTTCAATATATATATATATACACATTATTTTAATAATTTATATTCAATTAATGAAATTTATCCCTTTTTTAATTATTTTTAAATTTGACTATTTTGAACTGTTCAATTTCACTCATTTCTAAAATGCATGTATTAAGATTATATATCCATTAATAATAGTAATAATATATTTGTAAATAAAGATTTATAAATATATATATTTATAAATGTATATTTAAAATATTTATAAATTTTTATATATATATTTATTATAAATATATATAAATTATTTTTGGAAATTATTTATGTAATTATAAATAAATAATTTTATATATTTAAGTAATTATAAAATTATAATAAATTTATTTAAATAATCTACTCAGTGAGACTATAACTCAAGACTACCCCATAACCCACAAGGTGAGCTGCCTCTGAGCTGCACCGTCGGGGTAATAGATATATAAATATATAAATATATAAATATATAAATAAAACTTTTTAAAACTATTATTCATATATTTAGAAATAAATAATTATATTATAAAATAATTATAAAATTACAATAATTATATTTCAATAATGAATGTTTTTTTATTTATATATATTTATTATATAAAAATAATAAATATATTAAAACAATGAACATTTTTACATTTATATATATTTATTATATATATATTTATTTATATATATATTTATAATTACATAAATATATTTATAATTATAAAATCATTATAAATATATTTAAATAATGATTAGTTTTACTACATTTATATTTATATATATTAATTAAATATATATATATATATATTTATTTATTTATTTATTTATGTAAATATATATAATAATAAAAAATATTTTTTATTAATAAAAAAAATTATAAATGTATTTATAAATAAATATTTTTAATTGTATTTATAAATAAATATTTACTATATTTATAAAATTATATATTGATATTTTTAAATAAATTAATATAATTTTTAAAAAATCAGTAATGTAATTATAAATAAATAATTATATATTTAAATAATTATATAAATTTTTTTACAAATTTTTATTTATAATTATAATTATAAATCAATTGGTAGTGTCTTTTTTAGTGATGAAAAAGCTCGATCTTTATCAGTGCCAAAAAATAGCTGATATATATGTCTTTTATCATCTCTAATCAATTTCGCACTTATAAAATGGGCGCTTTATGAGTGCTTTTTTGAAAGTGCTCATTAAAGTGTTCCAAGTCTATTTAAATTAAACCTAATGACAACTCAATCACTCGCGATTCTCAAACTCTCACAGAACACCCTTACTGTCAGTGCTACTCCTCTACGTTCTCTCGAACGAATCAAGGCTAGAATCTAAGATATTTTATTATCTCATTTTCCTCTCTCATTTTTCGATTTTTTAGGTTTCATGGTTTGTATTTTTATAATGTTTTTAACCATGAAAACCCCAGAATGTCAACTCTTTGTCTCTCTCACTTCCATATACTTACACAACACCACACCTAATCTGTAAAATAATTCCATCTTCCTTCGAGGCTACTGAGAACTGTAACTCCATCTTTTGTCGCAACTGAGGGTGATTTTTTGATGTTTCCATTATATTATTTCTTTTTACTTTTTAGATAGTGTTTTTGTCATTATTTTAATCTTTTTTCCACACTATAACAATCACATGAAGATGGAAAAAAAGTTTAAAATTATATTGGACTAATTTTATATGGAATTTTATTTGATAAGAATAATATAAATTGGTTAACATGCATATTGTTATAATGTGAATCGATTAGTATAATTCATAAATCTAATGTTTAAAATTTCTAGTTTATATTGGTTTACATTATCAATTTTTTATATAGATATAATTTAATAAGGGAAAAACTATTTAAATTTTAATTAAAATCAAAATAAACATACTTTTCGGTTTTTTATTTCATCCAAACTCAAAAGTTGTGATGTATTGTTAATAAGTGGTTTGTTTATAATTGATTTATGGTTTCATAATATTAGTATATTTATCAAAAAAATATCTTCAATAAAACATTATAGTTATCAGAGATGATTAGAGTCAATGTGTTAGGGATATCATTAAAGAATTTACCATTTATTTCTATTATCAATTCATTATTTCTAGTAATATCCCTTGTCCTTTATGTGTATAATTAGTTAAAATAATTTTTTAATTTTTATAATCTAATAGTAAATAGATTTTACAAATTTACACTATTTTACATTTATTAATGAAAAATTGGCATAGAAAAAACTCACCAAATCAGATTCTATTATAAGTATTTCCATATACATCATCATCTTTAGAAAATGTTATATATGAGTTTACTTTTCTATAAAATGTTTTTAAAAATAAATTCATCTCCAAGAATGAAGTGATTTTTGATAAAGTGATCTGATTTAAGAAAATTTATTTTTCTTTATTTGTGTCTATGTGTTATCTTATAAATATATTTGGATTCTATAAAACCATTACATCAAAATATAGTCCGACTATTCAAAACATGACTTCAGCTGAATGAAAATGTTATTCAACCCTTGGAACCATCAACCAACATCCAAGGGATTGAGAATAAATATATAGAATTAAAAATAATCCTTGAGATATTGTTTAAAAAACCAACTCACATGACAAGTGAATCTATTTAAAATATTAACAAATAGAATCCCATGAATATAAACAATTGCAGGCATAATAGACATAAGAAACACAAATAAATTTTCATAAAAAGGGACCATGTGTTTCAAAAATAAGGCTCTCTAAATAAGGATTCATTTTGGTAAGATACATATACAATACAATACACTTCATACATAAAATTACAAATTGTCATGCATCTTACATGAAAATTATTATTCTCATTAACAGATATATAGTACTTCAAAACTCTAATACAACTAACCTGCACTACATTTATCTAATCCATCATCATATGCTAAATTCCCTTCCATAACTTGATGGAGGATTGGACTCCCCCTTCAATATCGCCTTACCCTATCATTGAAGTTCCAAAGTCCCTTGATGAAATACCTCCTGCATTTAGATTATATTCATTAATCTATGTTAATTCCACTACCACAACATTGAATACAGTATCTCCCAACTCCTTTTTCAACTCTTCCATCCTTTATTCCTCCTCTTTTAAAACCTCTTGAGAACACAAAAAATGACACCAAAAACATAATCAAAACATAATGAATGATTTTGTTTTGTTTCCTCATATGTATGTTCTTATAAAACTCACTCTGTTAATTTTTAAAACATATCATCAAAAAAATCTTTTAATTTGGGTGAAGTAACATTGGATCATATTATAACACTGTAGTTAATAATAATTTTATAAGAAATCAACTATGATGGGTGACCTCGTAAGGATAATCTTGGTGCACATATTTTGTGTAAAAACCATGTCAAACAAAACTTTTGTTTCTCTTCCACTTCATCTTTGATAAACTAAAAAGGGATCAAATATGACCCTCGAAGGTATTCCTCCCACAATGATTAGAGTTCTAAATCCATAACTAAAATTTAATTTAGGTTATTTCTTAACCATATAGGATATAGAGATCTTATATGTCAGATAAAATTATGGAAAATGGACTATTAACATATGGTATAGTTGGTGAAACTCAATGGGGATGAGTTCTTGATCTCTTGGTAGTGTCAAGGACCATTCATATCCTTAATAGTTATTATTTAATTTTTTTTCTTGAGACTCATTCCACATCCCTTCTTGGTTGTTTAAACTACTCTGAGCATTAGTAATCCAAAATTATTACGAATACCTATAATGGGATGAATCTAAGTTAATTTTGATCAAGAAACATCGTTGGATGTCAACAAAAGATGGGGGATGAATATCATGAAACGTAATGTGTTAATAACTATTCGGGAGGTTATAATAATGAAAATTGGTAACCACAATGATGGGTGGAAGGATATATTAAAAGAGAGAGTCCAACCCATCACCAAGAGATGGAAGGCGATCAAGCATATGAGACAGATTACATTAAGGATGTGGAGATTTTTTGTAATGTAATATTGAAGTATTATATCATTGTTCAAGATAGTGAACATTTTCATTCAAGATTCATACAAGTGTGAAATTTTATGTATGGAATGTATTGTATTGTTGTTATTCAATACAAATTATATGTTTGACTACTCATGAAAACAATTTATTCTTCACATGATGATATTACCAATACTAAGGAAGAACAAGCCATATATGATAAAACAACATAATTATTAGGGGATCAAAAACAAGTTCATGATAAAAACCAACAATGATACAACATCATAGTTGTGAATAAAATTATCAAGGGAAGAATTTAGCGTATAAAATTCAAGGTTGGTTGGAATCAACATGGCTAACCTATTGACCCCACCAATTCAATGTTAATTAGTTAACTTATGGTCACAATGAGGATGGCTGTGACAATTGATATTAATTCATAGAGCCACATCAAGCCTGTACAAAAGAAATCCTTTTGAAATATATAATGGTAATGTTATGATATACTTTCTCTATTTTACAAAAAAATTATAAAATTAAAAGTTGATTTAATTTTCATCATTCCTTATATAATTCTTTCATTTTAATATATTTTGGTACGAAATTATCTTAATGGTCATTGGAAAATTCCTTAGAGCCTTTCAGGCTCTTCTTATAAACATACATCATAGGGATGCATAGGGGAATGGAATTCCCCACCCACCAGTTAGTTATGAACGCATTATAAAGATGTAAACATTGACTTCATTCACTAATCATCATAATGAGAAATCATTTTATGTCCATTTTAGTCAATAAAGTTTAAATAAATATTTTTTTCCATGTTGATTCAAAATTGTAAAATTTTGAAATAAAAAAACAATGATGAAAATAAGTAACGGGCATTGAAACTAATGCACCCATATCACAAAGGAAAGATGGGGTATTCTTCACTAAAGAAGAAATTGGTATACATTTTAAATCAACAATAAAATTTTAATTATGTGATATGAAACAACATATGTTCCTTTTTTTATCTACATATTGATTAATCTAAATCTGAAGCCACTTCTATACCACACCATGTACTATGAATGGAGGCTCATTTAAATAATTAGTATAAATCTATTGAAGAAAACAAGAAACAATTTTGGGAAACTTGTGTAAGTATGGAATAATCGTAATTTATCATTACTTATAAAAATATTACATAAAAATATCGCTATATGTTCATATTTTTTTATCTATGGTTTAGATATAAGAACTTTCAATGATTATATCAATAGAAAATCTACATTCAGTATCATTGAAGTGACCTAAAAAATATGGTTGTTCTAGAGGATTAGGTTTTGGAGTCTCTCCTTGAACATATTTTGAGAAGATAAAACCACATGATGATACATATATATGGTGAGACCATCGTATACACAAATAAACTCACTACATGATATTATTGATTAAACTAGTTTGGTAGACCAATGTATGAGAAAGGATCATAGTGAACTGGTGGTGCAGAAAAGATCTGCATGTGAACAAAATGATCACACTAGAATTGAGTCTATTCGTTCCACCAAACCACATTCCATACCCATGGTAATCAATTTTTTCCATACTCATTCTCCTAAATATGAATCATACAACTTATGACAAAGTTATATTACTAAAAATATGTAGGATATAGTTTTATGTGATTTCTATCTATCAACACCCACAGACTACTGTGTTGTTATGGGTAAAATATATAACATCCTAGTAGAAAAGATACACCATCAAGACCTCCCAAAATATAACATGAGAGTGGTGATTAAGGTATCGCATGAGCCAAATGATTAGTTTCATGTTCCACTTGATGGTCCAGATATTTCAACAGTCAATTATGCTATTAGAGCATTCATTGAATGGTCATCTTATCTTATAAAGATAAATAAGGTATTTATTTAATAAATTTGTTCATATGAGAAACATCTAATTGTTGATGATAAAAGGTCTAAAGTGATGTATGATATTAATGATGGATAAACATTAGGGAAATGGAAGTTCGAATTATGAAAATCTAGTGAATCTAAAAAGAAAAAAAGCAACCTTTCGAGAGTACCTTCTCCCCACCATTTCTAAAGAAAAATTTTTTTCATTACAACTTCATGAAGATACGAAATTTAAAGATAAATATATGCCATAAAATGAATATGATGAAGAAATATATGGAAATTCTATAACATGATGAATTGGTCTCAAGAATCTAAATGAGATTCTCAATGATGAATGGTTGGCCATCTCAATAGTGAACACAGACATAAGGTACATTTTCATAATATGTATGTCCAAATAGGGAGTTAATATGTCTATTAAAGTTTATAACTATTAAAATTTTCAATAGGTGTTTATTTTAAAAAAATATAAAAGGAAGCTCGTGGGAAGCATGATTTTTATTCATTAATCATTATATCATTTCTATAGAAAATATTAAATTGGATGATGAATAAATTAAGAAGAAGAAAAGATATGTTACTAAAAGTGTTTAAAAAAATTTATTATATTATAGATTCTTTGTGATTCCAATAATTAAAAGCTAAAACTATAATATATATTCACATAAAATATATTTTTATTTTATTAATTACTTAATATTCTTTATTTTTTAGGGAACATTGTTTGGTGATCACAGTAAACCCAGACAACCCAAATACTTATTTTTTTGATCAAATGCATGGATATCCGAACAGCTGACCACATATGATGTGTGTTGTAAATTTTTAATACATTGCAATCAATATTTTATAGATAAAAATGAATTATATTTTTTATTATGTGTTTTAACAAGAATTTTTTTATGATAAATACGTCACTAAATATAGGATAAATCATGGAATGAGGTCGGTGTCTAAAAAGATAAATCCTATGGAATACTACAAATGGGAAAAAAATAAGCTCCATATAGAAATATTTAACTAAAAAATAATTTTAATACAATTAATTTATTTTGTTTAATGTTTCTCCAATTTTTGAAATAAGATAATGGCTTCAACTATGGATATTATGTTTGAAAATTTATGAGTGATATCATAAGTCAGGAAAAGAAAAGGATCCCCCAACTTTTTATTTCTAAAAGAAATTACAATTTAATTAAATATATTTCACAATCATTTTTCAATCTATATTTATTTAGCACTATTAGGATTTCAAAAAACCTAGATACTCAAAAGAAGAAATAAATTTCATTAGAAATGAGTGTGAAACATACTTTTTGTCTGAATGTATACTAACAAAAAAATTAGCTGATTGCCTGCTATGACTATGATCTAGTTTGATTTATGACATTAGAAATATATTTGCGGTGTGAATCATTAGAGTCATAATTAATATATATTATTTTTGATCTTCTTCTCAAAGATAATTATAATGTCAGAAATCAATTTTTTAATAACCGTTGACCTACAAAAAAAAATGGAAATGAAAGAGGTGGAGGCAGATTCAATGTCAGATTTAGAGACCAATGTGGAGGAGGAAGAAGAGATAGAGACCAAGGTAAAGGCCAAGGTGGAAGAGGATAAAATGCACTGGATTAAAAATAATAAAATATTTCTTCAATTAATTTTAATTAGGATCATACCAAGATTGACATTGACAAAGAAAATTGAAAAGTTCACACGACACTTGTCACTTAAGATTAGTTCCATTGTGAAATTGTTTTAGGTATATTATTGAAATAATGTTTTACAATACTTGATTGTGTGATTTTATATCAGATAATAATCCACCTATAATATCCTTAAATTTTGGAGGCTTCAATTTATCCACTAGTTTTATTGAAGCATACTTATGTAAAACTCCCAATCATCAAACATGTATATAATCAAACTGAAATGTTTGAATAAATATGTTTGTAATCAATCACCAAAGTCATCATGTGTATGAGAGGAATTTTTAAGGATAATTAGCATTCATATATTGTGTTCATTGAGGAGGTCTGGTGCTAAAGTGTCTATTATCATTTTAAAATTGACATTTTAATATATGAAAGTGTAACTCATAAAAAATGAGAAAACACACAGAGATTGTATTTAGAATTTAGGATAATCATTCAAAATTAATTTTTGACATGTATGATACAATATCATTTCAAAACCACACATGAAGAAACCTGCATGAACTAATGTGCATGTTTCCAGCTTAAAATGGCATTTCAAAGAAACTCAAGTCACATACTCAAAAACAAGGAAACACATTTGTATTGTTTAGATACATTAGAACAATGATCCTTATATTATTTTGGACATGTATGAATCATTTTTATCTCAATCCGACAGATTATTTGAAAGATATGACTCCAAGGGGGTATCTTTATTAAAAATTGACATTAATTTTAGTTAAAAAAATATTGACATATCCAAAACCATGAAAATACAGTCATATTATTTTTGTACTTTAAGAAAATGGTACATAAGCCATTTTTGATGTGTAGGAATAATCTTACCTCAATATGATACATGAAGTGCCTAGTATGACCCAATGTGTCCGTTATCTATTTAAAATAAACATTTTAACACAAAAAGTGCCACTCACTGAAAAAAAACATGCTCAGAGTGTCCTAATAATTTAATAAAATGATTCATAATTTATTTGTGACATGTAGGAATCTGTCTTAGGACAAACTCAAACATGATGAAACCATCATGATACAAAAGTACATGTTTCTAGTTTAAAATGTCAAATTAGTAAAAACCACAAGTGGAATACTCAAAACTAACAAAACACATATATATTATTTTGATAGTTTGGGAAAAAAATTCATATATAATTTGAGGATTATTGAAATAATTGAAACCTTGATCTGATGAAGGGTGTGATTGTTATGACTCCATGTGCGTCTTTTTATTAAAAATTGACATTAATTTCCATGATAAAAGAACTAACATACTCAAAACTATGAAAACACACATTTTTATCCTGTGGAAATCACCCACACCTCAATATAATACACAACATGCCCCGTATGACTCAAAGTGTCTATTATGAGTTTAAAATTTACATTTTAATATAAAAAATTTTCCCTTAATAAAAGAGAAAAAATTATCATATTTTCATGATGATTTAGGAAAACTATTCATAATCCATCTTGACATGTATGAATCAGTCTCATGTCAAACCCACACATGATGAAACATGTATGACTCAAAGAATATGTTTCCATTTTAAAATAACAATTTCGTAAAAAAATAAGTGGTGCACTCAAAAATAAGGAAACATATTCATATTTCTTTTATACATTAGGTAAAAGACCAATATATCATTTGGGATGTGTAGTAATCATCTCCACCTCATTCTAATGCATGTTGTGATTGGTATGATTCTAGTGTGACTTTTTAATAAAATTAACTTTAATTTTAGTAAAAAAACATACATACTCAAAACAAAGAAAACACGTTAAGATTGTTTTGGTACACTAGTAAAATAATCCATATGTAACTTTTTATATGTAGGAATTATCGTCACCCCAATACAACTCACGGTGTGACCGATATGACACACATTTTCCATTATCAGATTAAAATTGAAAATTTAAAATAGAAAAGTGTCATTCACTAAAAACTGTGAAAATGCACTCACATTTCATTTATAATTTATGAAAATGATTCATAATTAATTTTTTTGTGTATGAATTATTCTCTTGTTAACCCCAATTAAGATACAACCTATATGACTCAAAATGATTGTTTCCAATTTGAAATGGAATTTTAGAAAAAATAAGAGTTCCATACTCAACATTTAGGAAATGCATTTGATTATTTTGATACTTTATTAAAATGATCAATAATTAATTTTTATCGTCTAAGAATCAGCCTCACCTCAATCTGATTCACATTCTGACCGTCATACCTCAAAGATCATCTTTTTATTCAAAATTGTTATTTATTTTATTTACAAAACAACTGACATAATCAAAATGGATTAAACACATTATGAATATATTCGTACTTTAAGAAAATTATCATTAATTCATTTTGACCTATATGAAGATGGATCACCTTAATATAACTCACAGTGTGACCCATATGATCCAAATTGTCCGTTATCAGTTTAAAAATGACATTTTAAAAAAACTTTTCCCTCATGAAAAAACAAAAAATCAGTAGGTATTTTCTGAAATTTTTTGAAAAGATTCCATAAATAATAATTTATGTGCATGATTTGATATCATATAAAACCCACATGTAATATTACATGTATGAATCAAAGTGCTTGTTTTTAGTTTAAAATGACATTTTAGTAAAAAACACAAGTGGCACACTCAAAACTGAGGAAATACTTTTGAATTATTTAGATACTTTTGTAAAACGATCTATAAGTCATTTGGGACATATAAGAATTATCCTCACCTCAATATGATGCATGGTGTGACCAGTATGACTCAATTTGAATCTCTTTACTCAAAATTTAAATTTATTTTAGTAAAAAACAACTGAAATACTCAAAATAAAGAAAAATGCTCTGATATTTTTGTAATTTAGGAAAAATTTACATAAATAATTTGTGACATGTAGGAATTAGGCACACCATAATCATACTCATGGTGTGATAGTTATGACTCTAATTCATCCTTTTTATTAAAAATTGACATTAATTTTAGTAATAAAACTTGAATGCACTATAATTGTGTATTTTCCATCAATTTGTGTTGGAAATTTTATTTCATTTAAAAGATATATTTTTATATGATTTTATAATTTCTACTACTATTTTTTGTGCTCTTTATTATGACACAGTGTGTTGTAATAGCACACTGTATGCCCTATTTCTGGTGTTACAGTGTGATGTACCATCAAACAATAGTATTCCCATTTATTAGTGATATAAAATGTACTAGTAAAAAATTAATTTATTAGAAAATTTATTATCACTGATAAGGGTATCCTTTAATAGCGAATTTATTATTATTGATAATGGATTCCCATATCAATGATAAATAAATGTGTTGATAAGTGGCATTCTTTTTCAGTTCTGCTAAAATTGCTGGTAATGGTGTGATATATCTACGATTTTTTCATTGATAAATCCACCCATTGTCAATGCTTTTTTATAGATGAAAAAAGACTTGGCCTTTTAACCATGCTACAACAGTAAAAGATTTTTTAGTGTTGATAAAGGCCTATTCTAGCACTTTTAATTGCATCATTAGGAGTAGTGTCCCCAAAATCATATTACTCAATGATATAAGGTGTCTTGTGAGATATTAAATTCATTAAAGTATTGATTGAAAATAACAATTATCTTAAGGTGGTAAAATTATTCACACATATTATAGTTCATCAGTTAAATGTTGTTATTTTTACATGAAACTAATAAATATATTTTAATTAATTTTCTAGATGACTATATAGCTATTTTGATATGTTTACTCTATGAAAATTGAGGTATTTTATGGAATAGTAATTGCTGATGGTGGAACTATTTATTTTTTATTCCCACGAAAAGCGTGTAAGGTAATTATTAAACAATTTTGGAATATAATAATCCAAAATAGTTTCTATGTATATAAAATTTGGGATAAATTAGTAAAATTATGATGAATGAAAAAGTATCAATTAGAAACAATTTACAATACCTGATTTAAGTCCTACTTTATCTCACCACATAAAGACTAGATATTGTCCATATAGTTATCCTATGTAAAGGGTTCTAAAATGATACTAATGAATCATATTTAATATATGAAAAAATATTTTTCAATTATATAAATTAATCCTTTAACTATGGGATAATCTTAAAAATATATAAGCACTTTAATATATCTAGATTTTTTGAAAATGAATGTGTAGGTAGCTGTGATTATAAAAAAATCAACTCTAGGTGAAATATTTATTTTGAGAGAAAGTTTTATGAGATGGAACTATATGAAATGGAATTTAGTTACATTAAGATCCATATAGGAATAATATATAGATGCTACAAGTTCATGAACATAAATGATATGGATGAAATAATTTATTAAATATTTGTGGGTGAATATTGACAAACCACTCTGTATTACGTATAACAACCAAACTGTAGTTGATCCCTATAAAAATACAGTGCATCAATCTAGGTATAAGGAAATTGATATAAAAAATAACTTCATAAAATATATAGTTTCAAAAACGGATATAAATATATTATTCATTATTACAAGAGATAAATGTATTTATGTATTTACTATGTAAATTCCAAAATATTGATTTGACACATTGAGGCTGAGCATGAATGTCCATCCCTTATCTCCTAATTGGGTGACATTGTGTTTAACCCCCACTATACTTTTGATTATGTCGTTAATTTTGGATATTAATTAAAAATCTCTTCCCCTTTTTGATACCAATCTAGATATGTTTTAATGGATAAAATATTGAGAATATTTGAATGATTATTTTTATATAGGTGGATATTTGCTAAATCACTTGGCTAAAATTTTATTAACACCGAGGTATAGAATTATCTTAAAAACACTAATTTATCTAGTAGTTTTATATAAATATTATTGTCTTTGATGAAGGATGGTATTTAGTGTTTCATAGGATATGTTATTTGGATCTAACAAAAAATATCATGGTGGAGACTAAATTACCCATTGAAATTATAGAAGAAAGTTGGAATTACTTTCAACCATGATTGAGAAGTGTTTGAGAAAGTTTTCTTTATTTATTAGTAGGAATGATCTTCGTTCGTAAGTTTTAAAATGTTTTTAGAATGTTTTATTCATTTTAAATGAAATATTTAATTTCTATATTAAAGATGAAAATGGATATATCGTAATTTTTTCCCAAGACTATGATAACTTTACCATACAAACATCATTTTTTCTAATACATTATTTGAGATCATATAACAACTTGATATTGTGTAATGCATTATGTGATATCATGTAATCCTGTTATGAGATCATATAAGACTTTGAGGTCATGTAATTTTATGTATATGATAACATCTGACTTCCAATAAAATTTTAAAATACATTTATAGAGATTTTGTAAGTCTTATGGAATATTAGTTGCTAATTTGAGAGAAAATAAATTTCAAAAGGACTCACTTTCCATTGTAATAATTATGAAATTATTTTATGATTCAGTTATTTTGAGTAAATTTTGAATCCGAAGGAATTTTGGAATATACTTCCATAGATAAAATGATATGATGTTGTGTGGACCATCACTGAATAAAAATTATAATGATTTTGAATGTTTTGGATTCATATTGAGATTGAAGAACAAGACAAAGGCTGTTCTTTATAATGAGAGGTGGTTTTATCACAAGGATTCTGTCACACCACAAATCCCTATGCATACATACATGAATTCCAGTTTGGAAACATATTAAATTCCGACAGATTTCATGGGAACATCTGAAGAAGATTATCTTTTGTCTTCTACGTAGTAAAATAGTGAAATATTGACAAAACATAAATGATAAATAAATTAAAGTATTTTGCTATCTAATTAAAAATATAAAACACCACAATATCATAAATTTTGGTTATTTCCATATTCAAATTATTTTAATTATTCTTATCGTAATTATATGAATATATAATAAGGTAAAATATAGTAAAAATAAGGATTTTGGAATTGATAATTCATAATTGAGAAGATGATATTGGGTAATGACTACTTAACGGTTATATTAAAGAGAATAAATAAAAAATTGATTTTCGCTTACTACTACAATAGATAATTATTTTACATTAAAATGAATTATATTATTGATCATCTAGTGGTTCTTTTAAGAGTATAATGACTGAGGGGTGTGTGTGTGTGTGTGGTATTCCATATATCTTGATCATTATGAAAGATTAAATAGAAACATCAATGTGTATATTATTATGTACATAATTATCTAGAATTAAAATTCTCAATTTGAAAGTAGAATATTTTTTCTTATATATAGATATATCTTGGTACACACTAAATACCTTTTTCATTCTAAATTTTTTAAGAACATTTTTTAAACAAATTATTCTACTATAAACAATTCCTCTATTACTATTGTCACTCTTTAAGGATTCAAGGTTGTATAATAATATTATATTGTACTAAGATATAAATTATTACATGATTAAAGGAAGAAAATTACACTTCTCTTATTGTCACATGAAATTATAGTGATAATATGGGTGTTAGAACATGAACCCAAACTACAAATAATTAAGGACCCACATCAATACAATACCTGGTAAAAAATAATTGTATAGTATCCATTTTTATATTAGTAGTTCATATTGGGTTATATAGTGTTTAAAGATAGTTTATCTATAGCTAAAAATGTTTAAGAGGTTATTTTCAAAATTAAATTGTAAAAAATATACCACTAATTCATCGACCCTACTCAGTGGAGAATTAACTAACATTGGAACTTTGAGATATTTTATAGTTTTCATCAATCTTAGTGATGTATAACCTTTGGGTTCATTGTTTGTCATCCATATATACACATTTTCAATTATGAAATTTTACTCATCGCTAAATTATACCTCATCCTTACCACATAATAGTGTAATGGTTAGATGATCATAACACTATGGTTGTGAATTTAATAACAATATGGCCTTATCTTTATCTATGATCGCTTCATCTAAAATTTTACTATTTTCCAATGTTTTATTAAATATTTCTAAGTTCTCAATTATATTTTTTCCTTTATTATTATAAAATTAAAAAAATTATATTTTAATTAGATTTAGTTTTCAATGATCTTGGTCATGAATTATTCTCTAAATTCTTCTATAAACTCTACCCCTAATTCTCTCACATCACATTTTTTTAAACCTCTTATAAAAAATAAAATATCACCCCAAATTCTTAGTGGACAAATACTCTTCAATGTTTTTCAAATTTAATAGTGGTATTTCAATACATAGTGATTACTAACTCTAATTGAGTTAGCATTGTTTTCTAATGCTTCCACTAGGGCATGCATCGGTATGTGCTCATTGTCACTTCTTAGATTGCTCTACATCCTTAGACTGATCATGAACCCTCAAGTATTTGTTTCACCACATAAAAACATTCCAAAAGAGTCTTTCCTCTACCACCATGGTTGATGATGTTGGATCCTTGATCATAATGGGATGATGGGATGTCATCTCCCCATCCATAGATTCCTCCTTATAGTTCATCACCTAGTTAGCGTGTCCCTAATAATTTAGAGACAGGTCATTCAATCTTGTTCTTAGTTCCATATTTATGTGGAACTAATAAAATATTTTTTTACTATCTTGATAAGGTAGCAACCTCTGTTCAGAGTTGATGATGGTTTGGGGAATGTCTAGGAATCTAGGTATGTAGGATATTTTAGGCATCTGTAAGAGTATTCCCCATCCAAATATGTGGTATTCTAATATATGAGGTGTATTTAGTGTAAAAATATGGATATCCCATGTTTGTTATGAGGAATCGTATTCTAGAGGCATTAGTAATCTAGGTTATTTTCCTTGACCATCCTTTACTTGTCGAATATTCTGACTCATCGTCAATATTTTTTATGATAGGAATGTGGAACATGTCATTCTAGGAAACTTATTCGTGGAACATAAGTCTTTTTAGGCTTAATAGGTAAGGAATCACATGTTTTTCACATGAGTTATATATTTCTTTGCATTAGGAAGGGTCATAGGTTTAAGGTTCAGTGAGTTATTTTCATATATTTAGAGTAATGTATAGACTATACAGATATATTTATCATATATGAGTGGTAATGATTTTAAATTTTTGTGCTAATGTTTCCCAAAAATATTAATTGTGTACCAGGGTAGAGTTTTTATCCTCATATGGTGATGTTCAGGACTAGTGGGGAACTATATTTTTTTGGTAAGATGTTTGTGAGTTCTTGGGGGTAGTTTTACTTCATAGTTTTTCCTCCCATGGGAGAGGATGAACAAAATTTTAGTGATGTTTCGATTCAACGCTATGGAGGATTTCTACATATATATTTTTGAGATATGTATAAAACCCCACATAGTTTAACTACATAGTTTATTTTTGTATGATAGTTCTATTCCATGCATTTTAATGCCCTGTGGTAAGGATTAGTGTTTCATTAAAGAAGAAGAAACAATGGACACTGTGGGTATTATACGTACATGCTTCATGGTCGGTGGATGTATCATATCATGATTATTATATATGGAATATTCTTTTTTAATATGGGGAATCTCATTCAAATAACATGAGGTATCCTATTCTAGTCACATGGGGTAAGGATATAGTTTATGGTCATGTTATAGAGACATTAAGCTATTTAGTTTAATGTATTAAAACTCGAATGTGGTTGAGACTTATATATAGGTAAATCCATTCCCTATTAGGGTAGGAGGAGGTGATGATATAGGGATCCCACATGCCTTCATAGAAGGGAAATGATACCAGTTTCCATTGAAGATTCCACTATCGAGGCATAAGTATCGACATAATTTGTACTTTTGGATGACGAAAGGCATAAGAACTAATTGGTTATGGGGAACAAAACAGACATGGTGTTAGATTTACTATTATTAGGGGCATAAGGCAGTGTAGCTACCCATACCACACTTGGAACAGAGGTTCTCATTATGAGAGTTCATGATAATTGTCGTGCGGATACAGTTTTCAAAAATTGGCCCGGTTTGGATGGGTGTAGGGCACCTAAGCACTAAAATTGTGCACATATAAGTTTGGTAGAAGGAGGCATTGAGTCGGGGACATTATGGTTCTGTCACATGACATAGGATTTTCACACACATTTTGAGATTACACGATCCACGGGCTCTTGACCATGAAACATTAAAGGATTTGAGGGGTATAGTTGCATAAAACTATTGATGTTTTGTAGAGCCTGGTGTTGCATGAATGAAATTCATCAAGAATGAACCCATATATCAATTGATGAATTTTTTAAAAGGACATATATAACTTAAGGAGAAGGGATTTAAGGAATATTTAAGGGTTTTAATACAGTTTATCTACCTATACAAATCTATGATATGTTGGATTTTCACTAGTTCATGAGTGTATGTGTTGCGCGAATGAGAGTTGGATGCTTCAAATTATGGAGGACCCCCTTATAAATTGGGGATACGTTATTTATATTAATATTGTATTTCTAAGTGGTTTTTCATGGATATTATAAAATTTCATGTAACTTGTGGTATGTTTTCCCCACTCTGGGTAGTGTAACTCTCATTCCTTTGTCGTTGGAGAAAAATAATATATGGGAGTGATTTGACATCTCATTTCTGACATGAGGGACTGGGGAATAAATATTGGTGTTGTACAAAAGTGTAAAGACTTGCTCATGACCAAATAACACTATTTTAATGGCTTTTCTTGTAATCATGAAACTTGATGCATTTGACTTTATCTTACTCTGTCAAGTGATTTGGGAGACAATGTTGGGAGTTGCATAAAACTGCACAATGTCTCACGCACTGACCCCCTTTGATATGGAATGACCATTTGTCCAATTTTATATGTTGATTTGGGAAAAACATGTTTCTTGACAGTTTTACACACATTCAACCTAGGGGTCCCATGCCTAAAAATTCTATGATGTGGATTATTTATGTTCATCTATCTTTTTAACATGACAATCCTTCCCTCATGTGTGGAACTCATCTTAATTGTGTGAATTACCAAGACTTTATTTCCTGATGATCACGCAACTTCTCCTTTCATGAGATACATTGTATCAAACCGATTCTATTATTTTCCATCACATTTATTGAACTAGATTCATTTTACATTATGTATAGGTATTTTTTTGAAACAACCTTTAGTGTTGTTCCCTAGATTTATAAGACACTCTAAACCACTCTGAAATGTCCAACCAAGTTTTTGAGATTTCCTTTGCCACTTCCAACAGGTGTGAAATGTCTAGAATCCCTTAAATTCATCAATATATGAGAGGGTTATATAATAATGGGTAATTGATGAATCTACTAACAATATTGCAGTGGGGGATATTTTATCAACATTAGGATTCCCTTATATAAATTCATGATGCCTGATGATTTGGTTGTTCCAACTATAGAGACCGACATATCGAGGTTCTAGTTATCTTGTGATGATAATCTTCAACCACATAATATTTCTTCAACTAGAGACTCATTCAGTGATCATGAGGTTTCCATTATATATAACCTTAATGTAATTATAATGATAGTCACTACGGGAGTAACTAGAAAATGAGGAATTTTCATCCCACAATGGAAGCACTATTCATGGAAATATTTCATAAAAACAGATGGTGTGGTATAATGATCAGGACTTATGGGCATATAGGAACTTCATAGATGAATGGATCTAGGAATACAAGGCATGATACTTATATTAGTAGTATGACACTGAGTTGGGTCATATTATGTTATACAGGGAAGTGATGACATCTTAATTTCATATATACTATCAACCAGAGAAATTTTCATTACCACTCAAAAAATGGTCACCAGATACAAATACATTCCACCATCACCATGGGGAGGTGGGATCATTTTTTGGGACGTATACCACATAAGAAGGATTTAGTTGAGAGGACATCTATATAATGAATTTTAGCTAATTCCCAATTCTTAGGGGATGTGGACCATACCCTGATAATGGAAAAGATTCTATTGGATCAGCTTACATTGGTCTTGAAGGATCATCGACCCTCCAAAAAAGTATTCCATGATTGATGTGGCTATGAATATTCTTGAATGTGATGATGGGAAATATTTCAGGGTATAAAAATTAGTATCATAGAGAATAAATTAAGATGATTTTGGTATTTTATTAGTTAACCTTGGAGGAAGGCTGATGCTAGGAATGAGGTAATAACATAGTGGACAGAAACCCAGAATTCTGTTAAGAAACTTTCATGGACACCTTCTTAAGTGGGTAGCTACTACCGGTCTAGGACACATTAATAGACCTATTAATGGGGTACCTAGTGATGTAAAATATCATTGAATACAATAAACAAGTAAATATGGGCATCCAATTACTATCCTAGTTGTATAAAAAGTTAACACATGTCATGTAGGAGGACATGACCCGGAATATTAGTAATACATTCTAATTTCTTTATGTATGGATCCAACACATCTTAGTGGGTATCAATTTATAAATATCATTACCCACTGAATATTTTTCTTTATTATTCCATCCTTAATATCACTGAGGTCTAACGGGTTACCCTTAGGTAAGCCGGTGGGGTAGCCAGCATTAGGAACATAGGGAATTTCTACTTCTACCCCTTCTGAAACCCATATAGAGAGATAATAGGATTCCTAAAAGGGACACATGATTATAGAGAGTATTTTTAGGCTTATAAATTCAGGGTTTTGGACACACATATTGACAAAAAAACTAATTTCAATACATACATGGCACCTCACATTAATTAGCAGTTTAGGTGAATCAAGAATCTATAAAATTTTGTGTTTCACATGGGTGGTATTAGAAAGAAAATCTTTAAATAATTCAATAAATGTGGTGGATGATCATCACTACAAAATTTTGTGAGGTTCTCAAGCTACCATTG
The DNA here is from genome assembly GCA_963277665.1 of Viscum album. Classification (NCBI taxonomy): domain Eukaryota; kingdom Viridiplantae; phylum Streptophyta; class Magnoliopsida; order Santalales; family Viscaceae; genus Viscum; species Viscum album. Next base: position 1,389,107,468 of record OY728134.1, on the reverse strand, counting down.
ACTGACACCAATGTCGAACTCACTGAAAAGTACACCAATAACTATGTGGTGGGATACCCAAAATCTGTTTTATAACACAGTTTAAGGATGTTGGATCCCTTAGATGAGTCCTGTGGGTAACAAGGGGTAGGGGGGGTTGTTCTATAGGGTTCATGATAGGTGATAAAGAGATCTCAAAATAGAGTGGTAGTTGTAGGATATTAGGGGACCTCAATGACTCCACATTTGATGGGTCCCCCTGGTGAGAAAATATAGTGTTTTATGTATGCCTTAGTAATTCCCCCTAGTTTAGGAGAAGAGATCTTGGTCTGGATAAATAAGGAACCACAAGGTACCATGAAAGAAGATGTTCCACCTGGTGTAAGAGGCTAATGAATCCATCCATCGTAAGCTTTTGGTGGGCTGAGAGTTGTTGTGGATATCCCAGATGCTAGAACTATTTTGATGAAGGATCACTAGGGGCATGATTGATTGTCCATGGACATTCCTCATTTTGATAATCACCTAGGTGCACATCTAGTAGATTATTGTGTACATTGAATACATGGAGGCTCTTAAAAATGGTGTGTGGAGGGTGATCCCCTTACTACCTAGGTGGAGGTCATGTTTAGCGAGGATCTTGACCAGCCAATCATGACTGAATCATCATCTAAGGTGGAATCAATCATGACTATGGCTCTCAATGATCTAGTGGCGAGGAGTTGTGGTTATCTTTCACCATGTAATTGATTCCATAAGAGAGTATGTATGTAACTCTGAAGGGTAAAAAAGTGACTCAACTCCTATTTGATGGGCTAAGATCCCATATCATTAGTATGATTTAATAAATTAACCTTTTCTTCTCCTATGAATCTCTATCCCATGATTTAAATCCATATAGGGAATTTTTGGAGAGGTATAGAAGGAATCCATTGAGGGTGGAGAAGGTTCATCAGTGGGTACTGAGGAACCCCCATCAAAATAGCTTCTTAAAGACATAGTGGGAGAGGTGTCTATGGGGGACACTAGGGAGGAGTCTCCAGGTTCTCCTACCCTCCTACTTATCAGTGGGGGCCTCTCCTTTTTTTATGGATGATACCAATGATAATGGAGAAATCATCCATCGGTGGTTAACTATCAAGTCTTCAATGTATCCCAGAAGTAAATTTCATGTTTGGTTTACCTCAATACGTTTTTTCTTCCAATGGTCACTTAAATATGAATTAATGACATCCTTCATCTCATTTGGCATATATCTTAGGTATGTAACATTAGAGTACTCCATATAGACAGTGGAGGTGACTATTGGAATGTAGGGTTGTCTGGTGGTAGACCTTCCATTGCACACCATGGGCCTGGAACTGTTGGTTTGGGTGTCATCCACTCACTATGTGGATGTTGAGGAGTGAGGGAAATGGATGGTATCAACTCCCTTGTTTCATGTAATTCACACCTCTCATAGTTTCTATTGATCTTATTCATCATGGAAGGTTATACTAAATGATCTTCTTCTGGATGCAACAGTGTTTGAGTAGATACCGCTCAACATTCAGGCATACCTAAGGGGTCGGGGATGCTTACTCTAGCAATCAGGGTAGTCTTCGATGGGATAATTATCCTAGAGGAGTTAGCTGCAAACCTAGGATAGTAGGTTGTTCTGTCAATAAAATTTACTAAGGTGTTATCATATCATGTAGATGATTTTTAAATTACTACCGGTGAAGAATTTTTTGAGACCAATCTTCCTCTTAACATGGCTTGTTCTGTCTAAGAGGATAACTAAGGAGGATTCCAATAATAAAATCCTTACATCCTTCATCAATAAATAGAATGTTCCACCTGAATACTGGGAAGATTCTAAGTATGATTTCATTGGATAGAACCTATTTACATTCCACAAGTCAAGGAGGTAAGTGGATATCATCATCACATGGACCCCGTGTGTGAGCATTTTGTGCCAAAAGATTCACCAACATCATTTTCTACTAACCCTGGGGATCAATATTGTGGAATATTGTTCCCCCCATGCACTATATTGAATCTTCCATGTGAATAGGGTTCCCAAAGAATTGATAGATTTGGATTCCACCCACTAAAAGGAGACTTCAGAAGGCATCATGGATCACTGCATAGATAAACAATAGATTTCTCAGCTGGAGGAAAAATTATAGTAGCATAAAGTTTTCATCACTTTCAAGGGAGAGATCATCAACCTAATGAGGGAATAGTTGGTAGTGACCAAGGCCTAGGTAGTTGGATTGTAATAATTTGTAGCTATCTGTAGGGATTAAAAGTATCATGTGAAAATATGTACTGAAAGAAAAATTAATATAACCAATGAGGGGATATAAGAGATATCTAGGTGGCAGTGGGTTCTCAAGGAAACATGGAAAAGGATGTTCGAGTTGGAGTGTCCCCTTACTAGTTCGGGCCATATGATGCATGTTCATTTTCAATAAAGTATATTCTTTTTCCTATGGATGTATCTCATCATCATGTTTTAGATAAAGAAAATTTATTTAATTCCATGTGTGCACTGGTTTGGTTGAATCTTAAAAATATTAAAAAGCTAACCAACTATAAATTTATAATCCCACCTGATTCATGATCAATGTCACAAAAAATAGATAGATAGTCTATTTCTCACTTATATGAGTGTTCCATACATATAATGAAATTTTGGGGTTGGAATGATCCATCAGCACTGGGAATGTCCCAACTAATAATACATTGATTGTATAGAGAGGGAGACTATGTGTAGTCGTCTTTCCTTCCAAACATGCATGAGTGCATGATTTGGGTAACATTAGGTTAATTGGATTCTACCTAAACAAAATTTATAAATATATGATATGAATTGATATGTCCTTGACATGGAATGTAAAGGGTAGTTATAGGCAGGTTGATGATGATTTCTGACCATGTTTGAAATTCATGTTCCACTATCGCACTGAAGTTCGACCATTGACCATGTTCCAAGTATGGGACTTATAATATTATCATCAGAGTTTCTTCAAGGGATATATCATGATGGTAGGTGAGTTTGTTTGATTAGAATCCATTGTCATTAAGGGAGCTCATTTGTACATAGAAGATGGTGGGGACCAAATCAAGGAGGAAATAAATCAAAGCTGAAAATTTATGGAATGTTTATGTGGAGTTAAAATATCTCTGTATTATGCCAATATGCATTAGATCAAATTGATGGGGTCATATTGTTCTGAGTGAGGGTTTATCCAGTCTCTTAATGGAAGTGTCAAATTGGTTGGAATGTGAATGTCTGGGAACTCAAGTAGTGTGGTAAGTTACTAAAACTGAAGGGGGGAGGATGGACATCTAGAGAAAGGTCTCAAAACCTCCTACAGTTATACATCATAAATTATGATGATAACCATGCATTTTAATGTCTTTTGGAGAGGTTACTGAACATTCAGTACAACATAATGTGGTGACTGTGATGTGTCACGTATTTTAATATCATGTGACCAAGACATGTGTTTTATAATTTATCATATTTTGACAAGGATGTGTGCACTGAAATGATATATCATCCACCATGTCAACACACTAAGATGATTGAGGGGGAACTCATAGGGTGGTGCCTCAAGGAAAACCTCACGAGGCGGTGGAAAAGGGGAGTGGAATGATTCAATCCCACTTTTTATTAAACTAGTGGGTTTAGTGAGAAAATCTATTTTTTTCTATGGCATAATGGCAAGTCATGTATCCTTTATACCATTTTTCATTCATTTCCTTTCTTTTTCCCACGTAATAGGGGTGACTTGGTGGTCAAAATATGGATTCTTTCTCAGGTTTCACTTTATGGGTCATCATCCTAATAGGCCTTTGTGCCTCTTTCCTTAGGTGGTTTAGGGTTATAGAGTCACACCATAATTGAAATGGGGAAGCCTGGTTGGTATGGAAGTGTTTATGAACACATCATGAATTGGGGGCCATAGTGACCCCAAATAACAAACTAATCTTCTTATAGATTCGTGAATATTATTTATCTTTTTAAAGATTATCCGACTTCTCTATAAAAAATCTCATTTCCTTTACATGAAATGAGGTACTAAATAATAAATAATTGAGAGGAGTAAAAAAAATGAGGTCTGAGTGATTGGAGGATTTTGTTGATGGGCCTGATATAGGAGATACAAACATCCTTAAATCTCCCCTGGTGATGGGAATCATGTTGGGCATACATTTAGGATGTGGGGTTGTATGATACTAGCACAAAACATAGTGGTCCTTTTTGGGTGATTCTCCACCATATGGGGAAACTATTTTCTGAAGAACTAAGAGGAAATAAAATCAAAATGTAAATTGAGGGATATATGGTGAATGATGAAGATAGTTAAATGTCATGATTTGTGGTCCCAAAAAATGTTTCATGCAAGATATGTTTTCTAGAGAGGAGTATATATGTCCTGAGTGGAAGGGATGACGTGAGTCCTAGCGAGATCATTCTTTCAATAGGTGTCTCAAGAATAGAATGGTACTTGTCTTACAATCATATTGGTGGTTTATTTCACAAAGTTTATGGTCATTATTCTTTGACAAAAAGGGATTTCTATGAGTATAAGTTCATGGGGATTAGAATAAATGGAGAGGATTATGTTGTATAGAATGTATTATAAACCTAACATGAATAGAGGATGTGAGAGGAAGAGTACCATAAAAGTTGAAACATAGTTTGGGTTATAATGGTTACACTAGGGGGTCTTGGACAGTTTCTTATAGTGCAGGAAGAAGTATGAACCCAACATGAAATGGGGACAAGGAGGCCTCACACCAAATAAACATTTTCAAGAAAAAATACACATAGGTTAAGGTCATGATGCTTGGACAAAGATCATGATCATTATATAAGTATTTGAGTGGTGTCAAAGAATTCAAACTAAACATGAATGGAGGGGAATGGATTTCAAATGCAATGAAATTTTATTTGGAATCAGTTAAAAATAGATTATGGTGATGATTTCTGGACTGCGATGATGCTTGGAATGTCTTGAACCGGTGGGGAGGGTCTCACAAATATTTCTATTCCCATGTGAGCCATGATTGGTGTGGAAAATAAGTAATGGTGAGGTTCCTCCCCTATCACATGGGAGTGAGAAATAACGGTGAAGAGAAGTTGAGTCGAGAGAGTCCCGGTAATGCAGACTTCCTTAGTTAATGATCATCAATGCATAGCGGGGTAACACTAAGTGTGTTATAGTTCCACCCGAACAAAGGATGAAATAAAAAAACTATATCAAGACTTCCATGATTTGAAGCACAACAGGATAATGATTTATGGTAGTGAAATGTCTGATAAATATTATTTAAGCATAGGATCCAAAACCACATAGGTACATAATGGGAAATAATAAAAAATATCGACCATTAACTATGATTGAAACACAATACTCCTCACTCATCACAAGAGATCTTTCAATGCATTTGCCTAGGATGAAAGGTGAACTATTTTTTCCAGGAAGCAATATTATTAGGGGATATTATTTAGATTTTCCGTTTGATGGGTGTCCAAATTGAGGAATTGTCAAAGTGTGAAGTTTATTTAGGGAGATTTTCTTGTTTAATTAAACACTCTAGGTTCTATACCACCATGAGTTTGAGCACACCAAAGGATATTATCAATGAGTGGGATTTAAATCCATTCCCAATGATGGGGTCCTTGAAAAAGGTCAATAGTTGGGTTGGACCTAAGATATAAATTCATGGATTCCCTAAATATCCCATTTGAAATGGGAATCAAGCAATGCATTTTTCTTAAATATGGAAAGTTAGGAGATCTTAACTAAGAAGGGGGAACCCACTCAAGTGATGTTTCACGTTATTATGTGGTTTTACATCGTTCATTGGGAACATGAACCATGTAGTTTAATGTCCATTATAAAGGATGGTGGACATATTTATTTACATCTTACAGTTAGGGGTGAATAGAATAGAGTTTAACATCCTGTAACAAGGATGTTGTCCAAAATATTAACATCATGTGATTGGGATGGGTGATGTAACTTTTGATATTTCATAACTAAGACATGTGGTGATGATGAGTTGACTTCACTGTCTATATAATAATGAAATCGATATAAATTTAGGCTTTACATACCTAATTCTATCAAATATTTCTCCACATTGGGCGAGAACATAATGGATGGGGTAGAGACAAGCAGTCTGTTGATCACTAAATATATCATGAAATGTCAATAAAGCCTTATAATGTTCTATAATTCAGTTAATTAAGATATAAATGCAGAAAAAGGTGGGCTTCCTCTCAGACCATGATGATGAGATGATTCTATAGTTTAAAACATTGTAGAAGGAGATGTTGGCCATGAATTGTAAGGACATGCATCAATTTCCAAGGTCACAATCAACCTAAATTTATGGATCATAGAATATGGAGGTCTATGATTCATTTTTTAGGTCTTGTATCTTGGAAAATAGGTTTTCTACATGTTTATGGTCAGCAGATTGGGTTGTGGTGCTTCTACCAATTTTAGGTCTTGGAGATAGGACTAAAGTGTGTGTGTCTCAAGGATGTTTATTTGTATTGAGAGGTTATTAACTCATAATTAATGGATGTCCAATGATTTATTTCCTCATATGAAAAGCATCTTCAAATGGAATGTAGATATTTTAAGTTCATGATTCATTGATTAGTGTTGTTAATTTACAGTCATAGAGCTTAGCCTAAAGAAAGGAAAAACATGTGTGGAAGAGAAGGTGTTATAAAATTGAAATGAATCAGTGGGATTAAGTCCCATTAAAAAAAATTCATATAGTTTAAGGTCATAATTTTTAGAATAAAATAGGGTGTTATACTTTGGAATTTTCATGTCTCTCAACCATACTGGGAAATATCCTATCATAACTCCTAATCCCACATGATCTGTGCTTGGTGTGAGGAACAAGGAGTGGAGAGGATTCTCCCCATCATAAGGGGGTGCATTATGGAGGTGAAAGAATACATTTTGGAAGGTTACAATGAATATTACATTCATGATCAATGTGGAAAAATTCAGGGAGTAGATAATATCCAGTGTGTTAAGACTCCACCTGGATAAGGAAAGGTGAAAAATAAGTAAATCATGCCTTCCTAGATCTGGACCATTAATGGAAGGTGACTGGAGCATAGGAAATAAATTATATCCATGTTACAAAAATAGTTCCATAACCACATCAATCCAAGATGGGGTGATAAAATGTTGGATCGAGGGTTGAACATGATTGAAACACATGAGTAGTCACTTTTCATAAGAAGTTATTCACGGTATGTACCCAATATGGGAGGTGATAAAGTCTAGCTGAACAAAATCACTATTATAAGGGCATGTTCAAACTATGTGTATGATGATAATTGAATAAAGTCCATGTTGATGCATGGAAGTAAACATGCTAAGATGTTTCTGGGAGAGTTGAACACCCTTGGAATTATTCCACCATGCTCTCGAATGAACCATGTGGGCATATATGTGACTGAGAGTTCCTAAGGTGGTATCCCTAAAATTGATTGGTAGCCCGGATGGTCTTGAGATGTGATATTTAGGTATACTTGTGTATCCCATTAGAAAAGGGAATCAATCCCTATGTTGGCCTAGAACACATTGGGGTAGATGACTGAAATTGACAGAAAATTCCCACTTAGATGAGGGCCAAAGTATCACATAGTTTTTCATCACATGATGATGACATGAACCAAGCTATTTAATCATCCTATAGCAAGGAAAATGGACACATTTTTTAACATCATATGGTGTGGGCTATGGGTCACTATAGTTTTAGGATATATATATCTTACTATAGGTTTTCATATACTTTATGAAAATGATGATTGGTCCATAGTTTCATATAGTTTAAAATTATGTGAACATGACATTATCTTATAATTTTAAAATTAAGTGACCAAGATGTTGTCTTATATTTTAACGTCATGTGACCCAGATGATTTGTAAAGTGTCATGAGAGATACTACTTGATGAACCTTTAATTGGTGGTAGGTGTGATGTGCTCTACATCCATGGTCATTAATAAGTATGCACCATTGGAATAGATATGATGAAAGATATATGGTCCCTCCAATTTGGGATTAATATTTCAAATCTTCTTCTCTGGTACCATCGTCAACCTTATAGCAAATTCCATGTCACCCTAAAGGATGTATTGGAGAAGAACATTTTTATTGAACACCCTCACTACCTGATTTCGATTCCTTTCTAGGCTATGAAATTCTCGGAGCCTATTTTCATTGAAGGATTCGAACTCATCTAGACAGACATAATCTATATTTTATTATGTTTTCATATCCTAAATATCCATTCATAGTGATGATAACTAATCCATTCTAGGTAAAACTACCTATTTCTAATGAAATGGGAATTATGGTGACACCTGGGGTGGAATTTTGAACCATCATTTGATCGGTCCAAAGAGAATTAGAGAGCCTATCATGAAAAATATTATTGTTTTGACCCACTATCTTCTGTAGGATTTCATAGAGGTTTTTTAACACCTTGATCTTCCCATTTTATTTTGTGTGATATTTAATTGGTGTTCATAGATCAGATGTTGTACTTTCAATACAACTTATTCATATCGGTAGCTCAAAAGTTAGTTCCATTGAATTTGATAATGGTGTAAGGGATCCTAAATTGAGGGATGATTTGATACCTCACAAAAATTATCAATGACTTGTTCTTGAATTCATTGAGGGGATGGCTTCCAACAACATTGAGAATATGTCGGTGAAACAGATAATGAACCTACATTGTCAAGCTATTTCTAAAAGCTAGGTGATTATAATATCAATTCCCCATATAAAAAAGGGACAAGTGTACATGGTGGCATTGAGAAGCACCATTGATTGATAGATAATGATTTTAGGGATCTGGATAACATGGAAGATCTTGGTGAACTCAATAGAATCATGAACAATGGTGGGTATCAAGTATCCCAACATCTAGATCTGGTTTCAAGCCTTAGATCCTACATGGTAGGACCCACATGACCATGCATAGACTTCCAACAAAATCTGAGTAACCACTTTCCATTAAATGAAATGGAAACGGATCCCATGAATTTCACAACTATAGGGGGTTTTGATGTTCCAAAGGATCAAATAGAAATTGAGAAGGGGGTTTTGAATCAGTAGTTCACTTTTTATTAGTTTCAATTATATTAAAAAAATTACCCCTAGAAGCTATTAAAGTTCATATCCATATCAAATTTTATAAAATAATCATGCATTAAAAAAATAAAGCAAGTAAAGAACATGGTATTTAGAAGGTTCGACCTCAGTGTGAGAGCATACATCAGTTTCATAGCCCCTCATATGGGTTTATTGAAATTATCTATAATAAATATGTGAATAAAACTTTTGTAAAATCATATTAGACACCTTATATTTCCTGATAAGAATGATTATACTGCCTCCCTTTAGTTTGAAAATTTTTAATCCAAACAACTGAGCCAATATAAAAGAATAAATACATTCTTCAAACTGGCACACAAATGCTCGGTCTATACCCATAGTCTGATTTTATAGGGTCTGATTCCCTCAGTTTGATGATTTTGGGTTCAAGGGACTCATTCTGATTAATTTAGTATGATGGACTCAGTATGATGATCCCATTTGTAATGTCTCAAACCCAAAGAGCCACCCAAACAGTTCTAAACAAGTCAGGTGTCACTAACCTTAGCCACACCTCAACGAATTCCAAAGTCTTTCGACTAGCAGCGAGGGTATAAAAAGGTTTAGTAGGGAGGGTATACCCTCTTGGAGGAAAATAAGGTACTATTCCAATAATAATAATAAAACATGAAGCAATAATAAAGACTCAGCAGACTCGAACTAAATCTGGATAGAAGAAGCATATCCAAAAGCAGAAAAATAGAGGAAGCAATATATAATGAGTGTAGTGGAAGGTAAATAAAATAGCATGCTAAACACTATATGTAACTATTACTAAAACAGATAGGTCATGCATCCATAGCAGTAAAAATATAAAAAGGGAACCAATGGCTAACAAACATTAGCTACAATAAACAAAGTAAGAAAGAAGATACAGTAATGAAAATAAACCTAAGTAAACCCCCATCTAAGAATGACCTCAAGGTCCATACCAATATCCATGCCAAACAGTTCTACAATCATTGCTCCTGATGATGATCCATTTCATGTTTTTCAGACCATAAAGTCTGCACGTGCCCAGAAGGGCCTGTATATGTGTGAGATGAATCTCAGTAGGATACCACCCAATGGTTCATACCCAGTATGAGTGTTTAATCAGGAAATTAGTAAACAATGCAATCCAAAAATAAACACAATGTCCACTAGTTTACCCTAGCTACAAGGGAGTATCACCTACTTCATCCAATGCCAGAATCTCAATCATGCAACCAGGCACCATGTGCCTCCTGAAACCTCATGTCTCGAGTAATGACGTCCCAAAGGCATGTCCAATCAATAGTGACATATCACCATGTGCCTCCTAACACCTCGTGTCTCAAGTACTAATATCCTGTAGGCATGCCCAAGTAATAGTTACCCAGCACCATATTCCTCATAAAACCTCATGTATCAAGTATCGACATCCTATATGCATTCCCACGTAATATGATGGATAATCTCCACCCACATGATTACCACTACAAGCTCCCCCAACCATAATCACCTAACTGCAACTATGGGAGTCTCTACCCACACGGGTGGTCAAAACCACCTCATCACAGAGTCATCTGTGTGCACACGACCCAAATAATAGGTGAGTAGTAATCACCAAAAAAGAACCAAAGACAAAACCTCTCTGAAACCTCATTTCCCTATGACCATATAGTTCAGAATCCGATGGCCTTTCCTTCCATGTAACCCAGGCCATGCCCAACCTGACAGTCACACTACCTCAATCCGATGTCCCTGATGACCAATCCCATGGTCAAAACCATCCAATGTAATCCAGGCCAAGCCCAAACTATTATCAACATCACTCAAGAATATTTAGACCATACCCATCACAACTCAATGCTTCCAGTATATTCAATATCAAGCATCACATATATATAGTCAAAGTAATCACTTTAAAAAGGAAAAAAATTAAATATTCGGATTGCACTAGCCATGTGTTGTCCAATACCAGCACTGAGGTCTTTAATGCCATTATCAATTCATATCTTTCATTAAAAATTTAAACTCACAATTTTAAATTAATACAAATCAATTATAACCATTTTGGAACCCCTATCCAAAATGCCCCAAATGAGCTACATCCACTTCCCCGACCTCACTCAATCATAACAGGTGCAGGGCATTCCCATGGGCTCCCACATGGTATAACAATCAATTTAATATTCATAAGCATGTTTCCACTCTAACCCCATCATTTAATTAAAAATATGAAACCCCCAATTGACCACAAAAACAAAAAAAATGTATTCACCACCTACCTCGAACTAGAACGATGATCCTCCTCCGATATTAGCCTCAAATTCGGTCTAAAACACGGTAGATCTAAACAAAGAGACTAAAATATCAAACCCCTATAACCTAGATTTGAAAAAAAAATAAGAATGGATCAATAATAATCAAGATCTCACCTCTTGGGTTCCAATGGATCAAATAGTGTTTGAATCAGCCATTGGACGTAGAGTCGAGGATGATTTCAAGGTCTGGAGGCCTGTTTTGTGGAGGTTCTATCCAGAACTAGATAGTCAAGGATAATTCCCATTTGAAGAAAAATTTTGAAACTACACTCTATATATATAAGTATACCCCGTGTTCATACCATTTACCAGTTCCAATGATAGTTTTTCTCCACTAACGTACTTTGTCGACCTACTGATATGACTACACAGCGTGTGCTAGGGTGTACATGGGTTGTAGTTGGAATTACCCTTCCTCCTCACTAACTTTCCCACACTCCATGTATATCCCTCATACATGGCTAAACTACACAGTGAGTACAAGGATTACACAGCGCTTACATTGTTAGACCTCTCTTCCCAGCTAACACATTCACACACCATGTATGGCCTTCACACATAGCCATGGTACACATCATGTACTTTGGTGTACATGGTGTGTAACACAAAAATCCTACAATGATCTTAGTTTCAATCCGGAACCAACCAGTCTCTCCAGTTTTCTCAAAAACATCTCAAAAGATAATTAAAATAAAACTCATACCGTAAAGTAAGAACATGGTTTGTCGAAACATCCCCCCTTAAAGAAATTCATTTGTGAATTTCCCTTCCATGAGTGGTGAGTGAAAACTCTAGATAACTCTGGCCTCATCAATTAGATAAAGTATAAGTCCACTGAACTATTTCCAAACCATGGTCCTCTTGGGATGCATCGTCACCCCTACACCTCATCATGTTACCCCCATGTCGCTTCTAACACCCAATCATGTCTCAAACTGCATTAGTGTCTTCCTCAATGACATCCTACATCCCATGGATACTAAAAAAATATAGTTCCTTAAACATCTAGTATCCCGCATCCTCAATCCCATGATGTCCACAGAACCTCATGTAACCCACATCATTGATGCCATGATGACCACGACACCTCAAGTAACCCGCATCTTCAATGCTCAAAATTCCATGCATCTCATATATATAAATATATCACGCACCCAAAATGGTGATAACCTATTGACAAACATATATTTATTCCATATTAATCATGTGTACCCCATGCACTCAAAATGGAAATGCCTTAATAGGCCATGACAAAAAGAAAACAGGGAAAATCACGGCCACACTCGTAGCGTACCTCTGACCATTGTTATCTCACTAGCCTAATCAACCTCTTACAGCTCCACGGTGTGCACCAGTCCTGAAAAACGACTACCTAAAGCCTATCCTCCCTACGGTGTTTCACCATTCACAAGCCACTTACCCAACAGATGGGTCCCACTATCTCTATAATTTCCTCTACATGCAGTAGAACCTCGGTTACCCTCACTAGGTACAGACCCTAATCCGACCTCATATGCCATTTTCTATCCTGGTCCCTACCAACAGGTCGTCAGAGATGGATTTCGGAAAAAACTCTCGAGATACATGACCTTTCTACATTCCAATCCCACCTTTGGAGGCTTTCCACACTGAGTCTGGACATTCCCTGTCTTCCCACACTGAAATAAAACCACTGATGAACTACCTCCATGTTTTATAGTTGAGTCCTTGGCATGACTGCCCTACTAGAACTCATCCCAAACACACTTCCTATTATCTGATCATTCGCCTGAAGCCTTCTCCCGGCTTTAACTAGACATATCTTTCAATTGTTTCTTATCTATGAGCTCATGATTCACTGCCTCTAAGAAAGAGCCAGGATAAAAGATATTTACCTACACCCAGATGGCATACATAATCTATCTTCAAAATGCATCACCCTTGAGTAGTCAACACATACCATACCAGGTGAAAATCGATATAACTTAGGGAAAGTAATTGCATAGTTCATGATGCACATTTCACCCCTCTTAAGGCTCAAGAACTCTCGATATCTCTCTGCTATCAGTGTCTCTAGGAAAATGTTCTCAAAAAACATATCCTTGAAGTCTATCATGGTCAGTCCATCATGTATGAGAGCTTGAACCTACACATCCCACCACCACTTCTCCGGTCCACACTTTATGTACGTCTCCAGAATAACCATCCACCATGGAGGCATCTCAAGCTGCTCAAAGATCATATGAATGCTCTCTATCCAGTTCTCAGTAGCCTATGGACCACCCTCACACTAAAAATATGGTTTCTGTTGTGACTTGAACTCCCACGTCAGATACTCCATAGAGGAATTTGTTCTCTTCTCACCTCTGTAAATCCACTATAAAATACATACCAGGGTAAATCAAAGATTCTCGTTGATCCATTGACCAAACGTTGTCAAACCTTGCAGTTGTCATGCCTACACTGGATCCTAAACCTGATCATATCCTTAAGCCTATACTTGTGGCTCATGATCTTCCTGACCCATAAGGGTATGAATCTAATCTTGCTCACGTGGCACTGTATCATCACCCACCTAACACTCTATCGAAACCGTCTAAGAGGAACACGATGAGTACCATAAATAATCTGATATATAATATATATATATATATAACAGTATATTCACATAGATAGGAAAAGTAGTAAATGGAATTTTATAACAATTACCCTTACTCTTACCTATTGTAACACATGTCCACAGCATCCCGGCCTCATGGCCTCATTACCCGCCACCCTCAAAACATCCAAGTATCAAACTACCTCGATCAATACCTATCCTAAAAACCATAATTTCCTCAAAATGACGACTGAGTCAACCAATATTGATAGTTAGGCTACATCCAACCAATGTCTTGGACACCCATTATTGATGATTAACATCACCTCTATCATAGTACCATCCTACTTGTATACGATCTAGGCCCAATCTGATGCCACATGTAATTTTAAATTTATACAAAGCATGAAATCTCACATTGCAATAAACTATTAATTATATCAAAAATTTCACCTTAGATATTTCAAAAGAATATATAGCATGGTAATTGATATTATTCACATGGTATTATCACTTAAGAATCATGCGTGTAGATATGAAATTGAAATACCCTAACAATGTGCCTATCAAAAGCCAACAAAATATGCATTTACCTACCGAGCAAAGGTCCAATTCTTTCTTCCTTACCTCATCAGGTTAAGGGTCACATATCACAACCAATAATCATCAAAAACCAACTGAGCCACCCAGTTGGAAACCATATAAACTATAATCTGAGAAAAAGAAACATAGTAATTTCCACCCAAGGCAACTTGATATGCCCCTCATACATGGGGTTGTTGGTACCCAAACACATGCTAGAAACCGAGTTCCAGTAATAACCTATCTCCAGTATACCATATCACAAATAGTAAACAAGTAGAAATAGTAATAAAATATCAGTATCAGTAGTACTAAGTGACAAGATTATACTAAACCCCTTTCAAGAACAAACTCCTTTCATATCACTTTGTAACATCACAGACCATAACAGCCACACGAACAGTGATAAAAAGGTCGGGTGTTACTGAACATAGGCTCAACTCCCCAAAAACCAAGGGATACCGACTGGAAACAAGGGTGTAAAAAGGTATAGTGGGTTGGATGTATCCTCTAGAGGAAAATAAGGTACTAGTCGGAGCGTAATAATAAAATAAGCAGCAGTAATAAATACTCAGCAGACTCAAACCAGACCTGCATAGTGGAAGCATATTCAAAAGTAGAAAAATTGTGGAAGCAATATATTATAAGTGCAACTGAAGGTATAAAAAAATTACTTGTTGAACACCACTTGAAAATACTACTAAAAAAGAAAAGTAATGCAAACATAGAATTCAAAATATAAAAATGGTGCTAATGGATAACCAATAGTAGCTACAATTGTTAAGGTAAAGAAACTGATACAATAATTAATTAAACTGATGTGAAACTCCATCATTGAATGACCTCAAGGTCCATACCAGTCTCCATTCCAAATAGCAATACTATTTAGCTCCTTAGGATAATCCTTTTAATATATATAAGATAGCAAATTCTACACACATCCTAAAAGACCTGTGTAGGGTGTGAAATTAATCTCAGTAGGATAAAACCCAACGGTGCATACCTAGTGTGAGTATTTAAGTAGGCAATAAGTAAACAATACGATACAAAAATAAACACAAACTCCACTGGTTCTGAACATCCCCCAGGGAGAATCACCTGCTTTGACCAATGCTGGAATCTCAGTCATGCAACCTAAAGACATGCGCCTCCTAACACAACATGTGTTAAGTACTGACATCCTGAAGGCATGCCTGACAAATAGTAACCTAGCACCATGTACCTCTTGACACCCAGTGTCTCAATTACTGATGTCCCGTAGACATGACCGAGTAATTTTAACCTAGCACTATTTTCCTCTTGACACCACGTGTCTCAAATCTCGATGTCTCGTAGGCACTCCCAAGCAATCTGAAGGCTCATCATCATCCACATGTCTTCAATGGAAAGCACCCCCAACCATAATCACTTAACCGAAACTACGGGGGTCCTTACCCACACGAGTGGTCAAAACAGACTCATTATGGTGTCATTTGTCTGTAGACAACCGAAATAACGGGTGAGATAAAAGAACCAAATAATAACCCAATCTACAATCTCTCTATAACTTCGTCCCCCTACGACCATATTACTCAAAATTTGATGGCCTTTCCATCCATGTAACCTAGTCCATGCCCAACCTAACAGTCACACTACCTCAATCTAATGTCCACGATGCCCAATCTCATGGTCAAAACCACCCAAAGTAATATGGGCCAAGCCCAACCTTTGATCAACATCAGTCATGAATATGTTTTCCATGCCCAACAAAACCCAAAGGTTCCAGCATACACAATTCAAATCATTACATATATATAATCAAAATTATCAATTTAAATAGGAAAAACAATTTAAACAGTTGAAGTTAACTAACCATCTCTTGTATCATACCAACACTGATGTCTTTAATGAATATAACAATTCATATAATAATTTATCAAATTAAACTCATTAGTTTAATTCAAGAAAAAACAATTATACCCATTTTGGCAGCCCTGGCCAAAATGCCTCAAATGATAAACAACATCTTGTTCGACCTTACTCAATCATAACAGGAACAGTTCATGCCCACAGTATACCACATGGTATAAAAATCAATTTAATACGCACAAACAAGGTTCTACTCAAAACCTAATTTGTCATTAAAAATATCCAACCCCCAAATGACCATGAAAACATAAAACATGGTATGCACCACCATCCCTGAACTAGCATAATGACCCTCCTCTAGTATCAACCTCTAATTTGGTCTAAAACGCAATAAATCTACACAAAGAAAATAAACTCTAAAACCACTATAAAATAGTTTAGAATAGAAATCATTAAGATCGGATCAAGAGGAATCAAGAGCTCACCTGTGGGGTTCTAATAGATCAAACGGTATTGGAATCAGACGTCGGACGAAGAGCCGGGAAGGATTTGAAGTTTTGGCAGTCTGTTTTGTGGATGTTCATTCTAGAACCAGAAAATCGAGGCTACATCCCATTTTATGCAAAATTTCGAAACTACACAGTGTGTATATAGTTATAAATAGTGTGTATACCATTTATATCTTCCAATGATGGTTGTTTTCAACCAACTTACTTTGTCGACCTGACGACATGATTACATGGTGTGTACTAGGGTGTACATAGCATGTAGTTATTTTTCACTCTATTCCTCCCTAACATTCCCACACACCATGTATATCCATCATACACTGCTAAAGTAAACTAACTGTACTTGGAGAACATTGGGTGTACATGGTTGGACCACTCTTCTGGGATAACACGTTCACACACCATCTATGGAATTTACACAGGGCCACAGTACACAGCGGGTAATTTGGAGTACCCGGCCTATAACCCCAAAATCATGTCATGTGCCCATTTTTAATCTAGAACCACCCAGTCCCACTATTTTCTCAAAAATATCTCAAAATATAAAGAAAGTAAAACATGTACCATAATGTAAGAATCGGATTTTTACACCATTCATGAACTACATTAATGAAACTCTACCAAAGTACTTAGTCCGATCATCCATAGTTTGGTAATGGAAACATTTAGTTTTCTGGACTTCTTATATGATCTCAGTCTTGAAAGAAAAACATGGAATGAATTATACATCACTCTTCCTTTTCAACATATGTGAAAATTTTCAATGTATTAATGTATTGTGATTATACTTATAGGAAACTCAAAATATTAAAGGTGGGAAACTAAAAAAATCTCAATTACTATTTGAAAATAACTCACATTTAATCTTCAACTTTTACATCCTCAAACATTCTCAACATTTCTTTGAAATTAGTCATTCGAGCATACTGACATTTATTCATCTTGATCTAACTTCCCCAGCTTCAGTCTAATAAACTTCCTCATCTCCAGTATGATTAAATTCAAAATCTTCAATGGGATTAACATCCTGAGCTTCAGCAGGGTAAACTTTGTCAGCATTATTATGATTATCATCCTTAGATTCATTCTAATAAATTTCCTCAGTTTTAGTTTCATTAACTTCCACAAATTCATTACGATCTTAATTTATTACCTTTCTCATAATGATCTAGATTTAAAATAGAAAATTGATATTATTTGAAATTTCTCAATAGAGTTGGTCTGATTTATTTTCCTCTTCAGAGTTAGTCTGATTGACATTTCATCCTTATAATCAGTATGATAGAACATCATTACGATAGAATTTCTCATTATGATGGAATTTATTTCGTGCTTTCTCCACTTAGAAACTTTTTAATTATTCAAACCTTATAAGTTATAACTCATTCAAAATTATAAGGACTTCTATGTCTGAGACTTCCATATATGATGAAGACATTTTCTTGATCTTTGAAACCATTATAATATTTAGGATTCCTCCATTTATTCAAAATATTTTTTAATGAGAATGTTTAATTATTTATGAGAACTCCATGACTAGAAAAGAATAATATGACATTAGAATATAGAGTTTAAATAGATTCTAAATCCTTACATCATTATCTTCCTTCATTCCCTTCAGCATCATCCTTACTTTATCACTCTGAAATTTCTAACCTTATTAAAAATTCCTAGTCTGATGAATCTAAAACATAATGTCTATGTATATAATTATAGTGGTTTATACAATCAATAAATTTAAAGAACTTCCAACTTCCATCTTCCTCACACCTTCTATTTATGGTACTTATTAGTCCAAAAACCTGTGTCCAGAGAACTTTTTCTGGAATATAACTTTCACAGAGAAAAAAAAAATCTCCCCATTCATTTTTTGTTTCAATCATTTAGAATCTTTCAACATTCTTACCAAAACTCATTATGATGTACTAGGATTGATCCGAATGAACAAAAACATTCTCTTACAAAATGGTTAGTTGTCAACAAATAAAAAAAAATAAAACAAACCATCAAAAAGGTTTTTCGAAATTACCCTTTCTATTTTTTGAAAACATTCATTAATAACATGTTAAACTCTCAGAATGTTTCACAAATCATGTTTTTGACATTTACAAAAAAACATCCTTTATCAAAAGAGATTTTCCTAAAACCACATGATTGGGAAACGTAATGTTTTTCAAGGAATTATATCCCTTAATGAAAAAAATATGCTTCTATGTTAAGGTAAAACTCCCCCTCACTTTTATTGTTTCATTTCTCACATTAATTTTCTCTCCCCCATTATATGAAAATCACATATTCATATTCATAGAATTAAGATAAGAAAAAACATTAAAAAATTACATTCTCTCTAAATTTTTCAATATAATCAAAAGCATGGTTGGGGACTTCCCTTATAAGGTTTATGAATTCCTGAGAGGAAGATCAACATGAAGTTACAGCCTCAATTCCACAAATATATCTTGCATCATAGATTTCATTAAAATATCAATAATATGGTACTTTGTTGAGATATATTGAAGTATGACATCAGCAACAATATCTTTCTCTTTTGTTAAGTGAAACTTTATATCAATTTGTTTTGATCGTGAATGATGGATGGGATTTTTAGAAAGTGTAATTACACTCTGATTATCAAAATATATCTTCAATGGTTTAGAATCTTTCACTTTCAAGGATTATAAATGAAATTTAATTGACAACAATTGAGTACAATCCTGAGTACGTGAAACATATTTTGATTCTGATGTGTGTCACGATACTAAACATTATTTATTAATATGTTAGATAACACAAATTTTACTCAAGAAAAATATTACTCCTGAGGTTGATTTCCTATCATTACAATCTCCATCCCATCATCATCATTATAACCATGAAAATTCATCTCACAAATTAGTTTATATAAAAACCCATGTGAGGTTTTTCCTTTGAAATATCATAAAATTCACATTGATACCAACAAATGTGATTCGTTTGGATTACATTGACACCTTGTACACAAAGTCACAGCATAAAAAATAACTTTCTCTAAGGCGGTAAAGTAAATTAGACATCCTATCAACTTCTGAATGTCTTTTATATTCAAATATTGTATGTACTCATTTTTACCCATCTTTTTTATCACAGGTATATGAGTAGAGACTTCATTGGAATCTACCCTCCCGAACTTCATTAACAATTCATGGGAATAATTTTCATGAGATGAATAATATGGAATTATACTTATTTTAACTAGTAAGACAATGAAGAATGTTAACTCTCCCAATATTGAAATTTCAAAATTCTTCTTTGTTTCCTCAGAGAATCCTTTACAGACATTTTATTCCTCCCTATAAAAAATTATATTATCCACATACACAATAAAAACAATCGTACTAGAGATAAATTCCTTCTCATTAAACATATTTTCAACCATTCATTTCTAAAAATTCATCATTCCTAAACATATATCATGTTTTGAATACCAATAAACTTGGGATTTTTTTTAACCTATACAATAAATTCTTATAACTACAATCCTTTTTTCATCATTATCATGTTTAAAACCACATGTTTGTTCAATTTAAACTTCTTCCTCAATATAAAAATTTATGAAAGATAACTTTACATCCATCTGTAAGCATTGTAATTTCGATGGGAAACCACTGATAGAAATATTCTAATAGTTTCTAATATTGCAACATTTGAAAACAATATTTAAATCCGCACCTTCCACCTTTTCATAGCCTTTACAGAAAAGTATTTCTTTATTTCATGAAAATTATCAATGCTCATTCAATGTGTTTCTATAAAACCTTTTCTTTATGATAACATTTTTCATTTCTATCCATGGAATGAGTTACCCTATTTCATTTTTCTCATTCTAATCCAACTCTTCATTCATATGACCCACCCATTCATTATGTTTAATAGCTTCTAAAACTGATTCCATTTCAACTTCTGTGATCATTTATGTATGATTTTATAATATAAACATTATTTTGGTTTAAACTATCTCTTTCTAATTTAAAATAATGTTTCAAGACTCAATGTGTTTTTATATGGTAGTAAATTATAATGTTTCTCATCCAGCTAAACATTCCTCATCACACGATTCTCATAAATCTTGATAAGTATGTTATGAATCACTTCCACTAGAATTGGAAATCTCTAGTCTGACCTCCTCATAATTATAAACAACTTTTGTTAAGGAATTTTTATTTTGAATTACTTTCACATCATATGAGTCCACCAACCTCTGTAAGAATTTTTTCCAACATTTGTAAATTCTTCTATTGGTGAAATAACCCACAAAATATCCTTCCTATACTTTCGCATCAAAATATCCAAGATCCGGATTTTTTATTTTAAGTAAACATGGAATCCAAAAAACTTTAATGTACTTCAATTTTTATTGTTATACCACATTTAATTAAAAGTCTTGTTGGTTTCCTGTCTCAACATGAATCTGTTATAAACATGTATAGTTATACTAACATCTTCTCTCTAATATTAAATAGAATGTTTGGATTTTTGTAACATACATCGTCAAATTTCCACCAAAATTTTATTCTTTCATTCTGGTACTCCATTTTTTACGTATATGTATCAATGTGATGATTTTTGATACCAAACTTTCTCAGTTTATTATAAAAAGTACTTCTTGTGAATTCAATACCATTATCTATTATAAACATGTTTATATAAACCCTCATTTCTTTATCAACATCTTTTCTAAAAAACCTGAACAATTCCACAACCTCTTACTTCTGTTTCATAAAAATTATGTTTTTCATTTATGTGAAATCATCAATAAAATTGATAAAGTATAAATCCAGTTTTTTTGATTGATGTATCATCGACCCACATAATTATGAATGAATAAGTTTAATAGGTGTGTTAGACTGAATATGAACTCCCTTATCCCTTTTTTTAGTCATCTTCCCTTTTTTACAAGAAACTAAAACATCTTGATCTCTTATTTTCAATTATAGAAAATAATATGTCACATAAACATTATAATGTTTTCTCATGTATTTATGCCCAAGGTTCCCAAGTCTTTGTTGCTATAATTGTTTCATCTTCATTACACGGGTAACATAAGTTATTAAACTCTCCAAGTGGAAATAGATTACGACTAGTTATTTGTCATTTTGTGATAAATTTTCCATATTTAATTCTTCTGATGATACAATACCTTTTTTTTAAAATCACTTCATTTCCATCTACAAAAAGGATTACTTACACTAAATAATTTATGTATTATCCCATGAAAAAATAAAATGTCCTTGTATTTCAAATTTTATTCTCTAATATCAGCCGTTATGATTTCTCTGATTTTACAGATCTATCGTTACAAAAGGTAACTACTCATTGATTTTGAATTGAAACGTGTTTCAAAATTTTTGTATCACCTATCGTATGTTAAGAACAACAACTATCAAGTATCCATGGTTTGTTCCATTTACACGATTTCAAAGTTGTCTCATAAAAAATCTCTTTCACCAACATTCTTATATCTATATTTATTTTTATTTTACCATAAGAATTGTTTTTCAGAAAGAGTTTAATACATCTTTCAGAATGATGCATAGCATGATAACATCATCCAAAAACATCTTATGAACATTCAAATTAATTTTTTCTTGGAATGTTTCTAACATATTGATTTTGATTTTCTTTTATAACTTTTTATGGGTTAGGAATGTAACTCCTCTTTCTTCCACCCTTTAATTATCTTTTTTCCAGCCTTCTTCTGAGAAGTGACATGTTATACCCACAATTATAGGCTCTATCGACATAGATTCAACAACACATGAAATATCCGTAAAATATTTATGTTCTATTAAAATAAGATATTTCTCTATAGAAACATTATTAAAGATGATAATTTCTTTCTCCTCTATAATACTCAGTATGTAGACCATATATCCTACTAAAAAAGATTTAAAATTTTATAAATTTGATAGGTTTCTCAAATAAATTATCAATCCAAACTTTCCAATAACATTTATTATTAGTTGAAATTTTTGAATGATCAGATGAAAAACTATTTTTTAAGTGTGATAATTTCACCTAATTCTTGATTTGATCATTCATATCAACTTTAGAAGTCTCATCATTTACTTCCAATTATTTTTTGTAGTTTTCATCCATCTTACTCAGGGTAATTTTGGACTCAAAATTTTTTGATTCAAACATGTTTACTTCTTCTTCTTTAGCTTCCATATTCTTACTAAGATCATCAAAAAAATTCCCTACTTATAAATTCTTAATTTTTAACTTTATATATATTGGATTTACTATTATTCTTGCTTGAAAATATCCTTTTCACCTTCATAAACTCTTACATTTTCATTCCTTATCATTATATCTTCTTTTTTGAGAGATTTGTTTTTATCAAGACATGTTGGATGTTCGATTTTGAGATGATAGTATTTGTATGATTCTTTACCTTCTTCTTCATCACGATTTGTGGAATATTCCATTTTATAAACATTTCCAATGAAAGTTATAACTTTTTATAAACATTCATCTTTAGAATAATTTTATTTGGTTGAGCCTTATTCATATATCTTAGTTAATATACTTGTCTTGTTCCTAGTAAACTTCTTGTTATATTTTTTACATGACTTTCCCTCTTTATAATTTTTATTACACTTATTCTGTAGAGATTTTAATCATAATCATCTCAATATTCACACAAATTATTCTTATCTCAATTCATAGAAAAGTGTATGATTTGACCACACTCCAAACATTTGAGACTAAGTATACCTCCATATGTTCCTCTTCCACTTTGATAGTTCTTCGATATAAGAGATATGATTTTCTTGTTAAACTCATCATCCTTTTTATCTTCAGATTCACAAGGATCAACATTATCATAATATTTTATTTTCATTTATATCATGGTTTCAAAAGACTTTTCATCATTATTCTTCCTTTTGAACATTGTAGTTTTTCTCATTTCATAAGAAATATGATAGTTTTGCAACTCATTAAGAGATAAATCAACTTTTTCTTTTAAAGAAAAGATTTTATAATCAAACTTATCTATAATGTTTGACATAAGTTTCTTGAAAATTGTAGAATATTACAAGATATCTCTAAATCCTTTGATGTTGCAACCAATTTCATTTTCTCTGGTGAAGTATTCATAAATAGTTTATCATCTATCACTCAGATTTATTCATATATACTATTCCATATTTGTAGCTTTCCATCATTCACTTTATTGTTATATTATAAAATATTTTCCATCTTATCTCACATAATCATTAATTTTTTGAGACCCATCACATTCATATGAACATTTTTTAATAAGGAAATAAGGATATAATTTATCACTTTCCCATCAACTTTTATATTTCTCTTATTAGTAAAATACGTTGGGGAATCCTTCTAAATATGTAGAAAACAAATTATTGATGCATCGAACAATTCTAGGCCAAGGTATTGGAGATAATTAACCATCATATTTTTTGTTCCATAATTTTTTCCATAAAATGTAGTAATTGACCCACTTTTAAGTAAATTTATGTTAATCATGATAAGGATTAAAAAAGGGGACCTCCCCTCTAATACCAATTTATGTTTCAAATGATTTAATAACAACTAACAAGGGGGATTGAATCAGCTGTTCACTTTTTATAAGTTTCAGTACTTTTAAAA
This sequence comes from Viscum album, assembly GCA_963277665.1. Classification (NCBI taxonomy): domain Eukaryota; kingdom Viridiplantae; phylum Streptophyta; class Magnoliopsida; order Santalales; family Viscaceae; genus Viscum; species Viscum album. Next base: position 1,389,082,832 of record OY728134.1, on the reverse strand, counting down.
ACATAACCCATGCATCCTATTATTGTTCATATCCTTAATATATTTTATTTAATACTCATACTTGAAAAAATAGGAATGTAAGTAAATAACATGAGATTACAAGGTTTGGCATCAATGTGAGGACCTACATCATTTCCTTAACCACTCTCATGGGTCTATGTAAATTCTATATAATGAATAAGTGAATACAAATTCTGTTAGCTCCCATTATACACCTTATATCTCTATAGAGTAATGATTATACTGAATACCATCAGTTTACAACGTTTTATTACTATAAAAATTCCAATAACAAAATAATAAAGACTTTGTTCAAACTCCTCTATAAATACTAAGCCCAAATCCTCAATCTGATTTTGTAGAGTCGGATTCTATCAGTCCAATGAGGCTGGGTCTAATGGACTCAGTAAAAAGAATTAAATCTGATGGACTCGGTATAATGATCCCATTCACAATCTGCATTACTCAAAATCTGCTCAAATACTCAATCTAATATTCCTTAGGTTAGAAAACAAAAATATTTAATTGTCCAAAATTATTTTGAGAAATAATTTTGGAAAGGAAAAACATGAAAATAATTATGTAGTGCTCTACCTTTTCCTCAAATGTGTAAAGTTTAAAACAAAGAATGTAGTGTTCATCTAATTAAAATAAACCTAGAACAGAAAAATGGGAAATAGAAAATATTTTTCTACTTACTCAAATTTCAAATCATCAAAAATCACTCACATTTAAACATTAACATTTAATACTTCAAAAATATTTCTCTTAAATTATTCTATACGAACATACTATCATTTCTTCAGCCTGATTTAACATCCTCATCTTCATTCTAATTAACTTACTCATCTTGAGTCCAATTAACTTCCTCAACTTTAATCAGATTAATTTCTCAGATTTAGTATGATTAACATCCTCAGTTTCATTTCGAATAACTTCCTTGGCATCCATATAGTTAAATTCATTAGCTTCAGCTTGATTAAATTATTCATCATAATTATGATATTAATATCTTTCTCTTGTCATTACAAAAATAATTTCTAATAGAAACTCAGTCAGATTTGACTTTCCTCCGCGTAGTGAGTCTGAATTTCCATCCTCCATAGATTCAGTCCAATTGAATTTTTCTCCTCAAACACAGTCTTATGGGAAATAATTATGACGTAATTTCCAATTATAATGGAATGTATTAAATATTGACTCTATATAGAAACTTTCAAATTCTCCAAACCATTTAAACTATAACTTATTCAAACATATGATGACTTATGTGACCAGTAATTGTGGATCTAATTAAAAAAATTTATTGATCTCTAGAATCATTTAAAAGTTTTCAATTCCTCCATTTTATGAAAATATTTTTTCATGGAAATGTTTCATGATTTATTCTAACTCTATGACTAGTAAAGAATCATCTAACATGATCTTAGAAATTTTAAGAACTTTAAAACACCTAACATCAAAATCATGCTTCATTATCTTCAGTATCATCATGGATTCACCAATCTAAAACTTATAAATATTGAACCAATGTAGATTTTATAAATATTAAACTTCATGTCGATGTATTTGAGTCATATGGTTCATCTAATCAACAACTTCCCAGAACTTCTAGCTTCCAACCTCCTCATACATTCTGCATCTAATACTTCACAATCTGAAAACATATGTCCAGAAAAAAATTCAATAAAACAAATCTCCCATTTATGTTTGGGTTTAGAAATTCAAAAGGATTAATATTTATTAAGGAAACTTATTTGGATGGACTATTCTTGATACTATAGATGAAGTTAATTATTTTACAAAAAGGATAATTTTCAAAAAATAAAAAAATTTGTTAAAACAAATCATCAAAATGGTTTTTCACAGTATTTCTTGTATCAGTTCCTCATGGAATGTAAATTCCACCGCACACATGAAGATTCATTCATGCACAACTGGTACTATAGGAGGGTTCCATGTTAGATGCACTCAATGAATGGATTCAACTAGTCGGGTGACTTTTCAGCTACAGAGGCATTTGAGGGCCCTACTATGGAAGTGCCATTACCCAACTCATTCACCTATTGGTCCTCTTTTTCCCTTTTAGTCATATTAAACAGAAGTAACTGGGGAAATGAATCTATAATATTCCAAATAAATAAATAAATAAATGTTTTCGGTCTCTATAATGGATGAATCATACCCACCAAGGCATCAGCTCATTCATTCTATGAACATGGAACATGGACCACCATTACCTGGGAAGAAAACTAGGACATCACCTCATGAGTCCTCTCCAAAAAAGGGATGAGATCTTTTTTCCTATTTACATACTCACATTTGATCTAATTGATGAATTGTTCACATTCTACCTTCACATGTTTTTGGGGTATTTCAATCTCGATATCCAACTTGAGATCGACCGTAAGAGCTGGATACTCATAGTCTTTGTTAGAAAAAATTATTAAAATATGATTGTGTATAACATAAAAACCTAGTCTAAGTGATTAAAATAGCCCCACGACCCATACTATAATATTATGGGTTGTTGATCCTTCTCATATATGGGCTTCAGGAGGCACCATTTTAGGAAATCTTTCATCATGGCAAGGAATAGTCAACAGAAATGATGGCCTCATCAAGTAATTCATTATCTAGGGAAGTTTTCTTACAAGTTGGGTTTATTGATAAGAATTCAAAAAGTGCTTGCGTCTTGACATATTTATCATGGGAAAACATAACTTTGAATAATTATATAATTTCATCCCTTCATAATAAACTCACAATCTTAATTGGGTGGTTGGGAATGTTCTTTAGTGGATCCAAACAGGATACCAATTGTTTCTTATGGTGCTATAAGTAGTGTATAAATTCCAAACAATTAATACCATGGTGAGGTATCTCTTTTTAATGAGATAATATCTGGTAACCATGACATGTATCATGATCTTGAGGTAGTACATATTGTTATCCCTACCCTCATTGTTCTTTTTATCCATCATGGGACAAAGGTACCATTCCATGGAATCTACACAATGAAAAAAAGGATTTCCTCTGAAGTGTGGTATTAGAAATAAAGGATATAAAAAAATATCTTGATGACCTCTAATTTGGTTTAAAAAACATCAACCCACTAATAAGCATTTACTTTCTTTATAATACTTGATATGGTCTTACACATTATATAAAAATTAGGGGAGAAACATTTTAGGTAGTCCAGGTGGCCTTAGAAGTCTCACAACTCTAAAATATTATGTTGAGGAGGTATTTAACTAATATCCATAATCATTAATAGCTCAATTTGGATTACTCTGATTCTATCAATGAATCAAAGGAACTTCCTAGTTGTGATCCCAAATTCACACTTCAAGGGATCTAACATTGGGCGATTGGAGCAGAGGAAATCAAAAAAAAATCATGAACATTTAGATGGTCTTTACATTTCTGTGTTTTGATGATGAAATCATCCACGTATAATTACACGAAAGACCCATGGATATGCTTTAAGATATAGTTCATGGAACAATGAAAATTATCCCTATCATTCTTCAAACTAAACCAAATCAAGTTGTTACAAAGGGGCACATGTGGTTCTTGAAAAGTGGTTTCTTATTCATCCTTGGGTTCTATTCATATTTGATAATACTTGGAATACCATTCCATGAAGTATAGGTCCTAAAAATCATCATTTGAGTCCATCGTTAGCTCTATCACTAGAAGGGGAAAATATTACTTTAGATAGTAGAATTTTAGGTCTAGGAAGTCAATACAGACCATTATCTCTCTATTATTCTTCCTGACTTGTAAAATGTTTGTAGCCACTTATGGTATTAAACATCCATACTGAAGTTGTCCATGAGGAGTTTGACAACATTGGACTCAATAATAGAACCATGGGAATTGTTTATCTTTTGGATATATTTCTTGAACCAATGAAGGACTATTGGTTAGGCTATGAATATTGACCTTGGGATTTGACCTAACATTTCCTTATATCTCCATACAAACACATCATAGTGTTGCTTCATGATATTCACTTTTGATGTTTATTATTTGGATATGTAATTGTTCTAATAGATTTTGACAATGGTCATTTCTTATTTCAAATATTCACCTGGGTATATTCATCAATATTCTTGGATACACTCTCTTAAAATGTGTATGGTACATCATCCAAATCATTATTATCATTATAATAATTAGGATCAGACAGATGAGGCAGCTCTCTTGGAGCTAGAGATTGTTGATTAATACTTCACACAACTTTGGTATGGGTTATATCCTAAATGGGTGATTTCTTATTTATATAGGACATATTTAAAAAAGAAATAAAATACTATTAGGTTTTTAATGGATAGATACTCCTGCTATGTCGAAATAGTGATGGTGTGTTGACATTCATCGATCCACCCCTACTCTCCTGAAGATAGGATGATGTCCTGGGATGGTAACCCAGGGTAAATAATCTTGGTACACATCAGTTGAAATACTATCTAGATTCAATCATCCCTATCTCATGAAGTAATGTATGTTAATATATGATAATTAATTCTTCTTTGGAACTATGAAATGGTTCCTGAGTTCTGGGGATGTTGCCTCCAACCGATGGATCAATTAGATGAAGTTTCCCTTCAGATCCACCAAAGGATCCATTGAGGTGAATTCCATATTTTTTGGGGAATTGATTCACTATACTCTATCACTCTGAAGACGATTCACCATCATCTTATAATACCAAAAATTCATGTAGAGAGATTCCTAGGAGTTTATGGGTGAAGCATCTCAATGGATCACCCTAACATGACCATTGAGGGAGTATTTTAGACACTAGTGGTATGAAAATGGATCCTCTATATAAAGATAATACTAGGTAGTCTTGGAAAATTCTTGGTTGGTAGTGTCCAATGATATTATAATGAACACAGTGTTTTCTACAAATTCACTGATTCGGGTCTCTTACCAAATATTTCAACATGTCATCTGCTCACTTTTTTCATAGACTGGAATTTTTAAGTTGGAGGGGTTGGGATCTACTTCCATGAGACCAATCTTTTGGAGTATCTATTTTTATATAATATTGATCCTCAAACTATATTACTCTATTAAAGAACATATTTCCATTTCATTTAATTAGAATGTGATATACAATTGGAGTATGTGCCCCTGACTAGTGGTTCCCTTGTCTTATTCTGAAAATGATATGGTAGCTTGACATTATTCTTGTTTTGAATCTTCTAAATTATAGATATTAATGGAATCTAAAATATTCTTAAACTGATGAGTGATATTATGTGCCTCAATTTTAACCTCAAGTAAATCCTATGATAGAATGAGTACATAGAAGATTGAGAGTTACAAAAGTGTATTTATGAGGTGATTCAATACATCATACTTCTGAGAAGGAGTCATAATACTATTCACTAAGGGTATTCCATTAATAGGGAGAATAGTTAGTTATTTGATATGAGGAACATGGGCATGGTTGGGGATTTCTATGTTAACCTATGGATTGGACATCATTTTTTGAGCACTGAACGGGTGGGACCATACCTTTCCCAACTATGGATTAGTGTCAGGCTGTTATGGTTGATCCATTTGATCTACCAATATGGCTAGTTACATAGGTGTACACAATGATGTGGCCTATGAGTATGGTTCCTTCTGGGACCTATGTGAGGCTTTATGTGTAGTTTTTGAGGAATGGACTCTCCTTTCTTGGGAATATATAACATCCCTGATCATTATTTCAAATAAATAATTGATTTATTAAATAAAATTACACCTATTAAAACCCAAAATATCGTTATGTCTAGTGTCATTGGGAATTGGGTACATTACATTACAACATAAAACATGAAATATGTCGTCTTTATTGAAAACCTCCTTAACATGATCATAATATTCCTTCGCACTTAAAACTGCATGGGATAACCTGGGGACAAACATAAGAAATGGGTGAGCTATAAAGCCCAACAAGGGAATAAACAAGAAATAACATGAAGAAGATAATACATGTTAGACAATAGGCATATCAATTGGGCATAAAAATATAGGAATAAAAAACATGAATAAATTGACATGATATAGAATCATAATTATAAAATCAGAAATATGGAAAAAACATAAAACAATGAATAATAAACATTGGTCAAGGATAAACCCACCAAGAGCTCATGGTGGAAAAATTTACATAAGGAAATTAGGTTCACTCCTTATAAAAACAAGATTTCTCATGATACTAAAAATCACCCACTACATTGGAGTGCTATCTGGGTGCACCCCTTCATATTTCAATCTCATGCTTATGTGTCCCACATTGATCATAAAACATTATTAATTCATCATTATAATTTCTTACATGATTAATAAGTGTGTAATACATATGTGTAAGTCAAGAATAAAAATTATATGGGAATAAATTTGAATACCATTGATTAGAAATGGCTATGGTATTCAATACACAATTTCTTTAGCATGAAAGATCGTGGTGAAATTTCAGCAGCATAACGACGTCATTTAAAGGCTCATAAAAATGGGTTGATGATATCGAAAGGGGTCTCTAGTAACATAGGAATAAAATGGGAAGTAATAGGTACATGGAAAATAATAACCCTAAATTATAAATTTAGAAATATTTAGAATAAGATAATAAATAAAATTGAATTAATAAGAGAAAGGATATAACCCTTAAAAAATTATCTTGGTAACAGGTGAACATAAAGGTTTATAGAAGGTATAAATGAGAGTGAAAGGGGATATCATCTTTTATAAATAAAATTAAATTTAAGGGGTATATGGAATAAAATATCACACATAAAAATTGAAATTAAAATACATAACAAAAAAATAGTGCTTGATAAAAGAGGATATTTGAAGATCCCTTACAAAATGTCGACATTGTAATGACTTACATAAAGGTGAAAATTATAGGTGATAAATAATATCTCATTAAAATAAAAAAATTATAATTAATGCAATGTTTATAAATAAATTACAATATAAAAAATGTCAATTAAGAAGAAAAATTCCAAAGAAGCTGCTAGAATTGAATGGAGGGGATGAATGTGAGGATCATTTTCAGGAGTCTGTCACTCTAAGGGCTTGGGATGGGATTCTTAAGAACTTGGGGGAATCTTGGGAGGATTATAATGATTTTAGGGAAGAATATGGATGTGATACAAGGAGTTTTGGTGAAGATAAATTGGATATTGTGTGGGTTTATATAGTAAATAAGGGGGATTTCGTTATTATATGGGTTTGGGACTCTATATACAAATATAACTAAAAATTAAAGCCAAAACATGGTTTTTCCCATGGTTTTTGATAAATGGGAGTGGTTTAAATTATTTGATAATGGAAGTGGACAAACAGATTAGAATATTACCCTTCTTGATGTATAGTTGATTCACACTCTTAAAGAAATGATTTTAAAACATTTAGATATATCTTTTGTTTTAGAGGATTCAAAAAGGATGAATAAAATAAAATACCTTAAATTAAATTCCAATTATTTTAATGGGAAAAAATATATTTCGTTTTGAATCCCATTTATATTACTTATTATTTCACTTTAGGGTCATTGTGATGTCATAAAACACTAAGTATATTTATACGATATTAATTTTTACCCAAAAAATTCAATTGTCTCTCCTAATTAGAAAAAATTCACCATTGGATAATTTCAACATCCTGATTCCAAAAATAATATTAATTTTATCTATTATATTTTCTAAATATTTTAATTTTAATTTTTGATATAAAAACCAATATTTATTAGGAAATTATATATTTTTTTGAGATAAATGTTTTTCGAAACCTTTTTGAAATGATATATGAATTCATAAAAATTACATGAAATTATATATTTAATAAAAAATATTTAATAATAATATTTTATGAAAATATTATTTATTTCAAAAATATATTAATTCTTCAAATTAAATGTCTTATTTGAAATTTTATATTACATAATAATATTGTTTTTGTTTTATCGTATAAATGGTTTTATCAAAATTGTTACAAAAATAATTTATAATGTATATATAGTAATGAATATATATATTCTTAAATATAATTAAATGGAAATATTAATATTAATACTATTATATTTTCTTTGTTCTTAGTCTTGTTTAAATTATTTTTATCCTTAATTAATAGATTTGTTTACCATTATAATTAATATTTACTACAATTACTATTCATATTGTTCAAAATTTATGTTACCCTTTTTAAATAATATTAATTAATCTCATTACAAATAGTGAATAACTTTTATGAAAATCATTTCACATAGGTGGAATAATATAATTTAAAATAAAACCCATAAGTATGATGGAATGATTTTTTCTGGAAAATCCATTTTTTAAGGAAAAGATTATTTCTATTTAACTATATAACTTGTAATTTTAAATTTATGGATTTAAATTAATAAATATATATATATATATATTTAATTTAAAATTTTAATTTGAATAATTATTCATCAGTGTTTATGTAAATTAATTATAATCAAAATATAATTTTCATTTTAAAACAGTTTTCCAAAACAATACACTTTAAGATTGAAAATAATCTTATACTAAAATCTAGTGTATAGATGATTTCAAATGTAATTAATTGAATAAAACTAAAAAATACTTATTTAACCTTGAAATAATATTAAAAGGATAATTATAGTTTTAAATTAATTAATTTATCAATATTAAAGTCATTTTTACTTAAAAATTGTATTTCTCACTATTCACAAGGAAATCTATATTTTTAAAAAAAATTAATAATTTCCACCCTAACTTAATAATGAAATGATGATATTAATATATAGATCATTTTATCAAATAAATTTTCTAAATTTTATCGAAAATATATTTTTCATAAAGAAGAAATAAAAATCAATTTTGAAGGAAACACTCAGAAAGACATTACCAAAAATTGATTGTTAATTCCCAAATCATTTATCAAAATATTTAGTAAATTTATACTTTTAATAAATTATTTTATCCTAATAATATCCATAAATTTAATTAAAGGTTAAAATGGTCGTATTTAAATATGCATTTTTTGTTTGAGTTAGGTGTTGAGTATTTTGTAGGCTATCGAACAATGTTTTCCCTTTTCAAAAGTTGGGGCATTACAAAACTAGAGAAATCATTTTTCATATTAACATGGTGTCTTCCCTTCTATTATTTGTATCTATGAGAAGTCCCTTAATGGGGTATGTGTAATTCCTCACCACTTACTACTATACAATGATATATTAACATAACTCCATTTACCAAGGAATACTTTTATTATTCATTGATGTAATATTATAAGTTATAATGGACTCTAATAGATTCTCCAAATTCATGGGAATTGAATTCATAGAGAGTAAAAATGGTTTTGGCACTATAAGAGGTCTTTAAATTCCTTACTTTCATTTTCACCTATTCTTCCTATAATTTTAAGGTCATGATACTAATGAGGTGACCAGAGAGATCAAGGAAACCACATATGGTTTTGGTCTGCTCAATCGTGCATGGATAATGTTATGGGAGTGAGAAATCATATTATGATTAATCTGGTCATTGCACTCCAATGTACATTATTCAAAAACCAATTTCTACTCACTATAGTCTCCTTCATCACCATTGGAAGAAGTAGAGACATATGTCCCCTACGATGTGACATCGACCTACACAACCAAGCCACGATATACATGGTCTTGGAGCCAATGTTAAAAGGTAAATCACTCTTTTATTTTTTTTTCCAAGGACCCTACGGTAAGGGTAGTAGTTAGAATTTTTTGTTAATGCAGACTGTTAAGGCCCCCTAAATCCAAAACACTATATGATTTTCATTTACAAGAAATAAATGAAGTACCATGGGGCATCCGCATCCTTGAAGGAGTAGGCCTTGTTCTAACATTCTGTTAAAGTAACCTATGTACCATGAAATGATGGGGGAATGGGCAGCATTCCTATAGTAAGGATATGCTTGGAGGGAATATCTGGTAGTGCTTCCTGAAGAAAGATGGGATGGGGATTGATTCTACATAGCATAGTCTATTTATTCCTTCAAAAACATCCACAATGTGATCTATAAGAGGTAATGGGTATGCCCACTATTTGGTTGGATCTAAGGCTTCATCCAAGAAATTATTTATTTTTGTGAATTCTATAAATCCGCTCTTATATTTGACATTATGCAAGAACATCCCCATTATAATTTCCTGTGAATTATAAACATCAGTGGAGTACATGATCCCCATCCATTGAGAAATTAATAAATCAACTTTCTCATCATTCCTCAAGTTTCAATCACAGCGGTCAAAAATGCCGGTCTTGACTTGGGTATTTCTAAACTGGTATAGGAACATCATATAAATAAAATAAAAATTGGAAATAGATTCTATGGCTAGCTAATTGTACCAAATGAAAGTATGTCCCTCTACTGTCAAAAATTAACATTGAAACATGGAAACAACATTCACATCTTACTCTCCCAGCATTGGCCCACAGTATGAAGTTAATTTGGACATATAATTTACCAGATTACCTATCCCATTGAATAGGATGAAGCTTGAATTACTAAATTTTGGTTTTGGATGAACAAGATCCACCCATGCTAGATATTGATTCCCTTTGGGATGGATTGAACATTGTTGTGTCTCTAAATCCTCAATGGTGGAAATTAGATAATATATGACATCATAATGTTGGGGGTTTTTAGTCACCAGCACTTTGACCGGCCTATAGAATCAAGAGAAAAATGTATTCATCATCTTTAAACGGTAAGTAACACACCTCAGGAAGAGTATGTGGGTCATATCTCATTCATTTTCTAGAGCCACCATAATTTTCCCCAAATTAGGTGTACAGGTCTTCCATATTGACCTTGAGTATCCATCCACGATAGACCAGATATTATGAAAAATGAGGGGTAGGTCCCCTAAGACATTATCCCACTATGTAATCTTCTCTATGATTTATTTTATTGTGAGCATCTTGTATCCCTCATGATCCTAGTGAAAATGGTAAACCTATCATCTTCTTTAGTTTCTTGTACAGCCTCAGATATACTGATTAGGTGAGTGATTCCCATTATTTTTTTGATATGTAGAAAAGTAGGCAATAGAACCACAGTTGGGATTTTGAGGACCAACATCTATCTATGATTATGACTGTAAAATATATAGAAGGATCTTCCTGATTTTCACTACTTCCCAGGGAGGGTTTATGTCCTCATGCTCCACATTATTAGGATGATTTCATTATTCATCCAAAGGGTTGATCAAGACAACATTCATAGTGGAATTCATTAGAGAGGGACTTCCACTATCATTGTGGGAATTAGACTAATGGTCTATTTATTTCCATGGAAGGGGACCTAAATATAAGGAAACATAAATCCCCAAAACTCTAATCTTCACATGGATGGATGCCTACTTCATGACCCATTGAAGCATAGTGAGGATCCATTTGTAAGTCTGTTGGAAGCTATGATGATACCTATATGAGTTATTGTGTTTATCCACATAATTTATTTCAATAAAAACCTTTTGGAATTGCTGATATATATCCTTGAGATATTTAAGGCTTATAATATAAGCAATTTGTGTATCTCGGCGGCAGTTTAATGTCACCCAGATATTTTGGTGGAGAAAAATTACATGGTACTTAGTGAGGAACTCTTTGATGGTGAAGTACGGGGTGGATTGTGTCAAAAAGGTGACATGTATTTTGTATATGTCCATGATCTATCACAATCCTTCCTCCTACTTCTTAATTTTTGTAGGATAATCTTGTTCATGATCACCCTATACCCATATCAGTGATGGCCTAGAAATTGGGGGAGGTAACAATGCAGACCTTTTGTAATATTTATTTTTCAATATAGGAGGCATCACATGGGACAATCATATATAAAATTATATATTGTTATTCTATATGTTGGCCCATCTTCATAACCATATCAATATTATATAGTGTATCTGAGGTCTTGTAATAGTCAAAAATATTATCGTACTCTTCTGGATCATTAGAGTGTTCTCATAATATTAGTGTTCCAATCATGAATGTTAAATATCCCTTGATTTAATGGTGGAGGTCTATAGGAGATAGGTTGGTGGAGGTAGGGTTAGATGAATTGATTTCCACGAATTAAATCTAAGAAACTGTCCACATATAGGTACTTAGGGATGGACATAGGGACCTTGTGCATCTCATAAATAGGGATTGATAGATATAACTTATAGGATCATATCCCCATATATAGATGTTGATCAAGAGGAATATAAATAAATTTATTGGTAACCTCAAACCCAGAGTGTTCAATGGTTATGTATCATTTTCCTTAATCCTATCTCGAATGATGAAGCAGGAGCTCTCCAAGAATAAGCCACTAAGGCCATGAGGATTTCTTCCTTAGATTCTATAGATGAAACCACATATATATCCCTCATTGTGGATGTATTTTCTTTATCACTATGATGGATCTATGGGGAAAGTAAAGTCTTCATCTCTGGGAGAACCTGTATTTCATATGATGGTAATGTGGGGAATACCAACCTAGTGTAACTCTTCATTATTGTATGGCCCATGAACATTCTCAATACAACTCATGATGGGGAGATTCAACCCTTACTACCTGTCATAAAATAAGGGTATTGATCCCCATCAAGGGAGAACATGCCCCCAAATAGTAGTGGGGAGTGTTGGAGGAGTTTTGGTGGTGTAAGGGGCTATTGTATTTGTCCTAAAAGCCTCATGTTAGGAAACATTGGACACATACCCTTGATATTTCGAACTAGTATTTTGGGATATCATCAACAGAGAAGGGATAGGATCAATATATTCATCAGACTATAAGTATTCTTAAAATTACTTACAACACTGGGTGGTCAGATCCCTCCTAAGTTTCTCTTGGGTGGTGGTAATAGAATGGGTGACTAGTTCATCCCCAACCACCTCGGTTTAGAGGCGACATCTATCATATAGTTTTAGGGAGAGTATCTAAAAATGATTATCCATCATGATGGTAAATATTTTCCCGTTTTGTGTCTGTTGAGGTTGGTGACATTGGAATGGTGTTTGTAGCCTTCATGTCATAGTGGGCCATGTCCCTAGTCAGGATAACAACTTCTTGTTCATAGAGATTAACAATTATATTGACCACCCTCTGTTGGATGATCTCAGAGGGAGATATGAGGTGGGGATTCCCGATTTCTTTCGGATAAATGACCATAATGGTATAAGAGAATATTTTCAAGACTGTTGTATTATCTATTATTCTTCCCGTTTACCTATTGAAAGTACGTCATCAAATATTCACATACATTGTGTCATGTAGATTGTTTTAGGGAGAGGGTCTTTAAATTAATATCCATCATGGTGGGAAATAATTTCCCCTTGTGTGTCCTTTTAGGTTGTTGACAATGGAATGGTGTTATCGCCTTTATGTCATAGTGGGCCAAGTCCCTAGTCAGGATAACAACTTCTTGTTCATAGCGAAGAACAATTATATCTACCACCCTCCATAGGATGACCTCAGAGGGGGATATAGGGTAGGGATTCCTAATTTCCTTCGGATAAATGGCCACAATTGTATAGGAAAATATTTTCAGGACTGTCGTATTACCAAAGTAGAGCCAAATGGATTGTCAGAATGAGAGGGTATGGCTATGCCATCGGTACCAGCCTGTGCTTGTACAGGAAGCCTAGCCAGACGACCATGCAAAGGTGGAGAGCTACAATCATGATGCAGATGATGGGGAGGGGCAATTCTTTGTAGATAGTCTGGTTGAATTCCCTAAGACCTTTAGGTCATGTAATATATTAAGCCAACGGGCCTAGTATTCTCTGAGCCTACAGGCCTAATAAGGGTTCCCACTCAATTCTTGAAAGGGAGTTTATCAAAAATCAATAAAAATGAAGGCCTTCGGGCCATTCGAGAATCATGTAGATACATGGTGCCAACTTTCAGTACATTTTTTATGATGTAAATCCCCAATGTGCCCAATATTACTCATCCTCTCTATGGTGGAGAGTGATTTGGGTCAAAAATCATCAAAACATGAAATTACCATTTCTTATCATATACCCCATGTTTCATGAGAATTTATTCACATTGGGTTCACCATTTTTATGACACTTTCACAGGGGTGCACACCTAGATGTGCCATTTTTCATTTTCTATAATTTTCCACCACCATCTACAAGTCATGGAATGTATAGTGTTCATTTCCCAAAATTTCCTCTTGGAAAATGTGTGTAGCCTCTAACACCTTTTTGATGTAATCATCTCCAATATTGGAAAGGGATGATGGGATGTCGGCTTCTCCTTCAAAGGATTCCTCCTTTGAGTTTGTTAATTATTTTGGGTTTGAATGATAGTTTCAGATATGTTTTGGAAGTTAATTACTAGAGAAATGTCAATGTGTAAAATGGTTAATTACACTTCTTTCTATTATAATTGGGCATTAACCTCTAGTCAGATCTAATGACCTTGTTGTGAAGTTCTAGTAATATTTGGATGTTATATGTGATATGAATCTATAAGAGTATTCATTATTCATTTTTTGGGTATCTAATGCTTGATGTATCTTATGTGAATAATATAAGGAATCCTTTGTCTATTATGGGGTAGTTTATGTCAGAATACAAGTCTTATGTCCTTAAATATTCAATACTTATTTTTCAGGGAGACTCATGTTCATAATTTATCATGTGAGTCACCAAGAGCATTTCATGCTAGGCAGCTTATTCTTGGAACATAAGGCTTCCTAGTCTCGTCACCTAAGGAATCTGATTATCATCACATGTGGTAGTTATAATGATTCATCAGGAAGGGTCACTAGATTAAATCTTAATGAGTTAATTTCACATATTTAAGGTATAGTGTGGACTATCCCACAGAAATTCATCCCATATGGGTGGTCACATGTTTAAATGCTAGTGGATATATTTCCAATGTATGTTCATCACATTTCAGTCATGGGTTTTATTCATTGTATGATGATGCAATGGCCTAGTGGATACTTCATGCTTTTGTGGTAATAGTTTATGTGGGATCTTGGGGGAATGATCACACATCAAAGTTGTTGTATCCTAGAGAAATATGTACAAATTTTTGGGGATATTAGGATTTGAACTCTAGGAGGCATCCTATGTACCCTATTAGTACACATTGATAAAAAATACACATATTTTGGATACATTGTTTAATATTGTATGATAGGACCGGTCCATGAACTTTAGTGTTGTGTGGTAAGGATGTATGTGTTGTGAAATGAACGACAACAAGGGATGTTATAGACCATATGTGTAGAGTCTCCCAGGTTTATAGATGTGTCATAGCATGCTTACAATATAATTTATCCCATGTTTTTCACATTGGGAATCCAATGCTCATAAAATGAGGCATCCTATGGTCATCGTATAGAGTAAGGCTACATTTTAATGTCATGTGTTGACGATATTAGGCTATGCAGTTTAAAGTCTTATAGCTCAAATGTGGTTGGGAATTACACATATGGAATCACATTTCCAATTATTTTAGGATGATAACATGATAGAGGTATCCCAATTCCCTCATCGAATGGAGAATCACCCAATTTCACGTGATAATTCCATTTTTTGGATTAGGTGTTTATTCATCATGTTCTACTGGATGATGAATGGTGTAGACACTTTCCAATTTAGGAGACACAAAAGGGATCCATGTTTTGGGTTCCTATTCTTAGGATCAAGAGCTAAGGAGTCTTTTTAGACCTCTCTTTTATAAAATATTCTTGGTTTGAGGGTGAATGATACTGGTGGTCAAGATATGGTTCTCACAAATGGACCTAGTTTTTATGTGTCCAAGGAACCTATGCACACAACTTGCATGCAACTATGTTTCTTCTAAGCATGAATTTTGTAGGGGACCAAGTGGTTGTGTCATGTAACTTAGGTGTTGTACAAAACATTTATGTTATATAATCCATGGGCACTAACACAAGTATGGGGAAAGGATTCATGAGACATAGTTGTGCATAACTTTTTGGGTTGGTCAAAATCATGGTTTTTCATTAAGTAAATAAAACATGTGCAAACCCATAAATATATGATTGGATGTTTCATGTATAAATATCTAATACAATACGAAGTGATATAGAGCCTATGTGAGGGATTCTTCACAATTTTTCTACCTTTAAGAATTCATGGGAGGTTAGATTATTGTAATCTCATGAAACATAAACTTCCAATCCCCCCCACTCTCAAAATTTAATGAGCATGCTGCTATAATTATAGAAAAATTAAATTTTTAGGTATTAGGTCATGTATCTTCAACTTTTTCATGATTTTGTAACTCTAATTTTCATGAATCGTAAGCATTTTATACTATAGGATGATAATGTCAGTAATTGAATTTCTCATGAAATTGATTTGTGTGATAATATTGGTATCAGAAGGAAGTTCAAAAAGTTTCACATGGACTCATCCCATAATTTTTATCGTAATTTTTTAGCATCTGTGTGACTTGAGGCATTTGATATCTCCTTACACATGCATGTGATTTGTTCACCAAAGATCATAGTTGTGTGAATCTGTTCAAAGTTGCAAAAACTCACACCATTTACTTTGGAATGGTCATTTAGGATATTTTTTCCTTTGATTTTGGAAAAACATATGTTCTTATGGTTGAATATAATTTCGTCTTCCAACAATCACATCAAGAATTTTCATTATCATATACTGAATTCATTTTTTTCCTAAAATTTAACCAATTTAAATTTGATGTTAGTCACCATACATTATGCCCAAAAGTACTTGACATCCTGATATAACCTAGGACCATTTCCACAATTTGAATCATGCTAATTTAAACTTTTATATTCTCTAGAAAAAACAATTATATAACTTTAAAATAAAGCTTCTAGGGTATAGTAGAAGTGGTTTGGATGATGTCCAAAAATATTTTTAATTTCTTTCATTTTATTAAATCCCTGGAACATGATGAACGTAAACTCTAAATATTCATAGAGAGTATCTTTTAATATATATTTTCTAGTACATTCTTAAAAATAATAATTACCTCATTTATAATATTTTTTTATTGATTTATTTGACCTTATTCTCTTATTATCATTACAGTGAAGGATCCAAAGAAGAATATCTTTAGTTTTATATATATATTCTCTAAGAAACTCAAAACATCATAAAATGAACTCCATGATTAGTGTAGTTGATTCAAATGTATTTTTCAATTCATATTTGATCATAATAAAAAATAAGTAAATAATTAAGTATTATCACTAGTTTTATTGTCAATCATTCTCAATAGAAGGATGATTTCACTTCATCTTTTATAACATTCTTGAGAGAGTTCCATTCAGTTTTGAGATGATTCTTTTGAGGATACTATTTTGTGAATAGTAATTCATTAAATCATGAATATGATATAATTGGGGTTATACACATAGTTCAAAAAATTAATTATTACATAGAGGCCCTTCCCTATTTAATTTTCTCTATGTAAACCCTTCTTGAATAAAAATATAAAAAAAATCATGACATTCACAAACTCATGAATATTTAAATATGTATTTTTAAAAAATAAATTAATATTTATTTACATGACATTAAATAAAATATATCTTTCTATAATGAACCATTACATAGACCATTAAAACTCCATAAAAATTATCAAACCTTGATTAGTAAATAAGTATATTAAAAAATAAATATCATTATATTATTCATTCAATAAATACAGAAATATTATATTCACTAACTAGTGAATAAATTTTTATTTAATATCTAAATCATATGTTTTCTTTTGAAAAATTATTGATTGAATTAATGTGATCAACACAACCTAAATAATTAAAATTTCTTGATCTCCAGAATAATATTTATTTTAATATTAAATTCAAATTTATTTTAATAAAATTTAGGATACACATGGTGTATAACCCACTAGGCCTCATTATCTATGGAGTTAGGGAGGTTATTCTAAAGATCGTGATTAGAATCAAGTAATACCTTAAAACACACACTGGAAAATATATTAATGTCAAATTGATAAAAAAAGAACATATGAATTCTTTTTTAAGTGATATAATCCCTTTATTTTGATATCTCATTAAGGTGGTTACATAGTTTCACCATCAACATATATGCTTAATATTACATATTTTTTCTACCAAAAATTAACTCGTCGATGAACTACCATGGACATAGACTTAATAAAATAGTTATATTTCAAAAAAAACCTGAGATATCATCTTTTTTTCCTAGAAGGGACAAATCCCCTCTTGGATTATTCATTAATAGAATATCACTTATGATACATCCAATGTATGAAACATTACTATGAGAATATTTCAACACATGATTCATAGATTAATCATATTATGTGACTCATGAATTACATTATTGATAATTTAATGGCTAAGGACCAATACAAATGTCTATAAATGTGAATATCAAATTAATCATAAAACATATAAAATTTCCATTGGATATGTTTTCCTCATAACAACCTATATTAGAGATTTCCATGTGTGAAAATTCATGGAAATAATCCATATTAATATATAGGAATCTAGTACCATATAGTATAAACATCATCAATGTATTATTAAAATACATTATCAAAATTGGAGGACAAATGTTTTAGGATATTTTCATATAACACCATGTTTTTCATAATAGTAGGGAACTGTTAGAAACTTTTGATGCTAAAAATACACTATAGGAATTATCACAGTAATGTTACCCAAAATAAAACATTTTATATGATAATATATTTATTTGATATTCTGTTCATTGAAAATATAGGCAATCAAAAGTAAAAAAATGTTTCCACTAGGGTACCAACTCTAACAGCCTCCCACTTTCACTAGATCCAACTATTAACAACATTCATTCCGCTAGATCATATGATATTCATGATTTTTCTATAATAAGTTATTATTCACGAGTCCTTCATGTTCCCCTCCATGGAATGTTTTTTCATTATCACATCACCACTTTTATAAAAATCCGTCAAGGGGTGATATAATATAAGTATACAATTTATCCATTTATATGACCTTGGAATCTTTTTTAAGACCACCGCTGTAGTATTATCCCAATATAGTGTGATTTAATTTTTAATTTTAAGAATAATATATAGTTCCTAGATGAAGTTTCATCTAAAAACATCTTCATTAGTAGTATCAAATGCCTCAATATACTCAAAATCTATTGAATAATTAGTGAAGACTGAAAACATTGAACTCTTCGAGAACACAACTCCTATATTAAGGTATAATTCGTATCCTGAATATAATTTCAAAACATTTTTGTCTAACTAAAAACATGAATATTTATATCTAAGAATGAATAGTTATCTATCTTCTCTATAAACAATGAATATATCCATATTATACCACAGATTATTTATGATAGTGTTTACAATAGTCCAATGTATCTCTTCTTGGTTTTCTTGATATTTTCCAACCATTATCAAGCCATATGCAGCATTAAGACTAGTACATATCATGGAATACAATATATAAGCTATCATAGAATATTAATAGATTCCAATATTTCTATATTTCTATTATTATGTCATAGGGAATATTTTCATGGATTTTTTTACACCATGTGACAATGGAAATAATCCACTATTAGACTATTATATGTCAAATATCATCAGTTTTATTTCAACATATGTTCCCTAACATAGTTTAAGTGGACTCTTAAATCATTCAATAATGATCGATGATTTCAAAATGTTTGTTTCTTAACCAAATTCATCCATAGAGAATCATTTATTAAACCACATCTTAACTAACTATATGAATTTCTTTTCATTTTCCATTAATAATATATCCTCGACATATATGAATAATAAAATTAATACACTACCACTAAACCTCTTATAGACATAGGGATTACATTCATTATTTATGAAACTGGTCTCTCTAATGGAATCATGAAAAAAATCATCCTTGATTTGGATTCTTTATTTGATCCATAAATTTATCTCTTCAACTTCTATACCATATTGCCTTCCTTTTATGTCATTATCCCATATATTAATATCATATAGATATCTTCTGAATGGTTCATATTAAAGAAGTTTGTTTTGATATCCATTTTAAACATCTCATAATATTGGTAAATTATATTGGAAAGAATAATTTTAGTGGATTATAGCATTGAAAATAGTGAAATGGATTTATCATAATGTATTCTTTGATACTATTTAAACCGTTTTACAATCAATCATGATTTATGGGCCCTAAAATTACTATCCAGGTCAATACGACTTACATCCATTGGAGTATGAACTAAATTTTTTATTCCTTCTAGAATATGGAATATATATTATAATTCAAGGCTTCTTTCCACTATGAAACATTTGAGGTACTTAATACTTCTGTGTGGGATAGAGGTATAGGTTCCGGGCACAGCAGAAGCGTGTTGGTGGGAGTTTTCCAACTTTGATTTTAACGTTAAGAAACATTCAATCTGAAACCGGTCATGATTTAAAACACCAAATATTAGGAATAGGACTAAGAATGAAAAAATTAAGAGGGAATCCCAGAACCATAGAGATAGGATCATCATATGTTGGTTATAATTAATTTAATTAATTCACAAGAATTACCCTGGTGGAATTCATTCTTCGTTGATGTATCCGGTAACAATCCTGTGATCCGTCGTTGCGTCATAGAATACATGTGTAGGATTCATATAGCGTTGAGCCACAAGTGTGCCATGTATCTCCAGACCTCGCTGAAGGGATCTCCGGGTTCCAGTGCGGAAGAACCTTCGCTTGTGATGTCTGCCTTCGATCACCGTGGTCTCTTGGTCTTCAGAGTGTTCTTGGAGGAAGGAGTTCTTTCGACCTTGAATGAATTCTCCAAAATTGTTGTGCACAACGATTGATTAGAAAAGTGTTGGGGTTGTGAGGATATTTATAATCGGGTTTGAGGTTATGACAATAAATAAAATCATTACGCGTTTTATTTATTTCATTAACTCTTATTGAAACCCCATGATGAATTATTAATTCCTTGCATGCGCCCATGCTGATTATAATTAATATCACAATAATGATATTATTTCCTCAAAATCATGACTAGAAAAACTACACGCCGTGTAATCACTAATAGACAGCATGTACTTTTTCTTCCATAAAACTACACGTCGTGTATATTAAATATACACGACATGTACTTATATTTTCCAATTTTCATTATCTACTCATCCACATTTATTAGACCTTGAGTAATGGATATTAATTTCTTAAATAAATGTAAATGCATTACCCGCCAATAAATATATTATTTCGCCCACAATATATTCTCTCGAAAAACTATTGTTGAAATAAATCCAATCAGGCATCCTTAAATAATTATTAAACCCCAGTTGGGAATAATATTTATTTAACCTGTTAAATTAATATTTAACTGAGATACATGGACACACTTAGTGTGTGACCCTCTAGGCCTCATTCTCATTGGCATTAGGCAGGCTTGCCTAAATTCCAAGATTACTGTCTAGAAATGGGTCAAGGAAGCCAAGAAAAAGAAGTTGATGCTATATTGATGTGTCACCTCATATAAACGCTTACCATGTAATATAATTCCTTTGTCAAGATATCTCGAATGAAGCAGGTTGCATGCTAGGTTTATCAACCCATGTGCTCGGTTATTCTTTCTTTGAATTTCTTGAATTGAACTCGTCCATACTTTACCATGGCCATGGATTTATTTAGGCTATATCAATTCCATCAAAGGGATTCATATATCAACTTCTGTTATGGAACGGAAGGGACAAATCCTTTCTCTCATTTTCTATTAATGCGGTATTACTCGTGATGCACCCAATGTGTCCTACCTCACTGTGAATAGTGTGTCGTCATAGTTTTAGTCAATACATATAAGTGTGTGAGTTGTAATACCCATTAATAATAATCATAAAGTCTAAGGACCAATACACACATCCATATATAGGAACATCCAATGACACTATGAAATGTGGAATTCCTACTGGCGGGTCTCGTTATCATAATATCCTCCTGGATATTACCAAGGGCAAGGTGCCTCAAAGTTTTATGAGTCCTAACCTCTAATGGCATGTACTATTTGTTTCCCTCAAATAACATCATCCGGCCATAGAACATATATTCAAGAATAGTGTTATGGAACGTCTGGGTTCTCATCAAAGCAGGGATCCACTATGACCATCTAATGCAACGACTTTCCTTAGGACATTATCACATGCATTGTCACGTAGAAGAACAATCGATATGTGATAAGGCATTTATTAGTGAATAAAGTACAAAGTAGTTGGTTCTAGGCCACCAACTCCAATAGACTCCCACTTGGAGTAGAGCCAACTGCTAACAACCTTTAACCCGCTAGCTCTCACATGATATTCATGCTTATTCTTAGATAGGACTTTAGTCATGGGGTCTACCGCGTTCTCTTCCGTGGACACTCTACTCACTGCCACATCACCCATTTGATAGGAATCCCTCAATATGTGATACTTTCATAGTATGTTCTTTGTCCGTTGATGTGACCTTGGTTCTTTTGCAAGAGCCACCGCTGCAGTATTATCACAATACAACATAATGGGATATTTAATGCTAGGAACCACATCAAGCTCCTGGACAATGTTCCGAATCCAGACGGCTTCCTTGGATGCATCAGAAGCCTCTATATATTTGGACTCCACTATAGAATCCATGAAAACTGGCTGCATTGAACTCTTCCAGCTCACAGCTCCTCCATTGAGACAAAAAACATATACAGACTGTGACTTTAGGTCGTTCTGATCTATCTGAAAACCAGCACCAGCATACCCTTTGATGACAAGCTCCTCGTCTCCTCCATACACCAGGAACATATCCTTAGTTCCTTTCAGATACTTAAGGATAGTCTTAACAGCAGTCCAATGTTGTTCTCCTGGATCTGCTTGATATCTTCCTACCACGCTCAGTGCATAGGAATCATCCAACCTAGTAAATAACATGACATACATGATGGATCCTATAGCTGAAGCGTATGGGATCTTACTCATTCTATCCTTCTCTTGTTGTGTCTGAGGACACATTTTCTTTAGAATGATGTAGTCCATGTGACACTGGAACCAATCTCCTCTTGGATTGATCCATACTAAATATCTTTAGTATCTGGTCAATGTATGTACTCTGACTTAGTCCAAGCAGCCTCATGGATCTATCACGAATGAACTTGATCCCTATAATGTAGGCTGCTTTACCCAAGTCCTTCATGGAGAAACACTTGTTCAACCAATCCTTAACTGACTATAAGACTGGAATATCTTTTCCAATAAACAATATGTCATCAAAATATACTACTAGGATAAAGATCGCATTCCCAGTAAACCATTTATAAACACATGGCTCACATTCATTTTTAATGAACCCAAATTCCTTTATGGCTTCATCAAATAGAATGCTCCATGACCTGGAAACTTGCTTTAATCCATAAATGGATTTCTACAACTTACAAACTCGTTTGGCTTCACCTAGTGTCACAAACCCTTCTCCTTGTGTCATATAGACATTTTCTTGAAGGATCCCATTAAGGAATGTTGTTTTGACATCCATCTGCCAAATCTCTTAGTCATGGTAAGCTGCTATGGAAAGTATGATTATTATGGATTTAAACATTGAAACTGGAGAGAAGGTTTCATCGTAGTCAATCCCTTGATGTTGTCTGAATCCTTTATCCACTAGCCTTTATTTATAGGTGCTAAATTGACCTTCCGTGTCCATTTTTTTCTTGAATACCCATTTACATCTAACAGGATTTAAACCAATTGGCTCATCGACCAGAACCCAGACATGGTTCTGATACATGGAATCCATCTCAGAATTCATAGTTTCTAGCCATCTTACAGCTTCTGAGCTTTCTACTGCTTCCTTGTAGAAGATAGGTTCATCATTGTCCAACAATCATGATTCACCATCCTCGGTGACTAGGAAACCAAATCTCTCTTTTTCCCTTACCTCTATTGAGCTCCTACGCAGTACTTGTGTTTCTGTAACCTCTTCCACGGGGACCTGTGGAACTTTTTCATGTACCAACTCATGTGTATCATGATAGTCAACTTCGTCGAAGTCAATATTGCTCCCACTATCCTTCTTGAGGATTTCCTCCCTCTCAAGAAAAACAGATTGTCTGGGGAAAATCACTTTCTTGTCTGAAAGGTTATATAGTTAATATCATTTCGTTAACTTGGGATATCTTATAAAGATACATCTCGTGCCCTGGGTTGCTATTTTGTTTCCTAACAAGGCCTTAACAAACTCCTCGCATCCCTATACACGTGTGTGCAATAAAATGGGTTTCCTTCCATTCCCTAACTCAGATGGAATTCCATTTTTCGCCTTACTTGGTGCTTGGTTTAATGTGTATAATGCAGTTTTTAATGCATATCCCCAAAAGGATAACGGAAGATCTGCATGACTCATCATCGACCTCACCATGTCTAACAAGGTGCAGTTCCTCCTTTCACTAACACTGTTCCACTGTGGTGTATAAGGAGGAGTGAGCTGAGATAGAATCCCAGACTCCTGTAGAAGATCGATGAACACTTGGTTCAGATATTCTCCACCTCGATCCGATCAAAGTATCTTTATCTTCTTACCAAGATGATTCCCTACTTCATTATTCAATTCCTTAAATTTCTATAAGGCCTCTGACTTATACCACATTAAGTAGACATATCCATATCTACTCAAATCATCAGTAAAATTAATGATGTAACAATATCCACCTATAGCTTCTACTGGAAATGGACCACACACATTCGTGTGTACCAATCCTAGAAGCTCTGTGGCCCTTTCACCCTGTCCACCAAAACTCAGCTTGGTAATTTTTCCTTATAAACAAGTGTGACATATTTCAAGTGGTTTTAGCTCAGTAGAGTCTAAATAGACATCTTGGTAGAGCTTTGTCAAGCGCTTCTCGTTCACATGACCGAGACAGTGATGCCACAACTGGGTGATGTATGAGTCATGTGAATTTGTTTCTTTATCGATTTCCAACACTTGGTTTTCATAATTTAATACATACAAACCATTATTTAAATGTTCCATTCCATAACATACATTTTTCTTATAAAAGAGACAACCCTTATTTCCAAACTTTAAAATAAATCCATCCATATACAAACAAGATACAAAAATTATGTTCTTGGTAACACTAGGCACATAATAACAGTTACGTAAAACCAAAATATTCCCAGTCACCAATGAGAGGTGGTAGTCGCCAATAGCCAATGCAGCCATCCTTGCACCATTGGCAGCTCAAAGATCCACCTCTCCTCTAGAAATCTTTCTAAAGCTACTTGGTTCCTGCATTTGAATATATATGTGAGCCCCACAAGCTGTATCTAATACCCAATGTGTAGTAATAGAAATATTACACTCGATCACAAATGCACCTTTAGCTTCCTCACGCTTCAGGGTGTAGTTCCTCTTCCAGTGGCCTTGCTTGCCACATGCAAAACACATCACGTCCCATTCCTTGCCCTGCCTCCGGATCTTCCCCTTCTTGGAGGGACAGGGCTTCAGATCATTTATAAGTCTTTTTCTCCTTTGCCTTGTCCTTCCTTTTCATGTTCACCATAAGTAATGTGGGTTTGTCACGCCCCATGTCCTTGTCTACCTGGAAAATCAAGGTCAGAAGCTCCAATAGACTTTTCTCATTTCTGCTCATGTTATAATTGACAATTAAGCTAGAGAAGGTCTTGGATAGTGATGATAGGATGAGATCTGTATGCAAATCATCCAGGAATTTAATCCCTAAGATGTATGGGTGTTCAATGTAGCCAATAAGCTTGACTACATGAGGACCAGCTGGCGCAGACTCTCCAAGAGTAGTTATAAACAAAGCATTGGAGATCTCATACCTCTCTTATCTCACCTTCTCTTGGTAGAGATCCTTAATGTGAGACGTCATCTATACACATCCATGTTTTCATGTTGCCTCAAGAGATCATGAGAATGGCCGATAGCATGAAACACTAGAAATATGTGGGATCATCCATGTGTTTATATAGAGAGATAATTCCTCATCAGTGGCCTCTTTCCCAGGCGCAACTGGAATAGGCTCTTCCAGCACATGCAATTTCCTTTTGTGGCAAAGGATGACGTGTAAACGCCTTTTCCACTCTTATAAATTGGTGCTGTTGAGAAGGTTTTCCTTCTTGAGTATGGTTCGCAATGATATGTTTGAAGTAATTTTCTTGTGGTTTCTACAAATTAAGATAAGCAAATTTTTAGTACTTTATTGTAAAACTGAGACAAATAAATAAATTAATACTTATTATTCTCCCACTATTTTATCGAAATCCAATATCCCTCACCATTGACTTCAGAATATTCTGTTGCCTAAATATTATAGTGGAAAGGATCCATATTTCCCTTCGCATTACCCAAAATAGGGTTGGTCAAGCAACTCGAAGGGATTTAGTTAGGCATTCTAAATTCCAACTGCATTAACTTGCAGCTCCTTGATCCACTAAGTGGACTCCCCAATCCTGAAATCCTTTTGTTTTGGATTTCCTCAACCTTTGCCTCTTGGCCACACCAATTCCTGGGTGAGATATAAAGCCCAATAAGGGAATAAACAAGATATAACATGAAGAAGATAATACATGTTAGACAATAGGCATATCAATTGGGCATAAAAATATAGGAATAAAAAACATGAATAAATTGACATGATATAGCATCATAATTATAATATCTGAAATATGGAAAAAACATAAAACAATGAATAATAAACATTGTTCAAGGATAAACCCACCAAGATCTCATGGTGGAAAAATTTACAAAAGGAAATTAGGTTCACTCCTTATGAAAACAAGATTTATCATGATACTAAAAATCACCCACTACATTGGAGCGCTATCTGGGTGCACCCCTTCATATTTCAATCTCATGCTTAAGTGTCCCAAATTGATCATAAAACATTATTAATTCATCATTATAATTTCTTACATGATTAATAAGTGTGGAATACATATGTGTAAGTCAAGAATAAAAATTTTATGGGAATAAAATTGAATACCATTGATTAGAAATGGCTATGGTATTCAATACACAATTTCTATGGCATGCAAGATCATGGTGAAATTTAAGCAGCATAACGATGTCATTTAAAGGCTCATAAAAATGGGTTGATGATATAGAAAGGGGTATCTAGTAACATAGGAATAAAATGGGAAGTAATAGGTACATCGAAAATAATAACCCTAAATTATAAATTTAGAAATATTTAGAATAAGATAATAAATAAAATTGAATTAATAAGAGAAAGGATATAACCCTTAAAAAATTAGCATGGTAACAGGTGAACATAAAGGTTTATAGAAGGTATAAATGAGAGTGAAAGAGGATATCAACATTTATAAATAAAATTAAATTTAAGGAGTATATGGAATAAAATATCACACATCAAAATTGAAATTAAAATATATAACAAAAAAATAGTGCTTGATAAAAGAGGGTATTTGAAGATCCCTTACAAAATGTCGACATTGTAATGACTTACATAAAGGTGAAAATGATAGGTGATAAATAATATCTCATTAAAATAAAAAATTTATAATTAATGCAATGTTTATAAATAAATTACAATATAAAAAATGTCAATTAAGAAGACAAATTCCAAAGAAGCTGCTTGAATTTAATGGAGGGGATGAATGTGAGGATCATTTTCATGAGTCTGTCACTCTAAGGGCTTGGGATGGGATTCATAAGAACTTGGGGGAATCTTGGGAGGATTATAAAGATTTTAGGAAAGAATATGGATGTGATACAAGGAGTTTTAGTGAAGATAAATTGGATATTGTGTGGGTTTATATAGTAAATAAGGGGGATTTCGTTATTATATGGGTTTGGGACTCTATATACAAATATAACTAAACATTAAAGCCAAAACATGGTTTTTCCCATGGTTTTTGATAAATAAGAGTGGATTAAATTATTTGATAATGGAAGTGGACAAACAGATTAGAATATTACCCTTCTTGATGTATAGTTGATTCACACTCTTAAAGAAATTATTTTAAAACTTTTAGATATGTCTTTTGTTTTAGAGGATTCAAAAAGGATGAATAAAATAAAATACATTAAATTAAATTCCCATTATTTTAATGGGAAAAAATATATTTCGTTTTGAATCCCGTTTATATTACATATTATTTCACTTTTGGGTCATTGTGATCTCATAAAACACTAAGTAAATTTATACAATATTAATTTTTACCCAAAAAAATCAATTGTCTCTCCTAAGTAGTAAAAATTCTCCATTGGATAATTTCAACATCCTGATTCCGAAAATAATATTAATTTTATCTATTATATTTTCTAAATATTTTAATTTTAATTTTTGATATAAAAACCAATATTTATTGAGAAATTATATATTTTTTTGAGATAAAAGTTTTTCGAAACCTTTTTGAAATGATATATGAATTCATAAAAATTACATGATATTATATATTTAATAAAAAATATTTAATAATAATATTTTATGAAAATATTATTTATTTCAAAAATAGATTAATTCCTTAAATTAAATGTCTTATTTGAAATTTTATATTACATAATAATGTTGTTTTTGTTTTATCGTATAAATGGTTTTATCAAAATTGTTACAAAAATAATTTATAATGTATATATAGTAATGAATAAATATAATCTTAAATATAATTAAATGGAAATATTAATATTAATACTATTATATTTACTTTGTTCTTAGTCTTGTTTAAATTATTTTTATCTTTAATTAACATATTTGTTTACCATTATAATTAATATTTACTACAATTACTATTCATATTGTTCAAAATTTAAGTTACCCTTTTTAACTAATATTAATTAAGCTCATTACAAATAGTGAATAACTTTTATGAAAATCATTCCACATAGGTGGAATAATATAATTTAAAATAAAACCCATAAGTATGATGGAATAATGTTTTCTGGAAAATCCATTTTTTAAGGAAAAGATTATTTCTATTTAACTATATAACTTGTAATTTTAAATTTATGGATTTAAATTCATAAATATATATATATATTTAATGTAAAATTTTAATTTGAATAATTCTTCATCAGTGTTTATGTAAATTAATTATAATCAAAATATAATTTTCATTTTAAAACAGTTTTCCAAAACAATACACATTAAGATTGAAAATAATCTTATACTAAAATCTAGTGTATAGATGATTTCAAATGTAATTAATTGAATAAAACTAAAAAATAATTATTTAACCTTGAAATAATATTAAAAGGATAATTATAGTTTTAAATTAATTAATTTATCAATAATAAAGTCATTTTTACTTAAAAATTGTATTTCTCACTATTCACAGAGAAATCTATATTTTTTAAAAAATTAATAATTTCCACCCTAACTTAATAATGAAATGATGATATCAATATATAGCTCATTTTATCAAATAAATTTTCTAAATTTTATCGAAAATATATTTTTCATAAAAAGAAATAAAAATCAATTTTGAAGGAAACACTCAGAAAGACATTACCAAAAATTGGTTGTTAATTCCCAAATCATTTATCAAAATATTTAGGAAATTTATAATTTTAATAAATTAGTTTATCCTAATAATATCCATAAATTTAATTAAAGGTTAAAATGGTCGTATTTAAATATTCATTTTTTGTTTGAGTTTGGTGTTGAGTATTTTGCAGGCTATCGAACAATGTTTTCCCTTTTCAAAAGTTTGGGCATTACAAAACTAGAGAAATCATTTTTCATATTAGCATGGTGTCTTCACTTCTATTATTTGTATCTATGAGAAGTCCCTTAATGGGGTATGTGTAATTCCTCACCACTTACTACTATACAATGATCTATTAACATAACTGCATTTACCAAGGAATACTTTTATTCTTCATTGATGTAATATTATAAGATATAATGGACTCTAATAGATTCTCCAAATTCATGGGAATTGAATTCATAGATAGTAAAAATGGTTTTGGCACTGTAAGAGGTCTTTGAATTCCTTACTTTCATTTTCACCAATCCTTCCTATAATTTTAAGGTCATGATACTAATGAGGTGACCAGAGAGATCAAGGAAACCACATATGGTTTTGGTTTGGTCAGTCATGCATGGATAATGTTGTGGGAGTGAGAAATCATATTATGATTCATCTGGTCATTGCACTCCAATGTACATTATTCAAAAACCTATTTCCACTCACTATAGTCTCCTTAATCACCATTGGAAGAAGTAGAGACATATGTCCCCTACGATGTGACATCGACCTACACAACCAAGCCACGATATACATGGTCTTAGAGCCAATATTAAAAGGTAAATCACTCTTTAATTTTTTTGTCCATGGACCCTGCGGTAAGGGTAGTAGTTAGAATTTTTTGTTAATTCAGACTGTTAAGGCCCCCTAAATCCAAAACACTATATGATTTTCATTTACAAGAAATAAATGAAGTACCATGGGGCCTCCGCATCCTTGAAGGAGTAGGCCTTGTTCTAACATTATGTTAAAGTAACCTATGTACCATGAAATAATGGGGGAATGGGTAGCATTCCTATAGTAAGGATATGCTTGGAGGGAATATCTGGTAGTGCTTCCTGAGGAAAGATGGGATGGGGATTCATTCTACATAGCATAGTCTATTTATTCCTTCAAAAACATCCAAAATGTGATCTATAAGAGGTAATGGGTATGACCACTATTTGGTTGGATCTAAGGCTTCATCCAAGAAATTATTTATTTTTGTGAATTCTAGAAATCCGCTCTTATATTTGAAATTATGAAAGAACATCCCCATTATAATTTCCTGTGAATTATAAACATCAGTGGAGTACATGATCCCCATCCATTGGGAAATTAAAAAATCAACTTTCTCATCATTCCTCAGGTTTCAATCACAGCGGTCAAAAATGCCGGTCTTGACTTGGGTATTTCTAAACTGGTATAGGAACATCATATAAATAAAATAAAAATTGGAAATAGATTCTAGGGATAGATAATTGTACCAAATGAAAGTATGTCCCTCTACTGTCAAAAATAAACATTGAAACATGGAAACAATATTCACATCTTACTCTCCCAGCATTGGCCCACAGTATGAAGTTAATTTGGACATATAATTTACCAGATTACCTATCCCATTGAATAGGATGAAGCTTGAATTACTAAATTTTGGTTTTGGATGAACAAGATCCACCCATGCTAGATATTGATTCCCTTTGGGATGGATTGAACATTGTTGTGTCTCTAAATCCTCAATGATGGAAATTAGATAATATATGACATCATAATGTTGAGGGTTTTTAGTCACCAGCACTTTGACCGGCCTATAGAATCAAGAGAAGAAAAGTATTCATCATCTTTAAACGGTAAGTAACACACCTCAGGAAGAGTATGTGGGTCATATCTCATTCATTTTCTAGAGCCACCATACTTTTCCCCAAATTAGGTGTGCAGGTCTTCCATATTGACCTTGAGTGTCCATCCACAATAGACCAGATATTATGACAAATGAGGGGTAGGTCCCCTAAGACATTATCCCACTATGGAATCTTCTCTATGATTTATTTTATTGTGATCATCTTGTAACCCTCATGATCCTAGTGAAAATGGTAAACCTATCATCTTCTTTAGTTTCTTGTACAGCCTCAGATAGACTGATTAGGTGAGTGATTCCCATTATTTTTTTGATATGTAGAAAAGTAGGCAATAGAACCACAGTTGGGATTTTGAGGACCAACATCTATCTATGTTTATGACTGTAAAATCTATAGAAGGATCTTCCTGATTTTCCCTACTTCCTAGGGAGGGTTTATGTCCTCATGCTCCACATTATTAGGATGATTTCATTATTCATCCAAAGGGTTGATCAAGACAACATTCATAGTGGAATTCATTAGAGAGGGACTTCCACTATTATTGTGGGAATTAGACTAATGGTCTTTTTATTTCCATGGAAGGGGACCTAAATATAAGGAAACATAAATCCCCAAAACTCTAATCTTCACATGGATGGATTCCTACTTCATGACCCATTGAAGCATAGTAAGGATCCATTTGTAAGTCCGTTGGAAGCTATGATGATACCTATATGAGTTATTGTGTTTATCCACATAATTTATTTCAATAAAAACCTTTTGGAACTGCTTATATATATCCTTGAGATATTTAAGGCTTATAATATAAGCCATTTGGGTATCTCGGAGGCAGTTTAATGTCACCCAGATATTTTGGTGGAGAAAAATTACATGGTACTTAGGGAGGAACTCTTTGATGGTGAAGTACGGGGTGGATTGTGTCAAAAAGGTGACATGTATTTTGTATATGTCCATGATCTATCACAATCCTTCCTCCTACTTCTTAATTTTTGTAGGATAATCTTGTTCGTGATCACCCTATACCCATATCAGTGATGGCCTAGAAATTGGGGGAGGTAACAATGCAGACCTTTTGTAATATTTATTTTTCAATATAGGAGGCATCACATGGGACAATAATATATAAAATTATATATTGTTATTCTATATGTTGGCCCATCTTCATAACCATATCAATATTATATAGTGTATCTGAGGTCTTGTAATAGTCAAAAATATTATCGTACTCTTCTGGCTCATTAGAGTGTTCATCATAATATTAGTGTTCCAATCATGAATGTTAAATATCCCTTGATTTAATGGTGGAGGTCTATAGGAGATAGGCTGGTGGAGGTGGGGTTAAATGCATTGATTTCCAAGAATTAAATCTAAGAAACTGTCCACATATAGGTACTTAGGGATGGACATAGGGACCTTGTGAATATCATCAATAGGGATTGATAGACATAACTTATAGGATCATATCCCCATATACAGATGTTGATCAAGAGGAATATAAATCAATTTATTGGTAACCTCAAACCCAGAGTGTTCAATGGTTATGTATCATTTTCCTTAATCCTATCTCGAATGATGAAGCAGGAGCTCTCCAAGAATAAGCCACTAAGGCCATGAGGATTTCTTCCTTAGATTCTATAGATGAAACCACATATATATCCCTCATTGTGGATGTATTTTCTTTATCACTATGATGGATCTATGGGGAAAGTAAAGTCTTCATCTCTGGGAGAACCTGTATTTCATATGATGGTAATGTGGGGAATACCAACCTAGTGTAACTATTCATTATTGTATGGCCCATGAACATTCTCAATACCACTCATGATGGGGAGATTCAACCCTTATTACCTATCATAAAATAAGGGTATCGATCCCCATCAGGGGAGAACATGCCCCCAAATAGTAGT
The DNA here is from genome assembly GCA_963277665.1 of Viscum album. Classification (NCBI taxonomy): domain Eukaryota; kingdom Viridiplantae; phylum Streptophyta; class Magnoliopsida; order Santalales; family Viscaceae; genus Viscum; species Viscum album. The sequence goes on along the minus strand of OY728134.1, from coordinate 1,389,049,532 downwards.
GGGGAGTGTTGGAGGAGTGTTGGTGGTGTACGGGGCTACTGTAGTTGTCCTAAAAGCCTCATGTTAGGAAACATTGGCCACATAACCTTGATATTTCGAACTAGTATTTTGGGATATCATCAATAGAGAAGGGATAGGATCAATATATTCATCAGACTATAAGTATTCTTAAAATTACTTACAACACTCGGTGGTCAGATCCCTACTAAGTTTCTCTTGGGTGGTGGTAATAGAATGGGTGACTAGTTCATCCCCAACCACCTCGGTTTAGAGGCGACATCTATCATATAGTTTTAGGGAGAGTATCTAAAAATGATTATCCATCATGATGGGAAATATTTTCCCCTTTTGTGTCTGTTGAGGTTGGTGACATTGGAATGGTGTTGTAGCCTTCATGTCATAGTGGGCCATGTCCCTAGTCAGGATAACAACTTCTTGTTCATAGATATTAACAATTATATTGACCACCCTCCGTTGGATGATCTCAGAGGGATATATGAGGTGGGGATTCCCGATTTCTTTCGTATAAATGACCATAGTGGTATAAGAGAGTATTTTCAAGACTGTCGTATTATCTATTATTCTTCCCGTTTACCTATTGAAAGTAGGTCATCAAATATTCACATACATTGCGTCATGTAGATTGTTTTAGGGAGAGGCTCTTTAAATTAATATCCATCATGATGGGAAATAATTTCCCCTTGTGTGTCCCTTTAGGTTGGTGACAATGGAATGGTGTTATAGCCTTTATGTCATAGTGGGCCAAGTCCCTTTTCAGGATAACAACTTCTTGTTCATAGCGATGACCAATTATATCTACCACCCTCTATAGGATGACCTCAGAGGGGGATATAGGGTATGGATTCCTAAATTCCTTCGGATAAATGGCCACAATTGTATAAGAAACGATTTTCAAGACTGTCGTATTACCAGAGTAGAGCCAAATGGATTGTCAGAATGAGAGGGTATGGTTATACCATCGGTACCAGCATGTGCTTGTACAGGAAGCCTAGCCAGACGACCATGCAAAGGTGGAGAGATACAATCATGATGCAGATGATGGGGAGGGACAATTCTTTGTATATAGTCTGGTTAAATTCCCTAAGACCTTTAGGTCATGTAATATATTAAGCCAACGGGCCTAGTATTCTCTGAGCCTACAGGCCTAATAAGGGTTCCCACTAAATACTTGATAGGGAGTTTATCAAAAATCAATAAAAATGAAGGCCTTCGGGCCATTCGAGAATCATGTAGGATACATGGTGCCAACTTTCAGTACATTTTTTATGAAGGAAATCCCCAATGTGCCCAATATTACTCATCCTATCTAGGGTGGAGAAGTGATTTGGGTCAAAAATCATCAAAACATGAAATTCCCATTTCTTATCATCTACCCCAAGTTTCATGAGAATTTATTCACATCGGGTTCACCATTTTTCTGACACTTTCACAGGGGTGCACACCTAGATGTGCCATTTTTCATTTTCTATAATTTTCCACCACCATCTACAAGTCATGGAATGTATAGTGTTCATTTCCCAAAATTTCCTCTTGGAAAATGTGTGTAGCCTCTAACACCCTTTTGATGTAATCATCTCCAATATTGGAAAGGGATGATGGGATTTCGGCTTCTCCTTCTAAGGATTCCTCCTTTGAGTTCGTTAATTAATTTGGGTTTGAATCATAGTTTCAGATATGTTTTGGAATTTCATTACTAGAGAAATGTCAATGTGTAAAATGGTTAATTACACTTCTTTATATTGTAATTGGGCATTAACCTCTAGTCAGATCTAATGACCGTGTTGTGAACTTCTAGTAATATTTGGATGTTATATGTGATATGAATCTATAAGAGTATTCATTATTCATTTTTTGGGTATCTAATGCTTGATGTATCTTATGTGAATAATATAAGGAATCCTTTGTCTATTATGGGGTAGTTTATGTCAGAATGCAAGTCTTATGTCCTTAAATATTCAATAATTATTTTTCAGGGAGACTCATGTTCATAATTTATCATGTGAGTCACCAAGAGCTTTTCATGCTAAGCAGCTTATTCTTGGAACATAAGGCTTCCTAGTTTCGTCACCTAAGGAATCTGATTATCATCACCTGTGGTAGTTATAATGATTCATCAGGAAGGGTCACTAGATTAAATCTTAATGAGTTAATTTCACATATTTAGAGTATAGTTTAGACTATCCCACAAACATTCATCCCATATGGGTGGTCATATGTTTAAATTCTAGTGGATATATTTCCAATGTATGTTCATCACATTTCAGTCATGGGTTTTAAGCATTGTATGATGATACAATGGCCTAGTGGATACGTCATGCTTTTGTGGTAATAGTTTATATGGGATCTTGGGGGAATCATCACACATCAAAGTTGTGGTATCCTAGAGAAATATGTACAAATTTGTGGGGATATTAGGATTGAAACTCTAGGAGGCATCCTATGTACCCTATTAGTACACATTGATAAAAATACACATATTTTCGATACATAGTTTAATATTGTATGATAGGACCGGTCCATGAACTTTAGTGTTGTGTGGTAAGGATGCATGTGTAGTGAAATGAATGACAACAAGGGATGTTATAGACCATATGTGTAGAGTCTCCCAGGTCTATAGATGTGTCATACCATGCTTACAATATAATTTATCCCATGTTTTTCACATTGGGAATCCAATTCTCATAAAATGAGGCATCCTATGGTCATCGTATAGAGTAAGGCTATATTTTAATGTCATGTGTTGAAGATATTAGGCTATGCAGTTTAAAGTCTTATAGCTCAAATTTGGTTGGGAATTACACATAGGGAATCACATTTCCAATTATTTTAGGATGATAACATGATAGAGGTATCCCAATTCCCTCATCGAATGGAGAATCACCCAATTTCACGTGATAATTCCATTTTTTGGATTATGTGTTTATTCCTCATGTTCTTCTAGATGATGAATGGTGTAGACACTTTCCAATTTAGGAGACACAAAAGGGATCCATGTTTTGGGTTCCTATTCTTGGGATCAAGAGCTAATGAGTCTTCCTAGACCTCTCTTTTATAAAAAAATTATTGGTTTGAGGGTGGATGATACTGGTGGTCAAGATATGGTTCTCATAAATGGACCTAGTTTTTATGTGTCCAAGGAACCTATGCACACAACTTGCATTCAACTATGTTTCTTCTACGCATGAATTTTGTAGGGGACCAAGAGGTTGTGTCATGTAACATAGGTGTTGTACAAAACATTTATGTTATATAATCCATGGGCACTAACACAAGTATGGGGAAAGGATTCATGAGACATAGTTGTGCATAACATTTTGGGTTGGTCAAAATCATGGTTTTTCATTAAGTAAATAAAACATGTGCAAACCCATAAATATATGATTGGATGTTTCATGTATAAATATCTAATACAATACGAAGTGATATAGAGCCTATGTGAGGGATTCTTCACAATTTTTCTACCTTTAAGAATTCATGGGAGGTTAGATTATTGTAATCTCATGAAACATAAACTTCCAATCCCCCCCACCATCAAAAGTTAATGAGCATGCAGCTATAATTATAGAAAAATTAAATTTTTAGGTATTAGGTCATGTATCTTCAACTTTTTCATGATTTTGTAACTCTAATTTTCATGAATCGTAAGCATTTTATACTATAGGATGATAATGTCAGTAATTGAATTTCTCATGAAATTGAATTGTGTGATAATATTGGTATCAGAAGGAAGTTCAAAAAGTTTCACATGGACTCATCCCATAATTTTTATCGTAATTTTTTAGCATCTGTGTGACTTGAGGCATTTGATATCTCCTTACACGTGCATGTGATTTGTTCACCAAAGATCATAGTTCTGTGAATCTGTTCAAAGTTGCAAAAACTCACGCCATTTACTTTGGAATGGTCATTTAGGATATTTTTTCCTTTGATTTTAGAAAAACATATGTTCTTATGGTTGAATATAATTTCGTTTTCTAACAATCACATCAAGAATTTTTATTATCATATACTGAATTCATTTTTTTTCCTAAAATTTAACCAATTTAAATTTGATGTTAGTCACCATACATTATGCCCAAAAGTACTTGACATTCTGATATAACCTAGGATCATTTCCACAATTTGAATCATGCTAATTTAAACTTTTATATTCTCTAGAAAAAACAATTATATAACTTTAAAATAAAGCTTCTAGTGTATAATAGAAGTGGTTTGGATGATGTCCAAAAATATTTTTAATTGGTTTCATTTTATTAAATCCCCGGAACATGATGAACGTAAACTCTAAATATTCATAGAGAGTATCTTTTAATATATATTTTCTAGTTCATTCTTAAAAATAATAATTACCTCATTTATAATATTTTTTTTATTGATTTATTTGACCTTATTCTCTTATTATCATTACAGTGAAGGATCCAAAGAAGAATATCTTTAGTCTTATATATATATTCTCTAAGAACCTCAAAACATCATAAAATTGAGCTCCATGTGTTATTGTAGTTGATTCAAATGTATTTTTCAATTCATATTTGATCATAATAAAAAATAAGTAAATAATTAAGTATTATCTCAAGTTTCATTGTCAATCATTCTCAAGAGAAGGATGATTTCGCTTCATCTTTTATAACATTCTTGAGAGAGTTCCATTCAGTTTTGAGATGATTCTATTGAGGATACTATTTTGTGAATAGTATTTCATTAAATCATGAATATGATATAATTGGGGTTATACACATAGTTCAAAAAATTAATTATTTCATAGAGGCCCTTCCCTATTTAATTTTCTCTATGTAAACCCTTCTTGAATAAAAATATAAAAAAATTCATGACATTCACAAACTCATGAATATTTAAATATGCATTTTTAACAAATAAATTAATATTTATTTACATGAAATTAAATAAAATATATCTTTCTATAATGAACCATTACACGGACCATTAAAACTCCATAAAAATTATCAAACCTTGATTAGTAAATAAGTATTTTAAAAAATAAAAATCATTAAATTTTTCATTCAATAAATACATAAATATTATATTCACTAACTAGTGAATAAATATTTATTTAATATCTAAATCATATGTTTTCTTTTGAAAAATTTATTGATTGAATTAATGTGATCAACACAACCTAAATAATTAAAATTTCTTGATCTCCATAATAATATTTATTTTAATATTAAATTCAAATTGATTTTAATAAATATTTAGGATACACATGGTGTATAACCCACTAGGCCTCATTCTCTATGGAGTTAGGGAGGTTATTCTAAAGCTCGTGATTAGAATCATGTAATACCTTAAAACACACATTGGAAAATATATTAATGTCAAATTGATAAAAAAAGAACATATGAATTCTTTTTAAGTGATATAATCCCTTTTTTTTGATATCTCATTAAGGTGGTTACATAGTTTCACCATCAACATATATGCTTAATATTACATATTTTTTCTACCAAAAAATAACTCGTCGATGAACTACCTTGGACATAGACTTAATAAAATAGTTATATTTCAAAAAAAACCTGAGATATCATCTTTTTTTCCTAGAAGGGACAAATCCCCTCTTGGCTTATTCATTAATAGAATATCACTTATGATACATCCAATGTATGAAACATTACTATGAGAATATTTCCACACATGATTCATAGATTAATCATATTATGTTACTCATGAATTACATTATTGATAATTTAATGGCTAAGGACCAATACAAATGTCTATAAATGTGAATATCAAATTAATCATAAAACATATAAAATTTCTATTAGATATGTTTTCCTCATAACAACCTATATTAGAGATTTCCATGTGTTAAAATTCATGGAAATAATCCATATTAATATATAGGAATCTAGTACCATATAGTATAAACATCATCAATTTATTATTAAAATACATTATCAAAATTGGAGGACAAATGTTTTAGGATATTTTCATATAACACCATGTTTTTCATAATAGTAGGGAACTGTTAGTAACTTTTGATGCTAAAAATACACTATAGGAATTATCACATTAATGTTACCCAAAATAAAACATTTTATATGATAATATATTTATTTTATATTCTGTTCATTGAAAATATAGGCAATCAAAAGTAAAAAAATGTTTCCACTAGGGTACCAACTCTAATAGCCTCCCACTTTCACTAGATCCAACTATTAACAACATTCATTCCGCTAGATCATATGATATTCATGATTTTTCTATAATAAGTTATTATTCACGAGTCTTTCATGTTCCCCTCCATGGAATGTTTTTACATTATCACTTAACCACTTTTATAAAAATCCGTCAAGGGGTGATATAATATAAGTATACGATTTATCCATTTATATGAACTTGGAATCTTTTTTAGGACCACCGCTGTAGTATTATCCCAATATAGTGTGATTTAATTTTTAATTTTAAGAATAATGTATAGTTCCTAGACGAAGTTTCATATAAAAACATCTTCATTAGTAGTATCAAATGCCACAATATACTCAAAATCTATTGAATAATTAGTGAAGACTGAAAACATTGAACTCTTCGAGAACACAACTCCTCTATTAAGGTATAATTCGTATCCTGAATATAATTTCAAAACATTTTTGTCTAACTAAAAACATGAATCTTTATATCATAGAATGAATAGTTATCTATCTTCTCTATAAACCATGAATATATTCGTATTATACCACAGATTATTTATGATAGTGTTTACAGTAGTCCAATGTATCTCTTCTTGGTTTTCTTGATATTTTCCAACCATTATCAAGCCATATGCAGCATTAAGACTAGTACATATCATGGAATACATTATATAAGCTATCATAGAATATTAATAGATTCCAATCTTCCTATATTTCTAATATTATGTCATAGGGAATATTTTCTTGGATTTTTTTACACCATGTGACAATGGAAATAATCCACTATTAGACTATTATATGTCAAATATCTTCAGTTTTATTTCAACATATGTTCCCTAACATAGATTAAGTGGACTCTTAAATCATTCAACAATGATCGATGATTTTAAAATGTTTGTTTCTTCCCCAAATTCATCCATAGAGAATCATTTATTAAACCACATCTTAACTAACTATATGAATTGCTTCTCATTTACCATTAATAATATATCCTCGACATATATGAATAATAAAATTAATACACTACCACTAAACCTCTTATAGACATAGGGATCACATTCATTATTTATGAAACTGGTCTCTCTAATGGAATCATGAAAAAAATCATCCTTGATTTGGATTCTTTATTTGATCCATAAATTTATCTCTTCAACTTCTATACCATATTGCCTTCCTTTTCAGTCATTATCCCATATATTAATATCATATAGATATCTTCTGAATGGTTCCTGTTAAAGATGTTTGTTTTGATATCCATTTTAAAAATCTCATAATATTGGTAAATTATATTGGAAAGAATAATTTTAGTGGATTATAACATTGAAAATAGTGAAATGGATTTATCATAGTGTATTCTTTGATACTATTCAAACCGTTTTACAATGAATCCTGATTTATGGGCCCTAAAATTACTATCCAGGTCAATACGACTTACATTCATCGGAGTATCAACTAAATTTTTTATTCCTTATAGAATATGGAATATATATTATAATTCAAGGCTTCTTTCCACTATGAAACATTTGAGCTACTTAATACTTCTGTGTGGGATAGAGGTATAGGTTCCGGGTGCAGCAGAAGCGCGTTGGTGGGAGTTTTCCAACTTTGATTTTAACGTTAAGAAACATTCAATCTGAAATCGGTCATGATTTAAAATGCCAAATCTTAGGAATAGGACTAAGAATGAAAAACTTAAGAGGGAATCCCAGAACCATAGATATAGGATCATCATATGTTGGTTATAATTAATTTAATTAATTCACAAGAATTACCCTGGTGGAATTCTTTCTTCGTTGATGTATCTGGTAACGATCCTGTGATCCGTCGTTGCGTCATAGAATACTTGTGTAGGATTCATATAGCGTTGAGCCACAAGTGTGCCATGTATCTCCGGACATCGCTGAAGGGATCTCCAGGTTCCAGTGCGGAAGAACCTTCGCTTGTGATGTCTGCCTTCGATCACCGTGGTCTCTTGGTCTTCAGAGTGTTCTTGGAGGAAGGAGTTCTTTCGACCTTGAATGAATTCTCCAAAATTGTTGTGCACAACGATTGATTAGAAAAGTGTTGGGGTTGTGAGGATATTTATAATCGGGTTTGAGGTTATGAAAATAAATAAAAGCATTACGCGTTTTATTTATTTCATTAACTCTTATTGAAACCCCATGACAAATTATTAATTCCTTGCATGCACCCATGCGGATTATAATTAATATCACAATAATGATATTATTTCCTCAAAATCATGACTAGAAAAACTACACGCCGTGTAATCATTAATACACAGCGTGTACTTTTTCTTCCATAAAACTACACGTCGTGTATATTAAATATACACGACATGTACTTATATTTTCCACTATTCTTTATCTACTCATCCACATTTATTAGACCTTGAGTAATGGATATTAATTTCTTAAATAAATGTAAATGCATTACCCGCCAATAAATATATTATTTCTCCCACAATATATTCTCTCGAAAAACTATTGTTGAAATAAATGCAATCAGGCATCCTTAAATAATTATTAAACCCCAGTTGGGAATAATATTTATTTAACTTGTTAAATTAATATTTAACTAAGATACATGGACACACTTAGTGTGTGACCCTCTAGGCCTCTTTCTCATTGGCATTAGGCAGGCTTGCCTAAATTCCAAGATTACTGTCTAGAAATGGGTCAAGGAAGCCAAGAAAAAGAAGTTTATGCTACGTTGATGTGTCACCTCATATAAACGCTTACCATGTAATATAATTCCTTTGTCAAGATATCTCGACTCAAGCAGGTTGCATGCTAGGGTCATCAACCCAGGTGCTCGATTATCCTTTCTTTGAATTTCTCGAATTGAACTCGCCCATACTTTTCCATGGCCATGGATTTATTTAGGCTATATCAATTCCATCAAAGGGATTCATATATCAACTTCTGTTATGGAACGGAAGGGACAAATCCTTTCTCTCATTATCTATTAATGCGGTATTACTCATGATGCACCCAATGTGTCCTACCTCACTGTGAATAGTGTGTCGTCATAGTTTTAGTCAATACATATAAGTGTGTGAGTTGTAATACCCATTAATAATAATCATAAATTCTAAGGACCAATACACACATCCCTAGATAGGAACATCCAATGACACTATGAAATGTGGAATTCCTACTGGCGGGTCTCGTTCTCATAATATCCTCCTGGATATTACCAAGGGCACACACCATGAGAAGGTTCCTCAAAGTTTTATGAGTCCTAACCCCTAATGGCATGTACTTGTTTTGTCCCTCAAATAACATCATCTGGCCATAGAACATATATTCAAGAATAGTGTTATGGAACTTCTGTTTTCTCATCAAAGCAGGGATCCACTATGACCAACTAATGCAACAACTTTCCTTAGGACATTATCACATGCATTGTCACGTAGAAGAACAATCGAGATGTGATAAGGCATTTATTAGTGAATAAAGTAGTAGTTGGTTCTAGGCCACCAACTCCAATAGACTCCCACTTTGACTAGAGCCAACTGCTAACAACCTTTAACCCACTAGCTCTCACATGATATTCATGCTTATTCTTAGATAGGACTTTAGTCATGGGGTCTACCGCGTTCTCTTCCATGGACACTCTACTCACTGCAACATCACCCATTTGATAGAAATCCCTCAATATGTGATACTTTCATAGTATGTTCTTTGTCCGTTGATGTGACCTTGGTTCTTTTGCAAGAGCCACTGCTGCAGTATTATCATAATGCAACGTAATGGGATATTTAATGCTAGGAACCACATCAAGCTCCTGGACAATGTTCCGAATCCAGAAGGATTCCTTGGCTGCATCATAAGCCTCTATATATTTGGACTCCACTATAGAATCCGTGAAAACTGGCTGCATTGAACTCTTCCAGCTCACAGCTCCTCCATTTAGACAAAAAACATATACAGACTGCGACTTCAGGTCGTTCTGATCTGTCTGAAAACCAGCACCAGCATACCCTTTGATGACAAGCTCCTCGTCTCCTCCATACACCAGGAACATATCCTTAGTTCCTTTTAGATACTTAAGGATAGTCTTAAAAGCAGTCCAACGTTGTTCTCCTGGATCTGCTTGATATCTTCCTACCACGCTTAGTGCATAGGAATCATCCAGCCTAGTACATAACATGGCATACATGATGGATCCTATAACCGAAGCGTATGGGATCTTACTCATTCTATCCTTCTCTTGTTGTGTCTGAGGACACATTTTCTTAGAAAGATGTAGTCCATGTGACACTGGAACCAATCCCCTCTTGGATTGATCCATACTAAATCTCTTTAGTATCTGGTCAATGTATGTACTCTGACTTAGTCCAAGAAGCCTCATGGATCTATCATGAATGAACTTGTTCCCTATAATGTAGGCTTTTTTACCCAAGTCCTTCATGGAGAAACACTTGTTCAACCAATCCTTAACTGACTATAAGACTGGTATATCTTTTCCAATAAACAATATGTCATCAAAATATACTACTAGGATAAATATCTCATTCCCATTAAACCATTTATAAACACATGGCTCACATTCGTTTTTAATGGACCTAAATTCCTTTATGGCTTCATCAAATAGAATGCTCCATGACCTGGAAACTTGCTTTAATCCATAAATGGATTTCTACAACTTAAAAACTCGTTTGGCTTCACCTGGTGTCACAAACCCTTCTGCTTGGGTCATATAGACATTTTCTTGATAGATCCCATTAAGGAATGTTGTTTTGAAATCCATCTGCCAAATCTCTTAGTCATGGTAAGCTTCTATGGAAAGTATGATGATTATGGATTTAAACATGGAAACTGGAGAGAAGGTTTCATCATAGTCAATCCCTTGATGTTGTCCGAATCCTTTATCCACTAGCCTTTCTTTATAGGTCCTAACATGACCTTCCATGTCCATTTTTTTCTTGAATACCCATTTACATCTAACAGGCTTTAAATCAATTGGCTCATCAACCAGAACCCAGACATGGTTCTGATACATGGAATCCATCTCAGAATTCATAGTTTCTAGCCATCTTACAGCTTTTAATCTTTCTACTGCTTCCTTGTAGGAGATAGGTTCATCATTGTCCAATAATCATTATTCACCATCCTCGGTGACTAGGAAACCAAATCTCTCTTTTTCCCTTACCTCTCTTGAGCTCCTACGCAGTACTTGTGTTTCTGTAACCTCTTCCACGGGGACATGTGGAACTTGTTCATGTACCAACTCATGTGTATCATGATAATCAACTTCGTCGAAGTCAATATTTCTCCCACTATCCTTCTTGAGGATGTCCTCCCTCTCAATAAAAACAGATTGTCTGGTGAAAATCACTTTCTTGTCTGAAGGGTTATATAGTTAATATCATTTCGGTTCCTTGGGATATCCTATAAAGATACATCTCGTGCCCTGGGTTGCTATTTTTTTTCCTGACAAGGCCTTAACAAACTCCTAGCATCCCTATACACGTGTGTGCAACAAAGTGGGTTTCCTTCCATTCCCTAACTCAGATGGAATTCCATTTTCCGCCTTAGTTGGTGCTTGGTTTAATGTGTATAATGCAGTTTGTAATGCATATCCCCAAAAGGATAACGGAAGACTTGCATGACTCATCATCTACCTCACCATGTCTAACAAGGTGCAGTTCCTCCTTTCACTAACATTGTTCCACTGTGGTGTATAAGGAGGAGTGAGCTGAGATAGAATCCCAGACTCCTGTAGAAGATCGATGAACACTTGGTTCAGATATTCTCCACCTCAATCCGATCGAAGTATCTTTATCTTCTTACCAAGTTGATTCCCTACTTAATTATTCAATTCCTTAAATTTCTCTAAGGCCTCTGACTTATACCACATTAAGTAGACATATCCATATCTACTCAAATCATCAGTAAAATTAATGATGTAAAAATATCCACCTCTAGCTTCTACTGGAAATGGACCACACACATCCATGTGTACCAATCCTAGAAGCTCTGTGGCCCTTTCTCCCTGTCCACCAAAAGGCGGATTGGTAATTTTTCCTTATAAACAAGAGTGAAATCTATCAAGTGGTTTTAGCTCAGTAGAGTCTAAATAGACATCTTGGTAGAGCTTTGTCAAGCGCTTCTCGTTCACATGACCGAGACAGTGATGCCACAACTGGGTGATGTATGAGTCATGTGAATTTGTTTCTTTATCGATTTCCAACACTTGGTTTTCATAATTTAATACATAAAAACCATTATTTAAATGTTCCATTCCATAACATACGTTTTTCTTATAAAAGAGACAACCCTTATTTCCAAACTTTAAAATAAATCCATCCATATACAAACAAGATACAAAAATTATGTTCTTGGTAACACTAGGCACATAATAACAGTTACATAAAACCAAAATATTCCCAGTCAGCAATGAGAGGTGGTAGTCTCCAATAGCCAACGCAGCCAGCCTTGCACCATTGGTAGCTCAAAGATCCACCTCTCCTCTGGGAATCTTTCTAAAGCTACTTGGTTCCTGCATTTGAATATAGATGTGAGCCCCACAAGCTGTATCTAATACCCAATGTGTATTAATAGAAATATTACACTCGATCACAAACGCACCTTTAGCGTCCTCATGCTTCAGGGTGCAGTTCCTCTTCCAGTGGCCTTGCTTGCCACATGCAAAACACATCGCGTCCCATTCCTTGCCCTGCCTCTGGATCTTCCCCTTCTTAGAGGGATGGTACTCGGGGGGCTTCAGACCATTTATAAGTCTTTTTCTCCTTTTCCTTGTCCTTCCTTTTCATGTTCACCATAAGGACTGTGGGTTTGTCACACCCCACGTCCTTGTCTACCTGGAAAATCAAGGTCGAAAGCTCCAATAGACTCTTCCCATTACTGCTCATGTTATAATTGACAATTAAGCTAGAGAAGGTCTTGGACAGTGATGATAGGATGAGATCTGTATGCAACTCATCTGGGAATTTAATCCCTAAGATGTCCGGGAGTTAAATGTAGCCAATAATCTTGACTACATGAGGACCAGCTGGCGCAGACTCTCCATGAGTAGTTGTAAACAAAGCATTGGAGATCTCATACCTCTCTTATCTCACCTTCTCTTGGTAGATATCCTTAAGGTGAGACGTCATCTATACACATCCATGTTTTCATGTTGCCTAAAGAGATCATTAGACATGGCCGATAGCATGAAACACTGGACATCTGTGGGATCATCCATGTGTTTAATATAGAGAGATAATTCCTCATTAGTGTCCTCTTTCCCAGGCGCAACTGGAATAGGCTCTTCCAGCACATGAAATTTCCTTTTGTGGCAAAGGATGATGTGTAAACACCTTTTCCACTCTTAGAAATTGGTGATGGTGAGAAGGTTTTCCTTCTTGAGTATGGTTCGCAATGATATGTTTGAAGTAATTTTCTTGCGGTTTCTAGAAATTAAGATAAGAAAATTTTTAGTACTATATTGCGAAACTGAGACAAATAAATTAATTAATACTTATTATTATCCCACTATTTTATCGAAATCCAATATCCCTCACTATTGACTTCAGAATATTCTGTTGCCTGAATATTATAGTGGCAAGGATCCATATTGCCCTTCGCATTACCCCAAATAGGGTTGGTCATGCAACTTGAAGGGCTTTAGTTAGGCATTCCAAATTCCAACTACATTAACTTGCAGCTCCTTGATCCACTAAGTGGACTCCCCAATCCTGAAATCCTTTTATTTTGGATTTCCTCAACCATTGCCTCTTGGCCACACCAATTCTTGTTGTGGCAGTCGACTCTTGATGTGAACCTAGTCAAGTCAACCCAAAACCATGAATTAGAATTCCCCGATAATTGAAAGCACCCAAACTAGGGTTGGTCCAACACTTTGAATTATGGTTCGATTCTAACCAAGATTATGGAAGGCTATACCGACTTAATATTTCTTTGAGGGATTTTATCCTTATACGTAAATTTACAATTTATTATCTTTGATTACATGCTTGTTAATATTAAGTGGGATATTCTTTAGTGATTAACCATGTCTAAGATAATATTTATGCATAAGCCGGTTTTTATTTTAGTTCCATCTTGCATGCTTGTTTAATTCATTAATTGTGTGATCGTGACAACACACCCACAATATATAAACCATGCAACTGACGGAAATAAAATAAATGGTATGATAATGAGCTTGTTCTATTGGTTAGTATATCTAGTGGTTGATAAACTAACACAAGACCTAGGGGTGAAACATCTTGAACCTTGCATGTTCGTGTTTACAGCTTTCCACCTGTCCACCTTTGTATCTCCTTGGATTGGTTTCACCTTGGCTCATGACTTGAGCCACCTCTACTAGCTTGGGAGCTCCATTCATTAAATATTCATTTTTCTCACAAGTAGGTGAGGGGTAAAAAGGGGTTTTACATAAATATTCCTTGGGTGCGCATGCCCTACATATTAATGAGGAGAAGACTCACATGCCAACAAATTTAATTTAAATAAATAAATTAATGAAACCATTCACATATAAAGGTCTTGGTATAGCTCATGATCATCAATAAATGCAACGATATTACGCATAAATAAAACTATCATTCAATTATTTAATCATTCTTTCTTAAGATAAATCACGCTCGAATCAATTAGTTTTCTTTAATTAATCAATCTATTTATCTTAAATCAATTTCTTTAATTTCCATGAAATTATGATCCATCATAATTTTAAACAAATAGATTCATGTAAAATTATCCTTGTACGTAACTTTTACCTTAGAGGCAACCCGATGAATTATTATTTATTAAAGAGATGTTAAATTAAACGCATATATATAAAACACATATCACGTGTTGTGCCTCAGCTTTACACCTACACTATGGTACACGTATCAAGGGTTTGTATAATATAATAATAAATTTTAATAAATCTGCATAATTTGGGTGAGTACACGGTGTGTAGTTCTGACTACATGGCATGTACCTTTCTTCACCATCCATCCGAAGCACACGCCCGGGGACATGGAATGTTATTGTACTTTGGAAATTTTCGCAGTACACGGCGTGTTCAGTGGGACACACGCTGTGTAGTTTCCGTGTTTACACGGTTTCCAGTCAGGAAAACCATTTACGGGGTACACAGTCCAACCCTAACACGAAGGGACTACACGCCATGTTCAGTTGGACCACACATCCTGTAATCCGGAAACCGTGTACCACTTGTTCCTGGTCAACACACGGTGTCATAAATTACATAGGGTACTCCAATACACAGGCTGATTTGGGGGATCAGTCAATGCATCGAACCTAGACTACACGTCATGTACTTCCAAATACATGCCATGTATTCTGGTGTTGTACGGCCAGAAACGTTTGGATCCTCCGGATGAGTTCCTCTATTTTATTTTAATCAAATATAAAAAGAAAAAGTCGTTTCTGTAAGGTGAATGAGGAACGAGGGAGGAGGAACAAATCTCAAGATTCATATTTCCAGAATGACTAAAATTGAATTGAAACAACTAAATTATTTAATGCGTAGATTACCAACGAAAACTAAATAATTATAATCAACTATATGACCCCTTTGATACCACTTTTAGGTTCTGGGCGCAGCGGAAGAACATTGGTGGGAGTTTTCCCAACATTGATTTGAACGTTAAGCAATGTTCAATCCGAGATCTGTCACAATTTAAAACACTGAATCTTTGGAATAGGACGAAGAACCAAAAACATAAGAGGGAATCCCGGAACCATAGAGATAGGATCATAATATGTTGGTTATAATTAATTTAATTAATTCATTAGAATTACCTTGTTTGAATTATTTCTCTGTGGATGTATCTGGTCACGATCCTGTGATCCATCATTGCATTATAGAATCCAAGTATAGGATTACTGAAACAGTGATCCACACGTGTTCCATGTATCTCTGAACGTCGCCAATGGGATCTCCAGGTGCTAGCACGGATGAACCTTCACTTGCGATGTCCGCCTTCAATCGCCTTGGTCTCTCGATCTTGAGAGTGTTCTTGGAGGAAGGAGTTCCTTTGGCCTTGAAATTATTCTCCAAAATTGTTGTGCACAACGATTGATTAGAAAAGTGTGGGGGTTGTGAGGATATTTATAATCGGGTTTGAGGATATGAAAATAAATAAACGTGTTATGCATTTTATTTATTTCATTAACTCTTATTGAAACCCCATGTCGAATTATTAATTCCTTGACATGTACCCATGATGATTATAATTAATATCACAATAATGATATTATTTCCTCAAAATTCCAACTAGAAAAACTACACGTAGTGTAATCATTAATACACGATGTGTACTTGTTTTCTATAAAACTAAATGGCGTGCATATTTATTTTCCAATTTTCTTTATCTCCTCCTCCACATTTATTAGACCTTGAGTAATGGCTATTTATTTCTTAAATAAACGTAACTTCATTACTCGCCAATAAATATATCATTTCTCCCGCAATATATTCTCTCGAATAACTACTGTCAAAATAAATGTAATCAGGCATCCTTAAATAATTATTAAACCACAGTCGGGAATAATATTTATTTAACCTGTTAAATTAATATTTAACTGAGATACATGGACACACTTAGTGTGTGACCCTCTAGGCCTCTTTCTCGTTGGAATTAGGTGGGCTTTCCTAAAGTCCAAGATTACTGTCTAGCAACGAGTCAAGGCACCCAAGAGAAAGAATTTGATGCAACATTGACGTGTCACCTCATATGATTGCTTACCATGTAATATAATACCTTTTTCATGATATCTCGAATCAAGCAGGTTGCATGCTAGTGTCATCAACCCCCGTGCTTGATTATTCTTTGTTTGACTTTCTGGAATTGAACTCACCCATACTTTACCATGGCCATGGATTTATTTAGGCTATATTAATTCCATCAAAGGTTCTGGTATATCTACTTACGTTATGGAATAGAAGGGACAAATCCTTTCCCGCATTATCTATTAATGCGGTATTTCTCGTGACGCACCGAACATATCCTACCTCGCTGCGAACAGTGTGTCATCACAATTTTCGTCAATACATCTAAGTGCACGAGTTGTAATACCCATTAATAATAATCTTAAAGTCTAAGGACCAATACACACATCCACAGATAAGAACATCCAATGACACTATGAAATGTGGAATTCCTACTGGTGGGCCTCATTCTCATAATGTCCTCCTAGATATTTCCAAGGGACCACACTATCAAAAGGTGCCTCAAAGTTTTATGAGTCCTCACCCCGAATACCCTGTATTATTTGTGTCCCTAAAATAAAATCATGTGAACATAGAACATATATTCAAGAACAGTGTTATGGAACTTCTGGTTTCTCATCATAGTAGGGATCCGCTATGACCCATTAATACAACAGCTGTCCTTAAGACATTATCACATGCATCTTCACACAGAAGAACAATCAAAATGTGATAAGGCATTTATTAATGAATAATGTACAATGCAGTTTGTTCTAGGCCACCAACTCTAACAAGAGTTACATCATTGTCATCTAATAATGAGTCACCATCCTTAGTGAATAGAAACTCATATCTATCTTGTTCTCTACGATATCTAGTATTCCTGTAGAGTATTTGTGTTTATAGAATATGTCTTCCATGTGGATTTTTTGAATGCTTTCCTAGGATAACTCATAAGTTTCTTGATCCTCAACTTTGTTGAATTTGATCTTTCCCTCACTATCTTGTTTAGAGATGTTATCCCTCTCATGAAATGGAGGACTTTTTCTATAAAAGATATTTTCATTTTAGGGGTTATATATATAATAACCATTAGCTAAAATAGGATATGTTATAAAGATAATACTTGTATAATAGAATTTAATAATGTTTCTCTAGTTATATTTAACACACTCTTCATATCTATAAATACCGACAATATTTTCAATTTCAAGGTGAAATTTGAATTTTTGGTTACATATGCTTATAATTGATAGAAAGATAATTTTTCATCAATAATTAATCTCATATTTATTTTTAGACTATTCCATTGGTCCTAAAATATGATGTTTACACTAGGGTTAAACTTTGGTGGAATTCTGAGTTGGTTGTATTTTCACATTATGTTTTATATTTAATTAAATAATTATTATTTATTTTGGAGTTTTTGATTATTGATATATAATTAATGGAGACTCATATTGGAATTCAAACTATGTTATTGATTATACAGTGGGATTTTTTTTCCTGGGTAGGGTATAACCCTTTTTCGAGTTTTAGGTCTCAATTTGGGCTTTAAAATGGGAAATTAAATTAAAATAAATTAAATTAATAAAACCTAATTTCATTTAATTTTTACCCTTTCATATCTTTATCACATACAAAATGGTAAAGGCATACTCCATTGAATGATGGACCAACCAGGAGTTATTGTGAGAGAAATATGGGATATCATTTTAGGGAAGTTGTAATGGATTCAGATTGGGCACTGGTGGACTCATGGTGAGGATGCCAAGCCAAAAAATATTTTTATACCAGTATGCTGGTTCGTTATTTCATTTTTCACCTAGAACACCATATATTAGCTATTTATTTGTTTTATTAAGTTTTTTTGGACTGTTGGAGGCCAGCTTAAGGCTATGTTGAGAAATGTTATGCAATTGAGATTGTGTGATGGTTCGCATTCCATATGAGGAATGCATGTTTGGGGGATGTCATAGACTATCTTGGATTTGGAACCCAACCATAAAGCTACCCGGTTTAGGATAGAGGGTCTTTCTATAAGTAGTGGTGGGTAAAAGGTCATTCCCTGATTGTCTTTGTTCATGTGTTCATGATTTAACCAGACTGGATGTGAGGGATGGGTAATATGTTCTTATGATGTGACCTCCTTGAAAAGGGATGGGTCGGTGTGCCTATTGTGACATCCCTTTTTGAGGGGTTTGTTTTGAATATATTCATCCAATAATTTCATTAATTTATCACTAATTTTAATGACCACAAACATCCCCATTTGTGTTACTCCTGATGTTTCTTTAGGTGGATTTGAGGATAATATATTTTTTAGAATTATTATATTATTATTATATATTCTATCTCATTATATTCCAGTTGAATTTTTAATTTCCTAATAATTATTTCCAATTTAATGAAATCTAGAATCAGTATTCATAATAATATTCTTGAATTGAATGTAAGGATCAGGAACCTTGATTTCAGTAAGGAATGCTACTTTTTTACAGATTTCAAGTGAACATAAGGATCAAGAACCCTCATTTTGAGACCATCCATATGTTTTAGGAACAAATATATGGTTCATCATCCCATTGTTTGAAAAAAACTATACATTTCCAAATATACTTTTTGAAAGTTATCTCTACGTAATGCAGTCCTATGTTTGACTCAATCATATTCCAAATTTTAATTATGGATTGATTTCCATGATTTTTTAATGGTTTCATAGAATTAAATATCAATTTAAAATAATTATAATGACTGATTAAAGGGATAGTTTTCAATGGATTAAATTATTCCTACTTCTAAGTGAAGCTATGATTTTTAGTGGGTTCGTAAATTAAAATTTTCAAATGCACTGATTGTTTTGATAATCTTATTTTATCAAGAAATATTCTTGTATCAATTTTTCCTACATTAAAAATGAAACTTGATAAAGATTTAGATTCAAATCATTAAAAAGAATAAAATTTGAGAATCTATTTGTGTTTCTTAAGAGATTTACTTCAGAGACAAGCATGTTTTGATCTTCTTTCTCATCATGTGGCTACTGCTGTATCTTCTGTTAAACTTTTTTTTTCATCGAAGTACTAAACATTGGATATATACATGTTTAAATTATATTAAGTGTTTTATATACTAATTTTGAATGTTATTCTTCAATTATTGTATGTATTTGAATATGATCGATAACATGGTTCACTTTGGAGTTGTTAATTGTAAAAAAATTAATCTTTGAAAAGGAAGAAGATCCATCATTTTTCAATTTCTACTACGACTACGAGTTGGAGATATTTCAACAATATATATCTCCACTCTTTCTACAGAAGAGAAAACTGATCATACTTAGTCTTGGTGGAGTTTAATATTCTCATATTATGCTATGGGTACGAAGTATCCATGTAAAACAACCATAATTCCTTGTAAAATCCTTTTTGTAGGGTTTTAACTTCCTCCAATTACTTTTTAGGTCCTTTGTAAAAGGAAATACTATTGAAAATCAAAATGATCAAAGAAAGAGTGTTTCTAGAGTGTATTAGTAGATTTATGTACCCTGAACCATTATATGATACCATGTTTTGTTATTTATTTTCATTTATTTTCCACTGATTACACATATTTGAGAGTAAAATTAATGATTACTTTAATTCAAAAGGGATGTTTCAAAATTATCAATATTTATAAAAGGAAACAATTCACACCCCTCCTATGTCTTTAAAACATTACTCCCTTAAAATTTGTAGCAAGTATAATATATATTGGACATATCGATTTATTTTAAATAGTTAAAGCTCAAAATTATGATGAATAAAAATTTCAATGGTGGATATTAGAGAGGTTATGTCAATGATTCATGATCCTTATTTTACTGGTGATAACTATGGATAATGGAAAGAACACATGATTAATTATCATTTGAATATTATAATATGATTTTATTTGAATGTTTTGAAGACTTATTAAATTCCTATAGAAGAACTGGTGAAGTGGAATATTTCTCAAGAGAGTGATTATGATCATAATTCAAGAGCTATGAATGTTATTGTTTGTGGATTTGTAGTGTAATGTCCCGGAATCCAGTAACCCAGACGTTGTGTCTACATTTTAAAATAGGAACTAGATACAAGTAATTATATCCCTATGAACAATATTGTTTATTAGTCTTGGTAAACTATAGGAATTATTTAAATTCAAATTACATTTTCAACATAAAATGCACAATGTGTGTTATTTGAGAAATGAAATCTGATTTTCTTAAAAATAATTTTTAATAATTTTAAGTCCAAAAAACATTAAATCTTCAATATTTCTTGAAAAAGATCATGAATAACTATTTCATATTAAAATATATATTTTTAGGATATAAATATCAAATGATTCCCCCAATGGAGACTTAAATTAAAACAATCCCAAATAATGATGAGATTGTGAAATGAACCCTTACCACTTTGGTGACTTCTAAATTATAAGACCCTTAGAAGAAATTATAATCTCATGAAACAACAAATAACTTGAATTTATATATATTCATGATATAACGGATCAAATAGGTAATATATACACCATGAAAAAGAAAATGTGGTGAATATGGTGTATGTCTTGTGATGGTAAATGTGTGGTGAGAAACCCTTACCTCGGGTTCGTTTTGATTCATATGTGCTTGATCCTGGTGGATAATAAATATAGGTTTATTATAAATATATTATAGAATAATAGTCATATATATCATACCATATAATATTTACTTGTCCTTTTATCTAAATTTTTTTACAATTCTTTGTTAAGATCATTGTCTGAGGTTATAATTTCCTTGTTTTCATGTTTGTTTTAGTTCAGTAATTTTGGTAGTTTTTAATTTAATCATGATTACATCATCTATATAAGTTAAACCATGATATAAATTTAATTTTTACCAATTTTATATAATATTAGAACCATTATAGAATGTTGGTATTTGAAAATGGGTCGCATCACTTTGTGGAGATGGTTGGTTATACGTACGCAAGAGCGAAGATATAATTCCCTTAATGAGTGAAAGGATAAGAATGTTTACTATATATTAATTTCCCATATTTGGTATAATTTCATACAGATCACATATAATAATTGTTTGTTTCCTTATTACCTTCCATTAAAGCATAAGTGAAAAATGAATCAGACCATTTCATGTTGAAGTAGTCCATTGTACCCAAGAACATCGTTAGCATCTTTTAAATAGAATTTAAAGTAAGAATGTATTTATGAAATTATAAATTAAAAATTACAACTATATCATAAATATTATACATATAAATTAAACCTAACATTATATTTTACCATGAATGGTGTTGATTGAAAATGTGTTCCATTGTTTTGTGAGAAGGTAGTCCACCATACACATGATCAAATATTTCATTTACTATTTGATGAAAGTAGAGGGGGATATTGGTTGTTACACTAACATAATTAAATTTCAGTATATGTAAGTTAATTTTGTTATTATATTATTTTTATGTAATAATATTTCAAGGATGTGGAAAATTAAATACAATAAAAAATATCATTTATGAATCTTACCTCTTCTTCGGATGCCCACTTTAGGATTTCACCAAAATCCTTACTACGGTGGATTAATGATCAAGACATTCTCTCTAGGTTTTTGGTCAGGGAGTATAGAATTGATTTGGTTATGTGTTTTCTAATCCAAATGTATTTTTAATTGTGAATAGGGGAAAAGATGGGGTGGTGTTTTCTAAATGAGGAAAAGGACCCACATGGAATTTTTGAAATGATAAAATGATACTCATTTTTTTCTCATTCCAAAAGCCTCAAAAATAGATAATTATAAATACTTATAGATTATGGGGTCTATATATGGCTATAAAATTCTTATTGGACATGTTATTTGGTCATTTTTAACCTTATATAATTATCTAACCCCTATTAAATCGGTTTTGACCTTAAGCACGAAAAATAATTTTCACTATTTTCGATTTTCTTTTTCTTCAAAAATTGATTTTTCCATATTAGATAATATAAATTTTTTTATTCCAAAAATGGAATCTTTTTTCTAAATTCAGTCATATAAGTGATAGATTTCAAGTTAAAATTATACTTGTAGACGTGATGAAGAAAAGGGTTTTCAAATAGAAAATTCTCCTAAGTATAGAAGTTTTTAATATCAAAATTCAATGTGAAATTTATTTAAAAAAATTATTTATTTATTATAGTATTATTCAAATAATTTTACTTTAAAACCATTTTAATATATAATTTAACATTTTAAATATTTTAAATGAAAAGGCAGTTTCTGTAAAAGTCATAATTTTTCACTATTCCTCGAAAAATGAAACTTCTCATAAATATACAAGAAAATATCACTAATAAATTCTGATAATATAATTTCAAATTTTAAGTTAATTTTATCAAATAAATTTTCTAAAAGTTTCAAAATTTTATTTTTACAAAAAATACATGAAGTGATGAAACCATTTTCTTTGAAAAGTTTCGTATTTCAGCAAACATTTATTTTACTTTTAAATAATTCTCATTTTGTATCTATTAAATATATGTCTATTCAAATTATTTTATACATTTTTAAACCATATAATTTACTAATTTATTCAGTATAATTTATCCTCGTCAATTTAATGGCTATGTTATAATTTTTATGTTTATATAATAATATTTTAATAGAGTATCATGTTTTTTTTCAACCCAGTGTTCCATGCACTGAAAACTATTACAGATAAATAATTTATTTAAAAATGAATATATATATATATATATATATATATCTCAAGGTTTTTTATTTTCTTCTAATCTTGTTGTTTTTTGTCATACATGAAATCAAACATATTGTTTCTATTTTCAATTTTCATTCCATACAAGGAATTGTAGAATTTAATCGAGTACCTTAAGGTCCTAAAGATTATGAAATGTGGGAAACCATTTCATTATCCAATGAGGGGGTATATAATATTCAAAAAAAATATTTATAATATGGCTAGGATTAAATTTCATAAATTAAAGATTCATGAGTATGAAAACATCACTCATATAAGTGGGAGAATAAAATATTTTTTCAATGATTTTACTATATTGGTAACTCCAACATTAGAAAAAAATCAATAATTAAATGTAATTATAGTTCTACCATGTTGAATGTAATATTTTATACTTTTTTAAAATCCACCCCCACTAATAATTTACAAATGAAAGTGTTGATTGGAACCTTGATGTTATACGATGTTGAGATGCAAGAAGAAGTTGAAAATCATATTTCTATCAAAAAGGAGAGTGTTTCACTCAATGTTACAATGAAATAATTTTATGATTCAAATTATAGTAATTAGTTTTTATATGATGAGATATCAAATCATGTTATAATATTTTTCATGTTATACAACAGAAGAAAGGAGAAATTAAAAGAGAAGAAAGTCAAATGCTATGAATTTAAGAAAGAAAGGTAATTTATGACCTAAATGCTCTATTATTAAATCTTACTATAGTGACCAAAACCTTTTAGAAATATTATTACAAGATATTTAATGTAAATATCCATTATTACACATCATGGATCAAATATTCCTGGAGTCACATGAAGACTAGGTTTATATTACACCAAAATGGATCTTAAGACATGGTATCCTTTTTTTATTCTCCATTACAAGATCATAAAATCTATTTGTTGTCCTAATGTTTGTGGAATAACCTACGTAAATACAAAATGAAATGGGCGATCTAAAAATAACATTAATTGAATAAACATGATACATAAGCATAACATTTAATTCATGGTATAACGTGATATCATAAAGGAGAAGGTTCATGAGTAATCAAATGGAAGCATAACATAAATAGCATGGCATCATAAGATCATGGAATCATAGGAAAGTGTAGAATACATAAAAATTATATAAACATAAGTCAATAATAACTTCCAATACAATATCACATGGTGGAAAGAGTCCCATAGCAGATTTAGTTCACTCATTAATCGCATACATGACGTCTCTAGAGACTAAAACATTACCCGATGCATTGAAGATATATTTGATTCTAGTCCCACCCATCACATTAATTCCATGTACATTAATGTGTAAGCCACATAAATATATCAATCATATGGGAAACAATTACCCATGAGAAGAAATGGGTTTTATAATCTTCCCTCATAACATAATTAAATGATGCATCTACGAAACTGTCAAAAGGAATATATTACCCCATAAAAGGATATAATAATGTGATATGTATATGTAAGAGACATATATATATCATTTAGAATCATTCAATATTAATAAAGAGTTATATAAAGTGATTTGTAGAGACAATGATCATAACCCAAAGAATAGAGTGTGTTTAAAATATCCCTTACATTGATTTGTTCTTTTTTTACAGGTGTTATAATATCATATATAATCAATATTTATTTATTATAAAATATTATAGATACATTACCATATATATTATACCAAATATGATTTTCTTATAATATTTTACAAACTATTTAATAGTAATTCTTTATTAGAATTACCATTTTCGGTGATAACAACATCGTTTTTCGTGTATTCTTTAGTTTGTTCTTTTAGTTTGTTATTTATGCATTGGTCATGGTTCATAATATCTAGTTAAATAACCATGACATAATTATAAATTTTATATATGATTTATACTTTTAAAACCTATCATAGCGTATTGTTATGAAAAACGAACTACATTGCAATCATGTAGACAGAAACCTGTACATACAAATGAGTTACATTTCCATTTTTCAATGATCATGGTCGAATGAAGGTATGTGTTATTGTAAATTTATATAATTATCACTATATATTAAATATAATATTAATTCCCTAAATATAGATATATATAACATTGATGTGATGTGGTAATTGAAAATGAATCACATTACACAAATGATCGACATTATCATTTTTTCAATGTATAGTAAAGTAAGACAATGTGTGAAATAATAATTTTCCTGGATTATTAATATTTCATGAATGTCTTATAAAAGAATTAAATTAATCCTTATTACCTTCCATGTAAATTTTAAGTGAAAAATGAATCATATCATTTCATGAGGCAATAGTCCTCCGCACACATAACCGAAATTAACATATTTCCTACCGAAAAGAATATGAGAAATCAATATATGAAATTATAATCTCAAAAGTATAATTATCTAATATATATCATACATAACAATTATATACATCATTATATGAATCCATGTGAATTGGTGATGGAAAATGAATTATGTCGGTTCGTAAGGCGGTAGTCCGTCATACACTCGATCAACAGTTTCACCTCCCATTTGAGTGAGGAGAAGATGGTTATAGGTCATGCCATTAATATAAAAATATCTCAGTTTATATTAGATATTGAGGTTATTATGTAAAAATGTTTTCTAATAGTAGGTCCCTAAGACCCAACATGAACAATAATTATGATAACCATAACATGTGTATAATTGGATATACATGATGTCTACTTAACATTAGAGTGTAGATATTTTTTATCCATTACTTAACGGTAATGTTCAAAGATTTATTGCTATATCAAGAGGTAAAAGAAAAACCGAGGCTATAATTAATCCTCAAGATACCAGGAAATTAATCTTAAATATATGTCTTTTAGTTCAAATACATCATTCTGACTGTACATAGTTGATGATTGACTATGAATTACTGGGGCCTCATAAGCATTGAGACATATTTTTATGAATTTAACACTTGGTGATCTATTCTAGTGATAAAATATCGGAATACCCTCCAATATGAACACCACATGTTTGGGGTGTCATTGGTTGTTCCTATCTATGGACATGTGTATTGGTCTCCTAACATGAGATCATTACCAGTGTGTGTAATTTGATCATGTATATTGACACAAGGAAAACCCATTATAATGAAAGAATTGAGAGTTATCAAGTATTTGATGCGTCATTGGTGCTATGGAATTGGCTTAATAGTAAAGAATTAATTTTTCACTTCCAGGTTGAGGAAGTAAAGTTTCTATGGCTTGGTTGATGAGGATGGTAGTACCTTGATATATCCATGGCCATAGTAATCAATGGTAAATCCATATTGTTATATCAAAAAACAATATATAAATAAAGGACAGTTACATGGTTGTCCATCCTCTATTATGAGATAATAAATATAAACAGATTATATTACACAGTGTGTGTTTGTATGTTAGTTATCATTTTTATGACTATCCTGATCTCTTTAGGCGCCCTGATGGGTTTCTATATCGCACTCTCAGTATGGGGATAGTATTCAATGTTATTGAGATAAGGGCCTAAAGGGTCACACATAATAGTGTATTCAAAAGTCTTCCAGATTAGTGAATAGGAGTTTTGGACAAGGTGGGCCCCACCATTGGGGTCTGGGTTTTGTCCAAGGTTTTAAAATCACCTATTGAATAAATAAATACATATTAATCAAGTTAATAAAAATTAGTATTTAATTTATTTATCATGAAGTGTATTATTTGAACAAATATTCGTTTAAAATTTTCAGGGTTCATTTAATATTTTCGAGAATGATTAGTCATGTTAGTGGCTCAGGTTTTATCCCCTAATATATTTATTATAGTACAACAAAGTGATAAAAAAATAAATAATTTTTACGATTCAGTACAATAGTGAGAAAATAATTTTTATGTAGTTAGAAATAAATATTCATGTATTGGGATTTCATTTCGGATATTTATTAATTCAATATATTTAGAGAAGAGAGAGATCATCATGATTATTATTCACTTCTTATTGGTGATTGTTTCAATCTCTTCTCTCTCTCTCGAGTCATAGAGGGAGATGCTCTGGTTCCATGTGTTTGATCTCAGTTCTTCTTCACAAATCGACAAAACAAATCAACGATGATCATTAAGATGTCGAATGAGTCATAAGAGCTATGCACTACAACCCGAATTTTGACAATTGATATTCCTATATTCTTTTGAAGTGTGTTTGGATGATCTATAGAAATTTGGATTCTGATTCGTTGAGCAGTGATCACCGATGAGGAGCAGACATCGAGTGTGGCTTCAGATAAAACCAGGTATTTAATGTTTTTAATTTTGTACTTATAATTCCTCACATGAGATCTACATATGGTAATCAGGAATCGTTTCACCAACAATGAAGAGCTCATGTAGATTGTCAATGGGAAAATTTTAAAAGGCCATGTTTCGAGGCTTCCACTGCATGTGTGGTACCTTCAATTGGAATCAGATCCACACGTGAGAATTTTAATCCAAAGAAAAATTAAATTTTCATTATGTTTAATAGAGGATGTTATTCTAGTCCCAATAACATAGACCATGCTTTAATATGACACCTCATCACCGTTTTGTGATCATTCAATGTTTTAAATCAGATTTAAAACCTTTCTTTTTAGGGGGTTTTTAATAACATATCTTTTATAAAAATATATATGTTTTCTAGATAGAATAAATTATTTTATGATGTCATCTTTTGGTGAACCCTATCACCTACTCGAATTCTGGTTACTGAAATAGTTTAATCCGGACAGTGATGTTTTTTCCATATATTTTCTGAACTAAAATAGTATAAATATAATATTAATTATAATTATTTTTCTAAGTAAAATAGTATATCTAGTTTAATGGAAAAAAATAATGGGAAGATTTTAAAAATGTATGGCATTTAGCTACCTACCAAACCAAAAAAATGGAATCTAATTTTTTTGGGAGGAATTTAGGAGAGAAAAAAAACAAAAACAAAAGGGAGGTGGGAAAATTCACTGAGCACGCCACCCCACATCACCAGACAAACCTCTCCTATGCCTCATCTAGAAATATTTGGGTCATCACCCACCCTGTTGGCCTCCTACATGAGGAGTGTGGCCGCTCCACCCGTAGACCTCCGTTACAGCTATTCATGAACACCAGCATCGCCACCTCCATTGTCAGATTTTCATGCTGCCATGTGCCTCCATGACAACTACTTGCAACTCTCACTAGCTAGATTTGGCATGATTCCCCCCCGCCCCCCACCGTTTTGTGGTCCCCTTTCCAACGAGTACCATAGATTGACCGCCTACTAGGAGCTCTGTGCCGCCCTATTACAGGCATCATCATGTCTCCCTTCGTAATCGACCAAGCCATGATAATCCCAAATCTGATAAGGATCCCTCCTAGTGTTTTTGACCTAAAACCTCATGTTCCATTGGTCACCCCCCCCCCAAGTGAGGTATCTGAAACTTTCCTACTGTTTTTGGGCTCAAATTCATCTAATTTGGTCCGTAGTTGTTTTTGGGGGGTCTGTCGAGTCCGATATAATCTTGAGAGGGACTTTCAAGCCTAGAACAACCCACATTGGGTCTATAAGGCCTGAAATGGTCCTAAATTGGTTTATATTGACCTACACATTCCTTGCTCGATAATTTCTGGGTCTAACTAATTTTCATAAAAAAATTAATTAAGTAATTAATTTCACTTGAGTTTTAAACTGAATTAATGAAATATTAATTTTTTGAATAAAATTAGTAATGTGGATTAAATTATTTTAATTTTTGTGTTAAAATAAATAAATAATTAATTTAATTTTTTGTTTTAAAATTTATTGAAATTAATGGACTGAATAACGAAAATATTAAATTAGAAATAGGAGTGACTTTTTAATTCAATAAAAGTTCCATCGAAAAAACATTGTTGTAAGTTTAGTTTTTAATTATAAATTTATTTTAAATACTCACTTTTAAGGCATATAAGACTGATCATGTGTATAAGACCATCCAATGTATGTCTGGTGAATGTTTAATTTAGTTTTTTCAATTATTACAATGTGTGGTTTATAACAGTTATTTTATTTTATGGAAATCTGGGAATTGTATGTGTCATTATATCTACAAGGTCTTACGATTCAATATATTGGATTCTAATTTATAATCTTGGGATCCCCGCGGATTTGTTTGAGTATTTTTGTATAATAATGAATATTAACAATGATGTATATCACATCAAGGTATAGCAACACACCAAAATGGAGTTTTGTGCATTTGATGGGTAAGCACTGCAACTTGAGTCACAAGCGACCCGGATCAAGGTATTGCCCCTAGGGTCTAGGTTGATCAATTATTCACTCAATGGATCAACCATTCTTATAGACTCATCATCACATCATCATTTTATTTTTTTCATAGTTTATTATTCAATGAATGTTTAGTTTACTCATGATTACATAAAATAATAAACAAGCATGCACAGATAAAATTAGCATGTGGTGCGGTGGTTTTTTTCTATTTATTTCATAGTCAGTTGTGAGTTTGATCACATAAAACATTCTTATCAAATATCAAATGATTTATTTTCATCACATAAAAATATAAAAACCCTCAAAAGAAATATTAATCTGTAACCACCTTCCATCATTCTAATTTAGACAAAATCGATGGTTTAGGGTGCTCGATCATCCATAAGATAGGGTTCCACCTATTACCGAAGATTTTTTATGACAATGGTGGGTTGAATTAACTAAATTGTTAGTAAGGATTATCCATATGAATATTGATATAATTTTGGATTAAATCATTGAGTAAATCATGTTATTATTTTAGAAGACGTGACTTCACTCAACATATCAAGGAAACATTAGTTAATGTGGTTGGTTAGTCAAACACCTGAAACCTCTGATTAGTGGCGTAGCAATAGTTTATAGACTATGAGGGTAGGCTCATGGATACATTCCACTAGAATTCTCAAGCAATATATTATTTCAATTCTTTTCAAATGGTTCCTAGAATTTGATAAAATAGTGAGAGATTTTTTATCATTTAATTAATTAATCAAAATGTATAAAATGATAATCAAGATAAAAAGTACTAATCTGATAGAATTTTATTATTGTATAAAAAGTGTAAGTTATAACGCAAAAACTATTTTGATAAATAATGGAAAATTTCAATGTTCACACTTCTATGAGAATTCAATAGTAGTACAGATGTTTGTGTGAAATATTGTGATATTGGAAATTAAAGGTCTTGGTGTCCATATACTGATTAAGCCACGTCCAAAAGAAAGGGAATAAAATGGTTATAGGAGACTCATGTATATTGCAGATGAAGGTTGTGTCATAATGATATCCTCAACATCTGATTCTACTTGTTCTTACTACATCAGGACATGGGTGATACAAATAGTAATCTCATCTATAATAAGTTTTTGGGGCGAAAGGGAAGCATAGATATCAATAGGTAAGGATTACACTGGTTCTATGTAATTTGAAAGGCGGATTACAATCATTCAATTCAACCTATTCTAATATTATTTTCCTCCATTTCTCCCATTTGGTTTAAGATTAAAAAATTACCAATATGGATTAAACTCTTTATTTTTTTTTAATGTTTTCTAGGTAAATAAGAGTATTAAAGAAAGGTTAATAACTAATTCTTATAGTGAATAAGGTGAAATACATGGTGATAAGTCCAATGGTAAGACTACCATCAAAGGATCCTTCAAAACATCCTTCAATGCAATGAGGTTGGATAAAAAAGAAGATGTTATTTTCTTTTCATATCATGATATAAATGTATGGATGTTTAATCGCAATAATCAGAATTAATGAAGAAAGTTATCGCTTCTTATTTAAGTATTTTCACGAATATAAAATTTACTATTTCAGTCAAACTTTAGGCATATTAAATAAAATATTTATTTTACATATGATTATTTAAATATAGTAACCAAGTGATTATAGAAATATTAATAAAAGTAAGGTTCATTCTCAAAGCAGTTGAGAAAGAGTGTTTCCTAAGTCATAGGTGAGAAGTTCACGACATCTATAGAGCCAAGTGAATGATTCTTGTAAAACTATTATTGAGGATGACAAAACAAATTATCACACATGTCCTTTGGACACAAGTAGACCTTATTCCCGGATTCATGAATGAATATTTCCTTTGGTTTATAATTCTCAACCAACAGTTCAGTAATACATTAATCATAGGTGATATCGAATGAATATAAAATATAAAACTTAATTTATGTAGTTGTGGAAAGATAATATATTTCAAGAAAAACTTTAATTACATACTGGATATACCTAGAATGGTATTTAGACTTAGAATATCTATTCACCTTAGGAATTATTGATGTATGTACTTGTTTTGGACAAGTAAACCCTTAGAAATTATGGTTAACCACAAGGATATTGGAGTTAGTACAACAAGAGAGAGTAAACTATTCCAAGGGTAAGCTAATGGTAAATATACTTCATTATATTACTTTAAGTTATTAATGAATATTAATGTAAAGTATGATATATTCAAGGTTTGAAGAAGTGAGTTACTTTAAGACAACATGCAGAAGAATATCTTAACCAAGCATTTATCGATCAATGTAATGTAGCATGGAGAAATTCCTAAATACATATTATGTTATCTACACTATAGAATTTATGCTAATAATGAGGATACATGTTAATTCTTACATACTAACATTTATTAAAAAATGTACTGTTAATCAATTCCTAAACACACTATTTTCACAGTAGAGTTATTATGTAAGGAGTATCAATGTCAAAACTTACATAAAATTCCACTATATTTCAAGAAATTTTTTGAAAATAATGACAATATCCCATAACCATATTCCATCTATAATGACAAATTGATATCATTTGAGTCATAGTATGATGAAAATAATTTATTTCATAAGGAAATTTGTTTTTATACAAAGAGTTTATTAGGATATAAAAAAAATTACATCAAGAAAAGAACAATGTGCATCTAAAGTAATTGTCCTAATATTTTCTTAAGATATTACAGAAATCCCTAGGATATAAAAAATAGTCAAGTGATATATTATATTTCTATTAGAGGTTTCACATCTATATTAGAGATAGTAGGAGTCATATTGAATTGGTTTTAATCAATTCCATATATTCACATGTAGTTGGAATAGGAAGTAGTTCCAAAAGTGCATGTGGAACAAAAATGTTCTAGAGACACATATTATGTAGGAAGGTTAAAAACATGGTGATGGTTTTATATTCACCAAAGCTAGAGATCTATTATTCTTTGTGAATCATAATTCCTACAAAATTAGTAAATGGAATTTCGCTAAGATTGAAAGAAAACAAAAATTCAATAATGTATTCCATTTATCAAAGTGAAAAGGGGCATATTTTTTTAACGTTATGGTGGGTATTCACATGATCTGATGCAGGGATGGTACTAGTGTGGTATCAAAAAGTCTCGATTGGTTATACCAAGTCATTTTTCCTAAATCCATTATAATTTTACTTTTCATATCTAATATCTATGATCATTTTATGTATCATTGAATGTCATGATCACCAATCATGGAAGGTGTATATATGACGCAACTAGAAAGGGATGGTCACATCACATAATGCTAATAAAGGTTGCATGTTACTGAAATCCATTTTTGGATAAAGGTAAGAAATAGGATCATAGAATGTTCCTCTAGAATTAATATTTTCAATGTGTCTATATTAGGTTAGTGGGGGATCTATTATTTTTATGTAAAATATATTCAATAGAATATGGAAAAAACTAGGGGTCTTATATCTAGTTAAGACTAGGATGAAATTAATTCTCTAGTAGTTGAATTAATTTATAAACCTCTATTCTAGGTAATAGAATATAATATGGTTGTTATAAAGGTTTCTATGACCTATTAAATTGTATATTTAGTTACATAGTATTTCAAAATACAATATAGAACAATTCAAGTTATAATTTTTTCCACTGTCAGATGGAATATATCTCTCCAGGTTGACATGTCTGGGACATTGGGGATATTAATGTTGTGATTTTAAATCCATTTTCTTGAGAGATGAATCACATATATCATGATATGTGTAATAAATGATATTTATAGGATATAATTTATATTATGCGAATATGAGTTATATCTAGGATACATACAAGTGAAGCAGTCAAAACAATTCGATTATACTTTGAGATGTACAAAAGATATTTAAATGGTATGTGGGGAAGAAAGGATACTTGTTTTCTTATGGGAAAAAAACTATTCTTCATTATATAAATGTGATATAATATTCTATTTGGGATAATAAAGTGTGAGAAAAAATCTCATAAATCCATTGGTAACCGTACCTACAAATACTGAGTATGTTATATATTTTGAGGTAGTTACGAAGCAATTACACAGAATATTTTGGTTCCATTTCTTCAAATCACACCTAGAAAGTAAAGTATTATCATAACATAAATTATGATACTATTACAATCTATGATTTTAAGTTATGATATTGGATAAAAGGTATGTATATGGTAAAACCACCTCTGGAAAAGCTTTACTCAAGGAGGTGTGGCTGCATATAGCAGAATAGACATGTGGTAGAAACATGGAATACCCATCAACTGAAGTGGTGACTTAGAAGAAACATGTTCCTTATCATGTGAGAGAAAACAAGGTATGTTAGAAATTTTCTCAAGTGAAAGTGTAATTTTTTTAATAGTGGGATCCCTATACCCAACATGAAAAGTGATTTTGA
Organism: Viscum album; assembly: GCA_963277665.1. NCBI lineage: Eukaryota > Viridiplantae > Streptophyta > Magnoliopsida > Santalales > Viscaceae > Viscum > Viscum album. Next base: position 1,389,015,173 of record OY728134.1, on the reverse strand, counting down.
TGAGAATATCATGCATATATTTGGATATAAATGATGGATACTTACAATTGTAGTGTAAATATTTATGTGTCCACTATTTGATGGTAATTTCTATATAGTAATTTTCATATTATATCTGGTCACATACTATAATGAGTACTTCCTGATACCATAACATTAATCTTATATATATTTCATATGGTATAGACACATCATATTGATTAAAAATAGTTGATGTTGGACTACCAAGTGCTAGGGGATCATAATTCTTGAGACTTATTCTCATTAAGGTATCACTTGGTGATCTCTAGTAGTGAGATTATGAGGACATACCAACCAATATGAACACAACATTTTGTTGTGTTCGATTGGTTTTTCCTACCTATAGCCATGCTTATTGGTCACCTGACTTGAGATCATTACTTTTGTGTTACATTTGATTATGTCCACTAATGCAAGGGAAAAAAATAATAGTTAAATCATGGAAAGGTATTTTTTGTTGGGTGCATAATTTTTCATATGGCATTGGTTAAATGGACATGAAATGATTTTTCACTTCCAGGTTGAGGAAGTAAAATATCTCGGGCATGTTTCATCAGGATAGTAGTATCTTGATAAATCCATGGCCAGGGCAGTACAAGGTAAATCCATCTAGTTAGATCAACAAACAATAAAGAATGAAAGGGTGATGACACATTTTTGTATCCTAATTAATGAGATATTAACGAAAAAGATATTATATTACACATTGTGTGTACGTAGGTTGGTTTTCATTGCTATGAATATACATATCTCTTTAGGGGACTTGATGGGTTGATAGATCACACTCATGTTATGTGGATATTATTCACTACAATTGAGATAATGTCCGAGAGGTTCACACACAATGGTATATTCAATAGTCTTCCATATTCTGGTTAATAGGAGTACTGGACATGGTGGGCCCCACAACTAGGACCTAGGTTTAGTCTAAGGTTATACGATCACCAGATAAATAAATAAATTCATATTATTCAACTTAAGAATAATTTGTATTGAATTTATATTTTATGTAATATATTATTTGAATGAATATTAGTTTAAACTTTTCAAGGTTCGTTGAATATTTTTGGGAATGATAAGTTGAGTTAATTGATCAGGTTTTATCACGTAATATATTTATTATATTACAATAATCTGATAAAAATATAAATTATATTAATAATTATATATAAAAGTCATAAAATATCGTTTATGTAGTTAAATATAAATATTCATGTATTTAGAGTTTATTTCAAATATTTATTAATTCATTGTACATGGCGAAGAGAGAGCTCATAAAAATTACTATTCACTACTCAATGGTGAAATATTCTCTCTATTACCTCTCTCTCTATCTATCTCTTTGTTTCAAGAGAGAGATGTTCTTGTTCTATGATTTCAACCGTAGTTATTCTTCATGGATTGATGGAATAGAGAAGTGGTGATAATCTAGATGTCAAATGAGTCATCAGAACTCCACGCTAGCACCTGAATTATGATGATGGATGTTCCTGCATTATTTTAAATCTTGTTTGGATGATACATAGGATTTTGGATTCAGATTCGTTAATTTGTGATCTCCAACGATGAGAATACATTGAGTTCAGATTCAGTTTTAACTAGTTATTTTATGGTTTAATTTTTTTTGTTTAAAATTCCTCAAGTGAGATCCTCATATAGTAATCGGGAAAAGTTTCATGAACAATGATGAGATTATATCGATCATTGGTGGAAAAATTTTAAAATACCATGTTTCTGGACTTCCAGTGCATTCTTGGTACCATATTATTGGTTTAAAAATATTTAAGTAGGTAGAAGTTCAAACAAAATAAAACTACTGACTACCAAAATTACCTCTTCTTCAAACAACTTCTTTCAGTTTGTGCCCAAAGCCATCCTAGGTTATTGTTTTTATCAAAAAATGATTTTAGGATTATGGGAGTGATGTTGAGAAATTATTTTTTTATTAATTTTCAAAACCAATTTGTTTTGTAATTATTTAAATCAGAGGTGGTTGTGGCCTTTTTTAAGTGTGTGACAGGACCGAGTTAAATTTTTTGAAAATAAATAGTTAAATACACATTCTTCACATACCACAAGGCAGAAAAATAGTCCATAATTGTACCTAAAAAGAGATAAGGTTGAAATATTACCATCTTATAGTAATTAAACTAGTTTTTAGTAATTTTTATCCCTTATATTTTTATATTAACCCCCATGTAGACCCATTGTTACCTTAACTGTGGTAATTAATTTTTAGTATTTTCACAATTCATTATATAAAACATTTAAGTAGAAATTAGTAGAAAATATTAATTATGATTAATAAATATATGGAATACATTTTTATAAATAAAACTCATAGAATTGGAATAATTTAATTTTAAAATATACCCACAGACCTATCAAAAAATAATTTTTTAAGAAATGAATTTTTTTAGGGAAATATGATTTCACATACTCTATGACAATTAATTCTCATTATATAAATTTAAATTATTATTATATATATAATATATATTTAATTTAAATAAATAATCATTGTGTGTTATTTTTATTAATTAAAATTGAAAACATTACGCATATAAAAAAATTATTAGAAAAATGTGTTTTTATGACCAGGAATGATCGTATACTAAGATTGATTATAAAGATCATTTAAATGTTATTATTTTGATTTTATATAACTAAATAATACATATGTTAATTTTAATTCAAATTAAATTAATAAGTTGACTAAATTTACTTAAATAAATTATAATTTTATAAAAATTTAATGTTTTCACTATTAACTGAAAAATTAATATTTTCTAAAAATTCCCAAAATATCACACTAATTAAATTTAAATATGATTATTTGGAAAGTTATTTTAATTGTACAAAATAATATTTCAAAAGGTTCCAAAAAATTTTTATAATATATCCTCACAAAATTTAAACAATTATTTTTGAACAAAAAATATATTTTTTAGAATAAATATCTTTATTAAAAATAGAGTTCTTCCTTCCTAAGAATTTATAAATTTAGTAGAGAATTTATTTCAATTTCATAAAGTAGATAAATTTTTTAATACATTGTTTTATAATTGATTGGTTAAAATTATCATATTTAAATACTTTTGTTTCATTATGGTTCATTTTATTATCTCACATATGCTATCAAATAGAGTTTTTCCTTTTCAAAACATGGGGTGTCACATTGCTCACAACTAAAATAATTTTATCATGAAATTTTTATATTAAAAACTATGGTGAAAAAATATTTGGGTACTCATTCTTCATAAAATCTTCTACTTCCCGTGATTCTTCCTCTAACTTGTGGTTTTTTCAGAAGACTTTTACTAAGTGAGTTTTCTTATTTCATATAACTTTGTCTCTCTGATCTAAGACATTTACTGGTTTCTTTTTATATGAAATTAATTTCTCCAATGGTACAACCTCATGTTTTAGTAATTGTGATTGGTTCTGGTATTTACTTCCTCGTGATGGATACATGGAACACATCATGTACTTGACATAGGTTTGGTGGAAGTTCTAGACTATAGGCCACTTCTCCAATGTGATCAAGGATCTCAATGGGGTCTATGTTTTTAGGACTAATATTTCCCTTCTTCTCGAACCTCATGAAATTATTCCATGGTAAAATATGGAGGAAAAACTTCTCTTTGACATCAGACTCTAGGTCTCATCTATGATTGTCTGTATAGTTCTTATGTTGTCATTTTGAGGATTTCATGTGGCATTGTAGGGTTCATACCATCTCTATATTATCTTTGGAAAAATCATATCCCATAATTTTTGTCTCTATATCTTTATCCAAGAATGTAAAAGTTAGACACTACTTCCTATACAAATCCTTATAAGGGGCCATTTGAATTCTAGAATGGATGTTCTTATTATATGAGAAACCTACTAGGGGAAGGTAGTGAGCCCAATAAATTTATAAATTCATTTAAAAATACCTCATAATATCCTCTACAGTTTTTATGGTTCTCTATGACTCACCATCCATATGAGTATGATAACTAGTACTGAAGCTAAGTTCTGTATCCAATACTTATTGATAACTTATCTAGAACCATGAGTTAGAGCTCATATCTCAATCAGATATAATAGAGGGTTTAAATCCATGTAATCATTACAATTATATTATTTATATCATATCTAGTTGTTCAAGAGAGAAATTATCCTTGATGTTAATGAAATATGTCGATTTGGTAAGGTGACGACAGCCACCCAGAGGGCATTATTGCCTTTAGGTTCCCTTGGGAGTAATTTTCCCATATCCCTATTTATGTTTTCCTATTTCCATACTATTATTGGAAATTGTAGCATCATACCATTAAACTTTTATCATATAGCCTTAACTTATTAGAATATGAAGCATCAAGACTCAAATTCTGTAATCTACCTCCTCATGTTGTGCCACCAAATTTTTTTCTTAAGATATTAATATATATTAGCGAATCTTGTATAAATAGATAATTTTTATCAATACATATAATTTATAATATCAAACATCATGTTTGGTTTTGAAGGGATATGTATCCATGTTCCAAACCTTATAAATTTGTCATCCAGAAGACGAACTCTATAATAATTGCTACATTCTTCTTTAACGCATCATTGTTTTTCTAGGCCTCCGTGATCCTCTAAATAATTGATTGTTGATATGTTATTTGATCTATTTAGGGTGAATATCCTTTTATTATTATCATGCATATACTTTTAATGTCTAATAATATTGTATCCTTCACAGTCCTCATAATTGATAAAATTTCTTGATCCTTTATATGTAGAGATTTTTCCACTTTTTATTTCCTAGGATGGTAATGGATTTAGTAGTCATAGTTCTTGACTAGCTTTAACAATCGTCATTGGTTCATGTTATGGTTCTCCTTTGTGGATATATATTTATGCATATTGGGATCTATATATTTATAAAACTTCTAACCATAATGATAATGTCAACAAATATTCAACTCAATGATCACTCTCGCTATGTCTAGTTCAAAAATGGAATTTTTATTCTAAATATAATTCAACTATCTTGAGGCATTGACTATCACTTTATCATTATTCATTAGTACAAAACCTAAACCCTTCTTTGAAGCATCGATGTAAACCAAAATAGTCTCCCCACTTGAGGTTAGTGTGTGTATTGGTGTAGTGATATGCGTATTTTTTAACACCTTAAAGCTGTCATCTCATTAATTGTTCTAGAAACACAGTAATCCCTACTAAGTTATGTATTTTATTTGTTTTACAATCATGAGTAGTTCCTCAGTAATCATTGATAATACCCCAAGTAAACTACAAATCTCTATTTTAGATGTTGGTTTGGGGAACTCCTCGATTGCCTTTGTCTTATAAGGGACCACATATATCCTTTTACTGGTAATAATATTCCAAAATAATGATACTTTCTTCATCAAAAACTCACAATTACTATAAATTTTATACACATTTTATTTTTTCAAGGTATTTAGTATAGAATTAAAATACACTTCATATTCTTTCTTACTTTTGGAGTAGAGAAGAAAAATAAAATATAGACTACCACACATTTATCGTGGTAATCCCTAAAGACTCTATTTCTTAAATACATGAAGATAGCTAGAGAATAATTGAGTCCAAAGGGTATCGCAATGAACTTGTAGCTACCATACATTATATGAAATGCAGTCTTGGGGATATCCTCCTTCAACCTTATTAAGAAATATCCCAACCAAAGATACACCATAGGAAAATATTGGGATCCACATAGTTGATAAAACAATTCATCAATTCATGGAAGTGGATGATTGTTCTTTATTGTTATATTTTCAGGATCACGGTAATCAATGCAGAGGAATTTTGACCAATCCTTCTTATTAATGAAGTGGGATGGTGCACCCCATGGTGAATCACTTAGGTGTATAAACCCTTTATCCAGATTTTCTTATAGTTTTTTTTCTGTTCCACATTATCTACAAGGGACATTTGATATAGAGTATTATACATTGGCAAGGATCTAGGTATATTCTCAATTATAACATAATCCAATTTTCTAGAATTAAGGTGATGAAAATCATTAGATAATACTTCAATATAATCCCTCACAACGGTCATGTCTTCAAGTATGATATCTTCTATAGTAATCATCATTTCAGCATTATATGCATTCTATTAAGGAATGAACATTAATTCTTCATGTGGTGATACAGAATAAGATTTATCCCCCTCCATGAACTTGTATATAAATTGATGGTGAATCATGATACATAGGGTGATTTCCATGTCTTAGAATTTTTCTATGCTCTTTCTAAGAAAATCCAATCCATGACTATAATTGAATCAAATTACACATAGGGGAGTATCATAAGATTTTTTGGGAAGTTCATCCTAAAAATATGGATAAGGGCTGAGTCAAATTCATGGTATGAAATAATTGAACCATTCATCATCGCCACTAATAACTCAACTTAGATGTTTTGAGGTGGTTCTTGAATAGTTCTTCTAATTTTTTTATATAAAATAATCTGTAGAACCAGAATAAAAAAATACATTCTATATTCTTGAATGAATAACTAATGAACCAATATCAAATTAATTTTCATGATCACCACCACAGTTTTGATAGATTGAGTTCTCCCTTTCTCACTGGGCCTTGCTTGTTTTCATCGGTTATCATCAAAAACACTTTTCTTGGTTCATTGGTTTTTACTATGTCTTTGTTCCATGCATATTTAGAATTGGACAATATTCTGAGGAATGGAAAGAGAATTATGTAATTATATATCATTTTTGGGTTTCTACTATTGAAAATAATTATATGGGTTCCCTTCCATCCCATGTCGAAAGAACTTCTTGATCCCCTTTACGAAATCTCTAGGATGCTGCTTCTTACACTTTTTAGAGGTGGGATTTTCGACTTTCATTCCATCCTCAGATTTCAACATGGTACCTTCACACATAAACTACATTTTCAACTTATTATAACCATGATAACATTGATATTTTATTATCTCCATTTCAACTTTTAGGGAACATCAAAAAATATCCTTGTAGCTACAAAAGTCTCATATTTCTATATCGTTTTTCATACTTTCCTTTTGCTGAAAATAGAAGCGGCCAAATTTACATTCAAGGGACATGAAAAGGTCAGAGGTATATCATGAAAGTTTTTTGAAGTTTTATTTGTATTCCCTAATGAATTCATAATTATTTAGATTGAGGTTAAGTAAATCCTACTCCATTTTAAGTTGAGGACTGTGAGTAAACTATTTGTTAAAAAAAATCAATTCCTTTCATCCATATCTTTGATCTCTTACTTTGGATTTTTACAGTTGATCAACACCCATCATTGATTGTATTCTCCCTCTATACAATAAATATCTAGTAAAACCATCTATTTATAATAGCATTCAAGAATATATAAGATCTTTTCAATGGAGTTGATCCATTTTTTCTTAATTAAATGATTTGAAGATACAGTAATTTTTGGGGGATATGCCTTATAAAGGATTCAATTAAAAATTCCCCTTACATTGGGGGATTTAGGCATTCCTCTTAATTCAAGTGTTTGTTCAAAATGTTAGTTAGGTGATAAATTATTATCATGAAGTTATTGAATCCTACTTCAATCGGGTTCAGTATCTCATTTGGGCAGTCATCGCATTTCCCATTACAATACTTGTTGATTTGGTTTCTCATGTATCCATCAATTTGACTGAAATAAAATGAAAATTAGGGATGATATTTTGTTAAAAAAAATAATAGACACAAAGATAATGATCCATGAACATTAAAGGGATAACTACTAAATGGTATATATTCATTAACTAAAGAATTTCTAGGTTTAAATCTAGATTATCCATGGTAATGATTCATATTATTATTTCTAACCTATTAATTCATTCATAAACCTCATAATGCTGTGTAAATAGTTTTTGAATATACTAAACATATCCTCTTGGAGTGTCAATCCAAGTAAATATTAAGGCTTGTTTTCTTATACCAGGTAATACTCAAGTCAAGATCTATGCACCATTTTCATAGTAATTACCCCTAGGTAACTCTAGGCCAGAACCATTTCCACTTTTATTTTCTAATTAGATATGTAATTACTCAGAATCCACTCACTCTATACATCACCAAAATTATAGGATATCTTCTTACACTTAGTGTTATCCATATACAAATCCTTGATTATAACCCTTTCATTCTCACTAATGTTTTCTATTTATAGTTACAAATGCTAACTAAACCCTTGGATCAGATACCAAAAATAGATACCCAATCCTTTTACACATATCATTACATGATTTTTAACATAAATATACACTAATACCCATCCGGTATTAAATATCTATAGGATCTTTAAAAAACTAGTATCCTATTACATCAAAATTGAACTTAAAGAATGTCATAATTATTTTATTCTCCATAGTTAGAACTTAAAATCTAGTTGAACTTATAAAATTATATAGTTAGCCTAGGTAAATTCATAAATAATGGAGTGATCTAAGATCCTTGTAAGGGAATAAACATAATATAGAACCATAACATGTGAGTCATGTTATATCATTGTATCATAAATGATAATTTATATGAGTAATCAAATAGATAAACTTCATAAATAGAATGGTGTCATAAGATCATGGAATCATAGGAAGGTGGAAAAAACATAAAACATGAAATAAACATAATTCTATACTAACTTCCAAGAAAATATCACATTGTAGGTAGAGTCTCATAATGGATTAGTTCCACTCCCTCATAGCATGCATGATGTCTCATGAGACTAAGCAATGCCCAATGAATTGGAGGGAAATATAATCCCATACTACCCATCACATTTACATAATGTACATGAATATGTGTTCCAAATAAAGTTATAAATCCTAAGTCATAAACATATTAATTACCAATTAAAATAAATGGGTTTCATATTCTTATTTCATTACATAATAAAAAGAGATTTGTTAAGGAAGGAATTTGATAAATACTTAAAAGTTATGTATTACCCAATAAAAGGAGTGGAGAATAACATAGTTATATATAGAAGAGATATGTATATATAATTAATAATCATTCCATATCCCTAATGAGGTAGATAAAGTAAGTTGGAGATATAATGGTCATAACCCAATGAATAGAGTGGGATAGAAATATTTCTTACCTTCAGACTTTATTTCCTCATACGCATTATAATATCCTTTATAATAAATTTATATTTATTATATGTTTTTTACAGAACTATAATAACATATATTATACCATATATGATTTTCTTATAAAATTTTACCACATGTTTAATAACTAATCATTATTAAAATTTCCATTTTAAGTGGTAACTTATTTGTTTTAATGTAATATTTTGTAAAGTATTTGTACATTGTTCATGGTTAATATTAACTAAAATAAAAAACATGAAATAATTATATATCAATTAAACTTTTAAAACTAATAATTAATAATGGTTTTGAATATTTAACTACATTACAATCATTCAGATGGTTAGTTGTAAATATGTATGAGTGACATTTCTATTTTCAAAGATCATGATGGAAAAAAGGTATGAGTTAATTTTTCATTCCATAATGATAATTATATCATAAATATCATGTTATTTCTTTGAATAATGTTACATATATCCTCCATGTTATGTTTCAAAAGAATACTAATCACATCACTTCATGAGGCAATAGTCTGGCGTACACATAAACGAATATAGTTTTCTCTTTCAAAAAGTCAAGGTGTTACAATAATAATAAGTATGATTATAAAATAAAAGGAAATAATGTCATTATGGATAATTTTATTTCTTTTTAATACTCAACAGATGAATATAATTAAAACATCGAAGCAAATCATGGATACCGAATGGTTAATCTATGTCTTATGGAACAATCTGGTGGGGAACAATCTTCTTCCTTACAAAGATATAATTTTGAAAATTAATCTTGTAATGAACATAATAAATATTTTTTTATGATTCAAGATAAATTATTAATACTAATTAAATAAAATTTAAAACTTATAAAATTTTATGATGTTATTTCTTTTGAAAAAGAATTTTTGGATAACCAAATATAAATCATAAATTCTAATTATTCTAATAAATATTTTTCTTTACCTAAAAATAAAATTAATGGAATATTGGATGTTATTAATAACTTATAATAAGCTTTAAGAATGCTTATTGAGGGACATAATTATTTAAATAAAATTATTAGAAAAAATAATAAATTCATACTTGGCATTGGTAGTAATGTAGAAATGCCTAAATTATATATAAATTATTTGTTTCTTGGTTCTAAAAGAAAAATTCGTGTATAATGTTAGATGTTTTTGTTATGGTATTAATGGAAATTTTAATAATGAATTAAATTCTAGAAATCACCAATTTTAATGTCCCATTAATTTTCAATATTCAAAAGTCTTATCTGAATAAAAATTTAAAAATTTAGTCTCAAAATAAACCGATTTGGTTACCTAGATCTTTAGTTTCTAACACCACCGGAATCAAAATCATATGGGTACCAAAAGTAATGTGAATTTTATATTTTCTGATTTTTACCACTATACATCAATGTATAATATCTAAGTTCCTACTTGAAATGTATAGAAATATCTTATATATCATTTTGATGAAAATTATAATTATTTTACAAACATTGAAGAACTTTTAAGTATTGATTTATTTTAATGGAGATATCCTTAAATATGGAATTTTTAGAATATAGGAATCATTTCATTTCTATTTTGATATTTTATTTAATCAACTTACTATTTTAAATTAGGGGATAAAAACTTTTAAACTTTCTCTCTTATATTACTCTATATTTGGTTGTAATTATCATTTTATTTTCTCTATTATTCCTTTAAAATATTATATATCTATTCTTAGTCATATGAGTTTTATTTCAAAAAATTATGAAGGTTTTAAATATAAAATTATTATGATATATATTAATTTGAATCAGATATATTTACTTTTTAACCAACATTTTCATGACCCATTGGGTTTAAATTGTTATCATTCTAAAGGGAGGCTTTAATTTTGGGGGAGTTCAGATTGATCTATATATATGTGTGTGTGTGTGTGTGGAATGTTAGGTTTACTCAATTTTTTTAAAGTAATTTTTTTATCTTAACATGTTCTCTTTGAGAATTTGTTATTAAAATTTTATTTATGTTCCTTAGATTATTTAAAATCATTAAAACATTACTTAAAAAATATAATTTTGAAAAATTATCTTTTCAAACAAAAAATAGAAAATGATTATGCTGTAATTTTGGATTTAGAAATTGAAATGTCACTTGAGAGCCATTAAAATACAATCATTTATTCCTCTATCAAAACTTCACCCTTTAAATCTCTGAAGACCTTTGAGACTATCAATCCTCCTACCTTACTATGTAAATTATAATACCTTAGATAAATATATATTGAGATGAACTAAGACACCAATTCCCTCAAGTTATGAAAGATCACTACATCAAATGCTATGATTTCAATATCTAGAAGATTTTTCTATTAATGGTGTTTCAAAGTATGTTAATGGAGTGGAGTTAAAAGAATTATTTAATCTTGGTATCTAATTATCTACAACTTTAACTTATCTTATTATGGACCATTATGTTTATTTAGATAATAAATCCTTGGAAAGATCTTTTAGAAAAGATACAAAAATTCATGGTTGTGAAGAACGTGAAGTTCAATAACTTCAAATATTTGAAGATAGAATTCCATCTGTATGGTCTTGGAAAGCTTCATCAGATTCTAGTTAGTTTTTTTAAATAACATTACCCTTTATTTGCTATGGAAATTTATTCTATGTTAAATTATTTACAATTTGAATTAGTGATACTGTAGTAAGAACTTAATAGATCTTGTAAATATTATAAGGAGCTAAATAATTATTATTTCCCGTAAAAATAATTTGAATGATTTAAATATTATTATAAATATCTAAAGGAATATTGAATATCTATAAGATATTTTAATAGGGCTAAAATGAAAATAGTTAATAATTGTTTTGAGATAAAAATAGAAGATATTTCTAAGACATATTTTTATGATTTAAAAAAATTATTATCTAACCAGTTGAGCTAATTAATAGAAATTTATAATCATTGGAATTATTTAACTTTGGAATAAAAAAGATATTAAGATATTCAATGAATAAAATATTAGTTTTCAGATATTTTAGCTGTAATAATTAAAATAGTTCAGTGTTTAGAAATTGAAAATATATCTCTACTCACTTTTATTGTGAATCAAAAAGATCCTAGTGTTCAGTCTTTGTTTAACCAACTAAGTGGAATGAGAATCAGTTTCTTTGGTCCTCCATAACATATCATGTTATAAAAAATGTCTTTGGTGTATGTTTATAAGTTATTTTAGAACTCAAGATCTTTTTTTGTGATGGGTTGGTCCAATAAGTCATAATATTTAACTATTTCTAGATGAGTTAAAAACGGTTCATAAGACTACCCATACAACATTATTTTTTTAATATGAATATTTATAAAATCCTCATCCTAATATTTCTTCTCATATTATATCATAGTATTTTTAAACCCTTGAGGCTAAAATATATTTCTAATCTTGGATGTTTAATGTAACATTATTTTTTATATCGTCATTATTTTATATTTACTGCTCCTCCTGGTTTTATATCTAAATATATTCAGTTTCAGAATACATTTATTTTCAATAAATCATAAATTTCTTTAGGTCAGGTGCTATAATAAATGAATTTCAATCCATTTCATATTTCCTTTTTTATATCACAAAAGGGGTGGAGATCTGAATAAACAAAACCTCATATAATTTCACATAAACATGAAATTTCTATGTTTATACTATATTTTAAGCAATCCTTATATTTAATGTTTTCTATTCCTATACAATGTATCCAAAATTCCTTATATTGAATATGGTAGAAATTTTGATAACCACAATGGTTTTCCAAGTCCTTAAAAATAATTATTTATTTGGAATCATTTTATTTTTTTATTTTAATTTGTTTTTTACAATAAAAAATAGGGATGTTTTGGGAATATGTTGATAAAAAATTTCATTAATTTATCACTGATTTTTATGCTCACAAACGCCCTCATTTGTGTTAATAATGAAGTTTCATTTAGTTCACTTTAAGAAAATTTATTTATTAGAATAAATATTTTTATTACTATAGAATCTATTTAATTATATTTTGGTTTAAGTTTCCATTTATTGAGTATTCTATGCACATCAACGTAATCTAGAATCACAGTTTATAAACCTATCTTTGAACTGAATGTAATGATCAGGAACTCTACTTTTTGTATGGAACGATACTTTAGTTCCCTATTTTGAATTGAAGGTAATGATCAAGAACCCAAATTTTGAGATCAATCCTACATTTGAGGATCAAATTTATGGTTCATCAACCCAATGTTTGAATATAACCATAGCTTTTCAACCGCAATTTTCTAGATTATTACTACACAATGCAACTGTATGTTTGACTCATTCATATATGATATAAGAATTATGAATTATTATTTTAAATTTTTAAAATGGTTTCATTAAAGTTAATATCTCTTTAAAAGTGTTGTAAATACTGATTAAACGGATCTTTTTCAAAAGATTAAAATATTCCTACTTCTAACAAAAGATATAATTTTTTTAGGGCATTTAAACTAAAATTTCAAATACAATGATTGTTTTTAAAATTATTTTTTATTAGGAAATATTCTTGGATATATTTGACCTAAATTAAATCAATCATCTTGTTAGATATTGGGATTTGACACATTCAAAAGGATAAGTAGTGAATATAATCTCTATAGTTTTCTAAAGAGGTATACTTTGGAGACAAACATGTTTTAATCTACCCAATCATTATGAAGATGCTTTTATATCTTATATTAATCCATTTTTTAGATCATCAAAGAAATTAATATATTTACACATTGGATTCATACATGTTTTTTATAATTTGAGTGTTTTATCTATTGATTTTATAGGTAATTAATCAATGTTTTAATTTCATTCAATAACATTTAAAATAAGGATAACTTTGGAGTTATTCTTTATTGAAGTTATTTTATCTCTAAGAAGATCCATCATCATTCGGTTGTTTCTAAAATTGTGAGAAAATGTTGTTTCAAAAATATACATCTAAAATGATCCTATTTAATTTTAAACTGGTCATACACTGTTATGGTGGATTTCTAGATTCTCATACTAATATTTGAATATTAATGATCCATGAATAATAAACTGACTTCTCACAAAATACTTGTTCTAATGGGTCAACTACTTACACTCAGTATTTTAGGTCATCGTCAAAAGGAACTTCCAGTAAAAATTAACAAGCTCATGTAGAGAGAATTTTTGGAGTATACTAGGTGATTTTTGTGTCTCACCCCAAAATACATCATCATGACTAATTAATTCCTTTCCTTAATTTTCTAATTATTACTGAAATTTCAAAGTGATGTAAAAGATCACTTTAATTCAAAAGGGATATTTTGAATTTTTCATCGTTTTAAAAAAGACATAATTCACCACTCCCCAATTATGTACTTATATCATTCTGACATATTAGGGTATGGGTAATGTGTTTGACTAAGTACCTTTTATCGAGTCATCTTGGTTCATGGACTTAGCTGAGGACCTTGCATAATGAGGCTTGGGTTTTGTGTACATATTGAGGTCGTGATTCGGGTAATGAAAACAGGTCATTTGTGTTTTTTGGATCAGGGATTCCAACAGACATTCCAGAGAACCCTACTAGGATTCATATCATAGTTGATTGATATATGATCATGTGACTGTGATCAGTTACTTTAAATAGAAGGTTGAGGTTTAGCTGACACCATACCCTGTGTCTTTAGGTATATGAAGCGATATAGTTAAGGTTGTGTTGGCATGAGGTGAGGTGATTAATTATTATAGAAAATCACCAAAATAGTTGTGATCAAGTTCCATAATTCCCTATTTATCAACTAGTTCCCTAATGCATAGGGATTTATGGTGGCTTGGTTATGATATGATGTTTAGGGTTATAGAGTGTCCATATTGATAGTTATTTACTTTTACTCATGCATGCATAGTATACAGGCCCCATGAGGGTGTATTGGGGGTTTCCTACTATAAATTTGTCTCACCTAATCTAAAGGAACCTTGGTTAACATGAATTCCTTATGTCAATTATGTATCTATAAACATTGCATCTGTATTGGATAGGGAAAAGGATAAGAGATTCATTGTTGAGTTGGGGAATCTCAATAGGGCACTAAAAAGTGGATTGGGTTGAGGATCAGAGTTGGATGTAGGTATCTTATGTATTATTTTTATTATTCTAGTGCGTGATAAATTTATATATGATGTATACTTCTGTATCAGAAATTTTTTATATCATTGGTGTTCCTTGATTTTGTATACTCTAGTTTTTTTATGCTTATAGTTTAGTTATTTTTTTGAATTAATATGGCTCTTATTTGAGGATATGGTCTCCCCATTGTTTGTATTGGTCCCCTGATACAAGTCAACAACCTCTAGTATACATAGAGGTGAACTTATGGCTACATAACACCTTTATCTAGGAAAATGATGGGTTTCCTCTTGACTAGGTCATTACAAATTTGAATTAGATTGTGCATGATGCCATATGTTAATTCCATACTATGTGTTCTTAGGTTTAATGTCATGAAGTGGTATTATAACATATGTGTCTGACAGGTCTCACATGGTGATGAGGTTTTTTTTTATTTTGGGAGATGATAGACATTAGTTCTGGGAATGTGTTGGATATTTTAATATACCTTAGACTAGTGAGTCATAAACACATTTTTTGTGGGAAGTCCTAGATATCATGGTTATGGTATAGTTTCTCTTACTTTTTACTAGTCTATTTGAGATATGTTTATAATATATAGATCATATTAAAAATATTTTTCTGATTCGGATCATGGTACATGGTGGAAGGAGGTGTCTCTTTCATCATGGTATACATGTAAGAATTTGTTGAAATTCATGTTCTTGCATCTAAATTTATTTTCCTGATGATTTTTTTTCATTTTTCAAATTATCAAAATTAGAATATATGGTTTTTTCTAAAATAACTTCTTAGTGTAATTCAACGTAGTTGTATTTTCGGATTTTACATGATATTAGGTCATGTAGATCTACGTTGAGATGTTATTTTGTGATAGAAACACAATCCCTTCATCAAGGGATGTGTGGGGACCCCTAGTAGATTATTGCAGTCACCTGATACTTGGGAGGTGACTCAGTGTTAGTGAAGTGTACCTATGAGAGGATTTTAGGATTGGTATAGGTTTATATGGATGTAAAACACTAAGAGGGTTGAGGAAAAGGTGGTGGATGCATCAGACTTCTACGGTGTGAATCACATAGATAATTTTTTATTGTGGTTTTTTTAAAGGGAATGATTAGTTTTTGAATGTATAATTGGTTCTCAATGTTGATTTTGTTGGGAAAAAGGTTTTTTCTTCTCAATGGTTAGATCTAATGTGGTTGACGGTGGTGTTATGCTTAGGGGTTTCAATGATTCCCATGTGGAGGGTGGTTTTGTGTAGTAAATATGGAATAAATGATATGTATGATTGTGAAATAGGGCTCCATGGATAATCTAGTTAGGTGTTTGGAATGTGGTGGGGAATGGTCTGAGGGTTAGACTTGTGGTCCATGGTGCGGCCAGATGTGACTCATCTTAGCAAGAGTCGATTTGTGTGATTAGGTTATGAAGGTACATACACCAATTGTAATTGGGTGAGACTACGTAAAATCATGTATAAGAACCTATGATAGGGTTCTTTGGAGTGTCACTCTACCTTATTATGAGTTGAATAAGGGTTTCAGACGGTTTTTTTATAAAGGTATCTTTTTATGAGGGAAGGTGCATGGGAGTAACCCACAATGATGGTTGGTTCATGGATCCCTAAAATGGGTTATGTAAAGAAAACTAAGAATTTATTAATGTACGTGAGGAACTAGAGTGGTGTGGTGCTAGTATATTGGTGTTTCCTTTGGTTGAGGGTCACTCTTAGGAGAGGTGAATGGTTTATTTGGTGAAACACTCATTGCCATGGATGACTAGGGTTTAAGATCAGGTTTTTGATGTCCGTATGGAAAGGGTGGTAGTGTGGATGATGGGAGAGCATGGCTTGAGAGGAGAGATATTTGTGTAGTGGTGGACCTATTGATGTCAACACTAGAAATATAGGTTGAAGGGAATATATATTGTGTAGGTTTCTCCATTGGTTATTGGTAATGATGTTCCTAGTGAGCTAGAGATTTGTAATGGTAAATGTTGTGTTTTTACTCAGGTCAAAGCAGGCTGGTCACATCCATTAATCATGTTCATTAATTGATTCTTCAAGGGTTATGGAGACTAGCCATTAGTTCACCTGTTAGATGATCGTTATACTCCTATTTAAATATTAGGGAATCTATCACTAGAAAATAACCTTTGTAGAAGAAGTGTTATGGCACGGTGATACTAGTCATCGGACAGTTGTTGTAGAATCCGAATATTGGGTTTTGGTAAAGAAAATTGATACCTAGATCCTTGAAAAATACTAAATTTATGATTCATATATAGTGTTGGTTCAGGTCAATATATTGGAATCAGGATAGGTTTGGGTCTTGTTACTTTGATAGTGAGTATGATTAGGTTGAACAAGTGCTTGGGGTGAGAGAGTAATAGATGGCGATGTTGGATAGAAATATAGTGGTCGAGATAGAGAAAGAGTCATGTTTATACATTGGTGTGAGAGTTCAGATGATATTGTGATACCTCCAGGTTTTAATTCACTGTGAATATGCCGTTGGTGACACATCGGTGGGTGTAGCTTAGCATTCTAAGGAGAATTAAACCAATGTAACTGTGACATTTGTTTTGGTGATGAATGGGGTGAATTGCGTCAGAAAGTCTTTCAAGTGTGTCATTAATAATGCATTTAGCTTATCAGTGGACCATTGGGAAGTAATTTTAGTGGAAGATTCCTATAATTGGTAGCATAGTTGTTTGGAATTAGCCAGTGATAGTGGAACCTTATGGTGGGTACAATATAAACAATTCATGAATCGGTGGTTACAATTTCTTCATTCAAGGGATACAAGTGCTAGAAAGTGCCACCATAGTATTTGTGCTTGTGGGAAGTGGGTGTATTGGTTTGTGGGGTGTAAATATCCTTGGTGTTGGAGTTTTCTAGTGGAAGTTTTATACTTAATTAGATATATAATGGGGTAAGATTTCGGTTTTTATGAAATCATGGTATGTTGGGTTGTCTTGTCTTATCGAGGATGAGAAGCACTATGGTGGGGAGTTTTTAATTACCTTAATCATTAAGGGTTGTTTGATTTTAGGAATATTTTAATTATTAAACGATAAAACTCATAAGGGGTAGAATTTTAATTTTTCCAAAGAAAATTATCTCATATTTTTTTTATCACCACTCAATAGTTACCAGAATATGGAGTTTTCCCTAGGTTTGGGGTTTTTTGTAATTCCAAGTCGATGTTATTTTCATTGAATATTTAATATTTAATTAATTGAATATTATTTATTTTGGTTTGTTTTATTGGTGATATCTCATAAATGGATACTTATATTGAAATTTTAACTACATGGTTTACTTTGCAACATGGGTATTTATCTATGTGAGGAATAACCTTTATTCAGGTTCTGAGACACTGGTTGTCCTTGGAAATGGGTAATTAAATTAAATTAAATTAATAAAAATTAATTTTATTAAATTTTATACCCCCTTAAATATCCTTCCCATGTATGAAAATGGGTGATAGATCAACCCTAATGAAATGACACAGCTGATAGAAAAAGAGGAAGGGGATAGGAGACTGGCATAGGGGAGCTAGATTAGATTTAGTCAGGATATAAGCCATTCGTTTTGAGGATCTAGGATTAAGAATAAAAATTTTATTCATGGATATAAGAATGTTATTTTTTTCATTTGATCCTAATATAATTTTTGTTTTATGTTTTCTTATGTGTTTCTGGACTGCTGGGATCCCCTTGGGGTCGACATGTGGCTTTTAGTTGACAAACGGGGGTTTCCAAGAGCTCATAGGGGGATTCTGTTTAGGAAGCCTAATCACATAAAGTGTAGTTTTCAGATTTTATATCGTGTATTATACCCATTTAGGGAATAATTGAATAATTTGGATACACATCATGTAGTCCATTTTGATATTCCATGTAGAAGATCATGGCGAGTGGTCAGGTACATGATAGGGCACCCCGTGTATTAAGACATGGTCATGTAGGATATATGTCTTGGCCTCATGTATAGTGCATAGCTTGAGCCTATGTTGGGAACATGGCCAGACCCCATGTGCGGTATATATTCAGGTAAACCATGTGAGGAATAGACATTGTAGGTCTATTGTATGCCATGTAATTAGGGAGTACATGGAAATACACACTGGGATCCCCTACTAGAAGATGTCATTTTGAGTACACACTGTGTACCCACGGTAAAAGTTATATATTGTAACCATTGAAGGTATTTGGATGGTTTTGTGACCTAGAGATAGATTAATACATGAGTGGATTCTCTCCTGAGTTCTTTTCTATGTAGAACATGACAGAAGGTTCTTTATGGTGATCATAGGTGGATGATGGGTTGAGTTGATGCAGGAACGAGAAGGAGATGTAAACCAGCCTCTTGAGGTTCAGGTTACTAGATGCGCCTTCAAGATATTGTATCCTTGTTAGGTGATAGTTGTGAGATGGTTGATGAGTATATACTAGGATGGGTATAAAGTCCCTCGAGGATACCTTGATGGGAGATATGATATATGCTGATGAGGAGGAGGCTAACAGAGGGCTAGGTTAGGACATGCTAAACTGGTGATCTTGTGTGAAAAGCTACATGTACTACCTAATGTGCATGATTGGGACCATTCCTTGGGATAGTCTTGGGTTGGGGAATTTGTATTGTTGATTAATGGGTTATGATAAGGTACCACTATTTTGGTAGCCTTGGGTCACAGACCATTCCCTAAGAATCTTATGTCGTGTGTGCCTAATGTGGCCTCCCTTTGTGTGATGTGATAGGTCTACTGTAGTCGATGTGACCTCCATAAATTTGAGGGATGGTTCATGTGCGCTTGGTATGAGACCTTCCTTATAAGGGATGGGTATTATTTATTTATTGACCTTCCTACATGAGATGAGTGGATCATGTTCTTAACTGAGAACCATATCTTGAGTGGGCTTGGTTTGTGGACTAGGCTGAGGACCTTGCCTACTGAGGCTTGGGTCTTTCATTCATGTTGAGGATGTTACTGAGGTAATGATTTTGGGCCATGCATGTTGTTTTGATATGACATTCTTGAATAAACATCATGAACCATACCAAGAGTGATATGATAATGGGTTGTGATATGGATGTGTGATTGTGCCCTATTACATTTGGGAAAAAATCCAGATTTAGACGATGCCCTACCCAGTGTCTTTGAGTATGGGCTTGGATATTGTTATAGGTGTGATGGAATGAGGTGAGTTTATTAATGGATTTCATTATGTCACTAAATCAAGTATGATTGGGGTTTTTTGTGGCCTAGTTAGCATAAGGTTTCATGGTTTACATGGAATCATGGTGTCCTGATTAGTACACGACATTTGGGGCCATTCAATACACATGTTATTAGTCAATTATTTTTACAATGCATGTATAGTGTATAGTTTGTGTGAGAATTTGTTGGTGGGGCCTATATATAATTAAGTTACCACCCATATACTATCACCATGGTCTCCATGAAGAGATAATGTTTATTTTTTAGGCATGAGATAAATATGTGCATTTTATTGGGCAGTCTGAGAGTTTCATGATCATGTTTGGGTAGCTCAATAAGGTTTTCAAGATAGGGATTTGATTGAGGCCAAGATTTAGTAGAAGGTATCTCTTGTATATTTTGATAATTTTGGTTTTATATTTTATTTGGTATTGGTAGAGTGGGATATTAGTGTATTTATATTGTATGATTATGCATGATACATTTATTATAACATTCTTGTTTATTAATTTTGTGTACTCTAATGTCTTGGATGTATATTGATTAGTTTTTTTGTGTTTATATGATTCTTATTCAAGGGAATTGTTTATACATTGTATGGATTAGTCCCTCACTGCTAGTTGGTAACCTCTAAAGTATAGAGAGGTTCACTTTAGTTCATATAGCACCTCATCTTGGGGAACTATTTAGTGGACATTAGACTAGGTTTTTACAATATCACTAAACTTGTATATGTGATGAAAATAGGCTTCTTCCCATACCGATGTTTGTCAGAATACCATTTTCACTTTATTTAGTACTCAATTTAGTATATAGACTACATTTTTTAATTTATATCCCTAAAAATGTAATAAAAGACTCTCATTAATCATCATCCACATATTTATTTCCTATAATGCATGGTTCCTCCTATCACTGACGTCATTCCACTGTATTTCATAATGAGGAATTATTTGATACAAATATCAAACTCTCTTCTCAAAAATTACAATTTTATTTCATTTTTTATAAACTCTCTTTTTATGCATTAAGAGGGTGCACATACATTCCATGTAGGTTCAAACATTATATGAACTGAACACCCAATGTATTAGAGGCCATAACACATGGATATCTCGTATCACTGCACCTTGATGCTCTGAGATATGTTGCAGTGCCATGAACATCATATATTTAGTTACTTTATACATTATTTTTTCTAATTGTACGATGGATCCCCTTCACCAAACCACATATCCCAAGTACCAAAATGTTGTATACCTCCTCACATCTCTTTTCTCAACACCATATTTTGGTTCCCTAAAATATTGTTGATAATTGAGGAAATCATAGTTAAAATATTCTCCCCCATTATCTATGAAGTGATTATTTTTCTTCTTACTAACTAGGTTCTCCACTTCATTTTTTTATTCCATAAATTTCTCAAAAGAATTAGACTTATACCTCATTAAGTAAACATATCCTTAACAAATAAATTTATGAAGTAAGAATATCTACCCTAATATTCAATTGGAAATGTTTTATATATATGCCAATATGAACTAATTTATGAATATTTTTAAACCTTTTACCATTTACATGGAATAATTTTTTTTTATTTTTTCGTGCAACCAAGCATGATAAATATTAAGTGGCTTTATATTAAAATAATATAAATAACCATCCTGAAATAATATTTTCAAATATTTATTCTTTATATAACCAAGTTATTAATTCCATAACTAGGTGTGATGTGAGTCATGATAACATAATTTTTTATGGACTTCCAACGATTAGTTTTAGTATTATATTATATAAAGACAATTAATAATATTTTCCATACAATAAAAATATTCTATCCTTCAAAAATTAGCAGCACTTAATTTTTAACATGAAAAAAAATTAATTTATATCTATCTATAAAAATATATAATGTTTTTTTTACCCTTGGAACATATTAATTATTTTTCAAAATAAGAATTAACCTTATATATAAAGAAGGGTGGACGTCTAAAATATAATGTGCAGTTAGTATTGGTCTATTGGAATCTCAAATATTCACCGCACCTATGGAAACCTTTCTGAATCTACTTGGTTCTTATATTTAGATACAAATTCCATGACTAAAATCCATATCTAATACCCAATTAGTAAAATTTTAATGACTATATTTGATAAAAAAATTCACCTAATTTTCCTTTCTTCTTAAAAAAGAAGCAGTTCTTCTACTAGTGGCACCTCTTGCAATATGAAAAATATATTATATATTGTTCTATATCATACACATTAATCCTCATCCTTTTGTTTATACATAGATAAAAATACCTTATACTTTTTATTAATCTTAGTTTTTTTCACAATTTAATTCATCTTGTTTAACATCCTACAGAATCATAGTTGGGAGGTTCAGGATGGAATTCGCAATATTTTTTATATTAAATTTTATAATAAAACTATATAATCTCTAACATGGTATGAAAAATAAAATATCCTTACAAAATTCATCGGGTGTCCTATAACCAAAAAATTATACACATATAATATATCCAGTTATCTTACTATTTGAGGTTTGGCTGGTATACCTTATCAAATATTTGATATGGAATTTCCTTGTAGAACTCATATCTCGCTTACCATTACTTCTCCAGATAAAGATTATATAAATAGGATAACATTATGTATTCATCTGTGTTCTTGTGAAGGTCCTATGTATCAGTAGTCATGGATGTTAACATGAATCACTATACATCAAATGTACCACCCACATTTTTCCAGAATATAGTGTGATCCTCCTCACTAGCCTACTTAGAAGGACATTTATCTAGAACTAAGGACTATAGAACATTAACCCTTTGAATAGTTTGATTTACAATAAAATATACCACTCTTAAAATTTTGGGTTTGTGGGGATATTTCATTTTGAAAATATCAATCATAGGGATAATATAGATACATATCACTTTACATTTTCTATAAAAAATAAAAGTACTTTTTATTAATGTATATTTATTATCAAAATGTGACTTAATAAATTTTACTTTATTAATCTCCTTCTATTTTATCAAATCTCAGTAACTCACACCATTGGATTCAGATCAAAAATTCATGTGTATATTCTAGTGGAATGTATCTATATTTTCTTTATAATTACTTATATTATGTCCATACATGTTACTCAATGGTATTAAGGTAGTATGTATTTCCAACTAAATTAACATGAAGTTCCTTGATCCATTTAGTGAACTCTCCAATATTGAAATCCTAGACTAAGATTTCCTCAACGCATTCCTCCAAATGGTATTGAAAATAATATCTCCATTACACTCAATAATAATTTGGTTATTTTATCCCAATATATTTATTAAGAGTCTCTGATAATCTAAAATTTTCCTTTACTAGGGCTTGAATGAAACTTTTGTTTGAGTTGGATCACTATAATTGATTAACATTTATTTTCGATAGCTAATATATTCAAAGAAAAGTATATTAATAAATATATTATCACATAATGTTTTTTTCTGTATACAATTGATGTGGTAAATTTATAGGTTATTTATCCCATTTAAAGTTCATAGAAGTTCCTTACTATTATAACAACCTTACAGTTCTATGGTAATAATCATAATTATATTAAAAATAGAAAGATAACATCTATCTAATAGAACACATATGATGTGGGATTCCTTCTTTAAGGGTGTCATAAGACATCAGGACTTCTTATTATAATGTTCACAATTGGAAATCTCTAAGACATGTGGATATGAAAATAGACTTTATAATAGGAATTCCACATGATCCTTGTGTCATTGGATATTCATATCTACATTCATGTGTATTCTTCCTTGGACATGAAAATATTATTAATGTGTTTCATAAATCATGTACTTTGATATATTAATGAAAACCATGATGAAATATACTCGTGATGAGATAACATATGTTGGGTGTTTCATAAGTGATATGAATTAATGAATAAGTTATGAAGGGATATGTCCATTCCATTTTCTTGTGAATGTGTCTATCTAGAGAACCCCTATCTTTTATTATATAAATATTAAATCTTAATAAATAAATGTTCTTTAAATTAAAAAAATTCACATCCAAGGATAATAATAGTTTAGTGTATTTAGAATCATTAAAACAAAATAAATTGTTCATAAGTGAACTACGACATCTCCACATAGGTTCTTCATAATTATAACCATCCTTAGACTGATCCTACGTAATAGATTTTTTCATAACATGTGGATAAGAAACATAAGAAAGGGTGAGCTCAAATACCCAATAAGGGTAAAAAAAGGGAGATATGTAAATATAATTATGAGAATAAGGGTCTGAGAATATGATCATGACGTTTTAAGATCATACCCATCATATCAAAGATCAAAATCCTAGGTTATGGAATAAAGATTAGTATTTCATAAGACATGAACCATAAAGGAATAAAATAGCATAAATATATTATATAATAACAAATAAACAAGAAATGTAATTCTAGAAAACATATACGAAAAGATAATGATTTACATATTAGTCATGGATCCCTGACAATACTAAAACATTACAATGGGTTCACTCCCCAAACCATCATAGTAGTCAAGGTTCATACCTTAGACCATCATAGTGGACAAAGTCCCTTACTGTACCAGGTTCACTCCTCTTTCCAATCATGTTTATCTCATTATATAAAAATATTAACCCATGAATTTTAGGGAGATATTGGTCACACCCATAACAAAATGAAACCATAAATATTTGGGCCAGAATATTAAAAAACATTCAACATACCATAACCCATAAAAATATATGGGTTTCATAAACATTTAACTATAATATAACCTATTGAAAAGGGACATGTTTTATAATCATTTAACCATTTCATCATAGCATAACCTATAGTAAATGAATGGATTTTATAAATATTTTTTATCATAATAATTACTATAAACCACAAATTGAAATAATAATGATGGTATTGATATATTATATCATTGTAAGACATCTTAGATGGAAAATGATTTTGAAGTACCACATGAAAATTTTCATGAGGAAGATAACCATTCTATGAAAATGACATAATTAATAGTTTAAATTCATAAAATATTATAGAAAAAAATTATTTGAAAATAATATTTAAAAAATATAAAGTAAGCATCAAATAATGGAGTGGACAAGAAAACTAAAAATTCCGTAAAAGATGTATGCATAAAAACAAAGATTCCTTTTACACTATAGACAGTGGCCGAAAGATCCTTATCCAAAAAATGAAAAAATATTCCTTTTAAATTTTTTTTCACAAACGTAAAAAATTGGTAAAAAATATTTAAAAATCATATGATAATAGTAAAACCATTTATGAAATTTTTTAAAAAAAATTGAAGAAAAATTCGATTTTAAAGAAAACATATCTCTGACTAAAGAGGGAAGTAATGTTTCATTTTCTTAAAACA
Organism: Viscum album; assembly: GCA_963277665.1. NCBI lineage: Eukaryota > Viridiplantae > Streptophyta > Magnoliopsida > Santalales > Viscaceae > Viscum > Viscum album. The sequence continues at coordinate 1,388,989,196 of OY728134.1, read as the reverse complement.
ATTATTAATTTTATTTAGTACCAGAGAGCGGAAAATGGTACTATTAACTAAATATTTAATTAATAACAATAATATAAGAAAATTTATTAGTTTATTTATTGATTTCTTGTAAGATTTTATCATTGTAAACATACTCATAATCAATTTCAATAAATGATGAGATTATTAAATAAAATCATTACCACTTGTTAATTTTGAATCACAAGGCCTATAAAGAACTAAAATTAAATGAAACATAAAATATCATGATAATAAATAAATTCATAATATTACAAGTAAATTGTTTTTTATATACACCTCATAAAAAAGATAGTTGTATAACATAACATGTCTCAAAGAAGGAAAATTAAGACAAAATTTCCTTACCTCATTGGCATCCATTGAACTATAAACCCCATTAATGATATATCCTAAAATGGATTTGTAAATATATATAATTTAAATTATAATAAGAATAATATACATTCATTATTGGTATATGAACCATATGTAAGAAACATTTTGTTTAATTGGTATTTGTCTCAAATAAAATAAAAGTAATACAGAAATCCCTTACCTTATGCCTTGAATATCTTGGAAAACATTCAAACCTTCTATATAATAAATATAACATTTTCATGCTTAAAAAAAATACACATATTTATAATAGAAAAAACAAACCTTTTATAACTTTATATCACCTCTTCATTAATAATATTTTATTATTACTATTGTTTTGGCTATCAACCTCCTCGTTTTGTCATGCGTGTTTTGTCATGAAGGTTTTGGGTCTAGAACATAAGACAATGTTATATAATATAAAACATGTAAATAATGTTATAAATATCATTTATATATTTATATACATCATATATATATATATATTTAATCTATACCTATAACCATCTAACTAAAGAACAAATGAAAAACGCATCACATCGGTTCGTGAGGTGGTAGCACGTCGTACACATGAATAATGTTATTGTTTACAATTTAAGAGACGATGATATACATATAGTTCATTATCATAACATAAAAAAAAATTGTATATATAATATACTGAGTTTATTATATTATTATGTTTTAATAATAATTTGTAATGGTGGAGGAAGATAAAAAATAAAAATGATCATTGATGAACGTTACCTTCATTTGGACAACTTCTTTTGATTTTCGAAAAATGCCTTAATTGGTTAGATTTATATAAAAAAGGCGTATAGGATGAGTATATGGAATTTTAAGAGTTATGTTTGAAGTTTTTGTATGAATGATATAGGTTTTAATTTGTGAATAAAAGAGGAGAATAGTGGCCTTTTATAATTGAGGTTATTGGCACACTAGTAATTTTTTTTTGGAAAGAGTCAGAAGTAATCATTTTTTAACCTAACACCATGCTTCAATAATGTATAAAACATGATAATATAATATATAATGTGGATATATTTCCATAAAAAATAATTTACAACTTTTGGTTCATTTGTTTACTATAAACATTAAGTTTAGCAACCCGGTAAACTTGTTTTTTCCATAATCATAGTAATTAATTTTAACTGTTGTCACTGATAATTTTGGTAAAGAATTAATTTTACATTGTTATATAATTTAAATTATTATGATCCAAAATATGGAATCCATTTTTTGAAATTAAAATCCCATAATATTTAGAATTTAATTTAAAATTAATCATAGAGACAAAATCAGAAAGGGGGGTTTTACAGATAAATTATTCAAATGCTTAAAAGTTTCTTATATCCGAACTCAAAATGTAATTGATTAAAAAACACATATACTTAAATATATTTTTATTATTAAGACCATATTAAAATAATTTTAATGTTTTTAAAAATATTTAAAAGAAATGAAAAAAATTTATAAAAACCAGTAGTTTTTACAATTCACAGGAAAATTTGTATTTATAAAAAATTATAAAAAGGTTATACTAAAATAATTTATATGTTTTCATAAAAAAATTAATATTCATTACTCAAATTTATTTTCTAGAAGTGAAAAATATTAGTTTTAATATTAGTTTTTAAAAATGCGATGAAACAAATTTTTCAGGAAAAAAATATTTTTTCAAAAAAACATTTCATTTATTATCAATTTGTTTTTATATTCCATTTTAATTAATTTAGGAAAAAAAATTAATTCAATAAATCGTTAAACCATGAATTTTTATAAGTTATTTAATCCTATTTATACGCTCTATTAAAATCATCTAGGCGATAATTGTTATATTTAAATAATTATACTAATAATATATTTTTGTTCACTAAAAATAGGTATTCTATATAACATAATCTAAAATCATTGTTTCATGTCATCTTTATATCAAAGGAACTCATTTTTTCATATAATATAAGCAATAAAAATTTAATCAATTAAATAAAAAATTAATTCATAAAAACACAAGGTGTTATGTTCTGCCCTCTTAAAATGAATTTCTCCCATGAAATTACTTCACTATGCTACAAACAACTGAGGATGCTTTTGCCTCATCGCATCCTTAGGTCCCCACATAGATTCCTAAAACTATTGGTTTCTCGAAAAAAACATTGACGAAGGGAGTGGTCTTGTTTCTTAAGACTTTCTCTCAATGATCCATAATCTCTACCAATAACTCCTCATAAGAAAGATCTTACTCCAGTAGTAAAACCATTGAGTTTAGTACTTGTGATGGATCTGGTATGTACTTTCTCAAGAGAGATACATTGAACGAATCATGGACTTGAGAGAGATTTGGTTGAATAACCAAGATGTAAGAAAGAATCCCCACACAATCAAGTATCTCTAAAAGGAAAATATACCTAGGGATCAGTTTTCCTTTATTTATGGATCTCATAATCTTCTTCCATGGGGAAATTAATAAAAAAAATTCTTAAAAACATCAAATTATAGATCATGGCGGTGATTTTCATCAAACAAATTATACTAACATTGATCTCCCTTGATGTTTTCTTGAATGTATCTGACTTTATCTACAATTTATTCATCTAGCTCAGGTCCCAATATCTTTACATCTATAACTTCATTTCAACATGATGTATCTATATACATCTTTCCATGTTGGTCTTTATAAGGATCCATCAAAATTATCTAGTGAAAGATAGTTTTGTTAGGAAACTCGACTAAAAGAGGTGTTGATCCCAACCACCATTGAAATCCATAGAACAAAATCTCACCATATCCTCTAGGGTTTGAATTGTTCTCTCAAAATGACCATCTATCTAAGGATGATATGCAGTGCAAAAAAATAACTCCATATCCAGAGCCAACTAAATACATCACCAAAACCTAAAGAAAAAAAATAAAGTCTCAATCAGATACAATTTAAATGGTTACTTGATGATATACTACCAATTTATAAATTTTTTTCTCAGAAAGATGATCTAGAGAGAAATATTCTCTGAAATCGATTGAGTATGCTAAATTCTTAAGGAGATTGACTATAACCCAAATAAAATTATTTAATTTATACATTTTGGGGATTCCTATGAATAAAATCATGGTAATGTTTTCGCATTTCCGCTTGGGAATGGGTAATGGTTGAGACATCTCCTTAGACTTTTTTCTCTCTTACAAAAATTGTAGAAATACAAAGAATCGATATACAAACATAGTCACATATCTTCTCATGTCATCCAAGCTGAAATACACTTTCAGATATCTATATATCACTGTACATACAAGATGAATAGTGAATGAAGAACTATGAGCCTCCTCCAATAACTCAATTTTCAAATATGGTATCTATGGGTCAAATATATGGTTCCTAAACCATATTATTACATTATGATCAAGATATAACTCTAAAGCATTTCTCACCTTATTTTTCACCTCCATATCATCCTTCTACGCCTCACTTTTCCTAACATGGATATATAGTTGAATACTTATTTATAAAGATAATATTTTCCCCTTCCAACAATATTTCAAGATCCATCCTTTTAAAATCCAAAAATATTGGATATTTTGTGTTCCTAATCTTAGATAAGATAGAATGAACCTTTTGACTCAACGAATTAGCCTCCTTATTTTCTTTCTGATGGTGGTAATGTCCCCCTTCTTAAACATAATTTATGATCTCCAGAATGAAGTTCAATAATGGAAAAGTTTTGAGCTATGTGCAGTTGATCGAAAAATTCATCAATAAAGGGTAAAAGATTCTGGTTCTTGATGGTGATCTTGTTCAGTTCCAATAATCAATACAAATTCACATTGATCTGTCTTTCATGTTAATAAAAAGAACATGTGAACCCCAAGATGACACGCTTTCTTGAATGAATCCCTTATCAAGACTCCCACAGATTTTATTATTAAATTCTTGCAACATAATCGGGACAATTCTATAGGGAGTATTTGAGATAGGTGAGGAACCTTGTATGAGTTCTATGGAGAACTCAACATCATGATTTGGTGAAAGAATAGGTAATTATTCTATAAATATATAAAAAATTCCCAAAAAATAGGCATATCATCAATTTTTGTATTCTCTCCAACCTTCTAGAATAAACATGCCTTCTAAAAAGGAATCAATACCCATACAACATATGTGATTTCAATCAAAATTGTATATTTTTCATCGCACTTGTATACTATCATAAGCTCATTTGGAATGACAAACAAGACTTTTTATCCTTGTAAATTGATGTTAGATTTATATAGAGAAATACAATCCTTTAATGCCCTAACCCCAGAAGCCCGAAACCAGTGTATTATTTCAATAGATTGGCATGATTTCTAGGAATCATATCCCAAAGGATCAATCAGTTTAGCAGTCTTGGAAAATATATTATATACATGATCATTACCTCACAATTTATAACGTAAAACACAACATAGATAATCCTTTGAAAATTCCATTATTCCCCCATATTAACCCTTTATATCAATCATAAAATATTTCTTGGCATCCTGGGAAAATAAAACATAATAATGGGGTGAGCTTAGATGCTCAGTAAGGATAAAAAATATAGCATAAGATACCACCAAAAAGAATAATCTTTTAAGAAAAGGTACAAAACTAAAATACAGGCCTTTTAAAACATTATCTTCAGCATAATATGTCATGAATTAATCAAATAATTCCATTTAAACATTCAAATAGATATTCTACTAGTTGAACAATCACATGTAAAATCAATAACTAATCTTATAATGAGGGAATTCATGATTGGGGACATCTTAAACATACCATCAAGCCTTTGGCCAAGACACCATATCTAATTGGGTAATACATTATCCAAACCCAAACATAATTTTCTCATGAGACTACTAATGCATCGAGGGTTTATAGAGGGCCCCACCCAATAATTACAATGTCCAATGCATTCCTCTTACTAAATGGGTAAAACATAACCAATATAAGCATTCATATTAAAAACTAGCACATGAAATTCCAATACATTAACCATAAACCATGAATGGTATAAAAACAGCACATCAATATTCTATCACATAATAACACATTCGATATAATATGGAGGTTGAATTATAATAAATCATCCTCAATCAATAATAATATCTTATAAAGGATGTTGACATAGTAGAAAATATTCATAAAAACACTTTAAGATAAATACACCATTTTCATGAAATCATTTAAAAGGCACAAAATTTATAAAGGAATTAATTTAAAATAGATTTTTGAATCAAATTTTCCCTTGCCACATTGAAACTTGTGAAAGTAATTAACATTTTAAAACAATCATGTTCATATAAATAAATTCTTAAACTAATTTTATAAACATGGAAAATAATTAAAAATATTTCGAAAAATAAATCATTAAATTTTTTAAAATGATTGTATAGTTAAAGAGTCCTTTCAATAAAACCATAAAATATTCATTTTGAAGTAATATTTATGAAAAATGTACATGGATGATAAATATGACCTAGTAAATAATTACACATAAACAATCTCGAATAATAATGAGATTGAAGAATTAACCCTTGCCTTAGGTCTGATACTCTTCGTGCATGTCTGAAACGTTTGTATAATGCTTATAAACATATTATTAACATATATATAAATCATAATAATTTTTATGATATAATATATTATTCTTTATGACTTTATATTACCCGTTTATTCACAATTCAAATTTAATGCAACATTTCAGGTAATAATCGCTTTGTTTATTGTACGTGTCTGACTTGTTATCCTTGATCATATTACATAGATCATTATTTACATAATTCAATGATTTATATATTCTTTATATTCATAATATAAATATATATAATATTGTTTCGGTGCGGATGTGCGTCGGGTTACGCTGTTCCGCCAGGACGCGTTCGCGCGTGCACCCGTCAACCCGAGGGGATGGGCGCGCGGCTTGTGGTCCCGCAGTCCCGCTTTCCAAAGGCGGGCGGCATCCGTCCCTTATTCAGGGGCGTCTGCTCCTTGATCGAAACCGGGATGATGGGATGTCGGCTCCTCCTTCCTTGGACGTCTCCTCGGAACTCGTCGCCTAATCCGGGTCTCCCTCATAGATTTAAGACATGCTCGTGAATCTCGTTCCCGGCGCCATATCTTCATGGACACCAGTTAATAACGCTGCTTCCGCCCGGACGCTCCAAGGAGTCTGGTCGGGGCAGCAACCTGCGGTGAGGAGGCCGGGTGGCTCTGGGTGCTGGGGGCGTGTCGTAACACTGCGGCTCTGCACGTCTGTCTTCCGTCCCTAATAGGGCTTCTCGAAGGCACGATGACCTGAGGCATCCCGCACTGGGTGCGGGGAACTGTGTCACCTGAGGTTTTCCTCAGCTTCCCATGTTTAACACGGGGTACGCCGCGAGTTTAACGTCCAGCGGGGACGGCATCGGACCGATCAACACGAAAAGTGGATCAGATGACAGAACCCCTTGCGGGGAACCTCCGACGCTGGGGCCAGCGCATGGGCGGCTTCCCAAGTGATATGGAGTGGAGTGAAGTGGCATGACCCCACCGGGATGTGGCGGCCCGGGTAAGGATCAGGATGGATGATGGAGTGAAGAGCATGGACCCCGTAGGGGCTTCCTACGTACCGCGCGTTAGCACGGATCAAAGTCGACGTAGTTCGGTTATACAGTTTAACGTCATGCTGGACGTCGGCAAGCCGACTCACGAAGGGGTCGAGGCCGCCGGGCGGAGGATTGAACCGAACCACCTCGCACTGGGGGAGATGGAACGGCCAGGTGGATCACAGTTTCACGTCATGCTGGACGGTAAAAGGAGAAATGGAAAAAAGGGGCTGTGGGGAGGCACAGTGGAGATACACACGGGCAGTCTCCCACAGGGGCGGATTCATAGGTGAATCGACACAAGCGTGAACCCTGGAGGGGTCCACTGATGGACGAACCGACGTGAATACAACCGGGACGACCAGGTGGTGGGCTTGAACCTCAGGGAGGCTTCTTACGTACCCTGTTTAGAAGATAGGGATCAAAGTCCACGTAGTTCATTCTGTCAGGACTTACGCACTTGAGGCAGCCCGGATGCGGCAAAACTCAGTTGGAAAGGACTTGGACCGAAAGTAGGAGACACCTCGATCCCAGTCACACCCTCTACTGGCTTCGGCAGTGGGGGAGCGCAATGGAGATACACATGTGCAGCCCCCCACAAGAAACTAGGGGTTTGTAATACCCTACCCCCGTAGGGAAAAGCCGCTCCCATTAAATCGTCCCTAAAGAGGGGCAATCCCGACATCCCTGCAGAGACGAGCGGGTGGGGGCCACATCCAAACCGGGGGGGACCCTGCGTGCGAGGCACGGGATCGGGTGATGCGGACGGTTTAGCGTCTTGCCAGACGAAGTACAGTTTAACGTCGTGTGTTGAGGACGAAGCGGACGGTTTAACATCTTGCCAGACGAAGTACAGTTTAACGTCGTGTGTTGAGGACGAAGCGGACGGTTTAACGTCTTGCCGGACGAAGTACAGTTTAACGTCGTGTGCTGAGGAAGAAGGTGCTTGGCGGTTTAACGTCTTGCAGCACGGACGATAGGGGCTAGGCAGTTTAGCGTCGTGCAGCTTGGACGTAGTACAGTTTAACGTCATGTTGGACGGATGCAGTTTAGCGTCATGCGGGATGAATGTGCAGTTTAACGTCATGCTGGACAAATGTGCAGTTTAACGTCATGCTGGACGTATGTGCAGTTTAACGTCATGCTGGACGTTGGTTGCCGCTGATGGGTCCGTGTCACTTCGCGCAAGCCTGGAGGGCCGCACGGGAAGACAACGCACGGTGCGGGCACCCAGGATGAAGATCATCGGGCGCCACGCAGGCGGGTACCCTCAGGGGGTCAAGGGGGGCGACCCTGGCGGATTGCGCGCAAAAGAGGAACTTTGCGCGCAAAACAGCAGGGCGGCGCGCAAAATGGCGGGCTGGCGCACAATCGGGCCAGCCCTTTGCGCGCGGATGATTGAGATTGCGTGCACCGGGCTTCGGGTAGCACGCGGGGGCAACGGCTCATTCTCTAACGAATGGCCACTTTGAAAATGGGGGGTGCGCGCAATCGGGCTGGATTGCGCGCACCCGGGGGAAATTGCGCGCAAGAGGCTTCTTTTGCGCGCAAAGGCCTTCGGGTTAAGGATTATTCAAAGGAAAGGAGCCAAGGGGATTGCGCGCGAAGGCGAACCCCAAGGCTCTATTGCGCGAAAGAAAGGAGGTTACCTGAAGATCGGCATTGCGCGCGGAAGGGGTTGGATTGCGCGAACGAGCGACGCTTCGGATTCTGGCAACCTCCAAAACGTCGTGGGTCGCCTTATATTTATAGGCAACCCCGGGCGTGGAATCCGGTCGCGGGCGCGGAATTCCCTTCGCGGGCGCGGAATCCGGACCCGGCGCGCAAGGGAGCCGCGCAGGCCACGGGCGCGCAAAATAGCGCGCCGGCCCAGCGCATTGCGCGCATCCCGGGAGGATTGCGCGCCGAGACTCAACTTTGCGCGCGGGCCTCTGAAATTTCGCGCAAGTCCTCCGGGCCCTCCGGAACGTGCCTCTGACTCCAAATATCACTTCGCTTTCCGCATCCGGAGCTTCGTTTGGGAACAACGGACTTTTCTGGCGTCTACAAAAGCCCCCCCTCGGAATCTGATCGGCGAGAGGCCGCAACGATCGGGTTCCGAGGGAGACGCTGGAATGCCGAAGTCCTGGGCTGCGCGGGACTTAGGCGCGCAAAAAGGGGCGCCGGGCGCGCAATTCGCAGCCGCGGTCGCGCAATCGAGCATTCCGCGCGGCGCGGAATCCCGGCCTCGTCTATAAATAGGGGTCCAGGGTTCCGCGCTCCGTACACAGGCCTTCCGCGCGATAAGATTCAACGCTCTCGTGCGCGAAATTGCCTTTTCCGGTCGCGAAATTCGCCCGATTGGCGCGCAAAACCATCCGTAGTTCACCTGTCTTTGCGCGAAAACCCGGAACGTTGCGCGACATTCTTCCCAATTGCGCGCCGTCCACTTGGATTGCGCGCCAACCTTCAAACTTCTCTACCAGCCTCGTCCGATCCCGCACGCTTCATCCCTTAACCCGCACGACTCCCGAAACTTCTGAGATGGCCGTGCATCAAGGAAATGAGGGGGATGCCGCCATTCGCAGAGCAGAGATGGCGGCGAACGAGGAGGTTTACGGAGCCAAGGAGATTGTTTCCAACAATCAATCCCTGTTCGACTTGCTGACGCCGGCCCAGAAGACATATCCACTGTCGGACAACCTGCCGCTCTGGAACTTCGGCATCCTAGATGAGGTTCCGGTGCCAGGGTTCGAGGTTGATGCGCCGCGGACCTGGGTGACTCGGGAGGACGAGCTTCCCCGCTATAACATCACCAACAATGGGCATCCTGCCAGGGAGACCAGGCACTTGGACGTCTATGTCCTGAACCCGAGGACGCGAACCATTGACGGGGGTGAGCCTACTGCGGAGAATTCTCCAGCCCTCTACTCGAGCACATATCGCCAGACTGTCACTGACGACACCAAGGGCTGGCTGAAGGACTGGGACTTGCGGTCTGGGGGCAATTTCACCAGCGAGTGGGCCTGGGCGTTCTGGGTACGCCACACTTGCGATCACTTCGCAGAGGAGCTGCGGTACATCGGCCTGTTTGAGGCGGTGTGGACGTCGCAGTTCCACTTCTACCAGCAGTCCGAGCTCGGGCCGGAGCTGTTCACCCGCTGGTCCTCGGATACCAACACCTTCCATCTTCACCATGGGGAGGTCGGCATCGGTCTCTGGGACATCCACTGCATCGGAGGTATCTCGCTGGAGGGCTACCAGTATGATGAGTTCCTGCCTCCGAGGAACACCTGGGGTGACAGGTCACGGACTCCCATCCTGACGTGGCATCTACTGGACCTGGCTACAGAGCGGCTCGGGGTCAAGCACTTCCAGAAGGACATAGCCTACAAGGAGTGGTTCGGCCAGTTCTTGGAGCATGACCCAGCGGTCAAGATGCCAGGCAGGGGGAAGCGGTGCCCGACCGCAGCTCAGAGGAGCCGGAACGGGTCGTACTGGCGGGTCCTGGAGACGGGCGACTACCGCTCATGGGGGTACCGCGTCATCGAGGCCCGGGACCCAAATGTCCGGTACGCGGCGTTCCTGGCCGCCTTTCTGAGTGGGTGGATCCTGCCAGTGCGGGACGCGAGAATGGGCGTTCGCCCGGCGACACTGGCGGTGGCGTGCGCTATGGCCGCCAACAAAAGATACAACCTCGGGGTCCCAGTGCTGGCGAGGCTGTATGCCATCCTGGGACGCATCTCACGAGGGGGGTCGCCACGAAGGATCTATGGGCCCTTTCAGTTCTTCCACGGCTGGGTGGCTGCTCACCTCGGTGGGTACACGTTTCCGAACGCCATCATTCCTCCGGGCAACGGCCTGCGACCCTCCTTGCTGAACATCGCGGGGGTCGCTCCGATGACCCTAAGTGAGGAGGGCGTGAGGATTCGGATTGGAAATCATGCCAATTTCAACTTCAGTCCGTTCCCCACTCCCGTCGGCCAGATGATCGACAATGGGCAGGGTCCGCTGGAGCAGCATGAATACTTCCTGAACATGCGGGGAGGGGTGCTCGTGGCTCGGATCGAAGGGAAGGTGATCTGCGAGCCTTACATGCCAACCCGGTTCGCCAGGCAGTTCGGGTGCCTTCAGCGGATTCCGAAGAGGGTATTCACTGCTGTCCGGGAGGAGACGAACCCTTGCGTCCTTCGCCAGATGTGGCTGATGTTTTCCGCTTTCGGCTCTGGCGACGTCATCACTCTCCCTCCTACCGGGGTTGACGCAGGCTTGGCAACCGAGTACGCCGAACACTGGGCCATCGCGTACCCCGAGGGGCTTCTACGGAAGCCAGTTCGGCGGCTCGAGGTTACCCGTGCGGAGACCGGGCGTCAAGGAAGGAGGCGAGGCGCCGCCACACGGGGGAGAACGGAGGCGCGCCAAGCAGCGGAGCCGGCGCGGGCAGGGACTTCGGCGGCGGGCACATCGCGAGCTGCCGCCATGACCTCAGCGCCCAGAGAGGGGGCACGCGCGGTGGTCGAAGAGCGGCCCGGGAAGAAGGTGAGACGTCTGCTCGAACCCTCCCACGATGAAGTCTTCCCGGCGCTGTGGTCGGCCTGGATGACACTGCGGCAGTCACTGGGACCGACGCCATCTGGAGAAAGATTCTCAGAGAAGGAATCCATCTGCCAGAGGTCGGGCGCCTCCATATTGCCGACAGGGTGGACTTCAACCGGCAGTATGCGTATCTGACGGCCATGGAAGATTACGCGCGCCAACGTGGTCAGCGTGCGGAGCCATCCCTTATGGTGAAGGTGATGCTCGTTCTAGAGCCCGCTCCAGAACAGATGCCGCCGGCGGAAGATGAAAGTGGCAGCGACTCCGAGGAAGAGGAGGAAATGGGGGAGGATGAAGGCTCCGAGGGAAGATCCCATCAGGGGAGTCCGCGGGAGAGCGGCGAGGTGGCCGGCTCTGACAATGTTGATGTCACTGAGCTCCTCGAGGTCCGCTTCTTTCCCTACTCAATCTGCTTCATCCATTCTCTTATGCAGCTTCTAACCCATTTCTCCATCTTTCTCAGGAGCGCACGGATGTTGGTCAGGCGTCCTCAGCGGGAGTAGGAGGGGCGCCAGCAGGAAAAGGCGAGGGCCAGGCACCCATTATCGAATTGACAAGCGCGGAAGGGCCCCCTGCTGCAACTGTTCCCGCGGCGGCCGGGATAGCGGAAGATGACGCTCTGAACTCCCGTAAGTCTCCTTACTTTACTGCTGGTGCTTGCCGTTAACGATCCGTGACTAACCATGGCATGCCCTGCGCAGTGATCTCAACACTGGAGGCTCGTCGGGTTGCCGAACCCGGGCCATCTACGAGTGGACCAGTGGTGGACATGCCGCCTGCTCCAGAACAGACTTCCCACACCGAGCCGGCCCCACCAACTGCTGATCAGGGGGCTGCGGACGCCGGCGGTGCTGACATCGGAGAGAGGTCGGGGGCTGACGAGGGTGTCAGCGCCGCTGGGGAGAGAGAAGAAGGTCGCCCGGATGTTGGGGAACCTATCCCTCATGAGGACCTCCCAGGGGTGGACCCTGCAGTAGACCTGCTGGCTGCCTTCCCTGCCTACTGGCCTGCCGACCCCGAGGAGATGGACGACTCGGACGCGGAGGCGGTCGAGGAGAGCCGGATAACGCGCCGCAGGGGGTGGAAGTGCATCCAGCGCTTCCTCAAGCGAGACCCATCGGAGTGGCTGGGGCGCATGGGATCACTTCAAACCTGGCTGCGCTTCCTGTGTGCCGGGGGAGCTGATGCTCAACGCCTCCATCTAACGGTTCGTGATTTCATGGCCGAAAAGATGCGCGAGAGCTGCCGGCGTGCCGACGTCACACAAAGTCGGGACATGTCGGAGAGCACGCGGGCGCTCCTCGCGGCGGAGCAGGAAGTCCGGCGCCTCGAAGGGCAGGCGGCAGAGAAGGAGGCCTTCGTCGCAACGTGTACTGAGCTTGTGGAGCAACGAGCAGCCCGGCTGGTTGACGCCCAGGTACAGCTGACGGAGGCGGGCCAACAGATGGTCACAATTCAGGTCGAGCGGGAGCGTGCACAGGCCAGAATCGACGAACTGCGTGCTGCGACCGCCGACGAAGAGAGGGCACGCAGAGAGCGAGAAGCAGCTCTGGAGGCCACCAGCCAAAGGGTAGCGGCATTAGAAAGACTCATTCAGCACGCTAATCCCTAAGGGATTTGTTTTGCCGTTCCCAAAACATTTGCTTCCGCTACTTTGATCCATTTGTATGAATCAATATATTTATCTGCATCTTTTGGCTTAACATGCTCAACCACAATTCGTTGTCTTGCGGGAGTGTTAACCAAGCATCAGGCATCCATAATTGGGCCTGGATTTCTGGAGAAAAGAGGGAGGTCATTCCTAGGAAAGGAGACCTCAAGCCTAATCAATGTATCATCCCCCCAACTTGTTCCAACACACGAGCGGGACAATGCTAGGGGCGTTGAGATTTTATCCGAACATAGGGAAATGAGAAAGGGTGAATCGCGTGTCCCGAATCCAGACATCCACAACGGTCGGCCTTCGAGGAAATGCCCAAGACGGTAGGCGGACAGTGGATCGACCATAACAACTGCAATAGACGGACCGAAGGTCATATTGCAGGAGGCGGACCACATGTCATCATGAATACCGCTTTGGGGGTCCCTTCAGACACAAGGGTGGAAATCCAGATCAACAGGGCATGCGAAGCGTGGGGCGAAGTGACGATTTGTTCGGACAGAATCCAACGCTCTCAAAATTGCGCCACCGTGGGGAAAGCGTATTAGACGGATGCACTAATCTGGCCGTGAGTCACCCCAATTCTCAGACAGCACCTCTTTTGACGAGGAAACCGTCGCTTCCCACCATTGCAGTGGGGCATCCCGAGCTGAATCGGGGAGAATATCACAACTGCACCACTCTACCAGAAGCCAGGCCAGACGACCAACGACGAGGAGGGGCGGGACTTAACGATCCCTGAGGCTGGACCCGAGTTGAGATGCCCGGGCGTTCCTACGTACTCCATCAGGCCGGAGATCAAGCCACACGTAGTTCTGAGAGTGCAGTTTAACGTCATGCAGGACGTAGAATCCCGTTTGGGGAAGATCTTAGTTTAGGGTCGTAGAGCTCGGACCATAGGGGTAGATCTTAGTTTAAGGTCTTAGAGCTCGGACCATAAGGAGAGATCTTAGTTTAAGGTCTTAGAGCTCGGACCATAAGGAGAGATCTTAGTTTAAGGTCTTAGAGCTCGGACCATAAGGAGAGATCTTAGTTTAAGGTCTTAGAGCTCGGACCATAAGGAGAGATCTTAGTTTAAGGTCTTAGAGCTCGGACCATAAGGACCTCAAAGTACGCCACATCGTGGTCCTATCCCCTGGATATGCGAAGATGCACTGAGGGATAGTGTCAAGAGTGTCGAGGTTTCGCCTGGTCAGAATGGGAGGTGGAAAATGTGAATCATGCGGCCATTCACTCAAGGACTGGGGGCACCGGAGTAACGATATGGGAGTACTGCCGACCGTGGCGGAAAAGCAGCATCATTATCGCACTAACCGTTGATGGAATGAGGTAGCAAACGAGCATCGACCGCTCAATCGCAGGATTCATATCGATTTGCTGCCCGAGGCCATTGGGGGCACCAGCCCGAGTCGGTGGGAGAGCACTGAGGCATTGTGTCCGAACCGTTCACGGGGGCTCCACCCAGGGCGTAGATGATGGGTCCGAGTGAAAGGGAGCACGAAGCCTGAAAAGTGGAAGGAACCTGACCAAGCTGAACCTGACCCTCCTGGCAATAAACCAGAGTACTCTTGACACCGGTGGACCACTGCAAGGGGTTGGGGAACACGCCTTGAGGGTGACCTGAAGGCGGCGGATTCCCCAGAGAAGGGGAAATCTCTAAGAGGTGGGGGGCTGGACCCGAAGTTTCAAACATCCGGGCGTTCCTACGTATCCCATAAGGATGGGAATCAAGCCACACGTAGTTCTTGAAGCGCGGCGTAACACAATCGGGCACCAGCGCGGGGAAGAGTGCGGGTCTGACCCTCGCACACAGAAGGAGCGGCATTTGATATTTCTTGTTTGTCCTTAAAGATGAATGGTTTTTCTTTGTGTGGCGACATGACTGTGATTGAGAAATCTCTGGAGTCGCCACAATAATCAAGCCACGGAAGGCATTGATGAATGGCGTGGTTATTAACCAGCGCTCAACATGAGTGCCCCCTGAGGAGGACATCACGATGCAGTGCCGTTTCTCGTCGGGCGGCCAAGACGATCACAGTTTACGGTCGTGTGGTAGGACCAGACAACACAGTTTAAGGTCGTGTGGTTCGGACCATGGAGGAATCCGCTTATCGCGGTACGGCGGACACGGCGGAGGTGGGAACATACCCAGCCCTGCGGTCACGCACGATTCCAGGAGAAGAGTCTTGGGATAGGGGTCTGCGTATGTCCATCACCCGAGGGGCAGAGATGCTAGCCTCCAGATATACTGGGCCCAGAACGCGATTTTTCGGGCGACTCCTTCCTCCTTATGGGGACGAGGGTCCAGCTACGCATGGCCCTTAGGGAGGATATCCGCATATATCCTTGGTGCTCAGATCATGGGAGCCTCGAACGACATCATTACCCTGGTTGGTCTGCCTAACGTGTAGAGGTGTACTGGAGGTCAGTATGAAGAGAGTGTCGAGATTCCACTACAATGCACAAAGGCGGAGTGTGATGAGGGATGCGCAACCAATGTTCAGAGCCTGAAAGAGACGACATGGCGATCAAGGACGTTGCTGACCATATTCGCAACACAACATCCGATCGCGTCAGCCTAAGACGGGGCAAGAAAACGAGCATCGACCGCTCAATCACAGGATTCATATCGATTTGCGGCCCAAGACCCGCCGGTAAATCGACCCGGAGCGGTAGGATAGCACTGAGGCATCGTACCCAAACCGCTAACGAGGATCCCTTTGAGTGAAGGCTCGAACAAGAGGAAGCGCGAGGCCTGACAAGCAACACAGGACTTGTCGGGATTGAATCTGACACTACGAGTCATAGACCGAAGTACCCAAAACATGTTAACAGATCACCAAAAAGGGTCGGAGGACTCACCCTGAGAGCAACCAAAAGAGGGCAGATCCCCGTGATCAACCAAGAGACGGGGCTGGACCTGAAACACAAGCGTCCAGGCGGTCCTACGTATCCCATAAGGATGGGAATCAAGCCATATGTAGTTCTTGAGAGGCAGTTTAACGTCATGTAGGACGATGAGAGGTGTGAGGTGGTCCCACACACGGGGGGAGGCGTACGGAGCGGCCAGTAGACCGACGTGAATGAGGACATGATCCCCCGCTCACGCGATACGCCTCGCACAAAAAGAAGGGGAACTTGGGCCAGAGGCCCAACGCGGGATAGAGATTCCCGGGAAATGGGGCTGGGCCTGAAACATGTATGTCCAGGCGGTCCTACGTATCCCATAAGGATGGTAATCAAGCCGCACGTAGTTCTTGAAGTGCAGTTTAACGTCATGCAGGACGAAAAAGGAAGGGGGGAGCAGAAGGCATCCCCAAACGTGGGGGGCGTACAGCGTGGCGAGCAAACCGACGTGAATGAGGGCATAGCCCCGCGTTCACACCATACGCCACACACCCGGAGGCAACTGGGCCAAGGGCCCGAGATGGGATGAAAACTCCCAAAGGATGGGGCTGGGCCTGAAACATGAATGTTCAGGCGGTCCTACGTATCCCATGAAGATGGGAATCAAGCCGCACGTAGTTCTCGAGGGGCAGTTTAACGTCATGCGGGACAGATGCTGAACAGTTTAACGTCTTGTAGCTCGGACGTAGTACAGTTTAACGTCATGTTGGACGAAACACTTGGCAGTTTAACGTCTTGCAGCGCGGACGATATGCTAGGCAGTTTAACGTCGTGCAGCTTGGACGTATGCAGTTTAACGTCGTGCAGGACGTGGCACTTGGCAGTTTAACGTCTTGCAGCGCGGACGAATGCTGAACAGTTTAACGTCTTGTAGCCTGGATGAATGTAGTTTAACGTCGTGCAGGACGTATGCTGAACAGTTTAACATCTTGTAGCTTGGACGAAAGATGCTTGGCAGTTTAACGTCTTGCCGCGTGGACGTAGTGTACTCAGGCAAAGTACTGCTTGAGAAACCTAGCGTTGGTGGGAGGAGTGACACGCTCACCATCCATAGTCGCTAGGGAGTACGCGCCATTGGGATAGACCTTGTGGACAACAAAAGGTCCCTCCCACTTGGGCTCCAACTTGGGCGGCTTCCTGCCGGGGATCATCAGTGCTCTTAGGGCTAGCACTAGATCACCCTGCAGGAAGGAGCAGAGGCGAACCTTCTTATTGAAAGCTCGAGCCATTCTGCTTTGATGCCTCTCCAAGTTGTGAAAAGCGCGAAGTCTATTCTCATCCAGTGCTTCCAACTCGACTAGACGGGCTTCAGCAACTCTGTCCGGCGCTTGCTGGTCGTAGACCGCAATGCGCAAGGACGGCAACTGGATCTCAATGGGCAGGACGGCCTCGGCTCCATACACCAGGGAATAAGGGGTCATCTGGGTGGAATTGCGAGTCGTCGTCCGATAAGCCCAGAGGGCGTTGGGGAGCTTGTCCGGCCAACTCTTCTTGTTCTGACCAACCATCTTTTGCAGAATGTTAGAGAGGGTTTTGTTAAACGCCTCGATCTGTCCATTCACCTGCGCATGATAGCGAGATGTATGGTTCGAGCGAATGTTATACTTGGCGTACAACTTCTTCAACTCGGCTGCCCGGAAATTGGTTCCGTTATCCGTGAGGATAGCGTGAGGCACTCCAAATCGATAGATGATGTTGGAGGTCACGAAGTCAGCGATCGAACAGGATTTGACCTCTCTGAGCGGAATCGCCTCTACCCATTTGGAGAAGAAGTCCGTGGCGGTCAGAATGAACCGGCACTGGCGAGCTGTCGCCGGTGGGTAAGGTCCCACAACGTCCAGACCCCAGACTGCAAAGGGCCAGTAATACCTAGTGGTATGGAGAGGCTCCGGCGGCCGATGCACAAAGTTCGTATGAACCTGGCATGCATGGCACCTCCTGGCATACTCGATGCAGTCATGGATCATGGAGGGCCAGAAGTATCCCAACCTCCGAATCTGGTGGGATAGCTTCGGCCCAGTCTGATGGGCACCGCATGAACCGGCATGAACCTCTTGCATGACTCGTGGGATCTCAACTCCCTGAAGGCAACGGAGGAGAACACCATCAAATCCGCGTTTGTAGAGGATCTGCTCCAGGCCGGGGCTGCTCTGGAGGACAAACTGCAATGCGCGGCGTCGAACTCGCTCGCGCTCGGCCCGATCCGATGGAAGAATGCCATGTTGGAGGTACTCAACCAATGGCGTCCTCCAATCAGGGGCTGATCCGACTGTCATATCTGGGGTACTCGGGGCTCCGGACATAGGGTCAACCGTGGTGAGATTACTTACCAACGGGCCGCGATCTTCTTCCGGGATAACGGGAGCGATGAGCCTGTGGCGCGTCACACGGACGATCAGGTTGTCCTGTTCAGGCTCCGCTAGTGACGCAGCAAGGCTGGCCAAAGCATCTTCTCGACCGTTCTGCGACCGGGAAATATGGACAATTTCTGGCCGAGAAGGGAACCGGGCCATCAGAAGGAGGGTGCACTCCAACAATGGCACAAGTTCCGGCTTCCTGACAACATAGTCGCCATTGATCTGCTTAACGACCAGCTCGGAGTCCCCTTTCACGCACATACGGGGCACGTCGATCTCGAGAGCCAACTCGAGGCCGGTGATGAGGGCATGGTATTCCGCCTCATTGTTGGTACAACCCTCTGACAACAGGAACGAGTATGGCAGCACGGCTCGCTCCGGGGTAATGAAGACGATGCCCAAGCCCACTCTGTTGAGCTTAGGATTATCGAGTCTTCTACCGGTGGGGCTCCGGGAGGCACAGTCAAAGTGCATCTGCCAGCATGGATCGGCTCGATCAACCGAGAGAATGGTCTCATCAGAAAAGCCTAGATCCAGCGGCTGATCCGCGGAGGTCGGGTGAGCTGCTAGAAAGTCCGCCAATGCTTGCCCTTTGATGGCCTTCTGAGACACATACCTGATGTCGAACTGCTGGAGAATCACAGCCCACCATGCTAGACGGCCAGTCAACATAGGCCGGCTCAGGATATATTTCAACGGGTCTACCCGAGAAACCAACTGTACCTCATGGTGCTGCAAGTAGTGCCGTAATTTCTGTACGGCAAATACGAGCGCCAGGCAGCTCTTCTCGATGGGGGAATACCTAACTTCCGCATCGAGGAGCATGCGACTGAGGTAATAGAGGCTATTCTCCGTTCCCTCATTGTTCTTCTGGGCGAGAAGGGCACCCAGGGACCGTTCCAGGGCGGTCACATAGAGGACCAGCGGCTTCCCGGATACAGGCGGCATCAGAACCGGAGGTTGAAGTAGGTACTGCTTGATTTCCTCGAAAGCGGTCTGACACTCTTTATCCCATACATAGGTGGCACCTTTCTTCATGAGCCGAGAAAAGGGCTTACACTTGCCGGCCAGATTCGCGATGAATCGGCGTATATAGGCTAAGTGGCCTTGGAACCCTTGCAGTTCCCGGATGGTACCTGTGGGAGGCATCTGGCTAATCGCCCTGATTTTATCTGGGTCGATCTCAATACCCCGGTATCTTACCACAAATCCAAGGAACTTTCCGGAGGTGACCCCAAAGGCACACTTCAACGGGTTCATCTTCAGGCAGCGAGACCGGAGGAAGCCGAACACTTTCTCAAGATCTTTGAGATGGTCCTGACGCTGGCGCGATTTGACAACCAAGTCGTCGACGTAGAATTCCACCAGTGTGCCGAGGATTGGCTTGAATATGCGGTGCATCGCCCGTTGATAGGTGGCACCTGCATTCTTCAGGCCGAAGGGCATGACCCGGTAGCAAAAGGTACCTTGGGGGGCCCTGAAGGCAGTGAACTCCTCATCCTCAGGGGCCATCCGAATTTGGTTGTATCCGGAGTATCCATCCATGAAGGAGAGGGCTTGGAACCCTGCCGTGGCATCAATCAACAGCTCTGTCACTGGAAGGGGAAAATCATCCTTCGGACAATGGCGGTTGAGATCGCGGAAGTCGATGCAGACTCTGATCTGCCCGTTCTTCTTCCTGACCGGAACAATGTTGGCCAGCCATTTGGGGTACTGAACTTCCCTCACGAAGTTGGCTTTGATAAGCTTGTCAACTTCGGCCTCAACCATGGCACCGTGGGACGGGTGCATCTTCCTGGGAGGCTGCTTGAACCCGCGATGGTTCGCCGGGAGACCAAGGCGGTGGACGGCTACCTGAGGATCTAGCCCCGGCATCTCGTCATAGCCCCAAGCGAACACATCACGGTGCTGCCTGAGAAAGTCCATGTACTGCTGCCGCTCCTCAGAGGGCATGGCGGCACTGACCAATGTGGGTCTTGGATCAGCCTCGGTTCCAAGGTTCACCTGTATTAACTCATCGACCGTGGCGGGGACGCCCTCCTCAAAGGCTGGGGGTGCATCTTCCACGTCCTCTCCACTCGGGGAGGGATCGTCCACGGGAGAGACTGCGTTGGAAACTGCATTGGGGCTACCAGATCCTGCTGGGCCACTGGTGCTGGCGCGGGCGGTCGCGGTCATCTCATCAGGAGACTCGCGGGCCGTCGAGACCATGGCGACGTCCAACCGGTGAATCGAGAGGACGTAAGCGTCGTCCAGACTTGCCCAGGGATCACTTGCAACAGCGACAGGCTCAACCTCACCTGCCAGGATCTGCTTATCCTTGCTCTTGTAATAGTCCGCGTCCAGATAGTGGGCTTCACATGAGGCAAAAGGAGAGGCATCTCCTTGAAGCACGCCTACTCGACCATTAAGGGAGTATTTGAGGCATTGGTGGTATGACGAGGGAACCACCGCGTGAAGGTGGAGCCATGGCCTGCCCATCAATGCGTTGTACGCAGTGTCCTGAGAGACCACCATGAATTCGGTGTTGGCAACCAAGTCACCGAACTGGGTCTTCAAACGTATCTTGCCGACCGGGGTTTGCTCGGTGCGGTCGTACCCCTGGATCCTGAGGTCGGAGGGAATCAAGTCATCCTCAGACAACCCCAATCTCCGGAGCATCCGAGTTGGAATCAGGTTAATCCCGGACCCCGTGTCGACAAGACAGCACCGGACATCAAGGCCATTGAACTGGCCAGTGACATATAGCGGAAGAATATGTCCCTGTATAGGAGGGTCTTCATCCTTACCAGAGAACGAGATAACTGCCTAACATTTGGCGTCCTCGATCGTTTCGGCGTGAAAGGCCTCTGCAGCCGCAACCTCTGTCTCAAACTGCAGGGGGCTCTTCAGGGCTTCAGCGAGTGCCTCGCGCATCTCAGATGACATGCGCAGAGCCTCAAGGATGGAGAGCCTTGCTGGGATGTCAGCCAAGTGCTTCAGGACATCATACTTTTTGGCCAAGCGCGAGCCCCTGGTTGCAGGAGGTTGCTCTGCGGTTGGAAGCACGATGGGCCTTGCCGGTTGGATCGGCGGCCGACTGGTACTTGGCGCATCTCGCTGTTCACTGGCTGCAGTCCGGGAAATGGTCACCGTACTGGGGTCAGGAGGCCGGGATGGACTCGTGGCAGGGCGGAGCTGGTCGCGACGCGGCTGAGGCGGTTCTGCCTGGTCCCACACCACAAACAGCGGCGGGGGCGAATCTGTCATCCCCGAATGGGGGGGCGGCGCACGTTGTGCTCGGTTTTGAGCCTGCTGCCTAGTCTCAGTGGCGTGCACGGCCTGGCTGGAGGTACCAATGGCTGTGCCCCGGCGACTCCTGCTGCTGCGGTTCTTCCGACGGTGGCGACGACCGGGGACACTAGGGAGGTCCACCTAGTGTTCTTCAACGTCGGGAATCGAAAAGGGATTTACCAGCTCGACGGTGTTAACCGAAGCGTACCCAATACCGTCATCGGACGAATCATCCATCACCGGGCGGATCCGAGGAGGGACCCCCATCTCCGGGGGCATGAAATCGCCGAGAGTGCGGGATAGTGGCGGAACTGGCGGGGCGCGCTCTTCCTTCTTGCACTGCCGCCGTTTGCTCCTCTTGGAAGAGGCAGGCTGGGACGACGATGCCGAAGCAACACCCGCAGATTCTGGGGGCTCAGTCTGATTCAAGCGTGCACGGATGATTCCATGGGCGCGAATGGTCGTCTTGCGGGCCATCCAGTTATTATACTTCTGGGATCCGCGGTCGGAGACCAGCTGCCATTCGTCCTCGTTGCCACTATCGTCATCTGATCCCACGAACACGCCCGCCACTTGTGCCGGAGCTGGGCCCAACCTGATTACATTGTTGTTAATCTGGTCTTGGAGCCAATCCTTAAACACATAGCACCGCTGGATGGTGTGCCCCAGGGCCCGATGGTAGGGGCAGTAGCGGGGGTTATTCGTAAGATGTGCCTCCTCTGGCCTCCAACACTCAGGCAGTCGCACAATCCTCTGCTCCAGGGCGCTCCGGAAATAACCGGGGACCTGATCCTCGTGGAATGAGTAAGTCAGGTGTCGCGGGCCCCTGGGAGCGTGGTCTTGACGAGGGGCTGGAGGGGCCGGCCGAGGAGGTGGACCCTGATTATCTCGCCTGGGTTGCGGCGGTACATTACGCGGAGGGGCCGGCCGGTTCTGAGGCTGCCGCTGCTGGGCCGGGAACTGAGCCCGTGGAGGCGGATTCCTGTGAGGCTGTGGAGCTGGCCTCGCCGGCAGCAGCTCCAATGGCCTGGGGGCCTCTATCTGGGCGATAGCAGCGGGCTCATCCCTGCTGACTCTCCTTGCAGGAATCATTGGAGGCAGCGGGTGTGCCTGGCTGGCCTGTTGCAGGGCTTCCTCAAGACGTTGAGCTTTGTCTGAGAAGTCCCTGAACCCTCCGGGGTAATTTTGAGTGATCAGGGAAGGGACCAGCTCGGTCTTGACGTTCCCGACGCACATTGTCAGCAACTGCTCCTGAGTCAATGGCATGTCAAGGGAATACGTGAGACCCTTCCATCGGGTGACGAAGTCCGCGACTCGCTCATCAGGCCTCTGCTTGCACTTGAAGAGGTCTGCGATACTTGTCTTCCGGGTCGTGGAACTGAACTGGTAGAGGAACTGTCTACGGAGGTCCTCCCAGCTGGTTACCGACCCGACGAGGAGCTGGCTGTACCAGACAAATGCTGGCCCTTCCAGTGTCTGAACAAAGCAGCGAAGCTTAGCGGCCTCTTGCTGCGCCGGAGTCCCCAACATAGGCCCGCACCTCGAGTTGAAGTGGGCTAAATGCTGTGGCGGATCTCCAGTCCCGTTGAAGGGAGCGAAAGTGGGATTCCCGAATCCCGGAGGCACCGGCATGTCATCCACCCATGCTGGGTAGGGCTTGCCGTCCGGTGGGATCGCCACCTGCCGAGCCTCCAAGGCCTCCAAGCGGGCAATGAGTGCCGCCATCAGATCGTCCGGACATGGGTTCCAGTCCTGGCGAGGATCTCTAACCACGAGCGCATTGCATGGCCCTTCAATCGGGTCGTCGACCGGGTCGTCGAACTCGGCAGCTCGTGGGATGGCGGGCGGAGCGGCCCTTGGGGCAGCGGGAGGAATCCGAGCGGGGTCTCTCAGGTAGTCACGCCGCTCGGGAGGGTGTGGCGAAACATACCGCGCCCTCTTGCCGTAGGCAATGGCCTCTCTCCTGTCGGCGAACACGGCGTAATCACGGTTGCCCGGGAGAGTCTCGTCGAGGAGCGGTTGTTCCGGTCCCTGCTGTCCTGGCCTAGGATCACCGTAGTCAGGCCGCCGTTCTGCAGCGCGCTCGGCGAGGAGCTGGTCAACCAGCTTCTTCTGTTCGGCGAGCTGCTGACGTAGCGTAGCCTTCTCGGGATCCTCCTCTGCCCTCTGCATGGAGGCAGATGGGTCGACGGGCTTTATAGCCTCGCTGTGCTCTTTTCCTTTGCTGACGTTTCGGCTCAACGTCATTGCTTCAGTGGGTGCGGGGAGCCCCAGGAGGTTCCTCTGATGATGAGTGACTCTCACCGATGGCTCTGACGACGGCTTGTCTTCGGGGGGGAAGCCCCCGTCGAGAAGTTCCAAGTCGTTCCCCTCTCCCGACAGGTCAGCCATATTGACCGTTTCTGTCCCTGGGGATATACCCTCAGGGCCACCCAGCGAATCGGGCTGTCGGCGAATCACACTGAAGCGTAGGGCAGTGTACTGCCCTCATCCACGGATATACACGTGGGGAGTGGCTTCCTCGATAACTTTGAGGAGTACTTGAAAACACTCAACGCATCATTGTTGGAGGGCCTCATGATGCTCAAATGACCCGGGGTGCCGAGCCGCGGGGAGCATGGCCAGTTCAATTTGACGGCACTTCTCACCAATATCCTCCAGGTGCACTTGACTCCCGGGGTATGGCATTTGTAGGCGGTGAATACAGGAGCGAGTCTCCCGGAGAGTTCGGCAGAAGCATTCGAACTCATCCGGGGTGAGCGATTCGGGTGCATCAAAGCCCGGTCCTGCGACTGGCCAAAACTTCTCAGGGAAGTGTCCCTCTGCAAGGACGGTCCAGAAGCTCCACGACTCAAACTCGGGACCCAGATCTCCTTGGTCCTCTTCAATGGCTGGGAACGGACGGGGAACCGGCAGTGGTGCCGAGGCGGGCCGCCGGGCTGACGGGCTGGCCGGCGGTGAATACGGAGAACAGGCCGATTGGCCTCCATATCCCGGGCCGCCCTCTGAGGGTGGCGGTGCCCTGGCTACCACATCACGATAGGATGGGCCGGCGAGCGAACATCCTGCCGTAGCATCGGTGCTCGCCGAGGGTGCACCAGATCGTGGTTCGACCGTCGGTCCCCAGAAAAAGTCTCCGGCTTCTCCGATCGAGACGGAAGGCACTTCCGGAGGGGCCGGTACCAACCGCAAGCTTGATCCTTGGGGGTCTACTAGGCCCTCGTTACTCCGGATATACCTTCGGAGAGAAGCGGGGATCACATCGATCTCGCTCTCGGGGAGCACGAGGCTGACGTGCCGCATTCCTACCCCTGCCCTTGACTGGCGGGATTGGGGAAAGGGCTCTGTCGTCGAATCGTACTCCGCCTCTGAATCAGAGAAGCGAACCGGTCGGATCTCTGTCCGGAATTCCGTAACATTCTTCCCTCGGCGTCGACGCCTTGCCTTCCTGCCCCTGGGTGGTTCTCCGGGGCAGGGCTGATCTCTGTCCTGGCGTCCTCCGGCCGCATTGGTGCTGGGGCCAAGAGGACTGGAAACCAAGGTGCGAGGGGCACCAGGACAGATATCAAAGGGGACGCGGGGAGAGATGATTCCGGGCAGGCCTCCGGGCCGGGATCAGAAGGTGGGATGACCCATGCCTCCTGGATCGGCCACACGGAGTAGATCCCGCTGGTGAATAGCGCTACCGCGAGGTGGTCCGCGGTGGCTACTGTCTGTACCAGCAACCAGGAGAGTCAACCCAACCTGCCTTTGGGGCGGTCGGGGCCTCGATCCAGGTCGGGCATAGAAGTTCCCCTGCTCAGGATGCGCAGGGGACTGGCGACTGAAGCCAACAGTGGCTTGGGCCAATGCGGCCGCTGTTGCTAGGGCCCCAAGGTGGGCATCCTCTTCCGCTCGTGCCCGACGTTGGCGTCGGGACAGACGAGTCGGGATGAGCGGCGCGGGCAGGTGGAGAGCCCGCTCTTCGACTTGAGAGGCCTGGCGGCGGTGTCGCCGTGGCCTGGCGGGAGTCCTTACCGTAGATCCCTGGAGCGAATCCCGGATAGGGTGATCCCGGACATCTCCCACCTCATCCGCATAGGGAAGGGAACTGTCAGAGCGCTCCGGGGATAAGCTCCCGAAGCGGTTGGACGTTGAGGTAGGCAGCGGTGCCTCCCTGCGCGGCCCTCGGGGGCGGCGGTGGTGGCGAGGTGCAGCCTCCTCAAGGTCTAGGCGAGCCATGTCCCTAGTGGGGATGACTCCCTCTTCCTCATATCTCTGCACCATGGTGTTGATCACCCTTCTCTAGATGACCTCCGAGGGGGAGAGAGGGCGTGGTTGTCCCGCAATTGCGGCTGCTGGGACGGTCGTGGAACGGGCGGGACCGCGTGGAGTAGCCGCGTCGGTGTTTCCCCTACCTCTGCGCCAGTGGGCGGGTGGCGATCGGGCACTGGATCGGGCGACCTGACTTCTGAAAGCAGGGAGAAGGACCCATTAACACTGACAGGAAAAAGGAATCGACAACCAACCATTAGCGCCACGACGCCTTCCGTGGGGGGAACCCAGGCCCTCGACGTTGCGAGACGGAGTGCCCGATGTCCCTTCCCCAGCCCCTGGCGGGTAAGACTGAATGCTTGGCCGGGCAACATGCCGGTCTTCCAACGCCTCTGAAAGCCATCGGTCCTCGTATCGAGGAGAAGAGATTCACGTCGGGTTCACCATTTTTCTGTTTCGGTGCGGATGTGCGTCGGGTTACGCTGTTCCGCCAGGACGCGTTCGCGCGTGCACCCGTCAACCCGAGGGGATGGGCGCACGGCTTGTGGTCCCGCAGTCCCGCTTTCCAAAGGCGGGAGGCATCCGTCCCTTATTCAGGGGCGTCTGCTCCTTGATCGAAACTGGGATGATGGGATGTCGGCTCCTCCTTCCTTGGACGTCTCCTCGGAACTCGTCGCCTAATCCGGGTCTCCCTCATAGATTTAAGACATGCTCGTGAATCTCGTTCCCGGCGCCATATCTTCATGGACACCGGTTAATTACGCTGCTTCCGCCCGGACGCTCCAAGGAGTCTGGTCGGGGCAGCAACCTGCGGTGAGGAGGCCGGGTGGCTCTGGGTGCTGGGGGCGTGTCGTAACACTGCGGCTCTGCACGTCTATCTTCCGTCCCTAATAGGGATTCTTGAAGGCACGATGACCTGAGGCATCCCGCACTGGGTGCGGGGAACTGTGTCACCTGAGGTTTTCCTCAGCTTCCCATGTTTAACACGGGGTACGCCGCGAGTTTAACGTCCAGCGGGGACGGCATCGGACCGATCAACACGAAAAGTGGATCAGATGACAGAACCCCTTGCGGGGAACCTCCGACGCTGGGGCCAGTGCATGGGCGGCTTCCCAAGTGATATGGAGTGGAGTGAAGTGGCATGACCCCACCGGGATGTGGCGGCCCGGGTAAGGATCAGGATGGATGATGGAGTGAAGAGCTTGGACCCCGTAGGGGCTTCCTACGTACCGCGCGTTAGCACGGATCAAAGTCGACGTAGTTCGGGTATACAGTTTAACGTCATGCTGGACGTCGGCAAGCCGACTCACGAAGGGGTCGAGGCCGCCGGGCGGAGGATTGAACCGAACCACCTCGCACAGGGGGAGATGGAACGGCCGGGTGGATCACAGTTTCACGTCATGCTGGACGATAAAAGGAGAAATGGAAAAAAGGGGCTGTGGGGAGGCATAGTGGAGATACACACGGGCAGTCTCCCACAGGGGCGGATTCATAGGTGAATCGACACAAGCGTGAACCCTGGAGGGGTCCACTGATGGACGAACCGACGTGAATACGACCGGGATGACCAGGTGGTGGGCTTGAACCTCAGGGAGGCTTCCTACGTACCCTGTTTAGAAGACAGGGATCAAAGTCCACGTAGTTCATTCTGTCAGGACTTACGCACTTGAGGCAGCCCGGATGCGGAAAAACTCAGTTGGAAGGGACTTGGACCGAAAGTAGGAGACACCTCGATCCCAGTCACACCCTGTACTGGCTTCGGTAGTGGGGGAGCGCAATGGAGATACACATGTGCAGCCCCCCACAAGAAACTAGGGGTTTGTAATACCCTACCCCCGTAGGGAAAAGCCGCTCCCATTAAATCGTCCCTAAAGAGGGGCAATCCCGACATCCCTGCAGAGACGAGCGGGTGGGGGCCACATCCAAACCGGGGGGGACCCTGCGTGCGAGGCACGGGATCGGGTGATGCGGACGGTTTAGCGTCTTGCCAGACGAAGTACAGTTTAACGTCGTGTGTTGAGGACGAAGCGGACGGTTTAACGTCTTGCCGGACGAAGTACAGTTTAACGTCGTGTGTTGAGGACGAAGCGGACGGTTTAACGTCTTGCCGGACGAAGTACAGTTTAACGTCGTGTGCTGAGGACGAAGGTGCTTGGCGGTTTAACGTCTTGCAACACGGACGATAGGGGCTAGGCAGTTTAGCGTCATGCAGCTTGGACGTAGTACAGTTTAACGTCATGTTGGACGGATGCAGTTTAGCGTCATGCGGGACGAATGTGCAGTTTAACGTCATGCTGGACAAATGTGCAGTTTAACGTCATGCTGGACGTATGTGCAGTTTAACGTCATGCTGGACGTTGGTTGCCGCCGATGGGTCCGTGTCACTTCGCGCAAGCCTGGAGGGCCGCACGGGAAGACAACACACGGTGCGGGCACCCAGGATGAAGATCATCAGGCGCCACGCAGGCGGGTACCCTCAGGGGGTCAAGGGGGGCGACCCTGGCGGATTGCGCGCAAAAGAGGAACTTTGCGCGCAAAACAGCAGGGCGGCGCGCAAAATGGCGGGCTGGCGCGCAATCGGGCCAGCCCTTTGCGCGCGGATGATTGAGATTGCGCGCACCGGACTTCGGGTAGCACGCGGGGGCAACGGCTCATTCTCTAACGAATGGCCACTTTGAAAATGGGGGGTGCGCGCAATCGGGCTGGATTGCGCGCACCCGGGGGCAATTGCGCGCAAGAGGCTTCTTTTGCGCGCAAAGGCCTTCGAGTTAAGGATTATTCAAAGGAAAGGAGCCAAGGGGATTGCACGCGAAGGCGAACCCCAAGGCTCTATTGCGCGAAATAAAGGAGGTTACCTGAAGATCGGCATTGCGCGCGGAAGGGGTTGGATTGCGCGAACGAGCGACGCTTCGGATTCTGGCAACCTCCAAAACGTCGTGGGTCGCCTTATATTTATAGGCAACCCCGGGCGCGGAATCCGGTCGCGGGCGCGGAATTCCCTTCGCGGGCGCGGAATCCGGACCCGGCACGCAAGGGAGCCGCGCAGGCCACGGGCGCGCAAAATAGCGCTCCGGCCCAGCGCATTGCGCGCATCCCGGGAGGATTGCGCGCCGAGACTCAACTTTGCGCGCGGGCCTCTGAAATTTCGTGCAAGTCCTCCGGGCCCTCCGGAACGTGCCTATGACTCCAAATATCACTTCGCTTTCCGCATCCGGAGCTTCGTTTGGGAACAACAGACTTTTCCGGCGTCTACAAATATATAGATATATGGAATGGAATACATCGTTCATGGAGACGGTAGTTCGTACGTACGCATGAACGTTGTTTCCATTTTCATATCATATTGAATGGAAGTAAGTGAATGAAATATATATATATATATATTATTTCAGTATCATTATTATTTCATATATTTCTGAATTATTCATAATAAATATTTTTTACAATCATTCTTAGATGGTGGACGTAGAAGATGAGTCTTATCACGTCGTGGAGACGGTAAGTTGTACGTACCCATGAGCGATAGTATAATTTCCTTAATGGTTAAATGATATGGAACTGGATGATATATTAATTATAAATAATCACAATAATGTCATATTCATTATATATTTCTATTATACTCCTCATTATACCCATCCAAATAATGTAATGTGGAATAACAAATGACACCACTGTGTGGAGATGGTAAGCCGTATGTACGCACGCATGGTGATATTATTAATCGTAGGATGGATAAAATGATAAATATAGTTATCCCAGGATTATAATAACATCTAATAATATGGATGATACTATATTTATTAATTTGGTATGGAAACAACATAGAAATAGGTGGTAGAAGAAGAAAAGAACTTTGGAAGAAGGGATAAAACAATTACCTTTTCTTTCGTATGTCTCCTTTTCATTTGCACAAAAGGACTATTTGAGTAAGTTTTATAACAAATGGGTTTCCTCTTGGATGAATTGAGGTAAGATTTTAGGATACCTTTTAAGCGTTTGGCCGAGCCAAAGGGCTCTGGAGGTGTGAATAAAAGATAAGTAGAAGTTCTCTTTTATAAGAGAGGTGAGGGGCATGTTATGAAAAGATTGAAATATTAATTTATTATAAATTTAATATCAGGTTATAATGGATATAAAGTGAATTAGTTGTAGGCTAATATGATTATGGGTATCAATAATCTAAACCAATAGGTTTTAGATAAGTTTAGTTCATGAATTTAACCTTATCTTTTGGCTTTAACCCTTAGTTAAAAACAATGACTCTTACAATGTCTTCTGTATTTTCGTAATATATTGTAACTATTGTTACTATAAAGTGTCAATGGAACAAAAATTATAACACTAATGAAATTTTTAAAATTATATAACTCATTTCTCCAAATATTATATTTTAATAATATTATATCATTTAATAAAATAGTATTTGTTTGAAAAACTCATTTTTGTCAATTTTGAAACTATTTAGTAAATGATTTTTTTTAATGTTGTAACAACTTCATTTACTTCAAACCAAAGGAATTAACTCAAATATAATATGTAATTATCATATTTAAAATAATTTTGTGGTATAAAAACTTCCAAATTACATTTATTTTAATATTTATAATATCATTTATTTAATTCCTTCATTAATAAGGCAAACACTACATCATTATTGTGTCATAAATAAATTTAATTATTTAATATCTAAACATTAAAAATTAAACTACATGATGTAAGAAATATTTTTTTATTTATAATGAATATTTATTTTTTAGGTGATCACTTATATAACTCCAATTAAATGTTTTTAGAAATAAGATACCTATTTATGTTGTATTTCCCTTTACTTTAAATTAATTGTTATAACATATCATTGTCACACCCAATTGGATCCATGGGGTCCTAAAATCGACCTACCTATTCTCATGTTCTTCCATATATCATCCAATTGTATTTGGAGACTTTTTAGGGTATTTTTATATTATTATAATATTATTTTTTACCCTTATTGACCTGATTTACCCTTTAACCATGCTAAATAAAAATAATTACTGATGTTACTATTCATAATGTAAAAAAATAAAAGGTAACTATTTAAAAAATTTAGACTTTATGATTATAAATATGGAATCCATTTTTCCAAATTCAAAATACTTAATTAGAAGAAATTAATTTAAAATTAATTCCAATTGTCAAAACTGGAAAGCTGTTTTTTAAGAAGTAAAATTTATCCAAAAATTGACATGTTTTTATTTCAAATTTCAATTTTAAATGACTTAAAATAAATAAAATTGGATTAAATGATAAAAAAAGTAATAAAATTTCACTTTAAAACCAATTAAAAATATAATTAAACTATATAAATAATTTAGATGAAAAATAGTTTTGAATTAAAATGCAGTATTTTTCACTATTTCGTAAAATTTGAAAGTTATTAGAAAAATACAAAAACATTACAAAAAATAAATTTTTATTTTCCTCTTATAAATAATATTTTACTTTAGTCAAATTAAATTTATAAAAGTGTCATATATTGGATTTAAAATGGTTTCTCCATTAAAAGGTGAAAAACAACATTTTTTATCAAATAATTCATTTATCTGAAAATTTGAATTTTTCCTTATATTATGTATATGAAACACATAATATGATTGTTAAAATTAGTTTAGAGATATTTAAATTTCAAAAAAAATTAATATTCATAACCACTTTTTAAATTAATAGTTTAATTGGTTATGGCGCACATGAACTCAGTGTTGCGTGAAGCACAAGCTATTGAATTATAAGAAGAAGTGTAACATGGAATCTTGGGGTGTTACATTATATCATCCTTCAATATATTGAATCCTCACAATTTAAAATCATTATTTAATACTAATGGTTTTCCATTTCAAAAATATATAGTTGAAATCCCACATCGAAAAATAGATTAATTAGACTTCTATTTTAAAATAGAAAAAGTTAATTATGAAGGTTACTAGAAATAACACATACTAGAGTTCCATATTGGAAAACATGGACATGAAATAAAGATATATCCATCATGTTATGATGGAGAGTGATAGAGAAAATTATTAGGAGAAATTTAACAATTTGAAATCCATAAATCTGCAATGATCCAATGGACCATTTGATTCATCACAAAAA
Source organism: Viscum album (assembly GCA_963277665.1). Taxonomy (NCBI): domain Eukaryota; kingdom Viridiplantae; phylum Streptophyta; class Magnoliopsida; order Santalales; family Viscaceae; genus Viscum; species Viscum album. The sequence goes on along the minus strand of OY728134.1, from coordinate 1,388,957,057 downwards.
AATTACTAGGAAAACATTTATGGTTTTAAATATCCCTTACCTAAATTTGAATAACATGAGAAGAAATACTATAATATCACCATTGTTCATGCCTTGAACAAATTCCACTTCATCTCTTATTCAAGGAAATATTGTTGAATTTTTCATTCCTAAAGGGATGGAAGATTATGCGATCCATAAAAAGAATTTTATCATCTAAGAGTTCTTTTAAAGTTATTTTTTATTTAATTTCCATTATTACTTTAATTTTGGGGTTTCCCGTGCATTTTGGTGGAAATGGTGGGTTTTCAAAAATTGGGGGAAACCGTGAGCCTATTTCCAGATATAAAAATAAAATTTGTTTCTTTTATAACTCATTCATTTTTAAACATTATAGACACATTACACTATGAAATTATAATACCCTAGTATATTAAAACCACCATATCAATTTGGACCTCATAGGAATCCATAATAATGATGGATTTGGGTTTTTTATTAAGGTTTTGGGCCAGCCCATAAGCCCATTATAATATTTAAATTATTTTTATTAATTTTTCAATATATAATTAATTGTTTACTAATTTTTGTGATTCCACCTCCCACCCATATAAAGGAACCCGAGGCTCACTCTCATTTTATATTTCACCACTTTTGAGCTCATTTGGATCACAGATTAGGGAGAAATGATTCTAGGTTTCTCAAATCACCCATATTTTAGAAGGTAATTTGATTCATTCATAAAACATTCAATTTTCACTCTTTCTCCTCCATTTCTATCCCCACATAACCTACTCAGCTTCATTTGAGCCAACCTATCAGTTTTGGTTTCTTGTAGTTTCAACTGTTGGTGGATTTGGGGTGATTTCTTCAAGATTGTTCAAGTTAAGTGATTCTTTCATGGTGTATTCCATTTTCCTTAGGGTTTCCTCTGCCTTTCATGAAGTTATAAAAGGTCCAGAAGTTAGGGTTGGAACCTAGGGATTGATTTGTTAACTTTTTTGTCAATTATTGTGGTTTAGAGTTGGTTTTCACCCCCTTGCGGTGCGGCGGTGGTGCGGTTGAAGTTTCACACCATGTTTTGCGGGTTTCAACACAAAAGGTAGGTGGTTCCATGTGTAAGAAATTATTTATGAGTTCGGTTGCTTGATTTACTGATTTTCATGTTCATCATATTCTTTATGTGGTGAGAGAACTATTTTTGATGGATTTGGTTATATGTTTAATTTTATAGTTGCATTTTATCTTGAAATTGGGGGGTTTTCATGTGTAACTCATAGGGTTGTATTCCGATGTATTTTATGACATATGAAAGTGGTTTATTAGATGTTGTTTGGGCTGAAAATTCTTCTTTTATATGGTATTGGTGTGCCTTTGGGTTTAAAAGATGATTTTTAATGGGTTTAATGTGTAAAACTATGTTATGCCTCTTGAAATTATTTTATGAAAATGTGTGTTTTCATGTGCATATTTTGTGGTATTATTTTAGGTGATTTTATAATAATTGAGAGTGGTTTAATAAATATTTCTTGGGATGCCAATTCTATTTTGAATTGGTATTTGAGTAATTTTGGATTTTAAATAGGGTTTTGAAATGGATTTTGGGTGGAAAACATAGTTATACCCCTTGGGTTTGTTTTATGAGTATTGTAAATGATTTATTGGGTTATATAAAGCTTACAATGGATTTTTATGTACTGTTTTGGTGGGTTCATGTTCTCAAAATGATTTTTTGAAAGATAAAGTGGTCATTTGTTATGTCAAATGGTTTGATAATGTTCTGTAATTTTTCGAGGTGATTTATGAAATTGTGATGTGGGTGTGAAACATGGTTGTGGGATGTTTTGTTTGGGTGTGATGAAAAAAGGATTTTTTTTAAGAAAAGGGTATTATATAACATCTGAGTGTAATTTTATGTGAGTTTTAGAATCTGGGGAATGATTTTATAAAATTATTAATGGATTTGTGGAATTGTGAAAGATACGCAAAATGCGTTGTCAGCCTTTTTTTGTGTGAGTTTGATTTCAAATCAATATCAATGAAAAGGTGTATAATTTGACTTGTGTGATATAAATTTGGGCTATTTTGTGATTGTGTGATATGTAAGTGGTATTTACATGTGAAAATTATATCTCTTGTATTATAGAACTTGTTTGAGCATAAGAGGGAAACCGAGGTATCTAGGTGGGTAAACGTGTACTAGTATGCTAGTGATCCTGTGGGGTTTGCCTCAGTATCACATAGCATGTTTGAAACTTACAACACTAAATAAACTATGATAATGATGATGGGGGACAACTTGGTTATGGGTATGCTACCTACTAGTGGCTCGTTCATGAGAACAGATTTTGTGATGGTTACTCTCACTGAGATACGAGGTACCTAGGACCCATACGGAGCTAGTGCATAGGGGTTATTTTCCCATTGATTGTGCTCATTAGTTGATTTGTGATTACCATCAGCATAAGGTATGTTGGGATTGAAAATTTAGTATCTTTGGGGTTTTATATAAAATTTTTGATTCTTTGAAATAGCCCACTTGAAAACTTTTTTTAGTTAATGTTGCATACTTTAGAAATTGTAACTATAATTTCTTATTTATCAAAATATGCAAGATTTTCATCATTGAATGTTTATCACATGAAATATATTAGTGGTGGTATCCTACTGGGATTTGGATCACACCTTACTTACACCTTTGAGTGTAAGTAGACTTGGTTTTTTTTGCAGGTTTGGATACGTATTTTGTGCCAATGGTTCGGGTTCTTACGGTCCTTCATGATGTCGTGTTGTGGACATGCCGTGAGGGCGGTACCACCTTTCCATGAGAAGGTTCTTGGGATATAATTGTTTGGGGTGTACCTCTGTAAGGGTCTTTGAAAATTGTTTTAAATTGTAGAAATTAATTATGAAATTTTGTAAACGATGATTATGTTTGAAAAATCTATATTCATTTTATTGGATTTGTTGGTTGTTTCTGTTTATAAACTCAGGTAAATCATTCCCAATTATCATTTTATAATACCTAGGAAATTGTGCTAGCCCATGGGGATTGGGAACTCCTTTCTGTACTTTTCATAGGCTGGGTATGGTACCTGTTTAGATGGTGACTAGATTCAGTTCTTGACAAAATGGTAACATAGGAAGTTCATATTAGCTTTTTTGGTCATGTTATTTAGCGAACAGTCGTGATAGTATGGAGCTAGGATTGTCGGGACATGAAACTCTGGTTATGGGTACGGTTATTGGCCAGAACACCTCATGAGGGGATTTGAGTCACCAGGGGAAGTCGGGATTTATCTAAGTCCTTTGGTATTCTTGGGTTTACGGTGATTATGGGAAATGAAAAGAGAGTTGTGTTAATGGTATCAGTGATCTTGAAGGGCCTGAAAAGCCATGTGGAGTAGGGGATATTTCCCTAGAAAACTCTTGGTGGTGTTGAAGTGATTGGTGTATGGTTTCCAACCATATGTCCATGTCACCCATTGAAACTAGTTTCCCCTCACACTGTCTTGTGCCCTTTAATTTTGAAATCATAGAAGTTCGATTTTAAAGAAAAAATGACATGGTTTTAAGAAGCGTAAATTTTCTATGAAATTTTTTTCTAATAAAGAGGTATGGGTTTTATTTTTGAAATGGTGGAACTGAAATTTCATAAATTATTTTTTGAAAGGGAAGATGGTGTCTTTACACCTCTTTTAAAAGTAGGAACTATGTTAAAGTTGGTTTTGAAAAAGTGATTCCAATAGATTTTTATAAACTATTGGAATGTGTTTCAATGGGATGTGATGTTTTGAAATTGATGTGAATAGATTGAAATGGGTATTTCATTTGAATGATTGTTCCTTTCTAAAAAAAAGTTGTAAGATATAATTTGGGTTTGATTTCGTCGTTAGCGGTTTTGAGAAAAAAGAAGTATTGGTTGACTATTATGGTTTTGAAAAGTTGAAAGAATTTTTGTTTTAACCTTTTATATTTCCATGAGAGACGACATGCATGGGGTTATAAGGGGTGATGGATGGTTGATGGAATGGCTGGATGAGTGTCAGGATGGATATGAGGAGGGTTCCTAGTGTGGCATAGAAACATGCATGTGTGAGGCCCATGAGGTACCATTAGTAGATACGCTAACTACTGAACTGTTTTTTCAAATAAATCTTTTCAAAGGAAAACTTATTGTCTTGGTGACTTATTTGGGAGAGTGTGTATTATGTGTCTTTGAAAATTTTGATATTGTAGGATGTTTTGAGTCTGAGAACCCCTCCTATTTGAACTGTGTTTTGGGTTTTTGTTTGGTTAGTATTCTAGGTTGAAGGTCTAGTTAGTGGTCTCTTCTGAGAAAATTTCAGGAATACATCACGGTGGTTCACCTCACATGTTCGGTTCATTTTTGTTGCACGTTTTGACCAATGAACCAGCTTGGTTGGGTCCTTGGGTTCATTCTTTGGATAAGGTACACCCCCATTATGGGTTAGTTCATGATTGAAGTGCAAACCGGATTCTTTATCTATTGGAAAATCCTCCAGTTGATCAATATAAGGAATATTTTTCTCGTTCATTGTTTATTGAGTCTACACCCTTTTCCTTTCTTGGGTTTTTCAGATCCTCTTATAGCAGTAGAGTGCTCGTCGAAAGTTGAAAAAAAACCTTAGTATCTTAATTTACCTGATTCATCAAAGGTGGATGTGGTCAGGGGTTTTTATTGTGGATGAGTGCCTGGGTGGTGCCTAAGAGGGCCTATGGGTCCTTTATAGTCTCTTCGATGTAGGAGTTCATGTTAAACCACCAGTGTGGGAAATATGGTCATGAGATGCTGTTATGGCCACTTTTTTGGATTCTGTGATGTTTGGGAATGTTTTATAAGGACCCCCTCCATGTATTGTTTATATTAGTTGCATTGGTCATGTTCAGTGATGCGTTGTGATATTGTGTCCTCATTTGATTTTAAAGGTGAAAGTGTACAATCTTTTGTGAGTCTGTTTTTTTATAACTGTGTCTCCTTTCGGGAGATCTTGATATCATTTTTTTGGAGGATGGTGTTTTTGTATATACTTTCCTCTTTCCGTTTTTCATCCGATGAAACAAGGGGTGATGTGTGTGCATCTTTGAATAAATTTCTTTATTGAAATGTTTGGTTCTGGTAAACAGATTTTTGGAATGTGTTATGTCTTGGTAAACCCATCAGGTGTTGTGGTGTAGTTTTTTTGTATCACCGGAAGAAGAAGGTCCTTTGAAGGGGTTTCCAAAGCCTAATCAGGATGCCAAAGATTCTTTAATCATATGATCTCTAGACATAGGTCTCAGAGTGAAGCTGGAATATAGTCAGGGGAAATCCCAAGGTCGTTCAAAGCATTGTACAAATTCTTATCCTTAGTATGAAATATGGGAATAGTTTAAACCTATGGTGTCATCATCTTGTTCCAGTTGTTCCCATTCTGCAGTAGAGGTGGGAGGATCTCGTTTCTATGTTGTAGTTTAATTTCATACTTTCCCCCTTTGGTTTCCATAATGTTTTTTGATAAATGTTGGAAATTTGGGCTAGGCAGATTAAAGCGCACAGTTTGTGCACGGTTAGTAGTAACCGTGTTCCATCCTAGGAAACCATGAGATAAGATAAACTAGCTATCGAAAGGTTGTGTTCCATAGACCATGTAACATTGTAATGTTTTCCCTTTGGAATGAATGCTCTGCATGATTAGCGCATGGTTCCCAAACCATGTAGACTAACTGTGCGACTGCAATAACCCTTTATGTTTTGGGGCCTTTTGTGGCGGACCGTGCGAGTCAGTTTAGATGGTTGAATCTTATGGTGGTGATACCCACTATTTGTATAATTTTTGTTCTTTTGGAAAATATTTAATGAGATTCTACCTCTTATTCTAGGGAGTCCATTTGGGCATCCCCTTGTTAGTTTCCCGATTTAGTCTTCGGAAAATTTATGTTGTCACTTACGTTGGGGACCCCATATGTGTCTCCTCGTATCAATAACTCGATTGTGTCCATGGTCTAGTCTTGGAGGAAGGTATTATCATTAAGATCTATCGAACTACCAACATCCTCCTTGGGTAAACATTGGTATTGGAGAGTTCCCAATGGTTTATTTAAAGTATGGTCGGTGTAACCTTGTTCGATGTTGTTGTTCGTTTGGGTAAAAAACTTGAGTCTTTTTCAGATAGTGTTTGAGGTGTTTCATTTGGGATGAAATTGGAATGTGATTGATCATTTTAGTAACGTGGTGTATGTTTTGGGTTGGGAGAGTATTCCTTCATTGATTGATCAACTGGAGATATCATAGCCTTTTCAATGGTGGCAAAACATCGAAAAGGGATCAATTTTGGCCTTTAAGTCGGGTTTGGTTTTTTGCTTTAGGCTTTGTGGTGGAATTCCGAGGGAAAAAAATTTATGATGGGGATAATTGTCACATACATGACTTATTTTAAATGTATTTTTCATTTTATTTCAATTATTACATTAATTTGGGGGTTTCCCATTCCTTTTGGTGGAAGTGGTGGGTTTTCAAATTTGGGCCAAATCGTGAGCCCATTTCCAGATTTAAAAATAAATTATATCTCTTTTTTAAATCCTTCATTATTCAAAATTTTACCCCAATACAACTTCCTAGTTAGAATTACCTTGTATATTAAAACCACCATATCAATTTGGACCTCATAGGAATCCATAATAATGTTGGATTTGGGTTTTTAATTAAGGTTTTGGGCCAGCCTGTAAGCCCATTTTATGCTTTAAATTATTTTTTAAAATTTCCAATATCACATTAATTTTTTTTACTATTATTCATTGATTCCATATTCCTCCCAAATAAAAAAACCCAAGACTCACTATCATTATCTATTTCGCCAATTTAGAGCTCATTTGTATTGCGGATTACGAAGAAACATTTCAGGGTATTTTATTTTCCAGATTTGAGAAGGTAATTTGATTATTTTATAAACCATTAAATTTTAACTCTTTATCCATCTTTTACATGCCCACATAACCTACTCAGCCTCATTCTAGCCTACCTACCAGTTTTGGATGCTTGTAGATTCAACCTTTGGTGGGTTTTGGGTGATTTCTTCAAGATTGTTCAAGGTAAGTGATTCTTTCTTGGTTTCTTCCATTTTTCAAAGGGTTTCATCCCTATTTCATGAATTTATAAAATGTCCAGAATTTGGGGTTCTAACCTAGGGTTTGTTTTTTTTGTATTTTTGGTAAAATATTGTGGTTTAGGGTTGTTTTCACCCCCTTGTGTTGCGATGGTGGTGTGGTTGACGTTTCACACCATGTTTTGAGTGTTTCAAGACAATAAATAGGTGGTTCCATGTGTAAGAAATTATTGATGAGTTTTCTTTTTTTATTTCCTGACTTTCATGTACCTCATATGCTTTATGTGGTGCCAAAACTATTTTTGATGGATTTGGTTAAGAGTTTAATTTTATAGTTTCATCCTAGCTTGAAATTGGGTGTTTTTCATGTGTCTCTCTTGGGGTAGTATTCTGGTGTATTTTATAACATATGAAATTTGTTTAATAGTTGTTTTTGGGCTTCCAATTCTACTTTGGTAGGTTATTTGTGTGACTTTGGGTTTAAAAGAGGGTTTTTGAATGGGTTTTATATGTAAAACGATGTTTTTCCTCTTGAAAGTGTTTTATAAAAATGTGGTTTTTCATGTGCATCTTTTGTGGTATTTTTCGAGGTGATTTTATAATACTTGAGAGTGGTTTAGTAAATATTTATAGGACTTACAATTCTATTTCGGATTGGTATTGGGGTGATTTTGGATTTGAAAGAGGGTTTTGAAATGGGTTTTTGGTGTAAATCATAGTTATACCCATTGGGTTTGTTTTATGAAAATTGTAAATACTTTATTGGGTTAAAGAAAGTGTACAAAGGATGTTTACATATTATTTTGATAGTTTTATGTTCTCAAAATGAGTTTTTGAATGATAAATTGGTCATTTTTTATGCCAAACATTTCGATAATGTTTTGTAATTTTTCGGGGTGATTTATCAAATTTTGATGTGGGTGTGAAACATGGTTGTGGCCTGTTTTGTGTGAGTGTGTTGTGAAAAATAGATTTTGTTTATGAAAAGGGTATTATGTAACATGTGAGTGGGATTTAATGTGATGTTTAAAATCAGGGGAACTATTTTATAAAAATTTTAAACGAATTGTTGAATTGTGAAAGATAAGAAAAATGTGTTGTGGGCCTTTTTTGGGTTTGAGTTTGATTTCAAATCAATTTGAATGAAAAGGTGTATGATGTGAGTTTTTTTATATACATGTGGGTTTTTTGGTTAATTTGTGATGTTGAAGTGGTATTTACATGTTCAAATTATATTTCTTTTCTAGTTTAACTTTTTTGAGCACAAGAGGGAAACTCTGGTATCTAGGTGGGTGGACGTGGACTAGTATGCTAGTGATCCCGTGGGGTTTGGCCTCAATTTCACGTAGAAATTTTGATGCTTAAAACACTAAATACTATGATGATTTTGATGATGATGATTATGATGATGATGATGATGATAATGATGATGGGGGACCAATAGGTTATGGTTATCTTCCCAACTAGTAGCTTTTGCATGAGAACAAATATTGAGATGGTTACTCTGACTGAGATATGAGGTACCTATGACCCACAATGAGCTAGTGCCTATGGGTTATTTTTCCATTGCTTGAGCTCATTAGTTAATTTGTATATACCTTTAGAATATGGTATGTTTGGATGGAAAATTTGGTAGATTTTTTGTTTTATTTAAAATTGTTAATTCTTTGAAATAGCCAACTTGAAAACTGTTTTTTTTTAATTTTCATCCTTTAGAAATTTTGACTACCATTTCTTGTTTACAGAAACAAGAAAACTTTTTATCTTTGAATGCTTATCACATTGAATATATTATTCGTGTTATCCTACTGGAATTTGGCTCATAGCCTACTTACACCTTTGGGTGTAAGTAGACTTGGTTTTTTTGTCGGAGGTTTGGGTATGGATTTTGTGCCAACAGTTCATGTTATTTCTGTCCTTTGTGATGTCGTGTTGTGGAGATGGCTTGAGGGCGGTGCCCCTTGACATGAAGAGGTTCTTGGGGTGTATATTTTATTTTTGTACCTTTGTAAGGGTCTTTGAAAATTGTTTTAAATTGTTTAATTAAATGGTAAATCTTTTTAAAAGATGATTATGTTCGAAAAATCCAGATTCATTTTATTGGATTTGTTTGTTGTTTTATGTTTATAAACTCAAGTAAATCATTATAAATTATCATTTTATGATATCTGGGAACTTGTGCCAGCCCATGGGGTTCGGGAACGCCCTTCAGGCCTTGTCATGGGCTGGGTATGGTACCATTTTTTATGGCGACCAGATTCGATTTGTGACATGAATTATAGGCCATTCCATTAGTCTCAACAAAATTGTTTTCACATGTTATAAAATATCCATAAGTCCACATATAGTGAGATAATTCATTAATCTAAAAACCATCAATGGGATTATAACTTATATTATCCATAAATGGATAACCTTTCAATCCTTCCAAAGACTAAAAATCTATAACTTTAGAAAGAGGTGAACCAAATCTTCTTAGAATTTATCTCCCATATCTCATAGGGATGTTCTTGGTGGTCACATTCCAAGCATGTGAACACCTTCATCATGTATTCTCTTGATTTACGGTAACAACCTGAATTATCATATATCCTTATTGAAAACATGCATGTTTCCTTATTCCAAAACCTAGTAAATTATTCCTTAAGTCCCAAAACATTGTATACTTCATCCATGATAGCATAACCATCTTGTCGACAAATCCATAGTTAGTTCACAAGAAACTAGAATCATCCAAATTACTTATTTAAATCAAACAAATATTTATCAATGCATCTTTATAGTAACATAAGAAACATATTAAGGGTCATATTTACCTTAATCATATATTATCCAAATATAATATTATCCTCAAATAAATTTTCATGTCCATTATAAATATTCAAAATATTCTTGAAAATCCATAGAGAAAAATATAAACTAAATAATCCATATATAATTCACTATTCATAATTCTTAGATCGAAATACATAAATACTTCAATCCTTTTAATTTAATGGTTGAAATGGAATAGGTCCTTCCTTGGTTTAGAGGTAGATTCTTATGTTTAAGAATTTAGTTGGGTAGTGCCCATAATTTCATCAAATTAGAAATTGAACATCATAACAATTTGTCACTCTATAACCGTTTTACCTGTAGAGAAAATATCTTTCCTTCGATTTGAGTTATTCCTCAAGGTTATTCTTCCCTTACATTTTACCGGTAGAAAGATATGTTTTCTTTCCTCTATGATTCTTAAAATTTATACATTTATAAACTTTCATCTTCCTCATATGCAATGTGTTTGGAAATTCATCAAAGATCACATTGTTAATAATGTATTGTGATAACTAATTTGGAATAATAACAATATCTTTCTCTCGAGTCATTATCTAATTTTGTTTATCAAAATAACCATATTTTCCATAAAAATAAATTTTAATCCAATTCCTTATAGTTTCCTCTATTAACTAAAACCAGAAAGAATAGTGTGTGAAACACATCTCATGAAAAAAAACCACATAATTAAGGGAAAATACTTTCAATCTATAACATATTGGGTTTTATCCTAGTTTATTCATGATCATTACCAATATTCTTGGGGGTTCTTCTATAATTATCCTCAGTGTCTATCGTAGGGTTATGTCCATTATTCTATGCATTCTAAATCTATTTAAAAGTTGGTTGCTAAACATCCATTGATACCAACAATAACTCCCTAACCCCAGAAGTATGGATTCAGAGAATTATTTTAATACATTGTCATGATTACAAGGAATCAATTCTTGAAGGACCGATCAGTTTAGAAGACATGGAAAATAGATTACATACATAAACTTTACATCAAAATTTCAAATATAAAACATAGCAATGATAATCCTTTTAGAGTGCCATTATTCTACTAGATTAACCCTTTATATCAATCATTAAACACATCTTGTCATCCTAGGAAAATAAAACATAACAAAGAGGTGAGATCAGATTCTCATAAGGATAAACAATATAGTAGAAGAAATCACAAATAAGAATAAAATTTTAAGGTATGGTAAACAACAAAAACACAAGACATTTAAAAAATTATATTCAGAATAATATAACAAGAATAAATCAAATAGATCCATTTAAACATACACACATGGATATTCTACTAGTTGAATAATCACAGGTAAAATCAATAACTAATCTCATAATAAGGGAATGCATAATGCAGGAAATCTTAAATATACCGCCAGGATTCTTCCAAGACACCATACTTAATTGGGTTAGAAATTAGCCAAAAATCAAACATAATTGTCTCATGAGACTAATAATCAATAGAGGAGATATAGTGGGCCCCACCAAAAACATACAAAGTCCAATGAATTCCTCTTATGAAAGGGGTAAAACATAACTTAAATAAGTATTCATATTAAAACTAGCATATAAAATTCCAATAATTTAACCATAATCCATGAATGATATAAAAATATCACATCCCCAGTCAAACATATCATAACTCATTCAACACAATATGTAATATTTTATTATAATAAATAAACTTCAATCAAGAATAATATCTAATAATGTATGTTGACATAGTTGAAAATAATCAATAAGACTATTTGAAAGAATTGTCCCTTTTTCATGAAATCATTTTAATGTCACACAATATATAATGGAATTAATTTAAAAGATATTTTTTATTAAAAGTTTCTCATACCACTTTGAATCTTTTAAAATGAATTAATATTTAAAAACAATAATGCCCATTTAAATAATTCCTTAAAATCATATTTAAAACATTAACATTAAATAAAAATATTTAAAAAAATAATCTTTAAAACATTTAAAATGATGTTCTAGTTAATGAGTCCCATTGATAAAACCTTAAAGTGTTCCTTTTGAGGAATGTTTTTTGAAACATTGACATGGGTGCTAAATATTTCCCATTAATTACTTACATATAAACAATCTCAAATAATAATGAGATTGATGAATTAACGCTTAACTTAGGTCTGATACTCTCCATACGTGTCTGAAAAACATATATAATGTTTTTAAAATATTATAAATTTGTATTAGATTAATATTAATATTTATGATATCGTATATGATTATTTTATGACTTTATATTACCAGTTTATTAAAATGTCATGAACACTATCATTTTTATTGATTTTGGGTAATTATTTCTTTCATCATCATACGTGTTTTGACTTGTTATTCTTGATCATATTTCATAGATAATTATTTAATTACATACAGAATGTATAATATGATTTATATATCATATAAATTCATAATATAAATATATATAATCGATAGATATATGAAAAGAAATACATTGTTCATGGAGACGGTAGGTCGTACGTACACATGGACGTTGTTTTCGTTTTCTTATCATATTGAATGGAAGTAAGTTAACAAAACATATATTAATATATATATATATATATTATTCCATTATCCTTATTGTTTCATATATTTCACAATTATGCATAATATATGGTTTTTTATAATCATTCTTGGATGGTGGATGTGGAAGATGAGTCTCATCTCGTTGTGGAGACGGTAAGCCTTACGTACGCACGAGTGACAGTATCATTTCATTAATGGTTAAATGATATGGAACTGGATGTTATATTAATTATAAATAATCATAATAATTTCATATTAATTGTTTATTTCTTTTATTCTCATCATTATACACATTAAAATAAAGGAATGTGGAATAAGAAATTACACCAGAGCGTGGAGACAGTAAGTTGTACCTATGCACACATAGTGATATTATTATTTTTAGGATGGATAAAATGATGAATATAGTTTACCCATATCAATAATAACATATCAGTATATTCATTATACTGGATTTATTACTTTGGTATGGAAACAACATAGAAAGATTTTGTATAAGAAGAAAAGAACTCAAAAATAAGGGATAGAACGATTAGCTATCCTTCGTGTGTCTCTTTTTATTTCCACAAAATGACTCCTTATGATGGTTTTAATCCAAAAGGGTGAAATCTAGGAATACTTTAGGGAAGTAGGGAGGGTATTTGTGTAGGTTTTGGCTGAGCCAAAGGTCGTTGTAGGTGTGAGTAAAAGAGAAGGAGAAGTTCCCTTTTATAATAGAGGTGAGGGGAACTTTAAGAAAATCTTGAAATATTAATTTATTATAAATTTACTTTAGTGTAATAATGGATAAAAAGTGAATTACTTCAAGGGTAAGATGATTATGGGTCATAATAATCCCAACCAATAGCTTTTAGACATGTTTATCTCACAAATGCAACCTTATCTTTTGGCTTTAACCGTTAGTTAAAAACGTTAACTCTTACCATGACCTCTTGTGTTTTCATAATATATGGTTACAATAGTTTCTATAAAATTCCAAGAGAACAAAATTTGGATAATTAATGAAATTTTTTACATTATATAATTCATTTGGACGACTCTTATATTTTTGGGTCTATTATATCATTTAATAAAATAATATTTTATTTAAAAACACATTTATGTCAATTTTGACACTATTTAGTAATTGATATTTGTTAAAGTCGTAAAAATTGATTCCTTCAACCCAAAGGAATTAAATAAAATATAATATGGAATAATAATATATAAAATTAATTTATGGAATAAAAACGTTCAAATTAGATTTATTTTAAAATTTCTATTATCATTTATTTGATTCCATCACTAATAAGGCAAGCACTGAATCATTATTGTGTCATAAATAAATTTATTTATATAATATCTAAAAATTTAAAATAAAATACCATGATTTATAAAATATTTTTATATTTATAATTAATATTTATATATTAATATATCACTTATATGACTCAAATTAAAATTATTTTAGTAATAAAAAACATGTTTATGTTATATTTCCCTTTACATTAAATTAATTATTATAACATGTCATTTTCACACCAAAGTGGCTCCATAGGGCCCCCAAATCGACCTAAGGATGATAATGTTGAGACATATATCAACAAATAATATTATGAGACATGTTAGGGTAGTTTTATTTTATTATAATATTATTTATTTACCCTTATTTACCTTATTTTCCCCTTAACCATGGTAAATAAAAATAACTACTGAAGTTACTATTCATAATGTACCAAAATAAAATGTGATTATTTACACAATTTGGACCTTATTATTCCAAATATGGAATCTATTTTTCCAAATTCAAAACACATAATTGGACAAAACTAATTTAAAATTAAATCATGTTGACAAAACCCTAAAGCACGTTTTTAAGAAGTAGTAACTATTAAAAGGTTGAAATGTGTTTATGTCCAATTTCATTGAGAAATTACTTATAATGACCGAAATTTCAATAAATTATAAAAAAAATAATCCAATTAAACTTTAAAACCAATTAAAAAGATAGCCTAGATATATAAATAATTTAGATGAAAAATCAGTTTTGAATTAAGATACAATATTTTTCAATAATCATTTAAATGTGAATGTTATCAGAAAAACACCAAAATTTATCCAAACTAAATTATTATGTCCCTATTAGAAATAAAAATATAATTTAATCAAATTAAATTTATTAAAGTTTCAAATATTATATTTAAAATGTTTTTTCCTATAAAAGGAAGAAAAAATTCATTTTTTAAAAAATAATTCTTTTAACTGAAAAATTAAATTTGTCCTTAATTTATGTCTAATAAAAACATAATATGAACTTAAAAATTATATGGGATATTGAAAATTCAAAATGGGGTCAATAATATTGATAAATTCTTTTTAAACAGCTAGTTTGATTGGTCTTCCTGCTCTTGAACTCGGTGTTTCATGTAGTGAAAGCTGTTGAATTATAAGAAGAAGCGTACTGTAGAACCTTGGGGTGTTAAAAATTCCTACCTAAGATAACATCAAATTCCATGAGAGGTGTAATAAGAATACTTTTAGGAAGTTCATTTACAATGAAATAAATTATTGAGAAACATAGAGTTATGATATGATCATTGTACCATTTTTGGTTTTCGCTGCTAAATCAATGTATTATAGTTTCGGTGGAATCTTGATACTGATAGAAAATTATTTAGATATAAAATAATGGGTATAATAGATTCAATTAAGACATTATCAATTATATAGTGTATTTTAAGTGTACTTTTCACCACATTATTATTTTTTCCCAAATCATAAATGGTAACTACATGATATTTCCCCGTGTACCCTAGTTTATGAGGTTGGTAACATCGATCATTGTCTTTAACCCTTGGGTTAGCAAACTAGATAGCCTAATTCCAATTATCCTAGAACATGAAGAACCAAATTTTGGGTGATACATTCTGTAGAACTCTTTCTATTCACATAATTAGATTTATATTCCCATCACTTTGGTAGTCAATTTCTTAATAACCTACCTTCCCATGCTTAACACATTTTTAGTCCCCATAATAAAATTTTCTCCATGTTTCATTCCACACATTGAGCGAAAAAATAGCATCCTCTTTTCTCCAGGGATTTTATATTTCCCCTTAAATTCCATATTTCTATTCATATCAAATCCATTATATTGATATATATATCCAACCCCATTTCCACCTTGATAGCACATCAAGTGATTTATTCATACCTATATAAGTCCCCTATGGATAATTCTCATCGGAGACTTGGTTTTAACCCAATAGAGAATCAATCATCCTGACTTTTAGGTTGGATGATAATTCTAAAATCATACCTCGCAATTCTTGTAAAAATGTCTTCATAGGATCCAACAAACTGATCATAATTTCAAGAAACTCTTTCTCCGTTTTCATACATAAAATAAAAGGAAATTAATTATTGAAAAATATGATATTGAACTCAACCTAATCCATGAATTTGATTTCATCTTGCTTCCTTGTATTATTTATTTGAGGCTAAAATTGATCTGCATCACCTTCTAAAAAATATACATTAATAATACATTCACAAGTCCGGAACAATGAAGAATAGAAATTATCATTTCAACTATACAAGTCCATTCCACATCCACTGATGGACTAATGATACCCACTGAAAAAAGGTGTACATTACCTCATGAAGGACTCAATTGAATGTTGCTCCATCATTTTATCATTTGAAGTCCAGCATGATTCATATATTTAGATATTTTTGTAAGCATAAAAACATGATATTTTATTCTTCCTCCCATAACATCAAGTTTTTTAGGTGTATAATTGTTTTATATTTCATCACATTCAACATTGATGTGGTTTTTTGGGATACCTAAATTGACCAAAACCATATATCATAGTGGTAGAAACACCAATCAAATTGGTAAAACTATATAATCATGAGAAATTTCTTATTATATTTAAATATATTACACCCTAGTTTTAACCAAGATTATCCATGATCATCCTCAGTTAAAACTCCTCATAATGGTTCATATGGAAAATTTGAAGTAATATTAGCATAACTCTCAAGACTACCAAATTAGGTACGCAGTAAGGCCCATTTTCTAGAACTACTTCCTGACATATTCTAGATCAATATTATGTTTTTGAGGGTGGTATCCCAAGGTACATCTGCACTAGAACCACACCAACTTTTAGTATCTAGATATTTTTTTACTTCTAGATGATCACTTAATCTATTCCTTACCAAAACATTAGGATGTAATCATATATTTAGGTCCTACATTTTTTCACTAATGTTTTCTCATTATAGGTTCTAATTTTAACTAAATCTATCTGTTGATACTCTCAAAAGAGATCCTAGTTTTCCATAGATAAATATTACATCTTAATAGATGAATATTCATTACATTACCAAAATACATGTCCAAGTATCGTAATAGTGTAGTGTATTTGGAAACATGGAAACATAAACAACCGGTTCATAAGGAACTATGAAATATTTCCCTAGGTTCTTAATAACTTGAAACTTCCTTATACTTATCATACGTAATGCATTTATTCGTAATTGCGGTGAAGGAAACATATTAAATGGTGGGATCAAGTTCTTAGTAAGGGAAAACAAGGTAGGTATGTAAACATAATCATGAGCATAAGGGTATGAGAACATGGTGATAATATTATAAGATAATATCCTATATATAAAATATTATAATATTGATTCATGGAATAAATATTATAAGTTAATAAGACATGAATCATAAAGGAATCAAGGAGCATAATCTATGAGATCAAAATATAGGTATAAGATATGGAACTATAAAAATTTCACAATCATATAAAATTATTTCCATAGTAGTAAAGACTCACTACCATGGTCATAATAATGGAATGGGTTTACTCCAAAAAAATCAATGAATTAAAGGTTCACTCAAAATATCATCACTGTGGAAAAATCCCGTAATTGTGTTGGGTTCACTCCCCATTCTAGTAATGTATAGATTATTAGATATAAATATTTACCCAATGCATTATAATGAGATATAGGTATTATACATCACATAGTAAAATCTTGTATACGTGTGCCACAATATCATAAAACATTAATAATTTCATGATCTATAAATGTAGATGGGTTGCATAAACATTTCATAATATCATAACTAATGGAAAAGAGACATGTTTTATAATCATTTAACCATATCATCAAAGCATAAACCATGGGAAAGGAACTAGTTTCATGAATATATTTTTTCATAATCATAAACATAAACCACCCAGATAAAGAATAAGGACGGTATATTTAGATCAAATCAATGGATGACATCTTAAATATAAGATTAATTTTAAGTACCAATTTGAACTTTTCAAGGGGAAAGAAACCTATATTTGAAAAAAAATATATTAAAACATAAAATTCATAAAATATTGTGGGAAAATATTTCTTTAATGGTAATATTTAAAATTTATAATGGAGGATCAAAATAATGGAGTGTTCATGAAGTTGGATAATTTTATACATGACGTATGCATAAAAAAAATTGAAAAAAATATATAACATTATTTTGGAAGAAAATAGAATTCTGACCAAAGAGGGAAAAAGTTGGATTTTATTAAGAACATTGTCTTAGTTATCGGAAGTTAAAAATATTAAAAATGGTAATATTACAATAAAATTTAATTAATAACCAGTTTATTAGAAAATTCATGAGTTTCATGAGAGGCGGAACATAATATTTTATCATTAAAAACCTAATCATAAACAATCTCAATAAATGAATATATTGTAATATAAAATATTTACCACTAGGTACCATTGAATCATAATCCCCATGAATGAATAAAATTAAATAAAATATAAAATATACATAGATTAAATTAATTCATGATATTACATGTCAATTGGTCTATATATCTACCTCATAAAATAAGAGATGTGTATAACATAACATATATCTCAAAGAAGAGAAATTGAGACAAATTTTCCTTACACTTTGGAAAATTTTGAATTGTAATCCCTATGAAATAAATACCAAAAAATGTAATTGTAAATAAGAGTAATTTAAATTATAATAATAATAATACAGATTCATGGGTATTACATAAACCACATAAAATAAATACTTTGTGGACATGGAATTTGTCTCACGTAAAATAAAAGGGAGACGAAAATCCCTTACCTTATGTCTTTACTCTCTTGGAACATGTTTGAACATAATTTAAATTAAATATAACATAATTATAATATTATTAATAGATTTTTTATAACTTATTATCACCCATTCATTTAGAATCTTTTAATTATTACTGTTATTTCAGGTGTAAATGACATGGTTTCTTCATGGGTATTTTATCATGAATGTACTGGATCTTGAACATAGGACATAGTTAATTCATCTTCATAATGTAAATTATGTGATAAATATCAAATTTATATCATATATATCTTACCATGAAACTAAATCAGAAATGAAAAACGCATCACATCAGTTCATGAGGGGGCAGTCCGTTATACACATGTGTGACGTTGTCATTTCCAAATTAAAGGAAGATGAGATGGATATAGATCTGGAATATAACATAAAATCATATGAATATTTTTAAGATGCAAATTTTATTAAATTATCGTGTTTGAATAATACTGAGGTAAGATAAATGAATAGATTAAATAAAAATGATCATTGAAGAATGTTACCATCCTTCGTACGACTTCTTTTGGTTTCCACCAGAATCCTTCCTTCATTGTATTTCAATCCAAAAAAATGATTATAGAATGAGGATATATAATTCTGTAAGTTATTTGTGAAATTATTTTCCAAAACAAATAGGTTTTAATGTGTGAATATGAGAGTATATGGGTTTGCCTTTTATAAACGAGGTCAGCGGCACACTTGAAATACTTTTGAAAAGAGTAAGGTGTACCCACGATTTTAACTACCACCATGACCAAAAAATGTAACAAAACTAGAGATAGAATGTATATGGTCCCAATATAGAAATCAAAGGGTGTTGAACAAGTGGTGGGTAATTGTTAATCAAGAAACATTATGTATAACTACCATGTAAACTTCTTTCCTCTTTAATCATGATAATTAGTTTTTTTTGTTTTCACAAAACATTTTGATCAAAAATTATCTTAAACATATTAAATGATATAAATTATTTGGATTCCAAATATGAAATAAATTTTTTCCAAATTCCAATCACATAATTGGAAGAATTTAATATAAAATTAATCCCACAAAAGAAACGATAAAACATGTTTTAAAGATAAATTATTCAAATGTTTAAAAGGTTTTTATATCAAAATTCGGTATGCAATTGATTCCAAAGAACTAAACTGGATTAATATATATATATATAATTGAAATAATTTTAATATTAAAACCATTTTAAAAAATTCAGTTCTTTTAAAAAGAATTAAAAGAAATGAAAATTATTAATAAAAACATGTATGATTTATTATTCACTGAAAAAATTATCTTTTCAAAAAAAATATTAAAATTTTAACCTAATATAATTAAAATTTTAAGATTTTAAAATTTTAGTTTATTTCCTAGCATAAGGTTTTTAAAATTTTGAAATAAAATTTAAATAAGTGCTCAAAAAATGTGTTGAAACCACTTTTTCGAAAAAAAAATCATTTTCAGAAAACATTTTATTTAGTTGTCAATTGTTTTTTATTTTCATTTAAAATTAATTTATAAATAATGAATTAATTTTATAAATTTGTTAACGATGAATTTTAATAAGTTATATAATCATATTTTTACCCTCCATTCCAAATGGCTAGTTGATAATTGTCATATTTAAATAATAATACTCATAGTATGTTGTTGTTTAGTAAAACTCAGTCTTGTGCATGACATAAGTTTAACATAATGTTTTGTGTCATGCACACTATCAAACGAACTAATTATTTCATATAACTTAATATATTGAAATTTAATTTATTCAAAAAAAATAATCCATAAATACTCGAGGTGTTATAGTATATATTGGATATTTGATTAAAATGGAAATTTATAACAAATTAATGGCCATTCTAGTTTATCAAGCTATTTATTTCAGGAAGGAAAAAAAGATAAATCAATAATACATATTTATGACATAAATTATGAGACCCACTTGATGAGATATCAAGAAAAAGGATAATATTACATGATGAGAATTCATATGAGGTTATTGTCAATATGACATTAACAACTCTCTATCGGATCCCTCACATGATTCAAGATTCTAATCTTGGACATTAGGAGGTCTCACCAAATTTCACTAAGAAATAATCCTACAAGGTCATACACTGAGTGCATCTATAACCTCTGTTAAATTCTATTCAAAATTAGTATTAGAGTGGATATTATTTTGTAGTTTAAAGGAATAATAATAATTCAAGTTTTTATGATCCAAAAAATTCAATCCCATGTTTTACAAAATAATATATATGATTTGAATATAACATTCATATTTTTTTCAAAAGTTAATAAATAACTACGTTAATATATAGTATTTTTTATCACTTATTTATGCACTATGTAACTAATAATTATTTATTTAGCTGTATAAATATTCAGTAAATATTTATTTATTAGTTGGGAATATAATATTTATTTATAAAATAAATGTATAATTTTTTCATGATTATTTTTTAAAATGAATAGTTACTATTTAATGTTCGATAAATTTTGAGGAGGATTTATGAGAAAAGATAATTTACTGGAAGAAATGATATATTATTTTGAATATCATTTAAGAAAATCATTTCATATGTATTTAATAAATAATTTTTAAATTATCATTTATTTTAGCACAGTTAGATGAAATAATAATAATATTATTATTATTATTATTATTCAATATGGGGTTCACTTGGAATTAAGATTTTATTTATGGTACTTCCTATAATAAATAAATTCTCTAACATATGTGTATAACCCAAAATATAGAATTTCTAGAGTAAGGTTGAGAATGTTAGTCAACAATGAAATAATACCAATAATTCCCTATACAATTAGACATGTTCGCTCTCTCCCCTCATGTATAAATTGAGAGAGTAATATAAATCCATTAAAGTATTAAAAATTTCTTATTATGATCAATAGTGAATGAATTCAATGGTTTGGTTCCTCTGTGATTCAATTGGAGTTCCAATGGTGATGTTACAGTTTTCATAGAGCACTTGAGGTATTCTACCCTTTGATCCATCATTGAATTAATGGAATGATAAATTGGTTAATCAGATCATTAACTGGGAATTAATTCTAAGCATGGTTAATTTATATCTAAATAAATAAATTTTAAATTATATGGGAAAAGATGCACCCCTTGAATAATATGGATTTTTTTCATCGAGCTCGGAAAATTTATTCCAAAGAATCTTATTGAAAACATTATTAGGAATGGGAATAATAACTTATTCTATACCATAGAAAATCTAGGTTTTATCAATGTATTCAAATGTTAATTTATAATTATTTATTATTTTTTTCTTTAATTATACATTTGTTTTGTTAGTTTTCATTTCAAAATTTGCATTCTTCAATATTAATGTAGAGATAAAAAGATATTTTAATTTATTATTACTAATAAATGTATAAGAACAGATAAATAGTTTTAAAATATCTTATTCAATGTACTAAGAGAACCTTGTGGCACAACACATATACACAACATGTAACTCAAAATTACAATCATGTACCGCTGTTAAACCACAACAGGATGAGTTGCACAAATCTAGCACATCATTTGTGAGAATAAAGACCAAATTATTACATAGAATTTATTAACTACTATTTGGTTTTATTTTATAATGTATTACATGTAATATATATAGAATACACATTGTGTAACCCCAAACTATTTTCCCTATAGGAATTCTGGAATTCATGTGGCCAATGTACATGATATATATTTAATACATGTTGTGTGTTGAATACTAGCCAATAATCATGGGTTAGTTTTGAATATATGTAATATATCTCTCTAACACACCATATATCACATTATATCCTATGTGTAATACACATCGTATCCCAAATAATGTTGTGTGGGTGGCTAGATAAAGGAATACATGGCATATAGCTAGTTCTACACCTTTTGTCACATATGTCCATTCACATAGATTAGAGGCATTGATAGATTGTTATATATTAGTAAAATATATGGAAATGGGAATTAATTATATCATTAAACAAAACTACATGGTTTATAGATAGTATACACATTTTGTGGCTGGGTTCTTACTATGAATTATAAGATAAGTGATTTTAGTAAGTTGTGTGGAATTGAATGCGTGAATTAATTATTTATTTCATTATTCTAGAACTGCACACCATGTATGTTCATATTTCAGATTTTCTAATTTATGAGAAATGATATCAATTAATGTTATGTATATTAATTATATGTCGTGTATTGATAAATGTGGTGCTGACTATGCGACTTGACTGATGGAACATCATGACATGTAATATTGTAAAGTTGCGTGTATGATACATGTCATGTAAGTACACAATCCATAAAAATGACAAGACATACTATATTTACATGTCATACAAGTTATAATACACATCTTACAGAGAATAATATTACACATCGTGATCCCTCTAGTACATGTCAAGTTAAAATCAAGATAGAATTTAAAACAGGCCAGATGACTACACATTATGTACCCTGTGAGTACACGATGTGTATGAATTAATTTTAAATTAGATTAATTTATTTAAATTTATAGTGGATGGGAATATCATTTAATTTTTAAATAAATAAATAATATAAAATAAATAATTTATTTATTAGATAATTTATTTATTAATTTAAAAAATTATCTTAATAAATAATGAATTGTATATAATTTTAACTAGTTTTTGATTCATTGTCATTTCATGTGTTGATGATCATGTGTTTTACTAGCCTATGTATGTGTTGGTTTTATTTTAATATAATTATTATTAAATGTATTTTTTTATAAGAATTATAAAATTAAATGTATGATCTATGAATCATCCCTATTCCTTATGATATATTGGAATGTGTGTCCACAGTTTCTTTTATATGACCCCAAAACCCTTGTACCCATCACCTATATATGACAATGTATATGTAAATTAATGAGCTTTTTAAGGAGAGGAAATAGTTCAAGATATAGCTAATGTGAAACCATCCCATGAGTTACATTGTTTAATGATGGGATAGTACAACTTGATCCAATCCTTTCTCAAGGTGTTATTCTCAAGGGCTAGGAGTTAATTTATCATCGAGTAGGTAAACTAACTGGTATTAAAAGATCATGATCATGACAAATATAATAATATAATTTCTCTCCAGTGCGTATTTTATAATTGATTTTTGTTTTATTCTTAAGCATGATAACATAAAATAAATAAAATTAACAAAAATACAAGATAGAATAAAACAAATTGATTATGTGTAAATTATTTTATCAACACATGGTTCATTAAATATATAAAATCAAAGTAATATTATCAAGCATGTAAAAAGGATAGAATTTAGAAATTTTAACTATAATATAAAAAATCCATCAATAAAATATTAAATCATACATCACCTTCCATTACATGGCTTATGATGAAACCATATTTCAAAGTGTTGGTTTGGCCCTTGTCATGATACTTTTATTTATAAAGGAATTCTATTGAATGTTTTTGGTTTACATTATCATGTTATAATCAAGAGTGGTTACACTTACAAGACATCTTATATCATAGAGTTTAGTGTTATATAAATTTGTGTCCATGGTTTTGAGATAAGGGAGCCCACTAAAGGGATCAAGGAACTGTGACTTATTTTGGTTGGCAAGACCACCTATGTAAACACATTTTTGTAATTTGACTAGGCCCTTTTCAAGGTTATGATAAGGGAAATATATATCCTTGTCAATAGAATATACATGTGAGAGGAAATTATAAATCCAAACGTGTGGCCTATTCAGATTTAATAAAATAGTGAGATACTAATAAATATAATTTATTACATTACACTTGGAAATCAAGTTAAGGTACTAAAATCATATTTACATATTGTAAAAAAAATAGAAATTGAAACTGCATGAACAATGTGATCTTTCATTAACACAAACCCCATCCTCACCAAAACAAAATTCCAAGAGTGGGGTATTAATTTATAAACTATATTACGATAAAAGAAAATTTATGTACTTGAGTGCCCTATTCTAGATCATCCTCCTCAACAAGTGAGTGACGGTGAAAATGATGCTTATATAAGACACATGGAGGATTGTTCCACATTCTATTACATCATGCTATAAAATATGACTACTATGTTGAATATAAAATTTAAATGCATGTGTTAATATATTATGATATCTCATATTTTATCTCTCAAGAAGAAAGAAAGATAGGATTAACATAAATTTGACTGTAACTACACTATACCTAGGTAAACTAGAAGATGATTACATACCTAGTGATATTAATCTAAAAATGTTTGATGTACACTAATAATTTAGTTATTTTC
This sequence comes from Viscum album, assembly GCA_963277665.1. NCBI lineage: Eukaryota > Viridiplantae > Streptophyta > Magnoliopsida > Santalales > Viscaceae > Viscum > Viscum album. Next base: position 1,388,932,141 of record OY728134.1, on the reverse strand, counting down.
TCTTATATATATATAATATATTGTCCATTTATATCATAGTATCATACATGTCACATAGTTTATCTATATAGATCATGAATTAAAAGTTTAATAGAAAGGAAAATCTGTTATGGAATCTTTGGACTATGCTTCCACAAGAAACTAAGGGTTTTTGGGAATAGTTTTCTCACCCCTAATTGTGAACAATGTGAAAGACCATATTTGAAATATTATTAGCAATTAAAATTCAATGGTTTCTTCACATTAACCATTAAAGTGAAAAAAAGATGCAGAGTTAGAGTGGTGAACAAGAGTCTATTTTCATCACATATGGTAATAAATGTCATTAGAAGTTAAATTAAAATGGATTTAAGGGGAATAAAGAAATAAAAATATTCTATATAATGTATACTCATTATTTCATTTAATATTTATGTTTTATTTATTATGTATTAAGTACATATTATTTAAATACATGACCTATGGTAATTAAATAACATTACAAGAAGTAAGGGGAACTCTCTATGTAGCTGAGAAATGGTGGTTCATTTTTTATCTAAGAGGACACAACATAAAAAACATTTAGTGGATTGACTCTCATAAAAATATAATTTTTCATTTAGTTTTTTGGAAACATTTATCTCAGTTTCCTGTTAGAAATAATGAGATATTACTTATTTTGAGATAAAAGTGATTATAATATTTTATAATTAATTAATAGGTCAATAATAAATGAATCATAGATATCCAACAATATAAATGAATGATGAATGTAAATTTATTTACATTATTATATTTCTTTATGAATGTTTTGAAATATAAAATAGATTTATTAAATTAACTTGTAAAAATATATAGGATTCTATGGGTGATTGTTTTGTAGAATGTCTTAACCAATAATTAATTTACCTTAAAATGTAGATTGAATGATTTTCCTAAATGCACATTACCATATTCATACCAAATAGGTGGTGGTAGTATAAGTAATATTTATGAGAAAGATTTTATGTATTATCATAGTTCAATTGTGTTTCAAAACTTGTTCCACAAATAACAATGTAATAAGTATCCATTTAATAACAAAATGAATAATAGATATAATATAACTTATGATATTATTGGAGTCTATTATGACATATCCTTAGGTGTTTGATGAGAACCATATGTTTAAATCTGGTTATAATTTCAAATTAAAATCCATTAAACACAGTGTGCATCTCAGTTAATAATCTTATAGAAACTTAGTTTATTAACAACCTCATTATAGAAAGTTTATATTTAAAATTGATATATTTATATGAGGGGATCACACAAATTTTAAGATAGTGGGATTATGTTATAATTTAATAAAAACAATACTCTAGGTACATATATGTTATCATAGGAACATTGAACTCCACAAGTCAAATTGGGAGGAATTTTCCCAGAGACACTTATTGTGTAAGAAGACTAAAAATATATAGATAATAATTAATCCTACATGTAAATAGTAAATTAAAATATCCTATGATTTACAAGTTCAAATTAAATCAAAGACGAATTCCATGTACCTAAATATAGTCCTGTATTTTGGTAGATTATCCAATAAATGTAAATCATTTGTTGAGTAGCAAAGATCAAAGACATAGATGGTACTAGTTAGTACCAGTAATGATCTACTGGGTATTGAAGGGTCATGTTTTATCAAGAAATGGTCTGTTAGGAAACCTTATACTATTTTTCATGCTAAAATCCATTGGAATTATACTTATCATATAAATATTTTATGTCCATTGTGTTGGTTGATTGGATATTAGGGATACATTTCATATATGAATCATTTTGGATGATGTCCATAAAATATGGACAAATGACTTGGTGACCCCAATTAAAGGCAATAAAGTATACCAGTTTCTAGGATCTATTTATGGATTGAGTAAAAAAATGATCATAGAATATTAATTTGGAATGAATGGGTTTCCAATGATTATACATGGTTAATTGGAACATTTTAGTTTTATAAGAATGGTATTTTAATTACATCAAGTAAATATATAATGAGTTTTATAATTAATTAATTCTAAGGATAGTTTTTTTAATAGTTGAAACCCATTTCCAAGGAACATAATATATATATGGATAACATTAGGGTTTCTTAATCGTTTCATAGTATATACATTGACATGGTATTAAAATAAATAAAAGATGAAACAATTCACAACAAAATTTATTTCAGTTTCACATGGATTAAAATATCTACAAGATAATGTAAACAATAATGGGAGAATATTCTTATGATGAATGGACTTCATGTGCCTAATAGTGATTGGTAAATCAATCTCATATTCCATGTTATGTTTTGAGGTTTGGTTTTTTTACGTCTATGTCATAGAGAGAAGATATCAAACAATACTAGGGAAAATATAAATGCAAGTGGTCAAAACTATTTGAAAATGCATAAAAAGTAAAATAGGATGTGTTCTTGGTATTTATAGAAATTAAAATACTATTTCAAGTGTGAGTCTATTATATTTGGTTCACTATAACAAACTGACCCAGTACTTTTGATTACCAAGATATTCTATGACATGAACATTAATAAATGTCTTATCACATGATGATATTTCTTCTCTGTAAAATTAATTTGATAATTTTTATATAGAATTTATGACATTGAAAGGAAATTGTAGTACCCTAATTTGATAAGAACATTAATGTTCTTTGATAATATTAATAAATATAAGTTTTATAGTTGGATGGAATCTATCCTATGAGATATAAATGATGAAGTCTTTCTAGTGTAATATGTTATAAGACATTGAGACTTCTTCTCTTGAACTTCTCACTTCGTAATCTCCAAGAGAGGAGGATATAAGAATAAAATATCCAATAGTAATTCCATATGTTTTATTATTCATTAGAAATTCCCTTCAATGTATATGTATATTTGCCCATATAATTTAGAATATTATTAATATGTATCATGAATCATTTAATTTGATGTATTGATTAAAATAATGAGAACATATGGTCATTGTGAGGTGGGATGAATCGGGTGTGTCATAAGTTATATATATCAATGAATAAGTAAAGAAAATATGTGTATCTTTAATCTCTCAATATAGTAAGATATATTTGACCATTTGATTAAAATATAACAATCTGATAAATCTGTTGTCATGGTAGTATAAAAACTTCTTCTTTTCTGTATGTCAAAGAAAGATAAATCAATGACATAGGTTAATGAGATTATGTACGAAACATGCATGATGAGATATTGAGACAAATGGATTACATTACAAAGTGAGAACCTATAAGAGGTTTTAATCATTTATATATTACCATATTTCTCTCTGGGTGACGGGAAATGTAGTTAAATTATGATTTTGTACTTTAGTTCACTTATCCTAACACTATTGACCTAACACATATCAAGAAAAAAATAATATGGATATTATTATCATCAAGGGGAATATATTTAGATTAATATTTCATTAATATCCTTTTTTCAATTATCAAATATTAAACCATAATCATATATATATTCATCATTTATAATTTTTGGATATGTGGTTGTGTACAATATCTCCCACATATAGAATTGTTCTATTGATGAACATCTGTAGAGTTAAATTAAGAATGAGAGAAGACATCATTCCTATAGGGTTTCACACAATGTGTATCTAGAACCTTAGTTAAATTATAATGGAATTTACTATTAAAAAAAATATTATTTTTAATTTATAAGGAATAATTATTATTTAGATGCATTTGGTGGGATTACCTAAGTAGTGTTTTCGCCTTGTAATATTACATGAAACATATGTTCAATCTGGGTACTGCTGAATTTTGGTTGGATAATAGTAATAATATAGCATTGTATCAATTTGATTACTACAGTAGGTACTGTAGAAGGGTACTTTAGTAGGGTACATTGGAAGTATATATGGAGTGAGGGTGGTGATGTCCTAATGTTTCTAAGTATGGGGAGTCCATTGAGGGTTCAATGCGGTGTGACCAATCACTTGAAGTGTAAAGTGAATACATAGATCATCAAATAGGTTAATATAGGAAGTTGTAGGGATGTATAAATGATAAGATATTACGGACGGATAGTAGGATCAGGATGGGGGTTGTTGAAATTTGGACTTTTGGGATTGCGATTCAGATTTGTGTTTTTTATCCTTGAGGTCATGTAAATTCCAATCCTTTATGCCACTTGACCTTCAAGTTATGTAAGTGTTACCTATCAACCCAGTTAAAAAGTGGGTTGAACGTGATAATTATAAAACATAAAGGCCTATTATCCTAGAGAAATAATTATTTAGGTTATATTGATCACATAAATTTAATCACCAATTATTAGAATGAATATATATGTGAGTTAAAAATTACATAAATATTTATGCACTATGTAATATATAATTACAAATATTTATTTATTTATTTATTTATCTATTATTTATTTTCTATATATTTATTAATTATTTATGTGGTTACACCAATATTAAATAAATATTATTCGCCAGTTGGTGAATATAATATTTATTTTTTTATTGAATAAATAGTATAGTGATATTTATTTATTCAGATAAATTGTTATTATTCAATGGTCAACAAATATCTAGGATTGTCAAGAAAAGTTAAGAGTCTAGAAGTATTCATATATTTTATTTAACATCATTTATATAAATATTCGTTTATTTATTTAAGAAATGGTATTTAAATAATGTTTGAATCTAAAGTATTTCATGGATTTGTTATTATTGTTGCTGTTATTAGATATCAGGACTAAGAATTAAGTGATTACATAAGAGCCTATATGAAATAAATAATTCATTGAAGTAATTATATAACCATACATATAATATTACTATGGTAAAAATAAAAATGTTGTTCACAATCTAATTCTCCCAAGAATGCTCTCTCGAACAAGAAGAATTTATCCTCCTCCTACTTATCTAGAATGAGGGAGTAAGATAATGTCTTTCAAGAGATGAAATATTTATTTTTTAGCCAATTTTTAATAATAAAAGTGGTCTGGATCAACCATGCCAGCACCCAGAGTACCAATAGAGACTTTTTAAGGTCCATCGAGCATATTTCGATACCTCAAGAGGGATTCTTCTCTTGGATCCTTTATCACAATGATAGTATGATAAAGAGTTAAACTAAATCATCAATAATATAATGATAATTTGTGCTAATTCTTTTGTAAATAAATTAATTATAAATTAAATGTGAAAAGATTCTATCATTGAATATTTTGTTTTGGAATTCACCAAGTAATGAGTATTTAATACCAGGAAACAAATGAAAAACAATGTTGGGAATGTTCTTAAACACTTATGGTTCACCTTAGAAACATAAAATTTTACTATGAGTAAATATTAACTCAAAATAAGGAAGGATTTTCTCACTAGTTGTTTCATTTTGGGATTTTATTTATCTTATGCAAACATATTTTTTATTTTTTCTGTTTATATGCTTATTAATATTATGATGATTATATATAATTAATTATCCATTTCTTGATAAAATAATTTTCACATAATCCATTTATTTTATTCCATATTATCATACACTACAAAAATTAGTATATTTAATGGTACATTTTCATAATATGTTTTTCCAACCTTCAATAAAAAATCATGTTTATTTAGTTTCCTTTTACAAAAATATTACTAAATACTTATAAAATGAAATCAACACACCCCACCACCCTCCCCAAGTCATGCCCTCACACCACTGAGACCCATAATCCAACATCCCCTAGATCCCCATAATCCTACCTTCCATCCCTGAGACATGTTATATTTTTATCCCTCTATAATCCTTAACATCATTCCCTAAGATTGAGTGGTGCCTTCCCATTTAATCCACACTTTTAATCTTCATCACAATAACCATGTTGGTTATAAGGTTCATCTAATTTGGTTATAGTGAAAATATGTGGTGGAATTCATGGTAGGATCATGGAATCCCTCTAATATACCTTCTTCTTCTCTTTCTCTTTGATAGAAAAGCTAATCAATTTATTCCAAATTATATGGCTTTCTGAATTCATTATTTCCTTCTGATTTCATTAGGTTTGATTATGGTAGAAGGGTCTATTAGGTGATATCAAGGTAATTGCATTATTTATTTCTCATATTTCATCAACCAAGACAAGGAAGTTCAAATACTAATTCCTCCATAGGTTTAGGTTTGTTTTAAGCATTAATATTTTGTTTAATCTTCATCCATGAAACTTAAATAGTTGTTTTATAACAAATTAGTTCTCCATATCCCATTTTCCACTCAAACACATTAAAATATAAGTGGTTATGGATATATGAAATATATAATTTAAAATAAATAAATTATATTGAATGATAAATAAATTATTGAACCATACAAGGATTTAATAGTTTTATTTTGGTCCCAAATTTATAAATTAATATATATTTTTAAAATAGTAAGTAATTTTATATATATATATCGAAGTTGGATCAAATTTCAATGGAACATTCTAGAGTATGCTAAGGGTTTAGAGGAGTTTTTAAATTTGTAAATTTTCAACCAATACATGGATGGGGTTATAAAATTACCATGGATGAAATGTGAATTTAGAACATCGTTGAAGAGACATGATGTTTATAAACACAACCTATTCATAAAATTCCATGATTAATATGTGCATTGAATTTTTTCGCATAGTATTTAATTTTAAAGAATGTTTTAACACTAATTCCAATCAGTTGAAGGAATATGAGACTTACCCAATAGTATAGAATGGAATTCAAAACCTGATATATGATGGTTTCATCATTTTGGTTGATATCATCATTATAAAAACATATCATTATAACCAATTAAGGGTACTATAGATATTGTCTTGGAAAATGATGTTTTTTGACTGTAGGAAAACCAATCAAGATTATATCATTTCAATGGAAACTCAATATAGTTTTATGGATACTAATGAGAGAGATATACTTACTGAGAAAAAAATTCCTTTTATGGATTAGTTGATGACGTAAATCATTATATCTATATGGATGTATTACGTATTAAAAAATTTCATTTCTATTGAAGTTTTACCATCTAAATTTCTATATAGAATTAAAAATAATGCAGTGTTTGTGATTTGGGAATTGTTATGTGATGCATTTATTAAATCTATGATCCTTGAGTCATTTTATGCCATGATTAAAGTTGTTAATGATTTTGGTCTAAATTATAACAAATACATTCATGTCTCAATGATGGTATTCCCTATTTAGGATAGAATTCGAGTGAAAAAGAGTGAAAATGATGTTAATATTCTAGGAGGATTTCAACAAGTAATGTTTAAATTTGGAATCAATATACTATTTTGATGAAGTATAAAATTTTTTGTGTTACGTCCAATTATGAAAAATAAAAAAAAAATTATTTATTTCATCTAAACCACTAATCCCATGAAGTTCCATGCTGCGTAAAATAAAAATGATGGATTAATGTGACATATAAGATATTCAAAAGCATAAAAAATTGATTCATTAAGTCCAAATTTCTCATCTGATCCATGTAGTATTTTATAGGGATTGGATACTAATGGATCCTACCTATTAAAATATTTGAGTACATGATATACCATTGGCATAGTTATTTTTATCCCATTAAATATTATTTTATGGATGTGTATGAATAAAAAATAAATTATAATTTGAATGATTGTTATAAGAAAATAGACTCAAAGAAATTGAATTGATTTATAATTCCATCCTCTAAATGAAAAATATAACGGCTAATGAACAATGGTTTTGAATGATATAATTTATCTACTAAAATATGTTTAAAATTAATTCCTATCTAATGTGGATAATTAATGACTTCCCTAGATGAGGAAATTTAAATGGTTGAACCCATAAATTGATTTGGATATTTTATTTTTTAACTTTTAATTTGAGCCTTAATGATTACCATATGGTAAAAAATCGTTCTTCAATTTCATTATATATTTCTTGATGCATATCATATATTTCATTTGAATGATTCAAAATTCAATGGATTCATTGATTGTAGACCACCACCAAGGTTACCTATTGGTTCAAAAAAATTATTACAATTGGTAAATGATGAAGAAGAATTTATGATTGTTTTCATTTTAATGATGGTTGGAAATAATATTGAAGTGCATCATTGATTGAATTTGGAAAATAAAAATGGAAGAATTTATTGTTTTCAAACATCCATGTTCAGAGCTTAATATTCTATATCATAATATTAATGTCATGCGTATTGAGAAACAAATATTGGGAAAACATTATTTTCAAACTACTTAATGAGAATATGAATTAAAAGATCATCTTAATGAATTAAAGTATTTAAAATAAATGAATATAAATCATAATCTATAGATAGATGGAATGGAATGTATGTTACTGTATATTTTTGAAATAAAAAATAAGTTGAAAAAAGTATTCCATGAATTATTAAAACATGTCCAAGTTCCTTATGGGTATTCAGGTAAACTTTCAGGATGTGTTAACCTAAATCAATGTAGGTTTACTATAATAAAATATTATGATTCATATATTTTTCTAGAGTAGTTGTTACAATTGTCGTTATTTTGATTTATACCTAAAAAGTTAAATGTATATTTAATGTATATTTTCATATTTCATGAAAAATTTTGTGATAAAACTCTACATCCAATTTAACATGATAAGATTTAAGAAATAATTGTACTAACACTTTGTTATATAGATAAGAAATTTCCCCTGTCATTTTTTAATATCATGATGCATTTAATTATGCATTTTTTTAAGGAAACTAATTTTGTAGCCTAGTACATTATTCAGGTATGTATCTAATTTAATGTAATTTTATTTATATATTTTTATTATAAAGTAAACCATTCTTTACAATTAAATTTATATAATATTTATTATTTTTCATTTATTTTTATTAGATACATTGTTCATTTTAAATCTCTTCTATAAAATAAATCACATACTAGAGGTTCTATTTATAAATTCTACCTCAATAATAAGTGACTTAAATATTTTCTTTGTAATTTGATTATATTGAGACTATATTTAATAAATCAGTTCGGTTTGATGATCTATCAAATCTGTCTCCACACAATAATAAATGATCAATCATTCATATTATTTCCCATCCATCTGGGAGAGCCTAAACTATTATAATGAAATAGTTAGAACTTTTTTTGGAACATATATATGCTCTATTAAATAGTGAAATTGTTTATCCATTAATTAAATAACATATTATACAAATTATGTAACATATTATAAGAAGAAAATGTAATGAGACATATATAACCAAATATATTAATAATAAACTTGTAGAATTTTTTTCACATATTGTATGTTCATAAATACTATAACACACTTATAATAAGTTGAAACATATTATATGTAAATTAAATAATTTATATTAATTCTTATAAATCATGATTATTTATATTATATTTGAACTGTTAATTGATTTAAAAATATATTGGGGTCCTCTAAAGAGGACTAGGAAATTTGACAATTACAAAGTGAATAGTTTGAAATTTCATATAGTTGATTGGGAAGAATGTTTAAAACTAGGAAATATTTGTAAATTTATCATTATTGAAGTGGGATATTATGGAATGTTGACTTATATAATCAAACTAAAAAACCACAGACAGTTTTCATTTTTTATTCGAATGTCATTGCATTGAAATTAGTAAGGGTATTAAACCCTATTTTTAAATTCTAATTCTAGAGACAAATCTCACTTGATTGATATTTATAAACATAAAAAACATAATCTCTATATCTTCTCAACATAAGAAAAAATGTTATATTATATATAATATGTGGTGTATGAAGGGTGTAGTGTAGTTGTACACATGAAATAGATATACTTGTATCATATGGGGGATGGAGGGAAATAATTAACTTTTGACATTGAATCCCCTCAGTAGCAAGGCATTAAATTGTTTATTTATTATGATATTAAGAATATTGATATTTTAGGACAGGATGAAGTGTTATAAATAAATATGCAACTTGATAACTATATTAACTTTTAATGGTAAAATTATAATATGTGTATTTATCTATTAAATAATTAATTAACCATGTAATATATTATTATTTTATTATATTTCATCTATTATTATATTTAAATTTATTTTTATCAATTAAGGTTTTATTTTTGAAATTTTAACAATTATACTTATTCTAAAATATATATTCTAAAAAAATTTAACTATTTTGTTGACCTAAATATCAAGAGAAAAAAAATTTGACAACTATCTATCAAATATATATAGTCAACCAACCACAAATAAATCATATACTTTGTTAAATGATTATTAGTATATTGTATCTGTAATACCCACTGGATCTATCTTATTTTATTTGGAACATTACCTATATATGCATATGCCCTATCTAAGTATAATGGTAGGTTATCAGATTATGCATGAGATATTCATGAAATGATGGGGATACTAGTCATTATAGTTACCAAATGAGGATATTTGTGTTTAATGACTATACATATGAGTTTATTAAAAAACAAATTCATTTTTTATAAAAAATATTATCTTACCAACAAATGGTGATAATAATATTAAAAATAAAAACAATACTATTTCAGGAGTCTTGAATCTGAATGGAATTATGATGGTGGTACCCTTTGATTGTATTAGGGTTTTGACATAGGGTATTGTTGGAATAGTCTATCAAATATTTGGTCAGTTGTCTTGTGAGCCGATGCCCCTTCCCATTAATTATTCAAATGATAAAGCATTGATGGTTGGAAAGAGTTAGTAGGTAAATTTCATATATTCATAATCATTTAGAATACTACTTTTTATTACATTACGTTATTATATATATTTGTGTGTAACTTTTTCGAATTATCCAATAAATTCTCATACAAACACTGGTAAAGGTATTGGATATGGAATCAATCATTTATCATTATGAGGTATTTAAAATTTTTTCCTTGAACCATTGGATATACATGACTGAAATTCCATTATGCTTAGGTGGAATCCCCCTAGGCACCAAATACTGCCAATAAATTCCCATAATTTAGAGAATTTAGGGATGCTGAACTATTCTATAATTTGGTGCATGATATAAAACTGAATAAATAAAATAAAATAACCATAATATGATCATAGTAGTATAATAAGACAATACAAGGTAGTGTAACTGCACATATCCATGACACAAAGACTCCAATTACTAAAGTGGTACTTCCTAGACATCATCACCCAACTATCACTAATCTCCAACTCCCTAGAAACAAGACCACATCATCATGGAGCTCTAATAAATAATTAAGATACTTTCCATTTAACCATATCATGATAAAAAGCATGATCATATGCTTCAAGGTTCTTATATTGGGTGAGTAGTTTAACTCAATAAGAAAACCTCATGAGACAACACAATCATGAAACTAAACAATAGCATGTTGTCTCATATCCTTCAAAAAGATTTTCATAAAGTATACAAAATAATTGTTCGGGATAATTTATATATAAAAAGAAGTAAAATAAACCACACTAAAACATAATACAATCTTGTACCCACACACCCATACTATATAAAAAAACTAATGCATCTCTCGTCTCATTGGGACCTCTCAAATGTCCAACTCAGGAGATGAAACTTGTCCTTCCAGTCTCAAGTCATCGACTGGAGGTATAATCCATTATTCCTCATAATTAGAACTGTGACAATGTATAATCTAAAAGAACCTTAATATGCATATGAAGTCATTCCAACCATGTACACACCATGGTACAGTACCAAAAAAACATTTCTTGTCTGAAATCCATAAGAATCATTTCATTGAATATGTTGTTGGTGACGCTCACAACAAAATATCTAATGACTAAATAGATAGAGAGTTTACTAAATGTATTTAGCATAAGTCTTAAAACAAAGAAAACATGATAAATGTTTTTATAAAATAGAAAAACTTCTCATTATAATGTAAATTAGAGTGAGGGAAAATAGACCTTCTTCAATGATGTTTGACATAATTAATTGTTCCATGATTCATAGATCTCAGATCCCCTTTCCATTCCATCAAAAACTCTCAAAGAATGACTGGAAAAATGAACCCTAGACCACAGATCCATGAATTATATCCTAGTTATAGGTTGTTTCCTAAAATAAATAAGGATAACACAAAGTAGGTGAATGATAGGAATTCATACTTTTTATTCCTTAGTTCCAATGCATGGATATTCACTAAATTTGGTACCCATAATAAGTATTATCTAAAAAGTAACCTAGAGGAAGTGTGGAGTTTTAGGGAATTAAAGGAAGACTAATGAGAACTAGAATGTTCTATTATTAGTATATTATATGGAAATAAAATAATTTATATCTTGAAAGAAGAGTTGGGATGAGGGGAAGAGGTTCATTATTCATATCACTAAAAGTAATTTCATTATGATTGTGTTTTATTTTGAATTATATTTATTAAAACCTACATATTATGTGAGATGTGAAAATATATTCAGTTGTTCACTGAACATTTATTAAATTGGTCTATTGGTGTATGAAAAATTATTAGTGTAGTTATTTTGATGTATTAGACTATATTAAATAAACTTTAAATTTTTTTATTTGGAGATTCTCAAGATGGTTTAAAATATAGTAATATATAGATAGAATTTATTAGTGCATATAACTACTACAAATGCATAGAAAAATATAATTACGGTTTAAGTATCCTCTAATAAATTATCAATATTTTACAGTGGTTTAAACCACCATGTGATGGTTAGGAAAAATGAAAAATAAATATCCATGATGTATATAAAAACAATCAAAAAATGATTTTTTTATGACACTTCCATTATTTCATCATGCAATTTGAAAACCCATTGGGAAATTTCATTTGATGCCTTATTTCATAGTGGTTTATAATAACTATTGTTTCTGACGCTTTCTTCGGGGCGGGCGCATCCGTCTACGGAGGACGCGCAGCTTGTTGCCCAGCATTCCCGCTTTCCAAAGGCGGGCGGCATTCGTTCCTTATTCAGGGATGTCTACTCCTTGATCGAAACGGGATGATGGGATGTTGGTTCTTCCTTCTGTGGATTCCTCCTCAGAACTCGTCACCTAGTCCGGGTCTCCCTCATAGATTTAATACGTTGTTCGTGAAACTCTTCCCAGTGCCATGTTTCCATGGATGCCGGTTAATTACACTGCTTCTTTCGGGACATTCCAAAGGGTCCGGTCAGGGCAGCAACCTTCAGTCGGGGGAGTAGTCAAGTTGAGGCATCAGTAGCGTGTCTGGATGCTGGGGAACCTGGAATGTTTGTCTATTATCCCTTTTCACAGGGCTTCTCGAGGGCGTGGAAGCCCGAGGCATCCCACATCGAGCGTGGGGAATTATATTCCATAGACACATATCTGAGGTTCTCCTCAGCTTCCCGTGTTTAACACAGGGTACACCGCGAGTTTAACATCCAGCGGAGATGGATCATCCCGATCAGAGCATTAGCTAGAATAGATCCGATTGATGGATTTCCCTTAAAGGGGTGCCGATATCGGGACCAGCCCATGGGCGGCTGTGAAGAATAGCATACCGACATGGTCTCACTGGGATATGATGGTCCGGGCGAGAATCAGGGTGGATGATGGATAGAAGAATGAAGTGGAAGGGGGAATGGCAAGGAACCATCGCAAGGGCAAAGGTGAAGTTGGGCTTGATACTTGAAGGGGCTTCCTACGTATCCCTGCGGCAGGGAATCAAAGTCCGCGTAGTTTGGGATAGTGCCGGTGAACCGGCATGAGGGTGGACCTTGGTTTGATGGACATCACCAGCGAACTGATGTGAATGGGGAGGAACAGGAGGGTCCTAGTGGTGGTGGTCTTGGACCTCATGGAGGCTTCCTACGTACCATGTCGTGACATGGATCAAAGACCACGTAGTTCAGAGGGGCTTCGTCGGCGAACCGACGTGAAGGTGGACCTTGGTCCGATGGGTGGTGGGCTTGAACCTCCGGAAGGCTTCTTACGTACCATTCCTTGGCATGGATCAATGTCTTCGTATTTCGGATGATAAAATTTGTCAGCGAACCGACGTAAGGGTGGACCATGGTCCGATGGATGTCGTCAGCGAACCAACGTAAAGGTGGACCTTGGTCCGATGCGTCAGTGAACCGACGTGAGGGTGGACCTTGGTCCGATGAGATATGGGCTTGAACCTCAGAGAGGCTTCCTACGTACCATTCCTTGACTGGGATCAAAGACCTCGTAGTTCAAAGGGTTTCGTAGGTGAACCGATGTGAAAGTAGACCCGTGGGTCCACTAGTGGTGGGCTTGAACCTTGGGACGGTTTCCTACGTACCATGCCTTGACATGGATCAAACTCCTCGTAGTTCAAAGGATTGATGGAATACAGTTTAACGTCATGTGGGACAGTAGTGAACCCTGACGTGCATAAACGACGGGCGCTGGGTGTCGGCGAACTGACGTAAATGAGGGACCTTGGTCCGATGGGATATGAGCTTGAACCTCTGGGAGGATTCCTACATACCATGCCTTGACATGGATCAAAGTCCTCGTAGTTCAGGTTGGTCACAACGGCTTGCCGTCGGACTGGAATGCAGTTTTATCATCGTGAAGGACGAGGGCATGCAGTTTAACGTTATTCTGGATGAGGTCATGCAGTTTAACGTCATGCTGGACAAGGGTGGAACTCGATGTGAATAAATGATTGGTGGGCTTGAACCTCGTGGAGGCTTCCTACGTACCATGCCTTGACATGGATCAAAGACATCGTAGTTCACATGGGTGTGTAGTTTAATGTCATGCGGGACAAGGGCATATAGTTTAATGTCATGCTGGACGGGGGCATTCAGTTTAACGCCATGCTGGACGAGGGAATACAGTTTAACGTCATGTTGGGCGAGGTATCGTCATGGCCAATGCCAACTCTAAGCCCATGTGAGTCATCCTCGGTGTGAGAAACAAGAGACAGCAAGGACCTGACGATCACGCTGCAAAGGGTGCGTCCGTGAGAAGCAAAGAGGGGCTTACGCGTTAGGCGGCCCATGGTGTTGGGACTTACTCCAGGATGGAGGCCCGGAGTGCGACAAAGTGCAGTGAAAGAGGGATCTGGGACCAATGATAGGAGGTGCCTCGTTCCCTATCATGCCCTCCACTGACCTTGGTAGTGGGAAAGTACGGAGATGCAGGGGTGCAACCATCCGTTGGGGAACTAGGGTCGCCCTTCTCCTGAGAACATACTCCACTCTAATAAAGAGGACATCATCCCTTGTGGATGGGTGATTCCACTCCTGTGGAGACGAGTGGCACAAAAAATGTTCGAGCTGGGGGGACCCTTTATGAGAGGCATGAGGTCGGGTCACAGTTTAACGTCATCTGTTCAGGACGTGGTGCTTGGCAGTTTGACGTCCTGCAGCTCGGATGAGGTGGGTTCACTCTGCACCCCTAGGACTTACATAACAGGTACACTCTGGTTCTTGGGGGAGGGAAGGTACTGGAAAGGACATGGTCAAGGGGGGTTGTGGAGCGAACCATCAAGGGGTCCATGTTAGCGTGGCTATGCGAATAAGCAATAGCCGTTAGCGTGCCTATGCGAAAATCATTAGGCGAAGCAACGCTACGAGTGGTATTGTCCGTGGGACTTTGAAATCATATCGTGCAAACCTGGAAGGTCACACGGGAAGAGGAATTGCCATGAAAAGGAGTGTTCTTCGTGAAGCTAAGTGCCTTGGCCTTAGCATGGGGAATAGGTGTGAGTGGAGGGTGCTTCGCGAAGTGGAACAGTATTCGCGGAGCACTACCTCGTGAAGAATAGGTGCCTCGCAAAAGCAGGGTGATGCGAAGTAGTGTGCTTCGCGATGTGTAATGCCTTGGCCTTAGCATGGGGCATAGGTGTGAATGGAGGGTACTTCGCGATGTGGAACAGTATTCGCGGAGCACTGCCTCATGAAGAAGAGGTGCCTCGCGAAGCAGGGTGTTGCGAAGCCGTATGCTTCGCGATGTGTAGCGATCCTGCCTTAGCATAGGGATCACTAGTACAGGTTGGGTGTTTCACGAAGCATAAACGCTCCGTAGCTGTCCGGGTTCCCTTGGGAATCCCCTTCCTTCACAAATTCCCTTGAGCTTCGCGAAGGGCATCCCTCTCGGAAGAGGGGCTCAAAACGAGACAAAGCGAAGGCGTCACGTGAAGTAGAAGTACCTCGCGGAGCTCATGATTCCCGAGGGCAAAGGGTTCTTCGCGATTCCAGAGAGGGGAAGCCGAAAGGTCAGATTGTCCGTCGTGGGACTGAGGGGGAGTCCAATATTTATAGGGAAGGGGTTCCATGAAGCAGAACTCACGAACCGCCTCAGGTGCTTCGTGTAGGGCTCGCAAACGTCAACATCTTCCGCGAAGAGTTACCGCCTCTGGAGCTTCGCGGCGGGCTCGCGAACATCAAATGCGTTCGCGGAGAGTTACGGCCTCTAGAGCTTCGTGGCGGGCTCGCGAATGTCAAATGCGTTCGCGGAGAGTTACCGCCTCTGGAGCTTCGCGGCAAGCTCGGGAACGTCAAAGGCGTTCGCGGAGAGTTACCACCTCTGGAGCTTCGCGAGACCGCGATGCTCGGGGTGATTCGCGTAGGTGATTCGCGTCGGTGCTTCGCGAGGCAGCATGCCAGCCTTCTTTTTCGTCCCTTCCTTTCATGCAATATTTTGGCACCAAAAAATGCCCCCCCTCAGACTTGGAGCCACGGAGGGTGAAGGGTCGAAGTCGGAGGAAAAATCGCCAGATTTGTCGGCGTTTCACGATGCGGCTTCACGAAGGGGGCCCGCGGTGCTGACCGGGGCCACGGATCTGGGCGCGTCGCGATGCTCTGCGCGGGTGAGGCACGCTGCGATGCTCCAGGGTCGCCGCCTATAAATAGGGGGTCGACCAATTTTGTATTCATGTGACTTCATTGTCTTTTTTGTTCTCTCGACTTCGTGAAGCTCCGCGTACTCTTCGACAGCCCTCCGTGAATAGAGCATCGCGGCGAACCGCGGGTCTCCGACTCCGCGTCCGTGCCAAGTGAACTTCTACTTGTCGGCCTAGGCCAAACTTCATGGCTTGGTCTCGCGACTGACCTTCGCGATCCGGCTTCGCGATCCAGCTTCGCGATCTGTTCTGAGAAAAATTCTTTTCTAAGGGCCGGAATCAAAATGGCCCATCAAGAGGCTGTATTGTGGTTGCTTGCAGATGCCGCCCGTCGGGATGAGATGGCCAACTGTCCAGGCCTTGGGGAGATGGTCTGAAGCCACTCGGACCACGCTTCTTTGACAGATCTGCTATCGGAGGGTAAGAAGAATTATACCCAGTGTATGAAGCTGCCATTGTACAGCTTCAGGTTGAGGGATGACGTCTTCATCCCTGAGGCGAGTAGGGACGAACCAGCTTGCTGGTTCACGAGTACACCATGCCAGCACCAATGGTTCAGGGCGGCCGATGGTCATGCGCAGGAGGACTTCACACGTGTCACCACTGACTGTCTCTACAACCATTTGAACAATATTGACGGGAAGCCACTGCAACCGGAGACGTCCCCTCCTCTCTACCATACCATGCTGAAGGCGGCTTTGCAGGACTCGAAGAAGGGATGGTCCGATGAGTGGGACCTGCGCCAGGGCGGAAACTTTACTGATGCCTGGGCCTGGGCCTACTGGGTAGGCGCCTCATGTGAGGAGTTTGGGGCCGAGATGAGGAGAGTGGGGTTGTATGAGACGGCATGGGCATCCCAATTCCACATTTACCAACCAAAGCAACTGATGCCGGAGTTGTTGAGCAGATGGTCGTCTAGGACCAATACCTTTCACCTGCATCACGGGGAGGTGGGAATCAGCATGTGGGATGTCCACCAGATTTCTGGGGTTCCGATCTTGGGGGTCATGTATGATGAGTTCCTCCTTGTCATGAGCGCGTGGGAGGATACAGAGCAAATTCCGCGACTGGCGTCGGTGCTGATGGCGCTCGTCCCTGGAGAGGACAAGGAGGCAGTGAGGGATGTCCACTTTAGGAGATGGTTCAAGTGCTTCCGGAATTTCCCAGAGAATCGAGAGTTCCCTCCGAGGCCTCGAACTTGTCTGAGGGCGGCCCAACGGGGCAAGGGGCACTCGTATTGGCGGGTCTTGGAGGAAATCCAATGGAAGACTTGGGGTTTCAGCATTAGCACTGAACAATAGCCGATAGTCAGGCTGGCGGCATTCATCGTGGCTCTCATCTGTGGTTGGATCCTACCAGTGAGGGATACAAGCATGGGGGTGTGGCCCAGCTCGTTTATTATGGTGTCCATGTTGGCCATGGGTCAGCGGATTAATCTGGGAATTCCAATGCTCGCCAAACTGTACAGAATGATGCGGCACATTAGCGAGGGCAAGAATCCACCAAGGATATGCGAGCCCTTCCATCTCCTGTATGGGTGGATCGTAGCGCACATCAGGGGGATCTATGAGTATCCAAACCCTATTTCGCCGACGAGATCGAACTTCCGGCCCTCCATCATGAACGCGGTCGGGAGCTTACCATTCAAACTAGACGTGCCGATGGTGCTGAATTGGGTGTGGAGGGTGGATGAGTTTAACTTCCACCCCTTCCAATTGCCGACGGGGATACTTACTGACGACGGGCGGGGAATGGAAGAACATCATGCTTACCTCCTAGCCTTTCGAGGTGGAGTTTTGGTGGCACGAGTGGATCGTGAGCCACTCTGCGAACCGTACACCCCACATCGGTTTGCAAGGCAGTTCCGGTGCCTCCAGTGGCTGACCCCGCAGGTCTAATAGGAGGTGCGTCATGAGGAGCACCCGTGTGTGATGAGGCAGATGTGGCTCATGTTCACACGGGAAGATGGGAAGATGCGAATTGCATTGCCTCCATCCACCGCCACTTTCGGATTGGTGAGGGATTATGCCATTAGTTGGGAGGATGCTTACCCAGGGGAGATGCTGAAGCAACCGACTATTCGGGTCGGTGACGGTGGGCCTCCTCTATCTCGAGGTCGGGGTCGGAGGGCAGCTAGGGCCTCTCGTGGTAGCGGTGCTTCCATGGAGGCAGGACCCGCACTGGCCGAGGGTGTGGTAGCAGCGGTGGATCCGGTGATTCCGAAAGAGCAGGGCCATCCGGAGGGGCAGCCACCGAGGGGATTTCGTAGGATATCCACTCAGGCTCCGGGGAAGCAGCTACGTCATATTGACATGGAAGAGGATGTTGTCTTCCCAGAAGCCTGGGACATTTGGGATGTCAACTGGCAATTCCTCAACCCACCCGAGATATGGGCCCACTTGAATCGCCTCAGGATGGAATTACCAGGCATAGGACCAGTCCGGTCTGGATTCATGGCGTCTCTGGCGGAGGCCGAGCAATACCTGGACGAGCTGGAGGATTACGTCCACTCCAGTGGTATCCCTCGCCCAATGACAGACCGGGTGAGGGTGTTGTTGAATCGAATGGTCCCCCCACAGTTATTGGCTGCCAATCTGAGAGAGCGCTTCCCCCTGCCAAAAGAATCAGAGGACTCCTCTCGGGAGGATGAGGCTGGAGGAGGGAGCCCATTGGAGGAGGGCGAGGTCGGAGATCAAGGCTCAGATTCCGACGATTTCGCAGAGGCTCTCGAGGTAGCATTCCGAACTTCTTTCCTTACGATCCGTTCTCAATCCACTATGGACTTCTCATCAATGTTTGAGCCATGCAGGAGGAACTTGTTCGTAGGACTTGTTCTCGCCCCTCGGCGGGTGATGATGCGGGACCTTCAGAACCCGCGCCTATGGCTGCGTCCAGTTCTGCGTCTGGTGGGGCCAGATCACCCGAGGTGGCTCCTCTGGAATCTTCATACCTTCCAACAGTATACGGAGGGCCTCGCCTCGGGGTTCCGTCAGTACCGGCTCCAGAGCAGCGCCAGGAGGTCGATCTCCTTATGTTTCCTCTACCGGTTTAATTGTCGTCATATGTAGACAATGCCAACTAACGTTTACGTCCCTCTCTGTCGTACAGTTCTCCAACTGGCGTGGGCTGCTGCGGCAAGACTAGTCGGTATGTCTGGTGGCGTCCCTCCTAGGGGCATGCCGGTGATGGTGGCGATTGTCCCTCCATCTCCCCAAGCTGCAACACACATCATCACCGACGGGACTACCAGCAGGGTCGTGCCTGAGGTCATCGAGGTGGACTCCGATGAAGAGGATCAATCGGTCAATCCCAATCCTGTCATGCCTGCTTCGGCGCAAGGTGTCGCACTAGATTCAACACCAGATGTAGATCCTGTCGAGGATTTCGTGCGGGCATATCCCGCGTGCGAGCCTACCAATCGCGCAGACTGCGACAAAATGGCCTCCGACTAGGAATACAACAGCATAGTCCGCTGCCAGTCATGGAAGCTGATCACACGCTTCATCAAGGACACCCCACAAGCGCAATGGCTGGCCAAGATGGACAGACTCCGCTCGCGGTTGTGTGAACTATGCGCTGGGGGAGTGGATGCCCAACGTCCTCAAGCACTCATCCGAGATCTTATGGCTGAGAAGATCTGGGAGCATGATCGTGCGCTCAGTGTGGGCTGGTAGCAGAGGAAGGTGACCAACATCATGAAGCTCCCGGAGGCTGAAGGTGAGGTCCAACAGATGCAGACCCGGGCAGATGAGCTTTCATCCTCTCTTAATGCACAATCTGAGCTGGTTTCGCGGTTGAAGGCCCATCTGGCAGAGGAAGAAGAGAATATGAAACAGGTCTCTGGAAAGACGGATGTCGTTCAAGCTGGCGTAGAGAGGGCCAAAGCCAAGGCTGACGAACTGCGCCCCACCACTGCTGAGGAGGAGCGGGAGCTAAGTTAGCGGCAGCAAGCCTTGGACGCCACAAGCCAACAGGTGGCGGAGCTGCAATGCTCTTTTGACGGGGTCAACCCGTCTATGGGGGGAGTCGACCCCCGGGTATTGTAACAAACCAAAAACCTTTTATTGGTACTTTCGTGCTTCAATTTTTTCTTTATTTGTTTTGAATGTCGTAGCGTGCACGATTTCCACTATTTGAATCACCTTGTTACATCCCTACAATGTTTTCGGGACGTTCGGCGACAATTCCACAAGCCCACGTGGGTCGAGCCCGATGTGAGAAACATGAGATAGTTTCCCTCTCGTCCCACCTAACATAGGAGTGGGGACCATGCGCCGGGGGTCCGGGATTCGGATTACCAGTCTGGATTTCCGAAAGATGGGAGAGGCTTGACCGGAGAAGGAACTTTCCGGACAGACGAATTACCGTTTCTTCAGCGTGCTCTTATGCATGAATGGTGCAACGCCAGGGGTGCTGAAATCAGTCCAAAAAGATGAAAATTGGAAGTGTGAATCACGATAAGCAAGATTCAGAGCACTGTGGTGATGGTGTGGCAATAAAGGACAACCATTAACCATGGTGGAGAAGCGGTATCCTTACTGTGTTATCCTGTAATGGGGACAAAAAATGAGGGTCAACCATTGACCATGTTCGAAACACGGGACCATGTCACAAATATTGGCGGTCAATATTTCAGGACATTGACCCAGGACAGTTGGCGGACCATAGATCACACATCCACACTATTAGGGGGTCCTTCCAAACATGACCAGTCTTCCGGAACGTTGGCCCAGGACGGTAGGTGAGCCGATGCGGCATGAGACCAGGCCGTTAGGGGATCCAGTGAGACATGAAAGGGGACGAGGGTCCAAATAAGGGGCACGCAAAGCATGGAATATAGAGTGATGGTTTGTCCGAACAGAACCCATCACTTAGGTAGTTACACCACCGTGGTGGGAGTACACCATATGGGCACATTGGTTTGATCATGGATCATTCCTTCTTTCAGACAGGGCCTCTCTGGCGATGGGATTTACCGCTTCCCAATGTAACCTTGGGGCATTCTGAACTTGTTCATGGCAGAACCGCTGTTTAGTGTCATGCATTGAGGACACATGGACTCCTATAGTTTAACGTCATTCGATAGGACATGGAATAAAAGGGAATATCCTAGGGAGCGTGTCGTGCGGTAGATATGAAACCGACGTGAATGAGGACTTGGAGTTCAAATCACACCACGTACCCCCGGAGGAAACTCTTCAGGTCGAGGGACCAAGAGTGAGGATTAAGTTGGGCCTGAAACAGAGTGGTCGAAAGTTCCTACGTACCCCATGAGGATGGGAATCAATCCATACGTAGTTCTGGAAGCACATTTTAACGTCATGCGGGATGATGAGAAGCCTAACCATGTTGGTACACATCCTGCCAAAACTACTAAGCCCACGTGAGTCGTGCTCGGTGTGGGAAACAAGAATTAGTGTTGGGAATTTCCCGACACAGAAAGGGGAAGGTTAGGGAAAAGGGACGTTCGGTGAATATCGGCCCAATGACACTAACACGATCATTTAGCACACCTAGATGCGCGAAGAGAAATAGCCGAGTGTGATGGAATTCCACTTGAACATGAGGAAGTGGAAATGTGTGAATCATGGCGCCCGAGATTCAGATCATGATGATGGCGGCGTGACGATGGAGGATAACTGTTGACCGTGGCGGAAAACCAGCATCCATATCGCGTTATCCTAGAATGGGGACAAACAAATGAGGGTTGACCATTGACCATGTTCGAAACACGGGACCATGTCACAAATGTTGTCGGATATCTGTAGGGACGTTGGCCCAAGACGATTGGAGGGCCCTTAGGTCCAGCATTCATGGAGATCCCTTAATCCTGGTATCCATGTCGTCCGAGGGACCTTTTGGACGTGGAAGATGATGAGGATCCAAATAGCGAGCTCACGATGCTTGGTCATGGAACGAAGGGAATGTCTGTATGAAAATCCCACGCTTTGGGATCTTTGTCAAGACACGTCTGAATAAGACAACGAGACATATTAGATAGAGGGATCAGAGTCCTTTCCCATAGGGAGATCTTAGATTAGGGTCATAGAATTCGGACCATGGACGGGAGGAAACATATGAGGCACATGGTGGAGTAACTCAAACACCTGGCATGAATGGGAATAGGGGGTGTGTACGGTGCGGTGAACAACCCGACGTGAATGAGGACATAATCATGTATCACACCACATGACCCCCTTGGGAGAGGCTTTAGGTCAAGGGACCAAAAGCGAAAGTTAGGATGGGCCCGCGAGGAAGTGCCCGGGCGCTCCTACGTATCTCATAAGGATGAGAATCAAGCCTCGTGTAGTTCTTGATGGACCTTAGAACATAAATGGGTAAAGGGAGTGGGGGACACATGGAAACAAGACCCAACGTGAAGGAGGACCTAAGCCCTACTTTCCATGCGTTCTCTGGGGAAATTCTCGAGTCGAAGGACCGAACACAAAGGTTAGGCTGGGCCCGCGGGGAAGTGCCCGGGCGCTCCTACGTATCTCATGAGGATGAGAAGAAATCCACACGTAGTTCATAAAGGTGACATGGTAAGATACCAGTGCTAGGGGAAAAGGGGAGTGTGGGCGTGGCCCTTGCACTAAAAGAAGCAGAATTTGATAAATCTTATTTGTTCTTTAAGGTGAGTGGTTTTTTTTGTGAAGTGACAGGCCTACAGTAGTAGGCCGTGGTGTCGCCACAAGGATCAAGCTGTGATAGGTGTTGACAAATGGCATGGGACATGACCAATACCCAACTTGATGTCCTCTACAACGAGTTCACCACAATGCAGTTTTGTTTTTCGTCGTGCGTCCAGGAAGATAATGTCACAGTTTAGGGTCGTATGATAGGACCAAGCATGCATTTTATCATCATACAGCGTAGACGTAGCAGAGATGATGCTAAGAATGGAATGTGCGCAATGTTATAAGACACAATTAATGGATACATGGTCCCACATCACATTGTATGACACTATAAGAGGGAGACCTATGGCCGAGGGGCCTATATAGAGGTATGATGTGAAAAAAGGGGGAGACTAGCTCCCCAAATGGGCTGTACCCGGGGACAGGGCGTCCGAGCGGTCCTACATATCCCATGAGGATGGGAATCAAGATGAACGTAGTTCCGGATGGATCTTAGTTTATGGTCTTAGAGCTCGGACCATGAATGGTAACAACTTCCCAAGTTAGCGCAGACGTCAACCCGATCCCTAAGCCCACATGAGTTTAACTCTATGTGGGAAACAAGGGGGGGAGATCCTTATCGCAATACTTGGGGCGTCCATCAGAGGGGAGTTGGTAGAGAGCCACGAAGGAAACCTTTGATGTGGCTGGTTTCCCCATCATGCAGACATGCACGGAGGAAAAGTACCAAGAGTTCCAAGACTCTACTTGGACACGATGAAGTGATGAAGGGTGTGAATTGTGTACCCGACATTTTGGACTTAATGGATTGGCGTGGCGATAGAGGAAAAATGTTAACCATGGTGGAAACGCAGCATCCATATCGCGTTAGCCTGAGGTGGGAACAACAAACAAACATCGACCACCGATCATATTTGCAACGTGGGATTTTATCGATTTGTTGTCTGAAACCCTCGAGGGCGTTGGCCCATAACAGTAGGAGAGCCCTTGGGCATGGTATCCAGGCCATTCTTAAGGGTCCCTTCGGGTGTGAAAATTGATGGAAGCCCTGATGCGGGGATACACAAAGCCTGGAAGGCGGGTGCGGATGTGTCCGAGTAAAGCTTGACACTCCAGGTAATAAACTAGAGTACTCTTAGGTACATTGGTGAACTGCCGAAAAGGGATCGATGAAACAGCTCAGGAGGGAGAGGTACATGGCATGGTCATTACGAGACCGACGTTAATGAGAAAATAACCTCACGCCACACCATACACTCCTATAAAAAGAGGACATGGGCTGGGGCCTAGAAAGGCCAAGGGGCCTGATGGTTAGGCATTGGTCAAGAAGGCCTGACATGCTTGCAGTTTATTGTCTTGCAATGAGGACGAGAGTCGAGGACACGAGGAGGCAAAGGGGCATGTGGCAGGGCCTCGTAAGGGAAGGCGTACAGCATGTTACATGATCCCTATGTAAATGAGGACACAGTCCCACACCACACCGTACACCCCAGGTAAGAGGTTGGGTGGAGGGGCCCGAGAAGGTCAATGGTCCTAAGGTCAGGAATCGATCAGGAAGGCCTGACGGGTCTGCAGTTTAATGTCTTACATGAGGACGGGGGTCGGGGACCCGAGAAGGCCAAGGGGCCTGAGGCTGGGCCTCGTAAGGGAAGGTGTACGACATGGTACATGATCCCGACGTGAATGAGGACGTAGTCCCACACCACACCGTACACCCCTATGGGGAATCGGGGCCATGGGCCCGATTGCTAGCGCCACCTGGGGAGAAGTTTGTCACTTCGGGATGGGGTTGAATGAATCACTGAACTCGATGTCTGGGACATCTCGGGGTGGACCCGAAGATCTAGGACATTGTTGACCATGTTCAAAACACAGCATTCCTATGGTGACCTAATTTGGGAGCAACAAATGAGCATCGACCGCTGACCAAATTCGCAACGCGGGACTTGAATCAGCTTGTTGCTTGAAAACCCTCAGGGGTGTTGGCCCGTATCAGTAGGAGAGCCCTTGGGCATAGTATCTAGGCCATTCTTGGGGGTCCCTCTGGGTGTGAAAAATGATGGAATCCCAGTCAAGGAGTGGGTGAAGCATAGCTGTATCCATCCACGAAAGAGGAAAACATCTCCGGGGGGGATGTGCAGCCGGGTCGAGGCTTGCTCGATGTGAGTTGGGGAAAAAATGTGCACCCTGCCATATGTCTTGACCCGAGGGGAAGATTTTGGCTTTTGGGCTGGGCCAACAGAGGAAATGTCCAGGAGTTCATACGTATCCCATTAGGATGGGAATCAATCCATATGTAGTTCTTGAAGGCCATGCAGTTTAGCGTCATGTGGTGAGGACGTGGGAGGATAGAAGAACGGGAGTGGGCACATGGTGCGACCCTTACAATCCTTGTGTGAGCGGGGTTGTATGAGCGGGGATAAGAAAGCCTACCCCCTGCTACACAAATATCCTCCAAGGAAACTTTTCCCAGGGGGGATAGTGGAAGAGAAAATCTTGAGGCTGGGCTCAAGACGAGGCGTCTGAGCGTTCCTACGTATCCCATCAAGATGGGAATCAAGCCACACGTAGTTCTTGAGATTTAGTTTAACGTCATGCGGGACGAGGATGCATCTCATATGGGGATATGTAAGGTACAACAAGTAATCCGACGTGAATGAGGACGTAGTCCCACACCATACCGTACAATCCCGCAAGAGGGTAAGTCGGGAAAAACCAGGGGGCCTGAGGCCGAACCGCGGTCAGGGAGACCTGACCAGCTTATGGTTTAACGTCTCGCGGTGAAGATGGGGGGCTAGGGTCCCATGGAGGACAAGGGCCCTGAGGCTGAGCCTCGGTCAAGAAGGCCTGGATGGCTTTTAGTTTAACGTCTTGCAGTAAGGACGGGGGGCTGGGGGCTGAGAAGGCCAAGGGGCCTGAAGCTTAGCCTCAGTCAGGAAGGCCTATCTGGCTTGTAGTTTAACGTCTTGCAGTAAGGACGGGGGGGTCGGGGCCCGAAGAGGTCGAGGGGCCTGAGGCTGAGCCTCGGTCTGGAAGGCCTGACTGGCTTGCAGTTTAACGTCTTGAAGTAAGGATGGGGTGAGATCTTAGTTTAAAGTCATAGAGCTCGAACCATTTTGCAGTTTATCGTCTTGCAGGATGAAGATGCAGATTTAAGGTCGTGCAGAACCTTACAGTTTAAGGTCATGTCGGACCATAACGTGCAGTTTCAGGTCATGCGGGATCATTTTGCAGTTTATCGTCTTGCAGGACGAAGATGCAGTTTAAGGTCGTGTAGGACCCTTTGGCAGTTTATCATCTTGCAGGACGAAGATGCAGTTTAAGGTCGTGCAGGACCCTTTTTCCCTAGGAAAAGTATCGCTTGAGAAACTAGGCATTGGTGGGAGGGGTTATGCGCTCTCCATCCGTGGTCACCAAGGAGTATGCTACATTGGGGTAAACCTTATGGATGATATAATGCCCTTCCCATTTGGGTTCTAACTTGGGAGGTTTCCTACCAGGAATCATTGGTGATCGAAGGGCCAATACTAGGTCGCCTTGTAGAAAAGAACGGAGATGAACCTTCTTGCTGAAGGCCCTCTCTATCCTATCCTGATGCCTTTCCAGATTGTGCAGTTCACGAAGCCGGTTCTCGTCCAGTGCTTCTAATTCATCTAGACGGATTTTGGCTACCTCATCTGATGTCTAGTGATCATAGACTGCAGTGCGTAACAATGACAGCTGGATCTCAATGGTTAGGATGGCCTCGGCTCCATACACCAGCGAATATGGGGTCACCTGGGTAGAGTTGCGAGTCATCGTCCAGTAAGCCCAGAGGGCGTTGGGGAGCTTTTCCGGCCAAATTTTCTTATTCTGCCCAACCATCTTCTGCAGGATGATAAAGAGGGTTTTTTTGAACGCCTCGATCTGTCCGTTTTCTTGCGCGTGGTAGCGGGAGGTATGGTTCAAACAGATGCCGTACTTGGCGTACAATTTCTACAGTTCAGCCACTCGGAAGTTGGTGCCGTTATCGGTGAGGACAGTGTGAGGGACCCCAAACCGGTGGATAATATTGGAGCTCACAAAGTCAACGATGGAACGGTCCTTGACCTCTTTCAGTGGAACTGCCTCTGGCCACTTGGAGAAGAAATCTGTAGTAGTCAGGATGAACCTACACTGGCGGGCTTTTGCCGGTGGATACGGTCCCACTACATCAAGTCCCCATACCGCAAATGGCCAAGAGTACTTGGTGGGGTGGAGGGGCTCCGGCAGCCGATGCAAGAAGTTGGGGTGAACTTGGAACGTGTGGCATCTCTTGGAATAACCAATACAATCGTGGATCATAGAGGGCCAGAAGTACCCCAACCTCCAGATTTGATGGGACAGCTTTGGCCCAGCTTGATGGGTGCCACAGGAACCGGCGTGAGCCTCTGGCATAACTTGAGGTATCTCTACTCCTGGGATGAAACGGAGGAGGACACCATCGATGCTCTGCTTATAAAGGATCTGTTCAAGACTGGGGCCGCTCTGGAGGGTAAATTGCAGCGCGCGACGTCGAATTCGCTCGCGCTCGGCCCGGTTGTCCGGGAGGCAACCATTTTGGAGATACTCGACAAAAGGTGCCCTCCATCAAGAGTGGCTTCAACCACTGTGTCTGACGAAACCGGGACCCCTGACGTGGAGGGTCTGGCGGTGAGATGACCTACCCACAGGCCATCATTGTCCTCTTGGGTGATGGGGGAAATGACTCTCTGGTGTGCCACTTGTATGATCAAACCATCTTTCTTGAGTTCTACTAGCGACGTGGCTAAGCCATCCAAGGCGTCTACTTGACCGTTCTGTGACTGCGGGACATGGGTAATCTCTAGTCGAGAAGAGAATTGGGCCATTAGGCGGAGGGTGTACTCCAGCAACGGTGCAAGCTCTGGATTCCTCACGACGTAGTCGCTATTAACCTGTTTGATTACTAGCTCGGAATCTCCCTTTACATGTAGATGGGGTACATGGATCTCAAGGGCCAACTCGAGGCCGGTGATGAGAGCCTGGTACTCTTCCTCGTTGTTCGTACAGCCTTCTGACAGTAGGAACGAGTATGGCAGGATGGCTTGCGTCGGGGTAATGAAGACAATACCCAGGCCCACTCTGTTGAGCTTGGGATCTTTGAGCCTCCTACCGGTGGGGCTCCGGGAGGAGCCGTCGAAATTCATTTGCCAACATGGTACGGCATGATCGACTGAGAGGATCTTCTCATCAAGAAAATCCAGGTCCATGGATTGATCCGAGGAGGTTGGATGGGATGCTAAAAAGTCTTCCAATGCCTGTCCCTTAATGTCCTTCTGAGGCACGAACCTGATATCAAACTGCTGGAGAATCACCGCCCACCGTGCTAGTCGGCCAGTCAGCATGGGGCGGTTCAGGATGTACATCAGTGGGTCTACCCGGGAGACCAATTGCACCACATGGTGCTGCAGGTAATGTCGCAACTTCTGCATAGTGAAGATGAGTGCAAGGCAGCTCTTTTCGATATGGGAGTATCTGACCTCTGTATCGAGAAGCATGCGGCTGAGATAGTAGAGACTGTTCTCAGTACCCTCGTTATTTTTCTGGGCGAGCAGCGCACCGAGGGATCTTTCCAGGGCGGTCACATAAAGGACCAGCGGCTTTCCGGAGATGGGTGGCATCAAAACCGGAGGTTGGAGTAGATACTGCTTGATTTCCTCGAAGGCGGTCCGACACTCCTCATCCCATGCATAGGCGGCGCCCTTCTTCATGAGCCGGGAAAAGGGCTTACACTTGCCGGCCAGATTTTCGATGAATCGGCGTATATAGGCTAAGTGGATTTGGAGGCCTCGAAGCTCTCGAATGTTGCTCGAGGGAGGCATTTGGCTGATGGCCTTGATCTTCTCTAGGTCTATCTCAATGCCTCGGTATCTAACAACAAAGCCCAGAAACTTCTTGGAGGTGACTCCGAAGGCACACTTCAATGGTTTCATCTTCAGGTGACGGGAACGGAGGAAACCTAACAGCTTCTCAAGGTCTTTGAGATTGTCCTGGTGCTGACATGATTTGACTACGAGGTCATCTACGTAGGATTCCACCAATGTCTCGAGAATCGGCTTGAATATGCGATGCATGGCCCTCTGGTAAGTGGCACCTTCTTTTTTCAAACATAATGGCATAACCTGGTAGAAAAAGGTACCATGGGGAGCCCTGAAGGCAGTGGACTCCTCGTCTTCGGGGGCCATCCAGATCTGGTTGTACCCAGAATACCCGTCCATGAAAGAGAGATCTTGGAACCCGGCCATGGCGTCAATCAATAACTCCGTCACTGGGAGTGGGAAGTCATCCTTTGGGCTGTGGAGATTAAGATCACGGAAGTCGATGCAGACTCTGATCTGCCCATTCTTCTTCCTAACTGGCACAATGTTGGAAAGCCACTTGGGGTACTGGACTTCCTTACCGAAGTTGGATTTGATAAGCTTGTCAACTTCGGCCTCAACCATAGCACCATGAGAAGGGTGCATCTTCCTGGTAGGCTGCTTAAACCCATGATGTTTTACCGGGAGGCCCAGACGGTGAATGGATACCTGGAGATCTAGTCCTAGCATCTCATTGTAACTCCAGGAAAACACGTCACAGTGTTGTTTGAGGAAGTCTACGTACTGCTGCCGCTCCTCGGGGGACATGGCTGCACTGATAAATGTTGGTTTCGGATCTTCCTCGCTACCAAGGTTCACCAGTATCAGTTCATCAACTGTGGTAGAGACGCCTTCATCAAAGGCAGGGGGAGCATCCTCCAGGTCTTCCTCTCCACCCGTGGGGGGATTTCCCGTGACGGGAGATACTTCTGGGCTATCAAATCCTGAGGGGAAGCTGGTGTTGG
Organism: Viscum album; assembly: GCA_963277665.1. Lineage (NCBI taxonomy): Eukaryota > Viridiplantae > Streptophyta > Magnoliopsida > Santalales > Viscaceae > Viscum > Viscum album. The sequence goes on along the minus strand of OY728134.1, from coordinate 1,388,901,778 downwards.
CTTGGGCAGCAGTGGTCATCATGTCAGGAGACTCACTCTCCATTGAGACCATAGAAATGAAGGCAGTCGACCCTATCCCATCTGTCCTTCAGCCTAAGGGGCCACGTTTGATGATATCAAAGCAGTGGTGACGTGTCGGCCTGATTCGGTGGATTCCAGCCCAGTGGAAGAGACACGTATGGCATACCTCCGTTGTCATAGGCTTTAGATTCTGGTACCGTATAGGGGTAGGAGGTTCCGGGATCACCCGAGCCTGGTTGATGTAGGAGTACGAGGTGATTTTCCGCTGTCGCTTGGACACGGGAACAAGCCTTCCTTTTGTACCTGAAACAACAAAACATTTCCCCATGTCGGGGGGTCATGGCCTCCAATCGGTGGATCGGGAGGAGGTAGGTGTCATCCATGCTTGCCTAGGGATCACTTGTGACCAGGGCGGGTTTATCCTCACTTACTAGGATTTTCTTATCCTTACTTTTGTAACAACCCTTGTCCAGATAGCGGGCCTCAAAAGAGGCGAAAGGAGACGCATCTCCATGGAGCACGCCTACTCAACTATTGAGTGAGTATTTGAGGCACTGGTGATACGACGAAGGGACCGCTGCATGCAGATGGAGTCATGGCCTACCCATCGACGCGTTGTAGGTTGTGTCCTGAGAGACGACCATAAACTCGGTGCTAGAAATTAAGCCATCGAACTGAGTCTTCAGGCGTATCTTGGTGACTGGGGTTTGCTTGGTCCTATCGTACCCCTGGATTCTGAGGTCAGAGGGAGTTAAATCACCTTCAGACAGACCCATCTTTCACAATGTCCGAGTCGGAATTAGGTTGATTCCAGAACCCATGTAAACAAGGCAGCGGCGGACATCCACACCATTGAAGTGGCTAGTGATGTAAAGCGGGTGAATATTCCCCTGTATAGGAGGGTCCTCATCTTCACCAGAAAACGAGATAACCGCTTGACATTCGGCATTCTCAATTGTCTCTGTATGGAAGGCTTATGTAGCTGCTACCTCCATCTCAAACTAGAGGGGGCTCCTTAGGGCCTCGGCAAGTGCCTAGCACATTTCAGATGATAGGTGATGGGCCTCGAGGATGGAAATCCTTGCCATAATTTCGGCCAGGTGCTTTAGGACATCATACTTTCATGCCAAACATGAACCTCTGCCTACAGGAGGTCGTTCGACATTTGGAGGTTTAGCGGGTCCTGCCAGTTGAACCGGCGATCGGCTAGTACTGGGTATATCCTGCTGCCTACTAGTTGAAGCCTGGAGAGTAGACGCCGGACTAGGATTGGACAGCAGAGGCCGGCCTGTAGCTGGGAAAGACTGACTGTGATACGAACGAGGCAGCTCTCCCTGATCTAGTAGCAAAAATGAAAGTGGAGGTAGATCTGAGGTCGTTAGATGGGGTTGCGCGTGCTGAGATCTGTGTTAAGCCTACTGTCTGGTCTCAGTAGTGTGCACGGCTTGACTGAAAGTGCCCGCTGACATACCTCGATGACTGGCGCGGTTGTGATTCTGCTGATGCTGACGTTGGCTGGAAACGTTGGGGAGGTTCGCCTAGCGTTCCCCCTCTTCGGGAGTCATATAGGGCTTTACCAGCTCCACGGTGTTAACCGAAGCGTACCCTTGGCTATCGCTCGAGGAGTCATCCAGTACCGGGAAGATTCTGGTAGGAATCCCCATTTCAGGGGGCATAAAGTCGCCGAGAGTGCGGGATGACGATGGCACCGGTGGAGCGTGTTGCTTCTTCTTGTGTCGTCGCTGCTTGCCCTTTTGGGAAGAGGTCGACTGTGAAGGCGATGCGGAGGTACCAGATACTTCTTCTGAAGGTTCCGGCTGCTTTAGGAACGCCCGAATGATACCATGGGCACGGATGATGGTTTTACGAGCCATCTAGTCGTCGTATTTCTGGGATCCGCAGCTAGGGACCTGCTGCCACTCTCCTTCGCTGTCGCTGCCGATCTCTGACCCTGCAAAGACACCCGCCACTTGTGTTGGCGCCGGGCCCAACTTGACTATGTTTTTGTTGACCTAGTCTTGAATCCAGTCTTTAAACACATAGAATTGCTTGAGGTTGTGCCCCAGAATTCGATGATAAGGACAGTAGTTGGGGTGATCGGTGAGATTCGCCTCTGCCGGCCTTCTGCACTCGGGCAGGCGCACAATCCCTTGCTCTAGAGCACTTCGTAAATAGCCAGGGACCTGATTTTCATTGAACGAATAATTCTGGTGCCTTCTTTCCGGATAGGGGGCCCTGGGGGCCTGGCCCTGACGAGGGGCCGGAGGGGCCTGCTGAGGAGGCGCGGCCTGATTGTCTCACCTGGGTGGCGGTGGCGCATTGCGCGGGGGAACCTGTCGGTTCTGAGGCAGTTGCTGCTGGGCAGGAGCCTGTGCTTGAGGTGGGGGACCTCTGCGGGGATGGTGCCGCTGGCAGTAATTCCAGCTGCCTAGGGGCTTCTATTTGGGCCATCGCGGTGGGTTCAGACCTGGCGGTCCTCCTGGCAGGGATCATAGGGGCAATAAACGTGCCTGACTGGCTTGTTGTAGAGCTTCCTCAAGGCGCTGAGCCTTATCTGAGAAATCTCTGAACCCTCCATGGTAGTTCTGGGTAATCAGGGAGGGTACCTGTTCCATTTTTATGTTCCCCACACACATCGTCAGTAATTGCTCCTGAGTTAGTGGCATATCGAGGGAATACGTAAGTCCCTTCAACCGGGCGATGAAATCTGTGACTCGCTCATCAGGACTTTGCTTGCACTTGAAGAGGTCTTCAATGCTGGTCCTCCGCGTGGTGGAGCTGAACTAGTATAGGAACTGCCGGCGGAGATCCTCCCAACTGGTCACTGATCCGATAGGGAGCTGGCTATACCAAACGAATGTTGGACCTTCCAATGTCTGTACGAAACATCGGAGCTTGGCGGCTTCTTACTGAGACGGGGTCCCCAGCATGGGGCCACACCTGGAAGAAAAATGAGCCAAGTACTGTGGCGGGTCCCATGTCCTGTTGAAGGGCGAGAAAGTGGGGTTCCCAAACCCCGGGGGCACGGGCATATCATCCACCCACGCGGGATACGACTTACCATCCGGTGGGACCACCACCTGCTGCGTTTTCAACGTTTCGAGGTGGGCTGTGAGTGTCGTTATAAGATCATTCGGGTGGGGGTCCCTATCTTAACAGGGATCCCTAACCACAAGTGCGTTGCCAGGTTCCTCAACACGGTAGATGGCTTCGGCAGCTCATGGATCAACTGGCGGAACGACCGGTGGGGCGACTGGGGGAACTCGGACTGAATTCTTCAGATTGTCCCGTCGTTCGGGGGGTTTGGCGAGACGTATCACGCCCTCTTGCCGTAAGTTCTGGCTTCTGCCCTGTCTTCGGGAGTATCATGATCAGTGTTTCCTAGAGGCATCTCACCGGGGGGAAATTGTTCCTGCCCCTGCTGCCCCGGCCTGGGATTACCATAGTCCGGTCGCCGCTCTACAGCGCGCTCAGCCAAGAGTTTTTCAACCAGCCTCTTCTGCTCAGCAATCTGCTGGCGTAACGTGGCCTTCTCAGGATCTTCGTCCATTTTCTGTATAGAGGCAGATGGGTCGGAGTGCTTTATAGTTCCGACGTGCTCCTTAACCTTGCCGGTATTTCGACCGAGTACCCGTGACTCGGTGGGTACGGGGAGGCCTAGCAGGTTTCTTTGTTAACGGGTAACCCTCCCTAATGGTTCCAGTAGTGGCGGTACGCCCTCGAGGGGTAAGTCTCCATCAAGGAATTCAAGCTCATCTTCCTTTTCCACTACGTCATCCATGTGGACCACGACCCCTCTCGGTGGCATGTCCTCGATGTCGCATAACAAATCGGGCTGCCGTCGGATAGGGTCGAAGAGGAGAGCGGCATAGTGTCCTCAACCACGGACTTTCACATGAGGGGTAGCTTCCATGATGATTCTGTGGAGTACTTTGAAACTCTGAAAACATTTCCGTTGAAGGGCATTCTGACGGCCTGGCGACTCGGGGTGCTGGGCCACAAGTAGTGCGGCTGAATCGACCAGGCGGCATTGCTCGCCAATTTCATCGAAGTGCTCTCGACTTCTGGTGTACACCACCCGGTCATAATGAAGTCGGTAGTGTGTCTCCCATAGGGTATGACAAAATCACCCCACTTCTTTAGTGGTAAGGGACTCTGGTGCGTGAAAGTTCAGCACTGCCGTCAGCCAGAACTTCTCCGGGAAGTGATCCGCTGCGAGAATACTCCAAAAGCTCCTGGGTTTGGACTCGGGGTCTGGCCCTATGTTTCCCCACTCGTCAACCGGGGGCGGCTGAGGGACCGGTAGCGGTACCGAGGCAAACCTCTGGGATAGTAAACTCGGCGGCGGAGAATACGGAGAACGAGCTGACTGGTTGCCGAATTTCGGGACATCCTCTGAAGAGTAAGGTGACCTGGCCACGATGTCACGATACGATGGGCTAATAGCGACAGATTCCGGCATAGGAGTCATGGCTACCGGCGACAGGTCATGTCGTCTCTCTACCGCCGTTGGCCCACAAAATATCTCTTCGTGATCTCTGGTAGAGGTAGAGGGCGCTTCGGGTGACAATGATGGTTATTGCACGGTCGAGACCTGTGGACTTCCCAAGATTTCTTCCTCCTGGATGTACCTGCGGAGAGATATGGGAATCTGGTGGACCTCATATTCCAGGATAATGAGGATAACGCGTCTGGTTCCTGCCCCAGTCCTTGATACGGAGGATCGGGAAGAAGGTTCCATCAATGAGTCACATTCCGCTTTAGAGTCGGAGAAGCGGGCAGGTTTGATCTCCACCTGGGCCTTCACATGACTCTTTTTGTGGCGGCGACGACCCACTCTCCTGCCTCGGGGTGCCTCTTCGGGACAGGGTTGATCCCCAATAGGTAGCCTCGGGGTGGTGTTGGCACCGTGGTGGAGAGGGCTCCCGCTCGAGATAGCCGAGGTGCGAGGGGAACCAGGGCATATGCCGAAGGGTACATGGGGAGGACCTCCATGGATAGAACCCATGTGGGTGGAGCCTCTGTTGGAATCGGCAGGAGCATGGGGAGGACCTCCATGGTCGATGCGGGCGGAGCGAGGCTGACCTTAACTCCTCAAGTTGCTGGGGTGAGGAGGACCTTCACCGGTTTCAGAGAGGACGTAGGGAGGGCCTCCACGTTGGAGAAAGACTGGATGGACAGTGCCTTCAAATCGGTGGTCAAGGGCAGGAGGATGGACTCCATACCCTGTATAGTGGGCGCGGGAAAGGTTTCCGTGCCGAGCGTCACTGCCACGGGGCAAGTCTTCCTTCGGGATGGGGGTAGCACGAGGCATACCTCCATGAAGAGCATCGGAGTGGGGAAGGCCCATGCTCTGTGGAGTAGTGGTATGGGGAGGGCCTCCGTATGGGGTGACATTACCGCGGGTTAGTTCGTGGCGATCACCACTCGGGCCTGCAACCCGGAGAGTCAACCCAGCCTGCCCATGGGGAAATTGGGGTCTCGATCCTAGTTGGGTGAAGGAGTTCCCCTGCTCAGTGTTTGCAGGGACTTCATGATGCACATAGGTGGTGGCGTGGGTCACTGTAGCTGTTGACGTCGACGCACCTGGGCGAGCGTCCTCAGCCCGGGCCCAGCGCTGACGTCGGGGTAGACGAGCTGGCGCAGGCGGTGCAGTGGTATGGCCTGCCTGCTCTTCCTGTGGAGTCGGACGGTGGCGCTGACGCGGCCGGGTGGGAGCTCTTTCCTGGATCCCTTGGTTCAGGACCCTGAGCGGGCTAAGCTGGACGGTGCCCGCCTCATCAGCGTAAGGTGAGGAGTCATCAAGGCGTTTCGGGGACAGGATCCCGAAACGGTTGAACGTTGGGATGGGGAGTAGGGGCTCCCTGCGCGGCCTGTTGGGGCGGCATTGACGGCGGGGCCTGGAGGCCTCCAGGTCCAAGCGGGCCATATCCTGAGTCGGGATGACCCCTTCCTCCTCGTACCTGCGCACGAGGTTGTTGATCACCCTTCGCTGGATGACCTCTGATGGAGAAAGTGGGCGTGGGTGCCCCGTATTCCGCGATGTGGCGGCCGTCATGGAGATAGCGGCACCATTAGGGGTGGTTGTGGAAATGTTTCCCCTACCCCTGCGTAGGCTATAGGACGGTGATCGTGTCTCTATAACAGCAACCTGGTTCCTGAGAAATGAAGGGATCAACTCATCAGCACTGCGAGGACAAGAATTGACAACCAGTGCCCCAGCGTCCTTCCATTCTCCACGTATGTAAGAAGGATCCACGCCAACACGCTGCGGAATGGAGTGCTCCACGTTCTACTGCCCTGACTTCCGGTGAGTTTCACTACAGGCCCGCTATTTGCTTGTCTGGACCAGGCGCCGGATATCTGGATCCGGTGACACGCCAATCTATTAGTACCTCGAACGCTACTAATCTCCACGTTGAGGAGAATAATTTCACGTCGGGTTCACCATTTCTATTTTCGACGCTTTCATCGGCGCGTGTGCATCCGTCTGCAGAGGACGCGCAGCATGTTGCCCCACATTCCCGCTTTCCAAAGGTGGGCGGCATTCGTTCCTTATTCAGGGACGTCTGCTCCTTGATCAAAACGGGATGATGGGATGTCTGTTCTTCCTTCTATGGATTCCTCCTCAGAACTCGGCACCTAGTCCGGGTCTCCCTCATCGATTTAATATGTTGTTCGTGAAACTCTTCCCAGTTCCATGTTTCCATGGACGCCGGTTAATTACACTGCTTCTGTCGGGACACTCCAAAGGGTCTATTCAGGGCAGCAACCTTCAGTCGGGAGGGTATTCACGTTGAGGCATCAGTAGCATGTCTGGATGCTATGGAACTTGGCATGTCTTTCTATTATCCCTGGTCACAGGGCTTCTTGAGGGCATGGAATCCCGAGGCATCCCACATCGAGCACGGGGAATTATATTCCATAGACACATATCTGAGGTTTTCCTCAGCTTCCCGTGTTTAACACAGGGTACGCCGCGAGTTTAACGTCCAGCAGAGACAGATCATCCCGATCGGAGCATTAGCTAGAATAAATCGGATTGAGGGATTTCCCATAAAGGGGTGTCGATACCGGGACCAGCCCATGGGCGGCTGTTAAGAGGAGCGTACCGACATGGTCTCACCGGGATATGATGGTCCGAGCAAGAATCAGGGTGGATGATGGATAGACAAATGAAGTGGAAGGGGGAATGTCAAGGAACCATTACAAGGGAAACGGTGAAGTTGGGCTTGAGCCCTGAAGGGGCTTCCTATATATCCCGCAGCAGGGAATCAAAGTCCGCGTAGTTTGGGATGGTACCCGTGAACCGGCATGAGGGTGGACCTTGGTCCGATGGACATCACCAGCGATCTAACGTGAATGGGGAGGACCAGGTGTGTCCTAGTGGTGGTGGTCTTGGACCTCGTGGAGGCTTCCTACATACCATGTCGTGACATGGATCAAAGAACACGTAGTTCAGAGGGGCTTCGTCGGCGAACCGATGTGAAGGTGGACCTTGGTCCGACGGGTGGTGGGCTTGAACCTCTGGAAGGCTTCCTACGTATCATGCCTTGGCATGGATCAAAGTCCTCATAGTTCGGATGATGGAATTCGTCAGCGAACCGACGTGAGGGTGGACCTTGGTCCGATGGATGTCATCAGTGAACCAACGTAAAGGTGGACCTTGGTCCGATGCGTCAGCGAACCGACGTGAGGTTGGACCTTGGTCCGATGAGAGATGGGCTTGAACCTCAGGGAGGCATCCTACGTACCATGCCTTGACATGGATCAAAGACCTCATAGTTCAAAGGGTTTCGTCGGTGAACCGACGTGAAAGTAGACCTGTGGGCCCACTTGTGGTGGGCTTGAACCTTTTGAAGGTATCCTACGTACCATGAATTGACATGGATATAAGTCCTCGTAGTTCAAAGGATTGATGGAATACAGTTTAACGTCATGCGGGACGGTAGTGAACCCTGACGTTCATAAATGACGAGCAGCGGGTGTCGGCGAACCGACGTAAATGAGGGACCTTGGTCTGATGGGAGATGGTCTTGAACCTCTGGGAGGATTCCTACATACCATTCCTTGACATAGATCAAAGTCCTCGTAGTTCGGGTTGGTCACAACGGCTTTCCGTCGGACTGGAATGCAGTTTTATCATCGTGCAGGACGAGGGCATGCAGTTTAACGTCATTCTGGATGAGGGCATGCAGTTTAACATCATGATGGACGAGGGTGAAACTCAACGTGAATAAATGATGGGTGGGCTTGAACCTCGTGGAGGATTCCTACGTAACATGCCTTGACATGGATCAAAGACCTCGTAGTTCAAATGGGTGTGCAGTTTATTGTCATGCGAGACAAGGGCATACAGTTTAACATCTACTGGACAGGGGCATGTAGTTTAACGTCATGTTGGACGAGGGAATACAGTTTAACATCATGCTGAATGAGGTATTGTCATGGCCAATGCCAACTCTAAGACCACGTGAGTCATGCTCGGTGTGAGAAACAAGAGACGGCAAGGACATGACGATCACGCCGCGAAGGGTGCATCCGTGAGAAGCGAAGAGGGGCTTACGCCTTAGGCGGCCCATGGTGCTGGGACTTACTCCAGGATGGAGGCCCGGAGTGCGACAAAGCGCAGTGAAAGAGGGATTTGGGACCAACGATGGGAGGTGCCTCGTTCCCTATCACGCCCTCCACTGACCTTGGTAGTGGGGAAGTACGGAGATGCAGGGGTGCAACCATCCATTGGGGAACTATGGTCACCCTTCTCCTGAGAACATACGCCACTCCAATAAGGAGGATATCATCCCTAGTGGATGGGTGATTCAACTCCTGTGGAGACGAGTGGCGTAAAAAATGTTCGAGCTGGGGGGACCCTTCGTGAGAGGCACGAGGTCGGGTCACAGTTTAACGTCATGTGTTGAGGACGTGGTGCTTGGCATTTTAACGTCCTGTAGCACGGATGAGGTGGGTTCACTCCGCACCCCTAGGACTTACATAACCGGTACCCTCTGGTCCTTGGGGGAGGGAAGGTACTGGCAAGGCCATGGTCAAGGGGGTTGTGGAGCGAACCATCAAGGGGTCCATGTTAGCGTGGCTATGCGAAGAAGTAATAGCCGTTAGTGTGCCTATGCGAAGAAGCATTAGGTGAAGCAACGCTATGAGTGGTATTTTCCATGGGACTTTGAAATCACATCATGCAAACCTGGAAGGTCGCACGGGAAGAGGAATTGCCAAGAAAAAGAGTGTGCTCCGCGAAGTTGAGTGCCTTGGCCTTAGCATGGGGAATGGGTGTGAGTGGAGGGTGCTTCGCGAAGTGGAACAGTATTCACGGAGCACTACCTTGCGAAGAAGAGGTGCCTCACAAAGCAGGGTTCCGCGAAGCAGTGTGCTTCGCGATGTGTAATTCCTTGGCCTAATCATGGGGCATAGGTGTGAATGGAGGGTACTTCGCGAAGTGGAACAGTATTCGTGGAGCATTGCCTCGCGAAGAAGAGGTGCCTCGCGAAGCAGGGTGCTGCGAAGAAGTGTGCTTCGCGATGTGTAGCAATCCTGACTTAGCATAGGGATCACTAGTACAGGTTGGGTGTTTCGCGATGCATAAACACTCCGCGGCTGCCCGGGTTACCTTGGGAATCCCCTTCCTTCGTGAATGCCCTTGAGCTTCGCGAAGGGTATCCCTCTCAGAAGAGGGGCTCAAAACGAGACAATGTATATGTAAATTAATGATCTTTTTGAGGAGAGTAAATAGTTCAAGATATAGCTAATGTGAAACCATCCCATGAGTTACATGGTTTAATGATGGGATAGTAAAACTTGATCCAATACATTATCAAGGTGTTATTCTCAAGGGTTAGGAGTTAATTTATCATCGAGTAGATAAACTAACTGGTATTAAAAGATAATGATCATGACACATGTAATAATTTAATTTCTATCCAGTGCGTATTTTATAATTGATTTTTGTTTTATTCTTAAACATGATAACATAAAATAAATAAAATTAACAAAAATACAAGATAGAATAAAACAAATTGATTATGTGTAAATTATTTTATCAACACATGGTTAATTAAATATGTAAAATCAAAGTAATATTATCAAGCATGTAAAAAGGATAGAATTTAGAAATTTTAACTATAATATAACAAATCCATCAATAAAATATTAAATCATACATCACCTTCCATTACTTGGCTTATGATGAAACCATATTTCAAAGTGTTGGTTTGGCCCTTGTCATGATACTTTTATTTATAAAGGAATTCTATTGAATGTTTTTGGTTTACTTTACCATGTTATAAACAAGAGTGGTTACACTTACAAGACATGGTATATCATAGAGTTTAGTGTTATATAAATTTGTGTCCATGGTTTTGAGATAAGGGAGCCCACTAAAAGGATCAAGGAACTGTGACTTATTTTGGTTGGCAAGACCACCTATGTAAACACATTTTTGTAATTTGACTAGGCCCTTTTCAGGGTTATGATAAGGGAAATATATATCCTTGTCAATAGAATATACATGTGAGAGGAAATTATGAATCCAAACGTGAGGCCTATTCAGATTTAATAAAATAGTGAGATACTAATAAATATAATTTATTACATTATATTTGGAAATCAAGTTAATGTACTAAAATCATATTTACATATTGTAAAAAAAATAGAAATTGAAACTGCCTGAACAATGTGATCTTTCATTAACACAGACCCCATCCTCACCAAAAAAAATTCCAAGAGTGGGTATTCATTTATAAACTATATTACTATAAAAGAAAATTTATGTAATTGAGTGCCCTATTCTAGATCATCCTCCTCAACAAGTGAGTAAAGGTGAAAATGATGCTTATATAAGACACATGGAGGATTGTTTCACATTCTATTACATCATGCTATAAAATATGACTAATATGTTGAATATCAAATATAAATACATGTGTTAATATATTATGATATCTCATCTTTTATCACTCAAGAAGAAAGAAATATAGGATTAACATAAATTTGACTGTAACTACACTATACCAATGTAAACTAGAAGATGATTACATACCTAGTGATATTAATCTAAAAATGTTTAACGTACACTAATAATTTAGTGATTTTATCTTCTATATATATAATATATTTTCCATTTATATCGTATTATCATACATGTCACATAGTTTATCTATATAAATCAAGAATTAAAAGTTGAATAGAAAGGAAAATCTGTTAAGGAATCTTTGGACTATGCTTCCACAGGAAACTAAGGGTTTTTGGGAATATTTTTCTCACCCCTAATTGTGAACAATGTGAAAGACCATATTTGAAATATTATTAGCAATTAAAATTAAATGGTTCCTTCACAATAATCATTAAAGTGAAAAAAAGATTCAGAGTTAGAGTGGTGAACAAGAGTCTATTTTCGTCACATATGGTAATAAATGTCATTATATGTTGAATTAAAATGTATTTAAGGGGACTAAAGAAATAAAAATATTCTATATAATGTATACTCATTATTTCATTTAATATTTATGTTTTATTTATTATATAGTAAGTACATATTATTTAAATACATGACCTATGGTTATTAAATAACATTACAAGAAGTAAGGTGAACTCTCTAAGTAGCTGAGAAAAGGTGGTTCATTTGTTATCTAAGAGGACACAACATAAAAAAAATTAGTGGATTGACTCTCATAAAAATATAATTTTTCATTTAGTTTTTTGGAAACATTTATCTCAGTTTCCTGTTAGACACAATGAGATATTAGTTATTTTGAGATAAATGTGATTATAATATTTTATAATTAATTAATAGGTAAATAATACATGAATCATAGATATCCAAAGATATAAATTAATGATGAATGTAAAATATAATTCTCTTTATGAATCTTGGAAATATAATTATTTTTCAAGTAAAAAAGTAGTTATTAAGGTTATACCTAGAAGAGTAATTAGATTCCATGAATATAAAAACATTTCTAATTATAAACACATTTACATAATGAGTTTTAGAAAAAAAAACCTTTAGATGTAATGGTAAGCCACAATACATCTAGATTTTGTTTAATTAGATATCATGAACTATTATAAGGATAATCTTGAGGTAAATTTATTTACATTATTATATTTCTTTAGGAATGTTTTGAAATATAAAATAGATTTATTAAATGAACTTGTAAAAATATATAGGATTCTATGGGCGATTGTTTTGTAGAATGTCTTAACCAATAATTAATTTAACTTAAAATGTAGATTGAATGATTTTCCTAAACTCACATTACCATATTCATACCAAATAGGTGGTGGTAGTATAAGTAATATTTATGAGAAAGATTTTATGTATTATCATAGTTCAATTGTGTTTCAAAACTTGTATCACAAAAAACAATGTAATAAGTATCCATGTAATAACAAAATGACTAATAGATATAATATAACTTATGATATTATTGGAGTCTATTATGACATTTCTTTAGGTGTTTGATGAGAACCATATGTTTAAATCTGGTTATAAATTCAAATTAAAATCCATTAAACCCAATGTGCATCTCAGTTAATAATCTTATAGAAACATAGGATATTAACAACCTCATGATAGAAAGTTTATATTTAAAATTAATATATTTATATGAGGGGATCACACCTATTTTAAGATAGTGGGATTATGTTATAATTTAATAAAAACAATACTCTAGGTATATATATGTTTTCATAGGAACACTGAACTACACAAGTCAAATTGGGAGGAATTTTCCCAGAGACACTTAATGTGTAAGAAAAATAAAAATAAATAGATAATAATTAATCCTACATGTAAATAGTAAATTAAAATATCCTATGATTTACAAGTTAAAATTAAAAAAAGACGAATTCCATGTACCTAAATATAGTCCTGTATTTTGGTATATTATCCAATTGATGTAAATCCTTTGTTGAGTATCAAAGATCAAAGACATATATGGTATAAGTTAGTACCAATAATGATCTACTGGGTATTGAAGGGTCATGTTTTATCCAGAAATGGTCTGTTAGGAAACCTTATACAAGTTTTCATGTTAAAATACATTGGAATTATACTTATCATAGAAATATTTTATGTCCAATGTGTTGGTTGATTGGATATCAGGGATATATTTCATATATGAATAATTTTGGATGATGTCCATAAAATATGGACAAATGACTTGGTGACCCCAATTAAAGGAAATAAAGTATACCCGTTTCTAGGATCTATTTATGGATTGAGTAAAAAAATGATCATAGAATATTAATTTGGAATGAATGGGTTTTCAATAATTATATGTGGTTAATTGGAACATTTTAGTTTTATAAGAATGGTATTTTAATTACATTTAGAAAATATATAATGAGTTTTATAATTAATTAATTTTAAGGATAGTTTTTTTAATAGTTGAAACCCATTTCCAAGGAACATAATCTATATATGGATAACATTAGGGTTTCTTAGTTAGTTTCATAGTATATACATTGACATGGTATTAAAATAAATAAAAGGTTAAACAATTCACAACAAAATTTATTTCAGTTTCACATGGATTAAAATATCTACAAGATAATGTAGGAAATAATGGGAGAATATTCTTATGATGAATGGACTTCATGTGCCTAAGAGTGATTTGTAAATCAATCTCATATTCCATGTTATGTTTTGAGGTTTGGTTTTTTTATGTCTATGTCATAGAGAGAAGATATCAAACAATACTAGGGAAAATATAAATGCAAGTGGTCAAAACTATTTGAAAATGCATAAAAAAGTAAAACTGGATGTGTTCTTGGTATTTATAGAAATTAAATTACTAGTTCAAGTGTGAGTCTATGATATTTGGTTCCCTATAAAAAATGGACTCAGTACTTTTGATTACCAAGATATTCTATGACATGAACATTAATAAATGTCTTATCACATGATGATTTTTCTTCTCTGTAAAATTAATTTGATAATTTTTATATAGAATCTATGACATTGAAAGGACATTGTAGTACCCTAATATGATAAGAACATTAATATTCATTGATAATATTAATAAATATAAATTTTATAGTTTGATGGCATCTATCCTATGAGATATAAATGATGAAGTCTTTCTGGTGTAATATGTTATAAGACATTGAGACTTCTTCTCTTGAACTTCTAACTTCGTAATCTCCAAGAGAGGAGGATATAAGAATAAAATATCCAATAGTAATTCCATATGTTTTATTATTCATTAGACATTCCCTTCAATGTACATGTATATTTGTCTATATAATTTAGAATATTATTAATATGTATCATGAATCATTTAATTTGATGTATTGATTAAAATAATGAGAAAATATGGTCATTGTGAGGTGGGATGAATTGGGTGTGTCATAAGTTATATATATCAATAAATAAGTAAAGAAAATATTTGTATCTTTAATCTCTCAATATAGTAAGATATATTTGACCATTTTATTAAAATATAACTATCTGATAAATCCGTAGTCATGGTAGTATAACAAATTGTTCTTTTCTGTATGTCAAAGAAAGATAAATCAATGACATAGGTTAATGAGATTAAGTACGAAACATGCATGATGGGATATTGAGACAAATGGATTACATTACAAAGTGAGCATCTATAAGAGGTTTTAATCATTTATATATTAACATATTTCTCTATGGGTGACTGGAAATGTAGTTAAATTATGATCTTGTACTTTAGTTCACTTAGCCTAACACTATTGACCTAACACATATCAAGAAAAAAACAATATGGATATTATTATTATCAAGGGGAATATATTTAGATTAATATTTCATTAATATCCTTTGTTCAATTATCAAATATTAAACCATAATCATATATATATTCATCATTTATAATTTTTGGATATGTGGTTGTGTACAATATCTCCCACATATAGAATTATTCTATTGATGAACATCTGTAGAGTTCACTTAAGAATGAGAGAAGACATCATTCCTATAGGGTTTCACACAATGTGTATCTAGAACCTTAGTTAAATTATAATGGAATTTACTATTAAAAAAAATATTATTTTTAATTTATAAGGAATAATTATTATTTAGATGCATTTGGTGGGATTACCTAAGTAGTGTTTTCGCCTTGTAATATTACATGAAACTTATGTTCAATCTGGGTAGTGTTGAATTTTGGTTGGATAATAGTAATAATATAGCATTGTATCAATTTGATTACTATAGTAGGTACTGTAGAAGGGTACTTTAGTAGGGTGCATGGGAAGGATATATGGAGTGAGGGTGGTGATGTCCTAATGTTTCTAAGTATGGGGAGTCCATTGAGGGTTCAATGCGGTGTGACCAATCACTTGAAGTGTAAAGTGAATACATAGATCATCAAATAGGTTAATGTAGGAAGTTGTAGGGATGTAGAAATGATAAGATATTACGGACGGATAGTAGGATTAGGACGGGGGTTGTTGAAATTTGGACTTTTGGGATTGCGATTCAGATTTGTGTTGTTTATCCTTGAGGTCATGTAAATTCCAATCCTTTATGCCACTTGACCTTCAAGTTATGTAAGTGTTACCTATCAACCCAGTTAAAAAGTGGGTTGAACCTGATAATTATAAAAAATAAAGGCCTATTATCCTAGATAAATAATTATTTAGGTTATATTGATCACATAAATTTAATCACCAATTATTAGAATGAATATATATGTGAGTTAAATATTACATAAATATTTATGCACTATGTAATATATAATTAAAAATATTTTTTTATTTTTTTATTTATCTATTATTTATTTTCTATATAATTATTAATTATTTATTTGGATACACCAATATTAAATAAATATTATTCACCAGTTGGTGAATATAATATTCATTTTTTATTGAATAAATAGTACAATGATATTTATTTATTCAGATAAATTGTTATTATTCAATGGTCAACAAATATCTAGAATTGTCAAGAAAAGTTAAGAGTCTATAAGTATTCATATATTTTATTTAACATCATTTATATAAATATTGGTTCATTTATTTAAAAAATTGTATTTAAATAATGTTTTAATCTAAAGTATTTCATGGATTTATTATTATTATTGTTGTTATTAGATATCAGTACTAAGAATTAAGTGGTTACATAAGAGCCTATATGAAATAAATAATTCATTGAAGTAAGTATATAACCATACATATAATATTCCTAGGGTAAAAAGAAAAACGTTGTTCACAATCTAATTCTCCCAGGAATGCTCTCTCGAACAAGAAGAATTTCTCCTCCTCCTACTTTTCTAGAATTAGGGAGTAAGATAATGTCTTTCAAGAGATGAAATATTTATTTTTTGGCCAATTTTTAATAATAAAAGTGGTCTGGATCAACCATGCCAGCACCCAGAATACCAATAGAGACTTTTTAAGGTCCATTGAGAATATTTGGATACCTCAAGAGGGATTCTTCACTTGGATCCTTTATCACAATGACAGTATGATAAAGAGTTAAACTAAATCATCAATAATATAATTATAATTTGTGCTAATTCTTTTGTAAATAAATTAATTATAAATTAAATGTGAAACGATTCTATCATTGAATATTTTGTTTTGGAATTCACCAAGTAATGAGTATTTAATACCAGGAAACCAATGAAAAACATTTTTGGGAATGTTCTTAAACACTTATGGTTCACCTTAGAAACATCAAATTTTACTATGAGTAAATATTAACTCAAAATAAGGAAGGATTTTCTCACTAGTTGTTTCATTGTGGGATTTTATTTATCTTATGCAAACATATTTTTTATTTTTTCTGTTTATATGCTTATTAATATTATGATGATTATATATAATTAATTATCCATTTCTTGATAAAATAATTTTCACGTAATCCATTCATTTTATTCCATCTTATCATACACTACAAAAATTAGTATATTTAATGGTACATTTTCATAATATGTTTTACCAACCTTCAATAAAAAATCATGTTTATTTATTTTCCTTTTAAAAAAATATTACTAAATATTTATAAATTGAAATAAACTCACCCCACCACCCTCCCAAAGTCATGCCCTCACACAATTGAGACCTGTAATCCAACATCCCCTAGATCTCCATAATCCTACCTTCCATCCCTGAGACATGTTATATTTTTATCCCTCTATAATCCTTAACACCGTTCCCTAAGATTGAGTGGTTCCTTCCCTTTTAATCAACACTTTTAATCTTCATCACCTTAACCATGTTGGTTATAAGGTTAATCTAATTTGGTTATATTGAAAATATGTGGTGGAATTCATGGTAGGATCATGGAATCCCTATAATATACCTTCTTCTTATTTTCTTTCTCTTTGATAGAAAAGCTAATCAATTTATTCCAAATTATATGGCTTTTTGAATTCATTATTTACTTCTGATTTCATTAGGTTTGATTATGGTTGAAGGGTATATTAGGTGATATCAAGGTAATTGCATTATTTATTTCTTATATTTCATTAACCAAGACAAGGAAGTTCAAATACTAATTCCTCCATAGGTTTAGGTTTGTTTTGAGCATTAATATTTTTTTTAATATTCATCCATGAAACATAAATAGTTTTTTTATAACAAATTAGTTCTACATATCCCATTTTCCACTCAAACACATTAAAATATAAGCTGTTATGGATATATGAAATATATAATTCAAAATAAATAAATTTTATTAAATGATAAATAAATTATTGAACTACCTTCCTTAAAGTATAAGAGTTGTTTGGGTTTTATATTGAATGTTTACTTCTTTTCAAAATCATTCCTTGAATGATCCTCAAATTTTATTTCCTTATGTTAGTACATATATATTTGTATATAAAATTAAATATCTAACTATGGAATTAATTCTCAAGAATAGATAGCTCTATTTTATTGTGTTGGTATTCTTAAGAAATACATCAAAAGATCTATGAAAAAAATAGTTGGAAAACCATCACTAAATATATTAATGACTCATTATTTTGTTATTAAGGATTTGATATCTGATTTCCAACTATACAAGGATTTAATAGTTTTATTTTGGTCCCAAATTTATAAATTAATATATTTTTTTAAAACAGTAAGTAATTTGTTATATATATATAGAAGTTGGATCCAATTTTAATGGAACATTTTAGAGTATGCTAAGGGTTTAGAGGAGTTTTTAAATTTGTAAATCTTTAATCGATACATGGATAGGGTTATAAAATTACCATGGATGAAATGTGAATTTAGAACATCGTTGAAGAGACATGATGTTTATAAACACAAGATATTCATGAAATTCCATGATTAATATTTGAATTGAATTTTTTTCGCATAGTATTTATTTTTAAAGAATATTTTAACACTAATTCCAATCAACTGAACGAATATGAGACTTCCCCAATAGTATAAAATGGAATTCAAAACCTGATATATGATGGTTTCAGCATTTTGGTCGATATCATCAACATAAAAACATATCATTATAACCAATTAAGGATACTGTAGATATTGTCTTGGAAAATGATGTTTTTTGACTGTAGGAAAACCAATCAATATTATATCATTTCAATGGAACCTCAATATAGTTTTATGGATACTAATGAAAGAGATATAATTAATGAGAAAAAAATTCCATTTATGGATTAGTTGATGACGTAAATCATTATATCTATATGGATGTATTACGTATTAAAAAATTTCTTTTCTATTGAAGTTTTACCATCTAAATTTCTATGTAGAATTTAAAATAATGCAGTGTTTGTGATTTGGGAATTGTTATGTGATGCATTTATTAAAGCTATGATCCTTGAGTCATTTTATTCTATGAATAAAGTTGTTAATGATTTTGGTCTAAATTATAACAAATACATTCATGTCTCAATGATGGTATTCCCTATTTTTGATAGAATTTGAGTGAAAAAGAGTGAAAAATATGTTAATATTATTGGAGGATTTCAATAAGTAATGTTTAAATTTGAAATCAATATACTATTTTGATGAAGTATAAAAATGTTTCGTGTTACGTCCAACTATAAAAAATAAAAAAAACATATTTATTTCATCTAAACCACTAATCCCATGAAGTTCCATGCTACGTCAAATATAAATGAAGGATTAATGTGACATATAAGATATTCAAAAGCATAAAAAATTGATTCATCAAGTCCAAATTTCTCATCTGATCCATGTAGTATTTTATAGGGATTGGATACTAATGGATCCTACCTATTCAAATATTTGAGTACATGATATAACATTGGGATAGTTATTTTTATCCCATAAAATATTATTTTATGGATGTGTATGCATAAAAAATAAATTATAATTTGAATGATAGTTCCAATAAAATAGATTCAAAGAAATTGAATTGATTTATAATTTCATCCTCTAAATGAAAAATCTAACGGCTATTGAACAATGGTTTTGAATGATTTAATTTATCTATTAAAATATGTTTAAAATTAATTCTTATCTAATGTGGATAATTAATGACTTCCCTAGATGAGGAAATTTAAATGGTTTAACCCTTACATTTATTTGGATATTTTATTTTTTAACTTTTAATTTGAGCCTTAATGATTACCATATAGTAAAAAATGGTTCTTCAATGTCATTATAGATTTCTTGATGCATATCATATATTTCATTTGAATAATTCAAAATTCAATGGATTCATTGATTGTAGACCACCACCAAGGTTACCTATTGGTTCAAAAAAATTATTACAACTGCTAAATGGTGAAGAAGAATTTATGATTGTTTTTCATTTTAATGATGGTTGGAAATAATATTTAAGTGCATCATCGATTGAATTTGGAAAATAAAAATGGAAGAATTTATTGTTTTCAAACATCCATGTTCAAAGCTTAATATTTTATATCATAATATTAATTTCATGCGTATTGAGAAAAAAATATTGGGAAAGCATTATTTTCAAACTACTTAATGAGATTATGAATTAAAAGATCATCTTAATGAATTAATGTAGTTAAAATCAATGAATATAAATCATAATCTATAGATAGATGGAATGGAATGTATGTTACTGTATATTTTTGAAATAAAAAAAATAAGTTGAAAAAAGTATTCCATGAATTATTAAAACATGTTCAAGTTCCTTATGGGTATTCAAGTAAAATTTCAGGATGTGTTAACCTAAATCAATGTAGGTTTACTATAATAAAATATTATGATTCATATATTTTTCTAGAGTAGTTGTTACAATTGTCGTTATATAGATTTATACTTAAAAGGTTAAATGTATATTTAATGTATATTTTCACATTTCATGAAAACATTTGTGATAAAACTCTACATCCAATTTAACATGATAAGATTTAAGAAATAATTTTACTAACACTTTGTTATATAGATAAGAAATTTCCCCTATCATTTTTTAATATCATGATGCATTTAATTATGCATTTTTTAAGGAAACTAATTTTTTGTCCTAGTACATTATTCAGGTATGTATCTAATTTAATGTAATTTTATTTATATATTTTTATTATAAAGTAAACCATTCTTTACAATTAAATTCATATAATATTTATAATTTTTCATTTATTTTTATTAGATACCTTTTTCATTTTAAATCTCGTCTAGAAAATAAATCACATACCAGAGGTTCTATTTATAAATGCTACCTCAATAATAAGTGACTTAAATATTTTCATGGTAATTTTATTATATTGAGACTATATTCAATAAATCAGTTCGGGTTGATGATCTATCAAATCTGTCTCCACACAATAATAAATGATCAATCATTCATATTATTTCCCATCCATCTGGGATGGCCTAAACTATTATAATGAAATAGTTAGATCTTTTTTTGGAACAAATATATGGTTTATTAAATAGTGAAATTCATGATCCATTAATTAAATAACATATTATACAAATTTTGTAACATATTATAAGAAGAGAATGTAATGATACATATATAACCAAATATATTAATAATACACTTGTAGAATTGTTTTCACATATTGTATGTTCATAAATACTATAAAACACTTATAATAAGTTGAAACATATTATATGTAAATTAAATAATTTATATTAATTCTTATAACTCATGATTATTTGTTTTCTATTTGAACTGTTAGTTGATTTAAAAAATTATTGGGGTCCTCTAAAGAGGACTAGGAAATTTGACAATTACAAAGTGAATAGTTTGAAATTTCATATAGTTGATTGGGAAGAATGTTTAAAACTAGGAAATATCTGTAAATTTATCATTATTGAAGTGGGGTATTATGGAATGTTGACTTATATAATGAAATTAAAAAACCACAGACAATTTTCATTTTTTATTCAAATGTCATTGCATTGAAATTAGTAAGGGTATTAAACCCTATTTTTAAATTTTAATTCTAGAGACTAATCTAACTTGATTGATATTTATAAACATAAAAAACAAAATCTATTTATCTTCTCAACATAAGAAAAAATGTTATATTATATATAATATGTGGTGTATAAAGGGTGTAGTGTAGTTGTACACATGAAATAAAGATACTTGTATCATATGGGGGATGGAGGGAAAGAATTAACTTTTCACATTGAATCCCCTCAGTAGCAAGGCATTAAATTGTTTACTTATTATGATATTAAGAATATTGATATTTTAGGATAGGATGAAGTGTTATACGTAAATATGAAACTTGATAACTATATTAACTTTTAATGATAAAATTATAATATGTGTATTTATCTATTAAAAAATTAATTAACCATGTAATATATTATTATTTTATTATATTTAATCTATTATTATATTTAAATTTATTTTTATCAAATAAGGTTTTAATTTTGAAATTTTAACAATTATACTTATTCTAAAATATATATTCTATTTTTTTAACTATTTTGTTGACCTAAATATCAAGAGAAAAATGTTTTTTGACAACTATCTATCAAAAATATATAGTAAACCCACCACAAATAAATCATATACTTTGTTATATGATTATTAGTATATTGTATCTATAATACCCACTGGATCTGTCTTATTTTATTTGGAACATTACCTATATATGCATATACCCTATATAAGTATAATGGTAGGTTATCAGATTATGCTTGAGATATTCATGAAATGATGGGGCTACTAGTCATTATAGTTACCTAATGAGGATATTTGTGTTTAATGACTATACATAAGAGTTTATTATAAAACAAATTCATTTTTTATAAAAAAATATTATCTTACCATCAAATGGTGATAAAAATATTAAAAATAAAAACAATACTATTTTAGGAGTCTTGAATCTGATGGAATTATGATGGTGGTACCCTTTGATTGTATTGGGGTTTTGACAAAGGGTATTGTTGGAATAGTCTATCAAATATTTGGTCAGTTGTCTTGTGAGCCGATGCCCCTTCCCATTAATTATTCAAATGAGAAATCATTGATGGTTGGAAAGAGTTAGTAGGTAAATTTCAAATATTCATAATCATTTAGAATAATACTTTTTATTACATTAGGTTATTATATATATTTGTGTGTAACCTTTTCTAATTATCAAATAAATTCTCATAAAAACACTGGTAAAGGTATTGGATATGGAATCAATCATTTATCATTATGAGGTATTTAAAATTTTGTCCTTGAACCATTGAATAGACATGACTGAAATTCCATTATGCTTAGGTGGCATCCCCCTAGGCACCAAATACTGCCAATAAATTCCCATAATTTAGAGAATTTAGGGATGGTGAACTATTCTATAATTTGGTGCATGATATAAAACTGAATAAATAAAATAAAATAACCATAATATGATCATAGTAGTATAATAAGACAATACAAGGTAGTGTAACTGCACATATTCATGACACAAAAACTCCAATTACTAAAGTGGTACTTCCTAGACACCATCACCCAACTATCACTAATCTCCAACTCCCTAGAAACAAGACCACATCATCATGGAGCTCTAATAAATAATTAAGATACTTTCCATTTAACCATATCATGATAAAAAAGCATCATCATATGCTTCAAGGTGCATATATGGGGTAATTAGTGTAACTCAATAGGAAAACCTCATGAGACAACACAAACATGAAACTAAAAAATAGCAGGTTGTCTAATATCCTTCAAAAAAATTGTCATAAAGTATACAAAATAATGGTCCGGGTTAATTTATATATAAAAAGAAGTAAAATAACCCACACTAAAACATAATACGATCTTGTACCCACACACCCATACTATATAAAAAAACTAATGCATCTCTTGTCTCATTGGGACCTCTCAAATGTCCAACTCAGGAGATGAAACTTGTCCTTCCAGTCCCAAGTCATCCACTGGAGGTATAATCCATTATTCCTCATAATTAGAACCGTGACCATGTATAATCCAAAAGAACCTTAATATGCATATGAATTCATTCCAACCATGTCCACACCATGGTACCGTACCAAAAAAACAATTCTTGTCTGAAATCCATAAGAATTATTTCATTGAATATGTTGTTGGTGACACTCAAAACTAAATATCTAATGACTAAATAGAAAGAGAGTTTACTAAATGTATTTAACATAAGTCTTAAAACAAATAAAACATGATAAATGTTTTTATAAAATAGAAAAACTTTTCATTATAATGTAAATTAGAGTGAGAGAAAATAGACCTTCTTCAAAGATGTTTGACATAATTAATTGTTCCATGATTCGTAGATCTCATATCCCCTTTCTATTCCATCAAAAACTCTCAATGAATGACTATAAAAATGAACCCTAGACCATAGATCCATGAATGATATCCTAGTTATAGGGTGTCTCCTAAAATAAATAAGGATAACAGAAAGTAGGTGAATGATAGGAATTCATACTTTTTATTCCTTATTTCCAATGCATGGATATTCACTAAATTTGGTACCCATATTAAATATTATCTCCAAAGTGACCTAGAGGAAGTGTGGAGTTTTAGGGAATTAAAGGAAGACTAATGAGAGCTAGAATGTGCTATTATTAGTACGTTATATGGAAATAAAATAATTTATATCTTGAAAGAGGAGTTGGGATGAGAGGAAGAGGTTCATTATTCATATCACTAAAAGTAATTTCATTATGATTGTGTTTTCTGTTGAATTATATTTACTAAAACCTACATATTATGTGAGATGTGAAAATTTATTCTGTTGTTCACTGAACATTTATTAAATGGGTCTATTGGTGTATGAAAACTTATTAGTGTAGTTATTTTGATGTAATAGACTGTATTAAATAAACATTAAAATTTTTTATTTTGAGATTCTCGTGATGGTTTAAAATATAGTAATATATAGATAGAATTTATTAGTGCATATAACTACTACAAATGCATAGAAAAATATAATTACGGTTTAAGTCTCCTATAATAAATTATCAATATTTTACAGTGGTTTAAACCACCATGTGATGGTTAGAAAAAATGAAAAATAAATTTCCATGACGTATATAAAAACAATCAATAAATGATTGTTTTATGACACTTCCATTATTTCATCATGCAATTTGAAAACCCATTGGGAAATTTCATTTGATGCCTTATTTAATAGTGGTTTATAATAACTATCATGAAAGCATTTAGTAGTAGTTTAAAATACTACATCTAACACTTTTTCTTGTAGTGATTCTCGTTAATTAATTTACTTTATTAGATCAAATTTCAATATCTAATAAATATACATTAGCTATGTAAATAATTAACCATGAACACAGATTGCATGTGTGTTTTCAAATGTTTTCTTTAAGTCAGCTCAATCCAGATCAGCTCACCAGGTATAGTTTTTTTACCGTTTCACATTTATTTCTTTTAGGATGTCTTCACCCAGTCAGTCAGCACGGGTTCCGAGTAGAGAGCGAGATGGTAGCCCACCGAGTAACGAGGCCACAG
Organism: Viscum album; assembly: GCA_963277665.1. Classification (NCBI taxonomy): domain Eukaryota; kingdom Viridiplantae; phylum Streptophyta; class Magnoliopsida; order Santalales; family Viscaceae; genus Viscum; species Viscum album. Next base: position 1,388,876,898 of record OY728134.1, on the reverse strand, counting down.
TGCAGGGGCCCATCACAGCAGAGGCACCAGCCGTACCATTACCCACTGGGATACCATTTACACCAACCCCAGAAGTAGAGGGTGCATTCCACTTAAGCGTGTTGCATGGGTTCCTGCGACAGAGTCCTCCAAGGTTTCAAGGCGAGTCAGACTTTCAGACGGTAGGGTACTGGTTGGAGTTTGTAGCACGATCTTTCCACACAGCTGGGACACCTGCTGACTTGATGGTGTACCTATCTGTTAGTCTCTTTCAGGGAGCAGCTGAGAGGTGGTGGAGCTAGAAGCTCCAGTTTTGCGACGAGATGACCTTGACCTGGGGAAACATATATGGTTTTTTCAGGGTGGAGTTTATGCCAGAAACTCTACACTCTTAGCATGCTCAGGTGCTGCTGCCCTTACTGTAGGGTTTTGTATCATAACCTGAGTCATCTGTAGGATATAGACAGATGACACAGAGGTACAAGTGGAGAATACCTACATGTGGTCGACCACATTACTCAGGATTGGTAGTGAGGGGAACCCGAGGTGGAGTCAGAGCCAGGCATACCAAGAATGGACAGTGTTTCTCCTGTGGAAGGTTTGGTCACATGGAATGTGACTATCCGACTCCCCGCACAGTTGATCTGCAGGCGTTGGAGGAGATACACTGAGGTAGAAGCAGTGGCGGGATCTTGAGCATCAACCAAGTGGTGGACAAGGCAGTGGAGCTTCGGAAGCAGGTGGACCTGAGCGGGACTAGTTCAAAGCATTGAGGTCCTTATTCATGATGCTTCTAGATTTGTAAATGTCATTGTTATGGTTGATTTGTGTCTTTGTACTTCGAGCTGCAGTAATAAAAGACACTTTTCCTTGTGACGTTTTCTTTCCTTCTTTTTGTGTGGTTAATACTAAGAGGTTCCAGTTAAAACTGTGGACTTGAACCTCACTTTCGATATTATTACTGGAGGAGACTCAGTGACCACACACTGATGTCGACAGTGTGACTCGACCCATGGAGGTGAGAGTAATGGTTTGATATCTTGGTATTAGTGTTGAACCCTTACGACGTCATCCATGGAATGAATTGGAACTGTTAATTTCAGGATAGACAGTATTAGGAAATGGGTGTGGTTCATCCAGGGGATGAGACAAAATTTCTCTTTTCAGCAAAGGGTAAATCTTAGCAGCTCTCGTAGATCGTAGGCGAAGAAGGGTAATCATCGACCAAATTACCAAGTCAGCCAACATCCTACTGACCTGAGATGGTACGAGCTACGATGAAGAAGGTGCATATCACCCAGGAGCGGATGAAGACTGAACAGAGAAAGCAGAAATCTTATGTTGTTAGGAGATGGAGACCACTGGAGTTTGAAGATGGTTACCATGTCTTCCTACGGGTCTCACCTCTACGAGGTCTACGATGATTTAGCCGATGAGGCAAGTTATCTAAATGATTCATCGGACCTTTCCAGGTCCTCAGTATAGTAGGCTAGGTGGCTTATCGCTTGGCCTTTCTCCACAATTGCACCGGGTGCACGACGTCTTCCACGAATCTCAAATGAGAAGATACGTGCACAAACCAATCCGTATCATCAACCATGGAGAGCTAGATATCGATTATGGGGTTACATTCACGAATATTCTAGTCGAGATTGAGGATCAATAGGAGCGGGTCCTACGAGGATGATCGGTTCCTCTGGTGCACTTTTTCGGGCAGCACGGGAACCTACAGGAGTGCACATGGGAGCGGGAGGCTCAGATGCTTGCTCAATACCTATTTTTTCCCTAGTGTGTGTTGTAGATTTACGGGGATGTAAAGACCTGAGGTGGGAGTAATTTAAAGAACCAAAAATTTCAAGGATTTTTTTTTATTCTTTGGAATTTTACGAGTCTGTTGTTTCTGACAGCGCCTGATTCTGAGGCCCGGTTTTCCTGGAATCAATTTCTGAAATTTTGTTCCGGTACGTTCACTAAACGTACGTATGGGTTTTTCTATTTTTTGAACCGGTGCTCGGAATTGAAATCGGAGGACACCAATGGACTCGCAGCGCCGGTATTCGCTTAACGGGACCTTTACCGCAGTTGCGTTTTATGTGGGTTGAAAGTTAAAAATTGGGGTTTAATTAAAATGTTAAATAAAATTGTTTAGAACAATCTTATTCACCTTAGTGGTTAAATCCTACATGGGGAAGTTAATGGTCGGGCCCAACCCCACATAACTTCCCATGTGTGGATATTGTTGAAGTGGGGCCCACATGAGCGCCAACCTTTCATCTTCCCATAACTTCCCTTAAACCCCTAATCAACTCCCCCATATTGAATGAGAAATCTTTATTTCCCTCTCCCTATTTAATTTTGACAACTCCCCATTTATTATGGTGGAGTCTCTCCACCTCCCACCTATCCCAACTACTTTAATTAATGGTTTGAGATACTCAATTAAATAATTATGTGTGGTGTTGTGAATCCTTTTGAAATATTTTGAATTGCATTTCACCAATATAATTATAGAGAGTATATTGATTCTTTTGAGGCTTGGCTAATATTTGGAAAGGCTTGGGAGAATACACCGTTCTTATTTCAACGAAATACAACTCCGACGATGAATGTGAAGAATGCTCAACGACTCAAAGGACGTGAAGCGAATTCTCCTATTTTTCTTCTTCCTCTGCGTCAAGAGAGAAAACACCGCTCGTGAGAATCGTCACCTACATCAACGAGTTGATGCGGTCTCCCCGCGACAGCGATCTATCGTGACACTTGTCCTCTTTCCACGGCTCAACGACGTGCAATGTCATAATCAAGGTAGGGGGATTATGTTCAATTTTAATCGATTAAAATTGTTCTTGTTCTTTGTTGTAATGTTATGTATTGTCTATGGACGATTGTTACCTCTTAACGCGGAGGGTGTGGGCCGAGCAAAAACAGCTCGATGACCCTCCGACGTTTCTTGTTCTTTTATTTCACGAATGGAAGAGGTGGCGACAGAAGAAGCGCCGACTGTGCACCATCTGCATGCGGAAGAACCACGGGCCGCACTCCGCAAGCCGCTTCGGCGGCCGAACCGGCCGGCAAGCAGCCGGCCGGGTTTAAGAATCCATGGTGCCTTCATGGCGCACCGCTGAGGAAGAAACGCGTCCTACTTGTGTGGGCCGCTCGACGGTCGAACCAGCCGGCAGGAGGCCGACCGGGCTGGGAAGAACCCGCGGTGCCAGGAGGGCACCGCGCTTGAGGAACTGTGGCCCGCCCAAGCGGGCCGCTTGCGGCAAGAAATTCGGCCAGCTTCAGTCGGCTAGTTAATGAGGGAGGCACCGCTTGGCGCTGCCAGTTCGGGTTGCCGGGGGGCCGCGCCGCCCTCCACAGACCGCTCGCCCCCTTCGGGCCAAGCCGTAGCTAGCTAGGTCGTGTCGCTCTGGGCCACACCGCGCCGGGTCGCGTCGTGCAGCACCGTGTCGGGCCGTGCCCTCTCAGGTCGGGCCATGCTTTCCACTGGTTCGAGCTGCATTTCCTTAGGTCGGGCCGACACCCCATGCTGGGTCGGACCCGCCGAACCGGATCAGGCCGACCCGCCAGCCCATTGGGCCTAACGGGCCGGGCCCATATGATTAAATGAGAATAACTTCACGACCATGCATCCAATTGACGTTTTGTCTAGGGAACTGGTACCCTCATGACGAGTGGTCCATTTGCGATACTCTAAGTGAGTTTTGGAAGGCTTTGGAAAATGGCTGGGTTTGGAACAAACTTAATTCCAACCAGGCCATCAGAGCAGAAACTCTTATAACATAAGTATCAGACGTCCGATTGATGTGTCGTCGACTATGTTTAATTTATTTTGATGAGACGGTTCTTTTGGCATACTACACATGTGGTTTGGATGCAGTTAGAGTATGGCCGGGTTGGATTGTATCTGAAATCCAACCAGGCCCCTGGAACGGAAATTCTAATAACTCACAGATCGGGCCTCCACTTGACGCACCGTCTATTGCATTCAGACCCCTATGACAAGGTGGTCCCATGAGATACTTCCACATGATATTACGTGACACTTGGAAGTATCGACTAGTGGCTCATGGAGAAGATCCTTCCGAAGACGAGCATACGGAGTACGGAGACCTTGTAGCTGGCTGAGACCTGATCACTGCTTTTCCAATTCGATTCAGAGTGACTTGACTAGCCATGTGGGGAGCACAACTGTGTTGGGGTGGAAAACCCATGGCGGGGGAGCACTACTATCTTGGGATGGAAGACTCGCGGTACTCGACAGGAGGAGTACCTCTGTAGGCTATTAGGGTGAGCGCTACTGTGCTGGGGCGGCAGACCCATGGCGAGGAGCGCTACTGTGTTGGGCCGACAGATTTGTGGTACTCGATAAGAGGAGTACCTTAGCGGTCTATGTTTAGTGAGTAGAAACTTGGAGTCGTGACAGGACTACTGTACTTGATAGAGGAGGAGTTCTCCATAAGCCGTGGTTTCGACATCGTGAATGAAAATCCTGGTTTGAGGTGAGTAAGTAACCTTTGTGTTTTCCACATGATTTAGATCGGTTACATGATAATTTAGGTATATGTATGGGAATATAACTAAGTAAAGGTTATCTATTGAGATATTTCTTTTTGGTTTAACCTTGATAGATTTGGTGAGACCTTGAGGGTCTCGGGGTCCCTACTGAGTATCGGTATACTCACCCATGCACGGGTTGTGCCTGCACCTCGTTGTGTTGGATGCAGATGATGGATAGCGTTGACCGAGGCAGAGTGTACAAGGACTGGATGGTACCCAGAGGTGGCCACTCAGCGTGATGTCACATGGAGCGGACCGATAGACGCGGAGTGCTGAGGAGGACATCTGTACCTACCCTTCAGGTAGGAACTCAGAGGAGGATCTAGGAGCTACTAGTCTCCTTCCAGTTATTTGTCTTTTAGTTGTACTTTCTTTTAGTTGTAGTTGTACCATTCTGATGTGCTTGTATTTCCGTCCTCTTTGTACTTTCATCACACTTGTTTACTACTTTACTTAGTGTTTGTTCTGCTTGTACTCTGGATATGTGTGTTACGTTTTATAAAGGCAATGTCTTCCCAGTTTTTAGTAAACTACACCTTTGGAACACAAATAATCATATTTAATTCCATAATAAAATTATCTCAAAAATGATAAAATAATGAAATTAAATAGAAAGTTAGCACAAGAATAGTTTTCCCCATCTCAAAATCAACCACATTTTCAATGAATACGCATTTAAAATATGGTATCATTCATTTAAATTATCTATTTAATAATATAATGTTCAAAATTTAAATACTATTTATCTGGTTTATTAAATAATTATATTATCTTAATTATTTCTTCTAAACAGCCCTTGATATACTCGTCCTCTTTAATTTTAACTAAATTAATTTTAATTTAAAATTATTAAGTACATGACATGTACTAAGAGAGGGAATGATGTGTGCACTTTTTGTTCAGAATTGTATTTGTTATGGAATTTAAATTTCAAAACCAATTATAGAGGGAAAATAGTGTGTACTATCATTTACATGACATTTGACTTATACTATGTAGTCCTTTTCGTATATTTTGTACCTAAAAAAATGTCTACATGGCATGCTATGATATTATATTAATATTGTTCCATGGGTCAAAAGTTATAGTCTTCAAGACATGTATAACTGCATGAAATGTCATTGATATGCACATTATGTACCACTGGTGATGCTGGTAAAGTAAAAAAACATGTATGATAACCATTTACATCATGTTATTTTAGAATAATATGAAACATAATTAATTTAATCATTTAATTATAGAAGACTAGTTGAAAATAATTTGGCATGCAATCCATTGAAAAAACATATATTGTAGTATGTATAATCTGGTAGTCATTCTAAAGTTCTGTTTTTCAATAATTAATTTTTCTTTCAATGTGTTTGAATCAAATGGAATGAATGAGTCAATGTGTTACTTGTGCGAATGGATATGAGTTACAAGGCATGCACATGTTTCTTACCCTACCACAGTACATGCCTATAGACTCAGTGCATTTTTAACACAGTATATTAATGTGCCTCAAGACGTGTATTCCATCTACATATCATTTAATAAGATATATCCTCTATTTCTTATTCAGTAGCTAATATGTCACATGCATTAATTACATACCACATACATTGACCATACGGATTTCATGATGCATATAGGGCTTAACTACATGGGGTTACATGATGTGTAAATAGACTACATGTTTTGTAACCCTATCATGTTGTGTGCCAATCAAAGTTCAATATACATCATATAATAACACAGTGTATAATTCTCCCAAATAGTGTGTCCAAATTTACAATGGTATTCTTGGTGTGGTTAACCAAGGGTATAGGGTATTTTCTCTTCTATTACACAGCATGTACCAATGCTACTCAGAAAAAATATATGGATCCTCAAGATGTGATCATTGAACATTCTTTATCTTTACATGGAATGATATGTCTCTGATATGAAATCCCATGTCTGATTCTAGAAAAACATCTTTATACACTGGCTTTGATAAAAAGTGCTATGACCCACTCTAAACTTTCAAATATTTCATATCATTTCCATAATTTAAACATAACATCTCAAAAATAATCTCATTATCCCAAGAACTGATCTTTTAGTGTCTTTAGATATTAAAAACATAAGAATATTATTTTATAATAATTGATAACATTTATCCATAATCCAACCTTATTAGACCCCCTTTTATAATTCTTATAAGTTTTACACGTCTTCATAACATGGGGAATGGAAATATAAGAAAGGGTGAACTTGAATTCTTGGTAAGGGAATATATATTAAGGAATTTAATGGTTAAATCATAACCATGTGAGGAAACAAACATAAGGGAAAAACTTTTCATTAAAAGATCATGGGATCGTAAGTGGATATCATAAAACTTTCTTGAAAATTAAGGATCATAATATGGGAAAATAATACCATTGATATATCATCACTGAAGCATATCAATTATTAAATTGTTTAGAAGCATATAATAATAATATTGAATCATGATATCACGTCATAAGAAAGTGGAATATCATAGAAATGTGGTACAAGAATTATATTATGAAATCAAAACACCAGGAAAAAATTTATTTATAACCACATATTTAGTTATGAACAAAAAAATGGATGACTATCTTGTTGTGAACAAAAAAATATTCATGTATCTTGTTGCGAATTTTTTTCCATAAATAACATCATTATATCATGAAATATAAATCATTAATCAATGAATTAGATGGAGATATAAGAACCCATAAATAAATCATCCATTTATATATGTTCCACGTGACTGAATATTATATTTTTATTATTCAAACACTTTTATGGAAACAATGAGAAACCTTAAGTCAAACATATAATGAAATTACAGAACCATTATAGGAGAGATTAATCCACCCAATTTAACCTCCCGGAATAAATTTCAAGAGATATTTCATACCTAGGTGTTTGGTTTGTCTGTTTGGAGATCTTCACATAAAAATGAAAACTTATCCCAATAATATATGTACTCCTCTATATTGATCTTTCCATTTTTCAACCCTAAAACTAAAATTAGTCCATGTTTGTCAATCCAGGAACACTTCTCCTCTTTGGGGTGCACCCTCAATTCCCTTACCATCATCATATCTACTTCTTCTTTGGTAGTATTAATTATCAGCACCAATTCAACAATTTCTTAATTGAACCTCATAAGAAGTTCTAAGGATTGATCGATCACATCACTTGGTTTCCTATATTGGCTATCATTGATGGAGTAATTTGGGTTATTATTTTTCTCTCTGTAGATTTGATCTTATTTTCTGATCGAGTCTTCATTAGTATTATAAATTAAGAGTAATTTTTCCTCTCATTACAGCTACCCCTCTGGATCTTGCTCCTCCTGAGGCTTAGAATCTAACAACCTAGAACCTCATCCTATGATTCACCTAAAGAATAATTAGAGTATCCATCAATGGATCCATTCCTAGGATTCTTTTTCACTTCCATGGAGGCCTCGAACAATCATTCCTCAAGAACCTGAACTAGACTAGCCTTTAACAACTTCTCAAAATAATTTCCCATTTTGATATCTACAACCTCCCTCCTATGACTTTTCCTGGTCATAGCCTCTCTCGAACCATGACACAAAGAATTTATTCATATAGTAAAATCCTCCCTGGGTAAACTAGTAGCGTCTACTTTATCCATGGTACCACTCCCTAGACACAAAACATCTGCATATGAGGTACCCATCTTAGGACCTCCCTCAATCTCATGTAAAAGAGGATCCCAGACTCCAACATTTTTCTCCACCTCTGAACTCATTTTCTCCAAAGAAACATCAATAGATGTTGGGTATCTTACATGTACATTCTCAACATATGGAAGATATCTACCACCAATGGATTCAAATCTTGAGGTTCACTATGTGTTTCCTTTGTCTCAATCTACACACCCACTTTTCCCTGACCAGAGGGGACAACTACAATACTGGACACATAATCCATGATGCCACCTATGCCCACACTCTATTGATTGGCATGAAATATAAACTCAAATAAATAGGTGGCTGAGAAATGACCCAAACACTTGTAGTCAGAACAAAATTCAACCCAACATTCATATACCATCTTCTACCTACAAAAATATTCATCTCCTACTGTGATCTAAACAAAATTAAATGACGCTGTTGAAGCATCTACTTCCACACACACTTGGGGATTGAGATCATGATAGACAACATTGGTTCGTCTACTAGAGCACAAAAACCTATTGATAAGGTCCCCTGGCCTCCTAATAATTGAAGGATTTTTAAATATAATGGGAATGTTAGGAAAACTCATCCAAATATCCACTTAAGGGGAGTCTCGATTCATATATAAGTCATTGTTCCATTTATAGAGGAAGATGTGGGATATATTGAAGTATCCAGTCATATTAGAACAATATTTGATCAAGTCATCCTCCATTGTGAAATGGATCATCATGTGTATATTGTTAATAAAACCCAAGGTAGGACTTTCCTTTAAATCCAAGGATCTAAATAAAAACATAAAAATGTGTCCACCGAAGGCATTATCTGTGAGAAATGAGTAATCAATGACCGATTCAGAAGTGTTGAAGCATCGTTAAACTTCGATATTGATAATGGGAGGTTTGGGAATCCTTCGAATAGCTAGGGAACTTTAGTGCACAGAGAACATTCTGAGAACAGGGGAGAATCATGGGGTTAGAAAAGGCGGAAATGAAGATAACACTCCCTTAAAGGATAGCGAGGGTCGCTACCCTATCGGTCAGGGAGGAACCAGCATAGTTTCCACCACAATCATAGAGTGGGAGAGGATATCTTAGTGCACTCCTGAAGAAAACCCCACATAGTTTTATATATTTTTCACCTAAAATTAATCATTCATTATATCATACGTAAACCATGTAAATAAAATTGGTTTCATATCATTTTTAAATGGTATTATATAACATGATATCAAAATTATATCAATTGATTCCAAAACTTATATCACCTAAGAGAAGTAATTCATAAATTTATATCAAGGTTGATTTTTAGAACATAATTTCATTGGAGAAATATATTTTTAATTTAAAGAAGAAAATAGAATATAAACATAAAGAGTATTTATAAAACATTTCTGAACATCTTCATATGGAGTTGAAATTGCAATTAAATTTAAAATATTTCATTTTGAATAGTTTACTTCAAAAAATTCGGACATTATTTTTAAAAATACCCTAATAATAGATCTCTGAAAATTACATAAAGGTTATCATGAGGAAATGTGTAGTGGAGGATAAAATAAATGATAATTAAAATGGAAAACCTTTTTTATATTTAAAAATAATTTTTTTGAAAAACCTCATATAGTAAAAAGGGATAAAAAACTTCTTTTTGAAAAATAGGAAAAGGTAAATATGACAGTTATATGAAATAAAAAATTATTGGGTTTGTGAAAAATAATGGGAGCATTGGAAGGTGTTTAAAATATAGATATAGAGTATAAACTTTCATTAAAGTGGATATGAATTATTCATAACAATTGTATAATGTTTGAGAAAAAAATAAACTACATAAAATAGTTTAATTTAAAATGACATGTTCCCCAGATTGAAGAGTGAGAATTTCATTTGAAATTCTATGTAGATGAATATAGGGTACTTAAAAGAATTAATTTTTAGAATAAATTTTATTACTCAATAAAATGATTTTTTATTCATCAAAATCCATTACAAAATCTTTGTCTTTCAAATTGAAAACCCATAATAGGTAGAGCATGAGATGGATTCATGAATCCATTTAATTCCTTGATAATTATGGTAAATAGATATCCATAGGAAATATATAAACTAAAAAAATAAAATAATTAAGAATACTAAAGAAATATCAATGAGGAATAATTGAGATAGAGGAACCCTTATAGACATCATAATGGATGATAAAAGATACATTTGAAAAGTTGTTTGTGTGAAAGAAATGTAAATCCATAAAAATGTTTAAATAAAATATAATAAATCCGATGGAATATTCTACCTTACTTATATGAATAAATTTCACGAATAATGATCGAAACTCAATGAATTAAAATTTAGTTAACAGAAACCCTTACTACTTAGTTTTTAATGGAAATCAGTTATTATAATGTAAGGTTCATGAAAATTCATGAAAAATCCATCAAAGAATCATTAAAAAGATAGTGTATTCCATTGGATAATTATTAAACCATATTAAAAGAAGAATATATGAGTAATATTTAAATATTCCATAATGAAGGGAAATCGAGAGGGAAACCCTTACAAACATCATAAATAATGATGTGAGAAATATTTGAAGTTGGGTTAATATGATATAAATTTAAAAACCTTAGAAGGGAAGATGAAATACAATATAATAAAATCATAGTGTATAATTTACATAACTTATAAGAATAAATTTCAAGAATAATGATCCTAACTCAGGGAACAGAAATTAAGTTAAAAAACCCTTTATATTTTTGGAAATGTATTAATCAAGAGCCAATGTAATAGAGATAATAAATTAAGTTGAAATTACCAGTTCTAAACAATTATTTAATATTTTAGAATTAATGGTGAAATAGTTATGGTATATAAAAAATTGGTTCTTAATATGAATCAAGTCTCAAGTAGTGAAAACAAGAAACCTTACCATTCACTCACAAATTTCAAGAGAGATATTTATCCTTATGCATAATTAATAAAACCATAAGAGTCACATTGTTTTGAAAAATATTCATATTTATAACCTTTTATAATCTTTAATCATAACCATTCAGTATACATTCGTTTGCTAGTCAATGCTTATTTTCAACATCACATGTTAGTAATTTAGATTGTTTGGACATGTTTCATAATTAATATGTTGATTCTAATTTATTAATACAAAGTTAATAATTCATATATTATTAATGATACTATAATATTAGTTTTATAATGATTTATAAAGGCCCATGTTCACTCCATTAATGTTTTAGCTATAGTTCTCAAATATAAAACTTGTAACATCATTTTTTTGATAATTTTTAATTAATAAGATGTGGTATCTTAATAATGAGTAATATATTAATACTACTATTCTAGAAAAAAATATTTTTATTTTTATATTAATTTAAAACACCACCAGTAATTAATTCTTTATAGTCATCCATGATAAAAAAAATATAGCATCATTAATTTAGGTGGTATAAAGTGACCCAAACAAGAACATGCATGATGATGTGTTGACGATAATCATGTCTCTCTATGAAATCTCTATTCTACTCTTACTTTGCTCTGGCTCCATGTGCCATCTATCCTCCCTAGGTCAGTCTGGAGAGGTGGTGTTCACTGGAGATTTGGGAGGTGCTGTTTTAGGCGATTTAGGCATTCCATGTGTCATCATCCTCACCTGTTTGTTTGTGAACAATGTCGATGCAGGTGATTTCAGTTTGGTGTTGGTCACAATCTGGTTGTGGGAGGTGACGACAGAGATGATGGTTTCTAGTCTCATTAGTGGAAGTCTAAGGGAGGGCTAAAAAGGCAAGCAGATAAGGGTGACAATGGTTACATAAAGATGCATTGACGATGACTCTGTCGGTGAATTGATTATTGTAGTGATGTTGTCCTTGACGTTTAGTGTATCAGGTGGTGCATTTTCCTCTATTAAATACATGATTTGATGGATTGGATATGATGATGTTTTATTTTGAATTTTGAATTTATGGGATTATGATTTCATGATGTTTGGGTCTATCGTATTTTTTGAATTTTGAAATTTCTATGTTTTTTGATGTGGGTGACTTAATGATGGAGGATGTTCTGTAGGTTCTCACTTACTCTCAAAGTGGCTATTTTATAAAAAAATCGATTTTGGAAGATGTGATAAATCATAGTTTCTAATATATAGAACCAAAAGATATTTGATACGAAACTATTTCTTAAAATAAAAAAAATCAATTTTCTTTTTGGTATACACATTTTGGGAGGTTAATTTTTTTAGATTTTGTGTCCTCAAACCAACAGATTTTTATTTTAGATTATATGTTATATCCAAAGAAGTGGATATTGAATATATCTTATCATATATTGATTTTGGTTCTTCTTGAATTTAATGTGATAATGTTTTAGGGTATTTCTCACGTCAAATTAGGTTATAGTTGTTCTCTTATAGGATGAAACCCTTGAGATGTTATGAGGATATATCTTAAATATTAGACTTATAGACAAGATGGAATACAATGAAAGAGTAACATATCATTTATAATGCGGGGTGCTATTTAGTATAAGAGGATAATAATTCATCTCATATAATTCCCACTTCATAATCTCAAATATGATAGATTATGGTGAAACCCCTCCAATAGAAATTACACATGTTTACATATCATTGAAATTATTTTCTATGAGCATAAGTAGTTATCCTTAAAAATTAATATTATTATTAACACATTTCATTACTCATGTACATAGATGTATTTACCAAAACCTTTAATTCTCTATTTTATGGCTAAGTAGGTTATATTGGGTACATCATGATTGGTGTATTATAAATGAATAAGTTGAGGAAGGACTTGTCCCTTCAATATTTATTGAAGTTGATATCTCTTCCCATGGATTAGATTGGAACCATCAAACTAAATTCCATGGGTGTGCTCTTATAGAAAGTTCATTACAGATAATCAAATAAATATGGGTAAAGAAAAATTTTTGATGAAACAAGTAATCAACCTAATGAATAGGATATCAAGAAAAATTGATTATATTAAAAATTAAGAATTCACATATGCTTATTGTCATTATGATAATATCTTCTTCCTTTTGGGTGTCTTGACTCAATGCTAGAAAGAACTCTTGGTCTTAAACAAGATCATCCAATTCTAATGAGGATAAAGTCTACTAGGTCACATATTATATTTTTCTATTGATCTGAATTAATTTCAATACGAATTTAATTATTAGAATAATTATTATTCTGAAGATTAATAATTCATTTTATTCTAGATTTATTTATCACATGTATTAAATAAATATTTCTCGATAATGAAATATATAATTACCCAAATATAAATTATTTATTTATTTATTTATTTATTGAATTAATACTTAATAAAATATTTTTTTGGATATTCAAAAAAATTCGAGGATAAAAAGAGTTTTGATATGAGATCTGAAAATAAATATTAATATTAAATATGATAAAATAATATTTATCAATAGGTGAGATAACACCCACCTCAAAAATAATAATATTTTTATTATTACATGGTAGGGGTTCTTTTAATGGTTAATAAGGACCTATATAAAATTAATTTGAATTAAAATCTAAAACAATGTCTCTAAATATATTGTTATTCATATTGTGATAGTGTTAATCATTGTGCATAGTGAATCTCAAATCTAAAATTCTCTCTCTAGAATGAAGAATGTAGAATGATCTAGGGTTTCTTATTTAAATCCCATGATATCCTCCTCCATCCTCTTCCTCCCAAGAATGAGAGAGTATGAATTATTCTTCTAGAGATAAAGAATCATTATAATAATCATGTTGAACACTTAAATATGATGACTTTTTTTTTCTCAAACCTGAAACTCAATTGGCGTTGTTCCAAGATCAAAAGAGAATGTGTGGATCACCTCTAAATTGATTCTGTACTTGGAAACTCCAAGAACAATGATGGCGGATTTAATGGGTTTTAGAAGACCAACATTACCCAAATAGAAATATATTAATACTAATGGACTATTTCTTCTAGCCTATTTAAATTAATTATGTTTTTAATGAAAATGTCCTCTTTGTTTTAGTATTACCCATCTAGTTTCATTAGAAAATTTTCCCTGTTAAAGGAATCTACACCATTTACAATGTGAGATATCATTGAATATGAAGCAAAATTGGGTTCTATCAGTATTTAATAGGTAGTTCCATTGCATATATAATATTGAAGTGGTATCAATGTGGTTATGTTTAAATTTATAATTATTTATTTATTTTTTAACATTAATACATTAAAAATTGAGTTTTCATTTCATGTTAAGTCAATATTATTATCTACACTTCGAGACCTTTTCATAATCCTCTTCATTTCAATATCACATAAGCATGATTGATTAAAAATAAATTAAGAACACATCTAACGAATCCATCTGGTGGTGTCAAAAATTCCTTCAAGGAAATACAAGCCTACACAGCTTATACCCCTAAGTCACATGTTGTGAATTGTTTTTCACTACATCAAGATGCATGTGTAAATTCTAGGTCATCAAGTTGTAACTACTTGTGGCTTACATCAAATTCACATTGGGTGTAGACTAACCTTGCATTGGACAAAATTTTTTGGATCACATGACATGTAACTCTCTTACACACTATGTAGTCCACATGATTTCACAGCAGAAAACATAGGGTCATGATGTGTAGTGTAATAAATATAACAGATTTATTAAATACATATTGCATATAATCTAGAAACTATGGAACATTGAGTAAAAACACTGTGTATCACATTTTCACACCATATACCTCATTAATGTATATTTGATGTACATTCTAAGTCCCCAGTCATGTACTATAAATAATTGGTGAATAAGTCTAGACAACACATGGTTGTCTTACAAACAACATGTACACTACCTATTTTTTAAAAAATATTAAATTTAATTAATTTCTCTATTAAATCTCATTGGAATGATTCAATATATTATGTATTGATAGTAAATTTAAATAATTAGGTTTTATATGATATAAAATGCTATGTTTAATTATCTATAATATTCAAAACTACAAGTTGTGTATGGTTGTTTCAAACTAAATATTATTTGAGTATTAAATCATTACATGAAATGTAATTCTCATGTGATTCATATAAAATTTATTTTAAAAGTGAAAGCCACAACATTATTAGACATTCCATGAAAATGTTGTGTTTTTAGTGTATTATAAACAATAACGACCATGCTATGTAGTTTTGTATAGGTACTTTTTGAGTTTCATCAAAGTACAAAGATGTGTAACTATTTAGTTAAATTTTAAAAAATATTAAAATAAATATTTAATTTAATGTCACATCATTTAGGAGTAATGATTATTATTTTGATGAGAATATAAGATAAAATGAATGAATTGATTAATAATATAATTAATTAGATTAATTCACGTGTGTATTATATTATAAAATGATAAATTGAAATAGAAATTAGTTGGTTATTCTAAAAGAATATCCATTGAATGTGTGCGACCAATCTTGATTTTAGTCCAGACATTTGTATGAATTGCTTTAATTTTATTTAATATTTAATTTATTGATTTTAAAATTTTGTCTTATTAAATTATAATTATTTAATTCAATTTCATCCTTCCCTCAGTGAATATATAGGACCTACGTGGCTAAGATTTTTTATATAAAATTTCATTTAACTAACCCTTTGGTTCCCCTCATTTATGTTTGAGTTATAACAAATATATAATGTATGGATCGTCCATGGTGTATGGAGGAAGGTCAAGGAAGAGTCTAGGCTGAGGCGGTTAAATGTGGAACCGAGGGAAAACCAACTCAAGGAGGGAAGGGGGAATGCTACAACTATTGACAAGTCCGAAACATAAACTTTTTCCCCTAGGGTAATAGGTTGATTTATTGTTAATTCAATAAATCAACCATTAGATAATATCAAGATAAAATAATTTACTTATTTATTTTACTTCCATCATACACATGTTTTATTTTATAGAGGAAAAGTTGTGATCACATAAATAAATGAATTTAATCTGTAAAGTGGAATTAAAATAAATGGATTTTTCATTAAATTTATATCATTTTATCATTAATATATTATATAAAATCCACATTATATTAAAAATATATGTCAAGGGTGAAAAAAAAAATCATAATAGATAAAATTCCTCAAATAAATATTATATTAGACTAATACTTTTTTAACTTCATTATGAATAAAATAATTATTGGTCAACCATTGGTTGGACACATATTTTTATTAAATAGTTATTATATGTTTTTTTCTTTAACATAACCATTTTACATAAAGAGAAGTGTCCCTTAATAAACATGATGTAATTTAAACAAATTGTTTTATGAAACTCGAGTAAGGGCTTCAAGATTCATGAGTCTAATCAATGGATCTATAATTTAATAGTTTGTAGTTATAAAAACCGAACTACCTATATACCTTGGAGTAGTTGAGGATAACCTTTATTGGGTTATGAGGAGTGATACATGGATCATTTCCGCTATAATTTCCATGAAACTAGATATTTTATGCCTAATTGTAAGGGTTGTTTGAACTTGATAAAATAGTGGGAGAGTTATAATTAAATGTATCATGTATTATGTTTTGTTAGTCAAATAATTTACGAATAATATACTCTATTTTTTTATATAATCATATGAAAAATCATCAACCACAACACTATCCCAACAAAATATCTTAAGTAAGGACAATATGTTCTTTTAAGTGAACTTCCCAGAATAGTGCAGGTTCATGTGCATTGTACCATGCTAGGAACAAAATTTATACATATTAGAGTCCCCAAATACCATTAAGTCATCTATGGAGGATAGTGTTGAGGAACAAAATATCTTCTAGTGTCGTGTGATGGATCCTCTAGATGTTCAATGCCCTATATTTTCATCCATGTCTAGTGAGATTCAAAAGATACAGGAAGACATAAATGTTTAAGACATGGTATCCCATATTCATGATTTGTATTATTAGAGGGGTAGATATGATAGATTAGAGGTATAAAAGGGAAACTTTTAATTTAATATTTGATAAGGTGAACCATAATAACCTCATATAGTTATTATTATTTGTTACATCAAGCATTTAAACACCTAGTTTTTTTAACTACCTAAGGAGTGGTGCATGGATCTCATTTTGACTTCACACCCTTAAAATAAATGATTTTTTTTGAATTAGAATATGATAAATATATAAAATTATCCCTAATATATTTTAATATTTATTTAATAGACTAATGAGTACTTAAATATTGAAAAATATTATATCCCTATGGTGAATAAGATGAAATTAATGGTTCAGAGAATCAAGACTAAGTTTAAATATAAAGATTATTTACCATTCCTTTATAAGAAGATTAATATTAAAGGTGGAGGGATGGATTGGGATGAAGTGTATTTTCGAAGTGGAAATAAGGACCCCTATAAGAAAGATTACATAGTATAAAATAAGGAATGGTATGCTTCATGTATGTTCATTAAGGAGTGAATCCATTCAATTTCTATGAACTGGGCTTTGGATACCTCATGTTGTTCTAAAATTATTATATAAATACAAGAGCCTAGTAAGTTTTTAATGGTTGTATGAGGTGATGTAAATTTTCATATTGGAAATGGATCTATTCCAGAGGCACTATCTATTGCTTATTACCGCCTCACGTTGCCAACAACGATGATCTTGGTTATTGAAAATGTTTATTATGTGATTTGAATTACCAAAAACATAATTTCTATATCTATGTTATATATATAATATTGTTTCTATTTTTGAAGTTAAATTTTCTTATTTTATGAAAAATAATATGTTATGGTAAGGAAAATTTATATAATGGTTTTATTGTTTTATTTTATGAGAACCAAGTGTTGGAAATAGATAATGAATCTGATTCTCATGCTCCATACCATGCCCAGTTAACTAGGTTAAGTATTGTAAATGAGAAGCGGTTGAATAGGTTTCATCATTGTGGTTATTTTGAAGTTATTCGTACTAAAACCACATTGTATTTGTTAATAATGACTACATGGTAAAATGATCAAAGTTATATTTAGTAGAAATGGTGAAAGGTTCATAGAGCTTCTTGAATTGGTTTATAATAATGTTTTTGGACGATTCCCAGTTAACAAAATGGGTAGGTACTCATACTTAATAAATTTTACTAATGATTTTAGTATGTATAGATAATTCTAATTAATTATGTATAAGTTAGAATCCTTTTAAAAATAAAAAAATTAAAGATATATATTGAGAGCCATCTTGCTAAGAAGACTAAGAAACCCCACTCGAACTATAGTAGAGAGTATCTTAATCATGGAATCATTGAATATTAATTATGGAATGGGATTTTATCCCAACCCACTACACTTTATAAACCTTATTGGAATGGTGTAAGTGAAATGAGGAAATTCAACATGTTAGACATGGTGAGTTCAATGATGAGTCATAGAGATTTTTCGTTGTCATTTTGGGGATATGAGATACAAATAGCAGTTCACATTATAAATCAAGTTACAAATAAAGTGACAAAAAATATACCATAACAATTATGGTGTGGAATTAACCTAGTCTTGTCAGATTTATATGTGTTTGGATGTGAATCGAGTGTTGAGGCCTCTTTAGAAAATAAATATACACTATGACGAACAAAGTGTGTCCTTATATGATATCCCAAGTAACAAGCGGATATTACCTATAGTGTCCCTCATATAAATAGATAATAGTGGGTAAATATGAAATAAACATTAAGTGAGATCACATCTATTAAATAGATGGTGAGAAAAAGATAGATGTCAATTAAATCCCTGATATTGATTCAAAATAGTTGGTAAAGTAATAGGTTCCACAAATTCCCAAGAAAGAAAATATTCAAGAGACACATGTGCAACATATTTTTAAAAATATGTTAGAGAAACTAAAAGATATGTATTTATAGTCACTAAGGATTGTGAAACATTATTAATAAATAATGATTATCACATTACTTAAAATGAAGAGGTAAGTGGCATAGATACTACCAAATAGTCAGAAGAAATGAATTATGAAATGGATTTACTATTCCAAAACAAATTATGGATTTTTGTGGATCATCTAGTAAATGAAAAGGCCATAGGGTATAAATTGGTATTCAAGTAGAGACTGTATAAGGATGAAAAAATTAGGAACTATAAGATGAAACTTATTTTAAAAGGGTATAAAAATGTCAAGGGGTTTCCTATGATGAAGCATCATCACTTGTCACTATACATAAATCAATACAAATTCCAATAGACATACAATACTGGAAAACTAACCTTTACCAACTATTTGGAACTGTTGGTATAGGCCTCCAAACTGTTGGTATAGCCTATACCAACGGTTTGGAGAACCGTTTCCAAGTAAGCCATTGAAATAGGTCTATACCAACGGTTTTGGGAAAACCATTGGTATAAGTAGTATGAAAATCTATACCAACGGTTATGGAACCATTGGAATATGTATTTCAAAAAAACATCTGATGGGATTTGATCCCAGGACCCCTAGTTTATCATTGAACGACTTAACCACTAACCTAACATGACTTTTATGAACATAAATACATAAATATATATATGTATTCTCATAATTATTTTAAATTTTCATTTATATAATGTTCTCGTTAAGAAGATCTGATAAGAAATCAAAGGACATATACCAACGCTTGTCAAAATAGTTGGTATAGACCTATACCAATGGTTTTGAAAACTGTTGCTATAGGTCCTTTGATTCTGGGTGCAAGGTTGGTATATGGGGGACTTTTCTCAACAGTTTGGCCAAACCATTGGGATAGGTATACCAAACTGTTGGGATAGTTATACCCATTCCCAATAGTTTATCCAAACCATTGGGAAAAGTGTCGAAAAATTGGACTTTCTCAATGGTTTGGACAAACCGTTGGGATAGGTATACCCTTTCCCAAAGGTTTGGACAAACCGTTGGGAACGGTGGCCACACAGTGGACTTTTCCCAACGGTTTGGCCAAAATGTTGGGAAATTCATACCCTTTCCCTATCGTTTTGGAAAACCGTTGGGAAAGGTGGCCTCAAAGTGGGCTTTCCCAACGGTTTGGCCAAACCGTTGGGAAAGGGGACCTATACCAATGGTTTTTACAAACCGTTGGTATTGAAGCATTGGGAAAGGTCAGATTTACAGTAGTGATAACATCATACCATGACTTTGTGATTAGGAAAAATGGATTTCAAAATTATCTTCCATTAATAGGTACCTTTAGAAGGATCTCTACATGAAATTAACATAAGTATTTTTAAAATCAAAGGATAACAATAAAGTATGAAAGTCTAAAAGATCCATTTATGGGATAGAGAATGAATTTATATCATAGAACAATAATTTTAATAAAACTATAATGGAATTTCGTTTTGTAAGAAATGAATTTTACCCTTATGTCTATGACCAGTTAAGTAGGAATGTTGTTGTTTTCTTAATAATATATGTTAGTAACAATTTACTTATTGGAAATGAGTTACCAATCTTATAGTTCATTAAGAAATGGTCAATGACATGATTCTTCATGAAATTAATAAGCGAATAAACTCATATTGTTAAGATGAAGATCCATTATAATATATTAAGGAGGCTGGAAAATCTAGGTCAAAGTACATTCATTGATAATACAATGAATAGGTTCTGTATAGAGTAATAAAAGTAGGGGTTTTTGTAAATGTCACATGGTATTAATCATTCTATGAATATGTATCCATAGACATAGAAGGAGGGATAGATAATGGAAAGGATCTAATATACACCAATGATTGGGTCATTTATATATGCCATGATATCTACCAATCAATATATCATTTTTACTGAGTGCATTAAGAGGAAATTATGTAGATTTAGAAGATATAAATTTGATGGAATTCAAAACTATCCATAAATATATGAGGAAAACAAAGGATAGAATCATTTTATATAGAGGAGATAACAAGATAGTCATCAGGGGATATGTAGATGCTTGTTTCCATAAAAATTAAAAGAATTTGATGTCATAATTAGGATACCTATTCCCCATTAATGGAGAGGTTTTGAGCTAGAATATCTCAAATAAAGAAATGGTTTTCGACTATATATACAATTATGAGTATATTTTGGTTTCTAAGGTAACAAAAAAATAAATCTAGACACATAATTTTATCCAATGGACTGATGTTGTACTGATTACTAAAATCCCCATCACAGTTTACTATGATAATACTATGGTGGTGGCCCTTGAAAAAGATCCATGGTATCATCAATGGATGCAGTATATACTTTGAAAGTATAATATCTATTGGGATTTTTCTTATGTATGTGATGTTCCAGTGAGAAACATTTATATGGAAAATAATATGGTGGGCCACCTGAAAAGGGCCTTGTCTCAAAAGAAGCATGATCTTCATTGTGAGATCTATAAAACTAATGGTTGTTGAAAGTTGGTACTAAGATAATTTGGAGATTTTGGAATTTGTGACCTTGAATTAATGAGTTTTCTTTTTATATTACTGATTAAATTCAACAAATCGAGTATAAATTATATTTTATCACATATATATAATTCTACTTCATGAATTTAATGTGATAAAGTCATAGGGTATTTGTCTCATTAAAAATGGTCACATAAATCCTTTTTTATGATGATAACGTTTATATATTATAATTATATCACTTAAATATTGTCCATATAGATTGCATAACATTCTATATAAGGGAACAAATTTTTTTACTATCTTTTGATCTTCTTCAATATAGGATAAGTCACCATCTCCTAAAGTTTACACTTGGTAATCTCAAAGATGGTAGATTATGATGAAAGACCCATCAATAGGAATTTTACATGTATATATGTCATTTTTAATTCCTATCTCTAAGCATGAGTAATGACCCTTATAATTTAATATTATTATTACTAAATATCATGACTATTGTACTTAGATGTATTGACTAAAACCCAAGATAATGTATCTTCACTTTAGATAGGGTATGTCGAGTACATTTGGGATTTTATGTTATAAATGAATAATTAGAGGAAGGATATTTCCCATCCATATTTATAAAAGTAAATATCATGTCCCTATAATTATAATGGAACCATTAAACTTAATTTTATGGCTATGTTGTTATAGACATGTTCATACTAGATAATCCAAGAAATACATATCAATAATAAAGGTTACTGACACAAGTATGTAACCTTCTTTATGAGATGTTGATATAAAGGGATTATCTTGTATGGTAAGCATTCATAAGTGGTTATTTTCATTACAACATTAAATTCTTATTCTTGGTTTCCTTGACAAATTTCTAGATAGTAATCTTAGATTTATGTAAGATCATATAATATCTATCAGGAGAAAACCTCGAGGGTCATATACTAATTTTTTTGTTAGTCTCAATTAAAATCAATTTGAAGATAATTATTAGAATTGATATTAATCTCAAGACCGAGGAATAATTTTGTTCGAGATTTATTGATCACATTTATTTAATAAATATTTATTTTCATGGTAATTATATATTTATGAGGATATATAATATTTATTTATTTTTTTTATTTAATAAATAAAAAATTAAATATTTATTTATATATTTTGAAGATATTGAGGATGACAAGAAGACCAAGATAATATCCAAGAATGGATATTAATTTTCAAGATGGAAAATTAGTGTTTATTGTTCCCTGAGCTATGGCAAACCATAATAAAAATTTTATTATTATTATAACATGGAATGTGGTATTTTAAAGGATTATTATATTATTAATTTCTTATGTGCAATTAATTAAAATCAAACCCTAACCTTAAATCTATCAATATATGATTATGTCTTGTGAGATTGTTGATTATTGTTCACATAAATTATCATACCTAGAGATCTCTATCAAGAACTAAGAATTCGATAAGGTTTATTCTCTAAAGACTAAGAGATTATACCCCCTCCTCTTCCTCTTAATAATAATAATGTATGAAGGATTATTCAAAACCAACTAAATGGTTTCAATAATCAAGGAGAACATGGAAATATGATCAGTCAACTACGCTAGAACCAAAAATTCCATTACTGTTGTTCAAATATCAAAGGAGCATGTGTGGATCACCAGTAGAGATATTCTACACATAGAACCTCCAAGTGATAAGACAATTGACAAAATGGGGTATATAATCAACACCATCATCAATGAAATATCTCAAGACCGAGGTATTATTTCTTCTTACATATTTAAATTAATTATAAATTTAATATAATGTTCCTATTAGATAAATAATTTATTTTCTACTCTGATTATAGTAATTTTTTGGTTTATTGTATCAATGTCTTGTACATTGTGAGTTATCCATCAAAGATGAAAAAATTCGATTTAAACTAGGCTCCAATATGCACTTTCACTACATCTGAAACTATCGCAATTTACTAGATAACTTATTGTTGGTAATGTTAATATGAATCATAATTTATATTTTTAGAGTCTTAATCATTTAACAAACATCTTTTTTTAATTTATCAAATCCACATAGTGAATTATACAAGAAGGTTGGTGATGAATAATGACATATGTTTCTTTGTCAAGGCGGTATTCTGCATGTACACACAAACAGAGTTTCTATTTTCAAAATAATAAAAAGAATATAGGAATTGGTTTTCCATTTTTGAATATTAATATTGTTATAAATAACATATTTATTCATTAAATAACCACTCTTAAAGAGATATGTAATTTTATTATGAAAAATAGATCAAGTATCTTATTGTGGCAGTAGTTTGCAAGTAACATAAGAAACATTTTCATTTTTTTGAATGGTTGGGAGGAAGGTAGAAAATATTTATCCCTTCAACATAATAAATTTTTAGTATATTTACGATACATATATTAATATTTTTTCATGGGTAGATTATATTCAAAAGAGTTATAAGTATAAATAAAGGAAAGGAAATGAAAAAGGAGTAATTGAGAATTTTACCTTACTCCTTGGAAGAACTTCGCCACAAAATTCATTAAGATTTTAAAGCATGGTATTTTATGTATAAATAACATTTATGGTGTGTCTAAGAGTTTTGGTGATCGATTTGATCAGTTTTGTTTTGATCTATAGGTTTTTTTTGTGAGGATAAGTGGGATGGTGAAGAGATCCTTTTATAAGTGAGAGGGGTGATACTTTTTTAAATACTCATAACCTACTATAAAAGGCATGTAACGTTCAAAGGAAAGTGACTCCAAAAGTGAAAAATAATTGATTGCGGGTGATTCTTGTAATCTCACACTCTCATCCACATAAATAAGTTATTGTTTTAGATATATTTAGGCTTTTCCCCATAATTAAATTTTTTTCATAATTTAATTTTATAATGATATCTTTGTTTTGACATCGTTAACATGTTTTTAAGTGTAAAAATAATATTTCCCCTATTAGATAATATGGAAATGTAGATCCCAAATATAAAAAAACATTTTATAATATTATACTTTAAAAAATGATAAAAATTAATCTCTAAATATTTAATATATAATGTAGTAAAACCAATTTTAGTGAAAAATATAACTTATGATTTAAAATGAAAAATATAGGTTTCTAAATTAAAATTAAAATTTTTATTTATATAATTTCATTGGTAAAATACATAACTTGTTATTATAAATATCTCATAAATATTGTATTATGATTATATCATAATCACATCATAAAATTATTAAATTTTTAAAAATGGTATTTTTCATTATTTCATTAAAATCAATCATTTCTAAAAAATCCAAAAAATTATTACTAGTTTAATATTTTTGTATGAATCAAAATAATAATAATTTCATTTTATGAAATTAAAATTATAAAAATTAGTATTTAAACCTCTATATGGAAATATAAATTATAATAAAAAACCAATTTTATAACAAAATGATATCTTCAGATATTAATTGTTCTTGTTTTAATTTACTATCAATAACTAAATAAAATATTATTAATATATTAATAATATAAAAAATATATTATCTCGAAATTTAACCATAATATATTTAATTTATTGAAATAAAAATGGAAAGTGCATAAAAATCCAATGTTAGAAAAATACATTTTTAAGCACAAATTTATCTTATAAGTTTTTTAGCTATACTAATTGAATATTATCAATTAATTTAAAAAATGTAATTATTTTTCATTATGTTTAAATTTAATAAAGGGGTTACCTATATTTATATCTTCCAATTGAATGACTATATTTTTATGGTTATATTTACTTATTGTAATTTTTTCTTAATAAAGTGTGTTGTTGTTTATTTGAGTTCTGTGTATCATGTGATACAAAGAATTAAACTTACTATTTATTTAAAGGTAAATTATTACTAAAATTTTATAACATTACATGTTATGTTCTTATTCATGTTGTAACGCCCTGAACCCAGTTACCCAGAGTCGGTGCATTATTGCGTAACATTGGCATGATCACAAAGATCAAGTCTCGAAAGACCTATTGGTTTAGTAGCCTTGGAACCACTAGATACATTCATAAATGTTACATTACATCATAAAGTGAAAAAATAAAATAACAAAGTCTCCATAGTCCACACTCATATCCTCTTCTTACTATCCCTGCAGGTCATTCATAAAATAATTCTTCACATCCTGGAAAATATTAAAACATTGAAAGGGGTGAGCTCAGATGCTCAGTAAGGATAACAATATAGCAGAAGCTTTCATCAATAAACATAAACATTTAAGGCAATGTATAACTAAAACAAAAGCCTTTTAAACATGAACTTCAACATAATATAGCAAAAGTAAAATGAGATAATTCCATTTACTTATTCACATGGATATTCTACTGGTCTAATAATCAGATGAAATATCAAAAACCACTTTCATAATAATGAAATGCATAATTCCAGACTATCAAAACCACATAGCCGAGGCCTCGTGCCAAGACCACAAATAACATTTTGTCAAGGCCTCATGCCAAGACACTAGTTTGTCTCATGAGACCTGCCGATACAATTTTTTTTAGAATATAATTACGTTTAAAATTGCTCAAATAAATTCTAGTGTTTTTCTGAAAACATTATGAAAGCTTCTGAAAACAAAATAACTAATTCTGAGACTGCTCGACTAATTACAGGCCATGATGGGTCCATGCCCAATCCCTTCCTGTCTATCACACTCGAGAGTCGGGTTTTCTGAAATAATTTTTAAGCTTGCATTAAATACGTATACATTTTCACTAGATATTCATACATTTGAGAGTAATATCCCTCTCTTTTTTTAAAATCATTTTAAAAAAGGCATGGCTTGCAGAGGAATCCGAAACTCAAATAATGGTCCTGGCGGCGAAGAAGTCATTGTCGCCGCATACGTACGACAAGAAAAAACATTACTTTTTGTTGTTTAGTAAAATGCTTCGTATAAAAATATTCCTTTTGAATAAAAGTAAAAGTCAAAGGGTTTTATACACGATAAAATGGAAAATTGTGTATAAAACAAAATATGCCTCAATGAAAGGAGATTGAGACGAAATCCCTTACAAAGATCATTTTTTAAATAAAATAGATCTATTATGTGTATTCACTATAATTAAACATAAAGAAAGTAAAAATACAAGATAGTAAATAATAATATCGTGACATAATTTGAAAGTAGAAGATTAACCCAAAGAATGGAAATTGGGTTAAGAAGTTCCCTTACCTCGTGTCCGACTTGACTCGATCCTTCTTTAATCTCCTTAAAATCGGGTAAGTTTTTTTTGATTTGAGCCAAAGGATTCCTTGGGAAGAATTATGCCCAAAGTGATGATTCTAGGAGTAATAGAGGTAAGTTGGGAAAGTATTTGGGCAGAGGTTGGCCAAGACAAATGGCTTGAAGGTGTGAATAAGGTGGTAGTGGTGGGGGCCTTTTATAAGAGGATAGATGGGGCACTCTTGGAAAGATTGAAATGTTACTTTATTATGAAATGATTTTCGGATTATAAAGGTCCCACAATGATATATTATGAGGATAAGGTGATAAGGGTTCCAAATATACTCATTCAATAGGTTTTGGACAAGTGTAAGCCTTGTGTTTTACATTATCGTTTCATTTTATTTAAATCCATAATTAATGAGGTAATCGCTGCATCATCATGGTGTCATAAATAATTTAATTTATTTAATGTCTAAAAATTATAAAAAACATATCATGATGTAGGAAATATTTTTAGATTTCTAATTAATGTTTATAGTCAAAAATATGACTTGTATAACCCCATTTAAATTTTTTTTTAGTAAAACAACTCATGTGTGTGACATTTTTATTTTAGCATTAAATAAAAAGTTATTAATGTCATTTTCCTACCAAAGTGGCTCCATGGGGTCCCCAAGTTGACCCATGGAATGTCTTGGTCGTCCATGACTCATCAAATAGGGGTATTACAAGTGTAATGGTATTTTCATATTTTTATAATATCATTTTTACCTTAAAGTTCACTAATTACATTTAATCGCGATTAATTAAACATAAAAGTTACTATTCACCAAAAAATTATTTTAATCTCATTGAACCAAATTTTACTTCCTAATTACAACCATGTACTTCAGATTTTTTAAAATCAAATCACAAAAGTGGTAATGTTTCATTTAAACGAAAAATCAGTTTTTTAACTACCACTTAGTGGATTCACTATTCATCAAAAATTGAAGTTTTTCAGAACAATGCCAAAATTTTACCCTAAGCTATAATTGATATTCCGAATTTAAAAATGATGTATATTTTAAAAAATTCCAAACATATAATTTTCATTAATTAATTTTATAATTAATTCTCGCTGTCACAACAAATAGCGTGTTTTTAAGAAACAATATATATCAAAAGATTGACAATTGTTTATGTCCAATTTCAAAGTGAAATTAATTCTAATAAACACCATTTGATAAAATGGTAAAAATATATTTTAATTATACTTTAAAACCACTCAATAGTATAATTTATCACTATAAATTATTTTGATTAAAAAAGTTGTTTTTAAGTATTTTTCACTATTCATAGAAAATTGGAAGTTCTCAGAAAATTACAAAAAATTCATCTTAGGATAATTTCGATATTCCGAATACAAAAATGAAGTCCATTTTAAAATATAAAATTTATATAATTTCAAAAGGTGTGTATTACTATTCATAACTACTACTTTGATTGGTCGCAGTGTGTTAGAATCTCGAACTTGCGTACAATGCAAGCTGTTTCATTATTGAAAGAGAAGCGTATCATGAAAGCTTGTGGTGTTACACATGTGAAACTAATTGATCATTTTATCTAGAAATATGTATTATAAATGAAAAAATTACAAAAATAAATTTTTAATTCAATTAACAAATAATAAATAATTATAAATTAATATGTGACACCTATGATACCACTTGAAGGTTCTAGGTAACAACATAAGCACATGGATCTATAGATAAAAATGGGTTTCATCAGTTACTTTAGACTAAATTCTCAAAACTGGATGATACTAGCCATAGAATATTCAAAGAAGAGATTTTTTTATAAAATTTATAATTAATCTATACAAACTAGAATTACCTCACTTTACAATTCTTTCTTTATGGTCCATATTTTCATATCGGTGCTGCAATGATGGAAACAAACCATTTTCCATTAAGATATATTCACATGTCACCCATGAACCTCAGAACATCATCATATAAACTCTGAGTGATAGAATGGAAAATCTAAATGTCTCCCTTCATTAACTGTTGATCTCAATAAGAATCCATCCAGTCTTAAATAATTCTTACTAGTGTTCTTGGTATTCAGATGGAAGAGGAGGGTGGACCCTATTTATTCTTAAGAGTGTTCCTGAGTGAATTCCCATCAATATTAAGAGGATTCTTTTAGGATGAAAATGTTTTGTGCACAAAAATTCCATAAACATACAAATGATATAAGGTGTGTTATACAATTTGATCACAATATTTTTTATTGAAAAAAAATCGTTAATAATTTTTTTAGTATATGAAAACCCCACATCTAATAAAAATATTTTGTTTTTATTTTTATTTAAATGACATGCACAAACTCGCGAATATTTAAAAATTACTTTCTTAAATAAATAAATGAATATTTTTTTTAAATGATATTAAATAAAATATGTCATTCTATTTAGACCCTTAGCTTAGACAATCAATCCACCATGGCATTTATCAAACCTTGAAAAATAAATATTTATTTTCAAAAATAAATATCATTATAATTTATATTAAATAGAGAAATAAATACATATTATATTCACTAGCTAGTGAATAAATATTTATTTAATATTAAACTCACATATACTCTTTTAAATAACACTACTACACAAAAACTTATTCAACACTAGAAATGGGCTTTGCCAGTACAAAAAACAACGACTTGCTAAGTGCCCTTAAAAGTTTATTGCCTTTATGAGTGCTTTTTTTAACGCTCATAAAATACATAATATATGTTATAAAGCATCATCAGTATCAAAAAAACAAATTTACAAGAATAAATAGATAAGAATACTAATATTATATAAAACTTCTTTAGGATATAAACATTATATTACACCATTATTTCAATTCATAATTTGAATTGAGAATTTTCATATTAAATATTTACATTGGTTTTTATTAATAATGAATTAATAATATTACAACCCAATACACACAAAAAAAATATTATAGAATGATTTTTACAATTATCAACGTCTATAACAAATCATGTAACTAAAATAAAACCATTTTTTCTAGTAACAATATATAAATTTTTTAGAATTTATAATTTTAATGTTATATAATCCACATATGATAAACTATTTTTTTAGTTACAGAATAAATTATTGATATTATAAGTGATTAATTACCTTAATTAATTATATAGTTGTTCATAGTTATATCATTAAATACTAAATTTTAGTTAAATTATTAATTATTAATTTTAGCATTAATTTTACTATTAATTTAGTTTTTATTTATTATTTATATTATTTTTTATTTTTTATTTTTAATTATTGGTATTATTAATTACATTTATTTTCTTATTACTAATTATAGATATCACAAAAGATGTGAACATGGTTCACACCTTCTCTTAGGGGCCCCGATTCACATATATATTGAACAAAGTCACTCTGAGTAATACCAGCAACATTGTGTGATAGATTGATGTGTGGTTGATCCCTACAAATCAAAAATACATTATGTGTCATCTTCCTAAATATTCAAGATAATTTGATCTCATTCACTTAGTCTTATCTATGTAATTCATGTTCTAGACTGAAATGACACAATTTTACTGAAAACACACACTATAAGTCATGTTTTCCACATCATGTGTCAGATTGATGTGAAATAAATTCCTAGACATAAAAAATGAATTATGAAAAAAATTCCTAAATTATTAAGACATTGTTATCTTATTTACTTTCTTTTGGATATGTTACATGCATTTTAGGGTAAAACAACACTTTTAATGTGAAAATATGCTCTTTAAGTCATATCGACCACATCATGTGTCAGATCGATGTGATGTTTATTCCTACACATAAAAAAGGAAATATGGATCATTTTCTTAATGTTTCAAGACACATTAATATAATTTTCTCTATTTTTTTCTATGTTACACAGGTTCTAGAGTAAACAAAAACATTATTGTGAAAACACACACATTGAGTCATACGAAAGACATCGTGATTCAGATTGATGGGCAGTCAATTCTGACACATCACAAATGAATTACTGATCATATTCATAAAGCATCAGGACAATATAAGTTCATTTTCATTATTTGGATATGTGGTTCATGTTTTAGACTAAAATGATATTTTATATTGTTAACCCACACATGGAGTCCTACCAGGAACATCATGGTTCATATTTAGGTTTAGTAAATTCTTACACCTCGCATATTAAATATCTATCAATTTCCTACATAATTATTATAACTCATTCCTGTTTTCTCATTTTTGGATATGTAATGTGTGTTTTAGTGTAAAATTACAATTTTAATGTGAAAACAAGCACCTTATGTCATATAGCCCACCTAATTTTTTGAATTGATGTGGAGTTAATTACTACATATCATTAATGAATTATCAATTATTTTCTGAATGATTAAAAATAATATGAGATCTTTTTTCAGTTTTGACCATGTGACATGTGTGTTAAACTAAATTGAAACTTTTGTATTGAAAATGCACACTTTTAGTCATAACAGCAACCTTGTTTTTCAAATTTATGTCAGATCAATTCACACATGCCAAAAATGAATTGTGCATTTTTTTACTAATGATTCAAGATATTCAAAGATTGTTTTATTGGTTTTTTTGATGTGACCCATGATCTACACTAAAATAACACCTTTATATTGAAAGCATGCTCATTGAGTCATACAAGCCATATTGTGTGTCAAATCGATGTGAGGTAAATTCTCATATAAAAAATGAATTATGGATCATTTTCCATAATTATCATGACAATTTGAGATCGTTCACTTTTTTTGGCTATGTGACATGTGTTTTAGAGTAAAATGACACTTTTAATATGAAAACATGCACTGTGTATCTTTCCAACAACATCATAGGTCATATTAACACGAGGTAAATTCATATATCTAAAAAATGAATGATAGATTTTTTTCACTAATGTATCAAGAAAATATGAACTTGTTTTCCCATTTTTCTTATATGATGCTTTTTATTGAGTTAAATGCCACATTTGTTGCCAAAGAATTCACTTTAAGTCATACCGACCACATCGCGGATTGGATTGATGTACGGTCAATTCCTACATAACATAAATAAATTATTGATCCTTACCTGAAATTATTTAGACAATCTGAGCTCATTTTATCACATTTAGATATGTGAAATTCATTTTAGAAATCATGATACTTTTTCATTGCGAAGAAATACTTGGAGTCATATTGGAAACATCGTGCGGTGGATTTATGTGAGATTAATTCCGAAATTTCAATATTGAATTATAGATCATAGTTTGAAATTATCCAGATAATCTGATCTCGTATTCTTAGTTTTGGATTTATGATGCATGTTTTAGAGTAAAATGAGACCCTTTTAATGGGAAGACACCCACCTTGAGTCATCTTGACAACATCTTCTGTCTAATTAACAAGCAGTAGATTCCTACATATAAAAAATTAATTATTGACTATTTTAATAATAATTTTAAACAATTTCATCTTGTTTTCTTAGTTTGGTAAATGCCACGCATTCTTTAAACTACAATGGTGCTTTTATAACAAAAATAGACATGTTGATATGTACAAGCCACATTGGCTAACAGATTGATGTGCGGTCAACTCATACATTCCATAAATGAATTATATATCTTTTTTTAAAATATTTAGGACAATATGGGTTTGTTTTTATTAGTTTTTTCTATGTGATTTTTTAGAGTAAATGGGTATTTTTAAATTGAAGTCAAACACATTGGCTCTTACCATCCACATTATGTAACATATTGAGCTACGGTTGATTCATACACATCAAAAATGATATATGGATTTTTTTACTAAATTATCAAGACAATCTAAACAAATTTACCTGATGTTGGATTTGTGATTCTTGTTTTAGAGTAAAATGACCCTTCTAATGTGAAAACTTGCATATTTATTCATGTAAACCACATCGTGATTTGAATTTATATGCGGTCTATTTCTACACATAATAAATGAATCATGGTTCATTTTTTAAAAATATCAAGAAAATATAAGCTCTTTTCCTTGTTTTTTTCTATGTGATTTTTTAGAGTAAACTAACACTTTTTATGTGGAAACATAAACTTCCAGTCATACCGACTAGATCATTTATTGGACTGATGTGCGATCAATTTCTACATGTCACAAATGAATTATGGATCATTTACAAAAATTATCAAGGCAATATACTCTTGTTTTATTAGTTTTTTCTATTCAAATCACATTTTAGACTATATTGACTTTCTTTTGTGAACACACACTTAGAGCCCTAGTGGGCACATCGTGTGTTGGATTGACATGCAACATATTCTTAAAAGTCACAACTGAATTTTGAATAATGTTTCTAGATTATCAAAATAATTTTTCCTCATTTTGATCATTTTTTTCTTTGTGTTTTGTGTTATAGATTAAAATGGAATTCATTTTAATGTGAATACATGCATAATAAGTCATATCAATCACACTTTGTGTCATATTGACATGAGATAAATTCCTACACATAAAAAGGAATTATAGATAATTTTCATAAAGTTTAAAATAAAATTAAGCACATATTCTATGTCTTGATACTGTTCCATGTGATTTAAAATAAAATGAATCTTTCATAAGTAAAATTTGTACATTGATTTGTACCATCCACATCATGTGTTAAGTTGATTTTTATTTAATTTCTAAACTCCAAAAATGAATTATGTATCATTTAACTAGTAACTGAACATAATTTGAGGTCATTTACTCAATTTTGGATATGTTATGCATGATTTAGAGTCAAATTACATTGTTAATGTGAAACTATGCTCTGGTAGTCATATTGAACACATCATGTGTTAGATTGATGTTCAGTTGATTTCTACACATCAAACATAAATTATAGATCATTTTCCTATAGTGTTCATATAATTAAATATCATTTTATTTTGGTTATTTCATGTATCTTTTTGGAAAAAATGACACTTTTTAATGTGAAAAAAACATACTTTGAGTCTTACCAACCACATTGTGTATCAAATTGTTCTTTGGTCGATTCATGAACATCAAAAATGAATTATGGGTCACTTATATAATGGTTTAAGATAATCTAAGATATTTTTCTTGGGATTGACAATGTGACATGTGTTTTAATCTAAAATAACACTTTCTTATTGAAGACAAGAACATTTAGTCATACTAGACACATCATGTGTTAGATTGGTGTTCATTCAATTTCTACACACCAAAAATGAATTATATATTATTTTCCTAAATATTCAACACAATCCAATATTTTTTACAATGTTTTTCCTCTTTGAATTTTTTTTAATAAAATTACACTTTTAATGTTGAAACATTAACTTTGAGTAGTATTGACCACATCATATGTTAGATTGATATATAATCAATTACAGCAGATCAAAAATGAATTCTGGTTATTTTTTCAAAAGTATAGAGGCAAAACGAGCTCATTTTCTCGATTTTTGATCTATGGAATGGGTTTTAGCATAAAATGACACTTTTTATTGTGAAAAAAAACTTTGAGTCATAATGGACACATTGTTTGTTGGATCAACATCAGGTCAATTCCTACATGTCACAAATAAATTATGGATATTTTTCATAAAGCAGAAATACTATAATATCATATTCATATATTTGACAATTTGATGTGTGTTTTAAACTAAAATGACACTTTTATATTGAAAACAAACACTTTTAGTCATATCGGCCATATCCTATGACTGAATGACATGTGGTCAATTCCTAAACCCCACAAATGAATTGTATATTATTTTCCTAATGATTCCAGAAAATTTCCACTCATTTTATTCTTTTTCAATGTGACATATTTTTAGACTAAAAATAAAACTTTTATGTTAAAAACACCCACTTTGATTCATATTAGCCACATCATGTGTTGGATTTATGTATGTTTCATTTATACATATCAAAAATAAATTATGGATTATTTTCCTAACGTATCAAGACAATTTTTTCAAACTCATCAAAAGACAACAATACTCAAAATATGAATGATGAGGATTTTATCATTAAAGTTCCCTCTCCGGATAAGGGTTACTAATATCAAAGAACATGGATAAAATAGGATTAGGATTCCATCTAAACTCCTCCTACTTTGGGTACATTTCATTATTGTAAAATATTTATTCTTGTCATTATAAAGTGATTTGAAAAAAGGAAGCACAAACTTGAATAAAATACTAAAAACCACGAAATAAATGCACGACCCTTGATTAAAACGATGAAAAATATTCATAAAGAATAGACCACTACACTACCATGGGTGACTTTCATCCCATCAATTAGAAGTATTTCAGCAGGTTTGTGAGTAGAATGATCCATGACCTATTTACCTCTTATAATTATTTCCAATATAACCTCATGGTGATTTCTCCTTGAAAAATAGTTTATATATTATTTACTTCATAGGGTCATCATGAAAAGGGTTTACAATTTCTAGAAACTCATATAGACCCCGCTAAGGGAGTAAATGTTTGATTAGTTGAAAAGAAATGAAAGGCTAACTGGGGAAAGAGAATATACCCTTTTGAATCTTATGAAATTTACAGTAAGAATAGAAAGATTGATGTACTCACTTGAGATGCTGGTTTAGTAAATTTATATGAATGTTTGAATTAGACTTGGACTATATCTATAGAATAAGCATGTCGATTTTAATAATCACCATATTATATAATGATTTCACAACATGGTTTGGTATATTATTTAATTGTTCTTTCTACTCTTCTGAGAGATTCAATGCATAATAATCATTGTTATCTCCCATTATAAGAAAAACAAATAAAGGGTTTGGCTGGTTTTTTCCCTTGGAGATATGCTCAAATAGTTTAACAAAATGACTTAATAATGTTGTAACAACCTAAATCAAAACATTCAAACTATCTTCATCAATTCGATGAACCACATGAGGGGGAGGATCATCAACTCTATATCCTCACTCAATAGGGTTAGAGAATATATGGTGGGGTTCAATTTCCTACATAATGAAAGTATGATCAAATATTTAAAAAATATTGGATAGAAATTTCATATGTAAGATTAAAATAAAAAATTTAACCAATATATTTAAAATACTATAAAAGTATTATTTTAGGAAAAATAATATGCAATAGTTTCAATATAAATTATTCACATCAAAAATGTATCTCTAAATAAATTACACTTAAAATAGAAAAATTATAATAGGTAATCACATTAACTTTATCTCTATAAACATTTTAAAATTACATACTCTGGCCACTCATCTCAAAACAAATATATTACTTATTTTGAGTATGTATACTATTAGAAGTTATAGTACTACTATAAAAGTACATAAAAAATATTAACAATATTTTAAATGAAATTTCAATATGATCCTAAATACCTGTTTTGGGATACTATTTTGTTAATGGTATATGATATTTATCATAAATTAACAAAAATAATATGCACATTCATTGTTGTTATTCTGTTTTTTCAACTTTAGAAACACTATACAAGAAAATTAAATTGTTTTAAATATCTATTGAAACATATTTATTACTATATAAACCTTAATTTTTCTCCATTTAATGAAATACAGAGTCTTATTATATTCAATCACTGACCTCGTATTATGATTTACATTATATTTATATATCACCCTATTATAAAAAATCCATTTAAAAAACAAAATATAAATTATAATTTTAAGTGTATCAATAGAATATTAATTTCAGTGAATTAAAATTTCATAATAGATATTATGTGTGGATAATTTTTTGAAAATCCATGCTTTGTATTGAAAAAATAACCATTTCAGGTACATAAATTGAGTGCAATGAGAATCTAGGTCATCTTAAAAAACAAAAAAAAATTAAGAAATGAAAAAATGGAAAACAAATTTTATATTAATAGTTTTTAGAGTCATACCACTACATTGTAGGAATCTAGAAGTGTCTTTCATATGTTATATTCATTTTCAACAGTTTGATTAGTTCATGTTTTTTATCTATTTCTACCATATTCAAATTAAATATTGGTATAATGATGATAGTGGAAATAAGGAGTCTGAAATGTTTCTTTATAAGGTTTTCCATTTATATGGCAATAATATCAAACACCCCAGTATTTTAATATATTTTTCTCTTCAAATAAATTTAATTTCATTGATAGCTTATGAGACATGAAAATTCAATTCTAAATCAACCATATTATAATATATCCTCATAACCATACCATGAAATTGGTGGATTGAATAAGAGTAACTACATTTTGAAAATTATGTTTAAAATGTATATATAATTTGTATATGTTGATGAATAAATATTAAATTTTTTAGTAAAGTATTTATATGCTTTAGAATTTTGTTTTTAACTCAAAATGGGTTTTCTTATTTTTTAGGAGAAAGTAATATAATTAAATTCTGAGTATTTTAAAAAGTTTATTTGATAAAATCAATATCATATTTGAAATTCCTATTGAAAAATCATACAAGAATTAATTTTTGATATTTTTCTAAAAATACTGATTTTCTAGTAAATAGTGAAGAATACTAATTTTTATAGAAACATATAATTTTTTCTCAATAATTTACGATGTTTCATTTTTTACAATGGTTTCAAAGTAAATTTAGTTCTATTATATTATTAATAATAAAATTAAGTTCATTGGAATAATATTTATGGCTTAATTTGGTATAAAAACATATTTATACTTAATAAGGCATTTTTTTAAAAACATTGCAATTTTCTTTTTCGTCATAGCATAATTTATTCTACTTATAAAAATTGAATATTAAAAATTTAATACAATATTTGATATAAGGAGGTCTAAATATGGTAAATTTATTCCTATTATTTTTGAACAATATAAATAGTAACCATAGTGAATTTCTGTTACCGTAATAAAGGTAAAATGGGTTAATTAAGGTTGAAAATATATTGATAAGGCATTAAATTCATCCAAAAGCATTCATTTATTTCCTTTTATGAGTATAATTCATCCATAATCATAAAACATTCTAAAATATGAACATTTTCCTTTCGAATATGACTGTTACCTTTAAAATATATAAGTATAAGATAAAGTCAAAAATGTAACATTCATGATTTTAATATCAATATTATGTATAACTAGTGATAAAAAATTTTCGTTTATAAATAGTGATTTGAAATATATATGAATTTTTATTATCATGGTAATTTATTTTTAATTGTTAGGGATGAAATAATTACCTTAAATGTATACACAATGCTGACACAGTGCTTGTGCGAGCAGTATACAAATCAATTATATTATTTTAGAAACTCTAAATGTAATATTCTTTAGGGTGATTTATAGTGTACCATGAATTTTATAGATAAATAGCACATATTAGCTATGTATGAAAGGTTTATATTCCCATGAATCTTCTCACATATTTTTTTCGAAGTAAAATTATATGAATAGCTCCAAAAATGACATTAATGATATCTTATAATAATAAAAAATTATTAAATGATTTAAATTTATTTTAAAAATATACTATGATAATTGAATTTTATCTTGTTTATAATATCCATAATAGTCCACTTATGGGCCATTTTTCTTTTTATAGAAATTTCTTGACCCATAATGATTAATAACTTTTTATATTACTATAATCATCAAAATGGCTAACAGGGGGTTAAAACAAAGAT
Organism: Viscum album; assembly: GCA_963277665.1. NCBI lineage: Eukaryota > Viridiplantae > Streptophyta > Magnoliopsida > Santalales > Viscaceae > Viscum > Viscum album. Next base: position 1,388,838,290 of record OY728134.1, on the reverse strand, counting down.
ATGAGGATGAAAACTTCACCTAAAATTGATCAAATGTTATTTTATAAGAGGATATGTGCTCATACAAATATTATTCCCAAATTATATTAATTTGGATCCATTTTTACATGAAAATTAATTTATATTAATTTATAACTTTAAGTAATTAAAAGAGTGCCCCACCCCTCACATATAAAAGGGAACCTAGTCTCCACTCTCCCTCACACATTTTGGGCCTTATTTCTAATAAAATCCATTAAATAATACCTTCCAATATTCATTCCCCATATCCAAGAGCTTTATTGTTTTTCAAAATACCATCCTTTCAAGGCCTGAGGCATTATACAAAATAGGCTTCTCATCAAAGAGGTATAACTTCTAACCGAGTGTTTCCTATTTTATTTCATCTTACACATATTTTAAATATATGATATTGATTATATACTAACTAATTTAGTATATTAAATATAATAAATTTTTATTATTGGTTTGGAACAACTATTATCAACCTTTTTCCCATATGTTGGAAAATGATAATGTTTCTCGAGCGTATGTGTGGACCACCACCGCCCTGAAGTAATGTGATTAAATTTTATCTTTCATTTAGCTAGATGGTAATAATAGTATTTTTAATGAATATATATGATATATATTACATGATGATAATTTTTAAATGGTTAACTATTATTTACCTCACTTTCATACCATTAGTCAAAAAGTGAAAATACCGTTCATGTATACTTACGACCTACTATCTTTATGAAAAACGAAATTTTTTATTCTATCTATAATAGTAATGTATTAATATAAATCTATATATATTGTAGAATCCCATTATTTTAAAAGGAAACACTATGTTCGATAGCATACATGATGCGCCACATCGAGCTTAAATGATAATTAAATATTGTAATGTTATTGTTATAACCTAGATGTTATAATGGAGGGTATTAAAAGGATAAATTGAATTATGAGAATACTATTTACATATATATATATAATTAATTATTTGGAGGTCAATAAATTATAAATGAAAATAAAATCCTTTTTAAAATAAAATAAAATGTTTTTAAGGAAACTATTTAAATGTGCTCAAGTATATTTTATACTAATAAATAAAAAAATAACACTTATTATATTATATTAATGAAATTTATTATATATTAAATATGATTTTAACATTAATATTATGTATTTTTTAGATAAGATAAAATAATTTATCCAGTTTTTCACTTAAAAAATTCTAAAAGAAATTTTGCCTCCTTTCGACGATGCACTTAATTTAAATATAGTTTTTGATAGTTTTAAAAATTATATTTGAAAAAATAAACATATTTTTTGAAATATTAATATGAAAATTTACTTTGGTCACGTTTTTTGTATTTTTCTGATATGTTTCATTTTTTTATGAAAAGTGAAAAAATATTTTATTTTTATTTAAAAACTGATTTTACATCAAATTTATTTATATTGTTAAATTATATTTTTCAATTTTTTTAAAATATAATTAGATAAATTTTTTTAATTTAATAAATTTTAGGTCATTGAAATCAATTTCATGTTGAATTTGTAAGTGAAAAATGTTCAATCGTTAGAATATTTTTACTTTTAAAAAATGTTTCCTCATTCCATCAATGGGATTAATTTTTAATTAATTTTTTCAATTTAGATGTTTTGAATTTTAAAAAATGGATTTAATAATTGGAATTTGAGGCTAAAAATTATTAAATATGTCCCTTTTATTTTTGGACATTAGGAATAGTAACTTTAATATTTTTTATTAATACAATTAAAGGTAAATCTGGTAATTACGGGTAAAAATAATATTATAAATATTATAAAAGTACCCTAAAACTCATCCTAATTTTATTGTATTAATTTTTTACCAAAATAATACTTGTGAGAAAATTATAACCTATGGAAGCTATTTGTATAAGAGTATGACATTTATAATTTTATATTCAATGAAAAGTTAGTTTTGTAACATTTTTGTTTTAGTCAAGTTAAATATTTTTAATATGGGTTAATCTAAGGGAAATTTTAGATAATAAATATTATTTATAAAACTAAAATGTTTATCTACATCATGTTAATTTATTACTAATTTTTAGTGATTAGATATTTACCTTAAACTATGACATAATGATGATGCAGTAATTGTTTAATTAAAAGAAATATCAACTAAATGATATTACTAGTACTAAAATAAATTTTATATGATTTGATAAAGGTCATCCAAGAATTTATCAGATTAATTTATAATGTTATATATGTTTTATAATTATTTATTCAAATTTATCTAGTTTTTATGATATATTTAAAAATTCATGTAATAAATAGTGTCAAAATTGACATTATTGATATATTAAAATAAATAATATGTTATTAAATGATATAAAATTTATAAAAATATAAAATTTATCAAATTGATTGGTATAAGTCTTAAAATTTCACCAATGTCTAATTTATATGTTTTTGTTTATTTTATAGTAATTATATTAACCCTGAAACTGTAAATTACATGTCATCAAGGTAAGATTTAAAGAGGTTAAATAAGGGTTAAAAAATATAAGGATTAAAAATTGTAAAAACTTATAAAATATTAATAATTTGATGTAATTGAGACCCAAAATATTCATATATTATAAATAAATATGTTTGGATCCATTTTTAATATAATATTCATTTATATTAATATAATATTTTGAAGAATTCCAAGAGTGCCCCTATCCTCCCCTATAAAAGGGCACCAATTTTTCTCTTTCTTCACAAAAAAACTATTTGTTTATTGAAATATCTAAAATATTCCCCTACTATAATACCTATCCACATTATACAAGCCTTATTTTAGTAATAACAACCTCTTTATAGCTGTTAAGAATTTAAGAAAAGGTGATCGTCAGAATGAAAGGTATCGTTTTTTAATTAAGTGTTTCTTTTTTATTTCTTCTTCAAATTCCTTAAAATATTCTTCAACCATGATCAAATAATAAATATAGTAAAATAAATATACTTAGATTTTATTATGTTAATATAATCACCTAAATCTATCTCAATTTCCATCAAATGGGAAAATAATTAGTCGTTTGTGCGTACGACGGCTTACCACCTCACGAAACAATATATTTTAATTTCCATAATTGTCTCTAAAGAATGGTTATAATTATGTAATTAATGTTAATATATGATATTCGTGAAATATTTATCATTATTAAAGAATAATTTATCATTTCAATTCTTACATTTACATGAACATAAAACTGATAATGTCATTCATGCATATGTGTCAACTATTACCTCTACGAATCAATGTGATTTGTTATTAATCCCCACATAACATTGATTATATATATAATTATATTTAAAATATTAATAAAATATTAATTATATTATTATAATTATGTATGGATAAAATTATACTACTTTTTTTCCATAATTACCATTTAAAATGGAAAGGTTACTCATACATACGTATGGCTTATCGTCTCCATGATTTATATGTAATTAATTTTTCATATCCATATGTAATAAATGTATTTAAAAGTATAATTTATGGATAATATTTACTATTATTTGATGAATATTATTCTGGATATGATTTAATAATGGCCTCTTTGACTATAGATATAATAAAATGGTCATTTGGATCTCAAGTACCGAATATCGACAAAATGTACAACATGAACATAAATAATGAAGTTATTGTTATAACATACTAATAAGTGATTTAAAAGAGAAAAACTTGAAAAGGTCCTAAATTATGTACATAATTAATATAAGTTTATTATTCAATAATATAAATAATGTATGTGACTATTTGGGCTAAAGGAAAGGGACCTCATCATAATCTACTTTCATTAAGACATATCTTAATGTTTTGCACTTTATAAGGTGTGTATACAAACTCGTTGTCATGGTAGTCATAAATTTAATCTATTACTATGATATTTAATGTCTATTTTAATGATATTATATAATTAGTTTCATGATTCAAATATTTTTAAGTGGTATGGGACACTTTTACTTAAAAAACTCTTTTAAAATGTTTTAATATTCAATTTCAAATTATTTTCCTCCATGTCAATATTAATGATATTATTTCATATATATAAAAGTAATTTTATGTCTATTTTGAATAAAATTCAAATTATTTATAAAAGGAATATTTTTATATATTTTATACAGAATATTTCGAAAAAAGATAAAATGACTGTTCTATTCCTAACATACATGGAGACAATGACTTTTTTGCCCCTATGGCCATTATTTTATTTTTGGATTCCCTTTTAAGATTTAATGTTTCATTATAATCCCAATTTATGTTTGGTGTATTTTGTAATTAAATGTAATTTTTAAAAATAATGGTTTATTTTGGGTTGAAAATGGGATTTTTAAAGATAATGGTATTTTAATATCAAAATGTGATTTGCATAAAATTTTAAAAGATTTTTTGAAATGGTGAAATATTTTATAACGCGTTGTTGTTCTTATACATTTTAAATTATGGGTGTGCCCAGATAGTGCATAGTGAGTTTCTTATCTCTTAAATAATGGGTGTGCCTAGGTAGATCTCCAATGCACTAGGTACATTAGAGATGTAAGTCAACCATCTGGTTATTTAAATTGTAAGCGTTCTGTTAGGGTTCTCTAAGGGTCCTAAGTGATGATTTCCCAAGGAAACTACATGAATTTACTATGCTTTATAATGAGTTATTATGGAAATAATTTGTTTTTAAAAGGTAAAATAAATGGTCTTTTTAATGGAATGATATTTCCATTTATTGGTAAAATATTAAATTTTCTAGAAAAGAGTTTTTCATGGGTTTTCATGTCATTACTAAACTAATGGTTTTCTTTCAAATTTTATATTCTTTACTGATATTTTTTTTTCATTCCATGTTTTGAAAAAAATATTTACAGGATATAATGAATATTAGGTATAAGTATATGGTGATAAAGATAACAGTGAAGATATTTCATTAAAAGGAAACATGTTTTTTAAAGGGTTTCCCTTAAGGAAAAAAATGAATACTGTGGAAAGTGTCCAATTGTAATGTATGGGTTTACTATGTAATAATGTTTTTCTAATTCTCTATAACACTATACCTAAAAGAAATTTTGGAAAAGAATTTTATCTCTAGATTTAAAATAACTAGAATATGTAATTTTTAAGGCTACGTCTTTAGAGTTGGTATTAGAGCAAGGGTAAGACAAATTTTGGGATTAGGATGTTTTCTTAATATACCCCTTTGAAGGCTATAAGTTATGAAAATTTAAGGATATTTATAGTATTTTGAAACATTTATTTTTAAGGAAATTATGGGATATTAATTTTTGGGAATCAAAATTAATGGTATGAGATAATATTTGAGGTTAAAAAATTTTATGGTTGTTTTTTATGAATTTATCATATTTTTGGAATGTTATAAGAATTATATTATTTTAGAAAAAGTAAGATTTTATGGATGGGTGAAAACCCATCGTTTCTGGAAAGGTCATGAGTTTCGACCCCACTAATGATGGGATACAAGGGTGCATCTCCTACTACTTTCCTATGTGAAGTCCCAACTTATTATGACTTTTTTCCTTTTAGCTAAACAATTTGATGGATGAACAGTAAGTTAATTGTGGGAACATATGTTTTATAGATAACTATGGGATTGGAAAATGATTTGGTTATTAAGTGATTAATTTTATTTCAAAATATACACACTATTTTAGCAACTTTATACGATTATGGTAAGTAGAATACTATGGGATTTATTTGAGGAGTAAAATTTTAATTATATTTTTCATTAAATTATCATTTTATTATGGACTTATGGTGATTCGGGTTATTTATGGAAATGCATAGCATACATATTTATTATGTGACTTAGAAAATAACATTTTTGGTATGAGACATTAAGAGTTATTGAGATTATTTGGTGATAAATGTTAGTACTACCATGGATGTTTATGTGATAAAATACTTCAGATTTTTTTGTTTCAATATTATTCTTTAATATTTTTGAGGAATTTTAAGGATAGATATTTATTAAGGATTCTATGTTGAACTTTGGGTATTTCTATTGGATTTTTGAAATTATTACTGTTTTCCATAATATAAATTTTTATTCTTTTTGGGGACTTATATTATCATATCCTACAAATTTTCGTGTTGGTTAATGTTTCTGAATAGGATAAATAGATAGATATTCTTTTTGGGTTATTGGATTATCTATAATTTTATTCTTGTGCTTCAGTTTTAAAAACATTCATCATGAATACTCATTATTTGGTGAAATATATAAGTTTGTGGTGAAAATTTAATAATGGATGATACTCTACTTTTCAATTAGTTATATTTCCTTACGTTCTTAAACTAGGTAGTAAAATAAGTCCTTTACTCTATAAAAGTGTTCTTAAAAAAATTATCCATTTAATTTTCTTACTAAGTAATAAATGACCTCCATCATAAATTTAATGTTTTATGACTGTTAACTTTATTAAGGCCATATTATTTCTCGTTATCCATAAGAACATGATAGTTTTTTCTCTTCCATGTTTATGTTTTCCTACATGTATCCCTAGTATGTATTATCATAGGTGACCTTCGTACATCCATTTCCTTATTTTAAAGTGGAAGTTTTATTGATATTTTTTCAGTGTGAGATTTAAATAAAGGAATTTTGATACGTAAAACCCCCAGTTTTCAATCTTAAGTTCAAATTTTGAGGAGGAAATTTATTAAAGTTAGGATGTTCTAAAAAGGAAACATTATTTTCAAAAGTGTACATGGTACTCCATATCAAGCTGAAATGAACAATTAAATATTATAATGTTATCGTTATGACCTAGTAATTATAATGAAATATATGAACATGATAAATATAATTATGAAAATATGGTTCACACATGTATAAATAATTAATTCTTTGGTGATCAATAAATTATAAATGAAAATAAAACCTATTTGAAAATGTTTTTTTAAACTATTTAAATGAGCACAAGTGTGTTTTATAACAAAATATAAACAAATAAATCTTGTTGTTTTATATGAATTAAATTTATAATATGTTAAATCTAATGTTTAAAACTGATCTTATATTTTTTTCTAGATAATATATAATAATAAATCCTGTTTTGCACTTAAAAATAGAATGTTTCTAAAAAGGCAGTCTTGCCACCTTTTAATGGAGAACTTAGTGTAAATATAGTTTTTAAAACTTTTATAAATTATATATGATAAAATAAACTTAATAATTAAAATATAAATATCAAAATTTAATTTTTTTTGTTTTTTAGTTTTCTGATAGGTTTCATTTTGTTTGATGAATAGTGAAAAAATAATACATTTTAATTTGAAAACTGTTTTTTCAAAAATTTAATTTATAGTATTAAATTATATTTTATAATGGTTTAAAAATATAATTACTTCACTATTTTATCATTTAATCCAATGTAGGTAGTTATAATTTATTTCTCATTGAATTTGTATGAAAAAACATTTTAATCTTTTGAAGGCTTTTACTTTAAAAACATGTTTTCTTTTTCATCCAATGGGATTAATTTTAATTTAATTTATGAAATTTTTCTGTGTTGAATTTTGAAAAATAGATTCCATATATAGAATCATAAGTTCCAATGTTATTAAATATGGATATTTTATTTTTATACATTATGAATAGTAACTTTACTAATTTTTTATTAACACGGTTAACGGAAAATAATGTAATTAAGTGTAAAAATAATATTATAAATATTACAAAACTACCCTAAAAATTTTTTTTAATTATTTTTATGAGTGTTTTTAGAAGAAAATAATCCTTGGGAAAAAAGATAACATTTTAAATCCACTTTTATAAGAGTGTGAAATTGATAATTTTATATTCAAAGAAAAGTAAATTTTTTAAAACATTTTGTTTTTAACAAGACAAATATTTTTAATATGGGATTATATAAGAGATGTGTTCGACTATAAAGAGTATTTATAAATATAAAATGTTTATCTACATCATGGTACTTTATTTATCATTATTAGTGATAAAACAATTACCATAAATGGTGACACAATGACGATGCTTTAATTGTTTAGTTAAAGGAAATATCCAATAAATGATAATAAAAATAATAAAATAAATATAATTTGAGATGATAAATGACATAATATAATTTTTTAGATTAATTTGAAATGTTATTGATGTTTTATAAGTATTTATTTGAATTTATCTTGTTGTTATGATATTTTTAAAAAGTCAATTAAAGAATTGTGTCTAAATTGACATTATTGATATTTTAAAATAAATAATATTTTATTAAATAACATAAAATTCTTTAAATTATAAAATTCTTCCAAAAAATTTTGATACATCTAAAAATTTTATAAATCTCTCATTTAGTGGTCTTCTTGAATTTTATATTAATTATATTGATCCTTAAATTGTAAATTACATGATATCACGCTAAGAGTTTAAGAGATTTAATAATGGTTAAAACAAAAAGATAAGGATTAAAAAATAGAGAAAACTTATAAAATTTTAATTTTTTGAATTTATTTAGACCCTAAAAAATTATATATTTTAAATATACATGTTTGGAGCCATATTACATATAAAATTAATTTATATTAATTTAATATTTTAAAGAATTCCATGAGTTCCCCTCCCATCTCCTATAAATGGGCACTCATTCTTCTCTTTCTTAACATCTAAAAAATATTGGTTTTTACAATATCTACCCAAATCCATTCCTATAATCCCAACCCAAATTCTATATTCCTTAGATTAGGTATAACTCTTTACTCAGAGGTATTAAGGTGTTATAAAAATGTGATCGTCCGATGGAGAGGTATTATTTTTAATTTGGTGTTTTTATTTTATTTCATCGTAGAATTCCATAAAATATTACTAATCTGTGATGAAATAATAAATATATTATCCTAAATATAATTATATGTTATTATGTTAATATCATCACCAAAATCCATCTCCATTTCCATCAAATGGGGGAATAATTAATCGATCGTGCTAGTAGTAGATTGTCACCTCGCAAACTGATATAATTCATTTCCCATCATTATACCTCAATACTGGTTATAATAGTTGAATTAATTTTTATCTATGATATTAATTACATATTTATCATCACTAAATAATAAAATATCATTTAATTTCATACCATTACATGCAATTAAAAATGATAACGTATTTTGTGCATATATGTAAACTATCACCTCCACAAAGTGATGTGATCTGTTTTTATCACCACATCACATTGATGATATATATAAGTATATATAAATTATTAGTATGGTATTAATGATATTATTATAATTATGTAAATACAATATTATACTTACCTTCTTTTTGTAATGATCATTGAAAATTGGAAACATTTATTATTCATATGTACAACTTACAGTCTTCATGATTGCTACATAGTTCATTTTTCATATCCATACGTAATGTATGTATTTAAGATAAAATTAATCTAAAAAATTTATTATTTTGTCATAAATTTAATTATTTATAAGAAGGAATAGTTACCTCTTTCACTATAGATAACACACCATAGTAATTTTGGACTAAAGTATTGAATATCGACAAAACATCCAATATAAACTTATATAATTAAGTTATTTCTAACATGATAATAAGTGATATAAAAGGAATTATAAAGTTGAAAATTTTCCTAAAGTAATTAAATAATTAATGTAAGTTTGTTATTTAGGAAGATAAATAATGTATTTGATGATTCAGACTCAAGGTAAGGGCCCTTATCTCAATCTCCTTTCATCGAGACATATCTTTATGTTATGCATATTATATGGTGTATATATATCCTATTTTTCATTTTAATTCATGAATTTTATTTATTATCATGACATTTATGGCCTTGTTTAATGTTATTTTTTTAATGAGTTTTATGATTCAAATATTTTAAAGTGATATAAGACACTTTATTTTTAAAAATTCTTTTAAAATGTTTTATGATTTAAATTCAAATTCTTTTCCTCCATGTTAATATTCTTGATAAAATTATATATTTCTATATATTGTAAATTTTATATCTATTTTTAAGTTCATTAAAAAAAATAAAAAATTAATGTTTTTTTGTTTTTTATATGGAACTATTTGACAAGCGATGAACAAAAAATTTTATTCTATAGGTACATGACTATAATGACTTTTCCTCTGCCATAACCATTATTTAATTTTTGGATCCCTATTTTAGATTTAATGTTTAATTAAAAAAATATTTATCTTCTGGGTATTTAGTTATTTAAATTGTTTCTTCAAAAGAATGTTTTTTGTTGAAAATTTGATTTTGAATGATAATGGTATTTTAATATCATAAAGTGATTTGTATACGAGATTAAAATAGTTTTTCAAATGATGAAATTTTTTATTAAATGTTGTTATTTTTGGACATTATAAATGATGGGTGTGCCTAGATAGCTTCGGTTGATCCCATTAGATCTTAAACAATGGATGTACCCATCTAGTACTCCAATGCAACGGGTACTCCAGGGATGGACGTTCATCTTATGGTTATTCCATTTGTAAAGATTATGTAAGGGTTTTAAGGGTTCTAAGTTCCAATGTCCCAAGTCACCTACATGACATCCCTATTCTTTCTAATGAGTTTTTGTGGAAATTATTAATTTTTAAAAGGTAAAATAAATGACATTTTAAAATTGATTATATTTCCCTTTATGAGTAAAATATTTTATTTTCACAAAATGTGTTTTTATGGGATTTCATGTTTTTACTGAACGAATGGTTTTTTTTTCCTTTTCATATTACTTACTGGGATTTTGTGATCATATCAAGTTTGTAAAAGTATTTCAATGGGGATTAAGGAATATTAGGGACAAGGATGAGGTCATAATGATAACTGGGAAGATATTTTATAAAACATTAACATGTTTTATTTTAAAATGGTTTACCTTATCGGAAATAATAGATACTGAGTATAACTGTACACTTTTAATGTATGGATTTAATATATAATAGTTTTTCTTAATTTTATAAATCTCTAGACCAAAATTATATTTGGAAAAATAATGTGATTTATAATTTTAAAATAACTACAAGAATTTATGTTTAAGGTCGGGTCTTTTTAGTTGGTATCATAACTAGGTTCATACAGCTTTGGACATTTGGATATTTTCTTAAGAGTTGGTGTTACAATCACGACTATATTGTCTTATAAACCCCTTTTTAGGATTTTTGTTATGAAACATTGATTTGATTAACATTATTTATTGAGAAATTTATTTTTGAGGTAATTATGGGTTATTACATTTTGGGAAACAAAATAAAATGCATGAGATAAAATTTAAGGTTAAGACATGTTATGGTTGACTTTTACAACATTATCATATTTTGGTAATGTTAAAGAATTATAATTTTTTAGAAAAACTAAAAATCATAGGATGGGTGAAAAAAAATCATGTCCAACAAGGTCGCAAGTTTTGAACCCACAACTGAATGGCGACAAGAATGCATCACCTACCACTAGCCTAGATGAAGTCCCTGTTTAGTGTACATTTTTATTTTTAGTTAAAAAAATATATGGATGAACAATAACATGATTTTGGGAAAATATGTTTAATAGATATCCATGGGATTGGAAAATGATTTTTTATTTAAGTAATTAATGTTATTTCAGAATGTGTTCACTATTTTTTGAACTTTATCTGATTAAGGTAAATAGAATAATAAGGGATTCTATTAGAGGAGTAAAAGTTTAATTATATTTCGGAAGAGCCTATGATTTTTATGGGAACTTATAGTGATTCAGGTTATTTATGGAAATGGATCACATACTTGGCGATTATGTGATTTAGAAATTTTCATTTTTCGTATGAGACATTAAGAGTGATTAATGTTATTGGGTAATAAAATTTATTTATATCATGAAAGTATTTGTGATAAAATATTTCTTATTTTTGGGTTTCAAAATTAGTCTAAAATAATTTATTTAATTTTATGGATAGTTTTTTATTTAAGGATATAAGTTAAACTTTGGGTAATACTATTGGATTTTGGAGACGAATGTAGTTTTTCATTATATAAAGGTTTTTTCTTCTTGGGGAATTATCTTATCATATTGTAAAAAATTTGTTTTTTTAATGTATCCCAATATGAGAAATTGGTGGTTAATATTTTGTGGATTATTTTATTCTCTAAAAGTTGATTCTAGTGCTTCATGTTTTAAAAAATCTTATTGAGTATTCATCGTTTGGAGAAAAAGATGGGTCTATTTTGGAAATTGACTGAAGTATGAAATTATACAGGTCAAATAAGTATATTTCCTTATATTCTAAATATCGTTAGTAAAATAATTCCTCATTACTATTAAAATGATCTAAAAACAAAATTTTATCCATTTACTTTTCTTTTCCCTTCACAAATTTATGGTTTTGTGATTGTTAACATTCTCATTACCATGCTCTCTATCAATCTGCATTAGAACATTATAGTTTTTATTTTCTTCCATATCCTTGATTTCCTACATGGAACCCTAGTATGTATTATCTTATGTTACCTTCATAATTCCCTTTTCTTTTTTTAAAGTGTAAGTTTTATTAATCTTTTTCAGGTTTAGAATTTCAATAAAGCTATTTTGAAAATAAAAACCCCTAGTTTTCAATCCTGAGTTGAAATTTTGAGGTTTAATTTTTTAAATTGGTAATAATGTAACATCCCATGTTTTTAAAAGTATGTACTATATTCAACAGCTTACATGATACACCACATGGAGCTTAAATGAATAATTAAATATTGTTATGTCACCGTTATAACCTAGCCATTATAATGGAGGGTATGAAAAGTATAAATTGAATTTTGAAAATATGGTTTCCATATATATATATATATTAAATTCATTGTTGGTCAATAAATAATAAATTAAAATAAACCCTTTCTAAAATAAAAGGAAATGATTTTATAAAAATTATTTAAATGTGCAAAAGTGTATTTTATACCAATAAATAAAAAAATCAATATTTTTGGATTATATTAATTAAATTTAATATTTATTCAATTAAAATTGTAACATTCATATTATATGTTTTCTAGACAAGATATTCCAATAAATCGATTTTTTCATTTAAAAAACAGTATTTTTCTAAAAAAGAAGTTTTCCCACCTTTTGAGGGAGCACTTATTTAAAATATTTTTTTTGAAAATTTAATAAATTATATTTAAAAGGATAAGATTCTTATTTGAATTATTAATATCAAAATATACATTTTTTAGTTTTTTTCAATTTCTTTGATACGATTCATTTTTTTATGAATAGTGAAATATACTGCTTTTTTAATTGAAAACTACTTTTTCATGAAATTTATTTATAGAGATAAATTGTATTTTTTGAATTGTTTTAAAGTATAATTTGATCAATATTTTATAATTTAATCCATATTTTATAATTTTAATGATTTTTCATTAAATTTGGATGTAAACATATTTCAATCTTTTGAAGATTTTTACTTTAGAAACATTTTCTCTTTCATTCAATGGGTTTAGTTTTTAATTAATATCTAAAATTACTCTATTTTGAATTTTAAAAAATGGATTCCATATTTTTAATTATATGGTATAAATTTATTTAATATGTCCCATTTATTATTCTAATTTATGACTAGTGACATTAGTTATTTTTTTATTAACACAATTAATGGTAAATCTGGTAATTAATAGTAAAAATAATACTATAAATATTATAATATTACCCAAAAACATTCCTAATTTCATTAGATGAGTGATTTTAAACCCAAATAATTCTTTTATCAACATTATAACCTTTTTAATCAACTTTTATGGGAGTGAGAAATTTATAATTTTATATTCAAGGAAAAGTCACTTTTGTCCCATGTTTGTTTTTATCAAGTTAAATATTTTTAAAATGGAGTTATATAAGTGTTGCGTTTAACTATAAATTTTATTTAGAAATATAATATTTTTATATACATCATGGTAATTTATTTATAATTTTTAGTGATAAAATAAATACCTTAAACAGTGACACAATGGTGATGAAGTAGTTTTTTGATTAAAGGAAATATCAAATAAATAGAATTAAAAATACTACAATAAATATAATTTGATATGAACAATTTCATCCAAAAAAATTTAGATTACATTGACATTTTAATTATGTTTTATGAATATTTATTTTAATTTACATTGTTTTTATGATATTTTTAAAAATACAATGTAATGAATAGTTTCAAAAGTGACATTATTGATATTAGAAAAAAATTAATATTTTATTAAATGATATAAAAATCATAAAAATCACAAATTAATCCAAATTATTAAGATAATTCTAATAAATTCATAAATGATTCATTTATTGGTAGTTTTTTATTTTTTAGAAATTATATTAACCCTCAATGTGTAAATTTCCTGACATCATGGTAATAATTAATTATGTTAAATAAGGGTTAAAAAATATAAGGATTAAAAATAGCCAAAATATATAAAATTGAATTTTATGAGGGTATTAAGACCCAAAATAATTATATATTCTAAATGAATAACTTCATATCCATTAATAATATAAAATTAATTTTTATTAATTTAATAATTTGAAGAATTCCAAGAGTCCACATCCCATCTCCTATAAAATGGCACCCATTCTTCTATTTTCTGACACCTTAAAACCTATTTTTCTCTGAAAATATCTACCAAAATCCCTTTCTATAAAACCTCCTCAAATTATAAAGTCCATATTTTAGGCATAACACCCTCCTTAGAGGTGGTAATGTGTTAAGAAAAGGTGACCATCCGAATGAGAGGTAACATTTTTAATTAAGTGTTTATATTTTATTTATTCTTTCATTTCCTTCAAATATTATTCATCCAAGATGAAACAACAAATAAAATATCCTCAATATAATGATATATTATTATGTTAATGTCATCACTTAAATCCATCTCTATTTCCACCAAATGTGAAAAGAATTAATTGGTTGAGTGTAAGGCGGATTACCACATCGCGAACTGATATAATTCATTTTCCATCAGCATTTATCATGATTGGTTATAATGATGGAATTAATATTTTTATATGACACTAATGAAATATTTATTATTATTAATTATTTAAATATCATTTATCTTCATACCTTTACATGCACATAAAAATGATAGCATCGTTCTTGCGTACATCTGAACTATCACCTCTACTAAGGGATGTGATTTCTTTTTCACCACTACCTCACATTGATTATATATATAATTATATTAAAATTAATAATATGATATTAATGATATTATAATAATTCTGTAAATATAAAATGATACTTACCTTATTTCCATAATGATCATTGAAAATTGGAAATCCTACTCATGTGTGTGTATGGATTACCGTCTCCATAATTGTAATGTAGTTAATTTTTCATATCCTTATGAAATGTAAGTATTTAAAAGTATATATTTTTTATAAAATTGATTATCATCGTTTCCTCTAGAAATGGGGATGACCTCGTTTGTCTATGGTTCCAATATTCTAATTGGCTTCTAACGGGTTTGTTCCTATAACCAGAATCATCCAATGATTCTATATCCATTTGGACCTACTTTCCACTGGTAGGTGCTCATTAGTTGTGGACCTATGAGGCTTAAGAATTTTCATTGGTCTAGAGGATGGGAGGTCAGAATCATCACACTTTTTTGGGGGTACTTATTGCCTACTCCATGACTCTCTTTATAGATTTAAGTTATATTCGTGAATACTTATTAAATTACCAAGTATGAAAATGAGATTTCCTTTAGATCTGAAAATCAATGATTAATATGTATGAGATTTAGAGAGTCTTTTATATTTATTTGAGGTTCTACATCAATAGAGAATCATTTGTATTTTTTAGAGATTCTTATTCAATGGTATCCTTCAATACATTATATAGAGATCTCTTGGTCATTATGATAACCATACTGGTTTTAAAGCCACTCAGCGGGGCACTTGAAGTTTATTTTCATTCATAAGGACATAGATTATTTCAGAGTTGGGATTGTACCCGCGGATGGTCTACCTATGTATCCTTGTTTAGAAAAATAATTAGAACCCACGTAGTTCGAGTAAAGAAGTATGAGGTTTATCCATGATTGATGGCCCAAAGAAAGATGTCATAATTACTTTTACACTCTAATATCACGTGATTGATGCTCGATGTGAGAAACAAGAGGTATTAAGAAAACTTTATGATTGATCCATGAAAGATGCAATTATAAGAAATGATGTGGGGATTATGCATGTATGACTTCCCAGATAGATTAAGATTGGGACTTACTTCGGAGAAGAAGCCCGAGAACAAGGTCCATAAAGGTATATGTGCTTTATGGATATTTGGATACTTAAATTAGGACTTAATCTTGAGGAGGATGCCCAAATTATAGGGGACTTGTGATTGGGTTTTATTCTTGAGAAGGAATCTCATATCAGGAGAAATTAAGAATGGTTAAGAGAAATTATGACCGGGGCTTATTCATGAGAAGGAGGCCCAGGTTAAAGGGACTTTGGAACTGGGGATTCTACCTAAAAAGGAGCCCCATGTTAATAGGAATTTGAACTAGGGATTACTCTTGAAAGGGAATCTCGGGTTAGGGAATTTGAAATGGGGATTACTCTTGAAAAGGAGGCCCAGGTTTGGGAACTTGGGACTTACTCATAAGGAGGATGCCAAGAATAATGATATTCTCATCTTAAAGGATGTGGTTAAATGAATGAAATCTTTAACCTTAGTGACATAAAGATATGTAAATCACTAGGTCTTGAGAGTTGATCCACAGAATTCCTTTCAGATAAGGAATCCAATAAAGGAACCATGCCAAAAATGGCCTTGAAGAGGGTTTTGAAGGCTAAATCTTGAATAGGATAGGTGGATTTTAAGAAAAGAGTTGAATAAGCAGGAGGGGAACCCAAAAATAGGTAGGCGTGTAAGTCCCATTAGGGCACGCAAGTATTGGTCACACAAGTTTACTTTCACAACACATGGGTACTTGCGCCACAGTTAACCTATAGGTTATTACTTGGGTGAGACTTGGATCAAGCCCTTAGTATTATCGCTAAAGGATTCCAAAAGTGTGGCGCGCAAGTTTTAGTGAAAGGATAAGGTGGTGCGGAAGTGTCTTCATTTCCCTTAAGGGTTAGACACTTAGGAACACAAGTGTTGGTTAATTTCAACATTTATACCTTGTTCCCCCTCGTTAGATCTTCCATTATAGGTAATAAATTACCTTAGAAATGTTCGGAAGACTTCAAAAAGAGACTAGGGCACCGAGAGCTCAAATCCGACTTTTGGAAGTTTTTCCTCCCTAAAATGAGGGGCCCACAAGGGGTATTTATAGGATACTGAAGACCCTGGGTGAAAATCAAATAGGGCTCGTAAGTCACCTGCATGACCAATATGTGGCGCGCAAGTATACTTGTGCGACCAAGAAGAAACTTGTGCGGTCCATCTTTAAAAAAATCCTAGCTCATGCCTTTGTCAATTTTTGATGTTTCTTCAAAGTATGAATCACTATGTTCTTAATGTATTCCCCTTTTCATTTGGTAGATTCTGTGATAGAAAGGAGCGTCAACAAAAGTCCCCCCTCAGAGTTGGATCCGAAAGGAAAGGAGGATTTGACTTTGAGGTAAAGGGAAAAATAAGGAACTGGAGTGCGCAAGTTCTGGCGCACAGATGGTAGTGCGCAAGGGTGAGCCGCGCAGGCTTCGGTGTGCAGGGGTTTGGCCTTGCCTATAAATATGCACGCCATTCTTGCGCAAAGCACCCATCTCTCAAACATTTCCCCTCTCACCGCGCAAGTTGTCCTCATCGCGTAAGTGTCTTGATTTTCTGTGGTTCGTTGCTCTTTTTTGTATCGCACTTCTGCAGAGGTATTTTGACCTGTGCGGTGATACATGAGTTCCAAAACTTGCGCGACACAGTTACACTTGCGCAACAACTTTGGACTTGCGCGCCTTAATGCCTTAGCTATTTTTTCATTTTTCTTCACAAATTTTATGAAAACCCAACATAATTAATAGTTAATTATTTGACCTTTGTGCAAGTTAAATGGCTTCAGGAAGAATTGGAACGGCTAATTAACTGGCTAGGAAGTGAATTGATGATATGATGAACATTTTTTTCAATGATTACTATGATATCTACGATAGTACTCTCCCAGATTTATCCAAGTACTTGAATAAGTATCATCTTAATTTTCCACAGATCATCTACTTGCCTCTATATGGGCATGGTATTCTGCAATAATTCAATATTCCAGAGGAAAATAATTATCTCCCACATTCTTGGTTTCAGAATTACACCAATTTTTCTTCATCAAAAATCTCAATTGGAGGATCATTTGTTAATACTGGAACAGTGGAGAAGGCCTACATAATGCATCATATCCCTTGTTCCCCAGATCTGAAACCTCACAAGCCCGAGCTACAACCACATTCTTATCCTTCAATCTTCCTAAATTCTCAGATGGATCAATCCAAAGGCTAGAAGAAGATTTGGTACTTCCATCTTGGAGAAGCTCTGAAGCCAACTTGGATGTGGGAATATTGGGTGCGACAAACCTATGCAGAGTTTTTCTAGGATTTGAAAGGAGATGTAATATATAAAGCTATATGGTCTAGGCATACATATGTCTACAGGAATGATGACTTTGTACCAGATCTAATCAGCTGCTGGACCCTAGAAACCAATTATTTCCATATGACTCATGGAGAACTAGGCATCATTTTGTGGGATGTCTACAAGATCTCGGGGGATCCAGTTTTGGGTGATATGTATAATGAATTCATCCCCCCCAAGGCGACTTGGAATGCTTCGAAGAAGACTCCAAATTTGTCATGGCAGTTATTGAAAATTTTCTAAAATATCAAGATCTCAAAGTCCTCCAAAACTCATTCTAGAATGGTTATTCATCCAGAGTAATGGATGGATATATTTCTTACCAAGAAGGAGGGGAAGGGGCCACCTGTAATCATCCGACTACCTTCCCTAGAACAGAGAAGAGGGGTGCTTTTGGAACATTCTGGTCGACCCTAGAAGCAGGATAATTTGAGAAGTGGGGGTACGAAGTGGATCAGAGAATCCCAAAAAAGATTTTTTGGAGGGCTTCATAGCCTTGTATCTTAGTGTTTATTTTCTTCCATTCAGGGATTCGAAGGGAGGCGTCAGGGAAGGGACCTTCATTATGGCTTCCAAGTTGGATGAGAAGAAAATGGTCGGGTTTTCCACCCCCATTTTGGCGAAGATTCACTGGAGGTTACTCCATTTCTTTATGGGTAAGTCTCCTTTGAGAATAGTGGGACCATTCCAAGTTTTGTGGGGTTGGATCACCACTCATTTCAGGACATATGCTATACAGAACGGAGTATGGGTTCTTGGAAGCTCTTTCAGGCCAACTGGGCGGTTTGTTGATGATGGAACAGCCGACCTATAACTGAGGTCATACATGTTGGCTTGTAGAGACGGTGTACTGGCCACCAGGATTGACAGAGATATTATATGCGAGGCCTATGCTCCATACAGATTTGCACGCCAATTCATGTGTATACAGCAGACTGTTGTTTCCCCTCATGTGCATGTCATGTCAGAGCATCATCTGATGGTTGCCTGACAACTATGGTTGCTGACATCTATGGAGAAGACCGGGCAGTTTTTGATCAACCAGTTGATAAAGTGGCGAGTAATTTGACTACATGGTATGCTGAGAAATGGATAGCATCATACCCTGAAGGGGTACTGAATAATCTGGTTCATCAGGTGGGGAAAAAGAAAAGAACTGTAGAGAAAGAAACCCTTTATCTGGAAGGTGACTCTTCCCCACCTGGAGCTGATTCCCCAGGTTCCTCACCTAGGGCTGACTTGATGGATTCCCAATATGGGGATGATGAGGCACAACATGCAGCAAAGCGGCGTCGTGCCAGATATAATCCTCTTGTCAGAATCAATAGACCCACTCCATCGATTCCAAGTGAGTTACTTCATTGAGGCAATTTAATCACCATTACTTTATAAATCAACAAGTTTCATTTTCTTATTCTATATCTGTAGTTACATGAGCTGGGAAGAAGATGAAGTCTAAGATTGTAGGACCCTCCTCGCAGCCTTCTAGTACACATGCTGAATATCTACGACCAGAGGCTGTCCATACCTAGAAGAATGTTTATTGTGATGTTGAAACTGCGTTTCTGGATCTGTGTGAGGTGATACACATCCCTAGAGTAGGGAATCTTCAGGCCTCCACCGATATCTGTTTTGAGGATACCCCTGATGAAGTGCGGGCTTACATCACAGAGCTATAGATGCTCATATATGCCACCGATGATTCCATTCTTTTCACCAAGTGGGTGTATGAAATGATAGATCAAGGCACCACTGAGGGGACTGGTTGTTTCCCTCTGGAATTGGGGATGATCTCATTGATTTAAGATTCAAACATTCCAATAGGTTTCTAACGGGTTTGTTCATAGAACTGGAAACATTTAATGATTACATATCCATTTGAACATACTTTCCAATGGTAGGCGCTCATTAGTTGGGAACTGATGAGGCTTAGGAATTTTCATTGGTTGAGAGGATGGAAGGTCGGACTCATCACACCTTTTTTAAGGGAATTATTGTAAACTCCGGGACTCTCTTTATAGATTTAAGTTATGTTCGTGAATCCTCATTACATTACCAAGTAAAAAAATGAGATTTCCTTTAGATCTGACATTCAATGACTGATATGTTGGAAATTTAGAGAATCTGTTATATGTATTCTAGGTTCTTCATTGATAGATAATCATCTGTATTTGTTAGAGATTCTTAGTCAATGGTATCCTTTGATACGTAAAATTCTCTGGGTCATTATGATCACCATACTGGTTTTAAAGCCATTCAGTGGGGCACTTGAAGTTTATTTTCATTCAGAAGGACATGGATTATTTCAAAGTTGTGATTGTACCCACAGATGGGCTGCCTACATATCCTCTATTTTGGAAAAGGAATCAGAACCCACGTAGTTCAAGTAAGGGAGTATGATTTTTATGCATGATTAATGGCTCAAAAAAATATTTCATGATTTCTTTTACACTCTAAGATCACGTGAGTCATGCTCGGTGTGAGAAACAAGAGGTCTTGGTGAAATTAGACAATTGTGCCACGAAAGATGTAATGATGTGGGGCTTATGTGTGTATGACTACCCAAATAGATGAGGATTAAGATTTACTTCAGAGAAGAAACCTAGGAACAGGGTCCATAAAGGTATATGTGCTTCATGGAGATTTGGATACTCCAATCTTGGGGCTTACTCCTAAGGAAGATGCCCAAGTTAAGAGGTGACTTATAATTGGGTTTTACTTCTGAGAAGTAAGCCCAGATCAAAAGGAAATTAAGACTGGTTAAGAGAGATTAAGGCTGGGGCTTACTCCTGAGAAGAATACACAGGTTAAGGGACTTGAAAAATTAAGGGACTTGGGGATTACGCCTGAGGAGGATGACCATATTTGAGACCGGGGCTTACTCCTAAAAAGGAATCCCATGTTAAGAGAATTATGGTTGGGGCTTACTCTTAAGGAGGATGCCCATATTTGGGAATTTTAAGATTGGGGCTTACTCTTGAAAAGGATGCCCAGATTAGGGGACTTGGGGCTTACTCCTAAGGAGGATGCCCAAAATTATTGGGAATTATGACTGGGACTTACTCTTTAAAAGTAGGCCCGGGATAAATATTCTCTCATCTTTAAAGGATGAGGTTGAATGAATGAACTCTCAATCCTTAGTGACATAAATATGTATAAATCACTAGGTTTTGAGAGATGTTCCACGGAGTTCCTTTCAGATAAGGAATTAAAATCAAGAAATCATGCCAAAAATGGCGTTGAAGAGTGTCTTGAAGACTGAATCTTGAATAGGAGATATGTAATGACATAATATGGGTGAAATGGGAAGGAAAGGCACCCAAAAAGATAGGGGCGCACAATTCCTGGCAGGTGCGTAGGTACTGCGTGGGCACGCAAGTCCCGGGTCGCGCTGGTATACCTACGCGGCACAAGGTTACTTGCATGATTATCATCCCTTAGAGTAATATTTGGGTAATCCTTGATCAAAGCCTTTAGAATTATCCCTAGAGGCTTTCCAGAAGATGGAACGCAAGTTATTGTGAAGAAGTAGGGTGGCGCGCAAGTGTGTCCATTTCCCTTAAGTTTAAAACACTTTGGCACGCAAGTGTTAGTGAATTATAACACTTAGACCTTACTCCTCTTGTATAGACATTCAATTACCGGTAAAGAATTACCTTATAAGTTTTCGGAAGTCTTGAAGAAGAGACTTGGGAATTCAGAGCTCTATATCTGAATTCTGAAAAAATTCCTCCTAAAATGGGGGGCACATAGGGTCTATTTATAGGCTGGAGAAGACCCCGGGCGGTTATCACATAGGGCTTCCAAGTCACTTGCATGACCATTAGGTGGTGCGCAAGTATACTTGTGCGACAGTGAGGGAACTTGCACGACCCTTGTGCATTTGAAGCCTTGTTCATTCCATTGTCGATTTTTGATGTTTTCTTCAAAGGATGAGTCAATTTGTGCTAATTCATTTCCCTTTCCATTCTTTTAGGCAATGTGACGAAAAGGAGCATTATCAAAAGTCTCCCCTTAGGGTTGGATCTGAAAGAATAAGGATGTGACTCTACGGAAAAGAAGAAACCCAAATGGAAAGAGCCGCGCAGGTGCGAGTTGCGCAACTGTCATCGCGCAGGTGCGAGTCGCGTAGGGATGGAGGGCACTGGATGGAGCGTGCTCACTATAGGCGCACAGGTGGGCAGCCTGGCCTATAAATATGCGATCATTTTCCGTGCATAGCACCTCATTTATGGATTTTCGAGCTCTCACTAGTGCAGAAAACGTTTTTTACGTCACCATTTTTTACGTCGGTTATATAAAACCGACGTCATAATATGTCAAACGAGGTTTTTTACGTCGGTTATTTAATAACCGACGTAAAAACCTGTGTTCGGTACACCTTTAACGTCGGTTATTTTTATAACCGACGTTATTAATCGCGCGGCTTCGTTTTTTACGTCGGTTATACATTAACCGCCGTAAAAAACAGAAGCGGGGGGTGTTTGTTACGTCGGTTATTTAATAACCGACATAAAAAAAGAATCCGCAGATGTTTTTGACGTCGGTTATGGAATAACCGACGTAAAAAAACGCGGGTTTTGAGCCCTTTATAACGTCGGTTATAAAATAACCGACGTCAAAAAATAATCGGAGGAAGGTTTTTACGTCGGTTATTGAATAACCGACGTTATAAATGTTTTTAAAAAAATTATAACGTCGGTTATTGAATAACCGACGTGATAACTCATTTAAAAATTTACCCAGACCCGTGGATTGTCATTCGCGAGTTTACCTTCGACAGTCGCGACTCGTCTCTCTCGCGCGTAAACCTGAATCGGCTCGTCCATTTCGTTGGTTTAGATTCGTTTTGCGATCATCGTTTCTCATATTTAATCTCCTCGGATCAATCATCTAAACTCGCAGCACTCAGGTAATCCTCCCACTCGTTCGTTTTTTTTTTCGCGGATAGTTTATATATATGTGTTGTGATTTTTTTGTTGAATCTAGCTAAGATTCTTTGATTGCGAACCCTTTTAACTCGTTTTGGCACCATAATCTTATTTATCATCCCTAGATCTATTAGTTCGACTTGCAATATTGACTAATTTTATGATTTCACTAATTTTTCATCGTTTTCTATAAATCCCCGAGAGGGTTGGGGCGTGTCCATTTGGATGGGTTTCCCTTTTACAGTTGTTACTACTTTATTCACAGACAACCATGGCATAGGTGCATGGATTTGGGATCACATCACCATTTTCACCCCCTGCAAACAAAGTTTCACGAGGAGGACTCACCAGTTTCTAGGGGGTGTCCAAGCAGGTCGGGGGTGGGGGTTGTGTCCAGGAGGGGTGGGGGTGCTTTCTAGAGGGGTCGGGGGCTGTCCAGAGGGGTCGGGGGGTGTCCAGGGTGGTGTCCAAGGGGATGGGTGGGTGTGGGGGGCTGTCCAAGGGGGTGGCGGCCTGTCCAGAGGGGTCGGTGGGGTGTCCAGGCGGGTGTCCAAGGGGTTGGATGGGTGTGGGGGGCTGTCCAAGTGGGTGCTGGCCTCTCCAGAGGGTATTTGGGGTTGTCCGGGTGGGTTGGGGGGCTGTCCAGAGGGTTGGGGGATGTCCAGGGGGGTGTCCAAGGGGGTAGGGGGTGGGGGGTGGTGTCCAGGAGGGGCGGGGGGCTGTCCAGAGGGGTCGGGGGTGTCCAGGGGGGTTTACAAGGGGGTGGGTGGGTGTGGGGGGTTGTCCAAGGGTGTGGGTGGGTGTTGGGGGTGTCCAGGGGGGTGTCCAAGGGGGTAGGGGTGGGGGTGGTGTTTAGGAGGGGTGGGGGGCTGTCCAGAGGGTTGGGGGGGTGTCCAGGGGGGTGTCCAAGTAGGTCGGGGGTGGGGGGTTGTGTCCAGGAGGGGTGGGGGTACTTTCTAGAGGGGTCGGGGGCTGTCCAGAGGGGTCGGGGGGTGTCCAGGGTGGTGTCCAAGGGGATGGGTGGGTGTGAGGGGCTGTCCAAGGGGGTGGCGGCCTGTCCAGAGGGGTCGGTGGGGTGTCCAGGGGGGTGTCCAAGGGGGTGGATGGGTGTGGGGGGCTGTCCAAGTGGGTGGCGGCCTCTCTAGAGGGTATTTGGGGTTGTCCGGGTGGGTGGGGGGGCTGCCTAGAGGGTTGGGGGATGTCCATGGGGGTGTCCAAGGGGGTAGGGGGTGGGGGTGGTGTCCAGGAGGGGTGGGGGGCTGTCCAGAGGGGTCGGGGGTGTCCAGGGGGGTTTACAAGGGGGTGGATGGGTGTGGGGGGCTGTCCAAGGGTGTGGGTGGGTGTTGGGGGGTGTCCAGGGGGGTGTCCAAGGGGGTAGGGGGTGGGGGTGGTGTTTAGGAGGGGTGGGGGGGCTGTCCAGAGGGTTGGGGGTGTCTAGGGTGGTGTCCAAGCAGGTCGGGGGTGGGGGGTTGTGTCCAGGAGGGGTGGGGGTGCTTTCTAGAGGGGTCGGGGGCTGTCTAGAGGGGTCGGGGGGTGTCCAGGGTGGTGTCCAAGGGGATGGGTGGGTGTGGGGGGCTGTCCAAGGGGGTGGCGGCCTGTCCAGAGGGGTCGGTGGGGTGTCCAGGGGGGTGTCCAAGGGGGTGGATGGGTGTGGGGGGCTGTCCAAGTGGGTGGCGGCCTCTCCAGAGGGTATTTGGGGTTGTTCGGGTGGGTGGGGGGGCTGCCCAGAGGGTTGGGGGATGTCCAGGGGGGTGTCCAAGGGGGTAGGGGGTGGGGGTGGTGTCCAGGAGGGGTGGGGGCTGTCCAGAGGGGTCGGGGGGTGTCCAGGGGGGTTTACAAGGGGGTGGGTGGGTGTGGGGGGCTGTCCAAGGGTGTGGGTGGGTGTTGGGGGGTGTCCAGGGGGGTGTCCAAGGGGGTAGGGGGTGGGTGGTGTTTAGGAGGGGTGGTGGGGGGGCTGTCCAGAGGGTTGGGGGTGTCCAGGGGGGTGTCCAAGCAGGTCGGGGGTGGGGGTTGTGTCCAGGAGGGGTGGGGGTGCTTTCTAGAATGGTCGGGGCTGTCCAGAGGGGTCGGGGGGGTGTCCAGGGTGGTGTCCAAGGGGATGGGTGGGTGTGGGGGGCTGTCCAAGGGGGTGGCGGCCTGTCCATAGGGGTCGGTGGGGTGTCCAAAGGGGTGTCCAAGGGGGTGGATGGGTGTGGGGGGCTGTCCAAGTGGGTGGCGGTCTCTCCAGAGGGTATTTGGGGTTGTCCGGGTGGGTGGGGGGGGCTGTCCAGAGGGTTGGGGGATGTCCATGGGGGGTGTCCAAGGGGGTAGGGGGTGGGGGTTGGTGTCCAGGAGGGGCGGGGGGCTGTCCAGAGGGGTCGGGGGGTGTCCAGGGGGGGTGTTATATCTTACTATATTTTGTTTAAAAAATAATATTCAAGCATATTTTTTTAAATACACATCGATTTGTTTTATATTTCAAAATTTTTTACATTCAAATTATGATTTTTTTCATATAAACATATATTTGTCTTATCTAAAAAATATATATATTTTTGCTATTTGTTATAGGTAATAATGAGTCGAAGTTGGATTACGGCACATTGAATGAGCAATGAATATGAGGAAGGTGTTGATGCCTTTTTGGAATTTTCTAAACGAAACGTTCCAAGTAGTGACATTTTTTTCTGTCCATGCCTGAAATGTCTGAATATGAAGAAGTTGAAAAGTAGAGAGATAAAAGATCATCTGATTTGTCATGGTTTCAATCCGAGTCACAACCCTTGGATTTGGCATGGCGAAACTGGACAGAATGTCACTGATGATAATGAATCGCAAGATGGTAACTCCAATGGAATTGAAGAAATGATTCGCGATATTGTAGCAGAACAAATTGAGATAGAACCGACAGTTGCACGTCTATATGGTGATGCCGAAAAACCATTATATCCTGGTTTTACAGATTTTACGGTTTTGTCGGCGGTGTTAAGATTGATTAACCTGAAGGCGAAACATGGATGGAGTGACAGAAGTTTTACAGAGCTGCTACAATTGATGAAAGACATTCTTCCAAAAGATAGCGATCTTCCAGATTCACATTATAAGGCCAAAAAAATATTATGCCCGATGGGATTGGGATACATGAAAATACATGCCTGTCCGAATGACTGCATTATATATAGGAAGGAATATGAATTTCTTAAAGAGTGTCCTAAATGTGGGACATCACGGTATAAGGTGAAAGAAAAATCACAAGCTGATGTAGAGATTACAAAGCTCCCTTCAAAGGTATTTTGGTATCTTTCTATAATTCCTCGTTTCAAACGTCTATTTGCTAATTCACATGATGCAAAAAGGTTAATATGGCATGCTGATGAGCGGGTATGTGATGGAAAAATACGTCATCCAGCTGATTGTCCACAATGGAAGAAAATTGATGCCCAGTACCCTACATTTGGAAATGAAATTAGAAATCTGAGACTAGGCTTGTGCACAGATGGAATGAATCCATACCGAACCCTCAGAAGCACACATAGTTCATGGCCTGTTTTATTGGTAATTTACAACCTCTCTCCTGAAGTTTGTATGAAGCGCAAATATGTCATGTTGAGTATCATGATCTCTGGTCCAAATCAACCCGGCAATGATATTGATGTATACTTGTCACCGCTGATTGATGATTTGAAACTGTTATGGGCTGATGGTATTAGGGTGTATGATTCTTATAAAATGGAATATTTTCAACTGCATGCAGTGCTTCTATTCACTATAAATGACTTCCCAGCATATGGAAATTTGTCTGGATATAGTGTTAAAGGGCATAAAGCATGTCCAATTTGCGAACAACAGACGTCATATTGTCAATTGCATCATGGGAGGAAAACAGTGTACATGGGTCATCGAAATTTTTTGCCCATGGATCACCCTTATAGAAGACTAAAAAAGGCATTCAATGGCTCACAAGAATTTGATACTGCTCCAAAACCTTTATCCCCAGATTTGTATTTTGAGAGGGTGAAAAACCTTGATGTGACATTGGGAAAGACACAAAAATCTGGTAATGATAGACATATTTGGAAGAAAAGGTCAATATTTTTTGAGCTACCATATTGGAGGTATCATGAAGTCAAACATAATATTGATGTCATGCACGTGGAGAAGAATATCTGTGATTCTTTGATCGAAACATTGCTAGATATTAAAGGAAAGACAAAAGATGGGTTGAATGCAAGGTTAGACCTACTATCAATGGGAATACGTTTGGAGTTAGCTCCCACTCCTAAAGGAAGACGAACATTTCTTCCCCCGGCTTGTCATACATTATTGAAGAGGGAGAAAAGTAGCTTCTGTCAGTGTCTTCATGATATCAAAGTGCCTTAAGGTTATTCTTCAAATGTAAAAATTTTTGTCTCATTGAAAGACTTGAAGTTGATAGGTATGAAATCACATGATTGTCACGTCATGATGCAACAAATTCTACCAGTTGCACTGCGTGGAATATTTCCCATCTGTGTCAGAAAGACTATAATGAGGTTGTGTTATTTTTTCAATTCAATTTGTAACAAGGCGATTGATGTGAATGCTTTGAACATTTTGGAAAAGGATGCAATTTTTATACTTTGTCATTTGGAAATGTATTTTCCTCCAACTTTTTTTGATATGATGGTTCATTTAATGATTCATATGGTTCGAGAAATAAAGGTTTGTGGACCTGTATATCTTCATTGGATGTATCCTTTTGAAAGTTATATGAAAATATTAAAGGGATATGTTAAAAATACATATCGACCTGAAGCCTCCATTATTGAAAAGTATTTTTCTGAGGAGGTAGAAGAGTTTTGTACGAGCTACTTGGCTACGGCGCAACACATAGGTTTGCCTCCATCTCACCATGAACGGTTTAATAATGAGGGAAAGGGGATTCGTGGCTTGAAAGTCAAATCACTGTCAGCTGAACAGATGAAGAAGTTAGAATCATACATCTTGAATAACATAGCTGATGTTCAACCGTATATCACATTGCATATTAATGAGTTGAAACAATGTCATCCAAAGAAGAAAGAAATGTGGATTTTGAATGAGCACAACAAAACTTTTTTGACATGGTTTAAAAAGACCTTGCTTGGTAGATCAGATGTATCAGAGACATTAAAATGGATAGTGGGTGGTCCATCTTTAAATGTGATAACATGGTCCTCTTATGACATTAATGGCTATACATTTCATATGAAAGCTCAGGACAACAGAAGTGCAGTTCAGAATAGTGGTGTATTGGTGTTTGCAGAAGCAATGCATTTTTCGAGTGCTAAGGACAGAAACCCAATTTCGGCATCAAGTACATATTATGGAGTGATTGAAGACATATGGGAGGCTGATAACTTTAAAATTAAAGTTCCTGTTTTAAACTGTAAATGGTTTATCGGTAACAACAGTGTCAGACACGATGAATTTGGAATGACACTTGTTAATCTGAATAGATTGGAAGACATAGCTGATTCTTTTATAATGGCAACACATGCCAAACAAATTTTCTATTTAGTAGATCAATCAGATATGCAGTGGGCTGTTGTTTTACAAGGGAAAAAACAATATGTTGGTGAGGATGAATTTGATGAAGATGCTGATTTATGTGAGATCCCTACTTCCATGGAAATATTAACAGAACATAATGATGAGTATGTTGAAGACATGGTTTGTGCCATAAGGAACGATCACGACGAAGGAATTTGGGAAAACAATCCAACTGTACATTCCTAAAATTAGAGGTAACACATGTTTATTTCTTGTTTACATTTAGTTTTTTCATATAATGTTAGATATTGTAAATTTTTTACTTATTAAAACATGTATCAAACCAAAATGATAAAACAATAAAAACCGTAAAGAGGAGAAGTCTTGGGCGCACCGGCAGGCCGGTGGTGGATCACCGGTTGGCCGGTGGTCCAGACAGCAAAGCTCTGTCTGGTCCACCGGCCGGCCGGTGATGAGCCAGCAGCCGGCCGGTGGTCCAGACAGAGAGGAAGGCTCTCTGTCTGGTCCACCGGTCGGCCGGTGGTGATCCAGCGGCCGGCCGGTGGTCCAGACAGAGAGGAAGGCTCTCTGTCTGGTCCAGCGGCCGGCCGGTGGTGATCCAGCGGCCGGCCGGTGGTCCAGACAGAGAGGAAGGCTCTCTGTCTGGTCCATCGGCCGGCCGTTGGTGATCCAGCGGCCGGCTGGTGGTCCATACAGAGAGGAAGGCTCTCTGTCTGGTCCACCGGCCGGCCGGTGGTGAGCCAGCGGCCGGCCGGTGGCCCAGACAGAGCAAGGCTGGCTCACCACCGGCCGGCCGGTGACACCAGGCAGTGGGAAAGTCTACTGCCTGGGTCCTCCGGCTGGCCGGTGAGCTCACACCGGCTGACCGGTGGACTCAGTGAGTCCACTTTTCAGCTTTCTTGGGCCAACTCCTTAGCAACCTTTTGCCTATCAACAAAAACACTTGAAAACAAGTTAGAACATAATAAGAGTGATTGTGATCATTAAAATCCAAGAGGGAGGGGTACAACAGACTGTGTTTACCATGTTTATCATTGTTTAACATGCTTACCATATTACCAATGTTTACTATTATGTAATTTAGTACACTTTTCTATTTTCTGATTAAGTAGTATTACAATATTTGAATTTTTATATTTGTGAACTAATGTTTTTTTTTTGATTTGAAGGAAAATGACAGATCAATCAGTTGAACAGCCACATGATTCTGGAGATGAGCATATTGGTCATACATCTGGGGAGGAACATTCACATGCTCCTATTACGAAAAAGAGTTCAAAGGTTGGTAAGCGTGGGTGCACACGTTTACCAAAATTATCACTTGCCCGTACGAAGGAGGAGAGGATAGTCGTGGAGTTTGATGATGATGATCTTCCTAGAGGTCCAAATGCTAAAGATTTTAAGGGTTTTGTAGCAACTCAGGCTAAGAGCAAAGTAAGCATTCTCTATGATGATTGGAGAAGTGTGGATAAGGCGATAATTTCTCAGCTGTGGGAGACAATTTTGGTAAGATATTTTGCTATTGTTTGACTGTTCTTTAAATGTTTCTAGTATATATAATATTTTTAACCTCTTTTTTATCAGATGACATTTGATATTCCTGACACTGGAGGAGTCAGGAAGAAATGCTTATTGTTGGCTGGTAGGAGATGGAGGGATTTCAAATCAACCCTCTCATCTGATTTCATTTATGGTCATAGGAGTCGTGAGAATCCATGTCGTATATATCCTTTTATATATGAACACACATGGAGACAATTTTTTGAAAGTAGAAGAAAAGAATCATTTTTGGTAAGTGAAATGTAAACTTTTATAAGCTTTCTTATATAAATGATATTATTATTGTTTTGTTAATGATTACTTATTCTTAATTTACAGCAAACAAGGAAAGCTCATCAAGATATCCAATCTAAAAATGTATACCCTCATAGTTTATCTCGGGGAGGGTATGCATTATTGGAAGAACAAATGATGGTAGAAAAATTTCAACAACTAAGAGCTGAGTCTTCAAGCTCTGGAGAGGTGGCCCCTCCATCCCCTCCATCTAGACATGAGAAATGGAAAAGAGCTCGGAAGGGCAAAAAAGGACAATATCTTTCGTAAGAATCGAGACTCGTAGTTGAGAGGATTGTAAGATATCTATTTTATTTATTTAAGTTTACTATTTTCGTCATATATTTCCAATCATTATAGAAATGTTCAATTAATTATTACAGGACTCTCTTGAGGAGCAGAGTTCACAGGGGACATTTACACCATCTGGGAGGGAAGATATTTTATCTGTGTCATTGGGAAAGCCCGAACATCCTGGCCGTGTAAGAGGATATCCGGCAGGTGTATCGGTAAGAAAAGTGTTTCCACGTTCCTCAACTTCTAACGTTGAGGGAGTTTATAAAAAAAATAGAATCCTTGGAGGCTGAAGTCCATAATATTAATGCGACAATGGAGGACAAGATTAGAGCATCGGTGCAGTTTATGTTTGCAGACTTGCAAAGACAATTTCAGGGTGCAGCTCCCACTCCACCTCTCCCAGTAGCTCCCACTCCCCCACCTCAGCCTACGGACCCCATTTTTGATCCTCCTCCTCCGCCGCAGCTACCTACTTATTGTGAGTTGTATGTTGATGATCCTCAACATCATATAGTTTCATATGGGATGGTATATTGTATAGGAGATACAGTTCATCATCAATAGTTAGAGGTAGAGAATCAGAGGGTCACTGTACAGGATATTATAGATAGATCAGCTCGGATACCATTACCTACAGATGAGGTGACGACAGTTGGACATAGTATCGGCCATTTTTTACTTTGGCCATCCAGACTTCTTCGACTCATTACCATAGAGGTATGGATGTTATATCTTTTATTTTATATTTTTATTAATGTTTTATCATTTGAAAACTAATATATTTTTCAATTTATTTTTACAGGAATACTTCAAAGGTAAAGAAATACTGTATAGACAACAACAAAGATAGATAGCTATGACATCAGATGCAGATACTAGCAGTCTTGACAAATTGTCAAGATATTCAAATTTGTTGGCGGATCATTAAGACTTTACAATGGAATCTCATGTCTGTGGACGTGAACTAAGTGTGGGGATTATGAAAACTGATATCATGGAGTTTGTCACTGGAGATAAGTTGGGCATCAACGTGGTGCAAATTTTTATCATGTAAGTCTTAACACCTTTTCCTTGCGTTATATTTATTAAAAATGTATACATATGTCTGCTTTGTATTAGGTATCTGTATAAAATTTGTGAGAGGAATGAGCTGACAGATGTATATGGATTAGTGGACCCACAATTGATTTCCCCTGAAGCATGTGCATTGGATGAGGAACAAAGAATGATTTATATTGCTGATAGATTTGAAAAGAATGTAATCACACAGTGTTGGATGATGCCTTTTTGTGAGAGGTATGAAACACATCCCTCTCAAAGAGTTAATTATCTTTTAACATAAAAAACCACTAACGTTAAATTTCCTTTTATCAGGGATCATTGGATGTTAGGGGTTTTTTCCCTAGGGAGAAAGCACTTTATTGGATATGCTCTCTCCATGATGATGTGCGAGAAAGTTTTAAGAATATATTGGAAACGTAAGTTTCAATTTCACAATAGTTTTATATATTATAATGAATTTTAAATTTACCCCATTCGTATTATTTTCTAACAGGGCATGGGTCCACTTTCGAAAAAGCGCAAAGAAAAGGAATTTCAAGATCAAATATGTACATGCGAAGGCAAATATCCATTTATAATTTGTACATTTTGATTTATTACATAAAAATAATATATTGAATTTACACTCATTCAAACAGAAATGTCATGAGCAACAAGGCATCATCGAATGCGGATATTACATGTTAAGATTTATGTATGAAATAATAACAACTGGGACAGTTCTGAGTTTTGACCTGGTATGATTTCCTCTTTCTCATAATATTTCAATTTGATTTATTCATTATACACGATGACTACTATCCTTTTCCTTTCTATCTTTTTGATGACCCTCAACCCTTTACTGCTGAAGATATCAAACACTTACAAGTGGAGTGGTCAAATTATTTTACAGGTTTGATTGACTTTTAGTTGTTTGTAATGTAAAATGTAATTTTGAATATTGTCAATGTAATTTTGTATTTCGTAGTCGTTTAGGTTGGATTTAGTTTTTTTTGAAGTTGACAGTGTAAGTTTTGAATGTTATATAAGTGAATGTTTAATTTTTCTCTACTTCTTGTTTTGGTCTACTGTTGATGGTTTTTCTGGTCTGGATTTTGGTATGGGGGGAGAGGTTCCAAGGGGGTGGGTGGGTGTTTGGGGGGTGTCCAAGGGGTATGGGAGGGGTTTCCAAGGTGTGTTTGGGGCTGTCCTAGGGGTCGGGGGTGTAAATGAGGGTGGGGGTGTCCAAGGGGTGGGGGGTGTCCAAGGGATATGGGAGGGGTGTCCAAGGTGTGTTTGGGGCTGTCCAAGGGGTCGGTTGGGTGTAAATGAGGGTGGGGGGGCTGTCC
Source organism: Viscum album (assembly GCA_963277665.1). Classification (NCBI taxonomy): domain Eukaryota; kingdom Viridiplantae; phylum Streptophyta; class Magnoliopsida; order Santalales; family Viscaceae; genus Viscum; species Viscum album. The sequence goes on along the minus strand of OY728134.1, from coordinate 1,388,804,724 downwards.
AAGGGGTGGGGGTGTCCAAGTGGTGGGGGGTGTCCAAGGGATATAGGAGGGGTGTCCAAGGGGTGTTTGGGGTTGTCCAAGGGGATGGGGGGTTTCCAAGGGGTCGGGGGGGGGGGGGGGGGGTTTCCAAGGGGTCGGGGGGTGTCCAGGGGGTGGGGGGCTGTCCAAGGGGTGGGGGTGTCGAAGGGGTGGGGGGGTGTCCAAGGGATATGGGAGGGGTGTCCAAGGGGTGTTTGGGGCTGTCCTAGTGTTCGGGGGGTGTAAATGAGGGTGGGGGTGCTGTCGAAGGGGTGGGGGGTGTCCAAGGGATATGGGAGTGGTGTCCAAGGTGTCTGGGAGTTCTGTCCAAGGGGCCGGTTGGGTGTAAATGAGGGTGGGGGGGCTGTCCAAGGGGTGGGGCTGTCCAAGGGGTGGGGGGGTGTCCAAGGGATATGGGAGGGGTGTCCAAGGGGTGTTTGGGGCTGTCCAAGGGCTCGGGGGGGTGTTCAGGGGTCGGGGGGTGTCCAAGGGGTTTGGGAGGGCTGTCAAGGTGTGGGGGGGTGTCCAATGGGTGTTTGAGTCTATACTAGGGGTCTTGGGGGTGTAAAGGATGGTGGGGGGGCTGTCCAAGGGGTGGGGGTGTCCAAGGGGTGGGGGGTGTCCAAGGGATATGGGAGGGGTGTCCAATGGGTGTTTGAGGCTGTACTAGGGGTCGTGGGGGTGTAAATGGGGGTGGGGGGCTGTCCAAGGGGTGGGGGGTGTCCAAGGGTTGTGGTGGGGCTCCAATGTGGTGGGGGAGGGCTGGCCAGGTTGTTAGGTGTGTATAGATGAGGGTGGGGTTCAGTTGGGGCTTGGGGGAGGGCTGGTATGGTTATTTTTGTTGTTTGGTTTCTGGTTGCTTTTTGGTGAGAGCGATGCAATTATTTTTAAAAAAAATATATCGCTTTCACGTCGTTTATTTTATAACCGACGTGGTAAATAAATCGGTAGGGGTTTATCACGTCGGTTTTTTCAAGAACCGACATGATAAACCGTTCATGGGCCTTTTATCACGTCGGTTCTTAATATAACTGACGTGCTAAAAGGCATGGGAATCGATTTACCACGTCGGTTATTGGATAACCGACGTGCTAAAACGTTTCCCAGGCCTTTTTATCACGTCGGTTATTTAAGAAACCGATGTGATAATAGGCCCGGGGAAGGGTTAATCACGTCGGTTATTAATGAACCGACGTGATAAACACCGTGATGTTAGGGATGTTACGTCGGGTTTTAAATAACCGACGTAAAAAACGTTATTTATAACGTCGTCCGTATTAACGTCGCCTAAAAACCAACGTAAATAATGAAAAATAACCGACGTAAAAAATGTTTTCTGCACTAGTGTCTCTCTGCACAGTTCAACTTCGCCGCGCAAGTTGCTCATATTCCGTTGTTTCTTTGTTGTCGTGCTGTTGTCAAGGTAATAGGACTTTCGCGGTGATACTTGTGTGCCAAAAACATGCGCAGAACATTTAACACGTGCGCAACACATCCATACTTACATGCCAAGTTTAGACTTGCGCGCCTTAATTCCATTGCCATTTTTTCTGAAATTCCTTCACAAATTTTATGAAAAATCAACTTACTTAAGAGTTAATTTATTCAACTTTTGTGAAGAATCAAGGGCTCTTAGAACCAGAATTTCTGATGAATTGGAAATCAAATGTCTTGATGATATGAAGGATATCATTGGCCACAATTATTATACCGTCAAAAGTAGCACTCTTCCGGATTTGGCTAAGTATCTGAAGAAATATCATCGTGACTTCCCCCAAATCATTTATTTGCCTTTGTATGGCTATGGTCATCTACGAGAAGTTACTATTCCAAAAGAAAAGAACTATCTCCCATTTTCATTGTTTCAAAATTATACTAACTTTTCATCAGAAAATATCTCATTTGGAGGAGCATTTATAAGTGATGGAACAGTGGAGAAGGCCCACATGATGCATCATAGCCCTTGTATGACAGATCTGAAACCTCATAAGCCTGAGCTGCAACCACATTTTCATCCTTCAATCTTCTGAAATGCTCAGATGGATCAATCCAAAGGCTGGAAGAAAAGTTGGGTCTTCCATCCTGGGGGAGGTGTGAAGCCAACATGGATGTGGGCATACTGGGTGCGACAAATTTGTGTAGAGTTTGTCGAGGATCTGAAAGGAGTGGCGATATACGAAGTTGTTTCGGTTGGTAAAACATTTGTTTACAGACATGATAACTTTGTGCCGGAGATACTCAGCCACTAGATCCCAGAAAATAATTCTTTCCATATGACTCATGGGAAAGTAGGCCTCAGTCTGTGGGATGTCCACAAGATCTCAGGGGCTCCAATTTTGGGAGATATGAATGATGAATTCATTCCTCTCAAGGTGACCTGGAATGATTCAGAGAAGACTCCTGCTTTAGCTCGGGAATTATTTAAAATCTTCCACAGGTTCATGAGTTCATAGACCTCGTTAACTCATTCTAGAAAGGATATTCATCCAGAGTAGTGGATGAATATATTTATTATTGAGAAGAAAGAGAAAGATCCAAAGGAGGAGGAGCCGAAGGAGAAAGGATCCAAGAAAAAGAAATCCAAGGATAAGAGGCCCAAACGTCCTAACACCTGCCCAAAACCTCAGAAGAGGGGTGATCCTGAAACATTCTAGCCAACTCTAGAAGCAGGAGAGTTCGAGAAGTGGGGATATGAGGTGAATCAAAGGATCCCAAAAAAGACTCGTTTGGAGGGCTTCTTGGCTTTGTGGCTCAGTGTTTATCTCTTGCTAGTCAGGGATTCAAAGGGAGGCATCAGGCCAGGGACCTTCATCATTGCAGCAAAGTTGGCTGAGGGAAAAATGGTTGGGTTGGCTACCCCCATTTTAGAAAAGATTCATAGGTGTTTACTTCATGTTTTCATGGTTAAATCTCCTATAAGAATAGTGGGACCATTCCAAGTTTTATGGGGATGGATCGCCACTCACTTCAGGACTTACAATGTACATAATGGATTACAAATTCCTGTAAGTTATTTCAGGCTATTAGTGCATGCATTCTCGTGAGTTGCTCCATTAGATCTTAATTCCTATGATATGAAAGTGAGGATGAGAATGTTTAAGGAATTCAACATCTTTCCCTATGGAAATCCACCAATTAGGCGGTTTGTTGATGATGGAACATCCCACTTGGATTTGAGGGCATACATGCTAGCTTGCAGAGATGGTGTGCTAGTTGCTAGGACTGATGGAGAAATTATATGTGAGGCCTATACTACATGTATATTTTCACGTCAATTCAAGTGTCTGCAATAGATTGTTGTATCTCCCCCAGTACATTTCATGTTAGAGAAACATTCGATGGTTGCTCGGCAACTATGGTTACTGACGTCAAGGGAGAAGATTGGGGCAGTATTTGATCTACCAGTTGAAAAAGAGGCACATAACTTGACTACATGGTATTCCGAGCACTGGATAGCACCATACCCTAAAGGGGTGATGAATCACCCAGTTTATCAGGTGGGGAAAAGGAAGAGGCATGTAGAGAAGGAAACCCTTACTCATGAAGGTGATGCTTCCCCACCTGAAGATGATTCACCAGATTCCTCCTCTTGGACTGATTCACTGGATTCCCATGATGGGGATGATGACGCACAACATGTGGCAAAGTGTCCTCGTTCCCAATATAATCCTCCGGTTAGAATCAAGATACCTACTCCGTCAACTCCTGGTGAGTTACTTCATTGTGGTAATTTAATCACTACTACTTTATAAAGAAATAAGTCTTATTTTCTTATTCATTATCTATAGTTGCAGGATCCAGGAAGAAATTGAAGTCAAAGATTGTAGGAACTTCCTCGCAACCTTCATATCTAAGACCAGAGGCTGTCCAGACATGACAGAGTTTGTACTGTGGTACTAAGACCGCCTGGATGGATTTGTGTGAGGGCCTACAACTTCCTGGAATAGGGAATCTTTTGGCTTCTACAGATATCCAATACAATGATAACCCCAATGAAGTGTGGGCTTACATCATAGATCTGGAAATGCTCATATATGCCACTGATGAGTCCATTCCTGTCACTAAGCGGGTGAAAGAAATGATTGATCGTGACGCCACTGAGGGGGATGGTGGTTCTGGAGATGAGGAGTGGAATGATTATGTGGCTCCTGAAGATGTAATTTTTCATTCCTTGTTTTCTTTGCAACTTGATTCCAGTCGATGATTTGTTACTTAAGGAAGTTATTTTTTTCATCTTCAATCTTGCAAAGAAAGGAACTACTGAAGTTCCTTCTCCACAGTATAGCCCTGGTGGAACTGCCATCAGGGCTGCTGCTGACTCTCCTCATGAACCGGGCGAAATATCTCCAGGCCAGTAGGCCATGAATGAGGCGTTGGACATGGACTTCCATTCTCCAATTCAAGTTCCAATAAGGGAGACTTCCGACACTCCCAAAAAACCAAAAACAAAAAGGCGAAGAAGGAGAAATTCCACCACTAAACTCTTTATCAGTAGTGGTAAGTCCTTCAGATAATCATGAATTTTAAACCATGAAAAAAATTGCTTACCTTCCTTGAGATTATAGGGGCTTATTCAATTTCCCCTCTGAGGGAAAGGACTGATCCTCCTTTAAGGACCATAGAGGGTACTGTGGAACAAACACAAATTCAGGCTGACTTGGCTGCTTCTGAAAAAGAGCAAACATCTATTCCCAGTACTGCTCTCGTTGCTGTTATAAGTAGAGAAGAACTTGCACCAGAATCATTGGTGGTCGTAGCAACTGAATCTTCCATCATTCCTGAAGAAGCTATCCAGGGTTAGGGGCCGCAGAATGAGGGTTGCCAAGAGGAAACATTAAATGCTCCCAATGGTGAGACTAACCAGGATTCTGAAATATCATTGGACGAAATGATGAATCATGGCATGTCTTCCGAAGAATTTTATGATAACACTAAGTTATCTTGTTATTTTGAAGACCTTGGGCGTGAGTGTTATCCTTCGCCCAGTAATTTTTCTTATAATTTACACTTCTAATAATGACTGAAAATAATATGCAGTTCCATCCATAGAAGCTACTGAACTGCCAATGCCTGAAGAGGCTGTAGACATTGATGTCAACCCTACTATTGTAGAAACATTAGCTCATGTGGCGCTAAACCCAATAAACCCTCCTAAGACCCTTCTTTAAGATCCTGTTGAAACTGGGAATGATGGGGAGGAGTCTTCTCAAGGTGCTGATCTACTGTTAGGTAATGATTGTACCGAGTTTTCAAGATAGACAACCAACTTCCATTATTCTATGAAACTAACCATACTTTTAATTGATCAAACAGGGCTATCAACTTAAATGGATAGAACTGGAGGTGAAGTCTCAACCTCTGCCCAAACAGTAGTAGAAGGTGAAGCAACCAGGTTCGGGGGGGAGGAGCAGAAGATGGCACTTCCTTATGTGCATTAATCCCAGATTACATGCCCCCTTGTGATGATGATGTTGAATCAGACCCAGAGGTGCTTAAGGTGCTCATATTTTCACGACGCAAGGCATGGAACAGCATATGGAAAATCATATCTGAGGTTCCTTTAGAAGATCTATCATAAAAGATCCCTCGATTGTCGTCTCAGTTCATCATGCTAGGACTTGGTGGTTTTGGATACCAAGAGATCCATACCGCGGTGAGATAAGTCATCTTCAGGAGGGAGCAGTAGCAAATGTGTCGTGAAGATCTGACCATGATGAAACTTTCAGTCAACATTGGAGAATTTGAGGATGCAGTATCCTGAGATGAGGTTGACTATGCTGCCAAGATGATGGAGCTGAAGCATAAGATCAAAGAAAAAGTCATCCAGCAGGTGAAGCTCCAGAAACAGTTAGATGCCGTTACTGGGGAACTTGACAAGCTCAATAATTCATTGGAGGGAGTTCAAAAGAATGGTATAAAATCCATTTCAGATGCCAATAAGGCACTCCATCAAGCTGAGAAGAGTGAAGTTGGTCGAGTTCACAAGCTTCAAGTAGCTGCTGATGAAGCTCGGGATGTTGTACATCAATTGAAGACATATGTTGATAGTCTTTTGTAATTTCCTGTAAAAGAGAAGAGGCTCCAATCTATGGATGTCCCTCTAATTAATGAGCATCCATGGAGAGTACTTTTATCTTCAATCATTTATGCTATTATTCTTTCGCTACCTGCTTTAAATTTTACCTAAGCCAATGGGCCTAGTATGAATAGTTTGATTTTTAATAGGATTAATATAAATAACCCTACAAACTTTGAATCTCAATATTACCTAAATAATACAAACTATATGTTTAGTGAGTTGGAACTTGACTTTTATTTAGAGTTCCTTTTTATTTTGTGAGAAGTTTAAAGTCATGCACATCAGACATAAAGAGGCTAATGTTAAGGTCAAAATAGCTTTGACCGAAATGGATTAAAATTGACTCAATTCCTTGAAAATTTATATGTGAACATATTACCATACTCAAGTATAAGGGAAAATATGTAAACTATGACTTAAGAATATTTGAATCTGAGGAATGATATGAAAAAGAGCTAAAAGTAATTAGAAGAATTAGTTCCCAAGAATGAAGTAACCATTATTTAACATACCCGTTACGGGGTTGAATTATGCAGGGCCGCCTAAGGGCATTGGCTGCATAGTCAAATAAATAGCATCTTTTGGCGGACATGTCCATTATATAGACTACTTATGCAAGTCCACCTAAGGGCACGTGCTGCATAGTCAGGAAAAATAACTCTCAGAAATTTACTTTCCTAGTGCTAAAAATGCAGTGAAAGTTTATGGAGATTCAAATTTTCCAAGGTATAGAGTTTGCTATATAGAAAGAGGTTCTTAAATATGGAGAAGATATTTCCAAACAAGATTGTCGAAGAACTTGATGGATATCACTCCTACGAAGGTATGACCCAAACGTGGGGAAAAAAGATATAAACCATAGACTTGAATACTTTCATATCAAGAAAAATGATATGGGAAAAATATGTTAAGGATGGCTATTTTTGCGGATCACTACATATTATCAATACAAATAAAGACAAAAGAGGTTTTCCTACCAATAATGAAGTTACCACTACTTAAAAACCCATTGGGGGTTGAATTATGCAGGACCACCTAAGGGCATTTACTGCATAGTCAAATAATAGCATCTTTTGGCTGATAGGTCCATTATGTAGACTGTTTATGTAAGGCTGCCTAAGGGAACATGCTGCATGTTCAGGCAAAAGAACTCTCAGAATTTCAGGACTTTTGTGATTAGAAGTTAAGAAAAGGGTTATGAAGATTTGAAAATATTTAAGTTTAGGATTATGACACATAAAGATGGGTATTGTCCAATGTATGCAGAGATACACAAATCAATGCTAACCATAATCATATTGTGGAAGGGTCCTGAATGGAAATGTTGGACTTCACTACGTATCCCTTAAGGATGGGAATCAAGCCATACGTAGTTCTTGAACTACAGTTTAACATCATGTGGGACAAAAGTATATGAGATCTTAGTTTAGAGTCATAGAGCTCGGACCATTATAATTAATACACAGTGTTTGTTTTCATGGGTACTTTTCTGCCAAGGGACTAAAAGATGAATTTGGGGTTAGGCCCAAAAGAATTGGGGCTGGATTCGAGGGACACTCGAATGGTCCTACGTATCCCATAAGGACGGGAATCAATCCCACGTAGTTCTAGAACTACCATCTGTACAAATTAGGTTCGTACATGTGAAGGGTGAAAGGAAATTTTAGTGAAATGATGGTTTAACCCAAGATAAAAGGTTCAGGTATTTCCATGTATGCACGTAGTCTTTGAAATAAAACATTATTGAAAATCAATATAAATAATGATTCACACACGGTATCAAAGAATATTTTAGTTTATTGTCATACTGGACAAAAAAGTGTTGTATAGTTTAACGTCGTATAGTAAGGACGAAAGTGAACCAATGTAAAGATATTGATTCTAGGGGTGGTTTCACAAATCAACATCGTATGAGATGGAGGTGAACCGATGTGAAGAGATTGATTTTGGGCTTGAAACTTGGGAGGTTGCCTACGTACCCATCCTGGAAGGCAAGGATCAAAGACTATGTAGTTCAATTTAAAGAATGAATTAATGATCAAGTTTTTCTTGGGGAAAATGGCCTAAAAATGGTGTTGGGACATACACATGTTTAGCGGCCCAAAGAGGGTGTTATGGTTGAAATTTTCTCTAAGCTCACGTGAGTCATACTCGGTGTGAGAAACAAGAGGTAACAACAACCTTAACGATACACAGTTTAATGTCATGTAGGACAATATAGTTTAACATCATATTGGATGAAAGGGGGACTATGCAGTTTAATGTCATGTAGGACAATATAGTTTAACATCATATTGGATGAAAGGGGGACTATGCAGTTTAATGTCATGTAGTGAGGAAAAAAGAGTAACCATTTTACATCATGTTGGACATATTAGGGACTTTTTCACTGTTTAACATCATGTTGGACGAAAAGGGGACGATACATTTTAGCTTCTTGTTGGACGTAAGTGCCAATAATTTAAGGTCGTATGCATGGACCGTTGGTTATGCAGTTTAACATCTTGCTGGACATAAGGGACTTCTATATTGTTTAACATCATATAGCATGAATGATGAAGGGGACACAGTTTAACGACATGTTGGACGAATTAGGGAACTTTTTCACAGTTTAACATCGTGTGGGATGAAAGTAATACAAATAGTTTAAGGTCATATGTATGGACCGAAAATGATGTATTTTGTGTTTACAAAAAATACTTCTTCAGAAATTTGGCATTGGTGGGAATAGTGATGATTTCTCCATCCATTGAGATTAAAGAATAAGCTCCATTGGAGTAGACCTTATGTATTGAATAAGGTCCTTCCCATTTTGGCTCAATCTTGGGAGGTTTCTTTCTTGTTATCATTAGAGTTCTGAAAAATAATACCAATTCTCCCAGAGTGAATGAACGAATACAAACTTTTTTTTGATAGCTTGTGATATTCGATTCTAATAGACTTTCAAGTGGTGCAAAGTGCATAATCTTTTCTCATCTAAACATTCCAATTCATTCAATCTCTTTTGAGATTGTTCATCTGTAGATGATTGATCACAAATGGAAACTCTGAGCAAGGGTAGTTGAACTTCTATTGGCAAGATAGCTTCCGTTACATATACCAATGAATATGGAGTTGACCGCGTTGCAGTGCGGGTGGTAGTCCAATAAGCCCATAAAGCATGGAATATTTTATCAGGCCATGATTTCTTATCTTTATCCACCATCTTTTGCAGTATATTTCAAATAGTATTATTGAAGGATTATATCTGGCCATTGGCTGCTGCATGATACCGAGATGAATGGTTGGATTTGATGTTGTATTCTTGATACAACTTCTTCACCTCGGATGAACAGAAGTTGGTTCCATTGTCTGTCAATATGGTATGAGGGACACCAAATCTGGTAATGATGTTAGACATGAAGAAGTTAACAATGCATTTAGAACTAACTTCCTTATGTGGTATTTCCTCTGCCCATTTGGAAATGAAATTAGTAGCAGTAAGAATATACTTAAACATCTTGGTCGTAGTTGAAGGGTAAGGTCCCACCAAATCCACTCATCGTGTGGAAAATGGCCACGAGTATTTATCTGTATGAAGCAACTCTGGAGGTTGATGAATGTAGTTGGAATGTACTTGGAATGAATTACACTTCTTTGTGAAATAAACACAATCTTGTATCATTGAAATCCAAAAGTATCCAAGCCTTCGAATTTGATCAGATAGTCTATGACCAGACTTGTGGGCACCACAGACTCCTGCATGCACATCATTCATGACAGCCATTGTCTCTTCACCATCAATGCATCTGAACAGAACTCCATCAAAACCACGTTTGTAGATAATTTTCTCTAGGTGATCTGGGCATCATAAAGAGTAAAATTGACCACATGTCACCAGATTTGTTCTTTCTCGGCTCTATTAGGTGGAAGTGTTCCATTTTGAAGGTATTCCTTGATAGGTGACATCTATCCTGTAGTATGACCATACGGTTCAAGAATGAGACTAATTTCATTTATTTCCTCTGTTCTGATTCGAATATAAGGTGAAATTACATGACGGTGGGCAATACTGATGGTTGTCTCGTCCCGATTTGGATCTGCCAGAGCTGTGGCTATATTAGCCAGTGCATCAGCTTGAGCATTTTGTGATCACGGGACATAAGAAAATGTCAATTCCAAATGGAATACCACCATTAACTCTCTGATGTAATCACACAAAGGGATTAGTTCTTCTTTTCTGATGGCATAATCCCCATTGACTAGTTTGATTACCAGTTCTGAATCACCTTTCACCTTTAAGTGATTCAGGTGTTCTTGAAGCACCAATTCCAAGCCTACGATGAGAGCTTGATATTCTGCTTCATTATTGGTACCACATTCCCATAATAAGAAGGAATAAGGTAACACTACCTTTTCTGGAGAAATTAGAACAATTCCTAAGCCAACTTTGTTGAATTTAGGATTTTCCATTTTCCTCCGTGTTGGACTTCTGGAAGCACCATCAAAATACATTTCCAATGCCTGAGGAATTTCTTTAATAGAGAAGACATCCTCATTAGGGAGTTAAATATCTAAAGATGTGTCTTCCACTGAAGGGTGTTCATCCAGGAAATCAGCCAGAGCTTGGCCCTTTATTTCCTTTTGAGACACATACTGAATGTCGAATTGCTGCAAAATAACTGCCCACCTTTCCAGACGTCCTATAAGCATTGGACGACTAAGGATGAATTTGAGCGGGTTATTGCGATATAGAAATTGGACCTCGTGATGTTTTAGGTAGTGTCTCAATTTCTGAACTACAAAGATTAATTCCAGGCAGCATTTCTCAATACTTGAATAACGGGTTTCTGCTTCAAGCATAGTCCGACTGAGGTAGTAGAGGTTGTTTTCATTCCTAGCATCATTCTTCTGAGCAAGAAAGGAACCCAATGATCGCCCTAAAGCTTTCATGTAGAGGATGAGTGGTCTTCCTTCAATATGTGGCATGAGTACTGGTGGACTCAAGAGGTATTTCTTGAGAATATCAAATGATTGTGGACATTTTTCAGTCCACTGGTATGTGACTCCCTTCTTCATCAATTTGGGGAAGGGTAAACTTTTTCCAGCAAAATTGGCGATGAAACGCCGAATATAGGCTAAGTGTCCTTGAATTCCTCTTAATTATTTAAAATTTTGAGGAGTTTACATGCCAAGGATTGACATTTTCTTCTCAGGATCGACTTCAATTCCATGATGGCGTACAACAAAGTCGAGAAATTTTCCTGAGGTTACCCCAAAAGCACATTGTAAGGGGTTCATCTTCAAATTATGTTGTCGAAGCTTGTGGAATATGACTTCCAAATCAACCAAGTGATTAGAAAGTTTTCTGGATTTGACCACAAAATCGTCCACATATCATTCAAAAAACTTCTGTAAAAAAGGATTGAAGATGCGATGCATGGAACGGTGATATGTTGCACCTACATTCTTTAAGCCAAATGGAATTTCCCGGTAGAAAAACACACCCTGAGGGGCTCTGAAGGCTGTGGATTCCTCATCTTCTGGAGCCATTCAGATTTAAATATATCTGGAATATCCATCCATGAAGGAAAGTGCTTCATAGCCAGTTGTTGCATCAATTAAAAGTTTTGTAATCGGAACTGGGAAATCATCCTTAGGACAATACCGATTAAGATCTCTGAAATCGATGCAAACTCTAATTTGTCTATTCTTCTTCTTTACAGGGACAATATTATCCAACCACTTGGGATATTGAACTTCTCTGATGATGTTAACTTTGATAAGCTTATCCACTTCAGCTTCAATTTTGGATGCATAAGTTGGGTGTGTTCTTCTCACGGCTTGCTTAAATCCTCGATGTTCTTCTGGTAAACCCAAATGATGAGTAGCAACATCAGGATCAAGCTCAAGCATCTCTGTATAGTTCTAAGAAAATATGTCTCGATTTTGATTTAAAATGGAAATATACATCTCTTGTTCTTCAAGAGTCATGGCCGCACTAATTAAAGTGGGGCGTGGATCTTCTTTTGTACCCAGATTTACTTCTCTGAGTTCATCCACGGTGGTAGAGATACCCTCTTCAAATGCTGGAGGAGCATCTCTGAGATCTTCCTCTTCTTCTTCAACATATGTTATTTCTTCCGTTTCTACATTCATAGTAGATGATAAAGAGGAATTTCCATGATCAGAAGAGATGTTAAAATTTTAACATCTTGAAGAAGAAGCTTCCATTTCTGACACGATTGATGATGAAGGGTCTTACTTGGGAAATAAAGAGGATATGATGGATTGAGAATCGACATCATTGTTCACCTCTGATGTTGATATAACTTCTTCTGGCCTGATTGGAGATTTATAGACTTGTTGGATTTTAGCATATGAAATGAAGACGTCACCATTTGGGTTTTCATCACCGCTTGGTGGGTTACCAATTTCTCCCATGTTATATGCATCGATTGCCATAGTTGACATTATGGATCTTTCCATAAGAGTATTTTGATTTGGGTCTATCTTGTAAATTTGACTGATAGGAAACACATAATCTGTACTCACATGTGTAAATGGATTTACTGGAATCTTCTCCAAACCATATAGAGCATTAAATCTGGTAATCTCCTTTGTTGTGGATTTCTCCCTTCCCTTCATGTGATAGAATTACGCCTCAATGTATTGAGATTCACATGTCTTGAACAACACCTTATCACTATACAATGTCCCAACATGACCATCGAAACAATATTTGATATATTGATGGTATTATGAAGGGATAGCCGCATGTTGATATTTCCAGGGTCTTCAAAGAAAGATGTTGAAGGCTGAGTCTTGATCAACAACCATGAAATATGAATTGGATACAAGATCTCCAAACTGAGTTCTGAGTGTAACTTTGCCCAGTGGTTCTAGTTCATTTTGATCATATCCTAGTAACATCATGGTAGAAGGAGATAAATTAGATTTCGTGAGGCCCAATCAACGAAGTGTATAAATGGGCATGAGGTTGACTCCTGAACCATTATCAATGAAAGCTCTTCGGACGCCTATGCCATTGACCTTGCCAGATAAGTACAAAGGTCTAATGTTCCCATGCACAACATCATCATCATCTTTATTATTAAAAGATATTATTGCATGGAATTTTGGAGGATTATTCCTTACATGGTAGACTTCAGCTGCAACAATTTCAATTTCAAAGTCATGAGGACTTGACAAAGCCTGGATAAGTGCCTCCCAAAGATCTTTTGACAGATTCAAAGCATCCAGAATTGATAACATGGCTCGTACTTGGGCCAAGTGTTTCAATACATCATACTTTTGATCCATAGGTCTGTGTTTCCCAACAGGAACATGTGGTTTAGCAGGTGCCTTTGAAGTTGATGATTTAGAATTTGATGCATGTTGTATCGGGATAAGAATTGTCAATATTTCTGGACTTGGAAGATTAGACGGATTAGATCCATTTAATTGCTGAGAGGAAGAAGATGGAACCTTCAACCGATCTTCCATAATAACTATACCAGGACTGAATTTTCTATTGGTGGAAGAAATTGTTTGTTCTTGTTGAGCTCGCTGAAGGGCTCTACCACGAGTTTCTATTGCATACACAGTTCTAGCAGGGGTAGAATTGGAATAGTGGCTTCTAAAATATCCATGTCTTCCCCTGTATCCTGATCCCCTAGAACATCCTCTAATTTTACTATTTGATACAAGGAATTCAGCCTCATCAAAATCAAAACTACGAATGGCATAATGATATGTTAAATGAATCATATTAACAGAACCAAAGATTAACTCTTCATCCGATGAAGAATCTTCCTGACAAGACAATTTAAACAGTACCATTTGGTGGGGTGGTGCCCATTGCATCGAAGTATATGGCATGAAATATGCTAGAGTCAAAGACATATTAGGCTTTGACACATACTCATCTTCTTCTGATTGTTCCTCCTTCTTAGAATTATGCCATTTCTTTGAGGATTTTCCCTCTGATGAAGAGGGTTTTGCTATGGAATTTATGGAAGAAGGCACAATTGGTTTCTTCAATTGTGTTCACAAAATAGCATGAGTTCGGTTGATCATCTTTTTTACCATCCAATCATCATATTTTTTGTGCATTTTTTCTTTTGACTTCTTTCCACTCGCCTTCCTCCTCTGGAACTGTAGTAGTGACACATGGTACCTAATCTGAAGAACCTTCTAATTTGACTTTTCCCAAGTCGACCATCTTTTCCATGAGGTCTTTGAAGAAAAAAACACTCATGGATGGGATTCCCCAACATCTGGTGAAATAGTAAATAGTTGGGATGGTCTTCATATCCTTCTTTGTTTGGCCTCTTGGGAATTGGTAATTAAACCACATTATTTTCCAGAGTAGAAATGAAATAACCAGGAACTTGTTCATTTCGGAAAGAGTAAACTTTGTTTTTCAAATCCTAAAATTGTTTTTGTCTTTGATATCTTTGATTATATTGACGAAACGATCTCTCTTGTTGGTGCTCAAGAGGTGGATCCCTTAGAGAAGATGAAGGTTTTGAAGTAGAAGTAGGTACAGGCGCTTGTTTATGCATAACTATAGCAGTTTCTGCTTTACCCATTCTCCTTCTTGGAGATGATGGAATTACACGAGATTTAGCCATAGTCTGTATAATTTAATCTTCAATCTATTGAGATATTGAATTAAGGACTTGAAATCCTCCTGTGTATTTCACAGGGATCAGCGGTGTGCGTAATTCGTCACGCTGATTTACCACACATATTGGAAACAATTCTTCCATAGGGAGTGCTAAGATTAGGGAATATGTTAATCCCTTCCAGTGAGCAATGAAATCAGAGACTCTTTCATTCTCCCTTTGCTTATAGTTTTTAAGATCGAAAACTTTTGTCTTTGGAAAAGTTGAGCTGAATTGGAGAAGAAATCATTGACGGAGATCTTCCCATCTGGCAATTGACCGGAATTTCAAGCTTGTGTACCAGACAAAGGCTGGCCCTTGCAAAGTTCGCACGAAGCATCTGGGTTTCACTGCTTCTTGATGCTCCAGAGTTCCCATCGTAGGATCGCAACAAGACACGTAATGCGTCAAATTCTGTTCAGGTTTGACTGATCCATTAAAAATAGGGAATATGGGGTTCCGAAAATTTGATGGGGGAGAGATTGAATCTACCCATTCAGGGTAATCTCTCTTTTCTGGTTGAACCTGAGCACGTTTTCCCTCCATATCTTCCATGTAACACACCAAGATTTTATGAAAAATATTATTTTTAATTTCATTAATGTCTTGTGTTGTACGCTACATCAAAAGGAGCTTGCACAACACTCATCCTTGAATTGCCTTACATTACACGCAATCGTGACCTTCCTCGATAGCGTGTGTAGTACGCAATACCGAGTTTCACTAAACAACAATATGCTATTAAAATATTATTAAAACTAGCCGTTATGAATAGTAATAACCACTTTTTAAAATTTTGTAAATTTTATTTTTCAAAATGGACTTCATTTCTGGATCCGGAATATCGAAATTAGCTTAGGGTGAAATTTTGGTACTTTTCAGATAACTTTAATTTTCTGATGAATAGTGCAAATTACAAAATTTTAATTAAAAACAACCTTTTTAATAGAAATAATTAATAGTGATAAATTATTAATTTGATTGGTTTTAAAGTATATTTAGAATATATTTTTACAATTTAATACAATTTTGGTTATTGCATGTAATTTCACATTTAAACCAGACATAAACTACTGTCAATCATTTGATAGTTATTATCTCTTAAGAACACGCTATTTGTTTTGACGACGGAAATTAATTTTTAAATTAATTAATGCAACTGATATTTTTGAATTTGGTAAAATAGACATCATTTTTTAATTCATAATATCAAATATAGCATAGGCCTATTTTTTGGTATTTTTCTGGAAACTTTCATTTTTTGATGAATAGTGACACCACTGAGTGGTAGTTAAAAAAATGAATTTTTCATAAATTTTAATTTTACCGTTTCTGTGAGTGGAATTTCAAAAATCCGAGAGACACGGTTGATGTCAGTAAGTAAAATGTGGTTCAAGGAGATGAAAATAATTTTTGGTGAATAGTAACTTTTTACTTTTTTTACCACGGTTAAAAGTAAATAGGGTAATTAAGGGTCAAAATGATATTACAATTACCCTAACACATGTACTAATTCTATTGGACAAGTTTAATTCGACCAAAAACAACCTTAGGAATAAAATATGACCATTTAGGCACACTTGGATTAGATTAGGACATTTATTATTATTTAATTCAAAGAAGAGTTAAAAGAGTTAAAATCAAAGTTTATTTACTAAAACATTTTTAATATAGGGTTTTACATAGGATAAATTCGACTATAAATATTCATTAGAACGATACAAAGTTTTCCTATATAATGGTATTTTATTTGTAATTTTTAGACATTAAATAATTTAATTTATTTATGACACAACGATGATGCAGTAATTATATTATTAATGAAATATTGACATAATTGATGTTATAAATACCAAAATAAATGTAATTTGAAACTTTTTATGAATTAAACTAATTTTCTAGGTTACTATGACATGTTATTATTGATATAATTAACATGGTTCGAGCTAATAATTCTGTTATGATTTTCACAAAAATCAATTACTAAATAGTGTCAAAATTGACATAAAATAGTGTTTAAAATAAATATTATATTATTGATTTTTATTTTATTCCTAAAAATATAAGGTTCGGCCAAATGACTTATATAAGGTTATATATATTAATAAAACACAACTTGGGGGTCTCTTGGATGTATATGGTAAGTTTATTAACTATATAATATAAAAATACAAAGTGACATGGTAAATGTCAATCTAATTAACTAAGAGTTAAAACTAAATGATAAGGTTAATATAGGAATCTAAACTTGTCTAAATTCTATTGGATGAGACTATTTCGACTCATCCCTACCTTATCTTTGAAATAAATCAATTTGGAGCTATTTAAAACCGAATTTGACTTTATAATAAAATAATAGTTTTAGTTATTCCAAAGGTACCCCTCTCCTCCCTTATAAAAGGGCACCTCCTCCCTCTCTTCCTCACACCACTTTGAGCCTTCAAGCTCGGACAACCCCTGAAAATTCTCTTCTCCAATTCCCTAGAAACATCCTAGAGTTTCTAGTCTTCCTAAAAGACCAATTTTAGTGCCCTAAGAGGAGGACTCAAAGAGGCGCTTCAAAGAAGAGGTAATGTCTGTTACCGATTCTTTCAACTTTATTTCTTCTTCTACTTATTCTTCTTAGGTTGTTTCATTATGAAGTAATAACATCAGTATCAATTATATACTGATATGTTATTATAATTATGAAACAACCTTATTTCACCATCTATCCATCCTACGGAAAACAAAATCACCGCGCGTGCGTACGTACGGAATACCGTCTCCACGCCGTGGTGTAATCTATTTTCCACCACCACCTAACTTGGATGGGTAAAATGGTGTAAATAATGACTATATATGACTATTATAAAGTGATATTTATTCTGAAATAGTATACATACACTCCAATACAATTACACGATCATAGGAACGATATCATCACTCGTGCGTACGTACGGAATACCGTCTCCACGATGTGATGCGACTCGTTCTGCATGATCTTCATTTCATAATGATTATATAAATGAATTGAATGAATGAATATGATATATATTACACTAATACCATTCTGGAAATGAGGTATCTATAACCAAAAGATAATAATAAAAATTTATTCGACAAAACACGCATAAGAACAAAAAGTAATAAACACCCGAATAACAAGTAGTAATGAAATATTACTAATAATAAGCTAAGAATATGACCATATATGATATCATAAAAATAAGTATGATTCTGGAATAAGTCAATAACATTATTTAAATCATTATACAAGAGGTTTGGACACTTATGAAGCAAATCGGACCTAAGGTAAGGGATAAATTTTCAATCTCATTTTTATCCGAGATTACTTATACGTAAGTATTTACTGGGATTACGTTTATCATCCATGACCATATTTTCTAAAAATGATTTCATAAAATGTATACCATTCTTCCATGGATGTTTAAAGGCATTTTTACCCTTTATTTACTTTTTACCACATTGTATGAATGGAATCTTTCCTTTGGTTACCATATAAGGTAATTTTTTACTTTTTCGAGAAAAGTATGAGGAGAATGTTATTTTTAACTTATACGGCGTGAATGGATTTTTACGGTTTCATAACACCTCGTTTTCAAGAAGCTTACTCTACAAAATTGCATGATTATTTCCAATAAAACCCTTATCTTCTAAAATTTCATGGAATTTTGTGAAAAGAACATGATTTTAAAGAAGAAAGGATATTTTCCTCAAGAATTCATTTCAAGTTTTTTGTCAAAACTATTTTACATCTAAGATGAAATTATTTCATATTTGTATGTTTCAAGTAAAATTTCTCTATGATTTAAATGTTTTAAATTTTTTTATGATGAAATGATATCAATTGTTTATGGATTATGTTATGATGGCATGATGTTTAATAATCCCATGTTATTTCATGGGTTATGCTATGATGTATGATTTATGATTTTGTGGCACACATAATAATGGTATCATTATGAGATGGGTGGGACCTATATCTCCCTCCAATTCATTGGGTAAAGATTTTATATCTCATGAGATAGACATGGCTGGAATGGTAGGTTATACCGAGTCAGTGAAACAGGACTGAAACGAGGGTGACTCGGTTCAGAAATGGAATTTGTCCACTAAGTTAGTCTTGGCAATGAGTCTTGACTAATAAGATATGGTTCTCTATGATTATGTGTGTATGCCACAAACTTTCATGTTTTAAGTTATGATTATTGGGATTTCATTTCACTACGATTATTTATCCCATGTTATGAAATTATGCTCTCTTTTGTAGGTTAAGATTTCCAAAATGATATGTTCTTATGAATATGATGTGATTGATATTTCTTTTGTTTACCCTTACTGAGAATTTGAGCTCACCCTTTTATGTTTTCTTTTCCCCAGGATATAAAGAAAGGTTTTAGGTAAAAAAAGGAAAGATCTTTATGGGAGATGTTGAAGATCTTTCACCACGATTAGAAGATTATATTCAGAGTTTCCAAAGACACTAAAATATTACGATCCTTGTGTGTGTGTTTTTGTTATGTACTAGGTATTCCGCAAAAGTAATGTAATGTCCATGTACGTAAAGCTTTGGGTCTCTACAGTTGGTATCAGAGGAAAGGTTTAGTCAACCTTTGGAAACTAGGATGCGAAAACGTTAGTGAGATCCTTAGAGATATTTCTAAGGTATGTCTAGGGATGTCCCTAAGGATAAGTATATGTATAGGATATAGTCCTAGAACTATGGTAACGATATTAGATTAAACCAAAGATTTTAGATATTGAAGTTACTCCCCCTTTATTATGATTTTTTCCTCTCACACTATTCTTTTTGGGTTTTAGAAAATGGTTGGAAACAAGATGATTCACGATAATGGAGGATATAATGGACAATGAAATGATATTCTTCATGAGAAACTAAATGAAATGGGATTTGGAAGTACGAACATCATTATTATTCCGAATCAGCAATCTCATAATATGATCAATAAAGTAAATTTTGGTAAGTTTCCTGACTCGACTAATAAGAGAAAGATGGAGTTTCATGATGATCATAGAGGAAAGAAAGTTCAATTTCCCCTATGTAAATCATGTGGGAAGAGGCATCAAGGAGAATGTTTCAATGGAACTGGAAGATGCTTTGGGTGTGGAAAAGAAGGACACAAAGCCAGTAAGTGCAAAGGAAAAGGTTCAGTTAACACCAGGGATGAAGATAATGGTATTGCTACGACATCAACAATGGTTAAATGTTTTAATTGTGGAATGTACGAGCATTATGAAAACCAATTCCCTAAGAGAAAGTCTCATGAAAAGAATCGGTATGGTCGTATGGGTAGTATTTATGTGGATGATGATGAAGAGACTACAAATGATATGTGAGATGAAAGAATTGTTGAAGCTCGGTCAATGGTTTAAGAATGTAGTGGAATTATTACATGTTTATCATGTGTAATGTTGTATAAGTAATCTCATGGTACTATGGAATAAAGTGACATCTAAGATTGTTACACTGTTGTCTTTCCTTGAGTTTTGAAAGTGTATGATTAATGTTACCAGTATCCATGAAAGGTTATTCAGATATTTTTGGAATGTAGATGATATGCATATAATGAAGGGATAAGGAGAAAATTAAATGTTTGATAGTATTTATGAGCTCATGACTTATATAAGGAGAAGGTTATATCATGGTTTGAGTATATACAATTTTTGGATTTT
The DNA here is from genome assembly GCA_963277665.1 of Viscum album. Classification (NCBI taxonomy): domain Eukaryota; kingdom Viridiplantae; phylum Streptophyta; class Magnoliopsida; order Santalales; family Viscaceae; genus Viscum; species Viscum album. The sequence continues at coordinate 1,388,784,282 of OY728134.1, read as the reverse complement.
GGTATGTGGAAAGAGTAAACTTTTGACGGCATTCATGTTTTCACTGAGGTTTAATGGGTATTAATTTTTCAAGAGAATACATGAATAAGGTATTCACATGATTGGAATGTGACCAACAAGATATATGGGGGATAAATAATGGTATTCACATGTTTGGTTGACGACATTTCAAGTAATCGTTTTCTTTATACTATGAGCTTGGACCAAAGTATTTTAGATAAGCCTAAAAATTGGAATGGATTATGTTAACCATAATTTAGTATTGTTTAAGGATAGAACGTTTTTTGATATTATTTATGTAATGTTATAGTAATGTAGTTTTAGAAAAAGGACATCATGCAGGACGGGCGACAGCCCATCGCGTCGGACAAGGCTGTGGGAATCGAACCCACAACCAAAGTGTGACTGGGCTTTATCGCCTACCACTGGCCTACAGGAAGTCCCTATTTAGTAGAAACTAGTTTTATTATATTAATCAGTATGATATATGAAGTATAAGTCCATTTTAGGAACTATATATGATTAATCTCACTATAGATGGACTTATGTATTTTTTGATAACTTTTCTATCCTTTTGTTTGAGACAGATGGAATGACCCATCATTCTATCACATGATCTGCTAACACATCACAAATGACAAATTCAACTTCATTTCTTTAAGTGATGAAGTGGAAATTGTCCAAAGAACGACAAACGGTGAGACTATACCAAAATCAGGAAAGTATTTATTCTAATTCTAATTTCATCAACTTTAGGGAAATGATCTTGAAAATCAAAAATGTTGTCCTAGTGCTCTTATATCTGATGAATCAGACGGTACCTTAGATCATCACAAATTTATGGCTTTGTGATTGCTGGCTTTTCCATAGCCATGTTCTCTACCACTCTCCATCAGAACATGATGGTTAGCTTTCTCTTCCATATCCATATTTTCTCCTATGTGGAAAACCAATGATTAGTTTATTTGGGTAACCGTTACGTTTCATACTTTTGTTTTTAAATATTGGTTTTGGTATTCCTTTTTACAATGTGGGTTTCAATTAAAAAAACATTCTAATAGTAAACCATTTATAACCCCGGCGAATTTCGAGGGAGAAATTCATTTTAAGGGGGGTAGAATGTTACACCCCGAGATTTTATGAAAAATATTCTTTTTAATTTTATTAATGTCTTGTGTTGTACGCTACACCAAAAGGAGCTTGCACAACACGCATCCTTGACTTGCCTTACATTACACGCAATCATGACCTTCCTCGATAGCGTGTGTAGTACGCAATACCGAGTTTCACTAAACAACAATATGCTATTAAAATATTATTAAAACTAGCCGTTATGAATAGTAATAACCACTTTTTGAAATTTTGTAAATTTTATTTTTCAAAATGGACTTCATTTCTGGATTCGGAATATCAAAATTAGCTTAGGGTGAAATTTTGGTAATTTTCAGATAACATTCATTTTCTGATGAATAGTGAAAATTACTAAATTTTAATTAAAAACAACATTTTCAATAGAAATAATTAATAGTGATAAATTATTAATTTGATTTGTTTTAAAGTATATTTAGAATATATTTTTACAATTTAATACAATGTTGGTTATTGCGTGTAATTTCACATTTAAACCAGACATAAACTACTGTCAATCTTTTGATAGTTATTATCTCTTAAGAACACGCTATTTGTTTTGACGATGGAAATTAATTTTTAAATTAATTAATGCAACTGATATGTTTTGAATTTGGTAAAATAGACATAATTTTTGAATTCATAATATCAAATATATCTTAGGCCTAATTTTTTGTATTTTTCTGGAAACTTTCATTTTTTGATGCATAGTGACACCACTAAGTGGTAGTTAGAAAAAATGAATTTTTCATAAAATTTAATTTTACCGCTTCTGTGAGTGGAATTTAAAAAATCCGAGAGACACTGTTGATGTCAGTAAGTAAAATGTGGTTCAATGAGATGAAAATAATTTTTGGTGAATAGTAACTTTTTTACTTTTTTACCACGGTTAAAAGTAAATAGGGTAATTAAGGGTAAAAATGATATTAATATTACCCTAAATCATGTCCTAATTCTATTAGACAAGTGTAATTAGACAAAAAACAACCTTAGGAATAAAATATGACCATTTAGGCCCACATGGATTAGATTTGGACATTTATTATTATTTAATTCAAAGAAAAGTTAGAAGAGTTAAAATCAAAGTTTATTTAATAAAACATTTTTAAGATAAGGTTATACATAAGATAAATTCGACTATAAATATTAATTAGAAAGATAAAACGTTTTCCTACATAATGGTATTTTATTTGTAATTTTTAGACATTAAATAATTTAATTTATTTATGACACAACGATGATGCAGTAATTATCTTATTAATGAAATATTGGCATAATTGATGTTATAAATACCCAAATAAATGTAATTTGAGACTTTTTATGAATGAAACAAATTTTATAGGTTAATATGACATGTTAGTAGTGATTTAAGTAACTTGGTTCGAGATAATCATTCTGCTATGAGTTTCACAAAAATCAATTACTAAATAGTGTCAAAATTGACATAAAATAGTTTTTAAAAAAATATTATATTATTAATTTTTATTTTATTCCTAAAAATCTAAGGATCGTCCAAATGACTTATATAAGGTTATATATATTAATAAAACACAACTTGGGGGTCTCTTGGATGTATATGGTAAGTTTATTATCTATATAATATAAAAATACAAAGTGACATGGTAAATGTCAATCTAATTAACTAAGAGTTAAAACTAAAAGATAAGGTTAATATAGAAACCTAAAATTGTCTAAATTCTATTGTATGAGAGTATTTCTACCCATCCCCACCTTATCTTCGAATGAAATCAATTTGGAGCTATTTAAAACCGAATTTGACTTTATAATAAAATAATACTTTTAGTTATTCCAAAGGTACCCCTCTCCTCCCTTATAGAAGGGCACCTCCTCCCTCTCTTCCTCACACCAATTTGAGCCTTCAAGCTCGGCCAACCCCTGACAAATTCTATTCTCCCCTTCCCTAGAAACATCATAGGGTTTTTGGTCTTCCTAAAAGACCAATTTTAGTGCCCTAAGAGGAGGACTCAAAGAGGCGCTTCAAAGAAGAGGTAATGTCCGTTACCGATTCTTTCAACTTTATTTCTTCTTCCACTTCTTCTTCTTAGGTTGTTTCATTATGAAGTAATAACATCAGTATCACTTATATAATTATATTTTATTATAATTATGAAACAACCTTATTTCACCATCTATCCATCCTACGGAAAACGAAATCACCGCGCGTGCGTACGTATGGAATACCGTCTCCACGCCGTGGTATAATCTATTTTCCACCACCACCTTACTTGGATGGGTATAATGGTGTAAATAATGACTATATATGACTATTATAAAGTGATATGTATTCTGAAATATTATACATACACTCCAATACAATTCCACGATCATAGGAACGATATCATCACTCGTGCGTATGTACGGAATACCGTCTCCACAATGTGATGCGACTCGTTCTGCATGATCTTAATTTCATAATGATTATATAAATGAATTGAATGAATGAATATGATATAGATTACACTAATACCATTCTGGAAATGAGGTATCTATAACCTAAAGAGAAGAATAAGAATTTATTCGACAAAACACGCATAAGAACAAAAAGTAATAAACACCCGAATAATAAGTAGTAATGAAATATTACTAATAATAAGCTAAGAATATGACCATATATGATATCATGAAAATAAGTATGATTCTGGAATAAGTCAATAACATTATTTAAATCATTATACGGGAGGTTCAGACACTTACAAAGTAAATTGGATCTAAGGTAAGGGATAAATTTTCAATCTCATTTTTATCCGAGATTGCTTATACGTAAGTATTTACTGGGGTTACGTTTATCATCCATGACCATGTTTTCTAAAAATGCTTTCATAAAATGTTTACCATTCTTCCATGGATGTTTAAAGGTATTTTTACCCTTTATTTACTTTTTACCACATTGTATGAATGGAATCTTTCCTTTGGTTACCATATAAGGTACTTTTTGACTTTTCCAACAAAATTACAAGGAGAATGTTATTTTTAACTTATACGGCGTGATCGGATTTTTACGGTTTCATAACACCACATTTTCAAGAGGCTTACTCTACAAAATTTCATGATTATTTCCAATAAAACCCTTATCTTTTTAAATTTCATGGAATTTTGTGAAAAGAACATGATTTTAAAGAAGAAAGGATATTTTCCACAAGAATTCATTTCCAGTGTTTTGTCAAAACTATTTTACATCTAAGATGACATTATTTCATATGTGTATGCTTCAAGTAAAATTTCTCTATGATTTAAATGGTTTAAATTTTCTTATGATTAAATGATATCAATTTTTTATGGATTATGTTATGATGGTATGATGTTTAAGAATCCCATTTTATTTCATGGGTTATGCTATGATGTATGATTTATGATTTTGTGGCACACATAAGAATGGTATCATTATGAGATGGGTGGGACCTATATCTCCCTCAAATGAATTGGGTATAGATTTTATATCTCATGAGATAGACATGGCTGGAATGGTAGGTTATACCGGTTTAGTGAAACAGGACTGAAACGAGGGTGACTCGGTTCAGAAATGGACTTTGTCCACTAAGTTAGTCTTGGCAATGAGTCTTGACTAATAAGATATGATTCTCTATGATTATGTGTGTATTCCGAAAAGTTTCATGTTTTAAGTTATGATAATTGGGATTTCATTTCACTACGATTATTTATCCCATGTTATGAAATTCTGCTCTCTTTTGCAGGTTAAGATTTCCAAATTGTTATGTTCTTATGAATATGATGTGATTGATATTTCTTTTGTTTACCCTTACTGAGCATTTGAGCTCACCCTTTTATGTTTTATTTTCCCCAGAATATAAATAAAGGTTTTAGGTATAAAAAAGGAAGATCTTTATGGGAGATGTTGAAGATCCTTCACCACGATTAGAAGATTATATTCTGAGATTCCAAAGACACTAAACTATTACAATCCTTGTGTGTGTGTTTTTGTTATGTACTAGGTATTCCGAAAAAGTAATGTAATGTCCATGTACGTCAAGCTTTGGGTCTCTACATTCCAACCGAGATTTTAATGGCTCAATCGTAGTTATTAACTTTTCAAAAACTTCCGGTTGATCTTGAACCTGAACAGGTGCACTGACTGGAGCTTGGAAAGGTATGGTAGTTGGTAATGAAACTGATGGTAGCACTGCTAATTTTTGTGGCACTTGACCCGTAGGATTAGCCATGTGAGGGTGTAATGATAGACTAGGATATTCTTGATCCATATCAGTAGCTGCAACAAATTCCCTTGGCTGACTGACTCCAGCAAGTTTAGGAGGAAGACTACCTTGAAGTAGTTCTGCATTCAACCTCCTCAATTTCTACATTTATTTATCTTGTTGCGCTAATATTTGCTTTAGTGAGAGTTATTGGCCTTCTCCAGAGGAAGGATATGTAACCTAATTCTTTCCCTTCCCCTTGTTTGATCCCTTTCGGAGAGGGGGAAGTGGGTTATTTGAAGAAACACCCAGATTTTGGGTAAACCTTTGATTTCGTGTATGCACACCTTCTTCATTTGTGTCTGTGCGTACAACTTCTTGAATAGGAACTTCTTCATCTGATCCCTCTGAGTGAGCCTCATCTGGTGGATCAGCAATAATGGCATTGATGATATTAATTGATGCATAATGCATTGCATCCCTTCCATTAGCATTTCTGTGATATTGTCTTCTTCCATTCCCCTGACAAGACATTGCCTTTTGATGGTTTGATCCCTCAGGAACTTCTTGTCTAACCGTTATTCGGAGAGAATATCTTGATAATTTGGCTCTCTGTTCCACTTGAGGTTTCTTCCTAAATCGAGAAAATACATACTTTCTCTGAGGAGGGGGTTGATGATTTGAAAAATTCCCCAGGGCGGTGGACTGGGGCTGTTCCTACTGTCTTTTCTCAACTCCTCGAATATTATTTGTTGATTCTGAGGGTTGGTTTAAAAGATTCCCCAGTCTAGTAAGTTGGGGTGGCTCTTGACATGATATGTCTGAAACTTTCTTAAAATCTCTTCTGATCTTGCAGACTATAGTCTGGAAATTAGCTGGATGCATCAATTGACATCCACTTTTATCACCCAGATCGAAAAACCGTTGGATGATTTCTGAAACTCCTATCACATGATGATGTTCTTGCTCCATACGAGAGGCATGTTCAATATTCTCATTTGCTTGATGATGGAGTAATTCAACAACTTGTTCTTTGTATTCTTGATTTTGAGAAGAACTAGTTGAGGCATGTTCTTGGAAAAGCTTTTGATTCCAAACAAAACCAATTGACTATGGCCGTCCATGGGCAATAACATTGCATGAGACCATTTTCGGTGGCTTTGCTGACTGGAGAGCATAGTGAAATGTAGTGCTCCATGAACACCCCATCGTCTAACATGAATACCAGATGGGGCATTGGCAATTAACTTGCGCAATCTTCTTAGTGCGCCATGGCATGAATGCTGAAGGGCTCTCTACTCCTTTTCAGCCTTTAGATATCGAGAGACTGATAGAGATACCAAATCAATATGATTTTGTAACCCTTATATTATCTTAACATGATTTTCAGATTCATCATAAGATAATACTTTCTTTTTCAACTGACCAAGAGTTTTCCATATGTTGAGACGAATATTATGAATTCCATCTTTCGTCAACATCTCTGGAATGTCATACTGAGAATCAGCCAAAGGCCAAAACATGACTGGCACTTCATCTTTAGACAGTTTTTTTCTCATGTTCATAATTTCCTCTTTATCATTCAATGAAGATTCTTCTACATGATTTAACCAGATCTGGTGCTTTCTTGTTGCTTCATCGGATTCAACAAGATTGGTAGAAAATCACTGATCAAACTAGAAGATGCATGACTTAGGGGTGGTTCGGAGAATTACCTACACCCTGGGCTATCTTCTGATTGAGAAAGTATTTCACCTGGTAGCGATGAAGCATCAGACATGACTGCTTTCTCATTTTCAAGTTCCTCAAGATAATAGGGCTTTCTCAGCACTACATTGTCCACTAGAGCATTTTCAGGGCAATGTGCATCACTACTATGGAGAGGAATTTCGTAGCAAAATTCATCATCCTGGGGAGGACCACCATGGTGGGTTACAGAAAAATATGAGATCTCTTGCTCCTTGGTCCTCTGACCAGACAGAGGGTTCCTGTGGCACTCATCTGAAGATAAAACTTCTAGATCCACCAAATTGTCATGAAGAAAGCCTTCATGAGGAAGTGTCTGTTGGAGACCTTCGGAATAAATTTTCCCACTATTAGGAAATGAGGGTGTATAATCTTGAATTCCAATAGATAACTATCTGAGGGATTCAAGAACTCCAGCATCAAGCAAGGCCTTGTTACAGATTGGCTCTTGATCTCGTGACTGTGTTGGGACTGTCTTCTTCTTAGACACCTTCTTACTCGCCTTGGAAACCACTTTTTGAGGAAAGTGGCTACTCTAAGCAGGTGTATGTGCCTGATCAGGAGGGATGGACAGGTTAGGCTGAAGATCTCTACTCAAATTAGGTGTATGAGCCTAACTTGGTTGTCTGTATTATATGGGAGAGTATTCCCCACAACCTTCTTGGACTGGAACAGATGTGTGTGTCTGTTCTGGAGTGAACTATTGATGCATCACTCCACTGGTAGGGATAGATTTTTGTGTCTTTCCTTGAGATGTCGCTGAAGCTATTATAATATCCTGGCAAGCATCCAAAATATGAGCAGGGATTTTCTTCTACTCTTTCACCATTGATAGAATATGTTTGGTGACTTCAGCTGCTGGAACGGGGATATACATCCATTCTGTGCTTGGAGTAGGTGTGTATTCTTGCTCCTGTTCTCCTTTTCCTTTCAGTGAATCCTGACAGTACTCATGTGTAGGGTCAGAGAGTTGAGTCTACCTCCTGTTTGTCACCAGAGCTTTCCGACTAACTTCTATGAATGCTACCAAGAGAGACTGTTGGTAGGCTTGATCAGTACTAGCAGGTGTATGTTCTTGCTGATTGCACTTCGCCGAATGTGGTTGACGAGCTCCATCATATTTAGTCAGATGAGCCTACTGACTAGCTGATGATGTATAAACAGGTATATGTTCCTGCCTATAGTACTCTACCGGAATTGCCTGGCGGGATTGGAGTGATGCTTCCAGATGAGTCTGCTGGACAGCGGAATTAAAATGGACGGGTGTATGTGCCCGCTCGTTTCTTGCCACCAAGTTAGGTTGGTGGACTTCTCCAAAGATGGCAGAGATGAGAATCTTCTCACTGCTGACCAGATTTCGCCTCTGGCGATTCTTCTTTCCTGTTCGGGTTCATGGAACCTGAGCCGAATGCCTGGAGTCGACACCCTCATCATGTTGAGGGAGCACATCCGCACGAGTCTGGTGGCGATTGTTAATGGGAGCCCTCGGGAAGGACTCATGTCTCCTTGAATTAAGTCCCTGAGGGACCTACTCATTCACCTCCTAAAAATATGGGACTGAATGCTGATTGTGTCCCGGGGATAACGACCCGAAATGGATGGAGATGGTGGTTACCACCGCCTTCTTCTTGATCACTAGTTGTCACTGTCCGGACGACCAAGGTGAATTGTTCACATGGAGGGCTTGTCGGGCAACCTCCAGAGTTGGGATGGTACCGTGTTGACGGTACTCCTTAAACAGCGCGTTTGATACCCAGCATTGAAGACGCTGAGTAGGTGATGTCATCCTTAGAGTGGACAACGATCTAGCAGGAGTAGCAGCAGTGGGATTCGCAGCAGCGGTATTCACAGCAGCGGTATTCACAGGTGTGAACTTGAGAGCAGCCATTTCTTAGAATGCAATAAATCTTGGAAAAGAGTTCATGTTTGATATAACAGACGTAATCAAGATATATTCATCCACTACATCTTTTGGATGAGCACATATGTCAATTATTGTTTTTGTTGGCCCTCTCATTGAGTTTAAAATAGGGGCCTAACAAATAAGTAAAACATCATTTTAACTTGGTTAAGGATTCACGTTGGGTTCACCATTTTTTGTTTCCCTCTAGAATTGGGGATGATCTCATGGATTTAAGATGCAAACATTCCAAGCGGTTTCTAATGGGTTTGTTTGTAGATTCGGAAACATCCAATGATTCCATATCCATTTGAACCTAATTTAAAAAGGTAGGTGCTCATTAGTTGTAGACTGATGAGGCTTAGGAATTTTCATTGATCGAGAGGATGGGAGGTCGGACTCATCACACCCTTTTGAGGGGAATTATTGTTAACTCCGGGACTCTCTTTATAGATTTAAGTTATGGTCGTGAATCCTTATTACATTACCAAGTAAAAAATGATATTTCCTATAGATGTGATAATCAATGATTGAAATGTAGGAAATTTAGAGAATATTTTATATGTATTCGAGGTTCTTCATTGATAGAGAATCATTTGTATTTGTTAGAGATTCTTAGTCAATGGTATCCTTTGATACGTAAAAGTATCTTGGTCATTAGGATGACCATACTGGTTTTAAATCCATTTAGTGGGGCACTTAATGTTTATTATCATTTAGAAGGACATGGATTATTTCAATGTTCGGATCGTACTCGCAGATGGGATGCCTATGTATCCTCTGTTTTGGAAAAGGAATCAGAACCCACGTAGTTCAAGTAAGGGAGTATGATGTCTATGCATGATTAATGGCTCAAAGAAAGATGTCATGATTACTTTTACACTCTAATCTCACGTGAGTCATTATCGGTGTGAGAAATAAGTGGTATTTGTGAAATCAGACAATTGTGCCATGAAAGATGCAATGATGTGGGGCTTATGTGTGTATGACTGCCCAAATAGATGAGGATTAAGATTTACTTCAAAGAAGAAACCTAGGAACAGGGTCCATAAAGGTATATGTGCTTCATGGATATTTGGATACTCTAATCTTTGGGCTTACACCTAAGGAAGATGCCCAAGTTAGGAGGGGACTTATGATTGGGTTTTACTCCTGAGCAGGAAGCCCAGATCAAAAAGAAATTAAGACTGGTTAAGATAGATTAAGGCTGGGGCTTACTCTTGAGAAGAAGGTCCGGGTTAAGGGACTTGAAAAATTAAGGGACTTGGGGTTTACTCCTGAGGAGGATGCCCATATTTGAGACTGGGGATTACTCCTGAAAAGGAATCCCAGTTTAAGAGAATTATGGTTGGGGCTTACTCCTAAGTAGGATGCCCATATTTGGGAATTTTAATATTGGGGCTTACTCCTGAAAAGGATGCCCAGATTAGGGGACTTGGGGCTTACTCCTAAGGAGGATTCCCAAAATTAATGGGAATTATGATTGGGACTTACTCCTAAAAAGGAGGCCCAGGTTAAAGATTCTCTCATCTTTGAAGGATGAGGTTGAATGAATTAACTCTCAATCTTTTGTGACATAAAGATGTGTAAATAACTAGGTTTTGAGAGATGTTCCACGGAGTTCCTTTCAGATAAGGAAGTCAAATCAAGAAATCCTGCCAAAAATGGCTTTGAAGAGTGTCTTGAAGACTGAATCTTGAATAGGAGAGATGGAATGACATAAGAGGGGTGAAATGGGCAGGAAAGGCACCAAAAAAGATAGTGGTGCTCAAGTCCTGTCATGCGCGTAGGTACTGCATGGGTGCGCAAGTCCCTAGTCGTGCAGGTATACATGCGCAGCACATGGGTACTTGCGCGATTTTCATCCCTTAGAGTAATATTTGGGCAATCCGTGATCAAAGTGTTTAGAATTATCCCTATAGGCTTTCTAGAAGATGGGACGCAAGTTATGGTGAAGAAGTAGGGTGGCGCGCAAGTGTGTCCATTTCCCTTAAGTGTAAAACACTTAGTCGCGCAAGTGTTAGACATCGAAGCTAATGAATCTCCTCATGAGCCAGGCAAGGTATCTCTAGGACAGCAGGCCATGGGAAAGGATTTAGACATGGATCTTCATTCTACACTTCTTGTATTTGGAGATGATGATTTCATCACTCCCAAAAAGCCGAAGAAACAAAGACATCAATGGAAGAAGTCCACAGCTCAATGCTTCATTAGTAGTGGTAAGCCCTTTATATAGTCATGAGTCTTAACCCGTGAAAAGATTTCTCATACTTTTTGGGATTTTCGGGCCCTCTTCAATTTCCCCTTTGAGGGAGAGGACTGACCCTCCTCTGAGAACGACAGAGGGTACTGGTGAACTTTCACAAATTCATGCTGACTTGGCTACTCCTGAAGAAGAGCCAGCGTCTGTTCCCAGTATCGCTCATGATGCTACTGCACGGAGAGAAGATTCTTCTTCTGTTAAATTAACAATTCCTCATAATATGTTGAATGAAAACATCAACTGACTTCCATTCTGTGATACGTTACGATCAACCCCTGCACTAGAGAATTTGGCGGCCACTGTAACTGATACATTAATTTTATCTGAAGAAGTTGTCTGGGGTCAGAGGCTGGAGGATGAGGTCTCCAAGAAGATACATAAAATACTCTCACTGGTTAGACTAACCAGGAATCCAAGATATCATTAGATGAAATGATGAAACTTGGTGCATCTTTTGAAGACATTTTAGATCAAGTTTAATTAATAAGTAATTTAGAGAATTTTGGACGTGAGTGTTATCCTTCATCCTGTTAAAAATAATCCTTATTACATCTCTGCTCCTAATTGGTTAAAATGTGTAGTTCCATCTGAGCAAGCTGCTGAACTGCCAATTCCTGAAGGGGGTATGGACAACCCTATTATTGCAGAGACATTAGCTCAAGTGGAGCTGGACCCGATAGAGCTTCCTCAAACTCATCCTTAAAATATTCTTGAAGCTAGGAAAGATGCGGAGGAGCCTTCTCATGATTTTTATCTACCATTGGTTAAGAGATAACAATATTTGTGGCTGCACATAATTTTCAAGAAAACTTAATCAACTTTTGTCATCCTTTGAAACTAACCAAAACATTCAATTGACTATGTTGGTCCGTCAATTTCTATGGCTATATTTGGAGGTGAAGCCTCATCCTCCGCCCCAACGGGAATAGAATGTGAAGTAACAAGGGTCAGGGGGGAAGGAGCAGAACATGGCACTTCTCTAAGTGCATTAATCCTAGATTATATTCCCCCCTGTGACAGTGATGCTGAATCAGACCCGGAGGTAGAAAAGGTGCTCCAATTTTCACGTCGCAAGGCATGGAAGAACATATGGAAGATCATATCTAAAGTGCCTCTTGAAGATATGTCATCGAAGATCCCCCGACTTTCATCCATGTTCTTCATGTTGGGACTTAGCGGTTTTGGATATCAATAGATCCATGCCGTAGTGAAACAAGTCATCTTAAAAAGGGAGAACAGTACTGGAAAAATACCCTATACCAACGGTTTGGAACCGTTGGTATAGGCCCTCAAACCATTGGTATAGGCTATACCAATGGTTTGGAGGACCGTTGGCAAGTAAGCCGTGGAAATAGGTCTATACCAACGGTTTTGGGAAAACCGTTGGTATAAGTAATATGAAAACCTATACCAACGGTTCTCAAAACCGTTGGTATATGTATTTCAAAAAAAACATTCAGTGGGATTTGATCCCAGGACCTCTAGTTTATAATTGAATGACTTAACCACTAACCTAACATGAATTTTGTGAACATAATTTCATAAATATGTATATGTATTGTTTTAATAATTTTAAATTTTGATTTATATAATGTTCTCGGTAAGAAGATTCGATTAAAAATCGAAGGACCTATACCAACGGTTTTGGACAACCAGTTCGTATAGGGGGGACCTATACAAACGGTTTGGCCAAACCGTTGGTATAGGGTCACTATAATGGACCTATACCAACGGTTTGGCCAAAACTGTTGGTATAGGTCCTATAGGTCCCCCCTATACCAACGGTTTGTCCAAAACTGTTGGTATATGTCCATATAAGTGACCTATACCAACGGTTTTGGCCGAACCGTTGGTATAGGTCCAAATTAATGAACTATACCAACGGTTTGGCCAAAACCGTTGGTAAAATTCATATTTCCAGTAGTGGCAGGAGCAGAGGTACCATCAAGACCTGACCAGAGTAAGGGTGTCAGCCAATATCAGTGAATTTGAGGCTGTGGTGTCCCGAAATGAGGCTGATCATGCTATCAAGTTAAAGGGGATGAAGCATAAGATCAAGGAGAAAGTTGTCCAGCAGATGCACCTTCAGCAATAGTTAGATGTTGTTACTGGGGAACTTGACCAGATTAACAATTCAGTGGAAGGAGTTCAAACAAATGGTATGAAATCCATCCCTGAAGCCAAGAAATCACTCCATCAAGATGAAAAGAGTGAAGCTGGTCGAGTGCATAAACTTCAAGTGGCAGCTGATGAATCTCGGGATGCCATAATTAAAATAATGACTTATGTTGAAAGTATGATGTAATCCCCAAAAAAGAGAAGAGACTTCAGTCTGTGAATGTCCTTCTAACTTTTTTGCATCAAATGAAAAAAACTTTCATCTTTAATCATTTGTGCATGCCTTCTTTTGCTACCCACTTTATATTTTTACCTAATCCAATGGGCCTAGTAAGCATTGTTTTATTTTTCCTAGGATTATTATAAATAACCCTACAAACTTTGAATCTTTTTATTGCTTAGTATTATCTAAATCAAACAAAATATATGTTTAGTGAGCTGGGACTTTGACTTTTGTTCAGAGTTCCCTTATATTTTGTGGGTAGTTTAAAGTCATGCACGTCTGACATGAAAAGGCTAATGTTTAAGGTCGAAATAGCTTTGACCGAATGGATTAAAATTGACTCAATTCTTTGAAAATTTATCTGAATACATATTAACACACTCAAGTATGAGGGAAAATATATTAACTATGACTTATGAAATTTCAAATCTGAGGAATGATATGAAAAAATGACTAAGAGGTATTAGAAAAATTATTTCCTAAGATCAAAGTTACCATTATTTAATGAACCCGTTAGGGGTTTAATTATGCAGGGCCACATAAGGGCATTGGCTGTATAGTCAAATAATAGAATCTTTCAGCTGACAGGTCCATTATGTAGACTGTTTATGCAAGGCTGCCTAAGGGCACGTGCTACATAGTCAGGAAAAAGAACTCTCATAAGTTTTATTTTTCTATTGATAAAAATCCAGTGAAAGTTTATGGAGATTCAAATTTTTCAAAGCATAGAGTCTATTGTATGGAGAGAGGTACTTGAATTTGGAGAGGATATTTCCAATCAAGATTGTCAAAGAATTGGATGAATGTCACTCTTATGAAGGTCTGACCCAAATGTAAGGAAAGGAAATATAAACCATAGTCTTAAGTACTTTTAGATCATGAAAAAGAGTATGGGACAAATATGTTAAGGATGGCTATTTTTGCGGATCCCTACATATTGTCATTAAGACAAATAAGGAAAAAACATGTTTTCTTCCCAAGAAAGAAGTTACCACTATTTGAAAAACATGTTATGGGGTTGAATTATACAGGGCCACATAATGGAATTGGCTATATAGTCAAATAATAGAATATTTTGGTTGATAGGTCTGTTATGTAGACTGTTTATGCAAGTCCTCCTAAGGGCACATACTGCATAGTCAAACAAAATAATTCCTGAGTATCAAACATTTTGTGACCATAAGTCAAGAAAAGGGATATGGAGATCTAGAAGTACTTAAGGTTAGGAGTATGACACATCAAAATGGGCAATATTCAATTCATGTAGAGATACACAGACCAATGCTAACCATAAACATGTTGTGCCTAGGTCCTGAATTGAGGTGTTGGACATTACTACGTATCCCATAAAGATGGGAATCAAGCCATAAGTAGTTCTTGAAATATAGTTTAACGTCATGTGGGACGATAGTGTAGGAGATCTTAGTTTAGGTTCATTGAGCTTAGACCATAATAATGAATACACCATGTGTGTTTTATAAACCTGATTGTCAATGAAAACTAGGGTTTTCATACCACATCCATGTTTTCACAGGGGGACATTTCAGCCAAGGGATTGAAAGTGAAATTTGGGGTTAGGCCCAAATACTTGGTGCTGGATTCGAGGGATGCTCGAACGTTCCTACGTATCTCTTATGGATGGGAATCAATCCCCATGTAGTTCTTGAAATACCCTATGTACAGATTTGGTCAAACATATGAAGGGTGAAAGGGGACTTTAGTGCAATGATGGTTTGACCCAAGATTAAGGTTCAAGCATTGCCATGTATGCACGTAGTCTTTGAAATATAACATGATTGGAGATCAATGTAAATAGGTATTCCCTCTCAAGTGAGGGTGTCAAAGAATATTGTAGTTTATTGTCATACAGGACAAAAGTGTGAATAGTTTGACATCATATAGCAAGGACGATGGTGAACTACTGTAAAGAATATTGGTTCTGGGGGTAGTTTCACGAATCAACATCGTATGAGATGGAGGTGAACCGATGTAAAGAGATTAGTTTTGGGCTTGAACCTCAGGAGGTTTCCTACGTACCCAACTTAGAAGGCAACGATCAAAGTCCGCATAGTTCAATTGAATAATGAATTGGTGATCAAGTTGTTTTTGAGAACAACGACCTAAAAAATAGTGTTGGGACTTACGCATGGTTGAGGACCAGAGAGGGTGTTATGGTTGAATTTTACTCTAAGATCATGTGATTCATACTCGGTGTGTGGAACAAGAGGTAGAAACAACCCTAATGATGCACATTTTAATGTCATGTGGACATATAAGGGACTGAGCATAGTTTAACGTCATGTTGGATGATGGGGGACTATGCAGTTTAATGTCATGAAGTAAGGACAAAAGAGAAGATTATGCAGTTTAATATCTTGTAGTAAGGACTTTGGGGACTGTGCAGTTTAATTTTATGTAGTAAGGACAACATAGTTTAACGCCATGTTGGATGAAAGGGGAATAATACAGTTTAACGTCATTTTGGATGATGGAGTGTTGTACAGTTTAGCGTCATGTAGCTAGGACGTATTAGGGACTTTTTCACAGTTTAATGCCATGTGGGACGAAGATGTGCAAAGTTTAACATCGCATAGCTTGGACAATGGTTATGCAGTTTAACATCTTGCTGGACGTAAGGGACTTCTGTACAATTTAGCGTCATTTTTCTAGGACGTCACAGTTTAACATCATGTTGGATGTATAAGAGACTATGTAGTTTAAAGTCTTGCAGCAAGGAGAACACTGTTTAACGTCATTCTAGATGATGGATTATTTGTGTTTCACAAAATACTTCTCCAATAATCTTGCATTGGTTGGAGTCGTGATGAGTTCTCCATCCACTGAGATTAATGAATAAGCTCCATTGGAGTAGAACTTATGTATTGAGTAAGGTCCTTCCCACTTTGGCTCAAGCTTGGGAGGTTTCCTTCCTGGTATCATTGGAGTTCTGAGAACCAATACCAATTATCCCGGAATAAATGAACAAAGAAAAACTTTTTTGTTGAATGCGCGTGCTATTCGATTCTGATAGACTTCCAAGTGATGCGGGGTGCACATTCTTTTATCATCTAATCGTTCCAATTCATCTAATCAATTTTGAGATTGTTCATCTATAGATGACTGATCACAAATGGCTACTCTGAGCGAAGGTAATTGAACTTCAATGGGCAAGACTGCTTCTGTTCCATATACCAATGAATATGGAGTTTACCACGTTGTAGTGCGGGTGGTGGTTCGATAAGCCCAAAAAGCATGAAAGATTTTATCAGGACATGATTTCTTATCTTTATCCCCCATCTTTTGCAGTATTTTTGAAAGAGTATTATTGAAGGATTCTATTTGGCCATTTGCCGCTGCATGATACCAAGATGAATGGATGTATTTGATGTTGTATTCTTGATAAAAATTCTTTACCTTAGATGAATAGAAGTTGGCGCCATTGTTCGTCAATATGGTATGAGGGACACCAAATCTGGTAATGATGTTAGACTTAATAAAGCTAACAATTCTTTTAGAACTAACTTATTTGAGAGGTATTGCCTCTACCCATTTGGAAAAGAAGTCAGTAGCAGTAAGAATATACTTAAACTGATTGGTTGTAGCTGAAGGGTAAGGTCCCACTACATCCATTCCCCATGTGGAAAATGGCCATGATTATTTAGTTGTATCAAGAAACTCTGGGGGTTGATGAATGAAGTTGGCACATACTTGGCATGAATGACACTTCTTCGTGAAATCAACACAATCATGTATCATTGATGTCCAAAAGTATCCAAGCCTTCAAATTTGATCAGATAGTCTATGTCCAGACTGGTGGGCACCATAGACTCTTACATGTACTTCTTTCATGACAGCCATTGTCTCTTCACCATCAATGCATCTGAAGATAACTCCATCAAAACCTCTTTTCTAGAGAATTTTTTCTAGGTGATCAGGGCTATCATAAAGAGTAAAATTGACCATACGTTGCTGGATTTGTTCATTCCTGGCTCTATCAGGTGGAAATGTTCCATTTTGAAGGTATTCCCTGATAGGTGTCATCCAACCTATAGTATGACCATATGGTTCAGAAATGGGACTAATTTCATTGATTTCCTCTGTTCGAGTTTTACCATAATGTGAAATTGTATTAAAGTGGGCAATATTGTTGATTTTTTTATCCCAATTTGGATCTGCAAGAGCTGTGGCTATATTATCCAGTGCATCAGCTAGGGAATTTTGTGATCGTGGGACATAAGAAAATGTCAGTTCCGAAGGAAATTCCACCATTAACTCTCTGATGTAATCATACAAAGGGATTAACTCTTCTTTTCTGATGGCATAATCCCCATTGACTTGTTTGATTACCAGGTCTGAATCACCTTTCACCTTTAAGTGATTCACTTGTTCTTGAAGCGCCAACTCCAATCCTGCGATGTGAGCTTGATATTCTGCTTCAATATTTGTACCTCCTTCCCACAATAAGATGGAATAGGGTATCACTACCTTTTTCGGGGAAATAAGAACGATTCCTAGCACAACGTTTTTGAATTTAGGATCGTCCAATTTCTTCCCTGTTGGACTTCTGGAAGCACCATCAAAGTTCATTTCCCATGTTTGAATAATATCATCAATAGAAAATACATCCTCATCAGGGAGTACAATATCTAAAGATGTATCTTCTACTAAAGGGTGTTCAGTAAGGAAATCAGCCAAGTCTTGGCCCTTTATTGCCTTTTGAGACACATACTGGATATCAAATTGCTGCAAAATAACTTCCCACCTTCCCAGACGTCCTGTGAGTATTGGATGACTAAGGATGAATTTCAGAGGGTTATTGTGATATAACAATTGGACCTCATGATGTTTCAAGTAGTGTCTCAATTTATGAACTGCAATGATTAATTCTAGGCAGCACTTTTCAATACTTGATTGTCAGTTTTATGCTTCAGGCATTGTCTGACTGAGATAGTAATGGTTGTTTTCATTCCTAGCATCATTCTTATGGGCAAGGAAGGATCCCAATGATCACTCTAAATCTGTCACATAAATAATAAGTGGTCTTCTTTCAATAGTTGGCATCAATACCAGTGGAATTAAGAGATATTTCATGAGAATATTGAATGATTCTTGACATTCTTCAGTCCACTGGTAAGTGACTCCCTTCTTCATCAATTTGGTGAAGGGTAAAAAAATTTCTGCCAAATTGGCGATGAAACGCCGAATATAGGATAAGTTTCCTTGAAGTCCTCTCAATTCTTTCAAATTTTAAGGAGGTGACATACCAAGGATTGAGTTTGTCTTCTCAGGATCGACTTCGATGCCACGATGGAATACAACAGAGCTGAGAATGTTTCCTGAGGTTACCCCAAAAGAACATTGTAAGGGGTTTATCATAAAATTTTGTTGTCGAAGTTTGTGGAATATGATTTTAAAATCATCCAAGTGATTATAATGTTTTCTGTATTTAACCACCAAATCATCCACGTAACATTAAACAAACTTCCCTAAAATGGGTTTAAAGATATGATTCATGGAACACTGATATGTTGCGCCTACATTCTTCAGACCAAAAAGCAATACCTGATAGAAAAACACACCCCGAGGGGCTCTGAAGGATGTATATTCTTCATCTTCTAAATCCATTTGGATTTTATTATACCTATAATATCCATCCATGAACGAAAGTCCTTCCTAGCCACCTGTTGCATCAATTAAGAGTTTGGTGATCGGAACTGGAAAATCATCCTTGGGACAATGCTGATTAAGATCTCTGAAATCAATGCAAACTCCAATTTGTCTATTCTTCTTTTTCACAGGGACAATATTATCCAACCACTTGGGATATTGAACTTATCTGGAAAAGTTATCTTTGATAAGGTTTTCCACTTCAGCTTCAATTTTGGAAGCATAAGTTGGGTGTGTTCTTCTTGACTCTTTCTTTAATCCTCAATGTTCTTTTGGAAAACCCAAATGATGAGTAGAAACATCAGGATCAAGCCCTGGAATCTCTGTATAGTTCCAAGAAAATATATCTCAATTTTACCTCAAAAATGAAATATACAGTTCATGCTCTTCAAGAGTCATGGTCGCACTAATTAAAGTGGGGCATGGATTTTCTTTTGTACAAAGATTTATTTCTCTGAGTTCATCCATAGTGGCAGAGATACCCTCTTCAAAAGATAGAGTAGAATCCCTGAGAACTTTCTCTTCTTCTTCAACATGTGTTATTTATTCTGTTTCTACTTGCATAGTAGATGATGAAGTAGAATTTACGAGATTAAGAGAGATGTTAAAATTTGAACATCTTAAAGAAGAGGCTACCATTTCTAACCCTATTGATGATGAAGGGTCTTCCTTGGGTAATAAAGAAGAGATGATGGATTGATAATCGACATCATCGTTCACCTCTGACATTTCCATAACTTCTTCTGGACTGGTGGGAAAAGTATAGAATTGCATAATTTTGGATGATGAAATGAAGACATCTCCATTTGAGCTTTCATCATTGCTTGGTGAATCACCAATTTCTCCCATGTTGTCTAACTTGATTGCCATAATTGACATTATGGAAGTTTCCATAAGAGTATTTGGATTTGGGTATATCCTATCAATTTGCCTTATAGGCAACACATAATCTATACTCACTTGTATGAATGGGTTTATTGGAATCTTTTCCAAACCATATGGAGCATTAACTTTGGTAACCTCCCTTGTTGTGGATTTCTACTTACCCTCCATGTGATAGAATTCCACCTCAATGTATTGAGATTCACCTGTTTTGAATGGGTCTTTATCACCATACAATGTCCCAATTTGACCATTGAAACAATATTTGAGACATTGATGGTATGATGAAGGGATAGCAACATGTTGATGTAGCCAAGGTCTTCCAAAAAAATGTTGAAAGTTGTGTCATGAAGAACATGCATGAAATATGAATTGGATAAAAGACATCCAAACTGAGTTCTGAGGGTGATCTCGCCCAGAGGTTCTAGTTCATTTTTATCATATCCTTTCGACATCAAAGTGGAAGGATATAAATCAGATTCGGTGAGACCCAATTAACGAAGTGTACGAATGGGGATGAGTTGGACTCCTGAACCATTATGAATTAAAGCTCTTCAGATGTCTACATCATTTACCTTTCCAGATAAATACAAAGGTCTAATATTTCCATGCACAACATCATCTTCATCTTCATCTATGATAGATATCACTTCATGGCATTCTGTAGGATTATTCTCAACATGGTAGACTTCACCTGCATCAATTTCAGTTTCTAATTCCAAAGGACTTGTCAAATCCTCGATGAGTGCCTCCCAAAGATCCTTTGATAGATTCAAGGCATCCCGAATTGATAACTTGGTCGGTACATGGGCCAAATGTTTCAAGAAATCATATTTTTGATCTAAAGGTCTGAATTTCTGTCTCGTTCTTGGTTTTTTCTCCACGAAACTCCCAATGGCTCCATATCCAATGATTGATGGACCTGCTTTCCAAAGGTAGGAGTTCACCGGATGGTCTGACCATCGACTCTTAAGAACTCACATTGGTCGAGAGGATGGGAATTCGGGCTCATCCCACCCTTTTTGGGGGGGAATTATTTCCTGTTTCAGGACTCTCTTATAGATTTGAAACATATTCATATGTTCGCGAATCTTTGGTTTATACCCAAACATAGTATCCACGGATTAAACCCTGGTGGGAAACGGTCAACTGAACACAGGGGTTCGGAATCATTTATGCCTGAGTTTTTCCATCCCTCATTGGATTAATGAACCTGAAGGGTTATAACTCGATTGAGGCGGCACTAGGAGTGGCGTGGTGAACAGATGCGGAGATGATCGGATCGACTAGCTGTTGGACTTGAACCTCAGAGAGGCTTTCTACGTACCCCGCCTAGGAAACATGGATCAATGTCCACATAGTTAGGATTATATTGGGGCTTACACTCTAAGGATACCCAAGATGTCATGGTCGATGGTTACTCTAATCCCACGTGAGTCATGCTCGGTGTGAGAAATAAGAGGCAGTAGGGACCAGACGATCACATCAAGAAAGGTGCGTCCGTGAGAAGTAGAGTGGGGCATACGCATGGAGTGGCCCAAGGTGATGAATTGGGGCTTTCATTTTGAGGAGTCCCAAAAGGGTCGGGGCTTACTCCGAGATGGACGCCCAGAAGGTGTCTTCCTCATGTCTCGCCATGAGGGTATCTCAACCCACTGGTGGGTTGAGGAGTACAATGGGGTCCAACACCTATGCGCAAGTGCACAAGCGGGATAATTCCAAGGGTGTTAGAATCAGTCCAAACAAAGGGATATGAAAAGAGTGAATCACATGGCCGACATTCGGAACATAATGAGGGTGGAATGGTGATAGAGGATAAATATTGACCATGTTTGAAACAAAGCATCCATATCACGTTAGCCTGAAATGGGGACAAACAAATGAGGGTCGACTGCTGACCGTGTTCGAAACACATGACCTATCTCGAAGTGTTGTCCAAAGTCTTCCGGGGTGTTGGCCCAGGATGGTAAGTGAGCCGATGCGGCATGAGACTAGTCCATTAGGGGTTCCCTTCATACATGAAAGAGAATAAAGATCCGAATGAAGGACACGCAAAGCGTGAGGTGGAGTGATGGAATGTTTGAATGGATTCCAGCGCTCTTGAAATTACGCCACTGTAAACATGGAATGAGGCATCGTATTCTTGGAGCATGAGAAATTTTTTTCTTGAAGCAAGAGGAATCCTATGATTGGAACATAGGGTACACTACAGTTTAGAGTCATGTAGAGAGGAATTTTTCCATACAGTTTAACGTCATGTGTTCAGGACGAGGGCCATACAGTTTAACGTCGTGTAGTTAGGATGACGGCCATATAGTTTAACGTCGTGTGGTTAGGAAGAAATGGTTGGTGTGGGACTTACGCAAGGGCATCCCTTTCTAGATGAACCTAGAAATAGGAGCTAGGAAATGGGGTTATAGGAGATTCATGAGGAGTATCTCGGCTCATGGCATTTATAGGAAGGATGTTGGAGCGGCATAAGGGCACAATATAAAATATTGTTGACCCGGCATGAAAACCTCACAGTGCGACTCTCCATTTTTCATGGGGGTCAGTGACGGTTGTGAAAAGACCGGCCGCGAGGTGCCGGTCATGAAGGAGATGCCCGTGAGGTGCCGGCCATGAGGGACCGGCCACGGTGGAGCTTTCTGAAAAGGACTGGCCGTGAGGGACTGGCCGCATGTGGTTCGCGGTTTAGTTCTCTGCGATGGGTGTCTGTGGAGGAGCTGTCCGCGGAGGAGATGGAAGTCCGCAAAGGATGTTGTCCGTGAAGGATGATTTCTGCGGAGGAGGTTGTTCGTGAAGGAGGTTGTTCGCGAATGATATGGACATCCATGAAGGGTGTCTGCAAAGGGGCTGGCGCTCGTCCTACTTCATGCCCGCGGAGGTGTTCTGCCTCCATTTTGTGAACGACACTAGTCTGTAGAAGAGATGGCCATCCGCGGAGGAGATGGACATCCGCGAAGGAGATGGCCACTAAGGGCTGGTCGTGGAGGAGTTTCCCGCATGTGGTTCGTGGACTGTTTTCTCCTCTCCGCGGAAGAGTGCATCAACGGATGACATGTGGTCCGCGGATGGTCGTGGACTACTGGGAGCGATTTCCCCAGTGTCTCCCCACGCGTTTTTACCCGTACTTCCTCCATTATCCCTATTTTTCCATCTGATCAATCATTATTTATAGAGTCATGAATAGGATGGGCGCACGGCCTTTGCGGAAGCCCATGAAAGAACTCCCACCCGCGAAGGACTCGACAACTCTAATATTTGACGAGTTGCGGTTGGGTTACTCTGCGGTGTCACACCAATCCTCCTCTACTTCGAGGATGATGTGGTTTGCGGCGGTATGGGCCGGTTGGTGAGGTTCGTGGCTGGGGCTGTCCGGAACGGTGAATTGGGTTAGCTCATGTGATGCCTCGCGACCGCGGAGGGTCTCCGCCTCCATTTCACAGAAGAAGCTGGTCCGTGGAATTGCGGGAGGGCGGTCTGCCGAACTGGTCGCGGGCTATTGCTGGGAGCTGGTGTGCGGACCAGTTCGGTCTTTTTCCAAGTCTTGGGATAATTGGTTTTCCCCCTTGAGGAATTTTCAGGATCCTATAATTTTCCAATAGGAACATGTGGTTTCGCAGGTGCCTTAGAAGTTGATGATTTGGAAGTAGATTCTTATTCTATCAGGATAGGAGTTGTAAATACCCCTGTATTTGGAAGATTAGACCGAATAAGTCAATTTACTTGCTGAGAGTAAGAAGTTGTAACTTCCAACTGATCCTCCAGAATAATTATGCAAGGACTGAATTTTCCATGCATGGGAGAACTTTCTTGTTCTTGTTGAGCTCGATGAAGGGATCTCCCACGAGTTTCTGCTGTATATACAGTTTTAGCAGGGGTAGAATTGGAATAATGGATTTTGGGATATCCACATCTTCCTCTATATCCCAGAACTCTGGAACTTCCTCTAATTTCTCTATTTGATACTGGGCATTCAGGCTCATCAAGATCAAAACTATGACTGGAATAGGGATCTGTAAAGTGAATCATGTTAAGAGAACCAAAGATCAACTCTTCATCTGATGAATACTCTGCCTGATTAGACAGTTTAGGCTATTCCATTTGGCGGGGTGGTACTCGTGGCTTTGAAGTAGATGGAATAAAATCTGGCAGAGACAAAAACACTACTTAGGGTTGGACATGATCTCATCTTCTTCTGACTGCTCTTCTTTATTTGAATTATGTCATTTCTTAGAATATTTTCCCTCCAATTAAGGCGGTTTTGTTGTGGAATTCATGGAAGAAGATACAATTGGTTTTTGCAATTGTGTTTATAAAATGGATTGAGTTCGGCTGCTCATTTTTCTAACGATCCAATCATCATATTTCTATGCATTTTTCTTTTGACTTCTTGACACTCACCTTCTTCCTCTAGATCTTTAGCAGTAACACATGGTACCTGAGCTGAAGAACCTTTCAATTTGACTTGTCCCAAGTCCACCATTTTTTTTCAGAGGTATTTGAAGATAAAACACTCCAAAATGGGATGACCCAACATCTGATGAAATGGGTAATAGTTGGGACGGTCTTCGTCTCCTTCCGTGTTCAGCCTTTTGGGACTTGGAAATTGAACCAAATTATTTTCCAGAGCCAAAATGAAGTTACTAAGAACGTTTTCATTTAGGAAATAATAATGTTTTCTCTTCAGATCTTCAAATTGATTCCATCTTTGATCTCTTTGATCATCTTGAAGAAACAACCTATTTTGTTGATGCTCAGGTGGTGGAGCCCTTCAGTAAATGAAGGTTTTGAAGTAGAAGGAGGTACAGGTGCTTGTTTAAGCGTAACTGTAGTAGTCTCTGCTCTACCCATTCTACATCCTGGAGCTAATGGAATTACACGAGTTTTATCCTTAGTATTCATAAGATATTCTTCAATCTATTGAGAAATTGAAGTAAGCTCTCAAAAACCTCCTGTGTATTTCACAGGGATCAATGGTGTGTGTAATTCATCACGCAAATGTTCCACATAGATTGGAAAAAATTCTTCTTGAGGGAGTTCTATGATTAGGGAATATGTTAATCCCTTCCAGTGAGAAATAAAATCAGAAACCCTTTCATTCTACCTTTTCTTACAATTTTTACGATCATAAACTATTGTCTTTGGAAACGTAGAGCTGAATTGAATAAGAAATATTTGATGGAGATCTTCCCATTCGGTAATTGACCGGGATTGCAAGCTTGTATAGCAGACAAAAGCAGGTCTTTGTAATGACTGTACAAAACACCTGAGTTTAACTGATTCTTGTTTCTGAGAGGTTCCCATCATAGGATCAAAACGAGAAACAAAATGTGTTAAGTGTTTCTTTGGATCTCCCGAACCATTAAATATTGGGAATGTCGTAGTTGAAAAATTTGATGGGGGAGGAATTGCATCAACCCATTCTGGGTAAGCCCTCTTTTCTTGTTGATTTTGTGAAATTTTTATCCCCATAGCTTCCAACAGAGCTGTTAATGATTCAAAGTAGGTATTAACTTTTGAGAAACATACGGTTGTTCTTAGACCTGAGTAGGTGCAATAACTAGAGCTTGGTCAGGTATGGTGGTTGGTACTAAAATTAATGGTAGCACCACCGATTTTTGTTGTGCATGACCCATAGGATTAGACCTATGAGGGTATACTGGTAATAGAGGATACTCTTGATCCATCTCAGTAGCCACAACAAATTCCCTTGGCTGACTGACTCCAGCATGCTTAGGAGGAAGACTACCTTGAAGTAGTTCTGCATTCAACCTCCTTAATTCTTTTATTTCATCCTTATGTTGTGAAAATATTTGCTCTAGTTAGAGTTATTGGACTTCTCTAGAGGAAGGTTATGTAACCTGATTCTTTACTTTCCCCTTGTTGGATGCCATCCGGAGAGGGGGAAGTTGGTTATTTGAAGGAATACCTAGATTTTGAGTAATCCTTTGATTTTGTGTATGCACACCTTTTTCATTTTTGTCTGTGTGTACAACTTCTTGAGCAGGAACTTCTTCATCTGATCCATTTGAATGAGCCTCATGTTCTGGAGGATAATAAAAAATGGAATTGATGACTTTTATTGATGAATAACGCATTGCATCCCTTATATCGACATTTCTACGATACTACCTTCTTCCATGTCATTGATGAGACATTTCCTTTTGTTGATTTCATCCCTTAGGAACTTCTTGACAAACTGTAACTTGGAGAGAATCTCTGGATAATTTGGCTCTTTATTCCTCTTTTGGCTTCTTCCCTAATCGAGAGAATACTGACTATCTCTGAGGACGAGATTGAGGATTTGAAAAAGTCTCCAGTCTGGTGGACTGGGGCTGTTCCTGTTGTTTCTTCTCAACTCCTCGAATCTTATTTGTTGATTCTGATGGTTGGGTTAAAAGAGTCCCCAGTCTGGCTAGTTGGGGTGGTTCTTGAGCTTCTATATTTGAGACATTCTTAAAAGCTATCCTGATCTTGTGTACATTAGTCTGGAAATTGGTTGGATGCATCAACCTACATCCACTCAAATCACCTGGCTTAAGTGAACACTGGATGATTTCTGACACTTCTGTCACCTGATGATGAGCTCGCTCTAAACAAGAAGAATGTTCAATATTCTCATTTTATCGATGCAAAAGTAATTCGACAACTTTTTCTTTTTATACCTAAATTTGGGAAGAACTAGTTGAGGCATGTTCCTTAGTAAGCCTTTGATTACAAACAAAGCCAATTGGTTGTGGCCGTCTATGGGCAATAACATTGAATGAGGCCATTTTTTGTGGGCTTTGGTGACTGGAGATTACAGTGAAATTTAGTGCTCCATGAAAACCCCAACCCCTGATATGAATACCAGATGGGGAATTGGAAATTAAGTGGCATATTCTTTATAGTGCGCCAAGGCATGAATGTTGAAGGGCTCTCTACTGCTTTTCAGCCTTTGGATATCGAGAAACTAAGATAGATTCCAATCAATTTGGCGCTGTAAACCTTCTATTATCTTAACATGATTTTCATATGAATCATAAGATAATATTTTCTCTTTCAAGTGACAAATATTTTCCCACATGTTGAGATGAATATCATGAATACAATCTTCCGTCAACATCTCTGTAATATCATATTGAGAGTCATCCAAAGGCCAAATCATGACCGGTACTTCACCTTTCACCAGTTGTTTTCTCATATTCATTATTTCCTCTTTATCATTTGATAAATATTCTTCTACCTGATTAGACCAGAGCTGGTGATTCTTTGTTACTTTATTCGATTCAACAATATTGGTAGAGAATTAATTTATCAAACTAGAAGATGAATGACCCAGGGGTGGTTTGGAGAATGAACTACACTCTGAGCTATCTTCTGATTGAGAAAGTATTTCACCTGCTAGCGATAAAGAATCAGACATGATTGGATTCACTTTTGAAAGTGGCTCAAGATAAGAGGGCTTCCTAGTTACTGCATTGTCCATTGAAGAATTTTCCAGGAAATGCGCATTACTACTACGGATAGGACTTTCTCAGCTAAATTCATCGTCATGGGGAGGACCACCATGGTGGGTTATAGAAAAAGATGAAACCTTTTACTCCTTGATCTGCTGGCCGTGCAGAGGGTTATAGTGGCTCTCATCTAAAGATGATACTTTGAGATCGACCGAACTGTCATGAATCAAGCCTTAATGAGGAAGTGTCTGATGAAGACCTTCAGAATTATTGTTCCCACTATTGGGAAATGAGAGAGTGGAATCTTGAGTTTCCACAGATAATTGTCTAAGTGCATCAAGAAATCCAGCATTGAGTAGGGCCTTATTACATATTGGCTCTTGATTTCATGACTCTGTAGAATGGGTATTTTTCTTAGACGCCATCTTACTCATTTTGGGAACCACGTGTTGATGAAAGTGGTTATTATGGGCAGGTGTATACGCCTTCTCAAGAGAAATAGTCAGGTTAGGCTGATTATCTCCATTCAAATCAAGTGTATTTTCCTGACTTGATTGTCCATATGACATGGGGTAGTATGCCCACAACCCTCTTGGACTGGAATAGAGGTATGTATCTGTTCCAAAGTGATATGTTGATGTGTCACTCCACTGGTAGGGATATATTTTCATTTATTTCCCTGTGATGTTGTTGAATCTGTTATAATATTCTGACAGGCATCCAGAATATGAGCAGGGATTTTCTTCTATTCTTTCACCATTGTTAGAATGTTCATGATGACTTCAGCTACTGGAACTGGAATGTACGTCCATTACATGCTTGGATTAGGTGTGTGTTCCTGCTCCTGTCCACCTTTTCCTGTCCATGAATTCTGACAGTACTCATGTGTCGGGGCAGAGAGTTGAGTTTGCACCAAATTTTCCATCGGCGCTTTCCGATTGACTTCTCCGAGTGCAACCAAATGAGACTGTTGGCAGGATTGATGAATATTGGTAGGTGTATGTTCCTTTTGTGTATTCCTATTTAGGTATAGTTGACGATTCTCCTTCAATACTGGCAGATGTGATTACTGACAGAATTATTGATTGTAAACAGGTGTATGTTCCTGTTAATCAGTTGCCACCATATCAGATTGGAAACTTTATTTGGTTGTAGTCAGATGAGCCTACTGACTAGCTAAGGAGTTATAAGCAGGTGTATATGCCTGGCTATAATACTCCGCCAGAATTTCCTGGCAGGATTAGCGTGTTGCTGTCAGATGATTCTGTTGGGTAGTAACATCAGGACAGACGGGTGTATGTGCTCGCTCATTGCTTTCCATTAATTTGTCTTGATGGACTTCTACAGAGGGGGAAGAAGTAAGAACCTACTCCCTATTGACTAGATTTCGCCTCTAGAGGTTTGTCTTGCATGCTCGGGTCTGAGGGACCTGAGTCGAACCCCTGAAGGCAATACCCTCATCATGTTTAGGGTGCACTGCTGCACGAGTCTGGCTGTGATTGTTGATGGGAGCCCTCGGGAAGGACTGTTATCTCCTTTAATTAAGGCCTTGATTGAACTTCTCATTCACCTCCGCATAATATGGGAGGGATTGGTGATTGAATTCTTGGGATAACGACCCAAAACGGTTGGAAATGGATGTTGGCACCACCTGCTTCTTAACCACTGGTCGTCGCTGTCTGGACAACCAGGCTGAATTATTGACTTGGAGGGCTTGTCGAGCGGCCTCCAGAGTCAGAATCGTACTGTGTTGACGATATTACATAACCATTGCATTTGATACCCAAGGTTAAAGATGCTGAGTAGGTTATGTCATCCTCATAGATGACGAAGATCCTGCAGGAGTAGCGGCAGATGCATTCACATGTGTGAACTTTAGAGAAGCCATTTCTGTAATGTAGAGAGATCTTGGAAATGAGTCCCTATTTGATATAATAGACATAATCAAGATAATTTCAGACACTACATATTTTGGATGAGCACATATGTTATTTATTGTTTTGTTGGCCCTCTCATTGAGTTTTAAATAGGGGCCTAACAAATAAGTAAAACATCATTTTAACTTGGTTAAGGATTCAAATCGGGTTCACCATTTTTTGATTCCTCTAGAAATGGTGATGACCTCGTTTGTTTAAGGTTCAAACATTCCAATCCGTTTCTAACGGGTTTGTTCATAGAACCGAAAACATCCAATGATTCTATATCCATTTGGACCTACTTTCAAAAGGTAGGTTCTCATTAGTTGTGGAACGATGAGGCTTATGAATTTTCATTGGTCGAGAGGATGGGAGGGTGGACACATCACACCTTTTTGGGGGGAATTATTTTCTACTCTGGGACTCTCTTTATAGATTTAAGTTATGTTCGTGAATCCTTATTAAATTACAAAGTATGAAAATGAGATTTACTTTAGATATGACAATCAATTATTGATATGTATAAGATTTAGAGAATCTTTTATATGTATTTGAGGTTCTTCGTCGATAGATAATAATCTGTATTTGTTAGATATTCTTAGTCAATGGTATCCTTTAATACATTATATAGATATCTCTTGATCATTATGATAACTATACTGGTATTAAAGCCACTCAGCGGGGTACTTGAAGTTTATTTTCATTCAGAAGGACATAGATTATTTCAGAGTTGGGATCGTACCCGTAGATGGGCTACCTACGTATCCTTGTTTAGAAAAGGAATTAGAACCCACATAGTTCGAGTAAAGAAGAATGAGGTTTATGCATGATTTATGGCCTGAAGAAAGATGTCATAATTACTTTTACACTCTAATCTCACGTGAGTCAAGCTCTGTGTGAGAAACAAGAGGTATTAGTAAAACCTGATGATTGTGCCATGAAAGATGAAATAATAATAAATGATGTGGGGCTTATTCATGTATGACTGCCCAGATAGATGAATATTTGGATTTACTTTGGAGAAGAAGCTCGGGAACAAGGTCCATAAAGGTATATGTTCTTTATAGAGATTTGGATACTTAACATAGGACATAATCCTGAGGAGGATGCCCAAATTAGAGGGATCTTATGATTGGGTTTTATTCCTGAGAAGGAAGCCCAGATAAAGAGAAATTAAGACTCGTTAAGAGAAATTATGATTGGGGCTTATTCCTGAGAATGAGACCCAGGTTAAATGGACTTGAGAATTGGGGCTTATTCATGAAAAGGAGGCCCAGGTTAAAGGGAATTTGAACTGTGGATTACTCTTAAAAAGGAGTCCCAGGTTAGGGAACTTGGGACTTACTCATAAGGTGGATGCCCAGATTAAAGATCTTCTCATCTTAATGGATGAGGTTGAATGAATGAAATCACTAACCTTAGTGACATAAAGATATGTAAATCACTAGGTTTTGAGAGATGTTCCATAGAATTACTTTCAGATAAGGAAGCCAACAAAGGAACCTTTCCAAAAATGGCCTTGAAGAAGATTTTCAAGGCTAAATCTTGAATATGAGAGGTGGATTTGAATAAAAGAGTTGAATAAGCAGGAGGGGCACCCAAAAAGAGGTAGGCGCGCAAGTCATATTGGGGCGCGCAAGTATTGGTCCCACAAGTATACTTGTGCAATACATGGGTACTTGTGTGACAGTTAACCCATAGGGTAATACTTGGGTGATACTTGGATCAAGCCCTTAGTATTATCCCTAAAGGCTTCCAAAATTGTGGCGCGCATGTTTTGGTTAAGGGATAAGGTGGCGCACAAGTGTCTTCATTTCCTTTAAGGGTTAGACACTTAAGTGCGCAAGTGTTGGTGAATTTAAACACTTAGGCCTTGTTCCCCCTCATTAGATCTTCCATTCTAGGTAATAAATTACCTTAGAAGTGTTCGTAAGGCTTCAAAAAGAGACTAGGCTGCTGAGCGCTCAAATATGACTTTTGGAATTGTTCGTCCCCGAAATGGGGGTCCACAAGGGGTATTTATAGGCTACTTAAGACCCTGGGCGAAAATCAAATAGGCCGCGCAAGTCACCTGTGTTCCCAATATGTGGCGCACAAGTATACATGTGAGACCATGATGAAACTTGCACGGCCCATCTTTAAACAAATCCTTGCTCATGCCTTTGTCAATTTTTGATGTTTCTTCAAAGGATGAATCACTCTTGCTCATGCCATTTTATTTTATTTTTTCTATGTAACTATGAGATTCATGTGTCGGTGAGAAAGTATTAAGCATATGTTTTAAATTTTGCATAAAATAATGTGACCTTCAAGTTACTTAACTGAGTTAGACTTCTCAAAAATAAGTGAGCTATGGGGAGTTGACAAAAGAGATCTGAGTGACACAGTTTACTATTTCTACTGCCTTGTAAAGGTAGTGCACTTGGCACAAAGGAACTGTTTCAAAACCAATGTTTTCTACATCTAGTGAATATTAGTGGACTTTGGTATAACTAAAATTCTTTCATCTTATGATCCATGGACTATCCCATAGTTGTGAAACATGTAATATTATTGTGCTGTCTTGGGGCATGTGAATGTTTAAATTTCTTCACATTACCATCAGATAGGTTTAACAGGTTATTACCAATGTGGGAACAAGATGCATCACTTCATGATGGAAACATTGACACCCTACTTAACCCCTCCCCTCTCAGGGTGTCAAGGGGTCCTTTCCTGCTAATAAATGATATAAAAGTACTAATAAAATTAAAAAAGGTCCTAAAGTAAGTAAATAATTACCATAATTTTAATATTCGGGAAGATAAATAACATAAGTGATGAGTTGGAATCAAGGTAATGGACCTCATATCATTATCCTTTCATTAAGAAATAAATTGATGTTATGCACTTTATAAGGTTTATATACAACCCCTTTGACATATTATGTCATGGAATTTCTCTATTATCATGATATTTAATGTCTTGTTTAATGTTATTCTTTAATTATTTATATGATTCAAATATTTTAATGTGGTATGGGACACTTTTTTAAAAAAATATCTTTTACAATTTTTTAATATATAATTTAAAATTATTTTCCTTCCGGTAAATATTATTGATATTATTTTATATATATAAAGACCATTTTATGATTATTTTTAATTTTAACCATATTTTTTAAAAAAGTAATCTTTTACCTATTTTATACGGAACATTTTGATAAATGATAAAATGGTTTTTATTTTAATAATGTACATGGGGATAATTAATTTCTCACTTCCAGGGAAATTATTTTATTTTTGGATTCCTTTTCAAGATTTAATATTTCATTAAAAATATAATTATCTTTTGGTTATTTTGATATAGAGAATGGTTTTCTGAAAATAATGGTGTATTTTTATTGAAAATGGTGTTTTGAAAGATAATTGTTTTTTAATGTTTGAAAGTGATTTTCATATGATTTTAAAATAGTTTTTCAAATGATGAATTGTTTTATTACATGTTCTTGTTCTTGGAAATTATAAATTATGGGTGCAACCATATAGAACTAGGTGAGCACATTATAGTATAAACAATCGGTGAAACCATATAGAGCTTCAATGCATTAGTTACTCTAGAGATGGAAGTTGACAGTATGGTTATTCCATTTATAAGGGTTCTGTATAGATTCTTTAAGGGTTCTATGTGGTAATTTAGCAATGGACCTACAATAATTCCCTATGATTTATATTGGTTTTTAGTGGAAATAATTTTTTTAAAGGTAAAATAAATGATATTTTTACATGAATGATATTTCCATTAATGGGTAAAATATTATGTTTTAAAGAAAAGTGTTTTTCATGGGTTTTTCTTTTTTATTAAACTAATGGTTTCCTTTCTCTTTTTATATTTCTTTCTAAAATTTTTTGATCATCCCAAGTTTTGAAAAGTTTTTCATCGTGCTTAAAGAATAATAGTGAGAAAGATGGGGTCAAAACGATTACTGTGAAGATATTTCATGAAAATGAAACATTTTCTATTTTACAAGGGTTTCCATTGGTGGAAAAAATGGGTATTGAGTTTAAGTTTCCACATATAATGTATGTGTTTACTATTTAAAAGTTTTACTTAATTCTCTAAAACATTTGACCTAAAAGATCTTTAGGAAAATAATGAGATTTCTAGTTTTAAAATAACTAGAATATGTATTATTTATGTTCAGTTACTTACAAATATATAATGAATATTTATGATATTTATACCATGATTTAAATTATGGAAATTATAGAACCATGATCATAGTGTAAGGCTTGGGACATTCAACCCTAAACACCCATTAAAAATTACGTAGTGATCACCAGGAACCGTGATTTTAATAAAAAAAATGTTAATAAAATGGTGATAAGATTATTTAAGTAAATAATATATGGTATGATTTATATAGTTATGGATTTATAATAAATGTATAATGAATCTATATTTAACATATAGAAGGTTTGAACATGTAAAAAGTAAGACAAGACTTGAGGTAAGGTATTTATGTCTCAATACCATTTTATTTGGGATTGTTTATGCTTGAATTTCCATTAAGGAATGTGTATGATAATTATCGAATAAATCCATTTAATTTCACAAATACCTTATATATTTATGTACAAAACATTTCTTCTTCTCATTTAACTTACTTTAAGTTCTCAAAATACGAAAAAAAAATGTTTTTATGGAAAAATTATTATATTTTATTGTTCTGTTAGGAATATTCTCTTTGATGTCCATATTTTATTTAAAAAAATTCAAGAATTTTTATAATTATTCTCCAATTATTATTTAAATTCAATTCTAACTATGTATGAATTTTTATAAAATCATTTAAAATTAGTCTTCATAAAATTTTCCAAATGATGTTCTTTTAAATTTTTTATTGAAAATGTGAAATGAATCTTTGTTTTAACATACACATCATCAGTGAAATTTCCTACTATTTGAAGATTAATTTACAATATTTCTTGTCTATTTTCAATAAAAAAATTCCTGAATTTTTTGATATATTTTTATACTAAAGAAATATTTTTAAATGAAAATGGTGTTTTCCTAAATAATTATTCGAGTAATTTTTTAATGGAATTTTCATATATGATAACATCCTTTGCTTATGATTTATGAAGGAGATGATCTAATGATACCATCCTTACTATTTCTCGGTATGGTTCTTGATGATGAATATGAGATGTTTTTGAAACCCATTTAATTTCCATGGGATGTGCAATGATTAATTTATAATGTGATTATAAAACCCAATTTTTTCATGGATTATTTTATGATGATAAGATTTATGTTTTTTGATCTCGTGGCACACATTTGTATAGTTTTCATTATATGAAAACTAGGAACAAAATTTTATAACCCTATAATTCATTGGATAAAGCTTTATATATCATTATATAATTATAGGAAATGAGTTGATGTTCTTGATACACTATGGGAAATAACCTAGGATTCTTGATCCATTATAGGAAAGTGGTAGTGATGTGTAATCCATTATGGTATGAGAAATAGGTTTTGATGCATGATCCACTATGTTTTGAATTTAACATTCATATTTGAAATGGTTTCTATACCTATGATAGTACCATGAATCTATGAAATTTGTATGACCTAAACATATGGTTTATGATTGATTTGTAATTATTTATCGCTCTTATTATATGTGTATTATGGAATGATAATGTTTTATTCCATGACTCATGATTTTGATCTATGATAGATTGGATCTGAAATTTTATATATTATCATAAAAAACTAAGAAAATTATGATTTATGTCAAAAGAATTAATATTGAATTCTCCCAGAATCTCACATTATCTTCTTCTTCTATTTAGCTTCCCTCTTTCTAGGCTACTCTTGAGCGACCATAATCATCATTCTTTCATATGGTACCCACTGATCCAACTGCACTGGAGGTGATGGGTGTGAAATCCTTCAAAGAATATGTTGCTTTCTCGGCACCCCATGAACTCTGACCTTTCCTCCCTACCATTCCTATCATTAAATTTTATCCTTGTTGCTCTAATAGAATCATTGGGTGTCCCTCTGTGGATCATTCTTATTTTAAACTTCATGAAGCATCGACATACCAAAACCTATCACTGGTGGCGTGGTTCGAGTGAGATAAACCTTCTCTTGAATTTTTCATGTCCTTTCTAAATTCATGTGGCCTTAAACATCTAGATATGATCTTGATACTATTGATATTTTCCTTCTATATTCATCTATTTTCCCATGAATATTTTTTGAAATCCTGGGCTAGAGATTAGAGACCTTGTGATTCCAGGAACATCATGATTTCTAGATGGTCTTAGGATTCTCACATGGGAAAAGAATCAAGCAAGGTAGTTGTGTGTATTATCCTCCTAAGTCTTCCCCTTCCCCTTCACAATCACTCTATTATTCAATTAGTTGCAACTGTGGTGGGGTGATTCCTATGGTTGGATGAAAATAATTGTTTCCTTGTTTCTACTTCAAACCCAAATATCTACATTGTAGTGGAAAATAATGTAAATCCCCCCTCTTAAGTATTGATTATGGGTGGAAAACATTTTTCTGGGTGGTAGAACCTTTCTACTAGTACTTCCCCCAATCTTGTGTCGTGTTCTATTTTTAGGGTACTCGGTGGATAGGTGTATAAGGATGCATATGGGGTTCAAGGTGACCAACCACATGGATGAATCATCATGCGTTGGACACTCTGATGTAATTCTGCCACCATACACTGATGTATATGATGGTATAGACCTAGTTAAATCATCTCTAGTGGTTCTTATCGCTTTTATGGGTGACAAAGGCATCACTTTTATGGGAAATTTGAATTTAGTGATTTATCCCCACACAACTGTCTCAGACCCAGTGTCATCGACTGTTCTGGCCCCTGTGGACTCTAACAGTGGTCATGGGCCGACTCTTATTCCTACCTTGATACATGTTTCTCTTTATTTTAATATTTTTGATGCCTTGTCACCTCATGATTTTTCATCATTATTGGATGACCAATCGGGTCTTAAGGCTTTGATTTCAGGCCCCTCGTCATCATCCATGGTTGCCTCTTTTGATAAGATTATTCCAAAAGGAATTCATGAATACATTTTGGCAGCTAGCTATTTTCCGAGAAGAATTCTCATGGTCTCCTTATTTCATAATGGGTCTCCACATCCATCGCAATAGTCCATGGTTCACTCTTATAATATACTTTTGGTCCAAAATGCGAATTTTGATGACTCCGAGAATATGTCTCAAGAAAGTGTGAAGGATGATGTTTTTTTTGAAGGATTCCTCTAATGAGGTTAGCCTTAGTCCCATAACTCACTCCCAGGATATGGAAGCTTCCTCCCTCAAATCAGTTTCTAAGTTATTGCCCCTTTTCTGTAAGGCTATATCAACTGTTATATTATGATTTCTATTATCAATATGAATAGAATGTGGTTTGGGTGTTTGGGTTAAGTGTGAATTCATGGGTATATAGGTTCATCCTCATTCAGCTTTCATTGATGTCATTTTGGAACCTAGGATTTGGGTATCCATTCTTCCATACTTTGGCGGCCATAAGGGTTTCAGCAATTGCATGATTGTTATGGAATGCAACAAGAACATATTGGTCTTCTGGAAACATTCTATTTCGGTGGAGCTTGTGGATTCATGCTCTCAATTTATCACTATGTGCATTAATTCTAGGGGTAAATATTTCTTTTTCCCCTTTGTTTACTCTAGTTATGGGCCTTTGGAGAGATCGATGATAGGGAAATAACGTAATGATTTCTAACCGAATAATAGAGTATGGTTTTTTTGGGGAGATTATAACATCATCGATGAAGATGTGAATAAGAGAGGAGGAGTCAGCTTAGACAACATTGTAGTACATTATTTCTTTGATTTTATGGTGGCCAAAGGTCTTATGGGTATGGTATTTATAGGTAATAAGTGTACCTAGTTCAATAACCATAATGGGATTAATATAATCTATAATAGACTCAATCCATGCCTCTCCAATATCCATGTAGTTGATTCCATCGCTCGAGCCTCGGTCACTCATCTTGCCAGGGCAGTCTCCAACCATGCTCCACTTATGGTTATCTTAAAGGTATAAGACAATAATTCACTCCTATTTTTTTATTCCTTCAACTGATACCATGATGATGGTTCCTATGAATTATCAAATATTTTAGGGACCATCTAGAATGGGGTACTACTTGGGTTTGCCTATTGAAACGCCATCAGTGGACAAAAAAGGACATCCTAGAGTGGATTTCTGGTAAACCTAATGATAATATCATTCTGGATAACCTTAAAAGATAAAATGGGAGTTTGAAATAAAGGTTGCAAGATAGGTTGGATAAATATGTTTTGTCTCTCTTAATGAGAAGAAAGACATACTATCTGAGAAACTACTGAAAATTGAAAGGTTGTATAGACTCAAATCATGTTATTTGTTTCTGAAAGATGGGGATAAAAACAATACATACTTTCAGATGTGCTTAATGGATAATAGGGTTAATAATAGGTTCAATCTAAAATATGAGGATGGATCCTTCACATTGTACAATGATGTAGCTGGGAAAATGGCCTTGGATCATTTCGAAAAGATTCTAGTTATGCCAAAGGATATTATTGGGGATAGTATTGAAAAGAGGTGTGGCGAAGAATTGTTTATGGGAAGTATTCCAATGATTGTTTAAGAAAGGGATTGTGACCCTTTAAATTCTATTCCGGTAGGTAATGAGATGAAGATGTTTTCTTTAACATGAAATAGAAGAGCTCACCGGGGCTAGATGGATTACCTGGAGACTTATATGTTGCTATTTGGGACATTATAAAGGATAATGTTTGGGATGTGATGAAAGAATTTTTCAGAGGTGGTGTGCTACCC
The DNA here is from genome assembly GCA_963277665.1 of Viscum album. Taxonomy (NCBI): domain Eukaryota; kingdom Viridiplantae; phylum Streptophyta; class Magnoliopsida; order Santalales; family Viscaceae; genus Viscum; species Viscum album. Next base: position 1,388,745,944 of record OY728134.1, on the reverse strand, counting down.
TAGGATATTTGTGTATCCAGAGTTTTTCTCATTCCAAAGGTTAAAGATCCAATCTCAGTCACTTAATACAATCCTATCAACCTTTACAACTTCTCTTGAAAATTTTTATCCATCCTAATCAATAGGAGAATCAATATCATTAAGCCAGAATCATTTCTAAATTGAAGCATGGTTTTATTTAAGGTATATACATTCAAGGATCTATTAGAATTTCTGAAGATATGGTCGATTATATCAACAAAAAATATGTCAGGTTGAATGTGATCATAAAATTGGACATGGAAAAATCATATGATTTAATTGAATGGGGGTTCATCATTAAGGTCATAAGGAAAATGGGGTTTCCCAATTCGTTTTATGATTTCAGCTTCACGTTACATGCATTCCCTTGGATTTTTATTTCACTGGTGGGTAGGGGTTTCAGCATCTTCAAAATGGTGCATGGTGTGAGGCACGGTGACACTTTGTCACAAAATCTTGTTATCAAGGCACAAGAGGCTCTTTTAAGGAATATTCAATGGAGTTTATAAGTAGGAAGGATCATTCCTTTCATAACCATATCCATGATTTGGATTGTTTCCTAATTTATATTTTTTGATGATTCATTATTTTTTATCAATGGTAGGAAAAGATCTATCAATGACTTCATGGAAATCAAAGAATCTTATGGAAGCCTGAGCGGGCATCATATTAGTCAAAGGAAAAGAAGAATTTATATATTCAACAAGTTTCCAACGAGGAATAGCAGTTATATTAAAAAAATGTTTGGTATTCCAATGTTCTAATTACCAATTCCATATCTCAGATCGCCCATACAAAACATAAGGTTCAAAAAACTCTCTTTGATAATGTTATTAACAGGATCACGGGAATAATATGCAACTGAAAAAACAAGTTACTATCATTTGGAGGGTGCATCACTCTAATCAATAGTGTTCTAACATCCATTATGATTCTTGTTCTCTATATTATTAGGCTTCCAAAAGTGACCATCACCATTATGGATAAAATATTAACCCACATTCTATAGAATGAAAATCCAAATGGATGTTGTCATTGGGCTTAATGGAACTATCTACCAAGGACAATAATGGAAGGAGGATTTGGACTACAAAGTTTCATAGAATCCATGCAGGCCTTGAAAACTCAACTAGCATGGGACATCCTGGATGGTATTTCATTATGGGAGACCTTCATTAATGACCGATATGGGGATGAATGGATGAATTGGGTGGGCCACCCAAGGAGTCTCTCATGGCTTACACAATGCATGAAGAATCATTTTAATTGATTAGAGGATAATGTTTGTTGTGTGGTGGGTAGGGATATATTAATATTTGGACTTCGAACTCAGTAAGTGAGCCTCTTTATTTACCAGGGTTTTCAGTTCTAATCATCCTTATCTGAGAAGCAAGTCTATTTTTGTCCTTTATCAAATCCATTTTGAACCTAAATCAAGAAATAAATCTAGGATAATATCTTACTATTTGATAATCTAGAATGATTCCTTTTATTGGGATCAAATTCAGGTAGCATAAATAGATAGGATTTAATTAACTTGATTCATAAAAATATTAGTACAAATGAGTGTTCCTTCACAATGTTTTGTAAGGATATTCCTAATAAGATGAATTTTATGGTTTGGTGGATCAAAAATCAAGTACTCCCAATATATGATAATGTGTAGAATCTAGGTGTCCCATTGGTCTTTTGCTTTTGTTGTTGTACCGGATCACATTAGTAGTCCTCCTGGAACATATTTTTTATAGAAAATGTGAAAGAGGAATATAGAACTTCATGTGACAAGGGATCAATATTTTCAGTGGTGGGGAATTTATGCAGGTGGTGCTAGACTTGTGGTTTTAGGGGATAGTCAGATGGAAGTCTCCTAATTATGGTTTGAATATAAATCTAGATTGGTCATGTTATGACGGGGTGATGAGAGGTGTTCTGATGATTTGAAATAATAGGGGTTCGGTTTTTCAATGTTTCAGATCCTTTTATGGTCTTGGTACCTCCATGGGGGCGGAGGTTAAAGAAATGGCCATGGGTATTTGATTGTGTAAAATATTCAACCTTAAACTTTTGGAAGTTGAATCTAATTTTGCTATTATTGTTCGGTTAATCCAAGAGTAGATCAATAAATCATGGGACCTGGTATATTTGATTAGTAATTTTAGAAATGTTGTCAATGAAGGGGTAAGTGTTAGAAATACTTAGAGAGACGGTAATTATGCAGCTGATGCATTAAACATCAAAATAGAGTCCATAAAGAGTAATTATTATTTACACAGGTCTGCAATCCCAACCTAATGATTGTATTATTATTTTTTAGTGGTATTCTCTCATACATCATCAATTATGTCCTCCATGAGCCAATGTGGCATTTTTGGTTCCTTGTTTTGTTGTTTCTTTGATTTTATTTAATAAAATGATAATAATTTTTAATCATTATCATGAACTCATAACCTTATTCTTATATCATTATTTCTTGTGATCGTCAATCAAAATGTCCAATTTTTAACATTACTGGACATCTTATCCCACCGTTTATTTGGTTTAATTTCCCTAGGTTATGGATAATGGTTTTAATTAGGTCATGTAAAGAGGGGTACAAAGTGTAAAAAAATATGATATATGTTGAAGAATTTATATAATTAATAGGTTCATTTATCTAGTCTTTAAATACAATAAATAGCATTGGTTCTGGCATAGATCGTACTACTATATTCATCTAAAAAGATGTAATATTTATATATGAAATGATTTTTTCTCTATAATTTGTATCAGAGAAGGGTTTAGTTAATCTTTAGAGATTATGGTTAGAGATCACTAGTGAGACTCTTTGGAATAAGTCTATGTATAATATAACATCCTAATATTTTTATAATATGTAGATTATGTTGTTCCTCACAATGAATATTATTTATCACACTCTGATTTTTTGTTTTAATAAATGGATAGAACTAAAAGGAACTATGTTAATAGTGAATGTGATTGAAAATGAAATGATTTTCCTCTTCAAAAACCAAATGATATTAGAGATGGAATACCAAATCTTTTTTATATGATCACGCATCTTTCTCAAGCCATGAATCATATCGAGCTTCCAAATGAGTAAAGGAGAGAGTAATGTACTCTTAATTATTTCATGAGACAACATCATCTTTATTTTAGAGGGTCTTTTAATGAATTAGTGGTTGAGTGATGGATCAAAACCTTTTAGTAAATTTTTTCTATTCCTTAGTTCTTAGAACTTGAAAATCTTTCCTAGTCACTTTTCAAATGTAATATGAAGCAGATAAATAGTGGAATTTTATTTAGAATAAGAGGAGGGAGAAATAAATTGACTCCATGTAATGGGATGAGTTTAAGAGGATATTTTTTAGTATGTAATTACCTCATATTTGACATAAAAATGGAGAATGAATACCTTGATCTCTTTAATAAGGATGAAGAATTCATTGGTAATTATGAGGAAAATTTAACCAAACTTACAAGCTATGATTTTGGTTTAAACATAATCCCATAAAGAAAATTTGATCACATGTATAGTTGTTTAAAAAAAATATCTGAAAGGAATTATCTATAAGAGAATGTAGTATCTATATATAAATTTTTAATGTGTACTCAAGGTAGAAATGGAAATTAGATATTTCCACCATTCCCATGGTTTTAACAAGAAAAGGATTATGGGTACTTATGAAAACTTGAATAAATCACATGGTGAAAACAAATTCCATCCATCTACATGCCAAAAATATTATAAGAAACATCAAGAAGATTGATTGAATGGAACTGAGAGGTTCTCTAATGGTGGAAAGTTATTAATAAAGCCTATGAATATTGAAGGGTGATGAAGAGTCTAGTTTATAAAATGGAGGAAAATAATATTCTAACTAAATAACCCCTTTTCTCTAATGCTTCATGTGAAAGGAGTATAGGAAATACACCAACCATTTTATGAATCAGAATATTTTTTATGATTTTCAACATAAATAATCTCTAAAGCCCAAAGATGAAGGAATATATCATGATATCATGACAATCGATGTGGGTTATGAGATTGATGTGATGAAAATTTCACTTATCATCCACTAAAGAATAGTTAATATATTATTTTATTTTATCTTTACCCACTCTTTTATTTCGAATTAATTTTCTAAGGTTATAAAATCACCACCTTAATGATTATATGTTGTGTTAGCAATGAAAACTCTAAATTGTAAGATTATCACATCTCAAGTCTATAGTTCTCTTTGATTAACGTTTATGGGAATAGGCTTCTTGAAAATCTTGTGATTCCCCCTTTAGTTGAATTATATGTGATTGTAGGAATGGATTGAATTTATTTATATAGTGACCATATAAATTACTAAGAGAGGTAAGTAACGTTTCATATTTTTATTGAACCAGTTATCATTTATTAATTTGAGTATGAATACGAACATCCTATTGAAATTACTTCAATATTGTGGGTCTTAATTCCTATCAATTAAGGGTATTTATCTCTAATAATATAGGACAGACTCAACATTTAATATGTACTTATTATATGGGATTTTTTTGATTTCTATCCAAAATATCTTCCTACTGTAGCTTTGAATTATGACGTTAAATTTTCTATAGAATTTTTACCTGGTGTTATACAAATTTAAAAAACAATCCTTTTATAATGGCCCTAATTGGGTTGTGGGAATTGAATAACAAAATATAAGAGATTCTTGATAATGGATTCATACACCCTAGTGTGTCACCATAGGTTATACCTATTATTTTGTTTAATAATAAAGACTGGTCAATGAATCTTTTCATTGATTATCGGGAACATAAAAAGATCTCTATCAATAACAAGTGTCCTCTTACCCATATTGATGATTTGTTTGATCAATTATGTGGATATCAATACATTTCTAATACTGAACTCTATTTTGGATACAGTCAAATAATGGTTAATAAGGGGGATATACCCATTAAATCCATCTGTATGAGGAGTGGGAATTATGATTTATAGTGATGCCATTTGGACTTACTAGTTCACCTATTATATTCATGGATTTAATGAATTTATTATCTATAGATTTCCTTGATCCATTTATGGAAGTATGTATAGAAAATAATCTTAGATATTCCATGAGTAAGGAAGACATGAATGACCATTTTGGAATTATGTTAAATACCCTAAGGAAGGAGAAATTGTATGTAAAATTTTAAAAGTATGAATTTTGGGTACAAAAAGATACATTCATGAGACATACAATCGAATGTGAGGGTATTTCAGTGAATCCTTTAAAGATGTATGTTATTGAGAAATAAATCAGTCTAACCATAGTTACCGAGATTTGTAGTTTTCATTGGGTAACAAGATAACACCAATAATTTACAATATATTTCCATTGATTAACTAATACACTCACCAAGTTGACTTGGAAGGGAGTTATGCTCTTTTTGATAGATGAATTTTAAGATAATGTCAAGGATCTAAAGAAAATAATGGGAAGTTCCCATGTTCTTACAATACCCTATAGTGGGGAAGGGGTTGTGACCTATAGTGATGCCTCAAAGAAATTAGTGGAATTTTTCTTCTTGATGAATGATACAATGAAAGTATATTCCTTACACCAATTATAAATTAATGAGAAAATGTATAATTATAATTATCTAGAGATAACAACATTATTTTTTACATTGAAGATATAGAGGAATTATCCTTATGCTGAAAGGTCTGACATGTATATGGATCATAAAATTATGAAGTGCATATTCACATAGAATGTTTTCAATATTCACTAGATAAGATGTTTTGAATTGATTAAAGATTATGACTACTCAATTCATTACCAACCTGATAAATAGAACAAGGTGGATGGTGCTCTGAGTCAGACAGACCATGCTAGTTAGAACATGGTGAAGATTAAAATATATGTAATACTTATAGATTTGAAGAATATGGAACATAAAATCCTGTGGAAAGGGGACATATCATATCTTTATCAGATAAATGTTCAACCATCCACCTATGTGAAGATTTTGGTGGTACAAAGGAGAGATGTAGAACTAAAAATGAAATTAAGGATTGTCACAAAGTTTAATCATGATTTAAATGGAATGATATGGTTTGATAATAGAGTATATGTCACTTTAATACTAGAATTTAAGAAGCAACTGTTAGATAAAGCACATAGTTCATCATTTTTATACATCCTGGATGTACAAATATGAATAGATATCAGAAAGAATATTTCAAGTGTGACTACATGAAATGGTATATTGCATAGTATGTATCTTGATGATAGGTATTTCAACAACTTATGTTTGAGATGAAAAAATCTAGGGGGATATTATAACCATTTCACATGCCATAATGGAAATGCGAAACATAACCTTGGATTCCTTCACTGGACTCCTCAAAACATAAAATGTGAACAAAGTTATTTTGGTTTTATTCTATATCCTTATGATATAAGATTTATATCTTATTTATATTTCAGTGTTATACATTAAATAAGTGGTAATATTTCATTAGGAAACAAATTTTATTTATATGATTAGGATTTGAGGTTTACCTCAAAGTTGTATAGAAGTCCTTATTATGCTCTAGATAGAAAGTTTATTTTCAATACTGCATATCATCCTCAAATAGAGGGAGAATTTCAAAGGACCATTAAAACTATAGAATATGTTTTTATATATTTCTCTCTATATTCCAAAGTTGGTTGGAATCAACACCATCCATTTATGAAATTTTCATACAAAAATAACTTTCACTAAAGAATTCATATTTCTTATTATGAAGCCTCATATGGTAGGAATTGAAAAACTCTTACATACTAGGATGATGTTAGTGAAAGTAATGTTTTGGGAACTAATCTGGTAGAAGAATTGGTATAAAAGGACAAATCCATTCAATATCACATATGAGTAGGTCATATTTGATAGAAAAATCATACTAACAATCATCAGTGAGATCAAGAGTTTAAATATGGTAAAAATGTATTTATATGAATAGATCCTTGGAAAAAGCTAATGAGATTTATGAAGAATATAAATTTAATCCATAGATATATCATTTACTTTGATATTCTTAATCATATTTGGACTGTATCCTATCACTTGGAACGTCCACTAAATCTCTCTCATGTTCTTGATTTGTACTATGTATCTCTATTGGGAAAGTATGCACTAGATCCTTCATATGTAAGGATCCTAGAGGTTATACTATTCGATAAATATATCTCTTATGATGAACAACTAATGGACATTTTAGATCATATAGGGAAATTGATATGAATCAACACCACTCACATGGTCAACTTTTTTAGGATAAACCATAAATTAGAGGAAACTACATGGGAACAAAAGGATGTGATGAAGTAGAGATATCCTCCATCTTTTTATCAGATTGATCAATTTTTAAAGGAGAAATTCATTTTAATGAGTGAAGAATGTAACACAATGTTATTTTATGATATATTTCTCTTAAAATTAATTTAATTTCATTGATATTGTGTGATACATGAAAACCCAAGTTTAAATAACCCGTAATATAGTGTATTGTTATAAACTATCCGTTAAATTGGAGAAAGGAATATTAAGGACTACATTTTAAAAATTATGTGCAATTTTTTTAGATAAATAATATATATTGATAAATAATATTAAATTTTTAGTAATGTATTTATATATTTTAAAAGTAAATTGTTTTCCCTCAATAATAGTTTTTATTTATTTTTATGAGAAAATAATATAATTAAATAAAATCACATTTAAAATATTAATTTTAATAAATGAAATTCATTTTAGAAATAATAATATAAAAATAATCTTAGAATTAATTTTTGAGATTTCCCTTTAAAATATTAATTTTCTAGTGAATAGTAACAAATAATTGTATTTATTGAAAACTATATTTTTTTCAAGCAGTTATACTAATAAATATTTTTTTTAAATGTTTCAAAGTAAAATTAGAACTATTATATTATTAATAATAGAATTAAGTTCATTGGAATCAATTTTATGGTTAAATTCAGTATAAAAACATTCTTATACTTAAAAAGACATTTTTTAAAAAAAAATCATGAAATTTGTGTTTTTATTGAATTACGTTTTAAAATTCTTTAAATTTAATTTTAAAAAATGGATTACATATTTGAAATCCTTATTTCCAAATTTGGGAAATCGTTCCGTTTAAATTTTGGAAAATATAAATAGAAATAATAATACTTTTTTGTTTCCATGTTAAAGGTGAAATGGATTAATTTAGGCTAAAATGGTAATATCACATTGCTATTTTAGGTAATTATATACAATCATGTGTTCAATTGTTATTGTATTAAGTGGGAAAATAATGATCTATCAACAAATTTTTTTTAAATTTGTTAATGTCCTATACTACTGGTTAACATCTTGGAATATTCAATTGAATATTTTTGAGGTTCGACACTGAGTTGGTGCAAGATTTTAGGCCCAAAAGGCTCGGAAAAGATAGAATAAATATTTTAAATATAATATATTAATTTCACAATTTTTATTAAAAATAATTTAATGACTAAAAAAATGGTTAATCATATGAGAAATCTGAGACAACTGTTATGATCGAAAGATAATGTTTACCCTAGGAGGTGTATAACATTCAATGGAGTCAGATGCTTGGATGTATCCCGCTTGAGCTAAAGTTGTTAAATAATATTTATAATATTATTTTATTTAAAATAATTAAATAACTCTAAAACGTTGTGTCTTATTAGAAATATGAGACCCCTGATGGGTCTAGAATGAGGTGTTTAACCTAAACGGGGTATGATATTTTTAAGCGAAAAGTTTTTGGGTGCCTCGGTCACAAATACAAAAAATTTATTTAAATTATTTATTTATTCTGATTTTTAATTAGTAAATCATTAATATATCTAAAATGGTTCATATTTTTAGAAATCTGATACCATCATTGTTTCTGGAAGGGGGTGTTTACCCTAGATAGGGTATAACTTTTATTCACAACGGACCATTCATAACATTGCTCATTAAATTAAGCTATTTAATATTATTATTAATTAATTAATTTAATAAATTAATTTTTATTAACCAAAAATACTATTCATCTTCCCAACCCCATGTTATAACTCATTTTATAATGCTACAAATTTTTAAAACCTATCATTTCATCACTCTTTTAATGTATTTCTTTTTCAATTCATTAATAAAGAAGAATAAATAACTCCTTCATTAAATTTAGATTAAATCTTGGATTGAATAGGATGTTTTAAATGGGGGTTCTCAAACCTATGTTTTTAGGGTTAAAAATAGATGAACATTTTGGTTTGGTTGATGCTCTTGTCTTATGCAATCGAGTTTGAACAACTCTGGGAGTACTCTACACGCAACATGTGATGCTCCCTTCCTTCGATTTGTTTTTTTTTCTTCTTCCCAAAAGAAGTGTCAGCTTCCTTCTTCTAGATTTGGCGCTACACATAAGGTGAAGTGATGTTTTTTATTTTAATCTATTATTTAATTATTCATCTTTTTTTCCTTTTTTTATAATAAAGGATTCTTTAATTTAAATGAATTGAAAATTTTAAATAAATTTATCCTATTTTTTATCAAAGATAATTTCAATAGATTACCAAATTATAATTTTAAATCATATCACCAAAGGTTATTATGGGAATAATCAAAATATAATTATTTTAGAATTATTGAGAGAGTAATTTTTTGAATTTATTAAATAATAATTTGAATAATTATGGAATGATAATTTCATCAATTTATTGGAAGGGAATAACTAAGTGGATAATTGTTTAAAATTATCAAATGATAATTATTTCGATTATAAAAAGATAATTAATTATCAAATATATATATATATATATTGATAAACACTTGGGATAATTTATTAAAAATTATCTATTATTATTTATTTTGATTATCAAGATAAATATAAAGTTAGATATATATATTTTTGTTAATTACTTTGGAAGATAAGGATAATATTATTAAATATAAAATTAAAAACATATAATTGTATGAACTATTGAAGGATAATTTCAAACACATTCATTCACATAAAAAGATAATCCATATATTATCTAGGAGAGATAAAATATTATTGCTTGTAATATTTTAATCAACAATTTTAAATTATCCATGTGAAGCAAAATAGTATCATGTGTAATATTTTAATTGATATTTGTAAAATTATCTAGGAGAGATAATGTATCATCGCATGAGAAATTTAATATTATTTTTTGGAATAAAATAACTAGTTTTGGTTCTAGGAACCCTTGACAAATTTCTACCATTGGTGTGTCAACGCTTATGATAATAAGGCCAAGAGGAGGTGAATTGAACAAAACAGGGTGGTTTATTAGTGCCACTGACATCAGCAACATTGAGGTTTGTGGTTCCATCCCAATTAACCATATTGATTAACCTTGTATTGTATGTTTTATTTCAACTATTTATTTAAATTCAGTTACTCAAACTTGTTTTCAATTAATTTGATAAAACTCAATTCCAGTGAATTGAGATATTTGGAAATGGTTTTGGAATGAAAAATGGGAAGCCCCCAATTCCCTTGAATTGGTGTGTGTTTATGGAAATTGGTTAAAATAAATTGTGTATTTTATGGAAATGATTTTGATTAAATTTTTGAATTTAATTATGGAAATTAATTTTGAAATGATGACATTGGTTTTGAATGGATTTTAAACTAGTGAAAGTGGATAAAAATTATTTGATAAGAACCCGGTGGCTTTATATTTTTAAAGAGGAATTTTTTTTATTAAGAATTATTTTCATTTTAAATGGAATGTTTCAATCTAAATAGAATTATGAGATTTAATTGTATTTTATGAAATCTTAAAATAAATTTCCCATCATTGATTGTGTAAGAGCACATGGAAGCTTTAGGTAGATTGTGAGTTATTTGTACACACTCTACGATTACTACAATATTTTAAAACATACATGCAGCAGGTCACATCCCTTAAGATGTGGTGACAAGTCCTCTTTGACCAGTGTCTAGAGGACGTTTGTGTACACAAAGTGTCGTGATCACTCATAGAGTGTGGAGTCCTATAGCTAGAAATACTACCGTACTTATTTGGAAGATTACCATGTTTCTTGCTTGTTATTAGTATTTGAGATATAAATGTATTTCAATGATTTTGAACTACACTAAATTTATGTTCAATTAACATAAATTTCTTTATGTAACTACTTCATTTAAGACATTTTTTTAGAAATATTCCATCTCTTATAAAGTAAATCATGTTCTTTAAAAATATTTTTCCATCTTTTTTAAAATGTATAGAATGATTTTTTTAATTAATATTTAAAATTAAAAAATTATTTATCTTTAAAAATTAAAATAATTACTTTAGTTAATAAATTGTTAACATATGTTATGGAATCTATGGTGAGACTCTACTCATATTTATAGCTTACACCCTACTTCATTCATTGGTTTTTTGTAGATTATTTTCTTCTTGGTTCATGAAAGGGGAAAGGATCACTTGGTGGTGGATCTAGATGTTGAATTGTGGTCTTGATTGGTTATTTTTCCTTTTTGAGTACTTTGGTTGTTATACATTGGGCTTGTTTATTTGTTGTTGTATTCTAGTACGTCACTCCTAGTGGATCATTTTTTGTTAAGAATATTTTCATGTTTATTTTATTTCTGCATTGTTAGTGAAAAATTCGTTCCCACTCTCAGTTTGTATGATGCCAGGTGCTAGTCACCAACCCGCGGTGATTTGGAAATCCCTTTGGTTTATTTCAGGGCCGACTTGACTATCGGGATACCAGGGCACTGAGACTGGTTCATGAAAAAATGGTATCATAGGAGGTTGATCTTTTTTCTTTAAGTCAGTATGCATTTTTGAAATCTTATTGGTACTTAGGAGGTAGATTCGATTGACCTCCTAGCCATCTCTCACCGAAATGAACCTTAAATATCCATGGGTGGTTAGGTAAAGGAATATTATGTATTATTTCTAGTCTTTTACCTATTCTGATTTGGATAAAGTGAAATCCAAATATTGTTTGTTCTTTCTATTTGGATTAATTGCTCTCGTTTCTCTATTCGAGCAATACCTAATGTCTTCAATGTTGTCTTCTAATGTTGTGTAACAATATGCCTTTGAGAAGTTGTGAAAATCAGATCTAGGAGCAGGCTTATGATGAACCTCAACAAGTGAATCATGTTATGTATATGAAACTAGTTGAGGTAATCATTCATTTTGTCCAAGATTTGGGGCTGGCACCACCACCAGTCCCCATTCAGGCTTTAGTTGTGGATACTTAGTGGGATGTTCTACAAAATCATTCTCATTAGTTCATTCAGTATTAACCACCCATTTTCAATGGCTCAAACGATCCTCAACATGATGAGGAATGGTTGAGTAGGATAGAATGTGTGTTTGAGTTCATCGAGACACCAGACGAGATCAAGGTGAAGTGTGACACCATCGTGTAGGATGGACCAAGAAAGAGATGGTGGGACATGATAGTGACTACAAAGAAACATGAGGGCTTAGAGTAAAAGGACTTCAAGGGTATTTTTACCAACCACTTTTATACAGATTCTATGGTGTTGGCTAAGGATGTGTATTTTTTTCAATATTGAGTGGGTCGATAGAATTGGGGCTCCTCCAGATGTTTACGGCCCTTGTAGAAGTTCTACCACAACTTTTCTAGTACACGTTGTGGAACAAGATCATCGACACCTACATAAACTATGGGGAAATAAAATTATTCACACACAAAAGTGTTCCAGCCACATAAATCTAGAACAAAGCCTCTTCGTTCATGGGAAGAGTCTCTAGATGAAGAAGATACTAGTCTAATGACCATGAGAAGTACCATTATTATAGCTTCATTGTTAGTGACAACTCTATTTAATACAGGTGTGTCTCACTCATTTATTTCAACTCATATCATTAATAATTTCAACATTACTATATAAATTTTATCTTATGAAATGGATATTAGTACACCCCTTGGTGTGAATAGAGAGTAGGGTCTCCATAGTCCCTACAGGTTTCGATCTTACTTGGAGTTTTCTGGTTCTTCACAAGGAATATCATGATGTCATATACGGGATGGATTGGCTCATTTCCATTAAAACATGGATTAATTATTATCTTTCATGGGTCTTCCTTACTACACCATGTGTTGTTGTTCTTTTATTTCAAGGAGAATGGGACCCAAGGTTGAGCATATCTGGACTATCTTATCTAGAGTTGGGGAAAGTGATATCATTGTTTTCTTTTAATCTCTAGTGAGATTCAATGATTTTTGACCTCCCTCTAATCATTATTGAGTTTCCTAAAATGTTTATTTTTGACTTATATGTTTTTCCACTAATAATGGAGTTTGAGATTTCTATTGAATTAATGCATGGTACTCAACTAGTTTCTATTCCCTCAAACTAAATGGATACACCTGAACTGAAAAAATTTGAATTCCCCGTTGGATGATCTTATTGATAAATGATTTATACACCCAATTGTGTCACCTTGGGCGGCGTTGGTTCTCAAATGGGTGAAAATGGCTTAAAATGTCTTCAAAAGAACCCAATGGTTTTATCTTTTTAAAGAGGCATGTTTTTGACTAAGAATTGTGTTGGTTTTAAATAGATAATTGGAATTTAAATAGAAATATGGGATTAACTGTTATTTTAGGAAGTATTAAAATAAATTTCCAATCATTGATTGTGTAATAGTACATGGAATCCTTAGGTTGATTGTGAGTTATTTGGACACACTCTACGATTGCTAAAACATTCTAAAACATACATGCAAAAAGTTGCATACTTTAGGTGATAGTGATGAATCCTCTATGACTAGTTTCTAGATGACATATTTGTACACATATTGTCGTAATCACATGGAGAGTGTGGATTCCTGTAGTCATGAATTATATCGTACCCATTTGGAATATGACCATGTTGCTCAATTGTTATTTATATTTTAGATATAAATGTATGACAATTATTTTGAACTACTTTAAATGCATGAAGAATTTATATAAATTACTTTTTGTAAATATTTTATTTAATCCATTTTTTAGAAATATTCCATCTCTTGTAAAGTAAAGCCTATTCTTTGAAATTATTCTTCCATCATTTTGAAAATGTATTGCATGATTGTTTAATTATTATTTAAAGAAAAAACCTATTTATCTTTAAAAATTGAATGCATTACATTGGTTAATCAGTTGTTGGAATCTATTATAGAGTCTATGGTGAGTCCCTACTAGGATTTTTAGCTCACACACTACTTGTGTCTTCTTGTATTTTTATATTATTTTCTTCCAGGTGCATGAAAGGGGAAAGGATCACTTGGTGGTGGATCCAGCTATTGAACCATGGTCTTGGTAGGTTTTGTTTTCTTGTTTTAGTACTTTGGTTGTAGTACGTTGGGATTTTTTATGAATTACTGTATTTCGGTACATAACTCCCAGTGGAGCTTCTCTTGTTATGAATACTTTCTTGTTTATTTTATTTTCACATTTTTAGTGGAAAAAACATTCCCACTATCAGTTTTTATGTTGTCAGGTGCTAGTCGTCGACTCGTGGGGATCTGGAATGCCCTTGGGCTATTTCAAGGTCGGCTCAGTTATCTGGATATCGGGGTACATAGGATGGTTAGTGACAAAAACTAATTTTATAAGTCTTTAAATTAATTAAGAAACTTAAATTTGTTTCATTGGATGAGTTTATTTCTTCCATAAACATCCAAAATTTTAAATATTACCTTTTTTATTTAAATTTTATTTTGATAATGATAATGTTCTTGTGAAAGATAAAGTCAAAAATGTCACTTTATTAATTTTAATATCTTTTGTAACACCCCAAGCTTCCATGGTACGTTTCCCTTCGAATAATACGATAGTGTGTGTTGTACGCAACCTCGAGTTATAACACACACCACAACTAATTAAACTAGCCGTTGTGAATAGTAATACCTACTTTTTGAAATCATATATATTTTATATTTCAAAATGGACTTCATTTTTGGATTCGTAATATTGAAATTATCCTAGGGTGAAATTTTGGTACTTTTCAGATAACTTGTATATTTTGATGAATAGTGAAAATTACTAAATTTTAATTAAAATCAACTTTTTTAATCAAAATAATTAGTATTGATAAATTATTAATTTGAGTGGTTTTAAATTATATTTAGAATATATTCTTACCATTTAATTTAATGTTTGTCATTGAACATAATTTCACAATTAAACCAGACATAAACAAGTGTCAATCTTTTGATAGTTATTATCTCTTAAAAACACGTTTTTTATTTTAACAACGGGAATTAATTTTAAATTAATTTCTTCCACTTCTGTGTTTTGAATTTGGAAAAATGGATTACATATTTGGAATCAGGATGTCCAGATTATGTAAATAGGTAACTTTTATTCTTACACATTTTGAATAATTACTGCGGTAAATATTTTATTTACCATGGTTAAAGGGTAAATCCGGTAAATAAGGGTTAACAAATAATATTATAATAATACAAAATTACCCTAACACGTGTCCTAACCTTATTGGTGGACACATACCCGACCATGGGAATCCTTGGGTCGATTTGGGGACCCCTTAGAGCCACTTGTATGTGGTAGGGACACATTATATTAATAAAGTTAAAATAAAAATAAAAATGGCATAAGCTTACATCTTTTAGAAGAACAATTTTTAAATAGGGTTATACATGTTGGATTTTCGATTATAAATATTCATTAGAAAGATAAAAAATTTCCTACATAAGGATATTTTATTTATAATTTTTAGACATCAAATAATTTAAATTATTAATGACACAATAATGATGCAATGTTTACCTCATTAATAAATCATTTAAATAAATAAGATTATAATGATTAAAATATTATCTTAAACCTGTCCAATTCTTATTGGTTGATGTTATTTAGAATATGAGTCATCTTATCTTCGACCTAAATGATTTTTGGACCATTATAAACCGAATATAATTATATTATAAAGTAATACTTTCACTCTTTCCTAAAGAGCCCCTCCTCTCCCTTATAAATGGAGACCACTCCTTCTCATTTCTTCACACCTTCAAAGCCTTTTGGTTCGGCCAAACTCTGCCCAAATACTCTCCCAACTTCCCTCACTACAACCTAGAGGCCTTAGTTTGATCAGAAAGCCAACCTAAGGAGCCCTTTTGATCAAATCAAAAGGAAGAGCCCGAAGAAGAGGTAACGATTTCACCACCTTTTCCAAGTTCCTTTCTTCTTCCACTTCTTCTTCCTTTGTTGTTACCATTATAAAATAATAACTCCAGTATCTCACATATACTGTGATGTTATTATAAATATGGTACAACCATATTCAGTATTCTATCCACCCTTTGAATAACATGTCACCATACGTGCGTACGTACGGCTTACCGTCTCCACGTCGTGGTGTAATTGTTATTCAATATATTATTATTTGGATGGGTATAATAATGATGTGAAACTCATGTAAATAATAAATATAACATGTTAATTATTCTTTATATATGATATAACATCCATTTATATATTATTTTAATATCAAAAGAATGATATTGTCGCTCGTGCGTACGTACGGACTACCGTCTCCACTTACGCGATGAGATTCATTCTCTATCATATCCATTGAAGTATAATTATCATTTGATGATTTAAAAATGATGTTTAAGGACTTGATATCATTCTGGATATGAATAATATACAACAAACATGTCTTATGTAACAAAACATATAAAAGAAAATGAGTAAGTTCACACCCGAAACAACAATAATACTAAGATATTTTTATCAAATCAATATTAAAAGATCATATATGATATCATAATAATGTATATGATTATTTTATAAATTAATAACAATTATTTCACCATTATACAGTAGGTTAACCTACCCCAACCAAGGAAAAGTACAAGGTAAGGGTTATTTCACAATCTCTTCATTATCCGAGGTTGTTTATACGTAATAATCTACTGGGATCTCGTTATCATCCACATCCATGTTTCTTCAAAATGTATTTCAAAACATTTTTAATATTTAAAAGAATATGGGTTAAAGTCATGTATACCCTTGTTTGACTTTTTATAAGAGGTTTATAAGTGAATCTTTCCGTCATTTTCCAAACAAGGTGCTTTTTAACCTTTTCGACAGAATTAAGATAAGAATATTTTTTTTAAACTTATATGGCGGGTGTGGTTATTTTCCGCCGTTATAAAATATTCAAAGATTTCCTTACAAGATTATAAGAATATTTTCAAAAAAAATGTTTTATTTTATATGGATCTTAAATGATTTCAAAATAAAAGGAGATATTTCCTTAAAATGAATTTTGATTTCATCTATTTCAACATCCTTTGATGGATTTTAAGATTATTTGAAGTTGATTTATTATGATACAAAACTTCTATATTGTATTGAAGGTTTTGTGATATGTTTGACTGTGGATGTGCTATTTTTATACCATTCATAGTTTATGGTGAAACTATTGACATTTCGTATGCTAGTTTTAATACGAATGTTTATGTTATGTTTAAACCTTTTCATATGGGAATGCATTGGACTTAATATGTGATGGGTGGAGCCCGCTATAGCTCCTCGATGCATCGGTAGGTCTCATGAGACAAACTAGTGTCTTGGAACAAGGCCTTGGAAAAATCTTATTTGTAGTCTTGGCACGAGGCCTTGGCTATGTGGTTATGATAGTCTGGCATTATGCATTCCAACATTATGAAAGTGGTTATTGATTTTGCATGTGATTATTCGATTAGTAGAATATCCATGTGAATAAGTAAATGGAATTATTTAATTTTATTTATGAAATACTATGTTGAAAGTTCATGTTTGAAAGGCTTTTGTTTTAGTTATACATTGCCTTAAATGTTTATTCTTATTTATGAAAGTTTCCGCTATATTGTTATCCTTACTGGGCATTTGAGCTCACCCCTTTTCTATGTTTTATTTTTTCCAGTAAGTGAAGAAGTAAATTATGAATGACCTGCAGGGATATTATGTGGGGATATGAGTGTGGATTATGGAGACATTAGGTTGTTGTAGTAGTTTTTCATTTTATGATGTAATGTAAAACTTATGAATATATCTAGTGTTTCCAAGGCTACTAAACGAATCGGTCTTTCGAGATTTGATCTTTCTTGTGATCATGCCAATGTTATGTAATAATGCACCAACTCTGGGTAACTAGGGTCGGGGCGTTACAGTTGGTATCAGAGGAAGTTTAGTACAAACCTTGGAAGCTAGATTTAGATAAACTCTGATTAGAGCACGTAGACCTAAGATGAACTTTGAGGATTAGTATAGAAGAACTTCCTAGAATTTTGGTATTGTAGAGATTTTGTGAGTTTTCCGAGAAATACATCCCTGTCTGGATACGAGCAGGTAGAGGCGGCTCTGGCACAGATGTACCTAGGGGTAAAACCTGAAAACACCTCTTTGAGCTAGACTCGAACGGGAACTGGTGCACGACAACGGGCCTTGCTGCACTCTTGGTTACGACACTCCCGGGGGATATGCTTAGGATAACTCTCATTTTCTTTACAAATCATTTTGAAGGGATTATGAGTATATACTTCCTCAAAGAAAACATTCTTATTATTATGGATTATATCCATAAATATTTCAATTTATGTTAAGTGTTTTATAAGTATGGGATTATGTATTTTGATTCATAAACTGATCTAGTTTATGCCATTGTTTAGAAATGGCGCCTAGTGGAAGAAATGGAAACCATATCAATGCACGCACTCCATTTAGGGATTTCCCTCCTACTCAAGATAATTATAGTGGAGCTGGTGATGCAACTGGAGCCGATCAGCTAATCACCATACTGGGACAACTTACTCGGGTTATGAATAATAACCTTACCCGTATGGAGCACCCTGATCCGCAGCGTGGAGGATCAATGTTAGATCGATTCATGAGGCAACAACCACCAACGTTCAATGGAAGTACAAATCCCTTAGTAGCCGAGCAGTGGATAAATTACCTAGAGAAAATATTTCAGGCTTTGGGGAGCAGTGAAAGGGAAAAAGTTATCATGGCAGTTTACTGCCTCACTGGAGATGCTGATCAATGGTGGTCATTGATTCAAAACATGAAGGAAGATGATGAAGTATTAAATATGGAATGGAGGGAGTTCAAAGATCTGTTTTTAGAAAAATACTTTCCTCGCGACCATCGAGCAGATATGGAAAGGCAATTTCTAAGTCTGAGACAGAAGGAGGATGAGAATGTCACAAAGTATGAGGCTAACTTTACAAGGTTAGCAAGGTACGCTGGTGATTATATACGTAACCAAAGAAGTAAGATTGATCGTTTCTTTGATGGGTTAAAACCATTTCTTCGTCGAGCATTAGTCTCACAATCCTTTTCGTCATACGAAGACATTGTCTCATGTGCTATCAAGACCGAAAAGGAATTCTCTAAGTCTTATGACTTTAAAGCAAAGCAAGAGAAGAAGAGGCCTGCTGATCAATCTGGGAATGGAAATAAGGGGAAG
Source organism: Viscum album (assembly GCA_963277665.1). Taxonomy (NCBI): domain Eukaryota; kingdom Viridiplantae; phylum Streptophyta; class Magnoliopsida; order Santalales; family Viscaceae; genus Viscum; species Viscum album. The sequence continues at coordinate 1,388,726,410 of OY728134.1, read as the reverse complement.
AAAGGAAAGGTTGAATATCCATCCTGTGGTAAATGTGGGAAGAAACACGCCGGTGCTTTCTTGAAGGGAATGGGAGTCTGTTACAAGTGTGGTGAAAAGGGCCACCAAGCTCGTGATTGCAAAGGGAAGAAGGAATCCACCAACGTTCAGTGCTACAATTGCAGGGAGATGGGAAATTATGCGAATGAATGTCCTAAGCGTCAGGAGAACTTACCTCAGAAAAGGCCAAGGAATCAAGGCTAGGCTTATGCTATCACTACTGCTGAGGTAGAAGCTACGAAAGACGTGGTGGCAGGTAATTTAATGGTTTCCTCAAGTTTAGCAAATGCATTATTTGATTCTGGATCATCGCATTGTTTCATATCTTCCCAGTTTGCTAAGAAAATTAGATATTTCCAATTTGATTTAATAAGGGAGTTGTCAGTTAAAACTCTTAAGGGAAGTATCATTGCAACAAAGTTTTGTGAATCAGTCCCCATTAGAGCACATAAATTTTCTTTATCTGCTGATCTCATCGTCATACCTATGATTGAGTTTGATATAATCCTCGGTATGGACTGGATTTCGGACTATGATGCGAAGATTTATTGTAAGAAGAAAGAGGTTACGATTCTTGATGATAATGATAAGGAACACCTTATTTTTAGAGCAGAATCATCACCACCTAATTCTTATTTAGATCCACCCCCAGTAGCTCAACTTAATTCAATTATTGGGGAGGAAGAGAATGAAATAACTGTCGGTGAGGAAAGGAATGTTCATATAGAGGATGTACCTGTTGTGAAAGAATTTGTAGATGTATTTTCGGAAGATTTACCTGGACATCCTCCAGAACGAGAAGTTGAGTTTTCCATTGATTTGATTCCTGGATCAAGGCCTATATCGAAGACCCCTTATAGAATGGCCACTGTAGAGTTAGTCGAACTAAAGAAACAACTGGAGGAATTGAGTAATAAGGGATTTATTCTCCCTAGTGTTTCTCCATGGGGAGCCCCTGTTCTTCTTGTTAAAACGAAAGATGGATCTATGAGGTTATGTATCGACTACAGGGAGATCAATGCTATAACGATAAAGAACAAGTATCCCCTACCTCGCATTGATGATTTATTTGACCAACTAAATGGAGCTCAATACTTTTCAAAGATTGACCTTCGATCTGGATACCATCAGTTGTGTGTGAAGAAGGAAGACATTCCGAAGACAGCATTTCGAACCAGGTACGGGCATTACGAGTTTACTGTAATGCCGTTTGGATTGACTAATGCACCATCTGTATTCATGGATCTGAAGAATAGAGTTTTCAAGGAGTATCTCGATGAATTTGTGGTGGTATTTATTGATGATATCTTGGTATACTCCAAAACCTACAAAGATCATGAAAATCACTTGCGCATTATCTTGAAGACTCTGAGGAGGCATGAATTATATGGGAAGTTTAGCAAGTGTGAATTCTGGCTTCAGGATATTTCTGAGGAGGCATGAATTATATGGGAAGTTTAGCAAGAGATTCCAGCATATAAATAGACCCTATGTGCCCCCCATTTTAGGGTCTATTTTTAAAAATGGTTTGAAAGGGGGGCACATAGGGTCTCTAAAGATGGAATCTCTGTTGATCCTTCTAAGACCAAGGCAATCCAAGAATGGCCAGCACCTACGAGTATAACTGAGGTACGTAGTTTTATTGGTTTGGCAGGTTATTATCGACGTTTCGTCCAGAATTTTGCTCGATTGGCTAACCCATTAACGAAGCTCACACGAAAAGGGGTTAAATTTGTTTGGACAAAAGAGTGTGAAGAATTTTTCGAAGAACTGAAGAGAAGATTAGTCAATGCTCCTATATTGACTCTACCATCGGGGAATGATGGGTTCGTTATTTATAGTGATGCATCAAAGAAAGGACTTGGTTGTGTCCTTATGCAGAATGATAGAGTTATTGCCTATGCATCACGACAGTTGAAAATTCATGAACAAAACTATCCTACTCATGATCTTGAGTTAGCAGCTGTGATCTTTGCTTTGAAGATATGGAGACACTACCTCTATGGTGAAAAATGTGAGATTTATACTGATCACAAGAGTTTGAAGTATATTTTCTCACAAAAAGAACTCAACATGAGGCAAAGGAGATGGCTTGAATTACTCAAGGATTATGATTGCACGATACACTACCTCCCGGGGAAAGAAAACAAGGTGGCAGATGCTTTGAGCAGAAAATACCATGGAGTTTTGAACATGATGAGAATTGAAAGGGATCCAATTATCATGGATCCAGTGAAGATGGACATGGGAATAACCAGGGAAGGTGAAACATCAATGCTTTTTCAAATGGTTTCCAAACCATCTTTACTAGAAAGGATTAAGAGTTCTCAGACCGATGATGAAGAATTTCAGAAGAAGATTAAAGCTGTAAATGATGGGAGATTGAGAGACTTTGTGTATGAAGATGGAATTTTGAAATTCGGGAAGAGACTTTGTGTTCCCGATTTACCTGATCTGAAAAAGGGAATTGCTGGATGATGCTCATAGTTCCAATTTCTCTATACACCCTGGGAGCACCAAAATGTATAGAGATTTGAAGGAACATTTTAGGTGGGACAACATGAAGAGGGAGATTGCTGATTTTGTGTCAAGATGTATGGTTTGTCAACAAGTGAAAGCTGGAAGGCAACAGCCTGGAGGAGTCATGCAACCTCTTCCCATACCGGAGTGGAAATGGGACAATATTACGATGGACTTTGTCATGGGGCTACCAAAGACTCCTAGAAGGAACGATGAAAAATGGGTTACTGTTGATCGTCTTACCAAGTCAGCACATTTTCTTTCTATAAGAGAAGATCTACCCCTGGAACGTCTAGCAAGATTATACATTAATGAAGTTGTGAGACTTCATGGAGTTCCCCTATCGATTTTTTCTGATCGTGATCCCCGTTTTACTTCAATATTTTGGAAAAGTCTTCAGAAATCCCTGGATACTAAACTTCATTTGAGCACTGCTTACCACCCTCAGACAGATGGACAATCAGAACGGACTATTCAAACCCTAGAAGACATGTTGAGATCTTGCTCACTTTACTTTCAGGGTATGTGGGATCATTATTTACCACTGGTAGAATTTTCCTATAACAATAGCTTACATTCGAGTATTCAGATGGAACCATATGAAACGTTATACGGAAAGAGATGTCGTACACCAACCTGTTGGGATGAGGTTAGTGAAAGAAAACTTGTAGGCCCAGAACTAGTGGAGGAAACGGTGGAAAAGGTGAAGGTAATCCAAAATCACATCAAAGCAGCCCAAAGTAGGCAGAAGAGCTATGCCGATAATCGAAGAAAGGATTTGGAATTTCAAGTCGGTGATCATGTTTTCCTGAAGGTATCTCCATGGAAGGGAGTCATACGTTTTGGTAAGAAAGGAAAATTGAGTCCCAGGTACATCGGACCTTTCGAAATTCTAGAACGAATTGGGGCTGTAGCTTACCGATTGGCAATGCCGCCAAGTCTCTCCAAAGTTCACGATGTGTTCCACGTATCTCTGTTGAGAAAATACATGCCTGACCCTACGCATGTACTCACCTATGAGGAATTAGAACTGGAACCCGATCTGTCTTATTGTGAAGAGCCTGTCGGGATTCTTGATACAAGAGAACAAGTACTGAGAAACCGGACGACGCGTCTGGTAAAAGTTTTGTGGAGAAATCATAAGATGGAAGAGGCAACGTGGGAACCCGAGGAACTTATGATGAAGAACCACCCGAGTCTTTTTATGCAGTAATACCCTAGAAATTGCGAGGACGCAATTATTTGAAGGAGGGGAGAATGTAACACCCCAAGCTTCCACGGTACGTTTCCCTTCGAATAATGCGATAGCGTGTGTTGTACGCAACCTCGAGTTCTAACACACACCACAACTAATTAAACTAGCCGTTGTGAATAGTAATACCTACTTTTTGAAATCATATATATTTTATATTTCAAAATGGACTTCATTTTTGGATTCGGAATATTGAAATTAGCCTAGGGTGAAATTTTGGTACTTTTCGGATAACTTTTATATTTTGATGAATAGTGAAAATTACTAAATTTTAATTAAAATCAACTTTTTTAATCAAAATAATTAATATTGATAAATTATGAATTTGAGTGGTTTTAAAGTATATTTAGAATATATTTTTACCATTTAATTTAATTTTTGTCATTGGAAATAATTTCACAATTAATCCAGACATAAACAAGTGTCAATCTTTTGATAGTTATTATCTCTTAAAAACACGCTTTTTATTTTAACAACGGGAATTAATTTTAAATTAATTTCTGCCACTTCTGTGTTTTGAATTTGGAAAAATGGATTACATATTTGGAATCATGATGTCCAAATTATGTAAATAGGTAACTTTTATTTTTACACATTTTGTATAATTACTGCGGTAAATATTTTATTTACCATGGTTAAAGGGTAAATCCAGTAAATAAGGGTTAAAAAATAATATTATAATAATACAAAATTACCCTAAAACGTGTCCTAACATTATTGGTGGACACATACCCGACCATGGGCATCCTTGGGTCGATTTGGGGACCCCTTAGAGCCACTTGTATGTGGTAGGGACACATTATATTAATAAAGTTAAAATAAAAATAAAAATAGCATAAGCTTACATCTTTTAGAAGAACAATTTTTACATAGGGTTATACATGTTGTATTTTCAATTATAAATATTAATTATAAAGATAAAAAGATTTCCTACATAATGATATTTTATTTATAATTTTTAGACATAAAATAATTTAAATTATTAATGACACAATAATGATGCAATGTTTACCTCATTAATAAATCATTTAAATAAATAAGATTATAATGATTAAAATATTATCTAAAACCTGTCCAATTCTTTTTGGTTGATGTTATTTAGAATATGAGTCATCTTATCTTTGACCTCAATGATTTTTGGACCATTATAAACCGAATATAATTATATTATAAAGTAATACTTTCACTCTTTCCTAAAGAGCCCCTCCTCTCCCTTATAAAAGGATACCACTCCTTCTCATTTCTTCACACCTTCAAAGCCTTTTGGTTCGGGCAAACTCTGCACAAATACTCTCCCAACTTCCCCCACTACAACCTAGAGGCCTTATTTTGATCAAAAAGCCAACCTAAGGAGCCCTTTTTGATCAAATCAAAAGGAAGAGCCCGAAGAAGAGGTAATGATTTCACCACCCTTTTCCAAGTTCCTTTCTTCTTCCACTTCTTCTTCCTTTGTTGTTACCATTATAAAATAATAACTCCAGTATCTCACATATACTGTGATGTTATTATAAATATGGTACAACCATATTCAGTATTCTATCCACCCTTTTAATAACATGTCACCATACATGCGTACGTACGGCTTACCGTCTCCACGTCGTGGTGTAATTGTTATTCAATATATTATTATTTGGATGGGTATAATAATGATGTGAAACTCATGTAAATAATAAATATAACATGTTAATTATTCTGTATATATTATATAACATCCATTTATATATTATTTTAATATCAAAAGAATGATATTGTCGCTCGTGCGTACGTACGGACTACCGTCTCCACGAACGCGATGAGATTCATTCTCCATCGTATCCATTCAAATATAATTATCATTTGATGATTTAAAAATGATGTTTAAGGACTTCATATCATTCTGGATATGAATAAGATACAACAAACATGGCTTATGTAACAAAACATATAAAAGAAAATGAGTAAGTTCACACCCGAAACAACGATAATACTAAGATATTATTATCAAATCAATATTAAAAGATCATATATGATATCATAATAATGTATATGATTATTTTATAATTTAATAACAATTATTTCACCATTATACAGGAGGTTAACCTACCCCAACCAAGGGAAAGTACAAGGTAAGGGTTATTTCACAATCTCTTCATTATCCGAGGTTGTTTATACGTAATAATCTACTGGGATCTCGTTATCATCCACATCCATGTTTCTTCAAAATGTATTTCAAAACATTTTTAATATTTAAAAGAATATGGGTTAAAGTCATTTATACCCTTGTTTGAATTTTTATAAGAGGTTTATAAGGGAATCTTTCCGTAGTTTTCCAAACAAGGTGCTTTTTAACCTTTTCGACAGAATTGAGATAAGAATATTTTTTTTAACTTATACGGCGGGTGCGGTTATTTTCCGCCGTTATAAAATATTCAAAGCTTTCCTTGCAAGATTATAAGAATATTTTCAAATAAAATGTTTTATTTTATATGGATCTTAAATGATTTCAAAATAAAAGGAGATATTTCCTTAAAAAGAATTTTGATTTCATCTATGTCAACATCCTTTGATGGATTTTAAGATTATTTGAAGTTGATTTATTATGATACAAAACTTCTATATTGTATTGAAGGTTTTGTGATATGTTTGACTGTGGATGTGCTATTTTTATACCATTCATAGTTTATGGTGAAAGTATTGACATTTCGTATGCTAGTTTTAATACAAATGTTTATGTTATGTTTAAACCTTTTCATATGGGAATGAATTGGACTTAATATGTCACGGGTAGAGCCCGCTATAGCTCCTCGATGCATCGGTAGGTCTCATGAGACAAACTAGTGTCTTGGCACAAGGCCTTGGCAAAATCTTATTTGTAGTCTTGGCACGAGGCCTTGGCTATGTGGTTATGATAGTCTGGCATTATGCATTCCAACATTATGAAAGTGGTTATTGATTTTGCATGTGATTATTTGATTAGTATAATATCCATGTGAATAAGTAAATGGAATTATTTCATTTTATTTATGACATACTATGTTGAAAGTTCATGTTTGAAAGGCTTTTGTTTTAGTTATACATTGCCTTAAATGTTTATTCTTATTTATGAATGTTTCCGCTATATTGTTATCCTTACTGGGCATTTGAGCTCACCCCTTTTCTATGTTTTATTTTTCCCAGGAAGTGAAGAAGTAAATTATGAATGACCTGCAGGGATATTATGTGGGGATATGAGTGTGGATTATGGAGACATTATGTTGTTGTAGTAGTTTTTCATTTTATGATGTAATGTAAAACTTATGAATATATCTAGTGTTTCCTAGGCTACTAAACCAATCGGTCTTTCGAGATTTGATCTTTCTTGTGATCATGACAATGTTATGTAATAATGCACCGACTCTGGGTAACTAGGGTCGGGGCGTTACATCTTTTATATTTTGAGATAGGTAAAAAATGATTTACATTTCTAAATTTTTATTTGAATAATTAATTGATTTTTATAATGGTGATTTATTTTTAATTTTTAATGATGGAATAGTAACCTCAAATGATTATGCAGTGCTAACACAGTTCATGCACATATAGTTGAATAGTTAAGTAAGATACTTTCAAAACTCAAAAATTAAAATTTTTGGTGTGACTTATAGTGTCCCATTAATTTTAAAGATAAGTATAAAATATTAGGTATTCTTTAAAGATATATATACCAATTCATTTGTTTTTATGTTTTTTTCAATGCAAAATTAAATTAACAGCTCCAAAAATGACATTAATGATATTTTATAATGAATTTTTTTTATTAAATGATTTTAAATTCTTAAAAATATTATATTAGAAAAAGGGAATGAGATTGGTTTATAATATCAATCATAGTCCATTTGTGGATACCCATAATGAGTAAAAAACCTTGATATTGTGGCAATCATCAAAATTGTTAATGGGGGGTTAAAATGACAATTACTCGGATCTGAGTGGTCCTACACTTTGTGTGTTTCTTAAGTTTGAGGAGGATTAAAGGAGTCTTGGAAGTGGTCTAGAGGGGTTTGGTTGCAAACAATATGGAATCAGAGACAATACACGATGTGTAAGGGTTACACGTTGTGTAATTTCAGTTCCCGACTTCAACATGGACAGTTTACGATGTGTATATTTTTTTGGTTAAATAATAAAAAGGTGACACATTTTTGGGTAAATAAAACCCTAACATTTACATGACATATAAATGAATTACACACTATGTAAATCCCCAATGCAGCATTTTAATAAAAAAATTAATGTCACAGGTTTTACAAACCCTATGGACTGTAATGCTTCCCTCCTTCATTATAGGTGGCTGACAGCCCCCTCATTGGTCATTTTGAGATTCCTCCAACAAGGATTGATCCTTAGTCTTCTGCCTTCGATCTTTAGTGATCTGAGTTGATCTAAGGTGTGTTATTCATTCATTTTCTAATAAGATCTCACGATTTATTCTTGTTTCTTCAAGTTTCTTATCATCATGCTATAGCATTTGATTTCTAATATTTATAATGGTGTTTCTATTTTTATTTATTGTTAAGGTTTTGAAGTGATCTCCTTGGATGGATCTAGTTTCTTGCAAGATAGGTGATCAGAGATCCATGATGTCGGACCATTCTTGTTTGAGGATAGTTGACCCTGTTGAGTTAAGGGATTCATTAATACTCTATTTATTTACATACAATAGTAAAGATAATATGATTTATCCCTTTGTATAGTACTGAAATAGACCTAATTATTATTTAACCAGATTAAACAAAATTTAAATTGATCACATGTTTTCATTGTTCATTTATATCCTGATAGCGTCTTGCTTCTTGATTTTTTAGAGTGTGTAATATCAATTTTATTCTTGTATGCATGTTTTTTATGATATGGATTCTCATATTGTTATTAATGAAAATAGGAAAGGAATGTACACATATAATTAATTAATAATTACTTGGACTAAATAAATAAGAAACATGTTTACTGAATCTGGTTGATGTTGTAATTTGATGTTAAACAAATTGATGTGGATATGCATGATTAATTAAATTTAATCTTATATTTGTTTAATTAAATTGATGAATAATTAAAATCATGATGTTCCTTATTGAATAACATAAAATTCATGTTAAATGAGAATGATACCTCTATAGGTTTGTTGAAACCATAATTTATGTTGTTATCATGTTTTCATTTTGATATCTTATGATAGTTGATGCCTTAGATTTCCCATAGTCGAAACATGTGAATAAATTAAGCAGTTAATTGAAGATTGAAAAAATATTGTATTGTGTTAATGAAAATTGATGAGTCCTGAGTTTCTTGATTGGTTGAGAAGGTTGATTTCCTTGCATTTAGAGTCGTGATAGATTGTTTATGTGTGAAGGATGGATGCCTTATTTTGATGGCCTAGTTGCACCGTTGACTTTAGTTCTATATTCTTTCTGATTTTATGATTTTCTATAGATATAACCCTTATGAATTGATCTCGGCTTGCCTAAAGCAAGAATTGATGGTGTGATAGGGGTAGAGAGGCCCAAATGTCGTGTGCTCTTGGGATAGTTGATCCTATTATGGATGATGTGATATGTGGATGGTGAGGCCTAGATGATGTGGCTGTATATGACACACGTGATAGTGAAATGCATCCATATATGCATGTGGGTGTTAGGGAGGAAACTCTAAGGTTTATGATGAAGACACGTAGTGGGAAACACTCCATGATTTTCAGTGAAAGATTCTGCAAAAGTATGAGGAACCATTTCAGATTTAGTCATGGAAAATTAGTTGGATGAGGTTGAGATATCTATTATTTTGATATGTGATTCGATGGATCATTGGGTTTTTTTTTGATCGGACGATTCTACATGGGGTTGTGAGGTAGAGGTGGTTTTTGTTCCTCAAGGATCAGGAAGGGTTGGCAGTCTCATGGGAGAAGTTATGAGACCAGTTCTGGGTAGTGTTTCTTCATTTAATCACAAAGGCAGCCAGTCTCCAAGAGCTTATTACCCTTCAATAGTGTATCTCCAGTGTATGGGATTTTAGGATCCATTTTAGGACCCTTTTATGATATGGTTAAAAATATCTTCTATATGTGGAGGCTAGGGTGAGGCCTTTTGAGGTGTATTTTCATCCAGATATCTGCCACCAAGTCACCCTATTTATGTTGAAGATATATATCAAGGTGCCTACAAGAGTAGATGATATCGAGATGAAATTGGCCAGAACAAGATCATCATGAGGGGGGAATAGTCAACATTCCTCATTAAGTAGATTTGTTGTATAGGGTTCCAATTTGTTAGGATAGGAGAGTTTTTGATTAGTCTGGGGTTGATTGCAATCCTCACCGTCTTTTTTCCCTAGAAGTGAAGGCTCTCATACCTATTCCAAGGGATTAGACAAGTTTTTTTCTTTTGGTGGTTGAGGTCATCATGGGAGAGAGTACCTTGACTTTTTTTGTATTTATCATGCTCAAGGTGTTCAGCTATAGGTTCCTCCATTGATGTAATTTCATTCAAGGTAGTATCATTGGGGTGTTCCAGTTTGGGAACAGTAGAGAGGATATGGGTAAGGAAAAAGACATCCCTTAGATTCTAATTATCCTCAGAGAGAAGATCACGGTCGTGGGGGTGATCATCAGTAGGGTCAAGGAATTCATGGAAAAATTCATGGTAATCTTTATGATTTAGAATTGATAGAAACCAGTGATCCAAATGTCATCTATGTATCGCTTTTTTTTACTTTCTACATGGGTTCATGTAATGTTCGATTCAAGATTGATGCACCCCTTTATATCACCTACTCTTGTCCGTGCTTTAGGGATTGAGGTAGAGAGGATTTAGGTTCCGTAAGAATTGACTGTGCCAATTGGAGGTTAGGATGACTTGTATGAAGTATATAGAGACTGTGAACTTGTGCTGGGATAGAACCACTCTTTGGAAGATTTTTTATGTTTATGAATATTGTCATATGAAATCATTCTTGGTATGGAATACTTTAATTAAATATAGGATATCATATATTTTATTAGTAGGAAGTTCTATTTTAAGATTCTGATAGAGATCCAATAGTGTTAATTTGCATGGGATAACCTCGAATGGTTCAGTATTGGGTTCCATACTAGTCATATTTGGTGGCTGAGATGAGTCTAAGTTCATCGGAGGTTCAGCAGTCGGTGTTTCCAAGTGTTGTGTAAGAGTACCCTAATGTATTTCCATAGGAGGTTATAGTGTTACCCCCTTTATGGGATATTGATTTGGGAATTGATCTATAGTTTGTAATGTATCATATCTAGATGCATATATATAGGATAGATCCTTCTATGTTTTGAGATATACGGATACATTTCAATTATCTATTGTAGTGAGGTTTTATTCATCCAAGTGTGTCACCTTAGGGTGCACCAGATTTTTCCGTGAAGAAGGCTGATGGTATTTTGTGGATTTGTATCAATCATTGTCTATTAGACCCGGTGATAGTTAAGAACCACTACCCTATTCTATAGATTGATTAATTATTCGATAAGATGAAGGGAGAATGTTGGTTCTCAGATATTTATTTTAATTCTGGATATCATCAGATGTGGTTGAAGGATTAGGATATTTAGAATACTACTTTTTTTGACATCATAGGAATTATGAGTCCACTGTGATGTTATTTAGTTTAATTAATTCTCTAACCATTTTCATGGGGTTGATAAACACAATTTTATGAGAGTTCTTGGATATGTTCAGGGTGTTTTTCATCAACAGAATCCTTGTGTACTCTATATATGAGGAGGATCATGCAAAGAATCAACATGTCATTTTATGAGTTATTCATCGTGAGCACCTTGTTGAGATGTTTTCAAAGTGTGAGTTCTGGTATCATGATGTTAATTTATTAGGGAATGTGTTATCCTTGTAAGTAGTTGTTATGGATCCCTTTAATATAGTGGCAGTTGTGTCTGTAACATACCCCAAGATAGTGGTAGAGGTGTGAGGTTTCATTTGAATTTCAGGCTAGTATAAGAGGTTTTTATCTAATTTCTCTCATTTTGTGTCTCCATTGATAGACTTTACTAGAAAGGATCTATTGTTCTTGTAGACTGGCCATTATTAGGCATCTTTCTAATACCTAAAGAAAAATTTGGTTAGTGCTCTAGTACTTTGTTTGCAAGAAGAGGGAGTTTAGTTTAAGGATTTTCATAACACCATACGTTTTGTCTTGGGTTGTGTTCTGATGGACCATATATCAGATGTTTCTATATTTATTTTTAGTTACATCCCCATGAGAAAAACTATTCCATCTATTAACTTGAATTGGAAATAGTTGTGTTTTCCTTGAAGTTGAGGATACATTACCTCTTTGGAGAGTGCTTTGTAGTTTTTACTGATCATAAGATCCAAAGGTATGTTTCCTCCCATTTTAACTTGAAATTTTTTTAATGATGGTGGATGGTGTTCTTATATGATTATGACATAGAGATATCATATACTCCCAGAAAGGGGAATTTTGTTCCTGAGGTGCTAAGTAGGAAGTCATGTAATGATGTCATGCATGAATTTGGGGATTCATGGAGAGTGATGGAGGATCTCTCAGTGATGAATATTGATATGGGAGAGTATGGGGTATAGGTTGTATTTTCTATCTGATAGTGCATTCTTCTTTAATTAAGTAGGTGGAGGTGTCCTAGTTAGTGTATTTTGAGGTAGATATCTGGAGGGAGTGATTTGTTTTTGGGAATTCCCGTAATGGTTGGACTGAGGATGGGAAGCACTGTGTGATGTTCCATGGAATGGTTTTCTTATTTTTAGTGATGCATGAGATGGTTATTTGTGAGTTCTATGGTTATCCCTTATCGGTACATCGCAGCGTGAAAAATATGTATCATGATTTGTGAGGTCAGTTGTTTTGTCCTGGGTTGAAGCGTGCAGTTACAAAGTTTGTTTTTTCATATTCGGTATACTGGAAGGTGATGGTGAAGTATCATGTTCCATGTGGTTTGATCCATCAATTAGATGTTACCCATTGGTAGTGTTAATACACCTCAGTTGACTTTGTTTCCATTTTATCCCGATCTTTCAAAGGTCATGATTTTATATGGGTTATATTGGATCATTTTCTAAAGTCATCCCACTTTATAGCGATCACGAAGTCGATCTTAGTGGAGGATTTGTCAATGTAGTATCATTAGGGTGTGGGGAGTCTCCATGGAGTTATTAGAATGAAAATATCATATCAATATTCTCCATTTACCTTGAGGTTATGGAGAGTTCTCCAACAATTTTTTGGTTCTTAGTTATTCCTTAGTACTACTTTGCATCTGAAGATAGATAGTTAGATAGAGCAGACCATCCAGACTCTTGATGTCATGTTGTGGCATTGTGTCCTGAATTTTAGAGGTTCATGGATAATCCACATTCTGTTGGTTGAGTTTACTTAAAATAATATTTTCCAATCCACCATTGGTATGGATCCATCTGAATCATTTTAAAGTCGACCTAGTCATTCTCTGTTGTGCTTGACTGGGGTCAGAGAGGTAGTAGTTCTCAAGCTTGAACTGGCACAGAATATGATAGAGATGGTTAAGGTAAATAACAATATCATGATGGAAGTTCGTGATTTTGAGAAATTATATTCCAATAAAATGAGGATACCATTATAGTTTGATGTTGGAGAACACAAGTTTCTAATGGTGACTTCTCATCATGAGAAATGATGGATTGGTTGTGGGAGTAATCTCTATCCATTTTTTGTTAATCCTTTTGATGTGTTGGCTCATGTTGTAGCCATGGCATATTATATAGGACTTCCCTCATAGATGAATTGGATACAATTTTTTTTTCATATATCAAAGCATTATCATTATCATAATGTGGACTCTCATGTCATTGATTTGGGTGAGATCAATGTTGAAGATGATATGACCTTCGAGGACCAACCTATGGAGATCCAACAACACCAAGAGAAGTTTTTTAGAGGACATGATATTCCCTTGTTTTATGGTATTTTATATGAGCGTTCCTTTGAACGTGAGTCGTTGTTTCAATCTTAGTAGCCCCAAACTTTTTTATGTTTTACTATTCTCTTGTAATGTTGTTTGTTTTGTGAATGTTTACCTTTTGTTTTTTTAGAGGGGTTTATCTTGTTTCTTATTGGGTATTCACTCTCTTTTGAGAGGTATCTACCTTATGAGAGTGTTAGGAGATAGTTTTTTATATTGTGTGGTTTGAATTTGTTCCTATTATGAGATGGTTGAGTTTCTATGATTGAGAGATACTTGAGAGGTATCTCATGAGGTGGATATTTGGATGACCCATTTATGTTTTATCTCTGTGTTTGGTATTCAATTATTTAGGATTAGAATGTTTTCAGAGTTATCTGATGTAAGGTCATAGATCAAGATGTTCTAACCCTTTGTGTGTTTCCAATGTTCTAGGAGGCTTAGAGGAGGCATTGATGGGTCATGGAGGGTTTCCACTACTAAAAGTCAATAAATATATACAATGAAAAATGTGTAAGGGTTACATGTTGTTTAATATTAGTTTAAGACTTTTAAAGTCAGATTTCACGATGTTTATATTTTTATGGTAAAATAATAAAAAGGAAATGAATTTTTTTTAAAATAAAATCAAGACATTTACACAAAGTGTAAATGGATTACAGGCAGTGTGAATTCCCAATGAAGTGTTTTAATAAAATGTTATAGTGTCATAGGTTTTAGAAACTCTATGGCCCGTAGTGATTCCCTCTCTTTTTCTGGGAAGATGATGATGCCCACCTTTGATGTTTTGAGATTCCATCAATTGGGGATCGATCATTAGGCTTCTGTATTCAATATGTGGTGATCTATGGAGATCTGAGGTGCGTTCTTCCTTCATTTTCTAGCAGGAACCCATAGTTTGATCTAGGTTTCCCCTGTATCTTTTTTCCATTCTAGGTAATTGGATCTCCACTATTTCAAATGGGGTGTCTATAGGTTTTTTTGGGTTCATTTGTGTCGCGGAATCCTTGGATGGAGCAATTCCTTGTGGGAGAGGTGATCAAAAATCTTTGATTGTGGACCATTCTCATTCGAAGAAGATTGATTCCTTTAAGGTAATTGATTCATTTATTATCTATTTATGTACATGAAAACAAAAATATAGAATGATTTATCCCATTGGATAGTAATGAGACTGACCTAATAATTATTTAACTGGAATAAAGAATTTGATTTCTGTAATATGTTTTCATTGTTACTTTATACTGTTATAGCGGTTTTACTCTTGATTTTCTAGATAGTGTGATGTCTATTCTATTATTGTTAGCATGTTTATTTATTACAAGTATTATCATGTTTTTCTTGATGGATTTCGGTAAATAAATTATATTGGGAATTAATTAATAATTAATTTTCTTAAATAAAGAAGAGGGATGTTGAATGAATCTGTTTGATATTATAATTGGAAGTTAATCAAACTGACATGGATGCACATGTTTAATTGAATATAATATTCCATGTTTTTTATTGAATTGATGAATAATTTATAGCATGATGTTTCTTTTTTGAATAATGTAAAAGGCATGTCAAATGATAATGGTACTTCTCTAAAAAAATTAAACTAGAATTTGTGTTACGAGTTTGGTTTTTCTATCGATAGATTTTGATAACTAACTCATTAGGTTACCCATAGTCAGAACTTGGGAATAAATGAATCAGTTTTTTCAATTTGGAAGAATTTGGTTTTTTGTTAAAGATAATTGATGAGGCCTAATTTTCCATTTTTTGAGAGGGTTGAGTGCCTTGTGTTTAGATCTATGATAGATCATTTATGTTGAAGGATGGATTCCTTGTTTTGAGAGTGTAGTATGCCAATTGACTTTTCTTGTTTATTCTTGATGATTTTTCTGATGTTCTTTGGATATGAGCCATGTGATGTGAGTTTGGCATGGATATGGCTGGGATGTATTATGTGATATGGGGAAGGGAGGCCTGGATGTGATGTGAGTCTGAGATGGATTATCCTAGTATGGATGATGTGATATTTGGGTAGAGAGGCCGAGATGATGTAGTAGCATATGACCCATGTGATGGTGAGATGCATAATTATATGCATGTGGGTGTCAGGGAGGCCACCAAAGAAGATGGAACATGTTAAATCTAGGTTTACCCATCGATGTGATGCTAAGATATGGGATACTCACTGGAAATATATTTAATGGATGATGGTCAGGTTTCATATTTTATCTGCATTCCATTCCCCACTACTTAAGGTAGTTAGATATACTTGGTTGCAATTTTTCTCCTAGTGGTAGCTTAGGATGGTTTTCCTAGAGTACATGGATATGTAATGACACTAATACTTAACAGACTATTGTCATATAGGGTTGGTACTTATTGGAAAAAAAATACTGAAAAGATGTTAACCTTGAAAAACTATGTCCACGGTTTGCATTATGCCTGGAGGGCATGTAATTTACTCTTATAATTAATGAAATGTAAAGTGGAATAATTGTAATGGTTAATTAATGAAAACTAAATTAATTAATATAAGTAAATGAATAAAATAAATGAATTAAGTTAATATAGATCTCTAAATTCTTGTATGTTTATAGGATATCCAGTCATAGTAGTGGCACCCAATAGTATGAGAGTCATTGGATGTATTTGAGTCTGAGACTTGGTTATACCTATAGTGTGTTTGTGAGCTATAATATATCATGTATACTCTTTGATTTCATATGTTACCCCACCCATTCTAGTTAGGATGACTGACAGCCTTTGGATTCTGATCCCTGTTGATGTTTTCCCCAACATCCCTGTGGGAGGATTGATGGTTGACTACCCCCTTATCCCCAATCTCTTATTTTAGAAGTTTCTTGTGGTGGTATTCATAGTGGTTATATTTCCCATATATGTGTGTAGAGGTATGTAATGGATTGAGGTTATTTCACACATATGTATTACTAGATATAATATCCCAAGTATTATTATTAGTATGATGGGTATGGGTTGTGATGGCTCAAGGAACATACTCAGTGTAAGGGATGTGATGGATTGAGGTATGATATCGGATATACGATATATTATATATAGGATATAGTGGCTCTGGAAAATTAATTTGTTACTATATATGGTTATGTGATTGGGATGATGTGATTATGTGATACATGATATGCATGTTTTTATGCCTTGAGCAAGTGTTTTTAGGATAGATTATTTTTGAGAGAGATGCTCTAGACTTTACATGTTAGGGAAGAGTGGAAAACCAACGGGGAAGAGGAAGTGGGGTACCCTTGACGTTTCATTATTATATTATGTTCTCTATGATGTGATACTTGGTGAGTGTTATCCATGGTGAGGCCAGGATGTTTGCATACCATTTTTGGTGATGAGTTAGTTTCACTATTGTTCATTGTGACTTATCATGATTTATTTATCTTTTTCATGAGAGGCTCTTGGAAGGATCCTGTTTCGTATACTGTTATACTCACCCTGCATATATATAAACTTTCTTTAAGGTTATTTAGAGTCGATTAGAGATTAGGCAGGATATTTTTTTGGTTTATATGAGATGTTTGGACTTCGTAGTTACTGTCATCATTAGTTTTTGGTACATGTAATTTTCTTTTAGATTCTTCAGTTTTTTTTGACATTTCATGTTGTCATTCGGTATTTCATTTATATATATGTTAGAGTAGGTGTTTATTGGTGTATTTATCTTTTCTAAAAATCTTGTTTCTTTATAGAGGGTATTGCCTCCCATATGCATGTTTATTATACCCTTAGTGCTAGTCACAAACCTCGGGCCTACTGGTGCCCAGATTTGGGGGTCATTATCTCCCTTTTTTCATTTTCAGCCCTGGAGGGGTACACTTTGAAGGAGTGTTAGTGACAAAAACAAAGATATAAGGGTAAAAACATCACCTAAACCTATCCAAAATTTATTAGATGATTTTATTTAGATCCATACTCACAATATATTATAATTATACCAAATTGGATCTATTTTCATTGAAAATTAATTTATATTAATTTAATACATTAGGTAATTCCAAGTGTTACCCTCTACTCACCTATAAAAGAGAACATAAAATAATATATTCATCACACATTTTGAGAATTTTATCTCCACTAGTTCCTAATAAAATACCTTTCTATATTCTGTTAAAACACACTAGATCTTTTTCTGTTTCCCAAAGACAATCCTTTCAATGCTCAAAGAAAAAACCAAAAGTTCTTTATCATTGAAGAGGTATAACTCTTAATTGTGTGTTTTCAATTTTATTTATTCTTATAACTCCTATAAATATATGGTATTTATTTTAATATAATAAATTCAGTATAAAAAATATACTGAATTATTATTATTATATAACAATCATTATCCACCTTCTTACGATCCATTGGAAGATGATAACATTGCTTGTTTGTACGTGTGGACTACTACCTCAATAAAGGGATGTGATTCCTTTTTCAAATTCATTTAACATGGATAGTAATAAGGATAAATTGAAGGAATATATATGATATATAAGATATAATAATTCTTCTAGAAATTTGAATTATTATTTACCTTTATTTTTTTCCTTTCATTAAAAATTGAAAACAATATTCATGTGTACTTACATTCATCTATTCTTTGGCTACCCAGAAAGAGGTGATAGTCAAGGATACTATTCAAATAATTGTGAACCTCAATAACTATTTGAGGATTGAATTTGGAATATCCTTTCTTTAACATAGGTTTAATTCGGTGTTGGGGGGTTCAAGGGGGTGCTTGTAGTCCTGAAAATCAGTACGGTGAATACTTCTTCCTATGAAGATGTCATGAGACCAGGGCATTCTAGAGTCACCCAGAAAGAGGTGAGAACCAAAAAATTAGGGACAAGAATATAGGATATTTTTTATGATAAAATAATTATTTGGGTGTCATTACTCCATAAAGGAAGGTTCTATGTGGTTCAGAGGATCATGACGGGGTAAGGGCGGCCCCAATAAGCAGTATTATCAATAACAGTCCAAGACAGCAAGAGCCATTATGACCTATTCCGAATTTCCAAAGCCAATCGAAGGATACCTCTATAAGATTTCATTAAATAAATCATTTTTAGTAATGGGAGATGGTGATCTAACCCTATTAGAAAAAATCAGTGATGATGAGGAAGGACATGAAGATAATCATCTTTTACGAGGCAAGTTGGATGTGAAAATCGAGGATAATGATTCTACCTCTAAAACGTGGTTTTTTTTGTCCATGGCAGAATAACATGTGGAATATTTACTTTTTCCTATTCAAAGAAATGAATGACTATCCTTATGGATTTATAGGGGTTTATTAATTATGTATAGAGGCTTCAGATATGGAAGGACAACTCAAGTTTACCGATTCCTCCTATTACAATGTCATTTAGCAATGCTAAAATCCCCAAATGAGATTTACTGCTACTGTGGAAATACAAAATAAAAAGTATAAGGGTCTCATTATTCATATGGATTTAGCAGCTAATGAGGTGAGTGATGCATAGATAGTGGAACCAACTAGCATCGATATGGTGAATGAAGCTAAAAATGAAATTGAATCAGAGATCACACAGGATCTCCATGTGCATTATAATTAAAAAATGTTAGAGGATTCCTTACTGATCAATTTTTAAAGGATGTTGCACATAAAATGTTATAAATACCATAACAGGTTGATTTGAATTAGGAAAAACCCTCATTGATTGATAAAAAAATAATATTTTTATAAGTTTCTTCAATGAAGGGGAAAAACCATTGAGGAACAAGTGAAGAATTGGGACAAGATGGTATTCCACTTTGAGGATCTCATTAAGGAAAACCAAACAATAGAGGTTACCTCCATAGAATATCGATTATTCAAGGTAAGGAATTCTAACTTCTTTAAACTATTCTAGAATCATATGATTATTTTATATGAGGTATTACTTTATCTATATTCTGAAATTTGTTGGTTTCTGACTTTTTCATTAAAAGTGAAACTAAAATAAACAGATTATTTGGATTAATGTGAATTAGGAAAGATGATAATTGAGGTATGGTATTTATGTCTCGATAACATTTTATTTAGGACTGTTAATACTGGAATTTCCATAAAGAATGTTATGTGATCCATATCTGATAATTCCATTTAATTTTTCTTCTCGTCTAGTTATTTTGGGATAATTCATGTTTTTCTTTCATTTTATGACTTTATGTACCCAAAATACTAAAAAAAAATTAAGGTAAACTTACTGTGTTTTACAGTTTGGTCTTCAGTATTTTTATCCATTTCCAGGTTTTCTTTTAAATGTTTTCAATAATTTTTTTGATTATTCTCCAATGATTCTTTAATCTCATTTTTACAAATGATTTGATATTAGAAAAATATTTTAAATGTAATCTTCATATAATTTTCTTAATGAGGTACAACGACTGGAAAAGGTGTCAATACCAATTTTTTTGAACCATGGGTATATCCTCCAAAAATTATGGGTATAGGTTATACCCACAGTTTTGGGAACTATGGATAGTTTAGCCATCTATATAGCTCTAAGATATACCGTGAGTTTTAAAATTCTGTACCCATGGTTTCAAAACTATGGGAATAAGGGTATGTCACGGTGTCATTAACCTTATACCTATGGATTCTAATCAGGGGTATAGGTATTAAAAAAGTTTCAGTCACGTTTTTTGATCCTTAGACCACCTGTATACAATTCACATGCCTAACCACTACACCACATTTTCTTATAGGTATATAAATATATGTTTAATTATATATATTTATATAAAATATGGCTATATGTAGAAAACTATGGCAATAGGTGTTCCAATAGAATATTTTTTTCTTGTAGAAATTTTTTTCCCGTGCCTTAATGTTGCAAAACTATACCCATGGTTTTCAAAAACCATGGGTATAGGAATGATAAATACCCTTGGTTTTTGGAGAAATTTGGGTATATTTGTTGAAAAAACCCTATACACAAGGTTTTAACAAAAACCGTGGGTATAGATCTTGAAAAAAACCCTATACCCATGGTTTTTTCAAACCCATGGGTATATGTGAAAATTTAAAATCTGAACCAACGATTTTCCAAAACAATGGATATAAGTTCTCATCCAGTATCTATATCCATAGTTATTGAAAACCTATGGTTATGAGGTCATTTTCTAGTAGTGTACTTTTTATTTTTTATCAAAAATGTGAAATTAATATTTGTTTTAATATTCATTCCATGAATGTAATTTCCCACTACCATGACAGCTCAATACTTTGAAAATTACTATACAATATTTTATAGTTATTTTCAAGGAAATAATTTTCCTTTGTATTTTATAAAAATGATTATTTTAGACAAGTGATTTCTAAATGAAAATGCTATTTTCCTCAAAAAAATATTCCAATTATTTTTTTATGTAATTTTCATCTCTGATAACATCGTTAGATTATGATTTACTTGGGATATGATGCAATGACATAATCAATATTAATTATTTGGATGATTTAATATTATAATGATGATATATTTATGAAACCCATTTATTTTTCATATGTTATTATATTATGAATTTATGAAATTATTATGAAACCAGGTTTCTTTACACGGGTTATGTTATGATTATATTATGAATATTTTACGATATTATAGAACAAATATATATAGTCTTAATTATTTTATTTATGGGACGTGTATTTTATATCTCTCTAATTCATTGGGTATTCCATTATATCACATGATATAATTATGGAAATTGAGTTGATTTGCTTGATTCACTGGGGAAATAGGTAGGGATTTCTGATCCACAATGGGAAAATTTTTGTGATGCCTGGTCCATTATGATATGGGAAATATGTGTTTATTCCTGATAAACTATGATTTTATGGTCTTTGTATTTATCCTTGATATATAAAATGGTTTATATACCAATCATGGTGTGATATTTTTATGATATGACTATGATCTAAATTTATAGTTCATGGTTTATTTATGATGATTTATCACTCTTATGATTCATATATTTTTAAATGATAATTTTTTATACCAAGACTCATGATTTTGATCCATAATATATTCTGCATGAATATTGTATGTTATGATCATTAACTCATATACTCATTCTTATCTTATTCTTGCTTATGATCATCGATTAATATCACCCGTGTTTACTATAAATGATCATCTTACCTCACCCTTTCTAATTTCTACTTTCCTAAGGTTATGAATAAAGGTTTTATATATGGTGTGTTGATAAGGGTACAAGGAGAGAATGATTTTATGAGATATGTTAAATAATAAACCTAATTAATATTCTCGTGTATCTAGTCTAAAAATACACTAAACCAATATGGTTCTGGCATGGATCACAATGTTATATTCATATAAAAAGATGTAGTATTTATATGTGAAATTATTGGGTTTCTATATAATATATATGAATATAAAGAATTTAAATATTTATTAACTTTAATGAGTATAATAGTTCAATTTTTGGACAGTAGTATGAAGACATACCTCATGTATGCATTCACAACTGAAACTCCCAGGTATTCAAGATTTATAATTTTATTTATACTCTAATAACCAGTCATGTTTCTAATGAAATCCCTAAATATTTATTTTTAATATTCAATGTAGGACACATTTAAATCATTAATGTGATATCTACATGAAATTGTAATATTAATATATGTGGAAGTAGAACTGGTAAGGTAAATGTACTCTCAGAATGTACTTTTGATTTCATGGTTAATCCACTGGTTTGTCATGATATAACTATTCATTTCCCCTTCATTTTTCCATATGTAATACCACACCTCATTTCAAACATTTTTTCATAAAATGTAAAAAGTTAGTCATTTGAAATTAAATTATAAATGATATACCTTTTTATCACAATATATCTTTATAATATTAAATGGACATACTATGAAAGTTTTAATGGTATGATCAAATATGTTGACATCCAGATCATTAAAAAGAATTGTCATCTCAGTGCTCAGTTTGTGAGAAACTTCAATCCCCACCTTCATGTGATATTATAGGATTTTTTTTATATAGCATATCTCCTTGTATATTTTATAATATACCCCTTTCAACAATGCGATTGGTGGGTGTGGATAGATATAAATTGCATACAATTTCTCCATATAGAGTTTTTAAAATAATAGGTCATCGGTAGTTATTTGACTCACATTTATAATATAGTGATATGAAATAATTGATTACCTCTGGTATGGAAGGACATTGAGGGGAATGGATAGCCTCAAATCTAGTGGGGTAATGTGGTACTAAATTTACTGATCTTGGTTCTACTATTGCTTCACTTTGACCCTTACACATATTCTAGTCCTCTAATCCCAACCAGACAAAAATATCTTAGAAAATATTAATTTTTACCCAGCCTTTTTTATCATCTCATATGTATCTCTTTTTTACATTGTCTCTTCAAAATATGTTCAATATGACACTCAAAAATCATCACCTCTAACATATCCATTTTTTATTTCCACTTTAAATATACTGAAAGTAGTTGTTCTCTGGGTGCAATTGATGATTATTTCTATGTCAAAACCATATAAAAACATATCAATATAAAAATATATTTTTATGAAATGATATTATAAATAAAAAACATAAAATTATGTAATACTTACATGTGATTATCATAATTATTATGTGTTTTCATATACTAGTTTTACCTATTTATTTACATGATACTCCTTCTATAAAACATGATGGGGGATGTAAGTGTCTCTAGAATTTAACTCATTGTTTTTCATAGAAAAAATGAACATATAATGTTTCATATCACATAAATCAATTTTTGTAGATTTAAAATACATACCAATTTATTTTCAAGTCAAGCATACCCCATCCCTAGTTTATAATATGGGTATATTTGTTTTGAGGAATTCTTAAAATTTTAATCACTACATTATAGTTTAATAAATTAATAATTCTATATTAAATTGGATAAAAAAAATCAAATAAAATATTATTTATTATAATTAACTAGTAATGATTCCTCATCACGACTAATAATGAAATATTTCCATGTTTCTTTATCTATAATGTGTACATATGTACCTGCGGTTGGGGTTTACATTCCCATCAACACCCCTAATATTGTTATTTTTTATAAGGTTCTAAACATCTCTATGGTATTTTCAATTAACCACAAATATAAATTTCTGATAGAAATCATATAAAATAAAAAAACTCTACAGAGGATAATAAAAATTAAATCATTGTTTTAATATATAATTTTTCAATAAATTGGAGAATGTATATCATAAAATATCCCTAATATCTTCCAAATGGGTTTCTATAACATTGACATGAAATTATGCCACAAATCAATATAAAATGGCATATGCATTTGAGTTATAATCCCAATGTAACTAATAAAAATTATCTTATTGTGGAAGATAGGTTGTTCATGTGGATAACATCCAACCTCAAATTTTATAAATTTTCTTCTTTCCTTAATTACTTTAGTTAACATAGTGATGCTACACCACTCTTGTTTTTTCATTCATAAGTTTTTGATACCCTAACAATTCCATATTTTTAGAATCAATAGTGTATTCTTCTTCAAGATTGGTAACATCAACATGTGGAGAATTCATTATCTACAATAGTAGTTAATCATTATTTTGTAGATATATTAGAGAAGACATATTAGTATGATGAAAAATCATAGTATATTAAAAAACACTTTAACCAATTCATTGAAATATCATTATTTATTTAAAGTCTTAAGTGACTTAGATCCTCTATCGAGTATCCAAATCCTCTCTTTGTGGTCCCCTGTAACATAAAATACATTGTCTATGTGCGGACTGTTGTGAAATGATTTTGATCTCCCAATGAAAGTGTCACACTCAATTGAATTTTCATCTAAACTTACATTTATTTTACCCACCAATAGAAAAATTCACCAATTCTACTTTACAAGATCTGGGACAAGAAATACTTAAAAGATTTGTGATTTTATTATGAACAATACATCCTTATAAACTTCTACATAGAAATTTACCTTCACGAAGCCCGATTCATCAAATTTAACCACATTTTTATTGTCATCCCATTTGGAAGGGAAAATTGAAATATGTAATGATATATATTCTAAATTTTAGATTTTATAAATTATGTAAAGTATGAAAAATTCATATAATTTGGATTTTTATCTTTAGAACTGCATACATTCATCACATCCACCACAAGTTTAAATCCACGATTTTTTCATTGCACTAAATTCTTCATTTTCATTTATATATAATATATAACCATTAATTACATAACCATTGTAATGTAATAAATTTATATTTACACCTCTGGGTTTTGATTGAAGACATTCATGAATTGAATTCATATTTGAAAATAACTCCTTATATATATGATCACAAAATAATTATATAAAATTTTGAGTATGTGTATTTGATATCCAACATTCTTTCATTGATGGATTCAGATGTATAATAATTACATTGTGGGGTTCAACATATAGGGATTCCTCTAAAATATTATATAAAATATAAAGTTGATCCTTCTCCAACTCAATAATGGTAATTGTAACAACATATCTTTTCGAAATCCATTCGCCTATAAAGTGATCGTTGTGATGAAAATTTGGGGGACCAATGTTATCAACATCTGATAGGTAATAGGTATAGAATTCTAAAACTTCTTTAATAACATATCACTCTAGAATACAACCTTCTAGACAACATCGATTATTGATGTACCCATTCAAAATATGTATATATCATTCAAAGGGTTATATTCATCTGTAATGTATAGGTCCACCTATTTTAATATCTCTAACCAAGTGAACCATCATGTGACCATTATATAAAAGCATTATAGTGGGAAGAACATATATAATTAATATAATATGACTACAATTTTCTTATTTATGATTGGAAACTTCAATGTTTCTATAAATTTACTATATACGTAATTGAAAAAATAGGAACTTTTTAGTATATATATGTCATAAATGTTTAGAAGGAATGGAACATAAAGCTATAGGAATTAAAGAATTCATTAAAACATATCTATAATGTCCTTTTACCCCTATAACTTTAAATTATTCATTGACATGAAATTATTTATGCTTGATTAATACCCCTATGGAACTTTAACACCATTAAGGATGTTTCAAAATTAAAAGTTTTCTGATTTTCATAATGTGTATGCTACTGGATGAAGAAATGTTCATATTTCCCCATTCAGTGGTGCCAATTTTCCCCCTATCCCTATCTCAAGAATGTCAACATTTCCTTAATTCCATATTTAGTTTTCTTAGGTGAATTTTTTAATGTACCAATAACATGGTCATATGCATTTTTTCAACATGCATAACATCATGAAAATCTATAACATCAAACAATTCCAATACAGTATTTCAATGAAAACTGATCATTCTTACAACATATTTTCATAAGGTTTTTCAAAAAAGGATGATCAAAAATATTTTTAAAATATTTTACTTTCTTGAATAGTTGATCAACATATATTAGATATGGTTTTGTACCTTGTTATATATTTCCATCGAATAATGTCATCCTAGATCGGTATTTATATTGTTTGGGTAAAAAATTGTGATGATCTAAAAACAAGGTATTTATGGAATATTTCAACCTAACTTCCAATGTACCATATTCAAAAATGGGACACCCCAACATTATATTAATACTATATCCTAGAAAATTTCTATAAATAGAAAATTCATTTTTAATCCCATTTGAAATTTCTCTCAATGTGAACTCTTCACTTCTCTGAAAATCATACAATGTAATACTTTTACCCCACATCAATTTTATATTTTCAATCAATGGACTAAAATAGACATCAATATCATTACTATGTTTTCTTTCAAATATAAGTAAACACAATATAATGTATTTAAACTTAATGAATAACCAGAGTGGAAAGTTATAATTTTCCAAAATAACAATCCACGTATTATGATTTTTACTTTTAACACAAAATGGATTTATTCCATATTTAGATAATATGAGAAAGAGGTTTCTCGACTCATTTCCAAATTTAGGATAAAAATAACAAATGTTCTTCCACTTAGGAGAGTCTGCTGGGAGACGGACATTCCAATATTCAATTCACGTAACTGCATTCCAAGACAATTTTATAGTGGTTTTTTTGACATCAATATAGTCTTCAAAAACATAAAATAATAGGAAAGCACCATTCATCTTTAAAATGAATTGATTCATCTTTCTTGTTTTCATTCATGCCACAATAATGGAATTCTATGAGTAATTCACAGTACTTTAAAAAATTGATATACATGTATTTTTTTAAAGATCATAACCATTTAATTTAGAATTCATTTATCACCATATGTTTGATAGGGAACCTCATTTTCTTTTAGTATAATATCATTTAGGAGACCAAGTCGTTATGTAAAGCTAATGTTTTTTTTATTCACTGATAGCTTTCAAATTATATAACATCAATAAATCTGAAAATGTAATATATTTAGTATATTAGGTATAAAATGGGCTCTTTAAAAAAATATTTAAATTATCAAATAACTTTATTCAATCGTGAAGTTTATCCTCAATTTCAATTTTCATTTATTACATATGACCTCCATTATCATTTACAGTAGTATTCATATAAAATGGTCCATAAATCACAGTATCATCCCAGACAGTATGTACATTAGGGTTTTAATAATTCTTGGCCCAACATTTATATCTTTGACCAATTCTGTGAAAAATCAAATTTTCTTTCAACTCTTCTATATGAATTCATATTGAATGAAAATAATGTAAACACAAACAAAGGATTTGAGAAGGTTTATATGCATAATCAATTAACAACTTGCTGAAATATTTAACTTCTTCATCATACTCCTCTGGCATAAAATTTCCATCAATCTATTTTTGATTTATATCTATCCTATTAGTTAAACAGTAAACATTTTGAAAACAATAAAAATTAAAACACATAAAGTATGTATATACCGTATATATACATTGATATGTAAACAAGGTATTATAATTTGAGTGTAAATATATAATTATGTATTTGTGTGTGTTAAAAGATATTTTTTATAAAATTATAATTTCTATGTTTTAATGAATCATATAATATTCATAATAAAAGAATAAAGTTATTGATACTCATAAGTAATTTGATTATTTTTCTAAGAAAAGAATCATACTCGCTTTGGACTCTCAATGAATAAATGAGAATAAAATATTTAATGAAACAAAAAAGGTATAAGATATTGTGTGTCCATTTCTAGATAATCCTCTGGTGGCATAAACATGGGAGACATTGAGTGAAATATTCAACCTCTTTTTATGTACATGCATATTCATTATTTTTGGAATGTTTACGTTTAGTTGAATAATTATTGTTATTTTTTAATTTCTTTCCCAACAACTTAATTAATGTTCTATCTTTCCTTAATTTTTTTGAACATGATTGATTGAAATGTAATTTTATTTTGAAACATATTATTATAATTAAAAATTTAACAATAATGGTTTCATTTTTTAACAAACTATTTTAAATTTCTCAAAACTCAATAGAGGTTTTGAGTATGATTATATTCCCATTTAACTATTTTTATCCATGATCATTGATTACTTAATCAATATTACAAATATTAAGAGAATTATCATTATGATTATAATAAAGAATACCTTTTATTTTAACCATATCATTTCATATTTTATAGTTATGGATTAAGTATTAAAAATAAATTATTGAAAGAAATATTTTGTAAAATTCACAAGATGATCATTATAACATGAACATGTTTAATTTAGCTACTCTTAATCTAGTTCTTATTTTTTAGGACCCGCCCCCCAGGGCACATGTTGTGACTACACCAAGACCACCTTCCATAGGCTTGGGGTTGGAGACTAGAATCGAAAGGAATATCCCTAAAAATGGGAAGGAATTTTCTTTTTCACCTGCAGACACACAGTCCAAGAATACAACAAGAACAACCCACGTAGTAAAACTAAACCAGTAAAGAGAAGTGTACTTAAATTAAAAATGGTGTGTACAGTAAGTAAAGGGGGCTAGAATACAATCCCAACTAAAAAGTACAACTACAATAGAATATATATCTTGGAATCATCTTCCAAGGTTCCTACTTGAAGGGTATGTACATCTAATAATCATTAGTCACTACAGCACATCACATCAAATGGTCCACCTCTGAACACTGTCCATCCCTAGCTCCCTCATCCTTGATCAACATTGTTCATCGTCTACCCAAAACACAGCAATGTACGGGCATATCCTGTGCATGGGTGAGTATAACAATACTCATTAGGGACCCTGAGACCCCTGAAGGTCTCCCAGAGTTCTACAAAGGAAAAACAGCAAAGAAAGACCTCAAATACAAAGCATAAAGCAGTCATCAACTTTACTTAGGTATATTCCCATACATATACCTATGTTATCAAAATATACTCTTCTCATTCATGAGGAAACATAAGGATCCAACTTTTAAGTCATCTTCACAACTGATCCACGAGGGAAGATTACATCAAAGGTAACACCATGAAGGTAACACCACGAAGGTAACACCATGAAGGTAACACCACGAAGGTAACACCGTGAAGGTAACGCCACGAAGGTAAAATTACCATGAAGGTAAAGACTCATCACACAACAGGTATAACTTTAGTATAGAAGTAAATATGATTAAACGTATCACTGGGTCATCTTATTTTTTTGAGAGGCTTGACTGCTGAACAACACAGGATATGTAGATACTGACCCACATAGGATAGATGAGCACTAAACCACTAAGGATCGCTGAGCACTGACCCACATAGGATCAATAAATACTTACTCACATAGGATCGATCGATTATGACCGATATAGGATTGATGTTCTTTCTTCATGTTACATCCAACCAATAAATTCCTGCACTAAGCATGATTGATTCTGGGAGGATCCACTCCTCAAGAAATCGGTTTTACCTCAACCTCTATGAATTTCCTTGAAGAATTATCACAAATGAACGTCATGTCGTAAGGGATTCAACGTGACTGACGGCCTGCCAATTAGGCACCCGGTCTGTATGATTTTGTCATTTTAATGCCAAGGGACCGGGTGGATTCGGGTTCAATCCAACCCATTCATACACCAAATTTCTCCAAAACTCAAGTGGAGTATACCAAATGGACTGTCACACTCCATGTATCCCAGAACCACAGAAGGTTCATCAAATGGAAATCTAGTTCACATGTTATGGAACTTTAAGAGAAACTGGGTCTGGTTGGGTTTGGGTTGGGCCGGACCGCGGCCCATCCCTGCCGGGGTCAACCTGGTCTAAGCCGACCCGACCCGGTCCGGGTCTTACCCAGTTGGGATGGGATGTGGTCAGGCCTGAACCACAGGGGACGTGGCCTGCCTCGTAGGGGGGGGGCCACTGGGCCCATGCGGCCCGCTGGCCCAGTGTGGCCGGCTAGAGGTGTGGCCCGCTGCAGCGGGGCCTGCCCCAGCTGGCACGGAGGAGTGGCCCCCCGGTCTTCCCGAACGTCTATGGTTGTTCAACTCATGTGGCAGCCCACTGGCTGTGGGCCGCCCTAACTGGTGCTGGGGGGGATTCCCCCCCTACTGATCGGAAGGCGAAGCGGCGGCGCCACGTGGTGTCGCCTGCTCCCCTGTGGGACCCGCATTGAATTGGTCCTGGCCCTCTAATGTGGCCATCTTCAGTGTCACATGATGGCACAGTGCTCGTCTCCGCCTGTGGCTGACTGGTGTCGGCCGCCACTATCCATGGTAGCTATATTCTACAACCATCTTCACCAGTGGCATGTGACGGCATGCCGCCACATCCTTTGTGGTCGGCTGATGTCAACCTCCACCATCACCCTCGCCGACCCCGGTTGTCAGTGTCGCCATGTCGGTTCTGCACCGACGGTCTTCTATGGGTTACAGGGTGAGCTCCTGTGGCCCATTTTTCGATCCTAAGGTATGAACGGCCTCTTTAAGACACCCTCTTCACCACTTGATCCTATTTTATGGGTTCCTTCTAACTCGAATAAAATTTCTATGAAGAACGCATAAATCAACATAGTAGAAGAGGGTTCAGGCCTTGTTCCTTTGGTCCATTCCCTCCTCATTATCTTGATAACATGAAGGAAGAATAAGATTCAAAAATTCTTTTAAAAATTAATAAAATAAAAATCCTACCACAAGATCATTGTAAAACATCTGCGTTTGAGGAAGAGTCAGTGTTTGTCGTCCCCGAAACAAGCCTCCAACGATGTCGCTCAATCATCATTCTTTGGTTCTTCCGTAGTGAGGGGATTCGTTCTTTGTCAAAAATCTTCCCAAGATCAATCATTTTCCAAATATTTCTCAAAACCCCACGTTAGAGTTTAACTCTATAACATTTTTTAAAGAGGTGCATTAATTGGTGTAATTAATAAGCCACATTAATCACATGAAGGATGGTTATACAACCATTGTGTAACTGGTCATTTAATGTCCTTCATTAAATGACTGAACACCCTTGTGGTCCCCACCATAAAAACATAAAAGTGAGGTAGAAGAATTTTTTTTAAAAATAAAATAAAAATAAATTTATTTTATTTATTCATCCATGAAAAACGCAAAAACAACTTTCCACCTCGACCCACTACGGTAGAGGTTAAACCTCTCTTAAGAGAATCTCGGTGCTGTGAGTTCCACAGTGCCCTCAGATTTCAATTTTGAGCACCAGTTCGAAAGGTAGGATTTCCTGCTCACATGTTTACTGAACGTACCTTAAAGAAATTTAAAATTCCATTCTGGGAAACCGGGCATTGGAATCAAAATTCATCATATTTCGCAGCCTCGGAGTAGTCCCATATAATTAAAAAACATTACATGGAAAATCTGGGTCCATACATTCTACCCACCTTAGGGATTTGCATCCCCAAAATCCACAACATGGACTGAGTAAAAAAGTTGGGGTACTAACCAAGAATCTGAGCCTCCCACTCCCATTTGATCTCCTAGAGGTTCTTGTGCTGTCAGCGAATGCGTACCAGAGGTATCGATCATCCATGACGGACCCGATCTTGTCGATCCTCAATATCCACTGGAACCTCCATAAATATTATCCCATCGTTGATTTCTAGCTCACCCCAGTCGATGATGTGTGATTGATCATGCATGTTCCTCCTCAGCTACGACATGTGAAAAACATCATGTACCCGGTGCATCTATGGGGGAAGAGACAGGTGATATGCCACCTCTCCAACTTTGTTGAGAACCTAAAAAGGTCTGATGAACCTCAGAGATAACTTGTCGCCCCATAAAAATATCTAGAAACCTCATCGAGGTGAGACCCATAGAAAGGCACGGTCTCCCTCCTCGAACTCCAAAGTCCTCTGTGTCCAGTCATCATAATACTTATATCTTCTCTGTGCAGTCTTCATCCACTCCTCGATGATTTGCACCTTCTTTGTGGTAGCCAGTACCAACTCTGGACCCATAAGTGATGACTCCCCTAGGTCTGTCCATCATATAGGTGATCTTAATGGTCGACCGTACAAGTCCTCGAATGGTTCCATACCGATGGTGGAGTGATATACATTGTTATATGCGAACTCCACGAAGGTAAAGTGATCTTCCCAATTATATCCCAAATCTGGGACACAAGCATGAACCATGTCCTCGAGTGTCTGTATGGTCTGCTCCATCTGACCATCTGTCTAATAATGAAAGGCGGTGCTCAAACGTAGCTAAGTCCCAAACACCTCCTATAATACCTTCCAAAATTGAGAAGTAAAACATGTGTCACGTTCAAAGATGATTGTCGATGGCACCCCATGAATCCGTACAATATCATATACATAGAGGCATCCCAATCCCTATACTAATCCATGCTCTTAGAAAGGAATGTAGTGGGACGACTTGGTGAGTCGGTCAAGGATCACCCAGATATAATCATGTCCCCTAGACGTACGTGGAATCCATGTCATAAAGTCCATGGTGATGTCATCCCACTTCCACTTCGGTACCTCAAGTGGCTGCGCTAAGCCTGCTAAAACCTGATGCTCAGCCTTCACTTGTTGACAAGTGAGGCATCTTGAAACAAACTCTTCCACAACTTTCTTCATTCCTGGCCACTAGTGACGACACCGACGGTCCTGGTAAATCTTTGCCACTCCAGGATGTACCGCTAGAGGGGATGTATGGACCTCCCTCAACACCTCCCCCTATAACGCCACTAGTACCATGGTGCATCTTCTAAATAGGATGACGTGCTCCCCATTCCTCTAAAATCTATCAGGTTCCTATCCTGAGGATATCTGAGCACGTCCAGCCCCACAGTCAATTTCCCCAAGATGCGCCTCCCTGACTCGCTGAAAGAGTGGGTAAGTGACTATCATAGACTGGAGATAAGCTAATCCATCTCTATCCTGGAATGATATCTGTAATACGGCTAGCTGCTCTGTTGCCTCACTTGGCAACTGTAGACGTAATCTTCTACTAAGTGAATCTGCTACCACGTTCCCCTTCCGAGGACTATAGACTACCTCGAAAATGTAGTCTAGGAGAAACTATAGCAAACATTGTTGTCTCAGGTTCAGGTCCTTCTGAGTGATAATACACCTGAGAATCTTGTGATCAAAGTAGACTATAAAACATTCACCCATCATGTAATGTATCTGCATCTTCAAGGCGAAGACCACTACTGATAACTCTAGGTCATGGGTAGCATAGTTATTCTCATTTTGTCTCAGCCGTCGAGAACCATACGAGATCACTATTCACTCCTGCATCAGGACACATCCAAGTCTAGTCCCTGATGAGTCACATTAGACGACACACCCAACTCCATATTTTGGTAGCCTCAGGAAGCGGTCACTCGTTATTCTCTACCTCAGCTCCTGAAAAATATGTTGACATCTCTCTAACCATACGAAATGATTTCCCTTCTTCATTAACACTGAAAAGGGTGTCACAACTCTGGAAAATTCAGGTACGAATATATGGTAGTACCTAGCCAACCCCAAGAATCTCTACACCTCTGTCACACTCCAAGGTGGCTCCCATGAAAGCACAACCTCTATCTTCATCGGATCCACTGAAAATCTATCCTCTGAGATAACGTGTCCCAGAAAGTGGACCTCCCACATCTAGAACTGGCACTTAGAGAGATTACCATAAAGATAGTTCTCTCAGAATGTATCCAGAACTATCTGTAGATGATAGGCATAGTCCTCCTCCGACGCTGAGTATATCAAGATGTCGTCGATGAAGACCACCACAACGTGATCGAGGTGTGGCTGAATGATCTTGTCTATGATTCCTAGGAACACTGATGGGACGTTGGTCATGCCGAATGGCATAACCAAGAACTCATAGTGGCCTTACTAACATCTGATGTCCGTCTTTTGCAAATCCGCATCTCGTACCCTGAGCTGATGATATCCTGATCTGAGGTCTATCTTTGAAAGCCAACAAGCTCCCTTCATCTGATCGAAAAGTTCATCAATCCTCCGAAGTGGATTATTGTTCTTCACAGTCACTGGGTCCTTGCGCCGATAGTCCACATAGAGTCTCAAACTCCCATATTCATTCTTGGCGAAAAAAAATTGGGGCTTCCCATGGAGAAACACTGGTCCTTATGAACCCCTTCCTCTACAAGTCCTCCAACTGTAACCGTAACTCATGAAGCTCTACGGGAGCCATCCAATATTCTTGTGTAGATATCAATGTTGTCTCAAGGTATAGGTCGATGTAAAATTCCACCTCTCTGTGAGGCTATAGTCCCAAAACATCATCAAGAAATAAATCAACATATTGGTCCACCTCTACAGGATTTCTCAGACACTCAACATCAACTACTCCAAGGGTAAGTATAGCCAGCTGACTATTGATCGGTTGCACCCTTCTCTGGGTAAGTCCATTATGTGATTCAAATGTTCCTTTCTTTTCGGTGAAGGAAAACCTGGTCCCATACTCTTGGACGCACCACACTTTTGGCCTAATGCGATCAATCTGATCATGGACTGTAGATAACCACTCCATACCCAACATGACATCATAAGGCCTTGAAGCCGCTACTTGAAGACCACAACTGAGGCTCTCACATCCTTTAGTAATCTCACATTTCTAAAATGAGTGTGTAATAATCGAATCCCCTTTCGTAGGAGTCTCTAGCTGTAAGGATCAAGCCAACAGCTCCACTAGAATTTCCAAGATCTGACTGAGGGTCATGGAAATAAAAGAGTGATTGGAACATGTGTCTATAAGTACTACAGCTAGGGGGGATTAGACCCAGATCGTACCTAGAATCTTCTCCGAAGTAATGTTTTCATAGGACTCAGCTGCATAGAGCTAAACTCATCCCTGTCGACCTGCTTCCTATGGTGGGGGTGGACCACCTGCAGGTGGTGGCGGTAGAACCTCGAATCGTCGCCCACCACCTTCTGCATGTCCAGCTCCTCTTCCACGTCTTCCTACTACTTGTGGACAACCCCAATCTAATTTCTTACTCTAACCTGGCAGTCCCTCGAACGTTTTTTGCTTGTATGTACGACGGGTCAGGAAATCTTGAGCCATGTGACCCTTCCCGCTACACGAGTAGCACTGACTGCTCCTCATCTGTCCTCCTCTATCCCATGAGCCCCACACCACCGACCATGTATCCTGATGTCATACACTAGAAGGATTGGCCTGCTTGAGCCTCTGCATCATCCATATACATCCTGCTACAGATGACTCTACTACCTGGCATCCAGTGGTGGCTCTTGTTGTTATTGCCTGCTCAGTTAGGAATCTCTCCACTAAAAGTGCTCGTTCTATCACCCCAGCCTGCATCAAAATGTTGAGTGATATCATCGATACTCTGAACTCCCTTCAGATACCCTGCAAAAAGGTTCGGGCCCTGAAGAAAGGGTCATGTACCATGTCGGTGGAGTATCAAGAGAGATCAGTGAACCTCTCTCAGTACTAGGCCACGGTCATGCTGCCCTGTTTTAGGTGCATCATCTCTTGTATACGTACTGAGCGTAAGTTCATTGTGATTAACTCTTCCATAAAAACGCCCTTGAAGTCTGCCCAGGTGAGGGTCACCCCATCGTGTATCTAGAGTGTCATACTCCACCATCTCCCAACTGCTCCCTGGAAGAGACTGGCAGCTGGGATCACCATCAGATCAACTGGTGTCCCAACTAAGAGAAAAACTATGGCCATAGCCTCCAGCTAGTCCTCATGTACATGATGATCTGTCTCACCTTGGATCCTCAGGGGCCTCTGATGCTGGAACTCATGCAGCACGCTCAGTCAACATGCACTCTTTGCTGGTGGGGCTGGTTGCAACAGCTTCCCAATGGGTAGTGGTGTTGCTGGTACACCACCTGATGGTACTATCACTGAAAGAGGTCCTTTCTCCAAATCCTCATCACTTGGTGGGCCTTCATCACAAACACTCACTAGAATCATGTCTAGCTATCTACGTGGTGTCATCCTAAAAGAAAACAGATTCACCATGATCAACGTGCTATACCTAGTGGGATGACTCAAAGATATCATACAAAAAACATTTCAAAAAAAACACACAATTAGTGTTTTCATGCACTAAGTCGGAAATCATAATTTAGGGTCTTGGTGTATGGATACGTTGGAAGCCACACCAACACTGGATTAACCAAACTGAAAACCACACTCATAACACTTAACACTATTTCCGCATTGAAAAGATCAGAGTCCTAGTTCTTCTGTAGAACCGACTCCTCTGATACCACTTTGTCACGACAGATCCCCCTGGGCTTGTGTCATGACCACCCCAATCCTCCCTTCCACAAACCAAGGGCCGGAAACTAGAACTAAAAGGTATATCCTTGAAAAACGGGATGGAATTTCCTTTAAACCTTCAAACACACATTCCAAGAATAAAACAAGAAAAACCCATGTAGTAAAACTTCTGTAGTAAAGGGATGTGTACTGAAAGTAAAAAAGGGTGAGTACTATAAGTAAAGCGGTCAGAATAAAATCCCAACTAAAAAGTAAAACTACAAAAGAAGACAGCTCCTAGAATTGTCCACCAATATTCCGACCTGAATGGTAGGTACATTTCATGATCAGTAGTCAATGCAGCATGTCACGTTAAATGTTCCATCTCTGAGCACCGTCCAGCCCTGGCTCCATCAGCCTCAATCAACGTTGTTTGTTGTCTAAAAAAGACACAACAAGGTGTGGGTGTAGCCCATGAAGGGTTTATAATAACAATACTCAGTAGGGACCTCGAGACCCCCAATAGTCTCCCAGAGTTTCACAAAGAAAAACACACAGATTAATACCTCAAATAGAAATCATAAAGCATTCATCAACTCTACCTTGGTATATGACCATACATATACCTAATTTATCAAAATATACACGTCTCATTCATGAGGAAACATAAGGTTCTAACTTTTAATCCATTTTCACAACTGATCCATGATGGAAGAATACCCCAAAAGTAACACCACAAAGGTAACACCATGAAGGTAAATGTACCACAAAGGTACAAGACTCAGCTTAGACCAAGTATAACTTAATTATATAAGTATAGATGATTAGTCACATCATTCTTTCATCTTATTCTGTCGAGAGGCTCTTCCACTGACCCACACAGGATCTGTAGATGCTGACCCACATAGGATCGGTGAGCACTGACCCACTCAGGATTGCTGAGCGCTAACCCACATAGGATCAATAAATGATGACCCCCATAGTATTGAAAGATGTTGACCCACATAGGATCAAGGTTCTTTCGTAACGTTACATCCAGACGCTAGATTCTCGCACTAAGCACAATTGATTCTAGGAGGATCCGCTCCTCAATCCATCAGTCATAACTCAACTTACCTGATGTTCCACTAAGAAGTATCCCAAAGGACCTCCATGTAGTAAGGGTTCCAATGCGACTGACGATGCATCAATTAGGCACCCGGTCTATATGTTATGGTCATTTTAATGACGAGGGCCTGGTTGGATTCT
The DNA here is from genome assembly GCA_963277665.1 of Viscum album. Classification (NCBI taxonomy): domain Eukaryota; kingdom Viridiplantae; phylum Streptophyta; class Magnoliopsida; order Santalales; family Viscaceae; genus Viscum; species Viscum album. The sequence goes on along the minus strand of OY728134.1, from coordinate 1,388,688,662 downwards.
AGTTCGATCCAACCTGGCTGAACTCCAAATTTCTCCAAAACTCAAGTGGAGTATACCTAATGGACCATCTTGTTATAAGGATCACAATGCCATAGATGGTTCATCAAACAGATTTCTGGTCCACATGTTGTGGCCCTTTAAGCAGAACTGGGCCTAGTGGGGTCTGGGTCTAGTCCCACCCGGTTGGACTGACCCAGTCCGACCCAGGCCAGGTCTAACCCGGATGGTTTGGGCCAAGGAGGGCTCGGCCCACTGTTCCGCGGTGGGATCGGCCCACTAGTACGCGGTCCATCCTGACCCGTATGGGGTGCGTCCCGACCCTCAAGGGGGCGCAACTAGCTAAGCCCGCGTGGCCCAGCCAGTGCAGCCCGCTGTCCTTGCATGGCGGGCTGGAGGCTTAGCCCACTAGAGCGGTGGCCGCCCAGTTGGAAAGGGGGACCAGCCCCCTGGTCTTCCCAAATGGCTAAGGTCGTTTGTTTCGTGTGGTGACCCGCAGGTTGGGGCCCACCCTAGCTGGCACGGGGGGGGGGGGGACAGCTCCCCCCCATTCGGAAGGGGGAGAAGCGGCACCATGTGGCACCACCTGGTCACCCGCAGGACCCGTGGGAACGGGTCCTGGCCCTCGCTATGGCTACCAAGCCGCATCCATCTTCAGCGGTGTGAGATGGTGCGCCACTCACCTCTACTCGTGGTCAGCCAGTGCCAACTATCGTTGCCCACCACAACTATATTTCGTGACCATCTTCACCAATGGCACGTGATAGCATGCCGCTACCACCTTTGCGGCTGGCTGGTGCTCGCTACTGCCGTCACCCTTGCCGGTGTCAGCCCCCTCCATCACCCCCGCTATCACCGGCTGCTTGTGCCGCCATGCCGGTGTTGTGATGATGGCTTCTGTGGGTCACCAGGTGAGCTCTCGTGACCCATTTGTTCCATCTAAAGGCAACAACGACCTCCCCAGGATACCCTCTTGGCTGGTTGACCCTCTGTTCTGGGTTCTGTCCAACCCGAATAAAAAGTTTGTGAAAAATGCAAAGATCAAAAAAGTAGTGGAGGGTCTAGGACTTGTTCATTTGGCCCAGGCCCTCGGCATTAGCTTGATAACATGAAGGATGAATTAGATTCAACAATTATTTTAAAACTAAACAAAATAAAATCCATACCTCAAGATCATTGGAGAACGTCCCTATTTGAGGAAGAGTTAATGTCTGTCGTTCCAGAAACAAGCCTCCAATGACGCCACTAAATTTTCATTCTTTGTTTCTTCTTCGGTGAGGGGATCCTTTCTTCCTCATGAATCCTCACAAGATCATGCATTTTCCAATGATTTTCCAAACCCCCATATTATAGTTTAACTCCACAACAGGTGATTAAGATTTTCATTAATTGGTGTAGTTAATGAGCCGCATTAATCACACGAAGGATGGTTACACAACCATTGTGTGGGCATTTAATGTCCTTCATTAAATTCTCAACCACCCATGTGGTCCCCACCATCAAAACATAAAATTGAGGTGGAAGGATGTTTTAAAAAAATAAAATAAAATAAATTTATTTTATTTATCCATCCATGAAAAACGCAAAAACAACCTTCCTCCTCGACCCACTATGGTCGATGTTAAACCTCCCTTAAGAGTATCTTCGTGCTGTGAGTTCAATAGTGCCCTCATATTTCAATTCTGGGCACAGGTTCAAATGTTTGGACTTCCTGATCACACGTTTATTGAACATACCTTAAAGAAAGTTTAAAATTTTGCTCCAGGCACATCGAGCATCATAATCATACATCCTCAGATTCCACAGCTTTGGAATAGTCCCATATAATTAAAAAAATACATGGAAAATTCGGGTCTTTACCTTATTTTCCTCAAAAGATGAATTATTCTCCTCTAAATATATTATCACCCTTTCAATTTTATTTCATTCTTCAAAAATACATTTCTTTCACACTCATTTTTCAATAAAAATAAACATATTAAATTATATCAAATATCTATTTTAAATAAATAAAATTCTATTCATTTTGAATCAATTAATATTTTATCTGAAAAATAAAATAATTAGAAACATCCTTGACATAAAACATTAGATAACTATAATTAATTCTTAAACAATTATTGGGACAGAGCAATAAAAATCCCACTATCAAATTGGTATCATTTTTAGGGGGTTAGCAAGAAGTTAATTGGTTTTTATATTTTGATTCAAATATTTTTTTTAAATCTCATTAATTTAAATTTCTAATAGAAATATATTTTAATTTATCTATGAAATCACATTCCAAAATATCCACACATTGATTTAGTGCAATTTTACCTTTAAATTAATTAAAATGTGTATAATATAGTCAAAACAATGTTAGAGAGTGAGATTCAATGATTTTAGAAGAGTATTTTATGTATAAAATTTTTAAAGAAACATAAAATATCCAAATATAGAATTTAAAAATAAAATATTCCCAAAAAAATTTTAATAGCCGGAGATTATAAAAGAACATTATGTTAAATAACATATACGTCACGCAACACCAAGCTTAAACGACCCGTGAATTATATTATTTAAATATGACTGTTATAAACTAGACATTGAATTTGTGGGTATAAATAGGATTAACTAAAGTTTTAAGTATATAAAAAGGTCATAATAAATATAAATATATAAATAAATTCTTTTTAAGTAATCACTTAATTTTTAGTAATGTCAATTTATACTTTAAAAATACATTTTCGTCACAAATTGTTTTATTTTCTATATTTTTTGTGTGAATTTTAATTAATTAATTATAAATTTTGAAGGACTATTTTATAAAAATAATTTAATTTTTAAAATAATTATATCAAATTTACCATAGGGTGAAATTTGGTATTTTTTAGAAAAAGATTGATTTTTCATTAAATAGTAAAAAAATACCGATTTTTCAAATACTATCAATTTTTTCCAATGAAAATCCCCTTATATTGAAAAGTTTAAATAGGATAAAAATAATTATAATTTATTTATAATTTATAAAATTAATTACATACCAATCAAAACTATACATGAGCTTATTATAAAAAAACATTTAGAATTTAAAAGGCATTGTTTCTGAAAATCATTTTTCCAGCAGGGTTTGCAGAATAATTATAAAATAAACTACTCCGATTATAGAGATTAAATTAGGAAAAATGGATATTATATTTTTAGTCAGAATAATTAATAATTTTTAATATTGGAAACTTTATTCTTCATCATAATTAATATTAAAAATAATAAAATTTAATCACCATGTTAAAAGGGTAAATATGGTAATTAATGATAAAAATAATATTATAAGGACTACAAATTGACTCTAACGCTTTCCTTAATCCTACTGTATGAGGGGAGTTCATCCATTTCCATAAATGTCTCAAATATGTGGACACCTTTTTCTATATTTCTTTTATTTTGACCTTTACAAAATTTATATAAAAGATAAAGATAAAAAAATCACTTTCTAGCTTTTAGTGACTAGAATATTTTATGACATGAATCAAACAACTTACGTTAATTTATAAATATTCGTTTGAAATATATATTATTTTTTAATTATGTTTATTTATTTCCAATTTTTATTATTTAAATATTGACTTTAAATACTTATGCAACGCTACTATGGTATTTGTTCAATTAATAGAAAAATAAAATAAATGATATTATAATTATTAAAAGTAATATAAAATTAATGAATTATTGTGATATATAAATTTTTTATATAAATATTACTTTTTAGTGATGTGTGAAATTATTATATTCTCATTATATTTTTTTCATGGTTTTTTCAAAATCAAATCAAATGAATAGTTCCAAAAATGACATTAATGATATTTTATAATAATTAATATTTTATTAAATAATTTTAAATTACTAAAAAACCTACCTTCATCAAAGAGCTGGGGATATGGTTTATAATATCAACTATGTTTATTTTATCAAACAATTTTACTTTTATCATATATATCATGATGCATAAATATTAAAAATTTTGTTAAACGGTAGTTGTCAAAAAGGGTTAACGTGGGTTAAAACATAAATATAAGGGTATAAACATATTCTAAACTTTTCAAAATTTTATATAATGATATAATTTCACCCCAAAATCAATTTATATTTTAATTATATCCATGTTTATCATTTTTTCAAAGAAAATTAATTTTTATTAATTTAATATATTAGGAAATTCCAAAAATTACCCTCACTTTAGTTCTAAAAGGGAACCTACTCTTCTATTTTAATCACACATAAAAAGTATTTGGTTCATCCCAACCCTACCCTGATACCTCAATTAATTCCCTTCACTTATCCTATAATTCTTGTTTTGATTATAAAAACCTCCTATGAAGGCTATTGGTGTTAAACTAAAGAGGTTTTCGGAAGAAGAGGTAACATTATAAACCAAGAATTTTTATTTTGTTTCTTCCTTCACTTCCTTAAAATATTATAAAAAAATTATGATTTAATATAATAATTATATAACATATAATTATATTTTTTTAATGATATTTTAATACCCTATATAAATCATATATTTCATAAAATGGGAAACCAAACCATCATTCGTGTCTATAGTGGACTATCGCCTCATAAACTGATATAGTTTGTCTTCCATCGCCACCACTCCCGGAAGGTTTTAATGATGGATTTTATATTTATAAATATATATATATATATATATATGTATATTATTTTCATGAAATATTTATTATTATTTAAATATAATATATCATATAATTTCTTTCATTTCCATTCATCTAAATATGATACTGTCATTTATGTGTACATGTGGATTACCTCATCCACGAAACGATGTGATTATTTTTTAAAAACCACATAACATGACTACTATATAAAATTAAATTTAATTAAAATAAAATTATATTGGTGTTATAATAATCATTCTATAAATATAAAATAATACTTATATTCTTCCAATCGTGATTGTTAAAAAATTGAAACATTACTCATGCATATATACAGCTTACCATTTCCAGGAGAGTCACATAGTTCATTTTCCAAAACATATTTCGTGCTTAGTTTGAAAATAATAAATAATTTATAAATTTGATAATTATTTCATGATTAGTTTTTATGAAATGATGGAAAATAACCTATTCTACCATAGTCAAACTACCAAATTATTTTCTGACATATGAACTAAATATTATCAAAATATGCAATGTGAACTTAATTGATTAAGTTATTAAATATGACGTGGTATTAAATAAAAAATAATAATAAACATTAAATAGGTTCTTAATAAAATAAATAATTATCACAAGTTTATTATTTATGAAGATTAATAACATAAGTGATGAGTCGGACCTACGGTAAGGGGTTTTAACTCAATTTTTATTCATTGGGTTATATTTATACTTTATTGAATATTTTATTCCATGATTATGTATGAAATGAACTCTACTTATATTATGTTCTAATAAAACATTTTTTTGGATTTTAATTTGATACACATAATCACTTCATTAATTAATTCTCACTTCAATGATGTGATATTTATAAGGGATTTCATCTCAATTCAGATTTGTTAAGGCATATTTTAGTATTATGCAGCAAATAAACATTATATGGAGAATATAATACCATTTTAAATGTTATATCATGAATATTTTATCCTTCATGGTATTTTATGTTTCAATTTAAATTATTTCATCCAAACGGGTTTTAATTGAAAGTTACTAAGTGGTTAGGGGTTTATTAACTCAGTTTCCATTAACTTAGGAATATTTTATTGTTAATCATCTATTTTCATTTATATGGTGTATATAATACCCTATTACATTTTATAACATGAATCCTTCATACTTCATAGTATTTTATGTTTCAGTTCAAATAATTTCTACCAAGGGGATTTCACTTGAAAGTTACCAACTGGTAAGGGGTTTCATAACCCAATTTTTTTCATTATCTTATATTACACCTTCATTTTATTTCATATTCTAATATTTTGTGTGTAATTATTTTAATATTATTTAATATTTTATTGAAATTTTTTTATTTGGATTTAATGTTTATTGATATAATTAATTCAATTTTTAATTCTCACTTCAATGTTATAATCTTTGTAAGAGATTTTATCTCAATTTCCACACCATTGAGATATATTTGATATTACACACCTAATTATTTTTATGTTGTGTATATAATACCCATTAGATTTATTATATCTTTAATCTATTTTTTCACATTATTTAATGTTTTATTTGATTTTGTTTACTTTCATGCGTGTTATGATTTAGAAGTTACTGAAATGGTAAGTGTTTTTTTACAATCTCATCATTATTTGTGATTTTTTATGTTTAGGTCATTGATAGGGTAGTTACATTATCTTTATATCATAATACTAGAATATTTTATTCTAATATTTTTATTTCTACTAATTTTATGTTTTCCATTCATTATCCACTCTTTAATTACACATGATACCATAATCATGTTTTTATGAAAAAACAACTAGTTTTCTACTTAGTCGGGGATTTTTTATTCAATATCTATTTTTATTCAAATGTTTTAAAAAATAATTTTAATATTATCTACTGATATATTAAATACATTTTTATCTATGTTTGGATTTTTTAAAAATGGTTTGAAAGGAATCTTATTGTCATTTTCTCAACAATGTATTTTTTTGAGTGTTTACTTAAAATGTGAAAAAATATTTTTTTAATATACTTAGAATTAATGGAATTTACTCACCGTCAGGAACACTCATTTATTTTAATATTCCATTATAAGTTTACAAGATTTTTTTCTGTGAAAACTGTTTCCTAATATTAAGTATATTTTTTGTTTTTAATGTTATTTTCAATGTGAAAAGTGTATTTTCCTCAAGAATGCTTGATCTTTTTATGGCCTTTATATTCATTAATGAAAAAATACAATTATTTTAATAATAATACTTTGAGTATATGTTGTAATTATTCTATCGTTATTCTTTATCTACATGTATTATGATCAATTTTACCAGAGATAGTTTGACATTCACTTTCTTCATTAAGTTTGTATTCGTTAACTTTATCTTGAAACATTCACTTTCTTATGATTATTAGACCTAAAATTTCTCATAAATATCCATATTATTAAAATAATGTGAATGATTATTCCTTAAAATTCATATAATTTCTAAATATAGAGTTTTACGGTGAATGTAATATGATTCACTTGGGAAAGTATAAACATTTTGTATGCTAGTTCTTCCAATATAGACTGTTTTGGAATAAGGATTATTTATTAAGTTATATTTTTAATTAATATGATGATTTAATTATAATTATTACGTGATGGGTGTGAAATAAAATTATATAACCCCTCAATAATTTGGTAGGTCTCATGAGAAAACCCAGTTGGATAGCCTTTTTAAATGGGTTTTTGTGTATGCTTACCCATAGTTTAAACTGTTTTGACACAATAACTCAATAGTAAGTTTCAGATGACAAGAATTATGCATAATATCATTTTGAAACCAATTATTTATTTCCATGTGATTATTTTATTAGTTATTATATTCATGTATAAGTTTCAAGATGATGTGATTATTTATATGTCATTATCTGATCTCCATTTACTCCTGTCATATTCTTTCATGCACTAGTTATTAATTAAATGATACGTGTGTCATTTATTTACCTTTCCATATTGATTATACCTTCTCTATTCATGATATATTATGTTGTACACAACCCTTACAAGCATCTAAGCTCACCATTATTTTGTTGCTTTTCTCTAAGATATCAAGAAGGAATCCTTGAAATAATTCAAGGAGGCCTAATATTTACTTTACCTATGTTTTGTATTTTATAAATTTATATGTAATGTGAGATTCATTTATGTCTCTATTTTATTGAGACTAATTAACTATTTAGTCCATTGGGAGACCATTCCTTATATATAGTGCTAATGTAATAAACTAACCACTGACATTGGGCTACTACAATTAGGGTTTTTAGAGTTGGTATCAGAGAAAATATAGTAGAATCCTTGGGAACTAGATTTAGGAAAACATATATAGGGAAATATTGTGTTATAAATAAATTTTTGGATGATTATAAGTACAATATAACATAATAAAATTTTGATAAGGTATAGATTATGTGGTTTTCCTAACAATACATTCATTCCAAGATACTAAAAGTGGGCATGGTTTTGAAACAGATGCATCTAGGGGTAATAACCCTTAAATTTTTAGTCTAGTATAACATGTCCATAATTATAGGGCACAATGAGTTTTCCCTTAATGCACACTTTTTTTTACATTCCTAAGGGATATGTTTGGGTTAATCCATAATTTCTTTAGAAACTATTATGATGTATTTAAATAGATGATGAAATTGAATGTTCTGGGATAAACCTAATGTTTATTCGATTAAAAATAAATGTTTCATTATTTAGACATATTATATATGATTATCTCATTTCTAACAATGATTATTGTTTATAATACTATGATTTTTTTTGTTTTAGTCAATGGTGGGAACCCGGAGGAATCATTTTAACATTGAATGTGATATAAACTGCAATGATTATGAGAATATAAATTTGATTATAAGAGAATATAAATATATTGTTATTGTTTCTAATTAGTGATCGTGATTTATGATTAAAAACTTTCACCTTAACTAACTCTTAGACTCACCAAAGAAGAGAGTGAAAGATTTTTATAAGAGATCGGATAGTATAGAACACAAAGGAAAGAATATGTTAATTCCTTTTTGTCAGAAATATGGAAAGAGACACCCGGGGGAATGTCTTAATGGAATGGGGAGATATTTTCATTGTAGAAATAAATGACATAGAGAGGAAAATTTTCAAGGATCCCAATGTCTTATGTGTGGGGAACATGGGAATTATCCGAGTCAATTCCCTAATCTAAGGCTTAACTCATATAGAAAGGAAGGACCTATTCCATGATAATATTTGATGTGGAAGGATTGATGTTTTTATGTAATAGGTTTTGTTAGTTGTGTTTTATAAGTGTTACATCAATAATATTTTGGTTATAAAAATCATGAAACATCTAAAAATTTCTCCATAGTAGTTCTCTTTATTGATTTTAAATCATATTTTGGATTATACGAATAACCTAGAAATTTGATTTAATGGTAACATGGTATTTTATGGAAAATGAATTAATCGGGTAAAGATAATACTTAATATGTCCCTGATATTGAATAAATAATGTTTTTTTGGTATAAATAGATGATTGAAATTGATGAAGTAAATCAAATATTATTGGTGACCATGAAAATGATTAGTGATTTTGTGAAAAGTAATTTATGATGGAATTTACTATATTTTTGGATTAATTAAATTTTTTTGATAAATTTTTTTTTTAGTTAAGGAATAATGATATAGTAAATTTTGGATGCAGTTATATTTTCATTGAGGTTTTATGGTGATCAAGGTATATAAATATTTGGTATGTCACATTAATAGTTAATTTATAATGTTTGGCGGGTTAATGTTAAGTTTATTTTTTATATTAAATGAACTACTTTCCAAATTTTTGACTCTGGAATTAGGTCACCCGTATTTTGTGAAGTTTTTAAAGATAAATACATATGGAATGGATTATGTTTAATTTTTAGTGTTACTTTTGAGGTTTTAGTGATTGATGTATTATATTGGATAACTTATTCTAAACATTTTGTTTTTTATAAATAGTTAGTGATAAACTGAAAAACTTGTCACTCTTTTATGGATCTTATGATCTATTAAAAGTTAATTTTAGTTCTTTAGACATAAAAAATCAACTTTAATATTCATTTATTAGAGTAAGAAATGAAGTGGAAATTGATTGATGCACAATCAAGGGATAAAATCGTACTTATGAAATAAAAGGATATCAAATAATTATATTATTTTTTATTATGTATTTATAGTAAAATAATCCATTAAAATTATGAAAAGGATCTTGAAAAACAAATTTTATAAATTTACCTTTATGTTTAATGAATCAATGATCTTTTCACCCAATGAAGATTCATGTTTTAGGGTCATTAACTTTCTTTTGACCGTGTTCTCTATCATTCTCCATTAGTACTTTGGTATTATTATATTCTTTCATGACCATATTTTTACATCCCATTAATTTTATCCATTTTGGATTCATTGTTTTTGGGTTATTTTATATTACCTTCATCTTTTCTTTTCCCTCTTTTTAAATGGATGTTTTAATAACCCTTTTTTTGATGTGGGATTTCCACATATGAATTTTAAAATTTCATACCCATGATTTTTGACAAAAACGTCAAATTTTGAGGATAGAATTTATTAAATATGTGGATAATGTGACACCAAGATATAATATTTTAAAATATTGTGTTTTATAGTATAGATACCCTAGAATTTTATATATAACATTACATGGTTTTAAGCATAATTATACATCAGAATACCATCCAAGGATCGTGAAGTCTAGTATCTTTGAAGACTGGGTACATAAAACATAAAACATGGGGATAAAAACACACTTCTCTATTTAATCACCAAAATGTGATCCTATCATCTATTTTTCTCATACATCTTTATAGGATAACCTGGGGATAACATGAGCAAAGGGATGAGCTAAAATCCCATTAAGGACAAAAGAACCATAATAAAACCTTTGAACATGGGTTAGAAGACATGGAATAAAGATATAAAAAGGCATGTAACATAAGGAATCATAAAATATAAACATGAATTCATATAAGCATGGAATTATATAAATTTTTCAACAACTTAAACTTGAATTTAGTATGAGTCAAGGCTAACTGCCAAGATTGTTTCCCATAGTAGCACAAGCCAAGGCTAACCACCAAGACCGTCACACATAACATATCATGAGACATAACTTTACCCAATGCATTGGAGTGATATCAAGTCACACCCATATAACCATTTTAATGAATTTTATTTCCTCATAAATAATCATACATAATCAACCATACATACATATAAGGGTACCCACGGGAAGAAATGGGCATCATAAACATGTTATAAAGCATAATAAATGGGCGTAACATAAAAGTTTCCATGAGAGAAAGAAATTAGAACATACATGGACGTTAATAAGGTAAAATAGGCATATATAATGGTGCGATATGTCAGAAATAAGTTACAACATTTAATAATTGTATTTAAGAAACTTTAGAGTTAAAAAAATTCAGTGCGGTTTTAAGGAAAACACTATAGAGCCTTTAAAATATAAAATGGGACAATATTTTATATAAAACCACAAGTGAACCAAGAATTTTTTATTAAAAATAATGATTTTATAAAGAATTTTTTTTCTTAAAATATAATATAGAGTTCACTTGAAATCGCGTAATATTTCGAGAAGTTCCCTTAAAACAGGTTTTCTTATCAGAAAGTACTACGAAGGGAATCTTTTAAAAACATGTATATCCCTAAAAGTCAGTGATGAAAGGGTCTTGATAAATTAATTTTGTATAAATAAAAATCATTTATAAGATGCAGATAAACATATAATATAACTCCATTTTTATATAAATAAAGATAAGGCAACCTGAAAGAACAACGGAGGTTCTTGTAGAATTCATTACGGATTATCGGCATAGTGTAGGGTGTACCTAAGAGGACTTTATGAGAGAAAAAATGGGTTTATCATCACTTAGACATCATGAGGGATGTATGGGGGAGGTGTGTAATCATAACCCATTACTATTAATTACACAGAAAAGGGCATAACATAGAGGACAATATTGAATAAAAGAGAAATAGAGAGAATCCCTTTCCTTATATCTGATGGTGATATTTTCTTATAATTAATGACATGAAAAATAAAATTAGGTTGATTAATTGATAATTAAAGAACCTATTATATATTTTAAAAAATTATTATAATCATTTTATGTTTGTTTATAACCACTTTGATTTGTTATGAGGTTCAATTTCCTTGTTCGGGTCTGTTTTCTTACTTAGTTTTAATGATCGGTTCACTTGTATTCATGTTCGAATAAACATGTAAGATAAATTTGGTTGTCCATAATTGAAGTTATATTTTATTACTGAATATAAATAAGTTTATATGGTATAAAACATAATTTTCGTACTTGAGGTGAAGTTGAATCATTATATAAAACATTAGTGACATCATTTGGTGTTAATTGGCGAGATTTTACCACAATCAACACATTTTTTTATAAACCAAAACCATGTGTAAAAAAAGATTCTAGAACAATATATGAGGCATAATACATATATTATGGTCAGTTTTAACCATGAAGATTGTTTCATGACCACAATTGAAGATGAAAATTGAAATTGATAACCTGACGTCCTTAATTGTGCTAAATTAAAATATCTCAACTGGTGTTTTAATTTCATTCAAATAAAATAAAGGGAAAGGAGATAAGATAATTAATTATCCCATTATAATAATAGTATTCCAGTACATGTATTTTATTGGATTTATCATACCATTTGGGTGAAAGTAGGTGATGAAAGTATCAAGAAAAGAAAAGAACATAAAATAAATAAAAGAATTGGTAAGAGGAATTTACCTCTTGAGTTTATCTATTTTGAGAGCCTCTTAAGGGGAGAGGTGTAACACCCCAAGATTTCATAGTATGTTATTTCGTCAACGTAATTCAATAACATTCACTACATGCAACACTGAGTTCTAGCGCACCATGACTTACCAAACAAGTCGTTCAAAAGCAGTTATGAATATTATTAACTGAATATTGAACTATATATAATCCTTATAATTTTAGAATCCATATAATGAGTTTCTTAGACATAATGTAAAAACAAATTCATTTTTTCAGATAAAAAAGGTATTTTTCAAAAAAATGCAATTTTACCGCCTTTTAATAGAGAAGCCTTTTTAAATCCAATATTTGAAACTTTTATATATATTAAATTTCACAAAATAAACTTCTTATTTATAATAGGGACATAAGAATTTAGTTTCGATAAATTTTTGTTGTTTTTCTGATAACTTTCATATTTGGGTGAACAGTGAAAAATTCTATATTTTAACTGAAAACAACTTTTTAAATAAAAATAAATTATATTGTTAAATTATAAATTTTAATGGTTTGAAATAATAAATAGATTATATTTTTACCATTTAATCCAATGATGGTCATTTTATGTAATTTCACATTGAAATTGGACATAAACAAGTGTCAAACTTTTGATAGTTATTATTTCTTAAAAATACGCCTTTTGGTTTTGACAGTGTGAAATATTTTTAAATTCATAAATGAAACTTATATATTTTGAATTTGGTAAAATAAACTTCATTTTTGGATTCGTAATACCATAATTAGCTTAGGGTGAAATTATGGTACTTTTCTGGTAACATTCAATTTTTGAATAATAGTGAAAAAACACTAAGTTATTGTTTAAAACCGATTTTTTATTTAAATAACTATTTATTTTATTTAAATTTAATTATGGTCAAAATAGATACATAATAACTATATAATTTCAATTTAATTCATTGGATTTATTTTAGAATAATTTTAGACATATAGAAATTTTATCGAACTTTTCACCGTCTTTTACCCACCTCTTAGGAGAATTTGAAAATTCACATAAAACTTAATTTTAATGCTTCTGTGAGTGGAATTTAGAAAATCCTAGAGATGCAGTTAATATCAAGGAGTAAAATTTGGTTCAATAAGATAAAAATATTTTTTGGTGAATAGTAACTTTTTACATTTATTTACCACGATTAAAAGTAAATAGAGTAATTAAGGGTAAAAATGATATTAATATTACCCTAACACATGTCCTAATTCTATTGTACAAGTTCATCTCGACCAAAAACAACCTTAGGAATAAAATATTTTCATTTAGGTCCACTTGTATTAGATTAGGACATTTATTATTATTTAATTCAAAGAAGAGTTAAAAGAGTTAAAATAATAGTTTAATAACTAAAAAATTTTAATATAGGGATATACATAAGATAAATTAGATTATAAATATTCATTATAAATATAAAAATATTTCCTACATAATGGTATTTTATTTATAATTTTTAGACATTAAATAATTTAATTTATTTATGACACAATGGTGATGAAGTAATTACCTAATTAATGAAATATTAAAATAATTGATATTATAAATATCAAAATAAATGTAATTTGAGACTTTTTATAAATTACACTAATTTTATAGGTAAATATGACATATTATGATTGTTTATATAAATTCTTTTCTAAGTAATAATTCTGTTATGAAATTATCAAAAACAAAATACCCAATAGTGTCAAGATTGACATAAAAGAGTTTTTAAAACAAATATTATATTATTAATTGATATTATATTCCTAAAAATATACGACTCAGCCAAATGACTTATATCATTATATTTTTATCATTAATGGATCACTTGGAGGTCTCTTGGATGTATATAGTATGTTTATTAACTATATAATATAAAAATACAAAGTGACATGGTAAATGTCAAACTAATTAACAAAGAGTTAAAACTTAAAGATAAGGTTACTATAGTGACCCAAACCTATCTAAAATCTATTGGTTGAAATTATTTCGACCCATACCCACCTTATACTTTGAATAATAAACTTTGGAGCCATTAGAAACCGAATATGAATTTATTATAAATTAATACTTTATGTTTTTTTAAAGAGACCCTCCTCTCCCTTATAAAAGGACACCACTTCTAACCAATTCGTCATATCATCAAAGCCTATTGGTTTGGCCAAACTATGCTGAAATACCCTCTCAACTATCCTACCTTAGTCCTAGATGCCTTAATTTTGTCATAAATCTAACCCAAGTAGCCCTTTTGATCAAATCAAAAGGAAGAACCCGAAGAAGAGGTAATGTTTTCACCACCCTCTTTCATGTTCCTTTCTTCATAAACTTATTCTTTCTTTTTTATTTTCATTATAAAATAATAACTCTAGTATATTCTATATAATTTGATGTTATTATAAATATGGTACAACCATATTCAGTATTCTATCCATACTTTGAATGACATGTCACCATATGTGCGTACGTACGGCGTACCGTCTCCACGTCGTGGTGTAATTGTTATTCAATATATTATTATTTGGATGGGTATAATAATGATGTGAAATTCATGTAAATAATAAATATAACATGATAAGGATTCTTTATATATTATATATCATCCAATTATATAATATTTTAATATCAAAGGAATGGTATTATCATTCGTACGTACGTACAGATTACCGTCTCCACGAACACGATGAGATTCATCCCTCATCGTATCCATTCACGACTAAATTTTATTTGATGATTAAAAATAATTTTTAGAGACGTGGTATAACTATGGATATAAATAATATATATCCCATCCATAACAAATATGGATCACATAACAAATAATATAAAGAAAAACGAATCCATTAAAACCCGAAATGATGATAATACTAAGATATTATTAACAAATCAATGTTAAAAGATCATATATGATATCATATTAATTTATATGATTCTTGTATAATTTAATATCAATTATTTCACCATTACATAGGAGGTTACCCTACCCACAACTAGGTAAAAGTATAATGTAAGTGTTAGGACCAATAGGGGCCTATATACCCTGAGAGGGGGGGTGAATCAGGGTATGGATATTCTTTTTCAAAGTTCTTCCTACCTCACTGGATCTTGACCTCTTTATTACAAGGGTCACTTTGTTTTCTCTTGTGTGTAAACTATGATCACTTATTTACTTCATTATCTAATGATGATGCTTTGAATGCAATGCAGGGAAGCAAACAGGCAGACACAGAGATGTTTACTTGGTTCACCCTCACTGTGCTACATCCAAGGAGCATACGCCGACAAGTTGCCAGTCGTACCAAATTCCACTATTATTCACTAGATGTGGATACAAAGTTCGGGCTAGATCACTTCTATTCCCAGGCTCACTGCCTTTACAAAGTTTAGGGTCAACTCACTGCTTTTGTAACTCCCCGACCCCAGCTACCCGGAGTCAGTGCATTACTTCGTAACATTGGCATGATCACAAAAGATCAAGTCTCAAAAGACCGATTAGTTTAATAGCCTTGGAAATACTAGATACATTCATAAGTTTTAAATTACATCATAAAATGAAAACTACTACAACAACATAATTTCTCCATAGTCCACACTATTTTCCCCTCATAATATCCCTGCAGGTCATTCATAATTTACTTCTTCACTTCCTGGGAAAAAATAAAACATAGAAAAGGGGTGAGCTCAAATGCCTAGTAAGGATAACAATATAGCGGAAACTTTCATAAATAAGAATAAACATTTAAGGAAATGTATAAAAAAAACCAAATCCTTTTAAACTTGAATATCAACATAATATGGGAAAAGTAAAATGAAATAATGCCATTTACTCATTCACATGGATATTCTACTAATCGAATAATCACATGCAAAATCACTAACCACTTTCATAATGTTGGAATGAATAATGTCAGACTATCATAACCACATAGCCGAGGCCTCGTGCCAAGACTACAAATAAGATTTTTTCAAGGCCTTGTTCCAAGACACTAGTTTGTCTCATGAGACCTACCGATGCATCGAGGAGCTATAGCGGGCTCCACCCGTCACATATTAAGTCCAATGCATTCCCATATAAAAAGTTTTAAACATAACATAAACATTCGTATTAAAACTAGCATACGAAATGTCAATAATTTCACCATAAACTATGAATGGTATAGCACATCCACAGTCAAACATATCACAAAAACCTTCAATACAATATAGAAGTTTTGTATTATAATAAATCAACTTCAAATAAGCGTAAAATCAATCAAAGGATGTTGACATAGATGAAATCAAAACACTTTTTAGAGAAATATCTCTTTCCATTTTTGAAATCATTTAAGAGACATATAAAACAAAAAAATTTCTTGAAAATATTCTTATAAGCTTGTAAGGATAGATTTGAAGATTTTATAACAGCGGAAAATAACTGCACCCGCCGTATAAGTTAAAAAAACATTCTTACCTCAATTCTGTCGAAAAAGTTAAAAAGACCTTGTTTTGAAAACGACGGAAAGATTCCTCTTATAAAAAGTCAAAAATGGTATAAATGACTTTAACCCATATTCTTGTAAATAATAAAAATGTTTTGAAATACATTTTGAAGAAACATGGATGTGGATGATAACGAGGTCCCAGTAGATAATTATGTATAAACAACCTTGGATAATGAAGAGGTTGTGAAGTAAACCCTTACCTTGTACTTTTCCTTGGTTGGGGTAGGTTAAAATCCTGTATAATGGTGAAATAATTGTTATTAAATTATACGAGAATCATATACATTCATATGATATCATATATGATCTTTTAACATTGCTTTGTTAACAATATCTTAGATTTATCGTTGTTTCGGGTGTTAACTTACTCGTTTTCTTATATGTTTTGTTACGTAAGTCATGTTTTTCATGGATAGGTTGTATCTTATTCATATCCAAAATGATATCATGTCCTTAAAAATTATTTTTAAATTATCAAATGATAATTATACTTGAATGGATACGACGGAGAATGAATCTCATCGCGTTCGTGGAGACGGTAGTCCGTACGTACGCACGAGCGACAATATCATTATTTTGATATTAAAATAATATATAATTGGATATTATATCATATATAAAAAATCATTATCATGTTATATTTATTATTTACATGAATTACATATCATTATTATACCCATCTAAATAATAATATATTGAATAACAATTACACCACGACGTGGAGACGGTAAGCCGTACGTACGCACGTATGGTGACATGTCATTCAAATGATGGGTAGAATACTGAATATGGTTGTTCCATATTTATAATAACATCAAAGTATATAGAAGATACTGGATTTATAATTTTAGAATTGAAATAATAGACAAAGAGGGAGTGGAAGAAGAAATAAACATGAAAGAGGGTGATGAAAATGTTACCTCTTCTTCGGGTTCTTCCTTTTGATTTGATCAAAAGGACTCCTTAGGATGGCTTTCTGACTAAAGTAAAGCTTCTAGGATGAAGGGAGAAATGTTGGGAGAGTATTTGGGCAGAGGTTGGCCGAACCAAAAGGCTTTAAAGTGTGAATAAGGTGATAGAGGTGGGGGCCTTTTATAAGAGGAGAGGAGGGGCTCTTTTGGAAAGATTGAAATGTTACATTATTATACCATGCTTTTCGGATTCTAAAGGTCCCACACTTATATAATTCGTGGCTAAGGTGATAAGGGTTCGAAATCTCTTCATCCAATAGGCTTTGGACAAGTGTAAGCCTTGGATGTTTCATTATCTTCTCATTTTATTTAAATCGTTAAATAATGAGGTCATCGCCGCATCATAATGATGTCATAAATAATTTAAATTATTTAATGTCTAAAAATAAAAAAAAATATACTATGATGTAGTAAATCTTTTTAGCTTTATAATTAATATTTATAATCAAAATTTGGACTTGTGTAACCCCACTAAAAAACTGTTTTAGTAAGACAACTCATGTTTGTGTCAATTTACTTTTAACATTAAATAAATATATATTAATGTCATTTTCCAACTAAAGTGGCTCCATGGGGTCCCCAAGTTGACCCATGGGTTGTCTTGGTCGGCCATGACTCATCCAATAGGAGTAGTAAAAGTGTAATGCTCATCTCATATTATTAAAACATTATTTGTACCTTAAACTACACTAATTACCTCTAATCGCGATTAAGAACTTAAAAGTTACTATTCACCAAAAATTTATTTTAATCTCATTGAACCACATTTTACTTCTTAATGACAACCATGTATGTCGGATTTTTGAAAATCAAATCACAGAAGTGGTAATATTTCATTTAAATGAAAAATCAGTTATTTAACTACCACTTAGTGGTTTCACTATTCATCAAAAATTGAAGTTTTTCAGAACAAAGCCAAAATTTCACCCTAAGCTATAATTGATATTCCGAATTCAAAAATGATGTCTATTTTAAAAAATTCCAAACATATAAGTTTCATTAATTAATTTTATAATTAATTCCCGCTGTTACAAAAAATGGCGTGTTTCTAAGAAACAATTTATATCAAAAGATTGGCATTTGTTTATGTCTGATTTCAATGTTAAATTAATTCTAATGACCACCATTGGATAAAATGGTAAAAATATATTCTAATTATACTTTAAAACCACTAAATAGTATAATTTTTCACTATAAATTATTTTGATTTAAAAAGTTGTTTTTAAGTATTTTTCACTATTCATAAAAAAATCGAAGTTCTCAGAAAAATACCAAAAATTCAACATAGGATAATTTCGATATTCCGAATCCAAATATGAAGTCTATTTTGATAAATAAAATTTATAAAATTTCAAAAAGTAGGTATTACTATTCACAACGGCTAGTTTAATTAGTTGTGGTGTGTGTTAGAGCTCGAGGTTGCGTACAACACATTCTATTGCATTATTCGAAGGGAAACGTACCGTGGAAGCTTGGGGTGTTACATTCTCCCCTCCTTCAAATAATTGCATCCTCGCAATTTCTAGGGTATAAAAAGACTCGGGTGGTTCTTCATCATTGGTCTGAGAACTCTTAATCCTTTCTAGTAATGATGGTTTGGCAACCATTTGAAAAAGCATTGATGTTTCACCTTCCCTAGTTATTCCCATGTCCATCTTCACTAGATCCAAGAAAATTGGATCCCTTTCAATTCTCATCACATTCAAAACTCCATGGTCTTTTCTACTCAAAGCATCTGCCACCTTGTTTTCCTTCCCCGGGTGGTAATGTATCGTGCAATCATAATCCTTGAGTAGTTCAAGCCATCTCCTTTTCCTGATGTTGAGTTCTTTTTGTGTGAAAATATACTTCAAACTCTTGTGATCAGTATAAATCTCACATTTTTCACCATAGAGGTAATGTCTCCATATCTTTAAAGCAAAGATCACAGCTGCTAACTCAATATCATGAGTAGGATAGTTTTTCTCATGAATTTTTAGCTGTCGTGATGCATAGGCAATGACCTTATCATTCTGCATAAGGACACAACCAAGTCCTTTCTTCGATGCATCACTATAAATAACAAACTCATCATTCCACGATGGTAGAGTCAATACAGGGGCATTGACTAATCTTCTCTTTAGTTCTTCAAAACATTCTTCACACTCTTTTGTCCAGACAAATTTAATCCCTTTACGTGTGAGCTTTGTCAATGGGTTAGCCAATCTGGCAAAATTCTGGACGAAACGTCGATAATAACCTGCTAAACCAATAAAACTGCGTACCTCAGTTGTACTTGTTGGTGCTGTCCATTCTTGGATTGCCTTGGTTTTAGAAGGATCAACGGAAATTCCATCCTTAGAGACAATATGGCCAAGAAACGAAATCTCATGAAGCCAGAATTCACACTTTCTAAATTTCCCATATAATTCATGTCTTCTAAGAGTCTTCAGGATAATGCGTAAGTGATTTTCATGATCTTCGTGGCTTTAGGAGTATACCAAGATATCATCAATAAATACCACTACAAAGTCATCAAGATATTCCTTGAAAACTCTATTCATCAGATCCATGAAAACAGAGGGTGCATTAGTCAATCCAAAAGGCATTACTGTAAACTCGTAATGCACGTACCTTGTTCGAAATGCTGTCTTTGGAACGTCTTCCTTCTTCACACACAACTGATGGTATCCAGACCGAAGGTCAATCTTTGAAAAGTATTGAGCTCCATGCAGTTGGTCAAACAAATCATCAATGCGAGGTAGGGGATACTTGTTCTTTATTGTTATAGCATTGATCTCCCTATAGTCAATGCACAACCTCATAGATCCATCTTTCTTTTTAACAAAAAGAACAGGGGATCCCCAAGGAGAAACACTAGGGAGAATAAATCCCTTATTACTCAATTCCTCTAGTTGTTTCTTTAGTTCAACTAATTCCACAGTGGCCATTCTATATGGGGTCTTCGATATGGGTCTTGATCCAGGAATTAAATCAATGGAAAACTCAACTTCTCGTTCTGGAGGATGTCCAGGTAAATCTTCCGGAAACACATCAACATATTCTCTCGCAATAGGTACATCCTCTATTTGAATCTTCCTTTCCTCACCCTCAGTAATTTCCTTCTCTTCCTCCCCAATAATTGAATTTAGTTGAGCTACTGGGGGTGGATCTAGATAAGAATTATGTGGCGACGATTCGGCTCTAAAGATAAGGTGTTCTTTATCATCATTATCATGAATCGTAACCTCTTTCCTCTTACAATAAATTTTTTCATCATGGTCCGAAAGCCAATCCATACTGAGGATTATATCAAATTCAATCATGGGTATGACGATGAGATCAGCAGGTAAAGAACATTTAGGTGCTCTGATGGGAACTAATCGACAAAACTTTGATGCAATAATACTTCCCTTAGGGGTTTTGACCGACAACTCCCTTGTTAAGTCAAATTAGAAATATCTAATTTTCTTAGCAAACTGGGAAGATATGAAACAATGCGATGATCCAGAATCAAATAATGCATTTGCTAATCTTGAGGAAACCATTAAATTACCTGCCACCGCGTCTTTCGGAGCTTCTACCTCAGCAGTAGTGATAGCATAAGCCTGGCCTTGATCCCTTGGCCTTTTCTGAGGTAAGTTCTCCTGACGCTTAGGACATTCATTTGCATAATGCCCCATCTCCCTGCAATTGTAGCACCGAACGTTGGTATCTTCCTTCTTCCCCTTGCAATCATGAGCTTGGTGGCCTTTTTCACCACACTTGTAACAGACTCCCATTCCCTTCAAGAATGTACCAGGATGTTTCTTCCCGCATTTACCACAAGATGGATATTCAACCTTTCCCTTCTTCCCTTTATTTCCATTCCCAAATTGATCAGCAGGTCTCTTCTTCTCTTGCTTCGCTTTAAAGTCATAAGACTTAGAGAATTCCTTTTCCGTCTTGATAGCGCACGAGAAAATACCTTCGTATGAAGAGAAGGTTTGTGATACTAAAGCTCGATGGAGAAATGGTTTCAACCCATCAAAGAAACGATCAGTATTACTTCTTGGGTTACGTATGTAATCTGCAGCATACCTTGCTAACCTTGTAAAGTTATCCTCATACTTTGGGATATTCTCATACTCCTTCTGCCTCAGACTCAGAAATTGCCTTTCCATATCCGCTCGATGGTCTCGAGGAAAGTATTTTTCTAAGAACAGCTCTTTGAACTCCTGTCATTCCATGTTTGTTAATTCATCATCTTCCTTTGTGTTTTGAATTAGTGACCACCATTGATCGGCATCTCCAGTGAGGCGGTAAACTTCCATGACAACCTTCTCCCTTTCACTACTCCCCAAGGCATGGAATATTTTCTCTAAGGAATTTATACATTGCTCATCTACTATAGGATTTTTACTCCCATTGAAGGTTGGTGGTTTTTTCCTCATTAAACGTTCTAGCATTGATCCTCCACGTTGCGGATCAGGGTGCTCCATACGAGTAAGGTTATTATTCATAACCTGAGTGAGTTTTCCCAGTATGGTAATAAGTTTATCGGCACCAGTTGCATCACCAGCCCCACTATAATTATCTTGAGCAGGAGGGCAATCCCTACATGGAGTGCGTGCATTGATACGGTTTCTATTTCTTCCACTAGGCGCCATTTCTAAACAATGGCATAAACTAGATCAGTTTATGAATCAAAATACATAATCCTATACTTATAAAACACTTAACATAAATTGAACTATTTATGGATATAATCCATAATCATAAAAATGTTTTCTTTGAGGAAGTATATACTCATAAACCCTTCATAATGATTTGTAGAGAAAATGAGAGTTATCCTAAGCATATCCCCCGGGAGTGTCGTAACCAAGAGTGCAGCAAGGCCCGTTGTCGTGCACCAGTTCCCATTCGAGTCTAGCTCAAAGCGGTGTTTTCGGGTTTTACCCCTAGGAACATCTGTGCTAGAGCCGCCTCTACCTGCTCGTATCCAGACAGGGATGTATTTCTCGGAAAACTCACAAAATCTCTACAATACCAAAATTCTAGGAAGTTCTTCTATACTAACCCTCAAAGTCTATCTTCGGGCTATGTGCTCTAATCAGAGTTTATCTAAATCTATCTTCCAAGGTTAGTACTAAACTACCTCTAATACCAACTGTAACGCCCCGACCCCAGCTACCCGGAGTCGGTGCATTACTTTGTAACATTGGCATGATCACAAAAGATCAAGTCTCGAAAGACCGATTAGTTTAGTAGCCTTGGAAATACTAGATACATTCATAAGTTTTACATTACATCATAAAATGAAAACTACTACAACAACATAATGTCTCCATAGTCCACACTATTTTCCCCTCATAATATCCCTGCAGGTCATTCATAATTTACTTCTTCACTTCCTGGGAAAAAAATAAAACATAGAAAAGGGGTGAGCTCAAATGCCCAGTAAGGATAACAATATAGCGGAAACTTTCATAAATAAGAATAAACATTTAAGGCAATGTATAACTAAAACAAAAGCCTTTTAAACTTGAATATCAACATAATATGGCAAAAGTAAAATGAAATAACGCCATTTACTCATTCACATGGATATTCTACTAATCGAATAATCACATGCAAAATCACTAACCACTTTCATAATGTTGGAATGCATAATGCCAGACTATCATAACCACATAGCCGAGGCCTCGTGCCAAGACTACAAATAATATTTTGTCAAGGCCTTGTTCCAAGACACTAGTTTGTCCCATGAAACCTACCGATGCATCGAGGAGCTATAGCGGGCTCCACCCGTCACATATTAAGTCCAATGCATTCCCATATAAAAAGGTTTAAACATAACATAAACATTCGTATTAAAACTAGCATACGAAATGTCAATAATTTCACCATAAACTATGAGTGGTATAGCACATCCACAGTCAAACATATCACAAAAACCTTCAATACAATATAGAAGTTTTGTATTATAATAAATCAACTTCAAATAAGCGTAAAATCCATCAAAGGATGTTGACATAGATGAAATCAAAACACTTTTTAGAGAAATATCTCTTTCTATTTTTGAAGTCATTTAAGAGCCATATAAAACAAAACATTTTCTTGAAAATATTCTTATAAGCTTGTAAGGAATGCTTTGAAGATTTTATAACGGCGGAAAGTAACCGCACCCGCCGTATAAGTTAAAAAAACATTCTTAACTCAATTCTGTCGAAAAGGTTAAAAAGGACCTTGTTTTGAAAACGACGGAAAGATTCCTCTTATAAAAAGTCAAAAAGGGTATAAATGAATTTAACCCATATTCTTGTAAATAATAAAAATGTTTTGAAATACATTTTGAAGAAACATGGATGTGGATGATAACGAGGTCCCAGTAGATAATTATGTATAAACAACCTTGGATAATGAAGAGGTTGTGAAGTAAACCCTTACCTTGTACTTTTCCTTGGTTGGGGTAGGTTAACCTCCTGTATAATGGTGAAATAATTGTTATTAAATTATACGAGAATCATATACATTCATATGATATCATATATGATCTTTTAACATTGCTTTGTTAACAATATCTTAGATTTATCGTTGTTTCGGGTGTTAACTTACTCGTTTTCTTATATGTTTTGTTACGTAAGTCATGTTTTTCATGGATAGGTTGTATCTTATTCATATCCAGAATTATATCATGTCCTTAAACATTATTTTTAAATTATCAAATGATAATTATACTTGAATGGATACGACGGAAAATGAATCTCATCGCGTTCGTGGAGACGGTAGTCCGTACGTACGCACGAGCGACAATATAATTATTTTGATATTAAAATAATATATAATTGGATAGTATATCATATATACAGAATCATTATCATGTTATATTTATTATTTAAATTAATTACATATCATTATTATACCCATCTAAATAATAATATATTGAATAACAATTACACCACGACATGGAGACGGTAAGCCGTACGTACGCACGTATGGTGACATGTCATTCAAATGATGGGTAGAATACTGAATATGGTTGTTCCATATTTATAATAACATCACATTATATATAAGATACTGGAGTTATAATTTTAGAATTAAAATAATAGACAAAGAGGGAGTGGAAGAAGAAAGAAACATGAAAGAGGGTGATGAAAATGTTACCTCTTCTTCGGGTTCTTCCTTTTGATTTGATCAAAAGGACTCCTTAGGATGGCTTTCTGACTAACGTAAAGCTTCTAGGATGAAGGGAGAAATGTTGGGAGAGTATTTGGGCAGAGGTTGTCCGAACCAAAAGACTTGAAAGTGTGAATAAGGTGATAGAGGTGGGGGCCTTTTATAAGAGGAGAGGAGGGGCTCTTTTGAAAAGATTGAAATGTTACATTATTATACCATGCTTTTCGGATTCTAAAGGTCCCACACTTATATAATTAGTGGCTAAGGTGATAAGGGTTCCAAATCTCTTCATCCAATAGGCTTTGGACAAGTGTAAGCCTTGCATTTTTCATTATCTTCTCATTTTATTTAAATCGTTAAATAATGAGGTCATCGCCGCATCATAATGATGTCATAAATAATTTAATTTATTTAATGTCTAAAAATTATAAAAAAAATACTATGATGTAGGAAATCTTTTTATATTTCTAATGAATATTTATAATCAAAATTTGGACTTGTGTAACCCCACTAAAAAACTGTTTTGGTAAGACAACTCATGTTTGTGTCAATTTACTTTTAACATTAAATAAATATATATTAGTGTCATTTTCCAACTAAAGTGGCTCCATGGGGTACCCAAGTTGACCCATGGGTTGTCTTGGTCGGCCATGACTCATCCAATAGGAGTAGGACAAGTTTCATGCTCATCTCATATTATTAAAACATTATTTGTACCTTAAACTACACTAATTACCTCTAATCGCGATTAAGAACTTAAAAGTTACTATTCACCAAAAATTTATTTTAATCTCATTGAACCACATTTTACTTCTTAATGAAAACCATGTATGTCGGATTTTTGAAAATCAAATCACAGAAGTGGTAATATTTCATTTAAATGAAAAATCAGTTATTTAACTACCACTTAGTGGTTTCACTATTCATCAAAAATTGAAGTTTTTCAGAACAAAGCCAAAATTTCACCCTAAGCTATAATTGATATTCCAAATTCAAAAATGATGTCTATTTTACAAAATTTCAAACATATAAGTTGCATTAATTAATTTTATAATTAATTCCCGCTGTTACAAAAAATGGCGTGTTTCTAAGAAACAATTTATATCAAAAGATTGGCATTTGTTTATCTCCGATTTCAATGTTAAATTAATTATAATGACCACCATTGGATAAAATGGTAAAAATATATTTTAATTATACTTTAAAACCACTAAATAGTATAATTTTTCACTATAAATTATTTTGATTTAAAAAGTTATTTTTCACTATTCATAAAAAAATCGAAGTTCTCAGAAAAATACCAAAAATTCAACATAGGCTAATTTCGATATTCTGAATCCAAAGATGAAGTCTATTTTGATAAATAAAATTTATAAAATTTCAAAAAGTAGGTATTACTATTCACAACGGCTAGTTTAATTAGTTGTGGTTTGTGTTAGAGCTCGAGGTTGCGTACAACACATGCTATTGCATTATTCGAAGGGAAACGTACCATGGAAGCTTGGGGTGTTACAGCTTTCCCAAGGGTCACTCCCTGTTTCTCTCTCTCTGGATCACTTCCGGTGGAGAGGATCACCTTCTTCCTCTTCCTAAGCTCACTTATCCAGAAGGGAATCCACTCACAGTTTATAGACCTGTAGGTCTCTTCATTTCCATTAAGGAATGCATCTTTCTCTGTATGTAGATGCTCTGTTGAAGTTCAACTTTCACCCGTAGATGAATACACCTTTGCCACTATCCACTGGGAAAACCACTTTGGAAACACCTTCGTGAAGCACCCTACTTCGCTAGGCTCCCAATTTTGCGATGCTCAAACAAGCATTCGTGAAGCCCCTGCCTTTTCATGAAGCACTCTTGTGAAGCACTGCCATGAAGCACTACCGCGAAGCTCGAGCCGTCGCAAAGCAACGTCCCTCACGAAGCATACTAATCCAACGCTGAGCTCGCAGGTTTCGCAGAGCTACAATAGCCGCCGCGAAGCACCTCTTTCGCGAAGCACACTGGCTCCGCGAACCACCTTCAAAAATCGAGAGCAAAGGATTTTCTCTGAAAATTCCTTATGCTTCTCTAGAGGGGGTCGGCTTCTATTTATAGGCGATTCCACCGACCCTCGTCCCTTCCACACGAAGTCAACGCCACGTCATCTCAAATCGCGAAGCTCCAAAGTTTCCGCTGGAATTCTGTCCAAATCGTGAAGCACCACGGAAATTTTCCGTTCGCAGAGCTTGACGTACTCGCAAAGCATTACCGTCAATATTCCTTCGCGCCTTCACCGCGAAGCTCCCTCACAAATCCCTTCATCACCGCGATGCGATTCAACTCTGACGTTCGTGAAGCTTTGATGTAATCGCGAAGCATCACCGCCTCCATTTTTCTGGACTTTGCGAAATTCAAACCATGAATCATATCTTCGCGAAATTCATGCCTTTTCCATATTAAATTATGATCTTCATGGAAATCCTATTTTCGCGATGCTCACCAAATTCCAAATTTTGGACCCCAAAAATTTGGCAAAAACTGGGAAACGGCGCCACCTTGTACTGCTCTTTTGTACCGCCTCCAGATCATCCTTTCCTTTGTCATCGTTCATTGTTAACAAGGATTATCAACAACTTCTTGGGAACTCGACAAATATCCATGAAAACCTACTTTGTCAACAAACACAATCAACCCAAAAATACGGCAATGTTACCTTGAGGGATTTTTGCCCAACAGTAAGGTTTTATTTCACAATCTCTTTATTATCTGAGGTTGTTTATACGTAATTATCTACTGGGACCTCTTTATCATCCACATCCATGTTTCATAAAAATATATTTCAAAACATTTTTACTATTTACTAGAAAATGGGTTAAATTCATTTATACCCTTATGTGTTTTGAAAAGAATATTTCTATCATTTTCCAAACAAGGTACTTTTTGAACTTCTCGACAAATTTAAGGTAAGAATGTTTTTTTTACTTATACGGCGGGTGTGGCTATTTTTTACCGTAATAAAATCATCGAAGCTTCCCTTACAAGATTATAAGAATATTTTGAATTTAAATGTTTTATTTTATAATTATGAGACTTTTAAATGATTCCAAAATTAATATTTTAAGAATTTGTGAAAGGTAATCTTTATCAAGATCAGAATTTTAAATGTTATAAAGATTTATCTTTATAAATATTTTAATTAATGTCCATGTTTTCAAAATTATTTTAAGGATTTATTTATATGGAAATGAATTTTTTGAAAAGATATTTATTTTCAAAAGTTTCAAAGTGGTATGGGACACTTTGATTCAAGAATCTCTTTTAAATTACTTCCTTTATAAATGTGTGACTTTTCAATGATTTCAAAAAAAGATATTTCTCTCAAATAGTTTTGATTTCATCTATGTCAATATACTTTGATAGATTTTAATATTATTTGAAGTTGATTTATTATGATACAAAACTTCCATATTGTATTCAAGGTTTTGTGATATGTTTGACTGAGGATGTGTTATTTTTATACCATTCATGGTTTATGGAGAAAGTATTGACATTTCGTATGCTAGTTTTAATGCGAATGATTATGTTATGTTTAAACCTGTTCATATGAGGAATTTGTTAGAGTTAGTAAGTGACGGGTGGAGCCCAATATAGCTCCTTGATGTATTTGTCGGTCTCATGAGACAAACTAGCGTCTTGCCACGAGGCCTTGACAAAATATTTTTTGTAGTCTTCGCACGAGGCCTTGGCTACGTGGTTATGATAGTCTGCCATTATGCAGTACATCATTATGAAAGTGTTTATTGATATTGCATGTGATTATTTGGCTAGTAGAATATCCATGTGATTAAGTAAATGGAATTATTTAATTTTATCTTTTCCATATTATACTGAAGTTACAATTTAAAAGGATTTTGTTTTATTTATACATTGCCTTAAATGTTTATGTTTATTTATGAAAGTTTCCACTATATTGTTATCCTTACTGAGCATCTGAGCTAACCCCTTTCAATGTTTTATTTTTTCCAGGATGTGAAGAAGTATTTTATGAATGACCTATAGAGATATTATGATGGGATATGAAGGAAAGATGTAGTTGTAGTTTTTTTTACTTTATGATGTAATGTAAGACTTATAAATATATCTAGTGTTTCCAAGGCTACTAAACTAATCGGTCTTTTAATAATTGATCATTTGTGATCATGCCAGTGTTATGTAATAATGCACTGACTCTAGGTAACCGGTTCGGGGTGTTACAATTGGTATCAGAGGAAGTTTAGTACAAACCTTGGAAGCTATATTTAGATAAACCCTGATTAGAGCACATAGACCTAAGATGGTATTTGTGCATTAGTATAGAATAACTTCCTAGAATTTTGGTATTGTAGAGATTTTGTGAGTTTTCCAAGAAATAAATCCCTGTCTGGATACGAGCAGGTAGAGGCGGCTCTGGCACAGATGTACCTAGGGGTAAAACCCAAAAACATCGCTTTGAGCTAGACTCGAACGGGAACTGGTGCACGATAACTGGCCTTACTGCACTCTTGGTTATGACACTCCCAGGAGATATGATTAGGATAATTCTCATTTTCTTTTTAAACCATTATTAAGGGTTTATGTGTATATACTTACTCAAAGAAGACATTTTTATGATTATGGATTATATCCATAAACTGTTTCATTTATGTTAAGTGTTTTACAAGTTTGGGATTAGGTATTTCTATTCATAAACTAATCTAGTGTATTCCATTTTTTAGAAATGGTTCCCAGTAGAAGGAATGAGAACTCCAACAATACGTATGATCCAAAGAGTAAGAAGGAACATATCTTTCATGGACTTAAGCCATAATTTAGAAGGGTAATAGTCTCCCATGTATTATCATCGTATGAAGAAATAATATCATGTGTTGATAATATAATTAAAGAGTTATCAGAGTCCTATGGATTTGAAGGGAAGCCCGAGAAAAAAAGAATGGTAGGGAGAAAGAAAGATAAAGGTAAGAATATAAAGAAGGATTTTCCCATATGTGATAATTGTGGAAAGAATCACCTTGGAAAATTATTGAAGGGAATGCGAGTATGTTATAAGTGCGGAGAAAAAGGACACCACGTTCGTGATTGTGAGGGTGAGAAAAAGTTTTCAAATGTACAATACTTCATATGAAAGGAGTGGGGACACTATGCGAATCAATGTTCAAATCATCACAGTATTCCCCAAATGATGCTATTGGATAACAAAAAAGTTATGATACTACCACATATGAATAGGAATGAATGGTGTTCTTATGTTTTTATTAAAGAATTATTTCATTTAAGTGTTGTATCAATGATGTACTGGTTATATGAATTATGGAGATAAAAAAGGATTGTACTGCAGTACTATTTCATTGAGGATTTGAGATTATATGGTATATGAAAAGTGGCTCATAAACAAGTTAAACTTTTTATTTGAAAATACATGGATGAGGGAAATGTAATCCTTAATATGGTCTTGATACTAAGGTAGTAATTTTGGAGTAAGATTTAGATTATTTTGATAAATTATATTGGATGTTCTTAACTACATTGGAACTGATTAATGGTTTTTTTATTTCATCATTGTTGGAATATTCAAAGTTTTTGGATATAAGGAATATATCTAGTATTCTATAAGTAATAAGGGAGCATTAATGTAATCAATAATGTTTTATGGTAATTCAGGGTGTTTCCATATTTTAAAACAATACATGATGAAGGTATTCACATGTTATTACGTGGAAAAAAAATATCTTCATTATATTTACCTTCCTAATAAATTTTGGACTGTGAGTTTGGACAGAAGTAATTAGGATAAGTCTAAAGGATGGAATTGATTATATTTGACATTTGAACCAATTTTTAAGGTTAAATCATTTCTGAAGATTATTTTTGGATTTCCATAAAAGGACAACCGGGAGGTCGGGCGGCAACCCGTCGCGTCTGGCAAGACCGCGAGGCTTAAACCCGCAATCGAAGGGCGACAAGGGTGTATCACCTACCACTGGCCCACGTGATGTCTTGGATTGAATAATGTAGTCTTTTTTTAAAAAATCTGGTAGATGAAAGATAAATTCATTTTTTAACCCTATACAAATAGGATGAATATAATGTTATTTTTTAGTTCTATTATCTTTTAGAGTGAAAGATGGGTTTGTGGTAGAAATTAGTTAAAGGATGAGACTCTACTTATCATGTATATATTTTTCTTCTTCTCTTATTCTATGAATAAATTAATTATTATACTTTATTGAAGGGATCATAAAACAAAAAAACACATGTTATCCTAATACCATATGTTTTGTTGAACCGATGGTATTTTAAATCATTATAGATTGATGAATTTAAGGCCATCAATGTTACACTTGTTTGTGATTGATGACCTCAATCACTACATATAAATTTTTACATTTTTCCTCCATTTATATGTTTCTAATTTCCACCAAGTTTCTCTTAATTGAGACCATAATTTGGTGGTGACCCTTTCATTTCACTTTTCCTCTTATTAAGACTAAATTTTATTAACCTAATTTCCGATGTGGGTTTTCCCAAAGGTATTTTCTATTTTCAACCATCTATTTTTGAAAAAAATAATTTCAAATTACGAGGACGTAATTTATTGAAGGAGGGAATAATGTAACACCCCAAGATTTTATAGTACGTTATTTCTTCAATGTAATTCAATAACTTGCATTACACGCAACATCGAATTCCAGTGCACCATGACTTACCAAACAAGTCGTTCAAAAGCGATTATGAATACTATTAACTAGATATTGAACTATATATAATCCTTATAATTTTAGAATCCATATAATGAGTTTCTTAGACATAATGTAAGAACAAATACATTTTTTCAGATAAAATAAGTATTTTTCAAAAAATGCAATTTTAATTCCTTTTAATGGTGAATCCTTTTTAAATACAATATTTGAAAATTTTATTTATTTAATTTGAAAAAATAATCTTCTTATTTAGAATCGGGAGATAAGAATTTAGTTTCAATAAATTTTTGGTGTTATTCTGATAACTTTCATATTTGGGTGAATAGTGAAAAATACTATCTTTTAACTGAAAACAACTTTTTAAAAGAAAATAATTTATATCATTAAATTATATATTTTAATGGTTTGGAAGTATAAATAGATTATATTTTTACCATTTACTCCAATTATGGTCATTTTAAGTAATTTCACTTTGAAATTGGACATAAACAAGTGTCAAACTTTTGATATTTATTATTTCTTAAAAATATGCCTTTTGGTTTTAACAGTGGGAATTAATTTTAAATTAATAAATGCAACTTTTGTGTTTTTAATTTGATAAAATAGACTCCATTTTTTGATTCGTAATATCGAAATTATCTTAGGGTGTAATTTTGGTACTTTTCTGATAACATTCAATTTTTGATGAATAGTGAAAAACCACTTAGTTATAGTATAAAACCAACTTTTTATTTAAATAATTATTTATTTTATTTAAATTTAATTAAGGTCAAAATAGATACATAATACATATATAATTTAAGTGTAATTCATTGAAGTTAGTTTAGAATAATTTTAGACATATAAAAATTTTATGGAACTTTTCACCGTCTTTTACCCACCTCATAGGAGAATTTAAAAATTCACATAAAACATAATTTTACCACTTATGTGAGTGGAATTTCGAAAATCCGAGAGACACAGTTAATATCAAGGAGTAAAATTTGGTTCAATAAGTTAAAAATAATTTTTGGAGAATTGTAACTTTCTACTTTTATTTACCACAGTTAAAAGTAAATTTTGGTAATTAAGGGTAAAAATGATATTAATATTACACAAACACATGTCCTAATTCTATTAGACAAGTGTATCTCGACTAAAAACAACCTTATGAATAAAATATTATCATTTTGTTCCACTTTTATTATATTATGACATTTATTATTATTGAATTCAAAGAAGAGTTAAAAGGGTTAAAATCATAGTTTAATAACTAAAACACTTTTAATATAGGGTTATACATAAGATAAATTAGATTATAAATATTCATTAGAAAGATAAAAATATTTCCTACATAATGGTAGTTTATTTATAATATTTAACAATTAAATAATTTAATTTATTTATGACACAATGGTGATGAAGTAATTACCTAATTAATGAAATATTAAAATAATTGATTTTATAAATATCAAAATAAATGTAATTTGATACTTTTTATGAATTTCACTAATTTTATAGGTCAATATGAAATATTAGGATTGATTATATTATGATACTTCTAAATTATTCCAAAATTAATATTTTATGAATTTTGAATGTAAATGTTTTATTTTTTAATTATGAGACTTTTAAAAGATTCCAAAATGAATATTTTAAGAATTTGTGAAAGGTACTCTTTATCAAGATCATAATTTTAAATGTTTTAAATTTTTATCTTTCTAAATATTTTAGTTAATGTCCATTTTTTAAAAATTATTTTAATAATTTATTTATATGTACAAGAATGTTTTGAAATGATATTTCTTTTCAAATGTTTCAATGTGGTGTGGGACACTTTGATTCAATAATCTCTTTTAAATTACATCTTTTATAAATGTGTGACTTTTCAATGATTTCAAAAAAAAGTTATTTCTCTCAAATAGTTTTGATTTCATCTATGTTAACATCCTTTGATGAATTTTAATATTATTTGAAGTTGATTTATTATGATACAAAACTTCCATATTGTATTAAAGGTTTTATGATATGTTTGACTGTGGATGTGTTATTTTTATACCATTCATGGTGTTTGGAGAAAGTATTGACATTTCGTATGCTAGTTTTAATATGAATGTTTATGTTATGTTTAAACCTGTTCATATGGGCAATGCATTGGACTTAGTAAGTGATGGGTGGAGCCCGCTATAGCTCCTCGATGCATCGGTAGGTCTCATGAGACAAACTAGTGTCTTGGCATGAGGCCTTGACAAAATATTATTTGTAGTCTTGGCATGAGGCCTTGTCTATGTGGTTATGATAGTCTGGAATTATGCATTCCATCATTATGAAAGTGGTTATTGATATTGCATGTGATTATTCAACTAGTAGAATATCTATGTGATTAAGTAAACAACATTATTTCATTTTATCTTTTCCATATTATACTGAAGTTAAAATTTAAAATTATTTTTCTTTAGTTATACATTGTTTTAAATGTTTGTGTTTATTTATGAAAGTTTCTGCTATATTGTTGTCCTTACTGAGCATATAAGCTCACCCCTTTCAATGTTTTATTTTGTCTAGGATGTGAAGAAGTATTTTATGAATGACATGTAGGGATAGTTTGAGGGGATATGAAGACAAGATGTAGTTGTAGTTTTTTTCACTTTATGATGTAATTTAAGACTTATGAATATATCTAGTGTTTCCAAGGCTACTAAACTAATCGGTCTTTCGAGACTTGATCCTTTGTGATCATGCCAATGTTATGTAATAATGCACCGACTCTGGGTAACTGGGGTCAGGGTGTTACAAGAGGATATGGTATTTTTAAGAGAATAGGGGATATTGGATGTAGGGAAGGAGCTTGGTAAGGGATTTAGGAAGAATATTGGCCTGAAACAAGGCTTGAGATAATTGAGGTGAATAGGTAAGGATGTATTTTATTTATAGTAGAGGGGGGGTTTATATCATTAATTTATTATTTCTTCAGAAGATAGAAAATAGTGAGTATTCAATAACCTAGAAAATTAATAAATTCATATGGGTTCTAGATTTGCATGCTTACATCACTTATGATGTTAGGAATAGTGGTTTTAAATTATAATGTATTTATATGGTAAATTAATGTATTTTACTATTCACCAAAAATTCAAGTATTTCAGAAAAATCCCAATAATTCACCATAACCATTTTTCGATGTGTAAAATCCAAAAATGAAGTCCATTTTTCAAAAAAAAATATGATAAATTTAATTATTAATTAAAATCACAATTCACTTGGAAAAAAAAAATTTGAAGCAGTTATTTTCTTATTCCTAGATATAGGTATATCGTAATTAAACTTGAATGTTTTTTATATACTATCATAGGTAAGTAGATGGCTCTCGAATAAACTTATGGAAACTCGCTAATGGTCGAATTGGAAACCCTATTTTGAAGATCTATGATGTCTATTCTCTGAAGCAATAGATCCAATAACAAATGGCCTCTTTTGATCCTACCTGGGAGAAATCCTTCGAGTGGCATTCCCCATGCACACAGGAAGATAAGACAACCCCAAAAAATGTCAATAAGGTCATGACTTAGGCACTCAAAGGGATATCTTTCATGGAATCTCTTAAGGGCTCAAATAATTAAAAACCTTCCTAAGCGATGGCGCCATGTTTTAAAAAACATGATGATGGAAGCTTTGCGATTTCTGCTGACCTAGAAGCACTACATCAGAGAGAGAAAATGTATAAGTACTCTGTACTTGGATGAATCTCTTACCTTAAAGGGTATAAACTGTGGTCAGGGGATGTACACAAAATGAGAATTGTCCACTGGTGGGGCACAACCAATTGGAAACTTGTTCCCATTGGGAAAGTATATTATCATATCATTTTTCACTTTCAAGAGGAATTAGATTGGCCTTGGAAACAAGGCACCATACAGTTGAAACCTAGTATCCTATGTCTTTCTACTTGGGATTATACTTTCAATCCGTTTATTCATAGGAACTCTTTGGCACAGATTTGGGTTTGGTTACATGGACTTAGCATGTTCTTTTGGAAAATAAAAAAAAATTTAATGACCTTACCTCTTGCAAAGGGATACCTCTTAAAATAGATCAGAGAACATTGAATGGTTATTTGGGTATATATGCAAGAGTCATGTTTGAAGTAAATCTTGAAACAAAACTTTCTCATTTCATTGATTTCAATGAAAAGGATTATACGGAAGTGGTCAGAATAGAGTATGATCATAGGCCACCATTTCGTGACTACTGTAATATCATTGTACACTCCATATTGAATTGTAGAATTGTTAAAAAATAGGTCCAACCTCACACTGAAAAGGATTGGACTAAATTTAGAAGAAACTAAAAGGATAAAAAACCTATCTTAGATAAATATGAATCACGCATGAAAAAAAGTAGATTTGGAGGAGGAAAAGAAGTTTGGAGTCCTCATAAAAGGAACTTTTTAAGGAATCATGGGATGACATGGTTGAAAAAGAGGAACTGGACACTGAAGAGTAAGAATTTACTGAAGAAATTGTTGATATGGTCTCCAGTATAGTCCATAAGAATGATCCAGAAGAGGGAGAGGATGCACATCCTGATAAAGATAGGAAAAACTCTTATAGAAAGCCTTATACTTCTCAAACAGGTGATCTGACTGGAGTTCATTCTGCTCCTACCACTGAAGCAACAACACACACAAACTATATTCCTACAAATGGTATGACACTGGACACCCAACCTACTATTGTGGATTCTAAGTCTACCTATACTATATGAATTGAGGAGGAGACTTCAACATTTAAAGACAAAATTAAATGCCTTGATAAACCCAATGCAGAGCAAGTAAAAGAGGATAGAAAGCGCCTAAGTAATCATAAGTCCGGTGCAAACATCAATAGCATTGTCCATGAAACTATCAACGCAATTCTTGAACTGAAGTCACGGATTCTTGATCGCTCAATAGCTGATAATATAATGGAAGTTCTCACACTCCTGGACATTGTAATCTAGAACACCTCTTATGCTTCTGCTAACACTAGAAATTATCATCAATTCTCTTCACCTTCACATAGTGAAGAGAAGTGGGAAAATGCTGCAATTCAGAATGTAACGATTCAAAGTTTCATTAATGGAAAATCCCTATTGATCTTATTAAATGTCACTTTATATAAAATGTCTTTATAAAATGACAACTTCTTTGGTTTTATGATAAGAATTGTGACTGTTACTTTTATAGTCGTTGAACAGTGATCACATGATTAGTATAAATATAGGGATTTAACACATCCAATTTTACTTAGAAAAAGGAAGCGATGGCCTCATCAAGTAAAATTTCCCCATCCGAAGCCCATTTATCAGATCTCGGAAAAGACATGGCATCCTTGGGCTTCGCTTTGGACCAAGCCCAAGCTGAGCTTCACCATGTCAAGCTCGAATGGGACAGTCAATGGGAGAAGTGGATGTTGATAGAAATTACCACTCAAGCGATGTTATCCAAGCCACCCCAAGAGTCTGTCACCATCGCACATCTTACCCTTAGGTATTATGGGGCTTTTTTAAGGGGATATGTAACTAATCAATAGTACTATGTTCATGTAAATTGTTTTTTGTATATAATAATTAATATAATTTCTTGTCATTATTGATACATTGTAAATAGTTTTTAAAGTACAAATGGTGTTTTTAGTTATTATTTAATTAAGAAATCTATTTTATTAAATTAAGGGATTTTTGAATTAAATAATATTTTAATAAAATATTATTATTATTTTTATATTTATTTTATTATATATAAATGATCATATAATTGTATGAATGTAATTATAATTTTTATTAAGGTTTGAAAGCCATTTTTATCAAAACCCGTGAATTTTCGATAAATGTCGGTTTTTATTTTAAAAGTGAAAATTAACATATTTAGAAAATTATTTAGATAAAATTAATGTTATTTTTGTAATCGGGACATTGAAATTATCCAACGGTCAATTTTTCATAATTTTCTGAGAAAGTCAAATGTTTGAGTAAAAATTAAATACCGTTTAAATATATAGTGTGTTTTATGACATCATAATGACCCAATAGTGATGTAATAAAATACTATAATCTTTATTTTTGTCCAATATATGTTTTACCATTACAATAATGTGATTTTTGGTTTGTTTTGATTACTTTTCAAAGCATTAATGGACCCCTCAAGACTTATTAAACACCTTGTCTTTTTAAATTAATTTCCATGGGAGTGTGACTCACCTCCACATAAGCAACCCTAATATTTTAAGAAGTTCGAACCATGGCCTTATAAAATATTATTTGCCTATTCCCGTTTCCAAAAATCATGGGCAACAATCCTGGGACGGTTTTTGGTTTGGATTAATTTAATATAAGGGGTCCCAAACCTAAATAATAAAGAATTCCCTCACCTTTCCTATATAAACCCACCCAATATCCAACTTCCTCCTCACTCAAAGCCTTTTTAGTTCGTCCAACCTCTTCCCTACGCTCTCTGGAATCCCCCCAAGGTGCCCCAAGCTCCCAAGAAGCCTCTCACAATCCTCTCTCTAGCCTTTGGAAGCACACTTTCAAGTAAGGGTTTTTTCTTCCTTTCTCATTTTTATCCAATTTTCTTTAAGTTGTTTTGCCCTATTAATTTCAATTATGAATGTTGGGGTATGGTTGAGAACCTCCCTCATACTTTCCTATATATGTTTGAATGATGTGAGACCCTTTCCCTTTCATTAAATGCCTCCCATGTACACCTGTTACTATACTGAAATTCCAAAAGGAACTTCTCTCTCCTCTTTTACATTCAAGCAATACTTTTGTATCATGAATATAAATTCCATTACAATTGTTGGGAAATGTATCTATATGACCTCCTTAATTTACATTACATGTAAATATGATGATTAACCCCTTTCTCTCTCATCAACCGTTTTTATGAATTCTTATGTCACGCCGTTACACTGCCGAAATCGCACCGATTTTCTAAGACAATGTCATTGTGTAGTGAATACCATGTCCATTTCTCCATCAAGGGTATTCACCTTTATGAACATTTACTTATTTATTGTAAAGTTTCATGTATGAGTTCCACATTCCTTTATCGTGTAATAAATGATTATGTTTTATTAATCCATGTTTTACGATCCATGTGGCACACTTATGCATGAAATGAAATGTTTAAGAAGGGTGCTCCCTTATAGCGCTCCTATGTATTGGGTAGAGTATAGTATCATGATACGTCATGTGAAATGAGTGTTGACTCATGCTAATTCAAGTGCAATGATGGTTTACTCGTGCTTTATGTGCAATGAGTATTTACTCATGCTCCATGTGCAATGATCCTTGGGTCATGCTAATTCCATGTTAAGTGTTGTTGCCACATTTCCATGTTATGATTATCATTCTTTATCATGCCTTTATGTTCATGGTTTTCTTACTCTCTATTGATATGCCTATTGTATAACATGTATTGTACTCCTCATGTTATTTCATGTGTTTTCCCTTACTGGTCTCTATATCTCACCATTTTCTTATGCATGTCCTCAGGTTATCCCATGCAATGCTAAGTACGAGGGAATGTAGTGGTCATGTAACGGATGTTTTCAATAAAGATGTTTTATTTCATGTTTTAAGTTTTTATGTAATGATACTAATCCCCAAAGACCCTAAACCTCTCGATCTTCTTTGTTTTATCATGTGATGTTTTATGTAACAAATCATGTTTAAGTTTGTAATAAAAGCAGGGTTGCCATAGTTGGTATCAGAGGATAGGTTTGGTTATTTTTGGGATTAGGATTAGAAAACCCTAGTAAGGCCTTAGATACAAGACTAAGTACAATAAAAATGTCCATAAGTTTTGGTCAGTATTGATTAAGTGGGTTATCAAAAAATACATCTCTGTCTAGATACGAGCAGGTAGAGGCGGCTCTGGAACAGATGTATCCTAGGGGTAAAACCCGAAAACACAGCTTTGAGCTAGATTCGAACGGGAACTGGTGCACGAAAATGGGCCTTGCTACACTCTTGGTTACGACACTCCCGGGGGATATGATTTGGTAAATTCACAAGCTTAGTATGAACCCTTATTAAGGGAAGAAAAAAATTCCCCTAAGAATATATGTTAGAAAGTAGATCATGAATAGCCTAGATTGAAGCCTATAGACTCATGAGTAAAGGAAATAAAAGTTTATTTATAAGTAATCAACTTTTGTCTTTGGATTAACCTTTATGTTTTACCCCTAAATTTCCTTTTATTCCAGCCAATGGCCGGTAATAAGAGGACTCGAGCTAACAACCGTTGTTAAGATCAGTGTGATGATTGTACTAATGAGATGCCCAATCCAATGGGAGCGGGAATCACGAACTTTGTCAAGTTTCTCTCTCAACTAACTCAAGTTTTGAATATAAACATGGGTCAAGAGGAACTTTCAACCCCCCCCCCCCAAGAAAGAACAAGTCTCAATCTAGAGCTTCATGAGACAAAGGCCTCCTACTTTTTGTGGATCATCTGATCCCTCAATCACAGAACAATGGATCAAATCCATTGAAAATATCTTCTCCATCTGTTAATGTTCTGAAGAAGAGAAGGTCCTCCTGGCAGCTTATCGTATGAAGGGTGAAGCTGATCAATGGTGGACGTTGATCAAAAATACGAAGCCTGAGGAGGATATCGAGGTGTTGGAATGGAAGGATTTCTAGAATATGTTTTTCGATAAATATTTTCCGCGTACCCTTCGGCTTAAGATGGAAAGGGACTTCCTTTACTTCAAGAAAAAAGATGAAGAATCTATTGGAGAGTACGAGGAAAACTTCACAAGGCTTACAAGATACGCTTCCAGCTTTGTCATTACCCCAGAATGAAAAGTTGACCGCTTCTTTGGTGGGATTAAGCCTAGCCTACAGAAAGCATTGGCGATCCGTGACTTCGACAGCTATGAGGAAATTGTCTGATGTGCCCTCAAGGTCGAAATGGAGATCGGAGAATCACAGGGGTATCATGGGGATAAAAATCATAAGGTGGACTCCAATGCTGGTGGACCGATGGATAA
Source organism: Viscum album (assembly GCA_963277665.1). Classification (NCBI taxonomy): domain Eukaryota; kingdom Viridiplantae; phylum Streptophyta; class Magnoliopsida; order Santalales; family Viscaceae; genus Viscum; species Viscum album. Next base: position 1,388,647,788 of record OY728134.1, on the reverse strand, counting down.
ATCCAACAGTGCTAAGAAGATCCAGTACCCCACTTGCCAAAATTACGGAAAGAAGCACCCTGGAAATTGCCTTAAGGGGACGAGGAAATGCTTCAGGTGTGGAAGAGAAGGGCACTTAGCTATTACTTGTCAGCAAGAAAGACCTGCGGCTGTGACAGAGGAAAGGAACGCTCCATTCTAACCTCAACGCATTGTTCAATGCTAAAAATGAAAAGAACCAAGTCATTTTGAAAATAAGTGCCCTAATCCAAGGGCTTTCGGAGACAACCAACAACCTCCAAGGCAGCAAGGAAGAGCTTTTGCCATCACTTCTGCCGAAGTGATCCCTGAAAACGAAGTGGTGACAGGTACTCTAGTTATTCATTCCAGAATAGAGAATGTACTTTTTGATTCAGGTTCTACACATTCATTTATATCTCTAAAGTTTAGTAGAACAATCCCAGCACCACCACAAATCATGGAATTGAAGATGTCGGTGAGTACGGAAAATGGGGAAATCATTGCATCCCATGAATATAAGTCCTCCCATTTTATAATCTGTGGATTGAATTTCTCGGAGAACCTCATCATACTCCCTCTGGTGGAATTTGATGCAATTCGTGGCATGGATTGGATTTCCTTATATAGAGCCAACATAAATTGTCGGGAGGGGGAAATGACACTCCATATGGAGAATCGACCCCCGATTCTTTACAAGTGTAAGGAGGAAGATGAATCCCCTTTTGCTCCATCATCCCAATAATGCATATTACTGCCTTATAAGAACATGTATCTGGCTCAGGTGATTGAGTCCAAGGAAGAAACCATCCTTGAAGAAATGCCTATTGTGAGGGAATTCGCTGAAGTGTTTCCCAAGGAACTGCTTGGTCTTCCTCCTAGAAGAGATGTTGAATTCTCAATTGAAATTATACCCGGTTCTTTACCAATATCCAAAACTCCATATAGAATGGCTATTGTAGAGCTTGAAGAATTGAAGAAACAGCTACAGGAGAGTCTTGATAAACGGTTTATATGCCCAAGTGCTTCACCATGGGGTGCACCAGTCCTCTTCATCAAGAAGAAGGATGGGTCAATGCAACTTTGCATCGATTATCGTGAACATAACAAAATCACAATAAAGAAAAATTATCCTCTCCCATGAATTAATGACTTGTTCGATCAGCTGCGTGGAGCACAATACTTCTCCAAGTTGGACTTGCGGTCGGCATATTATCAAGTAAGGGTGAAGAAGGAAGATATCCCCAAGATTGCTTTTTGCACAAGATACGGGCACTATGAATTCATAGTAATGCCTTTAGGACTCACTAATTCTCCTGGAATATTCATGGACTTAATGAATAGAGTCTTTAGAGATTACCTAGACAAATTTGTGGTAGTCTTTATAGATGATATTTTAATATACTCCAAAACCAAGGAGGATCATGAGAAGCATTTAAGAACTGTACTGGAGACTTTGCGCAAGGAGATGCTCTATAAAAAGTACAGAAAGTGTGAGTTCTGGTTGAAGGAGGTCTCATTCTTGGGCCATATCATCACAATAAATGGGATATCTATGGATCCCTCCAAAATATATGCAATTGAGGGATGGCTGAGGCCAACATCGATAACAGATATCCGTAGCTTCTTGGGGTTAGCTGGATATTATCGACAATTTGTGGTAAATTTCTCACAATTTTCCAACCCTCTTACCAAGATAACTCTAAAGGGAGGAAAGTTTGCTTGGAGTGATGAATGCGAAGAAATATTCAAGGAGTTGAATAAGAGGCTTATCACTGCGCTCGTTCTCACTTTACCCACAAGTGGGGAAATTGTTTTGGTATTCAGGGATGCTTCGAAGAAGGGCTTAGGATGTGTGTTGATGCAGAATGATAAAGTTATATCCTATGCCTCAAGGTAGTTGAAAATCCACGAGAAAAACTATCCAACGCATGATCTGGAGTTGGCAGCGGTGATCTTTTCCTTGAAAATCTGGCGGCATTATCTCTATAGGGAGAAATGTGAGATATATACTGACCACAAGAGTCATAAATATATATTCACACAGAAAGAGCTTAAAATGCGCCAGAGAAGATGGATAGAGATCATCATGGATTATGACTGTTCAATCCATTACCACCCTCGGAAAGCAAACAAGGTGGCGGATGCCCTAAGTAGAAAGGATCCAACAATTCTATCAATGATGATAATTGAGAAGGATCCAATCTTCTTATACTTGATTAAAATGGACATGGAAATCATAGATAAGGGAACATCATGAATCCTTTCACAAATGATTGCTCAACCATCTATTTTGTAAAGGTTAGAGGATGTCCAAATGGATGATGTAGGAATTCAAGAAAAAGTGGAAGCTATCGAAAAAGGGAAATCCTTGGAGTTTAATGTTAATGAAGAAGGAATTGTGCGGTTTGGGAAAAGACTATGTGTTCCATCAAGTCCGGAGCTGAAGAAGGATATTTTGGATAATGCACATAGTTCATATTTCTCTATTCACCCAGGGAACACAAAGATGTATCGAGATCTCCGAGAAAACTTTTGGTGGTATAATATGAAGAAGGAGATTGTTGAATATACATCAAAGTGCCTTGTGTGTTAGCAAGTGAAGGCAGAGAGGAAGAAGTCTAAGGGGATGATGCAACCATTTCCCATACCAGAATGGAAATGGGAGAACATCACCATAGAATTTTTCAAAGGACTTCCAAGGACCTCCAAAGGCAACAATGTAATCTGGGTTATTGTGGATTGTCTTATAAAGACTGCACACTTCATTGCTATTCGGGAGGATTTCTCATTGGATCAACTAGCACGGATATATATCAGGGAAGTGGTAAGGTTGCATGGAGTACCACTATCTATTGTGTCTGACCGAGATCCAAGATTCACCTCTAAGTTTTGGAAGAGTCTTCAGCATGCTCTGAATACTGAACTGAAATTCAGTATGGTCTATCATCCTCAAACTGATGGCCAATCCGAGAGGACTATCCAAACACTTGAGGATATACTGAGAGCGTGCTCAATGGACTTTAAAGGAGGATGGGATCAACATCTTCCTCTAGTTGAGTTCTCTTATAATAACAGTTTCCACTCGAGCATCCAAATGGCACCATATGAAGCCCTGTATGGGAAAAGGTGCAGAACACTGGCATGTTGGGATGTGGTCGGTGAACGTAAGCTGATTGGACCAGAAGTGGTCGAGGAAATAGTGAAGAAGGTGAAAACCATTCTGTAGCATATCAAGGCAGCCCAGAGACGACAGAAGAGTTATGCAGATAATCGTCGATGAGACCTTGAGTTTAAAGTTGGAGACATTGTTTTTCTACGCATATCTCCATGGAAGAAGGTCATGAGGTTTGTAAAGAAACGGAAGTTAAGTCCAAGGTACATCGGCCCCTTTGATATTCTTGATCGTGTCGAGGCTATGGACTATCGAATATCACTTCCACCTACTATGGACAAAGTACATGATGTCTTTCATGTATCCCTCTTAAGGAAGTACATATCGGACCCTTCACATGTACTCTCTTCTGAGGTGGTACAATTGGAAGACGATATTTCTTATGAGGAGAAACCAGTGAAGATCTTAGATCATAGAGAAAACGTTCTACAAAATCAGACAATGCCCCTCATCAAGGTGTTGTGGAGAAACCAAATGTTTGAAGAAGCAACTTGGGAATCGGAGGAAATGATGAAGCTGAGTTACCCACATCTGTTTTAGTGTGGGAAAAGGAAAATTTCAAGGGCAAAATTTCTTAAGGGGTGAATATTGTAACGACCCAAAGTTTCATTAATGGAAAATCCCTCTTGATCTTATTAAATGTCTCTTTATATAAAAAAAATTTATAAAATTTCAACTTCTTTGGTTTTATGATAAGAATTGTGACCGTTACTTTTATAGTCGTTGAACAGTGATCACATGATTAGTATAAATATAGGGCTTTAACACATCCAATTTTACTTATACAAAGGAAGTGATGGCCTCATCAAGTAGAATTTCCCCATACGAAGCCCATTTATCAGAGCTCGGAGAAGAGGTGGCGTCCTTGGGCTTTGCTCTGGACCAAGCCCAAGCTGAGCTTCACCATGTCAAGCTTGAACGGGACGGTCTACGGGAGAAGTGGAAGTTGATAGAAATTACCACTCGAGCGATGTTATCTGAGCCACCCCAAGAGTCTGTCACCGTCGCACACCTTACCCTTAGGTCTTATGAGGCTGTTTTAAGGGGTTATGTAACTAATCTATAGTATTATGTTCATGTAAATTATTTTTGTATATAATAATGAATATAATTTCTTGTCATTATTGATACATTGTAAATAGTTTTTAAAGTACAAATGGTGTTTTAGTTATTATTTAATTAAGAAATATATTTTATTAAATTAAGGTATTTTTGAATTAAATAATATTTTAATAAATTATTATTATTATTAGATTAATTTTATTATATATAAATGATAATATAATTGTATGAATGCAATTATAATTTTTATTAAGGTTTGAAATCCATTTTTATCAAAACCCGTGAATTTTCAATAAATGTCGGTTTTTATTTTAAAAGTGAAAATTAACATATTTAGAAAATTATTTAGATAAAATTAATGTTATTTTTTGAACCAGGACGTCAAAATTATCCAATGGTGAATTTTTCATAATTTTCTGAGACAGTCAAATTTTTGAGTAAAAATTAAATACCTTTTAAATATATAATGTGTTTTATGTCATCATAATGACCCAATAGTGATGTAATAAAATACTATAATCTTTATGTTGGGCCAATATATGTTTTTACATTAAAATAATGTGATTTTGGGGTTTTTGGCTTACTTTTCGAAGCATTAATGGACCCCTCAAGACTTATTAAACACCTTGTCTTTTTAAATTAATTTTAATGGGAGTGTGACTCACCTACACATAAGAAACCCTAATATTTTAAGAAGTTCGGACCTTCGACTTATAAAATATTACTTTCCTCTTCCCTTTTCCAAAAGCCATGTTCAAAAACCATGGGATGGTTTATGGTTTGGATTAATTGAATATAAGGGGTCCCAAACCTAAATAATAAAGAATTCCCTCACCTTTCCTATATAAACCCACCCAAGCTCCCACTTCCTCCTCACTCAAAGCCTTTGGAGTTCATTCCACCTCTTCCCTACTCTCTCTAGAATCCTCCCAAGGTGCCCCAAGCTCCCAAGAAGCCTCTCACAAGCCTCTCTCTAGCCTTTGGAAGCACACTTCCAAGTAAGGGTTTTTTCTTCCTTTCTCATTTTTGTCCAATTTTCTTTACGTTGTTTTTCCCTTTTAATTTCAATTATGAATGTTGGGGTATGGTTTCTCACCTCCCTCATACTTCCCTCTTTATGTTTGAGTGGTGGGAGACCTTTTCTCTCTCATTAAATGCCTCCCATGTACACCCGTTACTATGCTGAAATTCCAAAAGGAACTTCTCTCTCCTCTTTTACATTCAAGAAATACTTTTGTATCATGAATCTAAATTCCATTAAAATTGTTGGGACATGTATCTATATGAAATAATTACTGTCCATTACATGTAAATATGATGAGGAACCCCTTTTTCTCTCAACAACCATTTTTATGAATTCTTATGTCACGTCGTTACACTGCCGAAATCACACCGATATTCTAGGCCAATGTCATTGTGTAGTGAATACCATGCACATTTCTACATCAAGGGTATTCAACTTTATGCACATTTAATTATTGATTGTAAAGATTAATGTATTAATTCCACATTCCTTTATCTTGGAATAAATTATTATGTTTTATGAATCCATGTTTTATGATCCATGTGGCACACTTATTCATGAAATGAAATGTTTAAGAAGGGTGCGCCCTTATAGCACTCCAATGCATTGGGTAAATTATAGTATCATGATAATTCATGTGAAATGAGTGTTGACTCATTCTAACTCAAGTACAATGAGGGTTTACTCGTGCTTTATGTCTAATGAGGATTTACTCATGCTCCATGTGCAATGAGCCTTGGCTCATGCTAATTCCATGTTAAGTGTTGTTGCCACATTTCCATGTTAAGATTATCATAATTTATCATGCCTTTATGTTCATGTTTTTATTATGATCTATTGATATTCCTATTGTCTAACATGTATTGTACTCCTCATGTTATTCCATGTGTATTCCCTTACTGGGCTCTATAGCTCACCCTTTTCTTATGCATGTCCTCAGGTTATCCCATGCAATGGAAAGTACGAGGGAATGTAGTGGTCGTGTAAAGGAAGTTTTCAATAAAGATTTTGTATTTAATGTTTTATGTTTTTATGTAATGATCCTAAGCCCCAAAGACACTAAACCTCTAGATATTATTTGTTGTATCATGTGATGTTTTATGTAATAAATCATGTTTAAGTTTGTAATAAAAGCAAGGTTGTCATACAGAATCTAGGCTGACACAAATAGATGTTTGATATTAGAAAATAACAACACATGAAGGATTATGGAAAAGGCCGGAACTACAACAAAGACATACAATCAGCAACCCTCTCATGGATGGCCTCAAAACTCAGATTATGGATGGCCATTTTGGGGATTCAGATCACATAAAAATAGAAGCTTAATGGATAATGGCACATAAGGAAAATTGGAACAAATAAATGCATCAGGAGGAGGACTCAACAGGTATAAAAATTAATCATAGATCTCTTAACCCTTTAAGGGAATTTCAGGAAAAAAAATTCAAAGACATTTAAGGAGAATTCTACCAAGCTGTTAAGAAAATCCAAACATGGAAAGAACTATGGAGGTAATAAAAACAAGGGGCATAGCCCCAAACTTAAGTATAAATGATTATATCTATTGGAACTATCAGGTTATTGCTATCCTTGACACCATCACAACTTTAAAAAAAATATTTTTACTCATAAGATGTTGATATTTTCTATCTCTGCGCCTAAAATCACTTTAACTTATGGATTTAATAGTCATGATAAATATAGTTATATTTTTATAGGTGAAAATTCAAAAAATAACAAATGTGATTCATTGTGGGTCTTTTCACATGTTTCTATAAGTAAAGTTCATATTTTAATGTTGATTCCCAGTCTTTGACATATGAAATAAACATACATTACAATATCTTCTTATGTAATTTGTTTTATTCCTGCAACAAATATCAATACAAAAGAACATTGTGGCACAATATATCTTCCCTTAACAAAACTATTCAAGCACCTTGGGTAATTTTCGGTGATTTCAATGCTATCCTTAGGCCTAGTGAAAAGTTGGGTCCCTTACATTCAAACGTTTCCATTAACGATTTTTAAACTATGTATTGATGATAATATCCTTGATGAGATTAATCTATTTGGTTCTATGTAGACCCAGTATAGAAGAAAACACAATAAAATTTTATAAAGTAAACTTGATATTGCTTTCCCAAATTTCAAAGCTCTCGATAACTGGAATAACATATCTAGTATTACATTTCCTAGGATTAATTTTTATCATCATCCAATTTTGATGAGCCTCAATTATAGAGACAACAAAAATATTCTTTCTTTTGGATTCAATAAAACATGGAACATTGTTGAGGATTGTAATAAAATTGTCAAAGACACTTAGTATTAGATCATTTAAAATGATTTCTTTGTATGCATTATAAAACTAAAACATCTAAAGAAAAAACTGAAAATGTGGGGAAATACAAAACTCAACAAAATGATAATGAAATTATCTCCCTTGAGAATTCTCTCAATCAAATTCAAACCGAATCAACCCACAGTGACTTTGCTACTGACTCAAAGTAGGAAGTTGACATATGCAATAAACTGAACACTATTATTACCTTAAGATATGATCTTAGGAAACAAGCTCTCAGAATCAACTGGCTCAAATATGGAGACAGAAACACTAAATTTTTTAATGCTTCGCAAAGTATAATAAAGTACAGTAGACCTCTTTCCTTACTTAAATATGGGGATAATATCATTGATAATGAAGAAAGACTAGCTAATCATGTCACCTCCTACTTTAGAAATATCTTCATTGGCCCTACTCTAAACAAGGATATCAAACCTAATATCATTCCTTTCCTAGTTAGGTACAATGATAATCCCCTCTTGAATAGTATTCCAATTGATCGTGAGATTAAAGAAGTGGTTTTAATTTAAATATGGATAGTGCTCCTAGTCCTAATGGATTTCCCAATGACTTTTTCCAACTTCATTGGGGCATTGTTTGCAATGATATCTGTTGCCTAGTAAAATACTTCTTCATTAGTGGTTATCTCCCTTATGGTATTAATGTCCAATTTCATACCCTTATTCTTAAAGTGGATAATTATTCAAAAATTCACCTCTTTAGGCATATTTTCATTATCAACAATATGTATAAAATTATTTCTGTTTCCAACAAAATTGTCTCTTGGAATCAATTTGGCTTCCTAAAAGGAAGGAATATCTAAGACTACATTTTCCTTTCCTCTAAAAGTACAAACTATCATAAAAGGAACCAAAGTGGGGGTAGTGTTTCCATTAAACTTGAAATTAGAAAATACTTTGATACCAATGAATGTAATTTCATTTTCAAAGTCCTTGATATATTTCATTTTAATGAAAACTTGGTAAAGAAATTAACAATACTTTTTAACTCTTCCAAGATCTCAGTTCTGATCAATGGCTCCCCAAAAAGATATTTCACTTTTACAAAAGGTGTTTTACATGGATACCCCCTTTGTTCAATCCTATTTTTTATTGTGGAGGACTAATTCAGTAGACTTATTATAGATTCAATATATAGGGGTGATCTCAAGCCCATATTTTCCTCTAGAGATATAAATATTCCCTCAAATATTTTATACATGAATGATATAATTATATTCCTCTAGGTAGATAGGAAGAATATAAAAAACGTAAGGATGTCCTCTCTCACTATGAAGATGTCTCTGGTCAATCCATAAACTAGATTAAATCTTCCATTTTCATTGGTAAATGCTTCCCGGTCTACAGGAAAGTTGATATTATGAATAATCTTGGTACGAAGGAAGGATATTTCCCTTTACGTATCTTGGGGTACCCATATTTTGGGGAAGACCCAAAAAAACTTATTTTTCATGTATATTTTAGCATATCAATGGAGAACTCTCCTCTTGGAAAGGAAAAACTTTATCAATGGCAGGCCGGATATGTCTTGTCAAATACACCATTGTTTCTAAAATGGTTTAATTTGTTATGGTGTGTAAATGTCTTGTTGATCATCTAAAAATATATAAATACAAAATTTTAAACAAAATTGGATTGGAAGCACTCCTGAACGGAAACGTGTCACAATCCCTTGGAAAACATGTTGCACCCCTGTGGATAATGGTGGAATTGGTATTAATAATATCAAACATTTTAATGAGTCCCTTAATGCCAAAGTTACTTGGGATATTATGAAAAAACTCATAAGAATAATATTTCCTTCATGGAAGATTTTACAATAACATTAAAAAGGAAAACACTTTTATATGGAATCCCCTATATGTCCTTCAACCAAACACACTTTTTCAAAAATCATATCTTGCTCTAGATGGATAGTAAACAAAGACTCCTTAATGTAGTTTTGGTTGGACAACTGGAATGCAATCCCACTTTGTAACATGATTGATCCCATAAAATTACCCACTAATATAATCATCTCCATTAATGATTGTTTATAATCTCTTGATATTAATTTTCATGTTGAAATCTCTACTATTATTAAAAACTATACCTTTATCAGCACCGATGATTTTTTAGTTTGGGAACCAACATATAATGGTATTCTAACCTCTAAACTCTATGATAATTATAATTTCAATAAACAGAGAAGTGATTTCCACTGGGTAAATAGAATTAACAAAAGTTGGATTCAACCCTACCGACTCATCCTAGTGTGGATAATTGCTCATAATAGAATCCCCATGGATTCCAATCTTCAGATGTGTGGTATTCAACTTTTTTCAAAATGTTTCATGTGCAACCAGCGTAGAGAGGATACTAATAACCTATTTCAATATTGTGCTACATATTTTTCTCTATGGAAATTTATTTTTGATATTTTTTATCTTAGATGGATAGGTTTGAGCTCTATTGGATTGTAGCTTTAGAGATGCACTGCTATGGATACCTCTCCTCACATTACTCAATTTTTCATCACCGCTATGGCAGAACTGATCCATTTTATTTGGTATGAAATAAATTCTATTATACATAAAAATAACAGGTTCAGTTTCCATTATGCTAAAATTAGGATTTATACTTTGATCAAGGATTCTGGAATCATACAAACAAGGACCTATCACAACTCATTTAAAGACTTCATTATCCTATGATGGTTAGGGATCAATGGAAGACACAACCCACCGAATGGATTTCTAGAAGTCTTATTAAAACCTCCTATTTATGTTTGGATCAAAATCAATGTGGATGATGCTTCAAAATGGAATCCAGGACCTACAGGCTATGGTATAATTTGTAGAAATCAGAATGGTGACATACTTGGATACTATTTTGGTTCATGTGGTCATGCCTCCTCCCTGGAAGCAGAGATGTACAGTGTTATCAATGTTGTTGATTTGATTTAAAAAATAGTATGGAACAATGTCTGGATTGAAAGTGATTCAACTACCATTGTACAGGCTCTTAGGCATGGTATGATTCACTTTGTGTGGACCCTCCCTGCTAAATGGATCGTCTGCCTCAGACACCTATCTAATCTTAATCATATTATCACTCATGCCTATAGAGAGGTGAACAGGGTGGTATATGGTCTTGATAATAAGGGTTTCTACATAAATAAAATGTGCATAGATAATCATCTAGCTGAGTTTACCCCCTATATCAAAATGATTGTTATTAAATTCCCTCATTTAGACTCCTGTAAAACTTTTTGTATTTATATTTCTTAGTGTGGTGGTCCTTTGAACAAATAATTATATTTTTTTAAACTATCATAGGTAATTTTATTATACATTAGTTTATGTCACTATTCATTAGGGTCAAATTACTATTCATAAGGGTATGTTACTATTCAGCCAAAATTATGTTTGTATTATTGAACTCCAAACATCTTTCTGATCACAACTGTGAATTTCATATTTTCGAAATTCAAATCACATAAGTGACAAACTTATGTTTAAAGGTCATATAGCACTTAGTTGTTCATTATGTTGTGATTTCAACTAGTTATATAACATAATTATAATAATAAAATTTCCATAGAAAAATTTGGGTTGTTACATTCTTCCCCCTTAGAGAAATTTTTCCCTCGAAATTTCATTTTAAATTCTATGCCATAAACAGGTGCATGTACTTTTCCTTCATTGCCTCCTCTAGTTCCAATGTTTCCTCTTCGTACTTTCGGTTCTTCCAGAGCACCTTTATCCGGTGAGTAGTCTTGTTACGTATAAATTTATCTCTACAATCCAAGATCTTCTATGGCTTCTCCTTGTGAGAAATATCATCCTCCAACTGTACCACCTCTAAAGAGAATACTTGTGATGGTTCTAGTATGTAATTCTTTAAGAGGGATACATGAACGACATATTGTACTTTAGCCATGGTAGGTGGAAGTGAAAGTCGATAGTCCTCAAACCTGACATGATCAAGAATCTAGAAGGGGAAAATGTACCAAGGACTTACCATCCCTTTCTTTACAAAACTCATGACCTTATTCCATAGAGATATGCATAGAAATACAATGTCCCCAACTATGAACCCATGGTCTCATCGAAGATTGTCTGTATAACTGTTATGTTGTCTTTCAGATTCCTTGATATGCTACTGACTGATTTTCACGTTCTCTATCATTTCTTTGACCATTTCATGTCCTAGTAGCTTACGCTCACTGACATTATCACAACATTTCAGTGTTCTGTACCTTTTCCCATAAAGGACTTCATGTGGTGCCATTTGAATGCTCGATTGGAATATAAACACTCATAAATTCTGTGGAATTTTTTTTCTTAAATTCATATGAACTTTACGAGCCCACAGTTTCTAATGGAAAACGATTCTGAGGCCCGGAGTGCCTGTAATGATCCGTCAAAGTTTTTTTTTGCTTAAATTAACGTGTGTATGAAGTTTTCCTGAAAAAGTGGAATAACTCTTAAATGGTTAATCGGATCAGAAATATGAGGCCACTGTTGTGCTCAGGATGACGGGTTTACCCTAAGCATGACTTAATTTTAGTCATCGCCGGCCTCCTGGGGGAAAACCCAAATATGGCATAACTATAAATAAAATAATTAAAACATATTATTTTATATTTTAAATGCCTATAACTCAAAAACGGTAACTCGGATTAAAAATCCAAGACCACCACTGAACTCGTGAGGGTAGGATTTATTTTAGTATATACTAATTTGGGTTGGCGAGGGCCACCAGAGAAAGTTATTTTTTGGCCGCAAATAAAATAATTAAATGAAAATTATTTTATTGTAAAATTCATAACTTTTAAACGGTAACACGGATTGGAAATATGAGGGTACCATTGGGTTTTTTGGGGTCTGTTCCACTTAGGCAGAGCCTAACCTAGATCGCAGTAGTTCGAGGATGTATGTTATTAATTTTCCAAACTTTTTTTTGGGTAAGTTCAGTAAATGTGTGAGCGACGTTTTATATCTTTTGAACCGGTGCTCAGAATTAAAATCTAAGGACACCATTGAACTCGCAGTGCCGGTATTCTCTTAAGGATACCATTACCGTAGTTGTGTTTCAATGTGAATGGAAGTTAATTTTTTGGGTTTCTAAATAAAAATAAATAAAAATATGTCTAGTATATTTCTATTTGAGTGGTGGTTTAATCATCCAAGGGGAGGTTGGAGGTGGGGCCCACCCGCGCATAACCTCCCATGGGAGGATATTATGTGGCGAGGCCCACATGAGGTCAAAGCCCCTTAAACCCCCTTTAACCCTTGAGTTCCCCATTAATGGGGGAAACTCTTGATTTACCTCATAATGGTGCCAAACCTCTCTCTTTAATTGAAACTCTCCACCTCCCATGTTTTGATTTTTGAATCCATTCGTTTGTATTAAATTAAATGTGTTGTCGCATTTAATTAACGAAAACTCTTGTGTCATTGTGTGATAAAAATAATAGAGAACTTCCTCTATTATTTTGGGCTTAGTTTTCTTTGTTGGATACTTGGGAGAATCCTTGGAGAATTATCCTCTCCAAAGAAGAACCATCACCCGCAAAGAATGTCACTTCCTTCCAACAAAGAACGTGAATAACGTCAGTGACATCCTCTGTTATTCAACTTCTTCCTTGGACGTCTTCTTCCTCTCTGACCGGGGCGAGAAAGGGAAGACGTCACCCGTGAAGAATGTCGCCAACAACGATGTCATCTCCTCCCAACGTCAACGGATTGCCACCGCCTTTCCACGACTCCGCCAAGCGAACACCGATTAAAAGGTAGGATTTTTTCTTGATTAAATTAAATCCTCATTCCTCATCTCTAAAGTGGTTCGACGGTAGCCATTTTTTATCACCTAATGCAGAGGGCATGGGCCGAACAAACATAGCCCAACGTCCCTCCGATTGGTTCTTGATTGGTTGATGACAGAGGCGGAGCTGTAAGGGCATGGTGCTGACGCACCCTGCCGGAGAATAACCACAGCCAGGAGGGCCGCGACGGATGAAAGAGGCGTGGTTCCATCCCACCGCGCCACGCCGGAGATGCGAAACCACGGCTGGGAGGGCCACGGTGGATGGTGAAGCACCGCACCGTCACGCCGCGCGGTGGATCCGAACACCGCATCCAGGTTGGGCCGCGACGGTGGTGGCGCGGCGCCATTATGCCGTGCAGAGGGCAGGAAGACCGCAGCGTCGTCGCGCTGTGGAGTCGGATGAGTGGGACCAGCCGGGTCCTGTGGTCCCTGAACTGGCGCAGCATTCCAGTTCTGTTCGACGAACCAGGAGGGACGCGGCAACCCCCTCCCTCACGTGGCCAGCTGGGCCATCACAAGCCAGGCCGTAACGGCTGAGCCGCCCTCATCCTAGCTTCCCAAGGTCGGGCAGCCCTCGGCCGGGCCGCCCACTTTCGAGTCTCCCCTTTTCCGGGTCGCCCTCGGCCCCGGCCGCCCACGGGTCGGGCCGCTCGTCGGGTCGGGCCGACTCTTCGGGTCGGGCCATCCAATCGGCTTGGGTCACTTCCTTAGACCGGGTCAGACCTGCGGACAAGGTCAAATCCTTGTTCTGACCAGGTCGGGCTGGGTCAGTCTGACTGGGTCGGACCGGAGCCGGACCCGCTATGAACGTTTACACATTTTAGCCCGCATCTAGTGCTATGGGTGTCTGATTGACGTACCTCCTAAGGCTATAGAATTCTTGGAGTGCGAAGATTATTTTGGCATACTCCTCTTGAGGTTTTGATAGATTTGGGGTACATCCAGGTTGGTTTGAGCCAGAAAACCAACCATGCCCCTGAAATGGAAATGCAAATAACTCTCAGACCGGGTGTCCGATTGACGCGTCGTCTGTCGCGTTGGGATCCTTATGATGAGACCGAACTATGGGATACATCAAATATGAACTTTATAATAGTTTATTTATCAACACGTGGCTCGAGGAGAGGACCCTCTCGGAATCGAGCATGCTGTGTGCGGGAACCCTAGGGTTGGCTGAGACGATACTGTACCGGAATACTTTGTGAGTTCGACAGTGAAGACTACTGTACCGGAATCCTTCGTGGGTTCAACAGCGATGACTAATGTACTGGAATCCTTCATGGGTTCCATAGTGATGAATACTGTACCGAGATCCTCCATGGGTCCAACAGTTCTAACTTCTGTTTTTTGTATCCAGTGTGGGTCCGACAGAATAGATGGTCCTGCAACCTGTGTGGGTCCCACAACTTAGCTGGTACTATATCCTGTGTGGGTCTGATAGCTTAGATGAATCAGTGACTACATCTAATCATCTATATCACTCTTCTAAAGTTGTATACCTTTGTGAGCTGAGTTATGTCTTTAAACCAATATCATGGTGGTGAATTACTTTACATTGTGGAATGGTTTGTGCTTGGGCTCGAGAGTTGGAGTCGGACTATGATTGATAACTTAGGTATATGTATGGGCATATATCTAAGTAGGGTTGGTTGATATTTTGTGATAGTATCTTTCTACTATGGTTTATCCTTTGTGAATTATGGGAGACCTTCGGGGGTCTCAGGGTCCCCTACTGAGTATTGTTATATTCACCCCTGCATGGGCTTCGCCCGGACCTTGTTGTGTTCTATGCAGACGACGGTCAGTAGTGATCGAGGCTGAGGGTGACGGAAGGGAGGCTGCTCGGAGCTGGACTAGACGAGACGTACCACAGGGGAGATTTGTTCGAGTATTGTACCTAACCTTCATGTAGTATTCCCCGGTGGATGATCCAAGAGATGTTTTCCTTTTTTCTTGTACTTGTATCTGTTGTTCAGTTGGGTTTGTTTACCGGCCCACTTACTTTCAGGACACTTTTGTTTTCTATTCTAGTACATGTTGCTTCTACAGCTTGTGTTCAGACAGTGTGTGTTACAGGTTTAAAGGCAATGCCTTCCCTTTTTATCGGGATTACGCCTTTGGTGCTAGTCGCCATCCCCTGGCCTATGGAAGTCGAGCTTGGGGTAGTCACGACACGAGCCCCGATGACGGGTCGTGACAAATTGGCATCAAAGGAGTCGGTTCTACCACAAAACTTAGGAATCTAATATATTTTACTGTGAAACATTAGTTTTAAGAGTATTGAGCATGGTGTTCAGTCTAGGGAGTCCAGTTTTGGTGCGATGGTCGATATATCCATACACTAGGACCCTGACTTCTAATTTCTGACTCAGTGCACGAAAACACGGATTGTGAGTGTGTTTTCAAGAGCCTTCTTTGTAAACTCTTTGAGTTATCTCACTAGGTATAACTTATTGACCACAGTGCACATGTTCTTTATCAGGATGCCGCTGTGTAGACAGCTATCTAGGGTTTTTGAAGAGTACATGATGACGGCCCACCGAGCAACGAGGCTCTGGTCTAGGGTCCTCTTTCTACATTGGAACCTTCGGGTGTTATACCAATAGCACCACCACTCGTTGGGTAGGAGATACCACTAGTCGCATTGAAAAATGGTGCAAGCTGACTGAGGGCGTTTTACAAGTTCCAATAGTAGAGGCCTCTGAGGTTTTGAGGCGAGATAGATTCTCACACAGCTGAGGGCTGGCTGGAGGCGATTTCTAGAGTTTTCCACCTAGTTGAGACACCAGTAGAGTATATGGTGATCTTAGATACTAGACTTTTTGAGTGGGTGACCATGAGGATGGTTTTCATAGTGACGAGGCCTCAGTATGTGGACCATTACCCGAGATAGTACCTCCAGGTAGTGTGTCAGCTATATCACTGCTTGTTGGTCAGCAGTTTCAACCAGCAGTACTGGTAGATGAAACTTATAGTGTTAGTTCCATACACATGTTTCATCATCAGATACCCCTCATGTTCCAAGGAGATCTCGACTCACTGGCAGCTAAGGACTGTCTTGAGGATGTGGCTGAGGGTTTACTGGAGCTTATACAACTTTGGCAGGATGACATGTCGGTAGATGAGTATTCATCGATGCATACCAATCTTTCCTGGTACTAAATGAATATAATACGATCAATGCTTTAGAGATCGGACCTCTGAGCAAGGTGTGTTTAAGTATATATGAGGCAACACTTTTTCCTCTATGCATTCCAACTTATATTAGGGTGCTAGAGAGAACCTATGTGGTTGAATGTTCATTGGATGAGGAGATATAGCCAGTGAATGTTATAAATTGGAAAGCATGAAACTGGCTCCAGTCTCAGAGTCTTGAGCGTGTAAAATGTTTCAATATGAGTAAGTGTTAAGGACAGATGAATCGGCAGGGCAGCAGATGTGGAAGTAGAGCTAGGAGAGCTGCATGAGGTGGTGAACATTTCGACATGTTACAGCCACCCGCCTTTGTATTCCCCACTAGGCTCAGGGAGATGGAGGGCAGGGGAAGAGAGTAGATGAATTCGGTTAAGGAGTGTGACCCAAGGGCCCTATTAATGATTTGAGTTACGGTCTGTGTCTACTACTAGATGATTTATCAATAGACATAGGTACCAATCATTCCTTTTTTACACAAATCTTGTCCCAGACTTAGAGTTTCTGGTTAATCCATTGACTTGACCCTCACGTCTAGAGATGCCTTTGGGAGGAGACTCGATAATCACACTTACGCCAACGGTGTGATCTGACCCTTGAGGCGAGAGTTTCGGTTGGACCCTCTTGGTGGTAGCGTCGAGGCCTTACGACGTTAGTTTGGTTATGGACTGGGAAACCACAGTTCATACACAGATTGAATGTATTAGGAAAAAATGTTGTGGTTTATCTACAATGTTGGGATGGGGTTTTCCTTGGTTAGTGAAAAGGAAAACTCTGGCAGCACAGGATGGAATCACGCAAAAGAGGGTGCGGTCGATCACTCAGGTGTCGACCAGACTTACCTTTGTGACAGACTTCTCCAGAGTTACAGCACCACTATCAGCTTTGTCAAAGAAAGGAAAACACTCTGTGTGGTTGGAGAGATGTCAGCAGAGCTTTCAAGAGCAGAGGCATAGGCTTACTAGTTCCCAATCTTGAGGCTTCCAGAGTAAGGCATAGGGAACATAGTTTAGTGAGACGCATCAGGGACCGGACTCAGGTGTGTCTTGATGCAGGATCGAGCAATGATCACGTATGGTTCTCAGCAGTTTAGAAAACACGAGCAGAACTACGCTACCCATGACTAGGAGTTAGCAGTAGTGGTCTTCACCTTGAAGATGTGGCATCACTATTTTATGGGTGAATTCTTTACAGTCTACTATGACCACCAGAGTCTCAGGTATATCTTCTCATGGAAGGACCTGATCCTGAGGCAGTGGCGATGGCTTAAGTTCCTCCAGGACTATGACTTTGAGATAGCCGATACTACTGGGAAGGGGAATGTTGTAGCAGATTCTCTTAGTATGAGATCAGGAATTCTGCTACTAGGAGAGGTGACAAAGCAGTTGGCTACGTTGCAGATATATTTTTGGGGATAGAGATAGAGCAACCTTTCTATAGTCTCTCATAGTCACTTCTCCACTTCTTCAGAGATTCAGGGAGGCACTGTGTAGGGACATTGACTTTGAGATGCGACGTGCTCATATATCCACAGGGCAGGCACCTGATGGATTTTCTAAAGGTGGGGAGCACGTCACTCTCTTCAGAGGATGTACCATGGTACCAGTTGCACTTCAGGAGATAGTGTTGAGGAAGTTCCACACATCTATTTTAGAGGTACATCCAGAAGTGATGAAGATGTATCAGGACCTCCGAGGACAGCTGAGTTGGCCAGGTATGAAGAAGGTAGTAGTGTATTTTGTCTCTCGATACCACACTTGTCAGCAAGTGAAGATGGAACATCAGGTACCAATAGGATTGGTTCAAAAATTAGAGGTCCCAAAGTGGAAGAGGTATTAGATATCCATGTAATTCGTGATGAGTTTTCCACATATATATAGGAGACGGAGACCTCTAGAGTTTCAGGATGGCGACCACGTCTTTCTACGGGTCTCACCTCGACGAGGTCTACGGAGTTTTGGCCGAGGTGGAAAGTTATCTCTAAGGTTTATCGGACCATTCCAGGTACTCAATAGAGTTGGTGAGGTGGCTTACCGCTTATCTCTTCCACCTCAGTTGCACCAGGTGCACGGCATCTTCTATGTATCCCAGTTGAGAAAATACGTGTATGACCCTTCCCACATTATCGACCACAGGGAGCTGGATATCTATGATGGGGCGACATTCATGGAGGTTCTAGTGGAGATTGAGGATCGATAGGATCAGGTCCTTCGTGGATGGTCGATACCTCTAGTGCGCATTCGCTGGCAGCTCAGGAACCTCCAGGAGAGAACATGGGAGCGGGAGGCTAAGATGCATGCTCAGTACCCTAATTTGTTTCTTTAGTGTGAGTTGTAGCTTATGGGGATGTAAAGTCCTAAGGTGGGGAGAATGTAAAGACCTAGAAATTCCATGGAAATTTTTTTCATAAATTCTTGGGAATTTTACGAGTCTGCAGTTTCTGACGGCGTGTGATTCCAAGGCCCGGAGTGCCTAGAATGATCCGTTGAAGTTTTGTTACGCTTAAAGAAATGCGCGTATGTAGTTTTCCTGAAAACATGGAATAACTCTTAAACAGTTACTCGGATCAGAAATCTGAGGCCATCGTTGTGCTCAGGATGACGGTTTTACTCGAGGCATGACTTAAGTTTAGTCGGTGCGGGCCTCCTGTGAGAAAACCCGAAAATGGGATAATTGTAAATGAAATAATTAAATAGAGTGATTTTATTTTTCAAATGCTTAAAACTCAAAAATAGTAACTCTGATTAAAATTCTGAGACCATTGCTGAACTCGTGATGGTAGTATTTCTTTTAGAAGATACTAACTTGGGTCAGGCCATCCCCTCAGCTCGGGTCGCTTCCCCAAATTGGGTCAGACTCGCGGACCAGGTCAGATCCCGGTTCAGAACAGGTTGGGCTGGGTCAGTCTGACTGCGTCGGACCGGACCCGGACCCGCAGTGGTCATTTAAACCTTTTAGCCTGCATCTTGTGCTATGGGTGTCTGATTGACATACCGCCTGCAGCGATAGAATTATTGGAGCGAGACGATTCTTTTGGCATACTCCACTTGAAGTTTGGATGTAGCTGGGGTATGTTCGGGTTAGTTTGAGCTTAAAAACCAACTGGTCCCTTTAAACAGAAATGCCAATAACTTTCAGACTAGGCGTCCGATTGATGTGTTTTCTGTCATGTTGGGATCCTTATGATGAGTCAGAACTACGGGATACATCAACTCTGGACTTTGAGATAGTTGATGTATCAACACTTGGTTTGAGGAGAGGACCCTCCCAGAATCAAGCGTGCTGTGTGTGGGAACCCAAGGGATAGTTGAGACGATACTGTACTGGAATCCTCCGTGGGTTCGACAGCGATGACTACTTTACCGGAATCCTCTATGGTTTCGACAGTGATGACTACTGTACCAGAATCCTCTGTGGTTTTGAAAGCGATGAAAACTATATCGAGATCATCTGTGGGTCCGACAGTTCTGACTACTGTTCTTATATCCTGTGTGGGTCCGACAGAATAGCCGGTCTAGTATCCTATGTGGGTATGACAACTTAGCTGGTCCTATATAATATATGGGTCTGACAGCTTAGATGAATCCGACATAATATCTGGTCATGTATCCCGTATGGGTCCGACAGCTTAGCTGGCCCTGTATCCTATGTGGGTCTGACAGCTTAGATGAATTAGTGACTTCATCTGATCATCTATATCACTCTTTTGAAGTTGTATACCTATATGAGCTGAGTTATGACTCTCAACCAATATCATCGTGGTGAATGGCTTTAATTCCTTTTTGGAATGGTTTGTGCTTGGGCTCGAGAGTTGGAGCTGGACTATAATTGATAACTTAGGTATGTGTATGGGCATATACCTAATTAGGGTTGGTAGATACTTCTTGATTTTATATTTCTACTATGTTTTATCCTTTTTGGATTCTGGAAGACCTTCGGGGGTCTCGGGGTCCCCTACTGAGTATTGTTATACTCACCCCTGCACGGTCTTCTCCCGCACCTTGTTGTGTTCTATGCAGACGGCGGTCAGCAGTGATCGAGGCTAAGGGTGACGGATGAGAGGCTGCTCCGAGCTGGACTAGACGGGATGTACCACAGGGATGAGTTTTTCGAGTATTGTAACTACCCTTCAGGTAGGATTCCTTGGTGGACGATCCAGGATCTATTTTCCTTTTTGCATGTACTTGCACCTGTTGTTCAGTTGGGTTTGTATACTGGCCCACTTACTTTCAGCACACTTTTCTATTCTATTCTAGTACTTGTTGCTTCCACAGCTTGTGTTCAGACAGTGTGTGTTATAGGTTTAAAGGAAATGACTTCTCTTTTTATCGGTATTACGCCTTTGGTGCTAGTCGCTAGCTCATGGCTTATGTAAGGTGGGCTTGGGGTAGTCACGGTATGGGCCCTGAGGACGGGTCGTGACATGGAAACTATTTTTTTAAGAGAATTCAACCAATGAAATATGTTGGTCCATACTCCCTTGAATTCCATATAACATGCCCTCAACAAGTATTCTAGTGTCTGAATATTCTGCTCAAATTGGCCATCAGTTTGAGGACGGTCAGTGCCAAGCTGATGTTCAGTTCAGTTCTTAGAGTATGTTGGATACTTTTCCAGAACCTCATGGTGAATCTCAGATCATGATTAGATACAATAGATAGTGGTACTTCATGAATTCTTACCACTTCTTTGATATATATCTGTGCAAGTTGATCCAATGAGAAGTCATATTGAATCTCTATAAAGTGATCTGTTTTGGTTAGATGATCCTCAATGACCCATATAGCATTGTTTCTTCTATATGTCCTTGGAAGTCCAGTGACAAAGTCCATGGTGATGTTTTACCACTTCCACGTTGGTATGGGTAGTGGTTTCATCATCTCCTTACACTTTTTTCACTCAGCCTTCACTTGCTAACATACCAGGCACTTTGATGTATATTTAGCAATCTCCCTTTTCATATTTTCCCAACAAATGTTTTTTCTGAGATCTTGATACATCTTTGAGCTCCCTGGGTTAATAGAGAAGTTTGAGCTATGTGTTTCATTCTAAAGCTCCTTTTTTTATCTCTGGATCAGATTGTACACATAATCGTGACACTAATATAACCATTACTTCTTCATCAATCATGAACTCTATGGATTTCCCATTTCTAATAACTTCTACCCTTTTCATAATTTCCACATCTTTTCTTTGAGCATCCTTTATTTTCTCCATGAGGGATGGTTGAGCGATCATTTGAGAAATGATTGATGATGTTCCTCCCATTATTATTCCCATGTTCGTCCTTTACAAATCTAATAAGATCGGATCATTTTCAATTTTCATCATTGATAAAGACGTAGGATCATTTTTACTTAGAGAATCTACTTATTTTTCTTACTGGGATGGTAGTGGATTTATTAATCATAATCCTTGATGAGATATGTCCATTGTTTTGCACATATTATGCACTTTCTCTATGAATTTATATTTGAGACTCTTGTGGTTAGTATATATCTCACACTTCTTCGTATAAAGATAATGCCACTTGGTTTTTAATGCAAAGATCTCTACCGCCAACTCCATATAATCTGTAAGATAGTTTTGCTCATGGATTTTCAACTTCCCTTAAGAATAGGCTATCACATTTTCATTTTTCCTCATATTACACAAATGGGAGACATAAAATATTTTCAAGAAAAACATTACCTTAAATTTCAACATTCGATACAATACTCATAGATTTTCCCTAATGATATAATATCATTTCAGGTGGGGACTCAATGTTCATAGAAAACATGAAATATATAATAATACAACATGAACACATTATGACATGCACTATTTTGAAGTAGTAGTTACATGTAATTTTTTAATAAATCATCCACATTATCATATGATCTTCAGTGCTCCCTTGATAATGGAGATTTTTTATGCTCATCATTCTTCTCAGCCCTTGAAATAGAGCATTGTGTTGGATAATGTGTAACTTCTCAACATTTGTGACATATAACTATGTATGATGCATTAGATGAAACTATGTTTCCATTCACCACATTATCCATTTTGTCACGAAAATTGGAAACTTTGTGACCAATCTTTCCACACTTAAAACATCTCCCAGTCTCTTTGTGACATTTCCCTTGGTGCCTCTTTCCACAGTTATTGCACATTGAAAATTAGGTCTTCTTTCCTTTATAATCATTATCATATATACCTTCATGACATTTAATATTCCTCTTCCATTACACACTTGGGAATTTAACCAAGTATAAATTTTTAATCGGTATTTTTTATGGTTGGTTTGGCATAATCGTGATATATCCTTCTTGAGCTCCCATATAATGAGGGATCTCATTTTGGTTGTCATCACATTTTCCTTCACATCATTTGTTAACCTGATTCATCATATTACCATCCATTGGTTAGAATAAAATGAAAATTGGGGATGAGCATGAAATAAGGGGGAAACCAATGATTTAAAAGGGATAACTTAAAAATTACACTTATCTCCTTAACTTATGTGTTTCTCGGCCTCAATCAATGTTATTCATGATCAATCTCCTAATGTATATTCTTATGGTACCTTTTTTTCTCTTAATAATGGTTCATAATAAGCATATGAATTTACTAAACCATATCCCCTAGGAGTGCCAAACCAAGAGTGATGTAGGGCCCGTTGTCATGTACCAGGATACCACAGGTCAAGACCAAAACTTTTTGTCAGAGTTTTCACTCCTTGGTGCGTCTGTGCCCAAGCCGCCTCTACTTGTTTGTATCCAGACAGGAACATATTTTATTGATAAAAAATATACACTATACTTACCCATATTTAGGGATGTTTTCTCATACTTATTCTCATACTTATGGTTCTTAGTAAAGTTCTCTATTACTAATATCAAAAAATAACTAGACTATCCTCTGATACCTAATATATCAACCCTATCCATATACATATAACATTGCATGATTTTAAGAAAAATTATAAATCAGAGTACCAGCCAAGGATCGTAAAGTCTAGTGTATTTTAAGACTAGGTACATAAAACATAAAACACATGGATAAAAAACACTTATTTATTTAATCTATAAAATGAGATCATATCTTCCATTGTTCTCACACATCATCATAGGATAACCTTTGCATAACATGAGCAAAGGGATGAGGTAAAAGCCGAGTAAGGAAAAAATAACATGAATAAAACCTTCGAACATGGGTTAGAAGACATGACATAAATAAATAAAAAGACATGTAACATAAGGAATCATAACATATAAGTAAGGATTAATATAAAAAAGGAATCATATAAAATTGTAAGAAACATAAAACATGTCTTTAGTACGAGTCAAGGCTAACTGCCAAGATCTTTTCCCATAGTAGCACAAGCCAAGGCTAATAGCCAAGACCATCGCCCATAACATCTCTTGAGACGTAACTTTACCCAATGAATTGGAGCTCTATCTAGGTGCACCCATCTCAAAATTTTCATGATTATTCTTTCCACATAAATAATCATACATAATCAACCATACATAAACATAAGGGTACCCATGGAAGGAAATGAGTATCACAATCATGTCATAAATCATAATAAATGGGTGTATCAAAAAAGTGTCCATAAGAGAAAGGAATTAGAAAATACATGGATTTTTATAAGTTGAAATAGTCATATATCATGGTAAGTGATTTCAAATATAAGTGGAAACGTGCAAGAAAATTATTTAAGAAACATTTGAATTAAATCATTTTATGAGGTTTTAAGGAAAACACAATAAAGCCTTTAAAATAGAAAAGGGGACAATATTTTATATAAAACCAGAAGTTAACAAAGAAGGTTTTAATAAAAATAAAAAATTTATAAATACAATGGTGGCATAAAATAGAATATAAAGTGCAGTTTAAATTGGGTAAGAATTCAGGAAGTTCCCTTAAAACAGGTTTCCTTATCAGAAAGTACTAAGGAAAGAATCTTTTAAGAACATGAATATCCCCCAAATAGAGTGATAAAAGGGTATTGATAAATGATTTTTGTACCACTATGCAGAATTTATAAGATGCACATAAACATATATGATAACTCCATTTTGATATAAATAAAGATAAGGCAACCCGAAATAACAAAGGTGGTTCAGGTAGAATTTTTTACAGATTACCAGCAAGGTGTTGGGTGTACCTAAGAGGGATTGATGAGAGATAAAATGAGTTTCTCGTCACTTATAAATCAAGAAGTAAGTATGGGGGTTGGTTTTAATCATACCTTATCACTAGTAATCACACATAAAAGGGAATAACATAGAGTAAAATCTTGAATAAAATAGAAATAGAGAGGATCCCTTACCTTAAGTTCGATGGTGATATTTTCTTGAACTTAATAACCTGAAAATCAAATTATGTTCATTAATTGATAATTAAAGAAACAATTATATTTTTAAAATATTTATTATAATAATTTTATGTTCATTTATAACCATTTTCAATGGTTATGAGGTTCAATATCATTGTTCGGGTATGTTTTCTTACTTGATTTTAATGTTCGGTTCACTTATATTAATGTTCGGATAAACATGTAAGATTAAGGTGGTTGTATAGAATTGAAGTTATATTGTATTACTAAAAAACACAAAATTTATATGGTTAAAAACTTAATTTGGTTACTTGAATTGAATTTGAATCATTATATAAAACTTTAGAGACATCCTTTTGGGTTAATTAGCGGTTTTTGACCACAAAAAACACATTTTGTTTTATAAACCAAACCCATGTGTACAAATTGATTAAAGAACCACAGATGAGGAATAATACATATATTATGTTCTGGTTCAACCATTAAAATGGTTTCATGACCATAATTGAATATGGAAATGTAAATTGATAACCTGTCGTCCTTGATTGTGCTAAATCAACACATCTCAAAGAGTGTTTTCATTTATTTCAAATAAATGATCAGGAAAGAAGAGAAGATAATGAATTATCCCATTAGCATAATATAATTCCAGTACATGTATGTTATTAGAGTTATCATACCGTTTTTTTAAGGTAAGTGAGGAAATAAAAAAAATAACATAAAAGAAATAAAATAATTGGAAAGTGGAATTTACCTCTTGAGTTTATATCCTTTGAGAGACTCTTAAGGGGAGAGGATTTTGTATTTCGAAGAGACTAGGGGTTGCTGGACATGGGGAAGGATCTTTGGAATAAATTTGGGCAGAATATTGGCAAGAAACAAGGCTTGATAGGAGTGAAGAGAAGAGGTAAGGATGGGCGGTATTTATAGTGGAGGGGAGGAGGGTTTTTCTTAATATTATAATCATTAATTTATTATTTCTTCACAATACAGGAAATATTGAGTATTTTGTGAACTAGAATAGTAATAAATGCATGAGAGTTTTATATTTGGGTTTTTACATCTATTATGATGTCAGGAATATGGGTTTTAAATTATAATGTATCTATACGGTAAATTAATGTACTTTTCTATTCAAAAAAAATTCAAGTATTTCAAAAAAATCCCAAAAATTCACCATAACCATCTTTCGACATGTAAAATCCAAAAATGAAAAAAAATCTAAATATGATAAATTTAATTATTTATTATAATCATAATTTACTCTAAAATCAACAATTTTAAAACATTTATTTTCTTATTCCTAGGTATAGGTATATCGTACTTCAACTTGAATATTACCTATACACTATCATAGGAAAGGTTACTATTCATTATCATATTTCACTATTCATAAGGTTAAAATTAATATTCATAATGGTATGTTACCATTCACCAAAAAAATATTTTTTTTCTTATCGGACTCCAAACATCTTACTGATCGCAACCGTGAATGTCAGATTTTCGAAATTCAAATCACTGAAGTGAAAAATATATGTTTAAGGATCAAATATTACATAGTAGTTCATTATGTAGTGATTTAATGTGGTTATATAACATAATTATAAGAAGTAAATTTCCATTGAAATCGTTGGGTTCTTAAAGATAAAGTATACAATAAACAATTTTGAGCTTAAACAACCTGAAAAATATATTATTTAAATATTACCATTATAACCTAGTGGTATAATTTTTATGTATAAATAGGAATAACTGATTTATGAAATATAATTTATATCCTACTCAATAAAAATATGTTTACAATTTTTTAGTAAATAATCGCTCAATTTTTAGTAAAGTCATTTTCTACTTCAAAAATTCATTTTCTTCAAAAATGGTTTTATTTTCCAATTTTTTAAATGGGAATTATAATTAATTTATTAAAATTTGGGAAATATTATTTTATAAATATTATATAATTTTTTAATTCGTCATATCCAATTTAATATTGGGTGAAATGTTAGGATTTTTCTAAAAGATTGATTTTTTTAGTGAAATAGTAAAAAAATACTGATTTTTCAAATACAATCATTTGTTTTCCTAGAAAGAACTCCCTAATATATTTAATTTCATCTTAAATTAATATAAGTAACATTTAATTATAAATAATCTGATTAATTAAATGGTAATAAACATTATTTTTGATCTTAGTATAGAAATATTACTAGACTTAAAAAAGGAATTTTTTTCTTCAGAAAACTATTTTTTCCTCATGCGTTGCTGAATAATTATAAAATGAATTTGATCCAATTAAAAATATTGAGGTTATTAAAATAGATTTTATATTTATAACAAACATAATTAATATTTTTTAATAAGGTCAACTTAACTTTTTGTCACAATTATTAGTAAAAATATTAAAAATTTATCACCATGATAAAATGGAATATCTTGTAATTAAGGTTAAAAATAATATGATAAGGAATAAAAATTAACCCAAATACTTTTCATTATCCAATTAAATGTGTGTATTTTTTCCATTTCCATCCATTTATCAAAAATATGTCCACTTTGTGAAATATTTCTTTTATTTTGACCATTATAATATTTAAGTAAAAGATAAAGAAAAGAATGTCACTTTCTTATTTTAAATAAAAATAATATTTTGTGACAGAGATATAAATAAATTCTGTTTGGTTAAAAATACTCATTTTAAATATAAATGATTCTTTATCATTCTAATTTATTTTTAATTATTAGAAATGAAATAATTTCCTTAAATTCGTATGCAATGATAACACAAAATTTATTCAATTAATGGAGAAATAAAATAAATGATTTTAAAAATATTGAAAGTAATAAAAATTGTATGAATTATTCTCCTAAAATTAATTTTTAGATAAATACTACCTGTTATTTATGTTTTAAATGGTTATATTCTAATTATATTTATGACATGTTGTTTTCAAAGTCAAATTAAATGAATAGTTCCCAAAATGAAATTAATTTTTTTATAACAAATAATATTTTATTAAATGATTTAAATTTCCTAAAAATTCTATATTTAGAAACTTTATTGGTAATATGGTGGAAAAAATAAGCCATAGTCCTTTTAGTTTCCAATTTTCATTTTATAGTGACAATCATGACCCTAAAATAGTTAAAACATTATTGTCAAGGTAATTGTGAAAAATGGTTAAATTGGTTAAAATAAAATAAATAATGGTGAAATCCATATATAAATTTGTAAAAAAATTGGATATTAGTTTTTAAAACTATTCCCATTCTATATTTTAATTATATCATTTGGGTCCTTATTTCTATAAAAATTAATTTATATTAATTTCTTATTTTAGGAAATTTCAAAAGGTTTCTTCCCCTCACATATAAAATGAACCTCTTATTCTATTTTATTCAAATAAAAAATCCCTTTGTTTTATAAAATACCTAACCAAATTGCATACTTACTTCCTATACCATGTCCTAGAGTCCTTAGTTCAATTATAAAACCATTCAAGGAAGGATGTTTTATGTAAACCTAAAGAGGTTGTCTGAAGAACAAATATCATCCCTAACAGAGCATCTTTGTTTTATTTCTTCTTCCAACTCCTTCAAATATTATCCTTCCATACATATATAATATCATAATTATAATTATATAATAAAAAAATTAAAATTCATACCCTATATCCATATCCTCTTCTATTAAATGGTAACTGATATCATTGTTTATGTGTACGGTAGGCTACTGCCTTGAGAACAGATATAATTCGTTTTCCATCACCAAAACACATAGATGGTTTTAAGTATGGATTTACTATATATATTATATTAATATCATATTTATAAATCTTTAAAGATGATATATAATATAATATCTTATATTTCCATTCATTCGAAAATTAACGTCACTCGTGGCTACATGTGGATTACCACCTTCATGAAGCGATGTGATTAATTTTTCATTACCATGTCACATGACTATATATATAGTTTTATATAAATAAAATAATATGAAATTTAACTTATAATCAGTATACTATAAAAAAAGGTGTTCCTTCATTCATAATCCTTGAACAATTGAAACCTTACGCATGAGTGAGTACATCTTACTTTCTCCATGGTTGTGACATAATTCATTTTTCATAAACATATTTCATGGTTAGATTAAAAAGAATAATTTATGAATAAAATTTAAAATTATTTCATGATTATTAATCTAGTGATGATGTAATAATTACCTACCTTACTATATCCAAACTATCGAATTCATTTTTTACATATGAATTGATTATTTTCAAAATGTATTGTGTCATTTTAATTGAATAAGTAATTAAATATAACATGGAATTAAATAAAATAAAAGTAATAATAAAAATGAAATTTTTTTGAGTAAATAATTAACGTAATTTTATTATTTTGGATGATAAAGAACGTATTTAATGATTCAGACCTAAGGTAAGGTGTTTCTTAACTCAATTTCCATTCACTGGGTTGTACTTCTACTTAATTGACTATTTTATGCAATAATTATATGAAAAATGACTTTTAATTGTATTATGTTGTATTTACACTTATTTTTTGTGGATATAAATTTGTTACACATAATTACTTCATTGATGAATTCTCACTTCAATGATATGATTTTTTTTAAGTGATTTCATTTCCATTTCCATTCACTAAGGCATGTTTTAATATTATGTATATAATTTATTTTATATTGTGTATATAATACCATTTTAAATGTATTATCATAAATATTTTATAATTCATGTAATTTTATGTTTCAATTCAATTTATTTTATCAAATGGAATTTGAATTGAAACCTATAATGAGCTAAGGGACTTCTTAACTCATTTTCCCATCATTTAGGCATATTTTATTGTTATGCACGTAATTTATTTTATATGTTCTATATAATGAAATTTTACATGTTATAACACGAATCTGTCATACTTAATAGTATTTTAAGTTTCAATTAAAATTATTTCGACCAAGGGTATTTGATGTGAAAGTTACTAAGTGGGAAGGGGTTTTATAACTCAATTTCTTTTCTCTGGGTTATATTACTTCTTTGTTTTCTTGACATTCTAAGACTATATTTGTAATGACTTGTGACTATTTTTTATTTTATCTCCACTTGTTTTATGTGCATTTACATTATATATACCTAATCAAATCATTTATTAATTCTCACTTCAATGGTATGATCTTTGAAAGAGATTTCATCTAAATTTCTAGTCTATTAATACATAGTTAGTATTATGAACCTATTCATTTTTATGAGGTATATATATTTACAATATATTATTATATATCATGTATCTTTTTATATAAATGTTATTTAATGTTTCATTTGAAGTTATTTCTTTCATGAGGCCTATGATTCAAAAGTTACTAAAGTGTTAAGGGTTTATTTCAGAATCTCATCATTATTCGGGGGTATTTATGATTATGCCTCCAATGGGAGGATTACATGATCTTTATATCATAAATACAAACTATTGTATTCTCCTATGGTCATATTTTACAATTATATTTTTTCATTTAATTTTCCATTCAGTATGTACTCAAGATACCTAAATCATATTTTTAAGGAAACTCAACTTGTTTTTCTACTTAGTCGGGGATCTTTTTCGTCCATATCCCTATTTTTCTTAAAATTCTATAGAGAATAATTTTAATATACTCTAGTGATTTATTAAATTAATTTTTACCCATGTTTTACTTTTCCAAACAAGGTACTTCATGACTTTTTACTAAAAATGTGAATGTGGTCTTTGTTTTAACATACTCAGCATGAATAGAATTCCCTTGCTATTGTGACCACTAATTTATTTGAATAATACTTTACAAGTTTAAATATTATTTTAAAATAAACATTTTTCATAATATTTTTGAAAATCATAGTTTTTAAGAGTTATTTTTAAAGTGAAAAGTGTATTTTTCTCAAGAATGATTTTAGTGTTCCTTTTAGGGTATTTCTATTCATTAATGAAAACCATATTTTCTTTTACTTATACTTCATTAGAGATATGTTGTAATGATACCATGATTATTCTTTCATTGGATGGTTGATGATCTTTTAGACTAAGAAAAGTATTAACATTCACTTTATTGATTTATTTTTGTGTCATTAACATTCCATTGAAACATCCACATTATTGTGATAATTGGGCATTAAAATTATATTAAATATCCATATTCATTGTATCATAAATATAAATATTTCTTAAACTATATATCATTTATACATATGGTGATTTAACATGAAACTTATTTGATTGATTGGGGAAAGAATTGACATTTTGTATGCTTTCTCTTCCAATACAGACAGATTTTGAATAATACATTTTGATTATGTTGTATTGTTTATTAATATATTGGATGAATTGGAATTATAAAGTGACAGGTGGGTACTAAAATTACATAGTCCCTCGATGCATAGTTATGTATCATGAGAAAACCAGTATTCTATCCTTATTAAAGTTATTTGTTGTGTATACTTACCCATAGTTTAAATTATCCTAGAACAAGGCCTCAAAAGTAAGTTTCAGACATCTGGAATTATGCATTCCATCATAATGAAATCTGTTTTTGATTTCCAAGTGATTATTTTATTAGTTATTATATTCATCGATATGTTTCAAGCTCATTTGATTATTTATACAGAATCATTTGACTATCATTTACTCTTTCCATATAATTTTTTATGATCAAATTATTGACTAAATGGTATGTGTTTCAGTTATTTTCCTTTACATATTTATTATTACTTATTTACTCATGATATATTCAAATTTATGTAACTCTTACTGAGCTTATGAGATCAACCTTAATTTGTTTCTTTTCCATAGGAAAATAGTAGAGAATCATTTATTGATTTTAAGGCATAAGAATATTTACTTTCACTATATTTTGTATTTTATGTTTTAAAATGATATGTGAGATTCAAGTATGCATCTAGTTTACCAAAACTACTAAACTATTTGGTCCTTTCAGATGGTATTCCATGTATCTAGTGGCTATGTAATAAATTAACCATTGTCTCTAGGATAATATGGTCAGGGTATTTACATGAGTATCAAAACCCATTGTAAAAAATGGTCAAATAAAAACCCATGTTGGAATTATCTACATCAAACATGGGTAATTGAAATCCCGATGGTCTCTATCGTCTCTACTAGGAAATGACAATACTGTACCAATAGTCTATGGGGAATGATTTTGGTATATAACATAGGTAAAGAAGAACTACAAATAGTGAAATAATTATATATTGACTAAAAAGTATTGAATAGAATCACATAACTTTTTTTTAGATGGTCGATTAATTCGATAAGTTTGAGGGGGATCAGTGGCAGAGGTCATGTTCTACGAGATCTTGAACAGCATGATTGAGTGGAGTTCTTTAAGGGTTGATTTTAAAAGACTAGGAAGGGATTTATCATTGTTTTCAAATATCTCTACTAAAGATAGGATTTATCAATAATTTTTATTTTATTATTGATAAAACCATATGTTCTCAGGGGTTTTCTAAGCACTGAAAAAAACTGTTTCAAAAAATTCAAAATTAGTAAATAAATATATGTATGAAAAATTCATAAATTATAATTAAAGTAAAATTTAATTATCATTAATAATGAATAAATAATATTAAATGTGTGAATGTTATAAATGAGTGAAATTTAATAACTAAAAATGAATTGAGTTGAAAAAAATTAAGACAATGAATTCAATTATTAATTATATAAATTATTTCAAAAAATTAAAATGAATATATATTAAAAAAATATGAATAAATATAAAATATGTATGTTAAAAAAATATTAAAAAAAATTAAATATTAATGAATTATATCATAAGTTTTTTCAATAAATCCAATTCTCTTCATTTGGAACAAATTAATATTCTAATTGAAAAAGAAATAAATTAGAAACTGCCTTGCGTGACAACGTAGGAAAACTATATTTCATTATTATGTAAAAAATATTTTTATTGGGACTTAGAAAAAAAATCCCCACTATAAAATTTGAATCTTTTCCATGGGGTTAGCAAGAAGATAACTATGTTTTGTATTTTGATTCAAATATTTTTACAAATCCAACTTATTATATTCAATTTCTAATTGAAAACTATTTTTTTTATATCTAAATTCACATTCAAAAACACCCACACACTTATTTAAAGTAGTGTGACCCTAAAATAAATTGTAATTTTTCAAACCTAATCAAAAAAAATTAATGGAGTGAAATTTTATGATTTTACAAGCATCTTTTAATGCTAAATTTTAGGACAAAAAGATGAAACACCCACTTCCAGACATCAAAAAATAAAAACATCAAAACTTGAGTATCCAAAATCTCTAGAAATCATGGATGAACAAAGAAAAATGATTTAATTATCTGTATCAAACCTATTTAATCAAAAACATAATAATCTCGGTCATTTGTGCTAGGTAAATCCACCATAGTACAAATAGGCCAAGGGGAATAGGGGTGGTATGGTACACAAGAAAGGAAGAACTAAAAAGGAGTGAAAATAATCACATACCTTCAGTTTTTAGAGGGTATATTCTTCTAATAATATCATTGTGGAGTTATAATAGAGTTCATGTTCTTTGAGAGCATGAATGGAATGAGTGAGAGATGTTCTATTATGGTTTACTTTAGAATATCAAGAAGTTATTTATGAATACTTTCCAAATATCACTAACAAATATAGGTTTTATCTGTGCTAAAATGAAAATCACTAATAAAATCTATCATTATCATCACCAAATTTTTAGAACATATAAAGATATGATCTATATACTATTTTCATTTTAGAACTAATAGAACCATATTTTATCAATTCTTTTTTTAAGAATCAAACATTTTCATACATTCACAATAGGCCCTCACAAGGAATATTATGAGCAATTTTTCCAGAGGTTCCTTCCAAGATTTCTAGAATAGAATTGGGATGGCTCTAGTGTCTCATATGATGTATGAAGATGATATTTTATGCTTCATAAAAGGAAGGAAAAAATAAATAGATTGCACTAGAGCGGATAACGTATCAACTATAAAAAGTAAGGTGTGTATCTCCCAAAATCCTGCTTGACTCTTCATGGAAGAACCATATAGGAAAAATATGGAATTCAAAAAATAACCCTCCCAATGGATTATTTAGAAGCTTTAATCTCATGTGGGAAGATAAAAAAGTGTTTTTTTTTTGAAAACTAGTTTAGTTGGATAATGACCAACATTTTCAACTATTTAATGATGCTTCTCTCAATTAGTGGTTAGATCATGCTAGAAAACGGTGTGTTTACATCTTGGTCTATTAGTGTTTTCTTGATCATCAAGAAACCAATGGGTATCAAAAATAATTTAAAAAATTCATTAACACTTTTATTTGGACCCACAAACATGAGGGGAAGTGGATATGGGAATCATGGTAACAGTTGGTGAAACCAACTGTGAAAGGTGGGATCAATCTCAGGAACATGTTAGATTCCATGAATGCCATGTGAGAAAAATTGGCTTAGGATATTATTGAGTGGAACTCCATGTGGGATAGATTCATGATGGGAAAATATGGGGAGAAATAGAGACAATGGGTTGAGTGACTAGGTATGATCTCAAGTCTGGCACATTGTATGAGAATGAATCATTGCCTATTGAAGGACAAGGTGAAATGGGTTGTCGGATGAGGTCACATTAGGTATTATAAAGACATATGGGTGTGTCAAATCTTCTTGTCTATAGGATTCATGATCCTAGAGATTTCATTCAAGAAATCTAGATCACATATAAGGTTAATTTCATCCATTCTTGGTGAAGATATAAAAATTTCTCATGAAATGATAATTCTCATCGACAAACCAAACAAATTTATGTTTACAGAGTTGAAATTAGGATTTTTTTTAAAGCTCGGTATCTTCTTATTTCCATGTGAACCAACAAACAGATGAACATGTGGACTATATAACTCTATTTTAAAGAAATACAAATGAATATAAACTTCCTCATCTAGATATTACATAAAAATCTATTCCAATGGATGATAACATCCAGAAGAAGAAGATTAACTTGGCCTCATTGTGAATCTGTTGCTAAAATTAAAATACCAAAACGATTTAGAACTTTTTTAAGGAGATTGGGAACATTTAGACTGGGAGTCAGTTGGAAATAGTCTGGGAGTTTTTTTGGTAGATGGGAATATATAGGGGTTTCTTTTCTTTTGGTTTTAGGTAGAATATACATGTGTGCTCGTGGTTAAACTCTGTGTAATGCTGTTTTTCTTAGTTTGTTGGGTGATCTAGGAAAGGAGGAATAATGGTTATGAAGGAAATTGCAGTTCCCATCAACTTATGATGATTATTTCATTGTACGTCGTGGTTGAGCTTGGTGATTTAATTCATTGTGGAGAGGATTTGGTTGTTGATAGAGGCTTTATCTCTTAAGGTTATAACTTTGGTGGTAGGTCTTTGCAAAGGAGATGGATCAAGTGGATCCCTCCCATTTTAGGGTATAGATTAAATGTGGAAAATTCATGCATACAGGTAACTATGAGAGGAGGAGGCATTGTTTGTGATAACATAGAGTCAGTGATCATCAGTTTCAGCACTTTTTATGGAACTGGTAATTCAATCAGGGTAGAGAATGGATCCCTCCTTGGTGGTCTTTGTTTGATAAAGCTTTATAACATCAATGTTTCATCTATTTAATTGGACTCTAAGATCCTATTTGGCTTCATTCAGGACAATTACAATATTCTATGGTATTTGAATTATTTTATCTAGAAGTGTAAGTGTCTCTTTGTTAAAAAAAACGATGGTATCATATACTTGGAGGAAGGGGAACGTTTTTGTAGACAACCTTGCTAGAGAAGGAAGCTCTAATGATAGTATTGTTCTTTACTATAGCATAGGAGTCCTACCCTACGATTGTAATATCATTACCAGTGGAGAGAGTCCGACCCTATGATTATAATCTCATTACCAATGGAGATGCACTTGGTCTGCACCACAATAAATCACCATGATTTTCAGTGTTTCCATTATTTTGGAATAAAATGTTATTTCTGAGTGAATACATGTTAAAATGAAAATTAATACATATAAATTATATAATTTATGACCATATTAAAAAAAATAATTGTTAATGAATAATCATGTATAAGTCAATATTTGAAATGGATTAAATTATAAAACTATTAATTAAATACAAATTAAAAATGAATGAATAAAAATATGTTTAAAAATATTAATATTATATATGAACAAATAATATTAAAAATGAACAAATTTAAAAAAAAAATAAAATTTGATAATAATATATAATAAAGGAAATTATAAAAATAAATAAAACTTGTCAATTAAAACATAATATATAAAATATATTATGTTAATAAATAAAATTCTAAAATGAATATTAAAAATTCAATATATTATAGAAATATTTTCTGTGTTTGTGTGTCTTTCTATATAAAATTACATTAATTTCGTATATGTAAATGTGCTATTAATGCATATATATATAAAAACATGATGTTTGTTAAATTAGAAAAAAATGAAATTTATATGATATACATATTAAAATTCCATTACTTGATACTAATTAGTTAATGTTTTTAATTAATATTAATTTTTAATTATAAACCATTTTCACTAAATATGTCTTATTAATTGTAAATACATATTTTTTATTTGATAAATATTATTTAATGAAAAATTATATATTTATATATATGTATATCAGTATGAATATATACATATATATATTAAATGTATTAAAGAATAATCTTGAATAAAAAAAAATAAAAATGGAATAAATTGAAAAAATATTAAATGAAGAAATATTAAAAATGAATAAGTTAAAAAAATGTAGAAAATACATACACTATTAATGAATGAATAATGTTAAATGATTAAAGGTTAAAAATGATTTAAATTCAATTAGAAATTAATAGATTGAAAACATATTAAAAATGAATAAGAGTTATTAATTATATATTTTAGAAAATTGAAAATTAATATATGTTCTAATGAAAATGAATACTCATATTAATTATGTAAGTTAAAAATGTATTAAAAAAATTAAATGTTAACCAATAAATATGTATAAATAAATATTAAAAATGAATAAAATTAAAAAAATATTTAAACATAATAATAATAAATGAATCAATAAAAAATAAAAAAAATTAATGAAATAAATAATAATATAATGATTAAATTAATATATATATATATATATCTGTGTGTGTGTATTTAAAATCAATAAATAGTATACATTAAATAACAATAAAAAAATGAATGAAATTTAATAATTAAAAACATATTATATATATATATTAAAAGTTATATATTAATAAATAAAATTATAAAATGATAATATTAATAATATATTATTTGTGTATGTGTATTTCTATAAAATTGAATTAATTTTGTATATGTGGAATTATATTATGACATATTATGTATATATATATGTTTAGTTAAAAAAATAATTAATAATTAAATATTTATTATTTGATATATATGGAAAAATGAAAATAGATGACATTAATTTAAAAAAAATAGTAAATTCTTATTAATATTAATTAGTCAATATCGTTTACTAATATTACTTTTTAATTAAGTTATGGACTATTTTCACTCAATATATGACATATTTAGTGTAAATACAAATTTACTATTATATAAATAATATTTAAGATATATATATATATCAATATAAATATATTTCTATATTAAATATGATCTTTAATAACATATAATCATTTCTGAGAAGATCACATTTTAGAAGCACTAAAACGCACACTCATAAAGATCACTATGATCGTCTATTGGAGGGAAACATTGAGGCGTACACCCCTAAGAGACAACTAAGATCCAGGGATAAATAATTATTTTCAATTACATATTTGAATTTGAAAGGGATATTAGGTTTACAATGGTTTTGAATAAAAACGAAGAAGTAAATGTGAAGAGTTAAGATGGGTTCTATAAGGAGAATTCAAATAGAAATTGTTTTTGAAAGAAATAACATGTCCGAACTAACATAATAGAAATAATTAAAAGATGATAAAAGATTTAACATGATTTGACCTATTCTAGACTTCTGTCAAAGGAAATTACACCACCCCCGCACACCTTTTATTAAGCCCAAAAGAAAAAGTGACACAAAATACAATCCACCAATATGAAAAAAAACATAAGAAAATAATGATTTAATCTTTTAAAACTAAAAATGAAGGAACAAGAATACCAGTAAAGTCGGAGAGGGGACCTCTCTAAAAATCCTATTTTCTTAACAATGTTGGAAAGAAAGGCTATATACTATAAGAAATGACACTTCCATTCACCGTATCTGTATCCAATGATACACACTTCTCCATGAGATTCAGGATCAACCAATGTCCACAATTCTTCCACAAAAAGTGTGTCATCAATACTGCACCATAAATGGAATACAAGGGGGAGTGGAGGCGTAATGAAATACGGAATATGATATCACATGAATAAGGCTCATTATAATGATCTAAGGTTTCTCCAAATAAAATTAGCATCGAATCCATGAGTGTTGGGCCAAATCGAATGTCGAATGATAGAGCTGATAGGGGTTACCAATCCCCCTAACACATCACGGGACCTTGAAATTGATAACCAAATAAAAATGTGGCATGTACATGGGAACCCAAAAAAATAATGGCCTATCAAGAAAAGTTAAACATGCGTAGGGAAGATATCAAAAGGGTAGTGATCCAATCGATTTCTAGTAGAGATCTCATGGTGGATCGGTGACATGAAAACACAGAAGGGTCACAGGCTGGAAGAAATGAAAGTAGGTCACAAGGGTCACATCACACAAAATCCCATATAATGTTCGTGTAAACCAAACGTACAAGAAGATCCTAGAAAATTAAATTTTATCATAATAAAATAAATTAAATAAATTTACGTCCATGCCTTAGAGGTATATAATAGATTGAATAAAAATGGGTAATTTCGTTATGAAAACACATAAATTCACTATACTCGACATTTTCCATTTGAAAATGGATATATTATTTCACCTATAGTAATTGAATGGGAACCAAATTCATTATTTCTAAATAGTACATAAAATTTGATAATACCATAGCCTTATTCAAACAATTGGATGGGTCATTACCTATATATATCTCACTGATAAAAACTATTCCAGATTCAATTATATGTCTAATAAAATGATGCCTAATGTCTTTGTACTAAGATTTATCATGGAATTCTTCGTTTTTTGGACAAATGTACTGTTTACTGACTATCACAATAAATAGTAATAATATAATTGTACAATTTGAGTTCTTAAAGTAAACCCTTTTATCATAAAACCTCTTTAACATGCTCATTCAAGGCTATATATTCAGCCAATGTGATTGATAAAGAAATAACAGATTACATTTACACTTCTAGGATATGGGTCATCCACAAGAAGTGAATAAATATACATTAAGTTATTTTATTTTATCAATATTAAATGTATAGTCATAGTCTACCTATCCACCAACAAGATCACAAGTACCCATAATTATACCATAACAGAAGGATAAGGCAATTGAATGTGATATATATCTAAGAAGTCATTTCAAATCTTTCTAAAGAGGCCCTCTTGAATTTTCCATAAATATTTCAAGGGTGCGTATTGAAGAGGACAATTAAAAAATGGTATACATCATTAAGTATCTAATACATCCAACAATATTGGTATAAGTTATTTTAGATAAGCATTCAACATCATCAGTAGCATTAGGGACTTGAGTTAAAGGCAGTTTAAAATGTTAAGAAAATTTATCATTAACATGCTTTAATGTCTGAAGAAAATATATTTTATGGAATTTGTATATATAAGAATTTTGGGACTATTATAGTAGTTTATTAGGTTTTCCAAAACAATTTCATTACTTAGAATTTGTTTTTATGCTCTTATGTATTTCATTCCAAATACTGTTATCAACTGTGACTCAGACGTAATAAGATACAAATTGTTTCACATAATAAACATACCATATGTTGAAAGCATTAGGTATGGAATGCTGGTCTTAACAGATATAAAACAAACACATGAATCATATTGAGTCCAATTGAAATTATTTTTAACCATAAAGAAATCAAATTTCCTATACAGTTTCTTAGAACCATTATTTAAATAATATAATGATTAGTTTTAAAGGAATATTTTGTTAGGTATGAATTTTTTAGAATAAAAATATCTGAATTTCATGAAAAAGTGGTCATTAAGTCCATCAGGGATAAAATTAGTTTTCACGTCTAATTTTACAATGTGAAAATCATAGAATATAGAAAAACAATGAAGCGGAAAATTTGAATAGTTCATAAAAATAGGAGAAAAGGTCTTAGCGTAGTTAATTCCTTCCATTTAAATAAATCCTTTTGTGAAATTTCCTGAAATTCCATGGAATATTTTTTGAAATTTAAATGGGATTTTTACGAGACGAAGTTTTGAGATGGCCCATAATTTTGAGACTCAGAATGGCTGGAATGGATTTTCAAACTTTTTAAAAGTTTATTAATTAAATAGTCAAGCGATATTTTTCTATATTTTGAACTGGTGTGTGGATCAAAAATATAAGGGCACTATTAAACTCATAATAGTGGGATTCTCCTAGAAAGGATTTAACTTCGACTGATGTAGGTCCACCGGAGAAGTTATTTTTCAAGATTTTTGAAAATATATTTAAATAAAATATATTGGATTTTCTTATTTTTTTTTAATTCGAAATTGTTACAGAATAATCGATTTCCTCTTAAGAGTAATTGAAACACTATTTCATTAATGAAACATCATAGTGACATCACGTCACATCAGTAACAGAAAGGTGGTTAACACCTCATAATGGTTTGACAAAGATCAATCGTTGAAGAGGTAGAGAGGAAATCTCTGAGTCTCTGGAGGATCATCGTCAATGAACAACGAATGACAAACGATGATCACTAACGATAAAAGATAAATGAATCAACAAACAGTATTTGGATCAAACGTGGATGAATGACGACGACGCAGAGACATTATTTGTCAGTGAAAGAACCTTTTAAGGTAGGGGTGGTTATTTGATTTTATCTTCCTTATTCCTGGTTTTAAATGAAGAATGCGGATTAACCCACAAATAGGTTGACCCATAGTTCGATCGTTCATACAGAAGGGTTCATTTTTTGAGGTTTTAAATAGAGATCATCTTGGTGAATTTTTTTGGTTAAACCTTATAATGGTAACGAACCCGATTGACACAAACATTGATCGAGGTATGTTCAATCTTTGTTGATCTATGCATTGTTCTCCCTATGTTCTTCATTCGATGTGGGAAACCCTCACTTGTCCCACAACTAAATTATTGGCTAACGAACAGTCGTTGCACAATAAATCCTTAGTGAAATGATCTGAATTAATGGATTCATATGGAAATGGAATTATGAAGGTGTGATGGCAGTGGTGGTGACTGGAATGAGGTCGTACATTAAATATCCCTTCTCAAATGACTTTTCATCAGGATGGATCGCAACAAGGGTTTGAACCCCAAGCAGTGAAGAGGGTGAATCGAGGTCACTGGAGCACCCTATAGATTGAAAAATGAACCACCGGTGCATGTCCGGTGGTCCTTAGAAAACTTTGACGGCACTGGCAGCTAGCGGTAGTGGCGCATGGTGGAACTAGCACCGACAACAGAAGTAGTGGCACACGAGGGCGTCTTCTACATGACAGATGGAAGGGCAGTGTGCCGCAATGTAGCTGGCGGCGGCCGCCGGTTGGATGTCGTATGGAGGAAGCTTCATCCCCCAACCACAACATGTTTAGGATGTCGCGGCTTTTCTGCAGGTCTTACCAGATGAACCATTCTACATGAGTGGACTGGTTGACCAAGGTGGCGGTTACGGCTTGTGCCACCTGGTGTAGAAGGGAAGTGGAAAAGTCGTGTCTAGTTCGGAGGAGCCGGCACGCTCAAAGGCATGTTGGGATTCTTCTAGAGGGTCATGCCCATCCAGTTGGGTTGGGCCAGACCCGCAGGCTGAGCCCAACAGGCCAGGATGGGCCCAGCCGGTCCGGTCTGGTTCAATTGGGCTAGGTCGGACTCGGGTCGAGTCGGACAGGACTCAAACCTGCCCGGACCCCATTTCCCTAAAATGGTAGCAACGTATAAATATTGTGTCCATTTGACAAGATATCTATGATGTTGAGACCCTTGGGTCTAGATGTTTCTTTAGAGATATGTGATTTTTTGAGAATGTTAGAGGGTGGTCTATTAGGTTTGAATATTATGCTCTCTCGGTATGAGTTATCTTTGGGTAGAATCAGGGTGATTCTTATAATGAGATTTCAGGATAGTTACTCCCTTGATGACTCAAGGTGTGGGTAATCATTATCCATCTACTTTGGTAAAGACGGTCCTCTCCATGTTTTGGGTGTGGGTTTATTTTCCTTTGGTTGGTTTCCTCTGAGGGTGTCACTCCACTGCTGGACTAGGGTGTGGGTTCTCGGAGATGTTCATGAAAGAATAGTCGGTACTCCCCTACGAGACTAGGGATCAGGTCCTCTAACCTGGGATTTGGTACTCCCCTGAAGGACTAGGGCATGGGTCCTCCATATCTAGCACATATATAGTCGGTACTCCCCTACTGGGTGGGGAGTGGGTCCTCTATTATTGGAGTTAGTACTCCCCTACCATTCTAGGGTGTGGTTCCTCCTTATGCATTATTCTGGTAGAGTCAGTACTCCCCTGTCATGCAAGTGAGTGGGTCCCCGAGCCTAGGGTCAGTTCTACCCTAACTTACTAGGGTGTGGGTCCCCCGTTGTGAACAATATTACAGAGTCAGTACTTCTCTATATTACTAGGGTGTGTGTCTTCTAGTCACTGAGTGGTACTCCCCTACTGAGTAGGGTTATGATCCTCGATATATGAAGTTGTACTCCCCTTCTGATGTAGGGTGCAGGTACTTCATGAGTAGTACTCCAATTTTGTAACTAGGTCATGGGTGCTCGCATATGGAGTTTTACTCTCCCATCTTTGAGTAGTGACGGGGAGTGGTTCATCCATTGGAGTTGGATCTCCCACGACTGCAGGACACAGTGATGAGGAGTGGTCCCCTCCACATGATGAGAATGATACCTAGATAGGAGCTAGTTCTCCCTCAATGGAATGAGGCACGGACCACTTCATATAGGAGTGACTGAGGTATCGCAGTTTAGTATGGAGTATTACTACCTTAACCTTGCACAGTGGTGAGGAGTCTGCCTCTCCACTTGGGTTTCTTTAGTCTTTCATGGGGCGCAAGACTGTGATGACCAGACCTTTATTTGTGATAACTAGAGTTAGACCTAGTATGATGTTCCCGATGTAGCACATTCTATTAGACTTACCCTTAGGAATGGTCAGATTAAACCCAATGGAGTGTATCTCTCAGACGGGTTGCATCCGGGATGGCATGCTTGGGGAGCATGTAATCCTAGATTATGTGTTATGCTTTCATCCCTATGTGATAATATTGGTACTAGCTATAATACTAGGGCCTTTTAGTTTTTTAATAGATGAGATGAGTATATCTAGATGACCTTGGTATATGTGTGGGAAATACATGCGTAGATCTTATTGTGATTATCTTTGTGGTTTCCCTCTTGTGCTTTACCTTTGTGGTTTGAAGTTCCCCAATTGAGTATGGTTTTATTCACCCTTGTATGGGCTTTTCCCACATGTTTAGTGTCTTTTGAAGATAACTTATGCTTTGATGGAGTCTAGGGTGGACTAGGACCCGGTGGTGTTTAGTGAGAGCGGAGAGATGAGGCGTACTACTATTAATTCATACAGCTACCCTCCACCTACCTTTCATGTAAGGTTCTCAAAGGACGAGTTTTAGAGACCTTAGGTTGTACTTGTGTTCTATTTTTCTTTTGGTGGGCTTGTATACTAGCCCGATTTTCCACATTGTACATTACTTTCTATTGTACTCTGGTTGTGGTTTTCTTAGATTTTTTGTATAATGTTTTACTTTTCAACTTCTGGAATGGGTTTTTCAGTGTGAGTGTGTACAGGTTCTCGGAAAATTCCTCCAACTTGTAGGATAATGCCTTTGGCACTGGTCTCTAGCCCCTAGCCTTTGGGTTGCAGGCTTGGGGTAGTCGCAAAATGGGCCCTTGGAGACGGTTCGTGACAAATTGGTATCAAAGGTGTTCGGTTCTACCTCAAAGACCAAGGGTCTATTTTTTTGGTTTTGGGAAACAATGTTAAGTGTTTCGAGTTCGGATTCCAGGCAAGGGACTCCAGTTTTTGTGAGGAGGCCCATGTATCCATACACCAAAACTCTGGACACCTATTTAACAACTTGGTACATGGAAACACTGGTTGCAGGGAAATAAAGGGTACACGCATCATGTAGGAATGGTTTTTCTTTTCATTCCCTTATTTAGTTAGATATATAGATATACTATTTAACCAAGGTTCATCTTGATATATTATGGTATACCCCCACAATGACAGCCAGATAGGATTATACAACATGATTGTAATAATGATCCACCCTGAGTGGAGGCTTCATTGCAGGGCACTGAATTTTTGGAGTTACCTCTGGGTGGTGCACTAGTGATACAACCACCCGTCG
This sequence comes from Viscum album, assembly GCA_963277665.1. Classification (NCBI taxonomy): domain Eukaryota; kingdom Viridiplantae; phylum Streptophyta; class Magnoliopsida; order Santalales; family Viscaceae; genus Viscum; species Viscum album. The sequence continues at coordinate 1,388,603,212 of OY728134.1, read as the reverse complement.
ATTAGAAGTTGATACCATCACTACTAGTGGAGGATGAGCACAGGATTAGTGCACTACATGCGTTCCAAAGGCAAAGACTTCCTAGGTTCAGAGGAAAGGTAGATCCGTAGGTAGCTGGGGATTGTCTTGAGGTGGTTATGTGAGTCTTCTGCCTAGTGAGGACACCTCATGACTAGATGGTGATCTTAGTTGTGAGACTACTTCATTGATCATGGGGAGATGGTGGAGCTTGATGATCTAGACACACAACGAGGTGACCCTCACCTGGGTTGACTCTGAGCACCTCATCAAGGAGGAGTTCTTTCTGGTGACTTTATGCTCTTTGCGTATATAAGATTTGATGCACCTACGGCAAGGCAACATGACGATAGTAGATTACTCAGCCAGATTCATGGATCTTTCTATATACACTACAGATATGGTGTGTGACCCTTAATCTAGGGCCTGTAACTTTCAGAAGATACTACACTTGGTGATCAGGTCATCAGTTATACAACTTATCATTGCGACGTATGCTGGGGTGTTGGAGCGAGCCCTGGGTATTGAGAGATACTTGGCAGAGGAGTAGATGGAAGTAACATACAACATAGGTCATGAGGTAGAGGAATATTCTAAGGATAGAAGATGACATGTGAAAAGATCATGGAATAGGATACATACCCATGTCTAAACCCTAACACATGGGTTTGTGGCACATGAGCAGTTACAAGGAGAAGATCAGTTGTAGGAGAGGCGTTGGTAAGCTTGCAACACTCGGGGACATATCACATGGGATTGTCTGGCCCACTGTACCGCTGAGAGGGAGCTGGTAGAGGCAGAACTTGGGGAAAGGAGTTCCATATGTTGGAGGATGAGGCAGAGGATATGTACGAGTAGAAAGAGTTGGTTAGTGCCAAGCTGAGGGAGCTGGAGGGAATGGGTGAGGACAGCTTCATGCGGTCATGGATTTTGACCAAGAATCTCAAGGAGAGATTCAAGGTATAATTGATGTCTTTTCATTTGTCTACCATTTTAAATAGACACATGTACTAGAAATTATCCTTTTTCTATGAGTTCTGTTTGAGACATAGAGGTTCCAGTTGGATAGTGGACTTGACCCTCACGCTTAGAGACTTATAATAGAGTAAACCCATTGATCACATGCTGGTGCTAATAGTGTGATATAACTCATGGAGGTGAGAGTTGTGGTTGTGATCTATTTCTCATGGTGTTGAGGCCTTACAACATCATTCTGGTTGTGTAATACTACCATTCATACTCATATTGACGGTATTATATAATTTATATGTTGTGTCCATGATGGTAATGTAGGGTTTTCCTTTACAGTGAAAGGGAAACCCATGCAACACAGGGTGGAATATCACAAAGGGTATTATTTTGGATGGTTTTGTGGTAGCAGAGTTAGACCCCATGATGTTTCTATAGTATCAAATGGTTTCTTAACATCTATAATTAGTTGGGATACCACTAGTGGGTGTGGCTATGTTCTTATTTTGGAAAGTTGTGTGGCCATTGTGGGTTGTAGATGGAGGGCCTAGTAAGTCCCAGCATCCACTCATGGGCAGACTTGTTTTGTTCGTAAATACTCATGTGTGTTTAGAGTCAACCCTAAATGCATTACACTTGTGGAGAATTTAGCACAGTTTATCCAGGGGTGGATGTGAACTGTGGGTTTCTGTTTGTATCTACTTTAGGTTAGCGTGGAGGTGAGCTGCTAGACCCCTTGACTAAAAATGGATTAGAGTGATTAGTGATTTTCTCACTTGGAACAGATAAAGATACATATGCCCATTTTTGTATAATGTTGACCTTGAAAAAATATGACATGGAAGTGGTTGATCATAGTGGTTCCTCGAGGTGTGTTCTTGCAATCAACACAATGACAAATGATGAACTCAGTTTTCTTCCCTTGAACATAGTATTTTTTTTTTCAGGGATTAAAATTCTTAAGGTGGGGATAATGTAGTTTCCTGGAATTTCATTGATTTTTTTTTCAAATTTAAAAGGGATTTTAATGAGACTAGGCTCTAGCAAGACACATAATTCCAAGAAATGGAGTGGTCGAAATAGATTTTTGAACTTTTTTTAGATTTTATTTCATAAACATGAAATTTGTATTTTTAAATCTTTTCAACAAGTGCTTGCATCAAAAATATGAGGGCACCATTAAACATAGAGTAGTGGGATTCTCCATGAAAGAACATAACTTCGACCGGCGCAGGTCGACCGAAAAAGTTATTTTTTGGGATTTTTGAAAAAAAATTAAACTAGATTTATTTTATTTTTGTTTGAATTCAAAATCATTGTGGCATAACTGATTGCCACCCAAGTGTAACTGAAACGTTGTTTCATTAATGAAATAGTGTAATTACACCATGTCTAATCACTAATATAAAGGTGGTTAAAACCCCTTAATGGTTCGATCACTATCAATCATTGATGAGGTAGAGAGGAAAGATCTGAGTCTCTGGGGGATCCCATTCAAGAAATGATGAACAGAAAATGATTCTTTCTAATGACGAAGGATCAACGAATCGACGAATGTGATTCGTAACAAACATGGACGAACAATGACAATGCAGAGATGTTATTCATCAATGAAAGAACCTTTAGATGTAGGGGTTTTTATTTGAATTTATTTTCCCCGTTCATGGTTTTAAACAATGAACATGGATCAACCCATGAACAGTTTGACCCACGGTTCGATCGTTCTTGGGGGAAGGTTCATTTTGCGGGGTTTTAAGATGAGAACTTCTTGGTGAATTTTTTAGGTTACCCATTATAATGCTAATGAACCTGATTGATATGAACATTGATTGAGGTCCATTAAATCTTTATTGATTTGTACATTTTCCTCCCTCTATTCTTTGTTCTTCACAGGAAGAAATCACTTGGTATGTGACTCAACGCATGGTGATCGAACAATTGTTGCATAATCAATCCATAGCGCAATGATCTGAAGTCATGGATTTGTATGGACATGGCATGATGAAGGTGTGATGGCAGTGGTGGTGATTAGAACGAGGAGGTGCGGGAAATATCCCCTCTTAAATGAATTTTTATTAGTATGGATCACAATAAGGTTTTGAAACCTAGGCAGTGAAGTGGGAGACCTAAGGGCTCTAGACCACCATTCGGATTGAAAAACGGACCACCGGAGTGTGTCTGGTGGTCCATGGTCTTGTGTCGGCAGTGGCGGACAGTGGCAAATGAAGTGGCACGAGGTGGTGTCGGCCACATGACGGATGGAAGGGCGGCGTGATGCAGTGGATCTGGTAGTGACAACCGCTCAACTACTGCGTGGAGGAAGCAACGATGCCCAGCTGCGACATGTGTTGGACCCTGTGGATTTTCCATGGGTCTTTCTGGATGAAGCGGTCCGGCTGAGAAGACCATTTGACCAAGGTGGTGGCACTTGTTGGCATCACCTGGTGCACAACAGAAGCGACACAGTCATGTCTGGTTCGGAGGAGTCGGCCCGTTCAAAGGCTGGCTGGGTTACTACTGGCAGGTTGCGCCCTACCAGGCTTATTAGCCCGGATCTATGGCCCAGCAGTCTAGGCCCCTTGGGCTGGGTCAAGTCGGATGATTTTGACCAGGTCGAAAAGAACCGGGACCCAACAATCCCATGTTTCTCTAAAATGGTTGAAACCTCTAAACAGGGCATCTGTTTAACGAGCCGTCTATGGTGTTGGTACCCTTGGTATGGGACGTTTATTTTTAGAAACTCTAATTTAGTTTTTTAGAAGTTTAGAGGATGACCTATTTTCATTGAAGAGTATTATCTCTCGATGTGAGAAGACTTTGGCTAGAATTAGGGTGATCCTTATGATGATATGTTCGGAAGGTTACTCCCTTGATGACTCAAGGCGTGGGTACTCCTTATCCCTCTACTTTGGTAGAGACGGGACACCCTATGTTTTGGGTGCGGGTTTATTTTCCTTTGAGTGGTTTCCTCTGAGGGTGTTACTCCCCCAAAAGAATAGGGTGTGGGTTCTCGGAGATGTTCATGAAGGAAGAGTCTGTAATCCCCTACCGAACCAGAGAGTGGGTCATCTAAACTTGGAATCAGAACTCCCCTAAAAGACTAGGGAACAATTCCTCAATATCTAGTGTGTATAGAGTCGGTACTCCCCTACCGGGTAGGGATAGGATCCTCTATTGTAGTAGTTAGTACTCCCTTCTCATTCTAGGGTGAAAGTCCTCCTAATGCATTGTTCCGATAGAGTCAGTACTCCCATGTCGTGCCATGGAGCCCTCTAGCCATTTGTCGGTACTCCCCTAACTTACTAGGGTGTGGGTCCCCCATAGGAAAAAAACTGACAGAGTCGGTACTTCACTATATTACCAGGGTGCGGTTCCTCTAGTCACTGTGTGGTACTCCCCTACCGAGTATGGTGCATTTCCTCGATATACGAAGTTGTACTCTCCTACTGATTCAGGGTATGGGTCCTTCATGAGTATTACTCCCCTATTGGAACTAGGGCATGGGTCCTCACTTAAGGAGTCATACTCCCCCATCTCCCATTAGTGATGGGGAGCGGGTCCTCTATGAGATTTGTAGCTCCCTCAAATTAAGGACACAGTGATGAGGAGTGGGCCCCTCCACTTGATGTAAATGATAACTAGATAAGAGCCAGTGATCCCTCAATAGACTAAGGTGTGGTTCACTCTTTATAGGAGAGACTGTGGTATCACATGTTAGTCGGGAGTAGTACGCCTGATGGAGCACGTTCTCTGAGAAGTACCATTACGAATGGTAGGATTAACCACAATGGACTGTATCTCTCAGATGGGTTCCATCAGGGAAGGAAAGCTCGTGGAGCATGTACTCTTAGATTATGTGTTATTCTTTGAGCCATCTGTGTGAATCCTAGTACTGGCTATAACGTTGGGGCCTTTTGTTTCTTTGTGGATAAGACGAATATATATGGATGACCTTAGTATTTTTTTGGGCATATACCTAGGTAGAGTTTCATGTGATTTTCTTTGTGTTTTCCCTCTTTTTCTTTAACTTTGGGGTTTTGGGGTCCCCTACTGAGTATGGTTTTACTCACACATGCATGGTCTTTGGCCGCACATTTTGTGTCTTGTGCAGACGACCGTTGCTTTGACGGAGTCTATGGAAGACCAAGTCCTAGTGGTGTTCAGTGAGAGCGGATATAAGAGGAATACTCCTACGACTTCAGACAGCTACTCTCTACCTACCCATTAGGTTGGGTTATCGGTGAATGATTTTTAGAGACCTTGAGTTGTACTTGTGTTCTATTTTTTTGTTGATTGGTTTGTATACTGGACCAGTTTTCCACCTTGTACTTTACTTTCTATTGTACTATGGTAGTGGTTTTCTTAGTGGTTGCATGTACTGTTTTACTTTTCATCTACTGGGTTAGGGTTGTGAGTGTGCATGTGTACAAGTTCTCGAGAAATGCATCCCACTTTCGGGATAATGCCTTCGGTGCTAGCTGTAATACCCTGGACATTAAGAGGTAGGCTTGTGGTAGTTTCATCATGGGCCCTGGGGGAAATATCATGATACATTTCCACTAATCGAGCCAATAAATTTTTTTTATGTTATTTTATCTTCTTTTCATTTATAAATCTACTTACATACAATGAATTTAGCATTAGTATGCCTAATAACAATAGAACAAGTGTGATTTTTATTCAATGTTTTCATCTCTTCATCCATGGAAGATATCCACTACTTTATATCTTTATCATTTAAGAATTTATTATAATATTGGGGATCATCATCAGGAAGATCATGGGCTATATGATGGGTAAAAGAAGCCATATTTTTATAGATAAATTAAGAAGGAGGTTTAGTGTCCCTTTTCCTCTATCTTGGGTTAGGTGATAATAACTATTGTTTTTAGAAGGATCTGAATTTGAGTTTAAATCTAAATCAAAACAAGATTCAGTTTAGGTAATAGCTTGGGGACCAGGTGGAGTATGCTTAATAGAAGCCTCAAATTAGGCTGGTGATCCAGGTTGAGAAACCTCGGTATGAGGTGTATCAAAGCTTTCATTAGTGAAAACATTTCATTAAGTAGAATAAGACTCATAGAACATAATAAATACACTAATTATATATTTTTGGTATATAGGTCTATCAACCTATAAATTATAACCATTAAAACCTTTTGTACATCCTATAAGGACACACATAAATTCCTTAGGTTCTAACTTGTTATTTTTGACATGGAAATTGAAGTACACCCAAAATTATAAATTATCTATAAGAAAGAGTTTTGTTACACCAAAATTATCATGGGGTTTGGAATTGGTTGGAAGTGGATAGGAACCTATAAATTAGTTATACTGACATATTTATATCCTCGACTAAAAAATATTTGGGTAAGCCCAAGCATGAAAACATTATATGGTCCCACTAAATAATGGTACAATTCATATATTTAGTAAGTGCATTTGGTTTGGGTTTTCCCTAATAGTCTCGTGTCTTACAATTCCCTCAAATTCATTGAATTGTACAAAATAATTTTATATGTATTCAAGCTCAATATCAATAATCATTACTTTAATCATCTACCCAATTTAGTTTTTAATAGGGATTTTCAAAAAATTTAAAGTGTCAAACACATAATAATTGGTTTAAATGATTTAAATACACTCTTTTCTACAGTATTAATCAAATATGGTAATAAAATAAGATCCTCTGCATTGAGAGGTGGTCCTACCATGACCCCAAACATTAGAGTGTATGTACTCTAAATGTTGAGTACCATTAAAATTGGACGTACTAAAACTAACCCTCTTTGACTTAACCATTATAAAATAATCATAAAAGGGATTATTGGTAAGTTTGATATAAATTATCAACCCTTCTTTATTAAGTTCTCCAAAACCCTTGGAGCTAACATACCCCAATCATTAATGCCATAATAATTGACTTCCTATATTAGTAGAATACACACCTCCCAAACACCTAGAATGTATTTTTCTATTAAAAACATGAATCCCATTAACTAAAGAGACCTTTAAAACTATCCTAGTGCCTTTAAATATTATTAGGAATCATAATTTAGACATGAAAACAAAACCATTATGGTTTATAACCCCTAGATAGATAAATTTATATAAAGGATAGGGAACCACTTAATATCTAACAATGTGATGATAGGATGGTCATCATGTTATAAAAAATAGGACCTCTTCCTAAGACCTTTCATCTCCAATTTTTTTTCTAATGTCACTTTCCCTACTACTCTTTTAGTTAACTCAAGAAATGATTCCTTATTAGGACACATAATAAATGAACATCTAGAATCTAAGACCCAATTATTATTGAGAACATTCCTAGAAATATTTAGGACCTCATTCGTATCATAACCAAAATCTAGTAGAAGGGACTGGTCAATAGGTTCTTTAGTCTCGGGTGTTTTTTGGGTTTTTACACTCGGGTCTTATATTCCTGAGATTACCAGTATTGTATCACTTGATTTTTATGTCCTTATAATTAAAACATGATTTGGGTTTCTTATAGTTATTATTGTTATGTTTTCTATTGTTATTATTTTTACCCTTAGATTGTGGTCTGCCTCTAGTAAAAACACTCTTAACCTCAAACTTAATCCAAGGTTTATAGTATAATTACATAGAAATTAGGGATGATTTTACTTCTTATAAATTCAAAGACTACCAACCAAGAGAAATATAGATTATAATATATAGATCCACATCATCTACATTAACATTAGTACTACATAGGTTATGCATGATCTTATCAAAATCATCTAAATATGATCTAATAGAAACCCCAAGGATCGTTTTGAAGGTAAACATGTGATGTTGTATATTTAACATTCTAGCAAGAGATACAGTCATGTAAATGTTCTCTAATTGAAGTCAAATTATACAAGTAATAGATTCATATGATACTTCTCTAAGCACCTTATCACCTAAAGAAAGTAGTAAAGAACTATGGTCTTTATCAATAATGTCAACACGGACATCTTGGTATATAGTAGCGGTCTATCCATCATCATTCTGGGTCACAATAGATTTATTTAGGTCATGGAGTACATTTATAGTTCATTCATATACAACTAATCCGTTAATTTTAATTTCCCAAAAATTAAAATCCTCAAAACCATTTAACTTTTTGATTTCATACTAAGTTGAATTTATTATTTATCTGATGTATTTGATACCAATTTAATCAGGAAAATGTTTCCGCATATGACCCATGAAACTTTTGTGATCAATGGATATAAAATTATTTAAAATTAACTTTTTTAATTTGAAAGGGATATTATGGTTATAACGATTTCATATACAAACAAAGAATTAAATGTGATGAGTTCAGACTAGTTCGATAAAATAAACTAAAATATAAATATGTTTTTAGACAATGAAAAAGTTCAAACAAAAATAAAAGAAATTATTAGAAGAATAAAAGTAATTAACATGATTCAGGATGTTTTAGAACTATGTTCATGGTATGAATACCACCCATACAAACATTTTATTTAGATCAAAAGCATAGAGAAACAAAATAGAGTCCAAGAATCGGAATAAAAAAACTAACGAAATATAAGATTAATTTTTTTGAAACTAAAAATGTGGAAACATAAAAACTTTAATGTCGTACATGGGATCTCTCATTAATTATTTCTCAATTTATTTTGATATAAATAAAGGGTATGGACATGCAGAAACTATACTCTCATGTACTCTATCTAGATCTGACATTACACACTTCTCTGGGATATTATGGATCAACTATAAGAACTGGGTATTTTTTTGGTCTGGATCATTTTAATTTTAGTCTAATTATTTATTATGGACTTAATATTAATTCCCGGTGAGGTTGTGAAGGTTTCTTGGGTGTCATGGGCTTGTACGGAGATCGAAACCCCAACTAGTGGAGAAAAGAGGTTTACTACACAGTTTGAAGAAATCGTGCAGGGTCGGACACATTGTTACTTATAACCATGTCACGACAGACAGGGTCCCCCAGAAGGTTGAATGATTTTCCCTTACCCTGTATCAGGGTCTACACACCTAATCGACTCGTATAGAAAAATTCTACAGATATGTTTCATAGAGTTAGCACACGGTTTCTCTAACTGTATGGCCTAACCGTGTGGGTTCCCCCATTGCATAGAAGAGGGTGAAAGGTTCACACACTGTTTTTTCAACCATGTGGACAAACCATAAAACCTAGTAAAAGTTATAAAAATTAACATTTTCCTTTAAAAACATATTAAATAAACCCCTACTCTCCTTTTCTCTCATTTCCCGCATGCAGGAGGTTTTCCTCCAATTTTGAGCTCCTTTGAATCTTCCATATTTGTTTCATGATATCTCATTTGTTAGAAGCTTAATAAAGATTGTGTTGTTCTTATTGGAATACTCTAGGTATTTTCTTCATTCATATTGAACATTTCTCTATTTTTCTTCCTCTCGATAGAGTTATTGAAGTGCAGGCTCATATACACTATTTTCTGGGAGTTCATCTATTATTCATATTTATTCCAATCTAGAGAAAATTAGAGGCCGATACTAGATGAGTAGAGTTTTACGAGTATGATGTAGGAGGTTTATAATTTATCCCTCGTGTTTTCATGATTTATAATATGTGTCATTATGTGTTACATTGGTTTCACCGTGCATTGCCCTAATTTTTTTAAGCTTTAAATTAGTTACCTTGCTTAGAACATCAAGACTTGTTAGAACCCAAATAAAATCAAGGTATACTATGTTAGATAGATCCATCCATTTGGGTGTTCCCTCTTACATGCCTAAGTGGATTACATAAGAATATGGGCAAAGAAACTAATGAATTGTTTTCCCTTTCCTTTAAATGTGGTTACCATGTTTATGGTGGATGGATGTGGTGGTGTGGCATTTCCAAAGACATTATCAACAATGATGAATTGAATTTTTGGAGGTGATTGGTAAGAACTCATCACCAAAATTAATTGTAAAATGGTTATGCCCTTGTAATTATTAAATGTAAATGGATTATGAGTTATTCTTTGGCTCATATTAAGGCCAATGGTTATTTAAAAATGATATGAAAAGGAAAATAATGACCCTTGTAAATAAAAATGAATGGGCATGATGTCCCTTATGCGTGATGTGTGTGTTTGTGTGATAGCATATAGGCATGACGACCCTTGTTATTTCAAATGGCCATAACGAACCTATTATACTAAATGGGATTGACAACCCTTGTTATATTTAAATGGGAATGACGACCCGTATGCTTATATAATTATATGGGCATGGCACCCCTTTATATTAATGTGATATTGGATGGTTTACCTTTATCTAAATGTGATATGGGAATGGAATCCCTTATAAAAATGTGATATTATTCAGGCATGGAGACCCTTATATAAATGTGATTCTATATGGGCATGGCATACCTTGTGATACTATATGGTCATGGTGACCCATGTGATACTATATAGACATGATATCCCCTTTGATGAAACTGTGATATTGGGCATGGAATCATTTTTAAATGGTATATCAGTAATGGATTCTGTTATAAAAGTTATAATGGGAATTGTATCCCTTTCTACTTATTGAGAGATATTCCAACACAGTTGGAAGCAGGTTGTGTGAGTCTGCTTTCCTTTTAGGAAACAGAGCTGACCCATTTATAGTTGTTATTACTTCTTTACATTAATATACCAGCACACTTCCATATTGTATACACAGACTAAATATTTATAGACATTGTTGGTCTTGTCCAATTGAGAATATTCTCACACCCTATCTAGGACACATATAGTACCTTAGTACACCACATGCTTGTAGGTGTAGGTAAGGGGAAGAATCCTCTTACATATGCATGACTATTGGGATGTCTTAGAATGGGGGATTGGTATCCAATGATCGGGTCAGAGCTAGGGATACTTGGATATACTTTTTTACATTTTGTAACTTTTTTTTATACTGTAAATAATTTATTTCATGCTACTATGTGTCCATGTTTTCCTACATTGTATACACATGACATTACCATCTATTATATATGATTCTATTTTCTACCTTCATTATTATTTAGTTCTTGTTTATTCCGGTCTATTTTAACTTCTTATTTATTTTTAAATTAATTCCACTATTTATCTATTGATTTTACTATTTTGGTACTTTGGTAATTTTTTAATATTCTCTCCATGATCTCACATAAGGCCCTCACTTCTTGTCGGTAGCCTCTGGAATTCTGGGGGATGCACTTTAGGCTATGTGGAAAACCTGGATTAGAGAGCTATTCAGTGGCATCCGAGTCCAGGAATTTACAAAGTGGTATTAGAGCCTCTTTCTTTTCTTGCCTTACTATTTTTGAGACAATCGACTAGAGATTAGGAATTCTACGGGAATTGGTAATGAGATATTCATGGGAGTAACTTTCCCTTATATAGAGAAAATAAAAATTTCCTCTGAATAAAATTTGTTATTTTATACTTTTTACTTATTATAGTTGATTTGATTTTGCCATTAGGTGATTCACTTGAATTATGATATTACTATTGATATAAATGATGTTTATCTATTATCCTTGGCCTGATGAGATAAGTGAAAGGATTCATTGAGTATTCCTCATTCTAGGCATCTGGTTAGGAATTCAAATGTCATGCATATTCCATGCCATATAGGGGTATTGGGTTGATTGCATTGCTTGTGATTTCCATGAGTGCTTTGATTTCTATAAATATAATTTTTATTAGATTAAGGTTCTTAGAGGAGTTAGTGAAAACATAGTGGGTACTTAGAGTGTCTGCCATATTTAAATAGTGTTTTCTTACTTAGGCCATAGCTGACACCCTAACCAGTCAACTATGCCACATTAAGTCATGGAGCATTGGTCTCATGGATTATAAGAAGTTATGGTATGGATTGATTGGACACCATATTTTAGTTCATAAGGTTCATGGGACCTTATGGATCATAATTGGTGAACCATTTGGTTTAACCATTTAAATTGAAATGTTAATACAAATTTAAAATGAAATTGAACTAAAAAATAAAGAGCTTCACCCAGTCCTAGCCTTAGTAGTGGGTAGTAGGTAACACATTTTTTGTTCTATATATATGATTCTATCACCATGACATGACTCTTTGAGCTGGAATACGGTTGTGAAAATTATATATAAAGTCTTTTTACCTATTCTATTTCTTTATTTTGTCTTATGAAACAATCAATTTTATCTAATGTGTGTGTTTGGAAATTATAGACCAATTCCACCATGACGTCCTCCAGTCATATACAAGGATGGTGGTGATGACCATGATCTAGAGGTGGTAGTCCATAATCTACTAGTTATACCTCTTGTAGTGCCTCCTATAGTATCTCTTTCTAATCTTGACATGGACGATGATGACCAATTTTGAGGTGATTTTCTACGGCCGATGTAGAAGATACAAGGTGCTTCACACTCTACCCTTTATATGGGGGAGTTGAGTAGGGGGTTCGAGTAGTATCATATGCCCATGTTTTTGGGGGGATGGTGGACCACATGCTATAAAGATATCGATCGAGACTATTATGTATATATTCAAGCATGTGGATACACCTATTGAGCATAGAATGAAACTAGATACTTTTATGATTTGAGGATCTTCCAAATACTGGTGAGATATTCTAAATCTGGCCAGTCGGTATCATGAAGTGATGGGGAGGGATTTATAGTCGAGTTACTTTTATTATATCTTTCTGGAGACCCTGAGGGCCGATAATTCTATGGAATTAATGAAACTTTAGTAGGTTTTTATTATAGTTATGGACTATTTAGATTTTTTCCAGAGATTTATCTCTTTACACCAATCTATATGGATGATGAGCCAATAAAAGGGATATGATTTGGGGATGGTCTGAGTAATCATATTCATTCTCAGGTAAATCTTTTTTGGTTGAACAAAATATCTGAAATAGTGATCTAGACCCTTATCATTGATTGGAACCTAATTGAAGTAGATGGTGTGATCCAGGGCAGTTCATAACCTAGATAGAGTAGTGGTTCTACTGGAGGTCAGAATCGATGCCTTGAGACTACACACATGAAAAACGACATCCATTTCACACCCACGGATACTTATGTGTCATTTCATTAGTGTGGGAATCTTGATCATAAGAGGCCTCAGTTTCCAAGATACCCATTCGAGTGTCGAGGATATGGTGGATTGGGTCATCTATATAATTTCTACAAGACCATCCCATCTGTGCTGAGTGGAAGAGGATATGTGCTAGCTCCACCTTCTGGAGAAGGTTTTGTAGCACCTCTCCAATTAGGTATCTAGAGTAATACAAGTTGTACCTGTATAGGAAGTACTGGTCAGGGTTTTGGTAGTCAGGGTTTAGATATATAGCACCAATAGATCATAACTACTCCAGATAGTCATGTTGTAGCAAAAGTTCATGGATCATGCCATATCTATACATTGCAGTCTATTTCAGAGGAGCAAGACATTAGGCCATATACCATATGAGGTACTATTCTAGTATCCTCTACTATCATTTTTTTCTTTATTAGATATAGGGTAATCACATTCTTTTATATATGTACCTGTTTTGGAGAGTCTCAAACATCCTGTTTGGTACTCTTGTGGCGTGATGATGCTAGATACACCATGGGGAATATGATCAGAGAGCATACCCCAATTCAAGGATTGTCATATTAGGGTAGGAAGCGATTTATTATTTTGGGACATATTCATCCTTGGGATGATAATATTTCAAATCATTCTCAGAATGGACTGGATGGTTCACTATCATAACTATATGGATTGTTATCGCTAGAGGGTGTTCTTTACATCCCCATAAGGTATTACATATCTTCACAAGGGTGAGTGGGACGTCCAAGAAAATATATCTAGACCATAGAATCTTGATCTAAGGTGAATGACCCCCCGGAATACTAGCCTTTACATAGAGGATCATGGATTACATCAGAATTAGTTTCCTCCTATTGTCGATCGAATCAAGGATGTATTCCTTGGTGACTTTTCCAGACTACCTCATGAGAGAGAGGTAGAGTTTTTTTAGAGCTACTTCATGGAGCAACACTAGTATCTATTCCTCCATAAAAGATAGATACTACTAAGTTATAGGATCTCAAGATTTAGCTATAGGATTTAGAGGAAAAAGATTTTATACAACCCAGTACTTCTCCCTGGTGTTCACTAATTATTTTCTCCAAGAAGGTGGGCATAACCCTCAGGCTTTGAATGGATAACCATAAAATGAGTTATCTTATAGGGAAAAATTATTATCCCTTACCTTGAATAGATTATATTTTTTACCATCTCAGGGGAGTGAGGGTATTCTCAAAGATCGACCTGATATTGAGTTATTGTCAAGTTCAAGTAAGGCCTTCAGATGTTCCATATATGACTCTTCGTAGTATGTACGGTTTATATGAATATCACTTGATATATTTTAGTCTTATGAATGAACCTACCATCTTCATAGATTTGATGAATAGTGTTTTCTATCCCTATTTGGATTCCTTTTTCATGGTCTTTATAGATGAAAAATTAGTTTATTTTCATATGCAAAGTGACCATGCCACTCATCATGAGATTTTTTAGAATACACTAAGAGAAAACCAACTATATGCTAAGCTTCATAAATTTCATTTCTGGATTGACAAGGTACACTTCCTGGGTTATATTATCTCATAGATATGAGTTTTAGTTAAACCATATAAGTTTATATTTATGGTTACGAGGGAGAAACCCAAGAACATCTTGGAAATCCACATTTTCATGGGGTGATCATATTATTACAGGTGTACCATACAAAACATCTCATGCCTTACTACGCCTATTAATAGTCTTACAAGGAATGGTGTGAAGTTACTGTGGTCAGAAGTGTGAGAGAAGGCATTTTAGGAACTTAAAAGAAGGTTTACCTTGGTACCAATTCTAATTCATCTAGAGTCTAGTAGAGGCTATATAGTGTTCTATGATGTGTCAAGCATTGTCCTGGGAATGGTGATAATGTTGGATGATAGATTTGTTGCATAAAAATATCAATAGTTATGGTCTCGTGAGAGAAATTACTTGATTCTCGATCTCAAGTTAGTAGTGGTTGTACATGACTTGTGTTACTAGAGGAATTACCCACTAGGACAGCATTTTGTTGTGTTTATAGACCATAAGATCCTCAAGTATATTATTACACAGTTAGACTTAAATATTAGGTAGTGATTATGGGTTAAATATCTATAGTCCTTTGCCTTTGGGATAGCCTATGTAACTGGGAAATGCAATGTTTTTTCCGATGCTCTGAATAGAAGGACTCATACCTAGGAAGTATAGGAATCCAGTAGTGAATGGAACCTTATGGATTTGTCTTTTGAAGTTTAAATAGACGATAATGATTATATTGGAAAAATTTTAATTGCATTTCTATTAATGACCAATTCACTTCTAAATAAGGTGAAGATGAGGCATTTATCAAATAATGAGGGATTGGTCCTACGAGAGGTTATTTCTGGTGAGGAACCACCTTTGGATTAGTTTATTATCGATGACGACATCATGTGTATACATGGGAATATCTAGGTTCCCATGGATATGAGAGACGATATAATACATGAGTTTCATTATTCATAGTGGTATGTACACCAAGATATCTCAAATATGTATTTTGATATGAATTTATAGTATTGGTTTCTAGATATGAAGTACCAGATGGTAGTTTTTATCATAAGGTGTTCCTCCTGTCAACTTGTGAAGCTAGAGAACCAGTGACCTGGAAGATTGTTACATCCTTTAACAGTCCCAAAATGGAAATGGGAATATGTTGTGATGGAATTTTTTGCTGGATTATCAAGGTTTCCTTAAGGTAGAGACACAGTTTAGGTAGTCATAGATCGACTAAAGAAGGTATCCCACTTCCTTCCTATCCAGGAGACTTTCTTAGTTGATGAGTTGGGAAGAGTGTGAATTTGATAGATTATATGGATACATGGGGTCCCTCATTCTATCATTATATATAGGTATTTATATTTTTCATTTAGGTTATTGTATGGGTTGCATAAGGATATGGGTGCACAAGTGGTTTTGAGCACATATTTTCACCCTAGGATCGATGGTGAGTCAGAATAAACTATACAGGTTTTGAAGGACATGCGCGGACAATGTTTATTGATTTTAGTTGTTCTTGGGAGAAGTGTATCAGTATCATTGAGTTCACCTACAATAACAATTATTAAGAAATGATTTAGATAGCTTATTATGAGGCCATATATGGTAGGCCAATCCATTCATCCCTATGTCATTTAGAGGTAGGAGAACCAGTTTCACTGGGTCATAATCTCATTCCGGAGACTTTAGAGTAGGTTCAGCTGATCAGGAAACTAATTTCAACCACTCAGTCTAGATAGAAATCATATAATGATCAACATTGATGGCCTCTATAGTTCGGGGTCAAGGATATTTTTTTCTATCAGGTATCACCTAGACTTGGTCATAGACGGATACAGAGGTAAGAGAAGTTGTTACCAAAAAGTTTTGATCCATTTCAGATTCTAGAGATAGTCGGGACAGTACCCAATCAGTTCTTATTACCTCATATGTACCATTTCATGCATGATGTCTTCCACATTTCAAATATTATCTATTATCATTCTGTCCCATCTCATACTTTTGATCTCGATGGTTTTGAGCTAGATGTTGATGCTAATTTTGAGGAGTATCCTTTAAGCATCATTGATTGGAGCATGAAGTCTCTCAAAAGTCAGTTTATCCCTTTATTATATGGGTAAAGGATGAGACTTGGGAGCCGTATGCTGATTCACTTGCTTAGTGGTCATAATTTTTATCAGATGAATTTTTTCCACCCATAGAAGGTAAACTTGGGGATGAGTTCTTTTAAGGGGGGCATACTGTAAGAACCCAGTATATTTTCTAGGTATGGATCCATTTCATTTTTGTATAATTATTTATTATTGACCTAATATCGATTCCTAGTGAGGTTATAAAGGTTTCAAGGGTGTATAGGGATTTTTTGGAGATCAGAATGTTGACCGGTGGAGAAGATATACTTGTGACATGGTTAGAAGAAATCGTGTATGGAAGGCCACAAAGTTACCTATAACCCTGTGGGGAAAGATAGAGAACTCAAGTAGGACTCACAGATTTCCCAAACCATGCACGAGGGGCTGCAATCCCATGAGAATTGAACATAAAATTGAAAAAATGTTTTTTTATGGTTGGAACATGATTTCCTTACTGGTGAAACCTAATAGTGATGGTTCACCCTTCGCACAGTAGATGGTTTGTAGTTGGTTCTTGGTTCATAAAACCATGCATCCAAACCGTATGACCTATGAAAAGTTGGTGAATTTACCAATTTACCCTAAAAACATATTAATTCAACCCCTCTCATCCTTTACTCTCATTTCAAGTGTGTAGAAGGTTCTCCTCCCATTTTGAGCTCCTTTGAACATCCCACCTAGGTTTCTCGATATCTCCAATGTCTGAAGTTGAATCGATATTTTTTTGGTCTCATCTGATTCCACTCAGTAATCTCTTCATTCCTCTTGATTCTTTCTCCATTTTTCATCCTCTTTATGGATTTATTTAGGTGCAGGATCATATGACCTATTTTCAATTTGATCATCCATTCTTTATTATTATTCCAATCCATGCAAAATTAGAGGTTGATACTAGATGAGGAGAGGTGTAAGAGTACAAGGTAAGTGGTCTATAATTTTAACCCCAATTTTTGGTGATTTATAATATTTTTCGTTCTGACTGACACCGGTTTCACCATGCATTTCCCTAATTTTTACCCTCTTTAAATTTGTTTACTTTCTTGGAACCTAAATACTTTTTAGAAACCAAATCATATCAAGTTATACTACCTTATATGGACCAATCCCTTTGGGTGTTCCCTCTTGTATGCCTTAATAGATTTCATAAGAATACGACCAAATCAACTAATGAAGTGTTTCTCCATGTTTTAAAATGTGGATACCATGTCGGCGGTGGATGGATTTGGTGGTTTGGCATGGCCAATTACTTTATCAACAATAATGAATTGAATTTTCAATTGTGAGTGGTAATCTCTCATCACCTAATTAAATAAAAAATGGTACTGCACTTTTCAATATTAAATGTAAATGAGTTATGAATTATGCATTAGCCCATATTAAGGCCAATGTTTATTTAACAATGATATGAAAAATTAAATGATGACCCTTTTGAATTAAAATGAATGGGAAAGATGACCCTTATCGAGGATAAATATATGGGTGTGTGTGTGATACCATATGGGAATGACGACCCTTGCTATATCAAATGTGTATTAGGACACTTTATAATTGTATTAAACGAGCATGATGACCCTTGTTATACTAAATGGGCATGAAGATCCTTATTATATTTAAATGGGAAAGATGACCCTTGTGATTATATACTTTTATGGGAATGGAATACTTTTATATAAATTTGATATGGGCATGGCATCCCTTTAACTAAATGTGATATGGGCATGGAATCCCTTATATAAATATGATACTCTATTGGCATGGATACCGATATATAAATTTGATACTATATGGGAATGGAATCCCTTATTATACTATATAGGCATGGCGTCCCTTGTTATACTATATGGGCATGGAATCCTTTGTGATACTATACGGGCATGAAATGACTTGTGATACTTTTGTGATAATAGGTATAGCATCCCTAATAAATGTGACACTGGGCATGGTGTCCCTTATAAATGTAATGTTGAGTATTATTTCACTTTCTACTAATTCAAATATTTTTCGACATGGGTCGAAGCAGGTAGTGTCATCCTAGTTTCATGTCAGGATCCAGAGCCGACCCATTTATAGTTATTATTACTGCTTTACATTGATATACTTGTACACTGCCATATTGTATTCACATACTAAATATTTATAGATGTTGATGTTGGTGGCCAAATTAGATTATTATCACATCCTATCTGGGCTGCCTATAGTATCTGGGAAGACTATATGCTTGTAGATGTATATAATAGGAAGCATCCTCTTGCGGATATATGACTTCTAGTGTGTCTTAGGATGGGGGGTTGGTAGGATATGAACAAGCTAGATCTCGAGATTCTTGGATATACTATTATACTTGTTTACCTTTTGTTTTTCGTGTACAAAATTTATTTTATGCTTCTCTTTATCCATGTTTTCTTGCTTCGTAGACACCAGACATTACCATCGATTATGTATGATTCTACTTTCTACTTTGATTATTATTCAGTTCTTGGTCATTCATGTCTGTTTAAACTACTTATTTATTGTTAAACTACTTCTTATATTTATTCATTGATCATACTGTTGTGCTACTTTGGTAATGAGGTCATAGTCTCCGAGTGGACACACCCTATGCCTTCATTTCTAGTCGGTGGGATTTAGAATTCCAGAATATGTGATTGAGGCGATCTTTTCAAATGATCTCAGGGCACAATTCAGTGGAATCTGGGTTCGATACATCACATCAACCAATGGACACAACATTGGTCCAAAAAATGGAACATCCAATCAGAAGGCTCCATACACAAGGGATTAAAACAGACTAATGAACTAATCGAGCAAAGATGCATAAGTGTAGGGTTGGGATCAAAAGGGTGATGAGGTGATCGATATCCTAGAGAGATCATATGGTGGATCGATGACATGGAATTTGAGAAGGAACATGGGCTATCTAGAATAGAATCTGGTCAGAAGGGGGACCTCTCAAAAAATCCCATATAGAGGCCCAACAAACCCAGTGCACAAGAGGATCCCAACAATGAAAATTTGATCATAATAAAAGAAATTAAATCATTCTTTATGAATGAATGAAAGGAATATAAAAAAAATAATAATAAATATATAATTTCATTGTTAAAGCTCCTAAATTCATATTATCAAAAGATAAAATACCAAATAAATATAACCTTTATCGGTGCTCATAAAAATAAATGATAATGGAGGTACTTTTTTCATTTTTTTTAGAACCAATAAATATTTCCTTCAGTTGAGATTTTATATAGAATTGATAGAAACATTCCATTATCAATGCTTTTGGTTAGTGATGGTAAAGGGAACCGCTAGATATTCATTATTATTTAGTAGTGTAATTGGTGGTAGAATTTACATGATCACAAAAAAAAATCAATAATTTTCATTCCTTGGACATAATAATACTATTTATTCTTTGTTAAATTCACAAACAATTTAAAAAATATTCTAGATACACTTTGTGTGTAAACATCTAGGCCACTTTCTTAATGGAATTAGGTGAGCTAGATTAAAGTTCAAGATTATTGTCTCACAACATGTCAGGGAACCAATATAGAAATATGTTAATGTCCCAATAATAAGAACCTCATATGAATGCTTACTATGTAATATAATCTCTTCATCTTAACATCTCATTAATTGGGTCGCATTCTTGTGTCACAAACCCATGTGATTAATATATCTTTATTTCACTATATGAAATGATATCATTGATAAAAAATCATGTAAATAGACTTAATCATATAGTTATATTTCAATTAAAGGGTCAAAGATATCTTATTCTGATCTGGGAAGGAAAAATTCCTTCTTTCGCTTATTCATTAATGTCATATCACTTATGACTCACCCAACATATGCCACATTATTGTGATTATATGTCATTATAGTTTCATCCGATACATAAAAGTATATGATTCATGATATATATATTAATATTAAGGTAAAGTTTATGTACCAATAAACATATCTACATATAGGAATATCTATGGACATATATGAGCTGTGGAATTCCTATTAACAATTTTTTCCTTATAACTCCTTGTCAAGAAGATTATCAAGTGTGAAACTTTATAATAATACGTGCATCAACTTACGATCATCATGAACCTAGTACTATAAACATAATTTCTTTCATTTCATAAATTTTCATCTAGATCATAATACATATGTTTTAGAATACTTTCATAACACTTTCTTGTCATAGTAGGAAACTGTCACGACCTTCCAACATGAAAAATATTTTAATAACATTATCACATTAATGTTCTGTAGAAGAAAACATATTATATTATATGATATATTTTTTTATATTTAGGTCTTTGAATATATGGTTAATTGAAAGTATAAAACATTTGGTTCTAGAGAAGCTAAACTAACATCAATACCATACACGATCGATGAATCTATAATAGTTTAAAAATACAAAATATACTATTTGATTACTTCACATAGATTGTAAATCATGAGTGTTTTACTCATTTTTTTGTTATAAGGAAAAAAATAAATATTCAAAATCAAATGTGGTCACCTCATTTCACTCCTACCCTCCCCCACTTAAAAAATTGTTTTCCTTTTTTAATATTATCACAACTTGAAAAAATACTCCTCACCCAATTTTCTAATTTATTTACTTTATCTTATACTCAAAACATACCCCATTAACCCCTCTTAATTTTTCTTCCAACACATAATAATGGTTTTTCAGATATATCCACACCAAATTTGTAAATGAAAGTCAAAAACCAATAGAGGAGGAGGAGATCAAAGTTGAGATAAGGTGGTGTCCTTATGAAAACCCATATCTTTTGTATACTTAATTTTAGGATTTATTACATAATGAAACAATTAATACAATCCCAGAAGATCAAGAGGTGTAGTGTATTTGGAAAATTAGGTATATAACATAAAAAATTGAACCAGGGATAAAAAAATATTATTTAAAAACTCGATAACATTCCCTTAAAATCGATTAATCTTCTAATACTGCATGGGATAATATGGAGACATACATAAGAAAAGGTGAGATATAAATACCCATAAGTGAATAATAAAAACATAATATAATAAAAGTAACACATGTTAGTCAAGAGTCATATCAAGGTGACATAAAAGGGGTTGGGTTCATAAAAATGAAAATCCAATCATGATATAAGATGATAACATCAAGGAAACATAAAAATGTGGAAACAACATAAAACATGGCACCATAATAATAATTCGATTCAAAATTCCAAGAAATAAAAACATAGTTTTATTAAGATAACCTCAAATACACCATACATGGTTTCTCAAGAGATAAAAACATTACCCAATGCATTGGAGGGATATATTTTTCTAGGATCACTAGTCACATTCCTATCATGTACATTCATTTCTATGCAATATAGATCATACAACATATGAACTCATTTCATAAATTTTAATCATGTGATTAATGGGTGTGGTTAAAATACATGAAATTACCAAATAAATGAATTATAGGTACATCTAGGTGAATATCATTGAGTGGAAATGGGTATGGGTATTCACAACAAAAGTTTTGGGCATGGAAAACTATGGGATAATTTCTACAGTATAACTTGTGTACATAAAAGTTCATTTAAGGGTTTAATTAGAGTGAAAGGTGATATATAATTACCTAGGAATCATAAGGATAGTAATGTTATGTATAAAAACAAATTATAACATAAATAATTGGAATTCAAAAGTTTTAGTA
Organism: Viscum album; assembly: GCA_963277665.1. NCBI lineage: Eukaryota > Viridiplantae > Streptophyta > Magnoliopsida > Santalales > Viscaceae > Viscum > Viscum album. Next base: position 1,388,580,736 of record OY728134.1, on the reverse strand, counting down.
AAAATGATGTACTTGAATAAAATGGAAGACGAGAGAATCCCAAACCTTAATAGGGTGCTTTTAAAAGCTTCAGAAGAGCTTCTTAAGATCTTGGAACACATTGGGAAGGATTTATAGAGGTATAGGGAGTGTAACTTCTTTTTAAATGGGGTTTTATTGAAGAGTATTTATAGTTTGGGTGGTTATGAATAGAAAAATAGGGAGGGATTCTTTATTAATTTCTAAACATATGTTTTGGATGTTATATAATAAAATAATCAAAACCACAAACCTTGCCATGATTTTTTCCTATGGTTTCATCCAAAGAGGAGTGGTTTTAAATATTTTATAATTCTAAGAACCTAACATATTAAAATATTACAATTGGTGATGGGTAAGTGACTCATGTTCATACAAGACTTATTTAAGAACTATAAAATATAATACAGGTATTTGGAGGATTCAATACAGGTTTATAAAATTAACAAAATAACTTAAACAAATTTTATTTAAAGGGTAATTATATATTTAGACATGGATTAATTTAATATCATTTATTAAATCAGTTTTGGGCTATTAAGATTTCATAATATTGATCATGTATTTATACCATGTTTTATTTTTACCCAAAAAATTAACCGTCTCGAGAAATTATGAAAAATTCACAATTGGATAATTTAAACGTGTTGATTTCAAAAATATTATTTATTTTACCAAAATTATTTTTTATATATGATAATTTTTACTTTTAAATAAATATCATTATTATTAAATTCTATTTTTCAAGACACTAACAAAATTCTGACCCTTATGAAAATTACATTTTAATTAATTAAGTTATATTATAATTTATATATAAATAAATATTATTTAATACGAAAATTTTATACAATAAGAAAATTTTATCCAAATAATATTTATTTCATGAATTATTGAATTTATTAAAATCATGTCTTAATTAAAGCTATATATTTCCCAAAAATAAAATTTTTATTTCTTCGTATCAAAATATTATTTTTATCAAACTAATTATATAATATTTTATAAAGGAGCAATAAAAAGGATAAATATAATCATTATTTTATATAAAATTGAATATTAAAATTCATACTACTAGGGTCTAGATACATTACCCATTATTACACCATCGTATGCCCTAAGGGTAAGGTATGCAATAGTGGGGCTTTCTTGGGGTAGTTTAGTAAACATGGTTTCGGTCATTATATCAATAATCATGAACTTATCAAATAAATTTTTTTCTTAGGTTTTAGTTCTTGAATATGGGATTGGGATTGGTTATGGAAAATCCCAGTGATATCATCTCTATTATAATCTTTGATAAATGGGAATCATAGGGTATGATATAACTGGTAGAGTTCATTGCTTCTTCTTTCTATGCCAATTGGATTTTATCATAACCTTTAAAATATACTAAAGTAATCATTACTATAAAATGTATATATTAATACAAATTATGATTCATGATGGTATTTTAAATCTAACTGGCTATAGTAGTCCAAAATAACCAATGTAGTTCATCTGTTTTCTATAACTTCCTTTCATAATAAGGTATTTATTCATTCAAAAGGGGTATTTCATTTACATAATTTTGATCTATTACATTAATCCACACTTTAGAGATTTAACCCTAAAAATTTTATTTTATACACTAAAATAGGTGGGGGTAATTCTGTTTCATATCCTCTTCTGGTTCCCATGTCACCTCCTTAAACTTGTGGGTTCATCATAGGACTTTGACTAGGTGATTTGTCTAGTTTCACAGAACTTGGTCTTTATGATCTATGATCTTCACATGTTTATCTTTATATGAAAGATCATTATCTAAAGTTACATGATCATCCTATACAACATCATTGATTACTTTCTTGCATTAATCATATTAGAATTTATATTTCCCAAACTACCCTTGGCTATAAAATCGTAGTAAAGTGGCAGTTCGGAGGTGAAACCATAGAGAAAACTTCTAGGCAATAAAACTGGAAGTAAGAACCTGTTATTAGGAGTCCTCATGATCTATATTGTGGTTTTATTTTTCTAAAACTAAATATCTTGGGACTAATTCAAATTAAAATAAGGGTTTATTGTCAATTTTAGAGTATAGGTAGAAGATACCCCTAAATCTATCTGAGGATAGACCTATGGATTAGGCTACATAGTGGTGAAAAAGTAACCAATTGATCTTTGTCCAACCAATTAGATCTACCTAATATGGAAACTACTCTTGGGTCCAGATATATTTGACAACCTACATTAAAGAGGGTTGGCTTCTTGGAAGAAAGAATCATAGGCTATTGGTCCTAGCCTATTCCACTCAAATTAGGTCAAGGATCCTTTCAATTGCACCTCCAATTATGAGGGTAGTTACAAAATAAATTAGATTTACAATTCTTTTTATCTTAATTACAAGACATAGGGTTTCCATTTTTTGATCTATAAATTTATTAGTTTCATATCCACCCTATCCCTCGACCCCTAATCCTAAAAGGATTAGTTGTTCATGACAAAATTGACCGAAATCCATGAAACAAATGGAAACATGATTAACACGATAAAAATAAAATAAAAAAATACACAAGTAAAATAATTAATTATAAATTAAATACTAAATTTAATGGAGAAACAATGAATAAGGTAGTGGAAATTGAATTTTCACAAAAAACATGATTGGATTCAGATGTTATAACATCAAACAACCAATGAATGAGTCTCAAAATGGAAAGTAGTAACAAAGTATTTCTTAAAATAACAAAATAAAGTGATTGAAACCAATGAAAATTAAAATCTAAATATAAAGGATCGGATCATAGTAAAATAATATGGATGATTGAACTCTCTATTTTCAGTGGAGGAGATCTTGTATATATATTTATCAAAATGTTACATAACATGTAAATGAATCATGTTGTGTAACTCTTTAAAGTGGATTCTATTTCGATGAATACACAATGTTTAATTGGGTTTCATGTCATGTACTTTAGATCCACAATATTCCTTGAATATCATAGATCTATGAATTTCATGGATATCATCTTCAGAAGAAATTAGGTTTGATCTTTTCACATTGTGTATAATTATTGTATGTCATGTACTAAATAAGATTTAAAATTTGAGTCTTTCAAAACATGTATTCTGGATTCACATCATGTACGTGGTTCACATCAATGTTCATGGGATTTATGACTACACATTGGCCATAAGGGGGTTTTTTTAGGATTACACATAGTGTCCTTCAGATTCATGATATGTACTGTTGATTTTTCTGATTTTTTGGCATGTATTCATTTGATTATTGAGTTCTTATTCTTTGTAAAAAAAATACAAAACCCAGTTTAATATCATATAAAACATTTATAAACATTTATTAAATTTATCAAAAATCTATATAATAATGTACCTTATCAAATTCCAACATAGTTGAACAATTTATTGTCCTCAAATCAAATGTATCTAAATTGGGATTAAAAATAAAATAATGTTTCAACAGGAAAAATGAAACACTCTGTAATGTCTCAGATTTTCCATGCCTTTTTTTATAGAATGTGGGAATTATTTCGAGACCAGTCTTCAAGACGGCGTACAGTTCTGAGGCCCAGTGAGCATGGAACAAATGTTGGAATTTAATTTAATAATTAAATTAGGCGTGTGTGTGGTTTTTCTGAAAAAATTGGAATAACTCCCGAACTGGTGCTCAAATTAGAAATCTGAGGGCATCGTTGCATTCAGAACTATGATTTTACCTTAGACGAGGCCTAACATCGGCCAGCATAAGTCGGTGGTAAAATCTAGTTTTTTGGACGTAACATTAATAAAATATTTAATAAAAAAAATTTATTCTGCAGTGAAATATTTATAAATCTATTACAACAAATATCTTTTATCATTTTTAAATAAAGTCTTGTGCAGGGGTCCAGGGTTACAAACATCATAACCCTGAAACCCTTGGTTGCTCTGGAGGCTCTGCAGAAAACCTCCCAACGCAGAGACGACGTTCTTGATGACTTTTGTCAGAGATGACGACACGATGACCGTATTTTCTCCAATGAACGCCACGGATCTAGGTAGGATGTTAATTTTTTATTTTCCTTTCCTCGTTCTTGGTTTCTATGATGAACACGGACTAATCTGCGAACTGATTAGCCCATGGATCGATCATTTTACGGGCGGGTGTGATTTGGGGTTTTATCGGGTGATCAAATACTCGAGACTTATAAGATTTTGATTATTGTGGTTTTGATCTAATGGTGACGAACCCTGATCTTCACAAACAACGATCGAGTTTCGTCCCTCTTGTTCGATTCATTGTATTTTTCTCCCTCGCTTTCTTCGTTGCGTTCTACGCGTTCTTGGAGGAAACTGATCATTACACATTCCTTTGTTGGCGCAACGATCCGAGATTGTACATCCAACCCCGGAGCGATGTCACGGAGGTTCAACGACGGTTTCGGCGGACAATTCGGAGCGGATTAAGAGATATGGGTTTTCGGGTGTTTTTTATCGGATGGATCATTCAAGGTTTATGATCCGATTTAAGGACCGAAAACACCTGTTTCGGTGTTCGTATGATGAAACGAACCAACCCCTAGAGTATCAGGACGAACGGACAAGAAACCGTGGATCCATAGGATCAGCCGCGGCGCGAGGAGGAAGACGGCGTGTCTGGAAAAATCTCAAATACACGGCATGAGTTCATAGGCGGACCACCTATCGTGTACTACAGGAGTTCACAGACACAGGTTGGGTACATGGCCAAGGACACGACGTGTATACCCCTCCCCAACCAGACCCGGCCAGATACATGGGATACCCCGTGTACTGGTACATAGGCAGGGGACACGGACGGAGACCGTGTACGGGCACATGGCCAGCATACACGGAGCGAGCACCAGGTGCTCAGACACGGCGTGTAATCCTACTACACATCATGTAGTTACTTTTTATACAAGAGCTAAATGACACAGGCCGTTTACATGGGCAGTACCTAGAGTCAAGAAACACGGTGTGTGATTCTTCTACACACCGTGTAGTTGAGTTTTACACAGCTTGAACGGATGACATGGTCCATTTACATGGGAAGTACCCGGGGTCACAGAACACGGTGTGTAACCATACTACACTCCGTGTAACCAATCTTACATGGCTTGAGCCAGTTTCATTTTGTGACTTAGGCTAGTCTCCTTATGGTTCGTCCCCATGGTCTTTCTCTTGAAGGTTCCCGGTATCATTTCCTACATATAGGAGTATGATCCCTTTAGTAGTACTTCCTGAATAGAGTTGTTATAATCCCCTCTGTGAGAATTATAGTTGGATCCTCTATTCATTCCTGGAACCCTAGGTAGAGTTCTTGGTATCGACGTGACCAACTTTACCTAGGCGTTGATCCTCTGCTTAGCGGATTAGCTTAGACTGAGTTGTCAGAATCACCCCATGACTTGGTGGTGATCTTCATCTAAGCATCGTGTTCTCAATGTACTTGTGGAGTGTGTTCTCTTAGAATGAGTACTTCATATCTCTCTCTTCGGGCCAAGGAGTGTGTTCTCCCGGTTGCATGCTTAGTGGAATATTCGAGCTGGATCTTAGTGGTGGTTTTCCAATAGTCATTTGTGTATGTGTATATCTGGATATTCTCGATATATATTCCGTAAACATATATTGTGTAAGGTATATTTTACCTTTCTTTTGTTGTATTTCCCTTGTTTTATTCCTTTGTGGTTTCGGGGTGTCCTACTGGGTATTGTTATACTCACCCTTACACAAGCTTCGCCCGCACGTGTCATGTCTTGTGAAGACGAGTGAGCCATTGAAAATATTCTAGGTGGACTAGGACCGGATTGTACTCAGTGAGATCAGACAGGCCGAGGTGTGTTCCTATGGCTACAGATTACAGTCTCAGCACCTTTCTTTATAGGTTGGATTTTGTTACAAACTCTCTATTTGGTGGGATTTTACTTTTGGCCAAGGGTTTTACATTACTGTACTTTACCTTCCTATCGTAATCTGTTGGTTGGGTTTTTAGTGTATGCATGCATGACATTCCTTTTTAGTAGTTTTACATTTCATCTTTGTGGGATTGGAGATGTGTGTGCGTGTGTACAGGTTTATAGGCAATGCCTCCCATGTTAGTAGCATGCCTACTCGGTGCTAGTCACCAACCCCTGGACTATTTGAGGCGGGCTTGAGGAGTTGCGGCTCAGGCCCCACTGGGACGGGTTGTGATAGAGTGGTATCAGAGGTGGTCGGTTCTACCTTAGGACCAAGAGTTTGTGAGTTGGTTTGGGGAAATAGTGTTAAGTGTTTCAAGTTCGGCTTTCAGGCCAAGGACCCCAGTGTTGGTGTGGGCAGCCGACGTATCCATACACTAGGACTCTGATAACGTGCTTTTCGACTTGGAACATGAGGGCACTAGTTTCAGGGGGAAAATAATGTTACATGCATCATATAGAAATGGGTTTTGGTTTCCATGTCCTTCTTGTGTCAGCTCTCCAGATATACTCACTAACTATGAGACATCTTGTTTTATTACAGGATGCCTCTGTGAATCGCACCCTCTAGGATCCAGCATTTTGATCACGAGGATGACCCCCTCAGTGATGAAGCCTTGATACAGGGACCGGATCCCCCAGTTTTACCATCGGGTGGTGTGCCTATTATCCCCTACCTATGGAGTAGTGTTTAGTGTTTGCTGTACCAGTAGAGGAGGAGCACAGGCTGAGCACACTCCATGAGTTTCAGAGATAGAGACCTCTCAGGTTTCAAGGTGAGCCTAACCATCAGGTAGCAGAGAACTGGCTTATGGCAGTGGTCAGAGTCTTCTGTTTGGTCAGGACACCAGCAGACCAAATGGTGATCCTGGCAGCAAGCCTCCTACAGGGCTCGGCAGGGCGATGGTGGAGTTTGGTTATTCAGACTCACGATGAGGTGACTCTTTCATGGTCAGAGTTTGAGTATCTCTTCAGAGAGGAGTTTTCACTGGTTACCCTAAGAGCAGTACGTATGCAGGAGCTTCTTCAGCTCCAGCTGGGAACCATGACGGTTCCCGACTATTCATCGAGGTTTACCGACCTCTCACGGTACTCGATGGATATGGTTAGAGATCAGTACTTCAGATCTCAGACTTTTGAGCGGGTCTTGTGTCGAGATATCTGAGCTAGCATCATCCTTATGAGAATTCCTACTTATGCTAGGGTGCTCGAGCGGGCTTTAGTGGTCGAGAGCTTCTTGGCAGAGCAGGGATAGCCGACAGTTGTTAGTAGTGGGCGTGCTGGAGCAGAGACCTCAACAGCATGGAGCCAACGCCAGGGACCCAGGCGTGGGAGACGTTTTCATAGGAGATCCCATGAAATGGGATTTCCTGTACAGGGTTCATAGGGCACATCCAACCAGCCTCGAGAGAGGTGATGCTACTCATGTGATGTCAGTGGACATCTCGATCGAGATTATCCGACCCACCGTACTACTGACATGTGAGCAGTGGATGGACCACCAAGGTAGAGGCAACATGTAGAGCAGACCGATCCACGGGTTAGCTGATGCAGTAGAGGAGCCAGGAGAGCGGTTGGAGGTGGTCAGAGTTTTGACCCTTTACCACCACCACCCCCAGGAGGTCCACCCTAGGCTCAGGGAGCTGGTGGACAGAGGCAGGGATAGCTGTAGGTGGAAGAGGTGTATGACCCAGGTACTCCTAGAATGATTAGAGGTATAATCTTTTTCTTTTCTACTTTGGTTGTCGTACTGATATAAACAGGTTCTAGTCATTCCTTTCTGGCTGCTTCTCTTGTTCGAGGCCTTGAGATTCCAGTTTACCTGTTGACTCGACCCTTATGCTTAGAAACACCGACTGCAGAAGATTCAGAGATCACACACCTTTGAAGACAGTGTGAAATGACCCTTAGAGGTGAGATTTTTGGTTGGAACCGCTTGGTGGTAGCATCGAGGCCTTACAATGTCATTCTTGGTATGGATTGGATATCCACAGTTCATGCCTAGATCGACTGTTTTAGGCAAAGGGTGTGGTGTGTCCGCAGTGATGGAATGAGGTTCTCTTTTTTCGGTGAAAGAGAGACTCAGGTAGCGCAAGATGGACTCGTGCGTAGGAAGGTGCAACAGATGTCCTATCAGTTGGCTAGCCTAGCCCTTGGCACAACAGATGTTAAGAGTTTCCAATTTCCAGCATTCGTGGATGAGTATGAGGACATCTTTCCAGAGGATGTCCCCGGACTACCTTCCCATCGGGAGATAGATTTCTACATTGAGTTTCAACCCGGGACGACACCGATATCAGCATCAGCATATCAGATGGATCCTGCAGAGCTTCATGAACTGAGGGTGCAGTTGGAAGACTTGCAGAAGAATGTCTTTGTAAGGCCCAGCATTTCACCCTAGGCGGCCCCACTGCTATTTTCCAAGAAGTCAGATGGGATGTTGAGGCTATATGTGGATTACGAGTGCTTGAATCAGGTTACTGTGAAGAACTGGTGTCCACTACCAAGGATAGATGACCTCATCGACTAGTTGAGAGGGGTACGATGGTTCTTGAAGGTTGATCTACGATCAGGCTATCATCAGTTGAAAGTAAGGTATGAGGATGTACCTAAGACGTCTTTTAGATGTCACTATAGTCACTATGAGTACTTGGTGATGCCCTTCGGTGTGACTAACTCTCCGAAAGTGTTCATGGGACTCATGAACTGGATATTTCAGCTCTATCAAGATTGGTTTGTAGTGGTCTTCATCGATGATATCCTTGTGTACTCTGCGTCTGAGGAGGAGCACACAAGACAGCTAAGGATGGTTCTGGACACACTCTGAGAGAACCAGTTGTTTGGGAAACTATTGAAGTGTTAGTTCTGGATACAGGAGGTCCACTTTCTGGGACACGTTATCTCAGTATATGGTGTAGCAGTGGACCCAGCCAAGGTGGAGGTAGTACTAGCATGGGAGCCACCCCAGAGCATGATGGAGGTACGGATTTTCCTTGGGTTGGCAGGCTACTATCGGAGATTCATTCTTGATTTCTCCATAATTTCAGCACCTATGACATCTTTTACCCAAAAGGCGCAGCCTTTCATGTAGACCAAGATATGACAGCAGGATTTCCAGCAGCTGAGACTGAGTCTGATGAGCGCCCCAATCATGAGATTACCGGAGGAGGGTGTTGAGTACGTAGTGTTTTGTGATGCATCTAGAACCAGGCTTGGTTGTTTCCTAATGCAGAGGCAAGCGGTGATTGCCTATGGCTCACGCCAGTTGAGGCCCCATGAGAAAAACTATGCGACCCATGATCTTGAGTTGGCAGTGGTAGTCTTCGCATTAAAGATATGGCGGCACTACCTGATGGGCGAGCAGTTTACCATCTAATCTGATCACAAGAGTCTCAGATATATCTTTTCTTAGAAGGATATGAATTTGAGACAAAGACGATGGCTTTAGTTCCTCCAGGATTACGACTTTGATATGGTTTACAAACCTGGGAAGGGGAACGTTGTGGCAGATGCTCTCAGCAGGAAATCCAGTTCGTATTTTCTGGATGAGGTGACGAGGCAGTTGGCCTCCTTATAGTTATCCTTCATGGATAGAGATTAGGGAGATTAACTTGAGTCTATGGTTGTTACCCCTCCACTCTTACAGCAAGTCAGGGAAGCACAGCTCGAGGACGCTAGCTGTAAGACTCTACGTGCTCAAATATCCGTGGGTGATGCTGCCGATTAATATTCAACTGGTGGGGAGCACGTGGTTATTTTCAGAGGGCGCCCGGAAGTACCAGTGACGTTGTGAGAGGAGGTTCTAAGGAAGTTCCATACATCACCTTTGGCGGTGAATCCAGGTGTGTAAAATATGTATCAAGACCTTCGATGTCAATTCTGGTGGCTAGGAATGAAGGAGAGTGTGGAAGAGTTTGTTTCTCAGTGCCTTACTTGTCAGCAAGTAAAGGATGAGCACCAGGTGCCAGTGGGTTTGACTGAGCCTCTTGAGGTTCCAGAGTAGAAGTGGGACGGTATATCCATGGACTTCGTGACGGGTTTACCATGTACATCTAGGGGACACGATGCCATATGGGTGATCATTGACCGGCTCACCAAGTCGGCCCACTTCCTAGCCGTACGGGAGCAGAGTTCAGTAGAGATCTTGGGATGCCACTACATGCAGGAGATAGTTAGACTTCATGGAGTTCCATCCACGATCATCTCAGATCATGATGCTCATTGCACATCCCGGGTGTGGAAGGGATTTCAGGAAGCTTTTGGGACTCAGTTACGCTTGAGCACAATGTTTAATCCCCAGACTGATGGTCAGACAGAGCGGACCATCCAGGTTCTGGAGGATATGCTTCGAGCTTGCATAATTGACTTCGGTCGTAGCTTGGAGGATCACCTACCACTGGTGGAGCTTTCTTACAACAATAGTTATCATTCCACTATTGGTATGGCACCATTCGAGTCTTTTTATGGGCGACCTTGCAGGTCACCACTTTGCTAGACTGACCCAGGAGAGTCAACACTCATGGGCCCAGAAATGGTGAGAGCAACTACAGAGAACGTGCAGGTCATCCAGGAGTGGATGAAGACTTCACAGAGTCGGCAAAAGTCTTATGCCGATAGTAGGCAGAGACCCTTGGAGTTTGAGGAAGGAGACCATGTGTTCCTTCAGGTCTCACCTCAATAGGGATTGCGGAGTTTTGGCCGAGGCAACAAGCTCTCTTCGAGGTTCATCGGCCCTTTCCAGATTCTGAGTAGAGTTGGCGAGGTGGCATATCGCATGGCTCAACCTCCTAAGATGGACCAGGTACACAATGTCTTCCATGTGTCTCATATATGGAGGTACGTGCATGATCCATCGCACGTCATCGACTGAGGCGAGCTGTACATCGATGATGGAGCGAAATTTTCTGAGTACCCAGTGGAAATCAAGGATCGTCAGAAGATGGTCCTTTGTGGGTGAGATATTCCCTTCATGTGTGTCTGGTGGTAGCACAAAAATCTCCAAGAGAGCACGTGGGAGCGAGAGGCTCATATTCGTGTGTCGTACCCACATCGTTTTGAGTATCCCTTTTTTGGATTTTTTTAGGACGTAAAAGCCCTAAGGTGGGTGTGATGTCATGTCTCAGATTTTCAATGCCTTTTTTATAGAATGTTAGAATTATTTCGAGACCATTCTTTGAGACGGAATATAGTTCTGAGTCCCGGTGAGGCCGGAACAAATGTTGGAATTTAATTTAATAATTAAATTACGTGTACGTGCGGTTTTCCTAAAAAAATTGGAATAACACCTGAACAGGTGCTCAGATCAGAAATCTGAGGGCACCACTATGTTCAGAACAGTGATTTTACCTTAGGTGAGGCCTAACATTGGCTGGCACAGGTCGGTGGGGAAATCTAGTTTTTTTGGACGTAACAGTAATAAAATATTTAATAAAAAGAATTTATTCTGCAGTGAAATATTTTTAAATCTATTGTAATAGATATATTTTATCCTTTTTAAATAAAGGCTTGTGCAGGGGTCCCGGGTTACAAACCTCATAACCCTGAAACCCTTGGCGGCTCAGGAGGCTCTGGAGAAAACCTCCCAACGTGGCGACGACGTTCTTGACGATTTTCACCAGCGAAGATGACGTGGTGACCGGATTTTCACCAAAGAACGCCGTGGATCCAGGTAGGATGTTAGTTTTTTATTTTCCTTTCCCTGTTCTTGGTTCCTACGATGAACGCAGACTAATCTGCGAACCGATTTGCCCGCAGATCGATTGTTTTGTGGGCGGGTTTGATTTGGGGTATTATTGGGAGATCAAATACTCGAGATTTATAATCTTTTGATTGTTGTGGTTTTGATCTAACAGAAACGAACCTGGATCGTCACGAACAACGATCGAGGTCCATCCCTCTTGTTTGATTCTTTTTATTTTTCTCCCTCGCATTCTTCGTTGCGTTCTACGTGTTCTTGGAAGAAATCGATCGTTGCACATTAGTTTGTTGGCATAATGATCTGTGACTGTAGATCCAACCCCGGAGCGATGTCACGGAGGTGCGACGATGGTTTTAGCAGACGATTTGGAGCGGATCGAGAGATATGAGTTTTTGGGCATTTTTTTCAGATGGATCATTCAAGCATTATGATCCAATTTATGGACCGAAAACACCCATTTTGGTGTTCGTATGATGAAACGAACCAACCCTTGGAGTATTAGGAGGAATGGACAAGAAACTGTGGATTCGGAGGATCATCCGCGGCGTGGGGAGGAAGACGGCATTTCTGGAAAAATCCTGACTACACGGCGTGTAGTATGGGCTACACGGCATGTGTTCGTCAGCGGACCACCTAGCGTGTACTCTAGGAGTACAAGGACATGGGTTGTGTACACGGCTAAGGACACGGCGTGTGTACCCCTCCCCGACTAGACCCATCCAGATACACGGGATACCCCGTGTACTAGTACACGGGCAGGCGACATGGACGAAGACCGTGTACGGGCACATGGCCAGTGTACACAGAGAGAGCCCCAGGTGATCTGACACGGTGTGTAATCCTACTACACGCTATGTAGTTACTTTTTATATGATTTTCAAAATGACATGGGCCGTTTACATGGGCAGTATCCGGAGTCAAGGAACACGGCGTGTGATTCTTCTACGCGCCATGTAGTTGAGTTTTGCACAGCTTGAACGGATGACACAGGCCCTTTACACGGGCAGTACCCGGGGTCACAGAACACAGCGTGTAACCATAATACACGCCGTGTAACCAATATTTCATGTCTTGAGCCAGTCGCCTTCTGTGACTTGGGCTAGTTTCCTTAGGGTTCGTCCCCTTGGTCTTTCTCCTGAAGGTTCCCAGTATCATTTCCTACATATAGAAGTTTGATCCCTTTAGCAGGGATTCCTGAATAGAGTTGTTGGAATCCCCTCTGTGAGACTTAGATCCAGATACTCTATTCATTCTTGGAACCCTAGGTACAGTTATTGGTATCGACGTGACCAACTTTACCCGGGTGCCGATCCTCTACTTAGCGGATTAGCTCAGACTGAGTTTTCAGAATCACCCCATGACTTAATGGTGATCCTCATCTGAGCATCATGTTCTCAAAGTACTTGTGGAGAGTGTTCTCCCAGAATGAGTACTTCGTATCTCTCCCTTAGGAACTAGGAGCGTGTTCTCCCAGTTTCATGCTTAGTGGAATCTTTGAGCTGAATCTTAGTGGTGGTTTCGCAATGGCCATTTGTGTATGAGTATATCTGGATATTCTTGTTATATGTTCAATAAACAAATACTGTGTAGGGCTGATTGTACCTTTATTTTGTGTTATTTCCCTTTTTTTATTCCTTTGTGGTTTCAGGGTGTCCTATTGGGTATTTTTATACTCACCTCAGCATGGGCTTCGCCTGCACGTGTCGTGTCTTGTGCAGACGAGCAAGCCTTTGACAAGATTTAGGTGGACCAGGACCGGATGGTACTCAGTGAGATTAGACAAGCTGAGGTGTGTTCCTATGGCTACAGATTGCAGTCCCAACACCATTCTTTATAGGTTGGATTTTTTTACGGACTCTCTTTTTGGTGGGCTTGTACTTTTGGCCCAGGGTTTTAGATTACTGTACTTTACCTTCCTTCCATACTCTGTTGGTTGAGTTTTTTGTGTATGCATGCATCAATTTCCTTTTTAGTAGTTTTTACTTTTCAGCTTCGCGGGCTTGGAGATGTGTGTGCATGTGTATAGGTTTATAGGCAATGCCTCCCATGTTAATAGCATGCCTACTCGGTGCTAGTAACCAGCCCCTGGCCTATTGGAGGCGGGCTTAGGGAGTTGCGTCTTGGGCCCCACTGGGACGGGTTGTGACACAATCCTCCAAGTCTTTTTTTTCATTTTCAAAATAAAAAACACTTTTATGGATAACTGGGAAACTCATGATTTCAACCATTCCAAAAACACATTAAACCATCCAAAACATGCATTACACAATTCAAAAAATAGGAGGTGCCAAACCAAAGCATTGAACACACATCGAAAAAATCAAAAAATATCAAAACAGCACCCGTTAGCATCATCATGGACTGTGAGACCCTCGATTATTACACCCTACACACCATTCACCATCATCGTCATCCCAACCCTATTCGTCAGTGAAGACCTTGTAAACATTAACATCATCACTAAAAAGATTCACATATATACTGGAAACACGTTCACTGGAAACTATTGAGGGAAAACAAACCAATAATGGAACACCCCTTCTTTTAAGGAAATGATATTATAGAAACAACCAAACTAGTTCTAAATTAAGTGACATCATCAAGAGCTACAATAATAAAAGAATATATGGACCCGAAGGTGGAAGAATCCAACGTCAGACATGACACCTATAAACTGATGGCCATCTAAAATAGCACATCCCAATACTGCCTTTGGAGACCATAGAACCAGATCAATGAGGAAGGGAGAAATGTTTCCGGATGTTTGAGTAGCGTTGAGCGGCCAGTGGCTTGGTAGGGGATTACGCCTTCTCAAGATCTATATCCCTTTCTTTGGGGACCCAACCAACCAGAAAACCAAAAATAAACTTTGGAAAATCTAGTAAAACTAGAAAATAAAGGCATCATTATCTCCACCTGAGACTCACTACTCTATTGAAGAGGTTTCCTGAAACATCACTACCATAAGGGAAACCCAAAATTAGAGGAAGGAGCCCAGCCATAGTTCGCACTCTGGCAAAACCAATGGTGGCTCAACCAGCACAACCCAAACGAACCCAAAGACGCTAGCATACTAGGCCATGATGGGTTTGGAAACATGGTAATAAAGTAGTAGTATTGGAGGAATAACCAATGAAGGAATCATAAAATATCTTAATCGCACATTAAGGACAAGACAAAAAACCGGAGTGAATGAACTCACATAATGTGAGGAAAATTGGGAACCAACAATGAGGACTATAAGACGGTAAGAGCGATGAGGGGAGAGGGTGGAAAGGGGGAGAAGTGTCGAAGAACCAATTCATAGACTCCCCCCTACACAAGAAACATGAATTACAACCAGGAAAATAAAACTAATTGAAATTGAAAAAACTGTGTCCTCAAAAATTCATTCCTATAGAGAAAATAATACATGCATCATTGGTAAGTCATTTATTCATATTCATTCTTATTTTAATTAAAATTTGACAATTGTTCCTTAGAAGATATACCCATATTTCAATTTATCTCATAATGGATTTTATCTCATCGCTCAAGGTAATATAAAACCAAAGTTATTTTCATACCTCGAATTCATGTTCCTAAAAAAGGCTTGAATTGCTTCTAATATCTCCACTCTGTAAAGATAAATAAAAAATAAATCATAATGGATTTATAAATAAGGTTCAAATGACTTTGTGTTTGAGGTTATGTTGTTAAATGATAGAAATAAATCTCAAACATGAGGATAAACTCTCAAGTATAATAAATGATCATCAGGAACAATGAAATGAAAATATTCCTTTAGAAAGTGGCATCTCCACACTCCCAAAATAACATGGAATGTACATGGATGTGTCATAGATGAAATCAAAGTATCATATTTCTTTTCCTTTTTTTCAAAATTCTTTTCTAGGCCAGATCTCACATCCATAACCTAATCATAAATGATCTAAATTAGATTAATCAGTCTTGAAAATGGTGATTTTTGACCTTCCTATTTCATAACCCACATTTTTTTAAACAACATAATCCAGAATGGTGCATCAAAATAACTGTGGAACAATTATCTTAGATCATGTGAAATAATAATTGTATATATCCTTAATAGAAAATTTCTCACTTCTATCGATTGTGACCAGATACCCTATACTCATTCAAATGAAAATCATGCAATTATATCAAGATTTGGTTTGGAAGGGTTAAAATGGGCTTGTAACATGGCTCAATAATAACATGGTCATTCATGTATTGTGCAGGCTTAAGAAAGAAAAATGTAAAGGTGGGTATCAGGATAAATGGATCAAAAATGATTGCATCAATCATTTTAATGGTGTATTTATTCATTAATATCCTCAATAAGATTTCAATTCAATATTTGATTGGTTTACATGGCCCAATTATCACTCAAAAAGTATTCTCAAAAAAGAATATGACAATGATGGTATATAATCCTCTTGGGAATAGTAGTAAATAAAATGATTGGAAATAAATCTGTGCATATTACCGAGTAATAAGTCAATAAAAAGTAATTATAATAATTTATAATTAAAAATTAAATTTCTCAACTTAGCAATCCTTCGAAAATTCTAAATGGAAATTAAAATGTATTTCAACAGTTTCTAACAACACATTTTCTTTTATTTAAATGGGTTTAATGATATTTTAAGTTATAGAATGCTTTAAAATGAAAAATGTCTCTTAATCTAATAAAATAATTAAATAACCCAAGTGTATCGATAAGAAATATCAATAAAGACTCCCCCATACTTAAAATTAAACAATGTATCTACTATTCTGAAAGTCATTATGGGATATATAGTAATCGAATAATAGATAAAAAATGAAAAGGAGATTCAAAATTTAAAATAGTGAATCGAGAGATCCCTATAGTGAAATTCTTTCCATGGGGAATGTTTTTGGATGGTGATGCGAAACTGAGAAACTTGTAAAAAAAATTAAAAACAAAATAACTACACTAGATAATCCATTTGTACATAGAGGTTAGGTAATATCTAAGAAGAAAAATAGATAGTGCACATAATGAAAAGTAGTATAAGTAATCTTAGATAAATGCATAAATTGGATACAATGAAGGCTTGGATGATCGATGAATAGAAAGTTCTAGAAAAGGAAAATCAAAATTCCTAAACTTGTAGTGATGGTGAATAAACAAAAAAAATATGGGCTACCATTCATTAATTTCTAACAATTACATTGTTAGCTAGGTGGATGGATAAAAGAATTAGTTAGTTTCATCCATCATCTCAAAGGTCCCTTTCCTCCTGCAGGAATTGGTGGTGGGGTCTTGAATCGCACAGGTGTGCTTAGTGGGGTTAACCAGCTTAGGAATGGGGAAGCCAAAGCACTCATGTGGAACTAGTAAATTTTTTTCATACCATAGCGGGGTATTTTTTGACTATAGATCTAGAGAAGGAGCTCCTCAAGTTTTCTATGAATCTTAGCCTAATGCAGAAACATGTCATGAAAAGGGCTATAGGGTGGCTTAATAGTATTTTCAATGATCATCAAGGATGCATCATAGCTAGACATATCTAATTAAATTCATAAATAAAAATATAAATAATATCAATCATTATATAAATAATTCACTTTCCAATCCATATATATAAAAATGATACATCAGTGATAATGGAAAAAAGGTAAACAAAAACAGACCCAATTCATAGTACTATTGGGTAGGGGTATAAGGGGAAACAATAAAGCTAAGGTAGAATCCCCGGTCTCTACATCTAAATTACCCTCCTAAATAGTAGGTCTTTTAATCTTCCTCGCCCTATCGATGTCCTCTATTGAAACCGCAGTCGGGTCATCAACTGCTATAGTGGGTTTTGTAGTGTTGGAAGCTAGACCAGTTAAGAAAAAGTGGAGGGATTGGGAAGTTGATCCTTACTATGGTCATATGTCTAGTGGTTGGATTAATAATCATCACATTGGTGGAAGTTGGGATAGTGGGGACCTTTCCCCATTGGACTTCCTCTGCTAAAAATTCATTCTACTTTGCAGTGTCTATTATCTCAGGGGGTAGGTTAATCTGGGTAGATGAATGGGTGGGAAGGGTGAAAGATGAAGGGCCGGTTAGTGGTGGTGGATGGGATGATATAGTGGATGGTTGTGGGTTAGGTTTGGTAAGTGAGATGGTATGGTGAATGGGATGCCGATATGGTAGTTTATTTAGTTTTGGTTCTCTAGAAGGGACTAGAGAGCATGGAATAGTTCATAGAGAATCAATGGGGTGGATGGAGTAGTGTTGATAGGATCATAGGATGTAGTTGTGGAAGTTATGGTAGGGTATTATGGGAAGATAAATATGGAGGTACTAGGGTAGCAACTATGGTGGTAGGAGTGATAGTTGTTGGGGAAAGGTCAGTTGTATGTTGGGAAGGTGCCTCGTTAGAACCATAAATGTAATCTAGAACCCACTCGTATCTCCCCCTAACATTCCTCGAGAGCCCCATATTCTAGAACATAAATAGGTCAAGACTCTACATATGGAACATGCATGTGAAGGACTAGTCATTGTCAAATGCATCAAGGTTTTAGGCAATATGCATGAAACAAATTCCACCCATTAGCACCCCATGAGCTCTCCACACCAGGGTCACGTAGTACAAGGATAATTGATGGGCCATGTTGATGGATGGACCACCCATGTATGAGGCTAGGATGATAACCAAAATATGGCCAATACTCCCAAGAGCATCCCCTCTATAAATCCTTACATGAGTGAGGGCCTAGTGAAGGATCTGTAAGGAAGAACCTCGGAGCAGGGTTCCCTTCACCGTGTGATGGTAATAAATCCTTTGAAATCACAAGTGATAAATTCTCAATGATATTCTAAATACTTATTTATTGGATCGAGCAGCATGGTCAGAAAAATTAAGGTGGGGATGAAGTTAGTGGATTGGATTCTAAGCCCAACACCGAAGTAGTTGAGGGTGATCTCAAAAGGCCTACCTCCAAGACTGAAGGTGACATGGGTGATGGCCAGCTCAAAGGTTTCCAGGAACTTGAGAAATATCTCTTTGAAGGTATCCTCTTGCACCAAGGTGATGGGAGAGAGGTTTAACTGGCTGATGAGGTCAAGGAACTCCTAGTGGACCTATATATTCTTGATCAGAGTGAGATCCAATGACTTGTTGGTCCTCATAGGCTATGCTAATAGATATACCAACCTAATATGAAGCTCGGGTGGCTAGAAGTGCAGTCATGGTAGTAAGTGTGGTTATAAAACACCATGTGACCCCCTGGAAGTGAACTATAGCCCCTTGGAAGTGTTGGTGATGGTAGAGGATAAATAATAAGCTAAATTGGAAGGCTCAATGGGCAGTGATGGTGGGGAATCTACCCAATTCTTAGGTGGAAGAGACATCTCGTCATGCTCATGTGCAAGTTTGTTGGGTTATGTGTGCATAATTTTGGTGTGGGACATTTCTAAAAGTAGGTGGGGAGCAGGGGAGTCTACAGTATGTGATATAGCAGAAGGGATGATGGAGCTATGGGAGGATTGGGAAGGGCAGCAAGGGATGAGGAGGGAACTCGGTAGGGTTAAGGGTGTGTGGGGTGGAATTCGAAGGGGGTGGGGTTGTGAACCAAGGTTTTATGGATTTTAAATCCACCCTAAAAAATTCATGTCATTTATTAGTACACAATGTTTAAATTTCATCTCTTTTATATTTTTATGAGATTCAACATTTGAACGTCGTGTAAGAGTTACAAGATATGTGAATAGAATTTAGTGCCACTTTTTGGTCTGGGACCTATGTCTTTGCCTCCACGAATGACCTAAGCCTGCCAAAAATTCTCAAAGACCTCCTCAAACCAATTAGACCTTTCTGGTATTCCTCCCTATCATCAATTCATTTAATTTTGATATCTAAATGTGATTCAATTTAGATGAATTTAAATGTAAGGATGGACCCCTCACAGAATGGATCTTAATAAAGGAGTGTATGAAAGGTGTGATGACATTCCTCTTTAGAGGATCAACTTAATTCACATCCTTTTGATGACTATATTAATTTTTTATTAGGATTTAATTTCTTTATAACATTTTTAATGGTCATATAATCATCCTTATATTCAGTAAGAAATATGGATTGACAATCCAATGAATCATCACTTTTCTTAGTGGATTTTAGTAAGTTGAAAATAACATGTTATTATCCTACTATGATAACAATAATTCCATGATTTACATCAATTAGAAAATTCCCAGTAGTGAGAAATTGTCTTCCTAGAATTATGGGAACATCTCATTCTTTTTCCATAACTAGGATAAGAAAGTCATTGGGAAAATGAATTTATTAACCATTACTAAGACATCCTTGAGTTGTCCTTAAGGGTGATTTATTGAGTGGTTAGCAAGTTAGAGCACTAATCATTTTGGTTTTAATTATTCATACCATATATTTTTTTAAAACAAACATAGTCATGTGATTGATAATTTCACTAAGATTGTAAAAAGTTTTTTAGAATTACAAGTTCATGTAGTTCATAAAATTGAAAAACTTATGGGTATCACGTTTTAGGTGGAATATTTCAATGAACAGCTTCGAAGAATTATACATTTAGGTAGATTAATCAAAAGTCTTCTATTTTATACAAACAAGAGAGAAAATACTTCAAAAACATGGAATAGGTAGGAATTTTAGTAATGTCCTCTATAAAGGGAAAGTTGATCTGCAGCTACTTAAACATTTCTATAAAAATTTTATATTTCCACTCTCTTTTGAATTGTATCGTCCCCTCCAGAAAGGGGATAGGGGTTATATGGTGGTGGTTACACATAGACACCATCCTATTTAGGCTACTCCTATACGAGATCTTTTTTCATTTGATTCTAATTCCATATTTTTCTCATTATCAGCTTTATTTGTGCTATCATCACTATCCTTACAGATGATTAAAGAATTTTTTTAGTTGGTTAAATATTCTTTTATTAACTTTATCATTATTGTTGAAATTCCAACATCTTTCGACTCTTAATAACAACAACCTTATCCTCCTATCTTGAATGAGTCTCGGTATTAATGGGAAATGTACCCAATAATTGATCTGATGGGATCTTTGAAATTTTCTAAACATTGTACTCAAGATTTCATAGAGAATACCATTGATTATGAATTTTATTTTCTTAGTTTTTCATAATTTTATCTTCTTTCTACATGAATGTGGTGAGGCAAATTTTAAGGTTTGATTAAATATTTTGGTATTGTTGTGGTGGTCTTAGAAGAGCTTATTGATACTATTGTTTTTTATCATGGGGAACTACAAAGTTCTATTAAAGGTTATTAGAATTATTATTGCGGTTAATGAGATGGACTTTAAGGTGGGTACCCAAGTGGTAATTTCCTTTTTAGTGTAACTTTTCAACTCATCTATTTAAAATAACATTGATTTTATTGTGTTGTGAACGTTGAGTTGGAATTTGATGGAAGTATTATTGAAGTTACTGGAAATGCTATTTTGGTTGATTGTAATTAACATTATAACAGTGTTGTATTTGAGGTTCCTCTATTCTTACCATATTTTCTTGGTATGGGGGTCGTACTCCACAAATTTCACTTGATTATATTTCCATAACAGGGGTGAGACGTATCGATTGTGGAGTAGGCAGCTGAAAAGACTCTAGATTTTTTGTCAAGGATTCATCCTAGGATACTAGGTGGGTATTCTCCTCCATGTGATGGATTCTATATTAGTCGGTCCCTTATCACTTATTCGTCTACTAAAATTGTGTGAAATCTCATCTAATAATGGTCTTCCAAATTTAGGTGTCTTAAGAACGATCTCCCCATTAGCGGAAGCATCCACAACAGTGTGTGCAGTAGGTTGGAGTCCCTAATTTAAGGTTTGTAATTATATCCACACATCAAATTTGTGATGTGGGAATTTACGGGTCAATTCATTAAAATGGCCCCATACCTCCCAGGTTGATTCTCCATCTACCTAGTTAAAATTCATTATTTAATTCCATTACTTCCTAGTTTGGTTTGGTGGAAAAAACTTGTTGAGAAATTTCTTTTCTAGGTCATCCAAGTCATAAAGGACTCATGAGCTTGAATCCTAAGAAAATCCTTCGATCTACCACACAAAGGGAATGGTAAGACACAATATTTGATGATTTCTGCTGAAACATCTTGATTATAAAAGGTTTTATGGACCTATAGATAATTTGAGATATTCTAATGGGATCTTACCTTTGAAGTCCAATAAACTGCCCAATGTTCTGGAACATTTGAATGATTCTAATTTTGATCTTGAATAAATGATCTTGAAAGGGAGGGTGTAAAATGTTGGGAACATCACCATTAATGGATGGAAATACATAATCAATTATGGTGTTCTATGTCTGTGTTGATCACTCTTCCTAAAGTTATGGTGGCACATCACGAAAATATTTCTGGTGATGCAATGTAGAACTATTTCATTCATCCATTGTAAAGAATAAACATGCAGAAAGGTATCATTTTATATCAGGATATAAATTGAGAGATCATTGAGTGTCCAGATTCTTAGAATTAATTAGGGGACCCTAATTCATGAAATAATCTAATTAAAACAAGACACAAGTTCTATTCTATGGGTACGAATTTATAAAAAGAAAAGGGGGATGAAAAAGAATAGGGGATGATGTAATCTGAGATTCATACCACAAGTCACTATACATAAGCTTATTTTTCAAAGGAAACAGTTCCAAAATTTTACCAGCCTGTACACCATCATTGATTATATGCTAGTGTTGATCATATTAGAATTTATATTTCCCAAGATAAACTTTGTTACAAGGGCATAGTAAAGTGGTATTCCGAGGTTGAACCCATAGAGAAAGCTTGTACACAAGAAACCTAGAAATAAGAACCTATTGGAAGGAGTCCTCACGATCTATTTTATGGTTTTATTTCTCTAAAACTTAGTACCTTGGGATTATTTCAAATTTAAATAAGGGTTTAGGATCAATTTCATAGTATAGTTGGAAGATTTTTCAAAATCTAGCATGGGAAAGACATATGGATTAGGCTCCAAAGCAGTGAAAAGTAACCAATTGATCTTGGTCCAACCAACTGGATTTACCTAAGATAGAAACAAATACTTAGTCTAGAAATATTTTACAACCTATGTTCATGAATCTTAGCTTCTAGGTAGAAATAATCATAAGGTATTGGTCATAGCTTGCTCACCTCTAATTATGTCAAAGATCCTTATGATTGGACCTCTGGTTGGTAGGGTTGTTGTAGAGGAAATGATATTACTAATTGATTTTAACCTAATTAATATCCATATGGTTACAACTTATGATCATGAAATTCATTAGGTTCATATCCACCAATATTCTCAAACCCTAACCCTAAGAGGTTTAACCGCACATGATAGAAATGAATGAAAGAAGGGAAATATATGGAAACATGCTTTACATGATATATAAACAAATTAAATTAAATAAATTGAAAATTTAAATCATGAACAATAAACTAAATAGTAACTTTAATGGAAAAATAATGAATAAAATAGTAATAATTGAAGTTTCATGGAAAACGGGGTTGGATTTAGATGTTAGAATATTAAACAATCGAGGAACGAGTCTTGAAATGGAAAACGATAATAAAGGATTGATTAAAACAATAAATGAAATAAATAGAAATATATGGGAATTTAAATGGAAGAGGAATGGATAAGGATGGATAAAAATATGTTGGGAATCTGAGATCTATCCATGGTGGAGGCACTCTCATATATATATAGTTAATGTTGCATGGTGTGATAAATGACTCACATTGTATAACTCTTTCAAGTGTATACTACTTAGATGCTTACACGATGTGTACATGGGTTTCACATAATGAACATCATATATACAATATTCTCCAAATATCGTGGATCTCTAAGTTTCATTGCATTTATCTTCATTAAAAATTAGGTTTTGAACTTTTCACATCATGTATAATTCTTTCACATTGCGTACTAGATCGGATTTAAAATTTGATCCTTTCATGACTTTTCTTCTGGATTCTTGTCAAGTACATGGTTTAAGTAATGTATATGGGATTTACAACATTCAATTTGGAATGCAGGGGGTCTTATTGAGGAGTAAATTTCATTTACATTAGATTCATGATGTGTACTATTGATTTTTTTGATTTCCCAGTATATCTTCCTTTGATTCTTGAATTCCCATTCCATATAAAAACAAACCATAACGCAATTTAATATCATATAAAGCATAAATAAACACTAAATAAATGTATCCAAAATGTATTTAAAAATTCATATTATCTATATCCCATCTTAATTCAGTACATATAAGGGGTTTGGTATGTATTTCCTTAAGAGTGATATATGTAACACATCACGTACTTGAGATAGTTTAGTTTTTAAATCTAGTCAATATTCCATGGATCTGATGTGATCTAGGATATTAAAGGGGTCGAAGTATCTAGGACTAATATTTTACTTCTTCCGAAACTAGATAACTTTATTCCATGGTGATTTATAAAGTAGTACCTTATCTCCAACCTCAAACTATAGGTCTAGTCGATGATTTTCTAATTACATTTTCAATCAAATTTGTACATATATCCTATAATGTTAATTGGTTTCAATATTTTATGTCATATCATGGATAATATTGTGTCCATTAAGCTTATACTCTTCAAAATCATATTATCATGTTAGAGTATGACGCCTATTTCTATACAGATCCTCATAAGGTTCCATTTGAATAATAGAATAGAAATTATTATTATATGATAACTCCATTGGGGAAAATAATTGATCCCAATATCATTGAAAATCCATTGAACACAATATCAGTATATTATCTAGATTTTGAATGGTTATATCCATTTGAACATGTATCTGAGGGTGATAAGAAGTACTAATACTCACCTCTATATAAAATTCTTATTGAAGCCCTCTCTACAACCACAAGTTAATCCTCACATGTCAATCAAATACAATGGAAAGTGGCACACCATATAGTTTTCCAATTCTTTTATTTATATCTTTGAAATTAAATTCAAGTGTGAAATATTACTTGATATAAATGAAATTCAATGACTTAATAAGGTGATTTAATACCACATAAACGGCGTTATTTCTTTTAGATGTCGTGGGGTGTCCTGGGATAAAATCCATGGTTATGTTTTTTCATTTTCATACCTCTATTGGTAATGGTTTCATCATATTCTTAAACATTTTTTGTTCATCCATGACTTATTAGATTATCAAGCATTGAGATAAAAACATGACAATCTCTCTCTTCAAGTTATCTCACTAGAATTTTTTCTCTAGATCTCTCTATATCTTTTTCCATCTTAATCAAATAGAGACGAATGAGGTATGCACATCATCCTGGAGTTCCATTTTCAAATCTAGTTTTGATGGGACATGTAAAACTCTCAGTTTTTATGATTTTTTTTAAATAAATTAAATTTATTTTTTATCTTGCATTATATGAAACACCATTTTAATCTTGCAATACATGAAACATTGGCGTTTCTTTCACTACACATGACACTAGGTTGTAATTAAACTGTGATATATATTATTAATATTATAACTCAAATGTGACTATAATAAAATAGTGGCTAAACTTTGTGATATGAATATTAATAACTACATTTTAAATATTAATTATAATGGTTTTATATGAAGAAAACATATTTAAAAAAAGTATTTAATTTTTGTTGAAGTCTTTATATGTTTTGAAAAAACTATTTTCTCAAAAAAAATGTATTTATTTATTTTTTTAACAATAATATAATTAATTTTTTGACAATTTTAAAAAACTAATTTGATAAAATAAACACAATTTTTTAAATAATCATATCAAAATTATATTAGGGTGTTTCTTTTATTTTTTCTGAAAAGATTCACTTTTTCATGAATAGTGAAAAATACTAAAAATTAAATAAAAGCTGCATTTTTGTTTAAATAATTTATATATTTAATTATATTTTCAATTTTTTAAAAGTAAAAATAGATAAATTTTATATAAATTAACCTAATTAATTTCACTTAAATAATTTTCATATTTAATTTAGATATAAATAATTTGTAAACTTTTGATTATTTGTCATTAAAATCGGCTTTCGCAATGCGTCAGCGATATTAATTTTAAATTATATTTTTCCTATACTAAATATTTAATGTGGAAAATGGATTCCATATTTTGAATCAGAATAATTTATTACTTAAAATAAGTTCAAATTAATTTTTCATCAAAATCAATAGTGAAAATAGTAAATTTTATTTACTACGGTTAAGGTTAAAAACATATTTTTCTGGGGTTAAACTGATATGACAAGGGTTAAAATGAACAAAAACTTATAAAACACACATTTTATAGAAATATTTCTGCATTAAATCTTCTATTTTCTATAATGGCCCATTTTTCTAGCTTGTTTCATGAAAAAAATGTGGGTATGATTGAATTATTTCAAAAAATTACAAGTGTACCACTCACCTCACTTATAAAAGGTCACCCAATATCCTCTATTATTAACAACTTCACAACCCTTTGGGTTGGCCAATTCCAAAAAAAATCACTTCCCAACTTCCCTCTCCCATACTTTAATCCTTAGTTTAGACAAAAATTCAACCTAGAAGTCTTTTAGTTCTAACCTAAGGAGGATACCCGAAGAAGAGGTAACATTCATTAATGAGCATTTTTGTTTTGTTTATTCCTCCAAATTATTAAAATTTTATTATAACATTATGATATAATAACCTAATTTTCATAAATATAATAATATTTTGTTATGTTAATGGAATGACCTACAATCATCTCCACTTCCATCAAATTGGTTACAAAATCATTATATCTGTGTACGGTGGACTACCACCTCACGAAACAATGACATTTGTTTCTACATTACCATCTATTGAGGATATACATAATGATAAATTTATTGTTTATATATTATATATATTATATTTTTGATTTTATTATTATTATGGAATTATTATATCATATATACTGTAATACTCTCCATTTTTTGGGAATATGATAACGTTGCTCATGTGTACGGCAAGCTACCACCTCACAAAGTGAGGTGATTCGTTCATGTTTTACATGGAAGTTATTAAGTACGTGTTAAATTAAAATATCTTATATATATGAAATAAAAATTATTCTAGAATTATAATTTCTATCACAAAATTTTTATTCTTTCAATCCTATAAGAAAACAGAAACAACGACCTTATGTACGTACTGCCTACCGTCTCCATAAATGGTGTATTTCATTTTAAATCACTCAATTTTATAGATTATTATAAATACATATATAATGAATATATATTATATTTATATAATTTTTTATATTTTTGATATTATGAAACCCTGATAGAATTATGAGGACTAAAAATATTGAATCACAACATACATGAAAACAAAGAAGTTATTGCCCGAAGTATGAATTTAATATGGTATTGATAAAAAATTTTCATAAGAAGATAATATATGGTGTGATATATATTAATATGGTTCTGTAATATATTTATAATAAACTTAAATTTATTATACATGAGTTTTGAAGTTGAAATATAGAAGTCCAAACTTAAGGTAAGGTATTTTTGTCTCAATTTTTGTTCTTCGAGGCCTATGTTATGTTATGCACCTATATTATTTTATAGGGTATAAATATTCCTTGGACAAGTAATATCATGAAGTTATTGATCCTTAGTATATTTTATGTTTTACATTATTCTATTCCTTCATGGGTCTTACTATTTTAATGTTATAAAAGTGGTAAATGTTTTATATTACAATCTCATCATTTATTGGGATTATTTATGGTTACGTCTCCAATGTAGACATTTTATTATCTAAATACCAATATATATCATTAAATTTATTCTCTTATGGTTATTAATGATATTTTCAAGTAATAGCAACAAGTTTCCACTCTTGGGTACTTAAATTTATTTAGAAAATGTTTCTATGAAAATCTACCTTTTTTCTCTCTTTGATCAAAAATCCTTTTTCTTCCAAAATCATGTTTTCTAAAAAAAATCAAAAATGGTTTAATCATTTTTAAAATATATTTTTAAAAAAATTAAAATTAATCTTCATGTCATTTTACAAACAATTCCCCTTTGTATTTCACCACAAATGTGAAAGGAATCATTGTTTTATCATGTACAATATTCTTCGATGTCAAAACCATTCATTACATTAATGATTCTATTAAAGGTTCTCATGGTTATTTTCAAATAAAATTATTTTAAAAAAATATGTTTTAAAGAAAAGTTGTTTTCAAATTGGAAAGGATATTTTTGATGGGAAAAATTTTAAATGATCTTTTAATATCGTTTTACAACTAAGATGAAATTCATTGATGTCACATTTTCACTACTGGGTATATGATCCAAGGATACCATTATTATTAATTTTCAAAATGGATTATGTTTTTATGGAATGATTTTTATGAAAACCATTTCTCTTCCACATTTTATACCATGGTGAAATTATTATAAAATCCACTTATTTTCATTGGTTATACTATGATGAAATGATTATTATGAAACCTATCTATTTTTCACATGTTATGATATGATGAAATGTTTATAAAATCCATTTCATTTAATAGGTTATGATATGAGGGGTGTATTATGATCTTGTGGAGCGTATAAATATGGATTTCATTATGAGATGTTTGGGACCTCTATCTCCCTCCAATAGATTGGGTAAAGATTTATATCTCATGAGATAGACATGACTAGAATGTGGAGTGAACCTTGTTTAGTTCGGAACTTTTTCCATAATAATGGTCTTAAGAGTGAACCCTGACTGGTATAATAGTTTGGGGAGTTAACTCATTCCATTATTATAACCAGGGAAGTGAATCTTGACTAATATTGAATGGATTTTTTTATAATTATGGGTATGCCACAAATTACATGTCTTATACAAATGTTATGATCTCATGGATCGTGATCTTTGATTTCCTTATGATTCATGTCTTATGAACTACCAATATTTATTTCATAACTCATGATTATAATCTTTTATATGTAGGGTATGTTTTTCAAATGTTATTATTATGTTATTATACCCTTATACTCAGGTTATACTTATGTGTTTCCCATTTTATCCTTACTGAGAATTTGAGGTCCTCCATTCTTATGTTTAATTTCCCTAGGTTATGAAGAAATATATTATGTATGATAAGTCTAAGAAGGGTGATAGTTAAGAAGAATATTGTGGAAGATTATCTTTCTAACTTATGGTCCAATTGTTTATGTGTCCATGTTTCTAAAGACACTAGACTTAAATGATTCTGTTTTGGATTGTTATATTATGTAATGAATAATCACCTGTTAGGATGTAATAATTATATATGAGAAATTCTGGGTCTCCACTGTTGGTATCAGATCATGGTTTAGTTAACCTTTAAATACAAGGATGAGAAAACCTTAGTTTCATCCTTAAGGATATGTCTATTAATAAGTCTAATGAGGATTAAAACAGTAATAAAATGTTTTGGAATCTTTCTAAAGGATAGACAGATTGGTTTACAAAAAATTACATCTATGTCTGGATACTACAATTGGATCTATATCTAGTACAGACACACCTAGGGGTAATAACTCCAAAAAGAATATGTTGTGATGGACTTGATCATTACCTTGTATGAAAAGCCTAGTGGATATGATTTGGAAATTAAAAAACACTCTATTAACTATCATGATGGATTTAAAATATATATGTTAATGACTCCGGATCAACCTAAGGTTTCTTAGATTAAAGAAGAATGTACCAGAATTTAGACATTCTATGAGTTATTTTTCATGATTATGTGGTTCCCTACTATGATTATTAATTCTTAAACTATGATTTTTGGTTTTATTAAATGTATGGAACCCAAAGGAACCATATTAATGATGAATACAATAGATAATGAAATGATTGTCCTCTTAGACATCCAAGCATTATGGGATCTGGAGAGGGAAATATCACTATTATGCTCACACAACTTTCTCAACCTATGAATCATGTTGGACATCCAAATGAACAAAGGATGGAATAACATTTTGTTGATTCCTTCATGAGGAAACATCCACCTTCCTTCGATGGATGTACTAATACATGAGTTTTATAAACTATGGATTAGCCCCATTGAAAAGGTATTTTAAATTCTCTAATGTTAGGAACATGAAAATTACATTTTGGATATCTACCATTTGGATGTTGAATTATATCAATGGTGGAATCTTATCAAGAATATGAGGTAACAGGATGAAATTGAATCCAAGGATTGGGATGAGTTTAAGAACTAATTTTTCAATAAGTACTTTCCTCATATTATCCATATGAAGATGGAGAAGAAGTTCCTTGAGTTAAACCAGCAGGATGATGAATATGTTTGTACCTATGAGGAAAATTTTAAAAGACTCTTGAGGGATGCTTCTGGTATTATCATCCAACCTAAAATTAAGGTTGATGCATTCTTCAGTGGCTTAAAACCAAGCTTCTGAAGGGAGTTATCCATAATAGAATTCAGTAGATATAAAGAGTTTGATCAATGTGATATCATGTTAGAAATGGAGGGTGGAGTTATGTATCAATATAATGGTTTTGATAAGAATAGAAAAATGGAATTAAAAAGAAAATATACGAGCCATGGAGAGAATAAAATGATCTCTTGTTTATGATCAAATTGTTGGAAGAAGCATGAAGGTAACTCTATTAAGGGGACTAGTAAATGTTTTAAGTGTAAAAGGAAAGTTCATTAGGAAATTGATTATCGAAATGATGGGAAGAAGTTATCTAATTATTTGAATAGAGATAAATCTACACAGAATACACCACCCCAACATTAGTGCTTCAAGTGTAATGACAGTGGACATTATACTAACTCATAATGAAATCTGAAGGTTAATAAAGATGATTGACATCAGCAATCTATTAAAATCTCATGTGATCATTCTTTCTGAAGATTTTATGATAATTTTAATACCTTGACCCCAGTCACCATGATCTGGTTCATTATTTTAATACAATTGAATAATTATAATGAATCAAATATTGAAGGACAGATCAATTTAGCAGCACACATTAACATTACATTACAATTTCTAACATAAAATATATCACATATAAACCATTAAGAACAAAATTATTCCCCTATATTAACCCTTTAAACAAATCATAAAACACTTCTTGCCATCTGGGGAAAATAAAACCTAAGAAATGGGTGAGCTCAGATGATCAGTAAGGACAAACAATATAGTGGAATCTATCACAATTAAGCATAAAATTTTATGGAAAGGTGAAAAAATAAACACAAGCCTTATAAAACATTATCTTCAGGATAATATGGTAAGAATAAATCAAATAATTCTATTTAAAAATTCACATGAATATTCTACTAGCTGAATAATCACATGTAAAATGAATAACTAATCTCATAATGAGAGAATGTATAGAGTCGTACATCATAACCACTACATCAAGGGCTCATGCAAAGACAATACACAAATATTCTATAAATGCCTTGTACCAAGACACTAGTTTGTCTCATGAGACCTACTGATGCATTGAGGGGCTATAGAGGGCCTCGCTCGTCACTTACTAACTCCAAAGCATTACTCATATGAAAAGGTTGAAACATAAAATAAACATTCATATTAAAACTAGAATATGAAATGTTAATACTTTAACTATAAACCGTGAATGTTATTAAAATATCACATACATATTAAAACATAAAATAAAACCTTCAATACAATATGGAATATTGTATCATAATAAATCAATCGTAATTAAGCACAAAAATCCAACAAAGGATGTTAACATATATGAAAATAATCTAATAAATTTATTAAAACTCTTTGAGAGAAATAACCCCTTTTTCATTCAAAATTTTATAAGTCTTGTTGTTTATAAATGAATACATTTAACTGATATTTTTTAATCAAAGTTTCTCATACCACTTTGAATATTTTGAAAGAAATTGACATTTTAAAACATTCATGTCTATATAAATAAGTCGTTGAAACCATTTTGAAAACATAGACATTAATGAGAAAGATCTAGAAGGTTAAATCTTTAAAAAAATGAGGTTTTATTAATTTATTCCCTTACATAAAACCTTAAAAATATTCCTTTTGAAAACATATACATGGATTATAAATATGTCGCAGTAAATACTTACTCATAAACCATCTCAGATAATAATGAGATTGTGAAATTAAGCATTACCTTGTACTTTAATTTAGTCGAGAGGTCTTTAACCTCATGTATAATGATATATTTATGTTATTAAACTATAAAATAATAATATCCATATTTATGATATCATATATAATCCCCTTATATCATTTTGTTAATAATATTTCAGTATTACCATTGTTTCTTGTGTTAACTAGTTCATTTTCTATGCATGTTCACTTATATAAGCCATGTTTATTATGAATAGGATATATTTTATTCATATCTAGAATGATATTAATTTCATAATATTTATTTATTTATCGAAAAACATTTATAGTCATTCTTAAATGGTTAATGTGGAGAATGAGTCTCAACGCGTCGTGGAGACGGTAGGTCATACGTACACACAAGTAATGATATCATTCCTTTAATGGATAAATTGTAGGGAATTGGATGGTATATAAATTATAGAGAATAATAATCATGTATTATTCATTATTTAATTCTATTATACTCATCATTATTCTCATCCAAATAAAGTGATGTTGAATAACAAATTATACCACGGTGTTGAGATGATAAGTCATACGTACGCATGCACAGTGATATTATTATTCGTAGGATGGATAAAATGATGAATATTGTTGTAACATGATTATAATAATGTCTTAGTATATGGATGATACTGGATTTATTTCTTTTTTATGGATAAAACATATAAATATTAAGTAGAAGAAGAAAATAACTTTCAAATAGGTGATAAAATGATTACCTCTTCTTCGGGTGTCTTTTTTTATTTTCCCAAAAGGATTCATTCAGTTGATTTTATGCCCAATTTCAGGACACTATGATGAATTTAGGGATGTTGGTAGGATATTTGGGTAGGTTTTGGCCGATCCAAAGGTCTTTTTATGTGTGAATAAAAGATAATGAAAAGTATCCTTTTATAGGAGAGGTGAGGGGCACTTTTGGAAAGTCTTGAAATATTATTTTATTATAAATTTATTTTAGAATTATAAAATCTATAAAGTGATATTTTTAGTGTATAATATGATTATGGGTCTAAACCCTCTCGAAAAAAACGTTTTAGACATGTTTTGGTCATAAAAGTAACCTTGTCTTTTAGATTCAACCGTTAGTAAAATAATTTAACTCTTACCATGTCTTCTTGTATTTTGATACTATATGTTTAATATAGTTACTATGAAATGACAATAGAACCTTAAGTGGATAATTAATTATATTTTAAACACTATATAAGTAATTTGGAATAATATTATATTTTTATTAGAATTATATCATTTAATAAATTAGTGTTTGTTTTAAAATCTCATTTATGTCAATTTTGACACTATTTAGTAATTGATTTTTTTTAAGTCCTAAAAACTTGATTCCTTTGAAAACAAAGCGTTAACTCATCCCTAATATATTATTCATCCAAAATATTCTTATATTTCATTAAATGTTTCAGATAATATTTATTTTAATATTTATAATATCATTTATTTGATTCTTTTATTAAAAAGGTAATCATTGAATCCTCATTCTCTCATAAATAAATTTATTTATTTAATGTATAAAAATTATAAATAAAATACCATGATACAGGAAATATTTGTATATTTCTAATGATGATTTATAGTCAAATATATCAGTTATATAACTCTGTATTAAAATTGGTTTAGTAAACATTTACATTTTTATGTTATATTTTTCTTTACTTTAAATTAGTTATTATAATATGTCATTATCACACCCAAATGGCTCCCAAATTCCAAAAATTCGGCCTATGAATTTTTTTGGTCTTCCATGACTCATACAATAAGATTAAGATATTATTTAGGGTAGTTTTATCTTATTATAATATTATTTTTACCCTTATTTACCTAATTTACACTTTAACCATGGTAAATAAAAATAATTACAAAAGGTACTATTCATAATGCCCAAAATAAAAGATACCTATTTACATAATTTTTACCATCTGATTCAAAATATGGAATCCATTTTTCCAAATTCAAAAAAAAAGTTGTATTAATTAATTTAAAAATAATTCCCATTGTCCAAATGAGAAAGTGGGTTTTTTATAAGTAAAAACCATCAAAAGTTTGACATGTATTTATATCAAATTTCAATGTGAAATTACATCCAATGACTAAAATTATATTAAATGATAAAAAAATAATCTAATTATACATTATAAAATTTAATTTATAATCTAACAATATAAATAAATTAGATAAAAAAGAAGTTTTGAATTAAGATGCAGTATTTTTCACTATTCATTAAAATATGAAAGTTATCAGAAAAACACCAAAAATTTATGAAAACTAAATTTTTACATCCTTATTCTAAAGAAGAAGTTTATTTTGTAAAATTTAATATATAAAAGTGTCAAATGTTGTATTTAAAAAGGGTTCTCCTTTAAAAGGAGGTAAAAATGCATTTTTTAAAAAATATATCTTTTATCTAAAAAATCGAATTTGTTCTTATATTATGTGTATGAAACTCATAATATAAATTTTAAAATTATATGGAATATAAATAAAATTCAAAATCTGGTTAATATTGTTCATAACATCTTCTTAAACAGCTAGTTTGATAGGTCATGGTGTGCTCGAACTCAGTATTGTGTTTACTTCAAGATATTGAAATATTAAAAAAGAAGCATACCATGGAATCTTGGGGTGTTACATTATCCCCTCCCTCAAGAAATTGTGCCCTCAAAATTTTCAAATTTGGGTTTGGTAACTATGGTTTGATTATTCAAAATACCTTTATTGCAATCCCACAACAGAAAAAGGGTGGATAAAACATCCACTTTAAAATATATAAAGGGAAGTAAAAAAGGTTATTAGAGACAACACATACAGGGGTTCCATGTAGGATAACATGAACTTCAATGAAAATGTTACTATAAAGTTATGATGGAGAGTGATAACTAATTTTATTAGATGAAATTTAACAACTATAATTCTATAAATCCATTATAATCCAAGGGAACATTTGATTCATCACAAAATAATGTACTCGGAAAACATTTTGGGTATTATGATGATTTCCCTAGTGTTGAAGAATTTATTTCACAGACTAATAACACAAGAAAGAATAATTAATTGAAATGTATTGTTTCATTTTTTAACTAATTCAAACCACAAAAACATCTTTCACTTCAAAATATAATAAAATTCAAAAATATTCTATTTATCCTAATCGTATAGGGTTCTAAAAATTGATTTATACTTCATCTATCAGACCATTTAAAAAAATAAACTATGTTATAAAAACCAGGACATCACGTAGTTCATTGGTAGGTGATGCACCCTTATCGCCCTTTGATTGGGGGTTCAAGTCTTTCAGCCTTACTGGACATGATGGGTTGTCACCCGACCTATGGGTTGTCCTTTTTAAAAACTATATTATTATAAAATTCTAAAAATAATCTTAATAAACCATAAACAATGCTATCCAAAGATCAACATAATCTATTCCAACATTTGGAGTTATCAAAAAGACATATTTCAAAACTCAATCTTAACATCAGATTCCCAAAACAACATAATGTTTCTCTTATTGTCACATACGGAATATATGATTACCTTCATCATATTAAAACCATAATGAAAAAAAAATTAATACAGTAAAATTCTTTTATATATCACATTATTTATATAACCATAATATAATTTTTTAATATAAAAACACAAATACATTAATTATTCCACTTCGACCATAGTAACAACGTAAACTTTCCCTTGATCCATTTTCTTCTAATAATCCATATTTCCTTGACACTTTGGACAGTAATTTGCATAATTTTCCATATTATTACAATTATAGAATTGAACAACTTCTTTATTTCCCTTACAATCATGAGTCTGGTGACCTTTTCCTTCACATTTGTAACAAACTACCATTCATTTTAGGAAAGTACTAGGGTGTTTCTCCCCACAATTATCACATAAGGTAAATTCCTTCTTTTCATTTTTCCCTTTATATGCCTCTTACTCACCATTCTCTTCTTCTCTTTCATTACTTTAATTTCATAAGACGTAGAGAATTCCATTTTCATCTTGATAGAATATGAGATTGTATCTTCGTATGATGAGAAAGATTATGAGACTAGTGTCTGTCAGAGGAATGGTTTTAACCCATCAAAGAAACTATTAATCTTACTTCTTGGGTTATGTATATAGTCTGCAGCCTGGCATGCTAACCTTGCGAAGTTAGCCTCATACATTGCAAAATTCTCAACCTTTTTTTGCCTCAAACTCAGAAATTTCCTTTCTATATCACCTCACTATTGACGATGAAAGTATTTCTCTAGTAAAAGTTCTCTAATCTCCCTCCAATACAAATTTTCTACTTCTTCATTCTCCTTCAGGTTTTGAATTAAAGACCACCACTGTTCTACATCTCCTGAGAGACGGTAAATTTACATAACAACTTTTTCTCTTTCATTACTTCCCAAAGAAAGAAACATTTTCTCTAAATAGATTATCCATTACTCAGCCACAAATGGATTTTTAGTCTCATTTAATGTTATAGGTTGTTTTCACATGAAGCAGTCTAACATTGATCCACTGTATTGTGGATCTGGGTGCTCCATATGAGTAAGGTTTTTATTCACAACCTCAGTCAGTTATCTCAATATGGTTATAAGTTGTTCAGAACTAGTTGCATCACCCACTCCCATATAATTATATTGTGTATGAGGGAATTCCCTATATGTATTATGTGCATTTATGGGGTTTCCATTTCTTCCACTGTGCTCTAATTCTATAAAAATTCATACACTATATTAGGTTATGAATCATAATGTATAATTCCAAACTAGTAAAATACTTAACAAAAATTGAAAAACTTTATGCATATCCAGTCCATAATCATAAATATGGTTCCTTTGAGGACATATTTACTCATAAATCATTCATACTAGTTTGTAAAGAAAATATGAATTATCCAAAGAAAATCCCTCAGGAGTGTCAAATTAGGTGCGCAGTAATGCCCGTTGTCATGCACCAGGTTACCCCAAGTCCAGCCCGGAACACCTTCTTAAATTTTTCACCCCTAGTTATATCTATTCTAGAACCACACCCACTTGTAATACCTAGATAGGCATATATTTCCTGGAATATCCATATAATATCTAATTTACCAAAATTCTAGGTGTGCTTCTATACTTATCCTCAAAGTCGATCCTAGGTTTATGATCCCTAATCTATTTTTTCTAACTTTATTTCCAAGTGTATTGCTAAACTTCATCTAATACCAACTTTAATGATATGACCCTAGTCACCAATAGTTGGTGCAAAATTTTAATACATTGGCATGATTACAAGGAATAATGTCCTGAAGGACCGATCAGTTAAGCAGTATTGGAAAATAGATTACATAAATGAAATTTACATTAAAATTTCTAAAATAAAATACAACAAAGAAAAACCATTGATAATTAAATTATTACCCTACCTTAACCCTTCATATAAATCATAAAACACTTCTTGTCATCCTAGGATAATAAAACCTAAGAAACGGGTGAGCTCATATGCTTAGCAAGGATAAACAATATAGTGGAAGCTATCACAAATAAGATTAAAATTTTAAGGCAAGGTACAAAACCAAAACAAAATACTTTTAAAACATTATCTTCAACATAATATGGAAATAATAAATCAAATAACTCTATTTAAACATTAACATGGATATTATTCTAGTTGAAAAATCACATGTAAAATCAATAACTAATCTCATAATGAGGGAATGTATAGTGTCGGACAATATAATTGTTGCATCAAGGCCTTGTTCTAAGACCATACAAAAATATTCTGTCAAGTCTTTGGGTCGAGACACTAGTTTGTCTCATGAGACCTATAAATGCATCGAGGTTCTATAGTATATGTCGCCCGTCACTAATTAATTCCAATGCATTCCTCATATGAAATGTTTGAAACATAACATAATCATTCGTATTAAAAGTATCATATGGAATGTTGATAATTTAACCAGAAACCATGAATGGTATTAAAATAGAACATCTGAAATAAACATATCATAAACCCTTCAATACAATATGGAAGATTGTATGATAATAAACCAATCTTAATTAAGCATAATAATCCAACAAAGGATGATAATAAATATGGAAATAATCTAAAACATTCCTTGAAACTCTTTGAGAGAAATATCACTTTTTTACTTTGAAAACATTAAAAGTGACATAGTTTATAAATGAAGACATTTAAAAGATATTTTTTAATCAAAGTGCCTCACACCACATTGAAACTTTTTAAACCATTTAACATTTTAAAACATTCATCTCTATATAAATAATTCTTTAAAACCATTTTGAAAACATTGACATTAATGAGATAGATCTATAAGAATATATCTTTAAAAAATTTAAAATGAAGTTTTAGTAAAAGGGTTTGTTACATAAAACTTTAAAAATATTCCTCTTGAAAATATTTTTATGGATGATAAATATGTCCCAGTAAATACTTATGCATAAACCATCTCGGGTTATAATGAGATCAAAAAAATAAGCCTTACCTTGTACTTTCATTTAGTTGAGGGTGCATAAACCTTCTATATAATAATTAAACTATGTTATTAAATTTTAATCTGGCCATATAAATATTTATAATATCATATATTATCCCCTTATATCGTTCTGTTAGTAATGTTTCATTATTACTATTGTTTCGGGTGTTAACTGCTTCATTTTCCTATGCATGTTCTATCATGTAAGTCATTTTTATTATGAATAGGTTATATTTTATTCATATACATAATTATATTATGTTCATAAATATTATAATTACTTATCAAATTAATTTTATAATAATTATTGAATGGTTAATTTGGAGAGTGAATCTCATCACGTCGTGGAGACGGTAGGTCGTACGTATGCACGAGTAAAG
This sequence comes from Viscum album, assembly GCA_963277665.1. Lineage (NCBI taxonomy): Eukaryota > Viridiplantae > Streptophyta > Magnoliopsida > Santalales > Viscaceae > Viscum > Viscum album. The sequence continues at coordinate 1,388,541,977 of OY728134.1, read as the reverse complement.
ATATCATTCCTTTAATGGTTAAATGGTATGAAAATGGATGGTATATTAATAATACAGAATAATAATTGTGTCAGATTCATTATTTATGTATATTATACTCATAATTATACCCATCCCAATAAAGTGATGTTGAATAATAAATTACACCACGGCGTGGAGACGGTAAGTCATACATACGCACGCATTGTGATATTATTATTTGTATGATGGATAGAATGATGAATATTTTTCTCCCGTGATTATAATAAAATATTTCTAAATGGATCGTTCTGGATTTTTTTCATTGGTATGGAAAAAATATTTAATGAGGAAGTAGAATATGAAAATAAAATTAAAAGGGGTGATAAAACGATTACCTCTTCTTCGGGTGTCTCCTTTTGATTTGCACAAAAGAACTCATTAAGTTGGTTTTATGCCCAATTTTAAGAATCTATGATGAAGTGAGAGAATTTGGGAGGATATTTGGGTAGTTTTTGGCCGAGACAAATGTATTTGGAGGTGTGAATAAAAGATAAGGTTAAGTTACCTATTATAGGAGAGGTGAGAGGCACTTTAGGAAAGTATTGAAATATTATTTTATTATAAATTTATTTTCACATTATAACTTCTAAAAAGTGATATATGTATAGGATAATATGAGTATGGGTCTAAATAATCCCAATCAATAGGTTTTAAACATGTTTATGTCATAAATTTAACCTTATCTGTTAGATTTAACCCTCTATAAAATAAGAAAACTCTTACCATGTCTTCTTGTATTTTTATACTACATGGTTAATATAGTTACTATAAAATTCCAAGGGAAACTAAAGTGGGTCATTAATGGAATTTTTAACACTACATAATTCATTTACATTAATATTATATTTTTATGACTATTATATAATTTAATAAAATGGTGTTTGTTTTAAAATATCATTTATGTCAATTTTGACACTATTTAGAAATTGATTTTTTTAATGTAATAAAAACTTGATTACTTCATAAAACTGCATCAAATAAACCATAAAATGTAATATACATCAAAAAAAATTGATGGAATTAAATATTTAAAATAATATTTATTTTAATATTTATAATATCATTTATTTGATTCTTTTATTAATAATGTAATCACAACATCATCAAAGTTTCATAAATTTATTTATTTATTTAATTTCTAAAAATTATAAATAAAATAACTTGATTTAGAAATCATTTTATCTTTCTAATAAATATTTATAGTCAAATAGATCTTTTATATATCACAGTATTAAAATTGTTTTAGTCAAAAGTGACAAGTTTATGTTATATTTTTCATTACTTTAAATTAATTATTATAACATGTCATTATCACACCCAAGTGGCTCCAAAATTCCAAAAATTTGGCCTAAGGAATTTTTTGGTCGCATATGAATCATAAAATAATCTTATGACACGAGTTAGGGTAGTTTTATATTATTATAATATTATTTTTAACCTTTTTTACCTAATTTACCATTTTACTATGGTAAATAAAAATAATTATTGAAGTTACTATTAATAATGCCCGAAAATAAAGATACCAATTTAAATAATTTGGACCTTCTAATTATAAATATGGAATCCATTTTTCTGAATTCAAAACACATAATTTTTTTAATTAATTTAAGATTAATTCTCCCTGTCAAAACCAGAAAGCGAGTTTTTTAAAAGTAAAAACCATAAAAATATTGACATGTGTTTATATAAAATTCCAATGTAAAATTACATCCAATGACTAAAATTATATTAAATGATAAAAACATAATCTAATAATACTTTAAAATAATTAAAATGATAATCTAACAATATAAATAAATTAGATGAAAAAAAAGTTTCGAATTAAGATGTAGTATTTTTCATTATTCATTAAAATATGAAAGTTATCAAAAAAAACACCAAATAATTATCCAAACTAAATTTTTGTGTCCCACTTCTAAATAATAATTTTATTTTTCCAAATTTAGTGTATAAAAGTGTCAAATATTTTATTTAAAAAGGGTTCTCCATTAAAAGGCGGTAAAGATGTATTTTTTTCTAAAATACTTCTTTTATCTTAAAAATTGAATTTGGTATTATATTGTGTCTAAGAAACACATATGATGAATTTTAAAATCATATTTAATATATACAAAATTCATAATTTGGTTAATATTATTCATAAAATCATCTTAAATGGCATGTCTGATAGGTTGTGGTGTGCTCGAACTCAGTGTTGCCTGTAGCGCAAGCTATTGAATTATTTAAAAAAGAAGCATTATATGGAATCTTGGTGTGTTACATTATCCCCTCCATCAATAAATTTCATCCTCTCAATTTTAGAATTTTGGTTCGGTAACTATGGTTTGATTATTCAAAATCCCTTTATTGCAATCCCACATTGAAAAAATGGTCGATAAAACTTCCACTTTAAAATAAAGGTATGTAAGAAGGTAACGAGAGACAACACATATATGGGTTCCATGTATAAAAAACATGGAAATGAAAGAAAATGTAACTATCTCATTCTGATGGGGAGTGATAGATAACATTATTAGGAGAAATTTAACAACCAGAATGCTATAAATTAACAATGATCCAAGGGACCATTTCAATCCTCACAAAATAAAGTACTAGGAAAACATTTTTGGTTTTATGATCATTTATCTAGTGTTGAAAAATTTACTTCACAGACTAAGAACACAAGTAAGAATACTTAATTAATAGGTAGAGTATCATCCTTTAACTAATTTCTACCAAAAACTCATATTTCTCATCAAAAGATAATAAAACTCAAAAATATTATATTTATCCTAATCCTATAGGTTTCCAAAAATGAATTTATACTTCATCTCTCAGACCATTGAAATAAAAAAACTATGTTATACAAACAAGTACATCACATAGGTTAGTGGTAGGAGATGCACCCTTGTCACCCTTTGGTTGCGGGTTCAAGTCTTTCAGCCATGCCAGACACAACCGATTGTTGCCCAACATATGGGTTTTCCTTTTCTTAAAAATTTAGTTTTATAACATTTTAAAAATAATATTAAGAAACCCTAAACTATACTATCCAAATTCAACATAATCCATTCAATCCATTAGAGTTATCCAAAATACTTCTGTCCAAACTCAATCTTAGCATCGGATTCCCCAAACAACGTAATGTTGCTCTTATTGTCACATACTGAATATATAATTACCTTAATTATATTAAAACCGTAATGAAAAAGTACTATATTAAAATCCTTATATATATATCACATCATTATTATAACCATAATATAATTTTGGAATCCAAAAACACAAATACATTAATTATTCCACTTTGACCGTTGTAACAGCATAAACATTACCTTGATCCATTTGCTTCTTCTGATCCATATTTCCTTGATTCATTGGACAATAATTTTCATAATGTCTCATATATTTATAATTATATCATTCCATGGATTCTTTATTTCCCTTACAATCATGATTTTAGTGACCTTTTTCTCCACATTTTTAATAAACTCTCATTCCTTTCAGGCAAGTGCCAGGGTGTTTCTTCCTATAATTATCATGTAAGGGAAAATCATTATTTACCTTTTTCCCTTTATCTGTCTCTTGATCCACTATTCTTTTGTTCTTTTTCTTTACTTCTATGTCTTAGAAAATAGATAATTTCTTTTCCATCTTGATAGCATATGAGACTATATCTTTGTATGATAAGAATGACTATGAGACTAGTGCCTATTGGAGGAATGTTTTTGACCCATCAAATAATTTATCAATCTTACTTATTTGGTTATGTATGTAGTATATAGCATGCCACACTAACCATGTGAAGATATCCTCATACTTTGCAATATTATTATCCTTATTTCCCCCAAGACTCATAAATTTCCTTTCCATATCAGCTCGTTTTTTATGAGGAATGTTTTTCTCTATGAAAAGTTATTTAAACTCCCTCCATTACATATTTTCTACTTCTTCATCCTCCATCGTATTTTGAATTAAAGGCTGCCATTGATCTTCACTTACAAATATATGGTAATATACCATGACAACATTCTACCTTTCGTTACTTCCCAAAGAAAGAAACATTTTCTCAAAGGAACTTATCCATTGCTCTGCCAGAAATGAGTGTGTAGTCCCATTAAAATATTGAGGTTTTTGTCTCATGAAGCCATCTAACATTGGTCCTCTGCATTGTGGATCAAGGTGCACCATATGGTAATGTTGTTATTCACAGCCTGATTTAGATATCCTAGTACGGTTATAAGTTGTTCGGAACCAGTTCCATTTCTAGATCTGCTATAATTATCTTTTATAGGAGGTAATTCCCTACATGGATTACATGCATTGATACGGTTTCCATTTCTTCCACTATGCTCCATTTATAAACAATGTCATACATTATATTAGGTTATGAATCATAATTCATAATTCCAAACTAGTAAAATACTTATCAAAAATTAAAATACATTATCCATATCTAATCCATAATCATAAATATTGAGCCTTTGAGGACATATTTACTCACAAATCCTTCACATTGATTTGTAGATAAAATATTACTTATCCTAAGAATATTCCCCAGGAGTGTCAATACAAGTGCACAGTAGGGAACGTTGTCATGTACCAGGTTACCCTGACTTAATATTGGACCACCATGTTTGAGTTTTCACCCCTAGGTACATCTGTGTCGGAACCACATCCACTTGTAGTATCCAGACAGGGATTTATTTCACAGAATATCCATGTAATAACTACTTTACCAAAATTATGGAGGGAGTATGTTCTTGTAAGAACCTAAACCCTCCTTTCAGGTATGTTTTTTCTTTTCTGATCATTTTTGAGAAAAAGAGGAAAAATAGAAGAATCTAGAAATTTTTTAAGTACATGCCATGTACTTTATGACTACACACCGTGTACTTTTCTCTTGCATGTGGTAGTGTGCTAGCCGTGTCCAGGCCACACACATGGTGTGTAGCGGTGATGTGGAGGCCACTTAATGCGGTGTACGGAAAGGGCGAGTACACGCCATGTACTTTTATTTTTATTTCATTAATCAGACATGGGTCGCGTCTTAAACCTATTTTCATCTTCTTCTCCACCTAATTGCATCCAGAGCGTCCGAGGAGTCCAAATATTCTCCTAGCCATCAATCTTTCACTGGTTATCTGAATTGAACATTGTCGGTTGCAATAGAATCACAGTGGTGAGTTCTTGGTTCTTCTTTGTCCACGTTTGCTGATTCCTTCTCTTGTGAGAGTTATCTGAGGTTGAACATTTTAGATGTTTTTGCAGATCTTCTCTATTCTAGGATGATTCATGGGATGAGGTTCAAGTATATCGATCTCCTAGGATCAGGGTAGGTGGTTTGTTTCCCTACATTGAATGCCTTTGAGTTTTGGGTGCAAAAGTGTCGGATACCCATGTATCGGGTATCTCGGGTTATTGTTTTGATCCTCTATTGTTATCTGCCTTGGATTTCATGTATTATTGAGGTTATTAGATGATTGATAATATCTTTTTATCTTGTTTGAGGATCACCCCATGGGTGTTCCCCCTGTTTTGGATGTTTATCGCCGTTTGTCCTAGGTTGCCTATGAGGCATACCTTGTTGCATCGTTTGTCTGCCTTGATATAATTGATTGCATGTATTGCCTGCTGTTTATATACTTTTTTCATTGTATCTATTATCCAAGTAGTTTTTTGAGCTTACTTTGGGCTGCTAAAATTCAATTATGCACAACTACACTACTCAGGGTTGTGGGAACCTCGTGTGGTAGACTAAAGAGGGAATTGAGGATTAAGGGCTTCCTTGGAGAGTCTGTTATAAATTATAATCATTCGCAGGACCTATGGGAATGGGACTTTGTGCTTCCTTAGAGTGTCCTTAGTTATGTATCGAGACTATATGGAGAATTAGATGTAAGTTCTTCCTTAGAGAGTCTATAGTTATCATTGTAAGACCGCATGGGAATTGACGGTGACAGCTTCCCAGAGTGTCTGTGCCTTTGTATGTTTACTTGACTAGAGGGGTCTTCTAGTGTGAGCCACCTAGAGAGTCACCATGATTATTTTTTGGTTTTTTGTGACGATTCCACCATGCCAAAGAACAAGATTGAGTTTGTACTGTTTGTTATTAGGTAGTCTGCTGAGATACCTGTTGTGTTGCTTGCTATGCCTTGAGAATATAGACTTGTTTTCTAGATTCCTTGGTTGACAATTTAATTAGTGAATTACATTAATAAATAAATGTTAATGGAGATTGGTAGGATTGTTTACTTTAGAGTACTCCTGTTTATATGCTGCATTTATTTCCTTTACATTTGGTATATTTCTCACAGACATTAGGGCACAGATCTTGTGTTGATTTCCTACTTGGATTAGTCTCACACCCTGTTTGGGTCCTTCTTTTTGGCCTAAACAGGTTATATGGTTGTAGGTGTGGATATGGATTGTGTCCCTTCTAATTCAGGTACATGATTGCTGGTCGGATCTAGAGATCCTAGGACCGAGCTTAGGCTTGCGATGCTGCTGGAGTTACTGTTTACTTTTAGTACTTTGTTCTTAGTTTTATTTTAGCATATTGTTGTGTTTTCTTCTTTCCTTGGATACATGTAGCATGCTGCATCATTATTATATTATACATTGCTTCCTATGTTTAGTTTCGGTTTTTGTATGTTGTTTACTGCTTCCGCTATTGACTGTTATTTCCTGTACCTTGTATACTTTACCAAATGAGGGCATAGTTTCCCCAATAACTTACGAAGGCCCTCGCTACTAGTTGGCAGCATCTGAAATTTGGGGAAATACTCTTGAGTTCATGTGGTGAACCGGGCATGGGTCACCAGTTGAGGGGCTCCGGATTCGGGTCGTTATAAAGTGGTATCAGAGGGATTTTTTCCTTTTCTATTGACTTACTATTTAGAGACATTAGACAGCGATAGGACGGAATGGGTAAATGGTAAATAGTTTTTCCCGAGCGTTCTAAAACCCGTGTATAGGGAAAATCCAGATTACCCCGAATATTGCAGTTTTCGTGTTTTTTCAAATGTTATAGTTTAATTGATTTCACCGTTGGGTGGTGCACTTGTTTTGTGCTATTACAATTTTTATGATTATGGTTCTATTTTCATGAAACCTAATGAGATGAGGGTATTCCATCTCATGCATCATATATGAACTTGTTAGAAAATCACATGTCATGCATTTTTCCACACCATATAGATTGTATTAGAATTTGCATGCTATTGTTATAGAATTTGTGATAGAAGATGCATGCTATTGTGATATCTGTTGTGATAGAATACCTACTATATTGATAGGGTATCGTTTCTTTAGAGATTCTTTATCTTGGATGACAAACATTGGTCTTAGTGGTTTTATGGGCCCTTGAGGATCGAAATTTGGTGGATCGTGAGTTGTTATACTATTTACTTGTTATATCCATTTTTATGATGCTAAGATTTGATTTGCGGGGAGTATGGGCCCCCACGGATCAGAATTTGGCACCTTAACACTTGTTATCTCTGTTTTCTGGGATCCGGTGCAGTTCTGAGGCTATTGTCTGGAAAACCCTAGAATAAACGACGTGTACTTTATGCATACATGTCGTGTAGTTTTTAGTCGTGTCCCTGACTATGTTGGGCAGAGACACGGGGTTTTAATGTTTCCTATAGGAACATGCCATGTACCATCTTAGCACGCCATGTATCCAGGAATAGGTATCTGACCGTGTCACGAACAACACGGGTCGGGGTTTTCCTTCAAGTGCATGTCATGTCCCTTGGGAACACACTGTGTATAGTTGACCATGTAGTCAGCCGTGTATCCAACAGCATGGGTTGGTGCTATCCTTCCGCATACACGTTGTGTCCGTATGGAACATGTCGTGTAGGGTCGACCGTGTGTCAGGCCGTGTCACTAACAACACGGGCCAGATAAGGCATGTCAAGTGCATGCCGTGTCTCCATTGACACACCATGTAGTAGTGGTCCGTGTACCAGTCTGTGTGACTAATGAAACGGATAGGGGAGAGATCTTAAGGACACACCATGTAGTGGACAAGCACGCCGTGTAGTTTCCTATTGGGACAGTCAGTGTTCCCATCCGTGTAGGATTGAATGGGAAAGGAGGAAAAGGTTTGGTAAACACTGTGTAGTTTAAGAACACGTCGTGTATCCATGTGGTTTACACAGCCATGTATATAAAAGGTACACACACATGGTAAACTTTTATGAAACACGATGTGTAGTAGTACTACACACCATGTAGTCATGTTTTCCCAATTTTTTTAAAGTTTTTCTCTCTTGTTCCGTTTTGATCTCTTATGTTTCATATATGTTCATTGTTAATGAAGGTGTGATTTTGAAATTTCAGATCTATGTCACCAAGACGTCCTCCCTTTGCAGGTCAGGAACCAGGTAGTGACCGTACGCCTGATACAATAGATCAGGGACTACTAGTAGTTCCACCTATCATTTCGGACAAGGCACCTATAGTGATTCCAGACACTGGTGATGATGCTCAGTTCAGAGAGGGTTTCATGAGATTCATGCAGACCTTCCAGGGAGCTCAGCATCCTGCCCCGTCTATGGTAGATCTGACATGGGTTTTTCAGCAACAGCACCCTCCCACATTCATAGGGGATGGAGGACCACAGTCTATGAAGTCATGGATAGAAGTCATGTTTTCCATCTTAGAGCATCAAGAGACACATAGGGAGAGGAGAGTGAAGCTTGCGACTTATATGCTCTGAGATTCTTCCAAGAGATGGTGGGATGTAGTTTCGCAGACAGGGTGCCAGCAGGATATGTATTGGGATGAGTTTCAGTGTACGTTCTACGACTACTTCTACCCGGCGACGCTGAGGGTCGATAGAGCCAGATAGTTCATGGACCTACAGAAGGGTACTCTCATAGTTATGGAGTATTCCTCCCTCTTTACAGAGTTACAGCATTTTACTCCCATTCTGGGGAATGATGAGGTGTTTTTGGCGAGGATGTTTGAGGAAGGCCTCAGACTGGACATCAGGTCATAGGTGAACATATTTTAGTGGACTTATATCACTCTAATAGTCAACCATGCGCTTATTACAAATAGAAACCTGAGGGAGGATGAAGCTATGGACCATGGAAGTTCAGCATCCAGGGTTGATTCTCTCCATACAGATAGCAGGAAGCGCCACTGAGAGTCTACATGAGGTGACTCGAGGAAGCGAAGTATTTATTCTAGTAGACGGGATCTTCACTCTAGAAACGAAGTGGTGTGTTATCAGTGTGGATGAAGTGGGCATAAGAATCCTTAGTTCCCAAGGGACCCAGTAGAGTGTCGATCTTGCGGCAAAATGGGTCATCTACAGTGCTTTTTCAAGGTTCTTCTGCCAGCGGCTATTGATGGAGGATCAGTTTCGACTCCGCATACAGGAGCAGGATTACCAGTTCCGCATTAGACTGGGGGTTGGAGTTCTTCAAGTCATTCAGGCTAGGTTAGAGGTCGTGGACGCAGTGGTCAGGCTTAGGGAGGATCATTACAGTGATATCATGATACTACACAGGGCCGCGGTATAGGACAAACTTTTGTTGTAGAGAAGATTCATCAAGAGAAGGATCATGGACCTTCTACAGTTCGAGCTACGATTTTATTAGCCTCAGTTTTATCCTCTGCACTTTTCGATACAGGATCTTCTCATAGCTTTATTTCTGAACATACTGTGGAAATCCTTAGAATAACTGTTTATACTTCTAAGGATATGATGAATCTAGACACTCCCTTGGGAATTAGAACTGCTAGCGTGCGTCAGTGCTTAGACTACCCCCTCGAGGTTGGTGGGTGTCATTTTTCGTGTAGTCTCTATGTTATTGAGATGGCAGCCTATGATGTCATTCTCGGGATGGACTAGTTAGTTCCCTTCCAGGTATTTGTCGATTTCTAGTGCCGCAGGGTGAGTTTCACATCACCAGAGGGTGGATCTTTTCTTTACAAGGGAGAATGGGATTCCAGGCGAGCAAAGCTGGACCAAAGAATCATGGTTTGGGAAGTGTTACGGCCTAGATTGCTAGCTTATATCTGGATGACCATGAGATTTCTCAGGTAAATTTTCCTCCAGTGGTTGAATGCTTTCCAGATGTCTTTCTAGAAGACTTTTTAGGTTTTACTCTGGAGCAAGAGTTAGACTTCTCTATTGATCTTGTGCCAGGAGTGACACCGGTGTCCATTCCTCTATTTAGGATTTCTACACCTGAGTTGTAGGAGCTTAAGAAGCAGTTGGATGACTTGCAGATAAGGGGTTTCATTTGACCCAGTACATCTCCTTGGGGTTCGCCTTTCCTATTTGCGAAGAAGGCAGACGACACCCTTAGGCTTTGTGTGGATTATCGGAAGCCAAACTAGTTGATGGTAAAGAAATGATATCCTTTTCCATGGATAGATGATCTCTTTGATCAGCTTCGAGGAGCCAGAGTGTTCTCAAAGATAGAATTGAGATCTGGCTACCATCAGTTGTGTGTCAGACCATCTGATATACCTCTTACAGTCTTCCGGAGCAGGTATGGTCTGTATGAGTATTTGGTTATGTCGTTCGGTCTCATGAACGCACCATTAGTTTTCATGGCGCTGATGAACAGAGTTTTCCATCCTTACTTGTATTCCTTCGTGATGGTTTTCGTGGACGACATCTTGGTGTACTCTCACACTCGACACGACCATGCTAACCTTCTTGAGATCGTTTTGAGTACACTGAGGGAGCATAAGTTATATGATAAGCTCTCAAAGTGACACTTTTGGATTGATGAGGTTCACTCCCCAGGTCATGTCATCTCAGAGACAGGAGTATCAGTAGACCCAGAGAAGGTGAGAGCAGTAGTCACCTGGGAGCAGCTGATGAATTTCTTCAAGGTAGGGAGTTTCTTAGGGCTGTCTGGTTACTACAGGGGGTTTATACAGGACTTCTCATGCCTAGTAGTGCTATTGATGGTCTTGACTAAGAAAGGGGTGAAGTATGTTTGATCAAAATCCTGTGATTCAGCCTTCCAGAAGCTAAAAGGGAGATTGACTTCAGCACCGATTCTAGTTTTTCTAGTGTTGGGAAAGAGTTATACAGTTTTCTGTGATGCATCTGGCATCAAGAATGGAGCAGTGCTTATACTGGAGGATCTTGTTATTGCATAAGAATCTCGGCAGTTGAGGTCACATGAGAGAAACTATCCTATGCACGACCTGGAGTTGGCTGTAGTTGTTCATGCCTTGTGTTGTTGGAGATATTATCTTCTGGGAGAGAATTTTGTGGTGTATACTAACAACAGGAGCATCAAGTACATCTTCATGCATCTTTAATTGAATCTGAGACAGCGGAGGTGGGTTGAGTACCAGCAGTATTTCGATTTCAAGCTTTCCTATACGCCTAGGAAAGGAAATGTAGTGGTTGATGCACTGAGCAAGAGTACTCAGATACAGGAAGTTCAGGAAGCCAGCAGTGAGTGGCAGCTTATGGTTCTGTTCTCTGAGATTCATTTGGAGGTTCACAATAGATAGGGGAAAACTTTCCTATCTTCTGTAGCTGTTACATTTATGCTTCTCGACCGAGTTTGGATGAGGCAGTTATCAGATTCTGAAGGCCTAGTCCTACAGGAAAGCGTGTCAGGAGATGAACCACTTCCCGGATGTTCCATAGGCGAGGATGAGATCTTGAATTTCTAGGGACCCGTATGGGAACCAACAAATATACGCGAGGAGATGATGTGAGACTTTCATACCTTGGTCTGGGCAGTTCATCTTGGCATCACCAAGATGTATCGTGATCTACACCGCTAGTATTTTTGGTCAGGTATGAAGAGAGATGTTGATGGTTTTTTCATGAGATGTTCCACTTGTCAGCAGGTGAAGGCAGAGCACCAGTGACGGGCAGGGATTTTACAGAAGCTACCCATTCTCAAGTAGAAGTGGAATGATGTTGTGATGGACTTCATGACAGGGTTACCGAGATCACCTCGAGGGAATGACATGATATGGGTTGTCAATGACAGGCTCACGGAGGTTGCTCACTTCTTGGTGATTAAGGAGTCCTTCGGTGTTGATGAGCATGGATAGTTGTACATCTGTGAGATTGTACTCTTGCATGGGGTTCCGAGTACTATCATTTCAGATAGGGACACCCGCTTTACGTCACATTTCTAGAAATGGCTACAGAGGGATTTGGGTACACAGGTACTTCTGAGTACAGATTACCATCCCCAGACAGATGGCCAGTCAGAGTGCACAATTCAGGTGCTAGATGACATGCTACGAGCATGTGTCCTTGATTTTGGAGGTTCTTGGGAGAGACATATACCTCTAGTGGAGTTTTCCTATAATAATAGTTTTCAAGCAACTATTCAGATGGCACCTTACGAGGCTTTGTATGGTAGGACATGCTGATCACCCTTGTGTTGGCTGGAGGTAGGAGATGCAGCTATGTTGGGACCTTGTCTTGTTTAGGAGACCACAGAACAAGTAGATTAGATTCGAAAAATGATGGCAACTGCACAGTCTCGGCAAAAATCTTATGCTGATCAGTGGAGACGACCTCTGGAGTTTAAGGTTGGGGATCAGGTTTTCCTACGTGTTACCCCAAGGTTAGGACACAAGAGGATCAAGAGACAGGGTAAGCTTTCACTAAGATACGTCGGGACGTTTGAGTTTCTGGAGAGAGTCGGATTGGTTGCTTATAGGTTGCAGTTACCTCAAAAGTACTAGTCTATTCACGACTTCTTCCATGTTTCTCATCTTCGCCGCTATTTCTCAGACTCGTCTCATGTTTATCAACTTGAGGAAGTTGAGCTGGAGTAGGATGCATCATTCTAGGAGCATCCTATCAGGATTTTTGATCGTAGTGAAAAGATACTTCATGGTCGGTTTGTTCCTCTGGTAAGGGTGCTATGGCAGCACGGCCATGTATAGGACGAGACTTGGGAGAGGGAGGCCGATATACGATCACAGTGGCTAGAATTGTTCGAGGTTTCTTCTTCACCACCTTTCTAGAAACATTCGGGGACAAATTTCATTAAGGAGGGAGTTTGTAAGAACTCGTACCTTCTTTTCAATCATGTTTTTCTTTTTCTGGTCGTTTTTGAGAAAAAAGAGGAAAAATAGAAGAATCTGGAATTTTTCTAAGTACACGTCGTGTACTTTTCTCTCGCGTGAGCCCGTGTGCTGACCGTGTTCAGGCCACACACATAGTGTGTAGCATTGATTTGGAGGCCACTTAATGTGGTGTATAGAAATGGAGAGTACACACCGTGTACTCATGAAGTACACACAGTGTACTTTTCTTTTTATTTCATTAATCGGACTGGGGTCACGTCTTAAACCTATTTGCATCTACTTCTCTACCTAATTACATCCAGAGCATCCGAGGAGGCTGAATCCTCTCCAAGCCACTGATCCGTGAATGGTTATTTTAATCGAACGTCGTCGGTTGCAATAGAATCGCAGTGGTGAGGTCTTGGTTCTTCTTTGGCCACATTTCCTGATTCCTTCTCTTGTGAGAGTTATCTGAGGTTGAACGTTTTAGACATTTTTATAGATCCTCTCTATTCTAGGCTGATTCAAAGGCCTAGGTTCATGTATATCGATCTACTTTGATCAAGGTAGGTGGTTTTTTGCCCTACGTTGAATGTCTTTGAGTTTTTGGTGCAAAAGTGTCGGATACCCATGTATCAGGTATCTCGGGTTAGGGTTTTGATCATGTATTGTTATCTGCCTTAGATTTCATGTATGCTTGAGGTTATTAGATGATTGATAATTTCTTGTTATCATGTTTAAGGATCACCCCATGGGTGTTCCCCCTATTTTGTCTATTTATTCTTTTGGCCTAGGTTTCCTGTGAGGCATACCTTGTTGTATTGTTTACATGACTTGATATAACTTATTGCATGTATTGCTTGCTGTTTATATTCTTTTGATGCATTATAGCTATTAGCCAAGTAGTTTGATGTGCTTACTTTGGGCTTATAAAAGTCTATTACGCATGACTACACTACTCAGGGATATGGGAACCTGGTGTAGTAGACTAAAGAGGGAATTGACGATTAAGGGCTTCCCTGGAGAGTCTGTTATAAATTATAATCATTCTCAGGACCTACGGGAATGATACTTTGAGATTATTTAGAGTTTCCTTAGTAATCTATCGAGACTATAGGGGGAATTATATGTAAGTTCTTCCTCAGAGAGTCTATATTTATCATTGCAAGACCATAGAGGAATTGATAGTGAGAGCTTCCCAGAGTGTCAGTGCCTTTGTATTTTTACTTGACTAGAGGGGTCTACCAATGTGATTTACCCAAAGAGTCACCATGATTATTGTTTGGTGGGTTGTGATGAGTCCACCATGCCAAAGAACAAGCTTGAGTTTGTAGTGCTTGTTGTTAGGTAGTCTGCTAAGATACCTGTTGCATTGCTTGCTATGCCTTGAGAATATAGAGTTGTTAGCTAGATTCCTTGGTTGACAATTTAATGAGTGAATTACATTAATAAATAAATTTGAATGGGGATTGGTAGGATTTTTTACTTTATAGTACTCCTATTTCTCTGTTGCATTTATTTCCTTTACTTTTTCTATATTTCTCACTGATAGTAGGGAACAGATCTTGTGGTGATTGCCTATTGGGATTAGTGTCACACCCTATTTGGGTCCTACTTTTCGGCCTAAACATGTTATATGGTTTCAGGTGTGGATAAGGATTTTGTCCCTTCTACTTCAGGTACATGATTGTTGGTTGGAGCTGGAGAGCATAGGACCGAGCTTAGGCTTGTGATGCTACTGGAGTTGATGTTTACTTTTAGTACTTTGTTCTTAGTTGTATTTCAGAACGTTGTTGTGTTTTCTTCTTTCCTTAGATACATGTACCATGTTGCATCATTATTATATTATACATTTCTTCCACTATTTAGTTTCAGTTGTTGTATGTTGTTTACTGCTTCCGCTATTGAATGGTATTTCATGTACCTTGTATACTTTACCAAATAAGGGCATAGTTTCCGTAATAACATACCAAGGCCCTCGCTGCTAGTTGGCAGCCTTTGGCGTTTAGGTAAATGCGCTTGAGGTCATGTGGTGAACCGGGCATGGGGCACCTGTTGAGGGGATCCGGATTTGGGTCATACAGTTCTATACTTATCCTCCAAGTCGATCTTAGGGTTATGATCCCAAATCTATATTTACTAAATATATTTCCAAGGGTGTTGTTAAACTTCCTCTAATACCAACTGTAACACCCCAACCCCAGTCACCAAAAGATGGTGTACTATTTAATTACATTGTCATGATTACAAGGAATCAAGTCCTGAATGACTGATCAGTTTAGCAGTCTTGGAAAATAGATTACATACACAAAATTTATAATATAATTTACAACATAGAATACAGCATAGAAAAACCATTGATAATGCCATTATTCCCCTATCATAACCCTACATATCAATCATAAAACACATATTAGAATCATGGGATAATAAAACATAATAAAGGAGTGATCTCAGATTCTCAATAAGGATAAACAATATAGTGGAATCTATCACAAATAAGAAAATACTTTTAAGGCACGGTACAAAACTAAAATTCAATCCTTTTAAAACATTATCTTCAGCATAATATGGTAAGAATAAATAAGATAATATAATTTAACCATTCACATGGATATTCTACTAGTTGAATAATCATGTGTAAAATCAATAACTAATATCATAATGAGGAAATTCATAGTGTCGCACATCATAACCACTACGCCAAGGCTTCGCACCAAGACCATACAAAAATATTCTATCAAGTCCTTATTCAAAGACACTAGTTTGTCTCTTAAGACCTATCGATGCATCGAGGGGCTATAATAGTCCATTCTCGTCACTTACTAATTCCAATGCATTCTTCATATAAATGGTTGAAACATAACATAAACATTCGTATTAAAACTAGCATAAAAAATGTTAATAATTTAACTAGAAACCATGAATGGTATTAAAATGGCACATCCACATTCAAACATATTATAAACCCTTCAATACAATATTAAAGATTGTATCATAATAAATCAATATCAATTAAGCATAAAAATCCAACAATGGATGTCAACATATATGAAAATAATCTAATAAATTAATTACAACTCTTTAAGATAAATAACCCCTTTTTTGCTTTCAAAACATTAAAAGTAGAGAAAATTATAAATGAATACATTTAAAATAGATTTTTGAATCAAAGTTTCTCATACCATTTTGAATATTTTTAAAGGAATTGACATTTTAAAACATTCAAGTCCATATAAATAAATCCTTAAAACTATTTTGAAATCATTAAAATTAACGAGAAAGATCTAGAAGAATAAATATTTAAAAAATTTAAAATGATGTTTTAGTAAAATTTTCCCTTACATAAAACCTTAAAAATATTCCTTTTTAAAACATTTACATGGATGATAAATATTTCCCAGTAAATACATAAGCATAAACTCTCTCAGAAAACAATGAGATTGAAAAATTGACCCTTATATTGTGTTTTCCTTTAGTCGAGGGTGATTTAACCTATTGTATAATGATTAATTATTTTTATTAAATTATAAAATAAACATATCCATATTTACAATATCATATATGACCATATTATATCATTTGGTTAATAATATTCAGTATTACCATTTCTTCCGGTGTTAACTACTTCATTTTCCTATGCATGTTCCATCATGTAAGACATGTTTCTTATGTATAGGATATACTTTATTCATATCCAGAATGATATTATTTTCATAAATATTATATTTACTTATAAAATAATTTTTTTAATGGTTAATGTGGATAATTAATCTCATCGCGTCGTGGATATGGTAGGCCATACTTACGCACAAGCGACGATATCATTCCTTTAATGGTTAAATGGTATGGAAATTGATGGTAAATTAATTATAAAGAATCATAATAATTTCATATTCAATATTTATGTCTATTATAATCATCATTATACCCATCCAAATACAGTAATGTGGAATTAAAAATTACTCCACAATGTGGAGATGGTAAGTCTTACGTACGCACGTATGGGGATATTATTATTTGTAGGAAAAATAAAATGATGAATATTATTGTCCCGAGATTACAATAACATCTCATTATATGTGTGATGCTGTATTTATTTATTTCATATGGAAACAACATATAAATTGGAATTATAAGAAGAAAATAACTTTGAAAAAGTGCTAAAATGATTACCTCTCCTTCGGGTGTCTCTCTTTGATTTTCACAAAAGGACTCCATAATTAGATTTTTTACACATAGTTTGGCTACTATGATGATGTGAGGGATGTTTGGATTAGTTTTGGTTAGGTTTTGGCTAATCTAAAGTGCATTGGAGGTGTGAATAAAAGAGAAGGAGAACTGCCCTTTTATAGGAGAGGTGAGGGGCATTTTAGGAGAGTCTTGAAATTTTATTTTATTATAAATTGATTTCCAAAATATAAAATCTCCAAAGTGATATATTTCAAGGATAAGATGATTATGGGTTGAATTACTCTCATACAATAGGTTTTAGACATGTTTAGGTCATAAAATGAAACTTATCTTTTAGATTTAACCCTTAGTAAAAAAAGTTAACTCTTATCATGTATTCTTGTATTATTATACTATATTGTTAATATAGTTACTATAAAATGACAAGAGATCCTCAAGTGGATCAATAATGAAATTTTTAACACTATATAAGTCATTTGGAATAATATTTTATTTTTATGACTATAATATCATTTAATAAAATGGTTTTTGTTTTAAAAACTCATTTATGTCAATTTTGACACTATTTAGTAATTGATTTTTGTAAAAGTTGTAAAAACATTATTCCTTCAAAAAAAAGAATTAAATCTTTCATAACATGTAATAATAATCCATAAAAATTTTAGGTGGAATGAAATATTTCAAATATTATTTATTTTAATATTAGATATATCATTTATTTGATTCTTTTATTAATAAGATAATCAATGCATCATTATTGTGTTATAAACACATTTTTTATTTAATGTCTAAAAATTATACATAAAATACCATGAGATACGAAATTGTTTTATCCTTCTAATGAATATTTATATTCAGAGAAATAAGTTATATAACTAGGTATTAAAAAAAATTAGAAAAAACTTACATGTTTATATTTTATTGTTCTTTACTTTTAATTAATTATTATAACATGTCATTATCACACCCAAGTGGCTCCCAAATGCCAACAATTTGTCCTGGGGATTTTGTTGATCGCCCATGACTTATCCAAAAGGATTAGTACATAGGTTAGGGTAGTTTTATATTTTTATAATATTATATTTAACCTTATTTATATAATTTACACTTTAACTGTGGTAAATAAAAATAACTATTAAAGTTACTATTCATAATACCCAAAAATAAAATAGACCTATTTAAATAATTTGTAAATTATAATTCCAAATATGGAATCTATTTTTCCAAATTCAAAATATAGTATTTGTAATAATTAATTTAAAATTATTTTCCATTTTGAAATCCGGAAAGTGAGTTTTTTAAGAGTAAAAACCATCAAAAGATTGACACGTGTTTATGTCAAATTTCAATGTGAAATTACTTCTAACGACATAAAATATATTAAATGATAAAAACAGAATCTAATTATAATTTAAAACAAATTTACATTATAATATAACAATAAAAATAAATTATATGAAAAGGATGTTTTGAATTAAGATGCAATATTTTTCACTATTCATTCAAATATGAAATTCATGAGAAAAACACCAAAATTTTATCCAAAAAAAATTTCTGCCCTTCTTCTAAACAAGAAGTTTAGTTTGTCAAATTGAATATATAAAAGTGTTAAATAATTTATTTTAATATGGTTCTCCATTAAAAGGTTGTAAAACTACATTTTTTGAAAAATAGTTCTTTTATATGAAAAATTGAATTTATTCTTATACAACGTATAATAAACACATAAAATGAATTTTAAAATTATATAGAATATAAATAAAATTCAAAATTTGTTTAATACTATTCAAAAGAACTTCTGAAAGGCTAGTTTTATAGATCTTGGTGTGCTCGAACTCAGTGTTGTGTGTAGCACAAGCTGTTTAATTATTCAAAAAGAAGCATATCATGGAATCTTTGGGTGTTACATTATCCCATCCTTCAATAAATTGTGTCCTCACAATTTTATAATTAGGGTTTGGTAACTAATGTTTGATTATTCAAAATCATTTTATGGAAATCCCACATCAGAAAAATGGTTGATACAACATCCACTTTAAAATAAAGAAAGGGAAGTAAGAAGGTTAATATAGACAACACATGTAATGGTTCCATGTAGTAAGACATGGACATGAAAGAAAATTTAGTCATCAGGTTATTATGGAGAGTGATAGATAACATTATTAGGATAAAGCTAACAACCAGAATTCTATAATGTAGGGTTGATCCAAGGGACCATTTGATTCATCACGAAATAAATACTAGGAAAACATTTTTGGTTTTATGATGTCATCCCTAGTGTTAATGAATTTACTTCATAGACTAATGACATAAGTAAGAATAATTAATTAACATGTAGAGTTTCATTTTTTTAAACATTCCAACCACAAACTCATATTTCTCTTCAAAAGATAATTAGACTCAAAAATATTCTATTTATCCAAATAGTATAGGGTTCCAAAAAATGAATTTATACTTCATATATCAGACCATTTAAATAAAAACATCTATTTTATACAAACCAAGACCTCACGTAGGTCAGTAGTAGGTGGCGTACCCTTGTCGCCCATCGGTTGCGGGTTCATGTCTCGTGGCCTTTCCGGACGCGACGTGTTGTCGCCCGACCTGTATGTTGTCCTTTTATTAAAAATATATTATTATAACATTCTCAATATAATCTTATGATATTGTAAACAATACTATTCAAAGTTCAACATAGCCCATTCCAACCTTTAGTGTTATATAAAAAACTTCTATCCAATCTCAATCTTAACATCAGATTCCCCAAATAACGTAGTGTTTCCCTTATTCTCACATATTGCATATATGGTTACCTTCATCATATTTAAACATTAATGAAAAAAGTAAAGTAGTAAAATCTTCATATATATCACATTCTTATTATAACTAGAATATATTTCTTAAATCCAAAAACACAGATACATTAATTATTCCACTTTGACCATAGTAACAGAAGAAACTTGACCTTGATCCATTTTCATCTTCTAAGATACATTTCCTTGAATATTTGGATAATAATTTGTATAATTTCCCATATCTATACAATTATAGCATTGCATGGATTCTTTATTTCCCTTACAATCACAATCCTGGTGACCTTTTTCTTCACATTTGTAATAAACTACCATTCCTTTCTATCAAGTACTAAGGTGTTTCTTCCCATAATTATCACATATGGGAAAATCCTTATTTCTCTTTCTCAATTTATCTATCTCTTGATCCATAATTCTATTCTTTTATTTATTTAATTTAATGTCTTAAGACATAGAGAATTTGTTTTCTGTCTTGATATCACATGAGACTATATCTTTGTACGATGAGAAATATTGTGATACTAGTCCCAGTCGGAGGAATGGTTTTAACCCATCAATGAATCTATAAATCTTACTTCATGGGTTACATATGTATTTCTTAGCATGCCTGGATATCCATGTGAATTTAGAATCATACTTTGCAACATTTTATTTTTATTTTTCCCTTAGACTTAGAAATTTTCTTTCCATATTAGTTCACTATTCACGAGTAAAGTATTTCTCTAGGAAAAGTTCTTTAAAATCCATCCATTCCATATCTTATGCTTCTTCATCCTCCTTCAAATGTTGAATAAAAGACCACCTTTGATATGTATCTCCTGATAGATGGTAAAATAACTTGAAAAATATGTCTCATTTGTTATTTCCCAAAGTAAGAAACATTTTCTCTAAGGAACTTATCCATTGTTCAACCACAAGTGGATTTGAGTCCCAATGAATTTTGGACATTGTTGTCTCATGAAGAAGTATAACATTAATCCTATGCATTTTGGATCAGGGTTCTCTATATGGGTAATGTTATCAGTTACAACCTGATTCAGCTATCCTAGTATGGTTATAATCTATTCAGAACCATTTTCATCACCAGCACCATTTGTTTCGGTGCGGATGTGCGTCGGGTTTCTGTTCCGACGCTGTTCCGCCAGGACGCGTTCGCGCGTGCGCCCGTCGACCCGAGGGGATGGGCGCGCGACTTGTGGCCCCGCAGTCCCGCTTTCCAAAGCCGGGCGGCATCCGTCCCTTGTTCAGGGGCATCTTCTCCTTGATCGAAACCGGGATGATGGGATGTCGGCTCCTCCTTCCGTGGACGTCTCCTCGGAACTCGTCGCCTAATCCGGGTCTCCCTCATAGATTTAAGAATGTTCGTGAATCTCGTTCCCGGTGCCATATCTTCATGGACACCGGTTAATTACGCTGCTTCCGCCCAGACGCTCCAAGGAGTCTGGTCGGGGCAGCAACCTGCGGTGAGGAGACCAGGTGGCTCTGGGTGTCTGGGGCGTGTCTTAACACTGCGACTCTGCATGTCTGCCTTCCGTCCCTAATAGGGCTTCTCGAAGGCGTGATGGCCTGAGGCATCCCACGCTGGGTGCGGGGAGCTGTGTTACCTGAGGTTTTCCTCAGCTTACCATGTTTAACACGGGGTATGCCGCGAGTTTAACGTCCAGCGGGGATGGCATCGGACTGATCAACACGAGAAGTGGATCAGATGACAGAACCCCTTGCGAGGAACCTCCGACGCTGGGACCAGCACATGGGCGGCTTCCCGAGTGAAGTGGAGTGGAATGAAATGGCATGAACCCACCGGGATGTGGCGGCCCGGGTAAGGATCAGGATGGATGATGGAGTGAAGAGCTTGGACCCCGTAGGGGCTTCCTACGTACCGCGCGTTAGCGCGGATCAAAGTCAGCGTAGTTTGAATATACAGTTTAACGTCATGTTGGACGTCGGCAAGCCGACTCACGAAGAGATCGAGGCCGCCGGGCGGAGGATTGAACCGAACCACCTCGCACAGAGGGGGATGGAACGGCCGGGTGGATCACAGTTTCACGTCATGCTGGACGCTGGCAGGAGAAAAAGGCAGTGGGGAAGCACAATGGAGATACACATGTGCAGTCTCCCACAAGGGCGGATTCATAGGTGAATCGACGCAAGTGTGAACCCGGGAGGGGTCCAATGATGGACGAACCGACGTGAATACGACCGGGACGACCAGGTGGTGGGCTTGAACCTCGGAGAGGCTTCCTACGTACCCTGTTTATGAGACAGGGATCAAAGTCCACGTAGTTCGTTCTGTCAGGACTTACGCACTGAGGCAGCTCGGATGCGGAAAAGCTCAGTTGGAGAGGGACTTGGGCCGAAGGTGAGAGACCTCGATCCCTGTCACGCCCTCTACTGGCTTCGGCAGTGGGGAAGCACGATGGAGATACACATGCGCAGTCCCCCACAAGGAACTAGGGGTTTGCAATACCCTACCCCCATGGGCGAAGGCCACTCCAATCCTGACATCCCTGCAGAGACGAGTGGGTGGGGGCCACATCCGAACCGGGAGGGGGACCCTGCGTGCGAGGCACGGGATCGGACGAAGCGGACGGTTTAACATCTTGCCGGACGAAGTACAGTTTAACGTCTTGTGTTGAGGACGAAGCGGACGGTTTAACGTCTTGACGGACGAAGTACAGTTTAACGTCGTGTGTTGAGGACGAGGCGGACGGTTTAACGTCTTACCAGACGAAGTACAGTTTAACGTCGTGTGTTGAGGACGAATGCAGTTTAAGGTCATGTTGGACGAAACACTTGGTAGTTTAACGTCTTGCAGCGCGGACGACATGCTAGGAAGTTTAACGTCGTGCAGCTTGGACGTGGATGCTTGGCAGTTTAACGTCTTGTCGCGCGGACGATGTGCTAAGCAGTTTAACGTCTTGCAGTACGGACGAGTAGTGCCACCGATGGGTCCGTGTCACTTCGCGCAAGCCTAGAGGGCCGCACGGGAAGACAACGCACGGTGCGGGCACCCGGGATGAGGATCACCGGGCACCACGCAGGCGGGTACCCCCGGGGGGTCAAAGGGGGCGACCCTGGCGGATTGCGCGCAAAAGAGAAACTTTGCGCGCAATACCGCGGGTCGGCGCGCAAATGGGTGGGCTGGCGCGCAATTGGGCCAGCGCTTTGCACGCAGATGACAGAGATTGCGCGCACCGGGCTTCGGATAGCGCGCGGGGGCAACGGCTCATTCTTTAACGAATGGCCACTTTGAAAGGGGGGGTGCGTGCAATCGGGCTGGATTGCGCACACCCGGGGGCAATTGCGCGCAAGAGGCTTCTTTTGCGCCCGAAGGCCTTTGGGTGAAGGGTTAGTTCAAAGGAAAGGAGCCGAAGTGATTGCGCGCGAAGGCGAACCCCAAGGCTTTATTGCGCGAAAGAAAAGAGGTTACCTGAAGATCGGCATTGCGCGCGGAAGAGGTTGGATTGCGCGAATGAGCGACTCTTCGAATTCCGGAAACCTTTAAAACGTCAGGGGTCGCCTTATATTTATAGGAAACCCCGGGCCTGGAATCTGGTTCGCGGGCGCGGAATTTCCTTCGTGGCCGCGGAATCGGGCCCGGCGCGCAAGGGAGTCGTGCGGGCCTCGGGCGCGCAAAATTGCGCGCCGGCCCAGTGCATTGCGCGCATCCAGGAAGGTTTGCATGCGGCACTCCAACTTTGCGCGCGGGTCTCCAAAATTCCGCGCAAGGCCTCCGGGCCCTCCGAAATGGGCTTCCGACTCCAAATATAACCTCGCTTTCTGCATCCGGAGCTTCGTTTGGGAACAACGGACTTTTCCGGCGTCTACAAAATCCCCCCCTCGGAATCTGATTGGCGAGATGTCACAACGATCGGGTTCCGAGGGAGACGCCAGAATGCCTAAGTCCTGGGCGGCGCGGGACTGTTGCGCGCAAAAAGGGCGTCGGGCGCGAAATTCGTCGTCTCGGTCGCGCAAAGCGCTTTCCGCGCAGCGCGGACACCCGGCCTCGCCTATAAATAGGGGCCCTGGGTCCCCCGCACCGTACACCGGCCTTCCGCGCGACAAGCTTTCAAGCTCTCGTGCGCGAAATTGCCCTTTCCGGCGCGGAATTCACCCGTTCGTCGCGCAAAACTTTCCGGATTTCGGCCTGTTTTTGCGCGAACACCCGGGGTTTTACGCGACTGACTTCCCGATTGCACGCCGTCCACTTGGATTGCGCGCCAACTATCAAACTTCTCAACCAGCCTCGTCCGATTCCGCACGCTTCATCCCTCAACCCGCACGACTCCCGGAGCTTCTGAGATGGCCGCGAATCAAGGGAATGAGGGGGATGCCGCCATTCGCAGAACTGAGATGGCGGCGAACGAGGAGGTCTACGGAGCCAAGGAGATTGTTTCCAACAATCAATCCTTGTTCGACTTGCTGACGCCATCCCAGAAGATATATCCGCTGTCGGACAACCTGCCGCTCTGGAACTTTGGCATCCTAGATGAGGTTCTGGTGCCAGGGTTCGAGGTTGATGCGCCACGGACCTGGGTGACTCGGGAGGACGAGCTTCCCCGCTATAACATCACCAACAATGGGCATCCTGCCAGGGAGACCAGACACTTATATGTCTATGTCCTGAACCCGAGGACGCGAACCATCGTCGGGAGTGAGCCTACTGCGGAGAACTCTCCAGTCCTCTACTCGAGCACATATCGCCAGAGTGTCACTGACGACACCAAGGGCTGGCTGAAGGACTGGGACTTGCGGTCTGGGGGCAATTTCACCAGTGAGTGGGCCTGGGCGTTCTGGGTAAGCCACACCTGCGATCACTTTGCGGAGGAGCTGCGGTACATCGGCCTGTTTGAGGCGGTGTGGACGTCGCAGTTCCACTTCTACCAGCAGTCCGAGCTCGGGCCGGAGCTGTTCACCCGCTGGTCCCTGGATACCAACACCTTCCATCTTCACCATGGGGAGGTCATCATCGGTCTCTGGGACATCCACTGCATCGGAGGTATCCCGCTGGAGGGTTACCAATACGATGAGTTCCTGCCTCCGAAGAACACCTGGGAAGACAGGTCACGGACTCCCATTCTGACATGGCATCTACTTGACCTGGCTACGCAGCGGCTCGGGATCAAGGACTTCCACAAGGACATAGCCTACAAGGAGTGGTTCAGCCAGTTCTTGGAGCATGACCCCGCGGTCAAGATGCCAGGCAGGGGGAAGCGGTGCCCGACCGCGGCTCAGAGGAGCCGGAACGGGTCGTACTGGCGGGTCCTGGAGACGGGCGACTACCGCTCATGGGGGTACCGCGTCATCAAGGCCCGGGACCCAAATGTCCGGTACGCGGCGTTCCTGGCCGCCTTTCTGAGTGGGTGGCTCCTGCCAGTGCGGGACGCGAGAATGGGCGTCCGCCCGGCGACACTGGCAATAGCGGGCGCCATGGCCGCCAATAAAAGATACAACCTCGGGGTCCCAGTGCTGGCGAAGCTGTATGCCATCCTGGGACGCATCTCGCGAGGGGGGTCGCCACGAAGGATCTGTGGGCCCTTTCAATTCTTCCACGGCTGGGTGGCTGCTCACCTTGGTGGGTACATGTTTCCAAACGCCATCATTCCTCCGGGCAACGGCCTGCGACCCTCCCTGCTGAACATTGCGGGGGTCCCTCCGATGACCCTAAATGAGGAGGGTGTGAGGATTCGGATTGGCAATCACGCCAATTTCAACTTCGGCCCGTTCCCCACTCCCGTTGGCCAGATGATCGACAACGGGCAGGGTCCGCTGGAGCAGCACGAGTACTTCCTGAACATGCGGGGCAGGGTGCTCGTGGCTCGGATCGACGGGAAGGTGATCTGCGAGCCCTACGTGCCAACCCGGTTCGCCAGGCAGTTCGGGTGCCTTCAACGGATGCCGAAGAGGGTATTCACTGCTGTCCGGGAGGAGACGAACCCTTGCGTCCTTCGCCAGATGTGGCTAATGTTCGCCGCTTTCGGCTCTGGCGAGGTCATCACTCTCCCTCCTACCGGGGTCGACGCAGGCTTGGCAACCGAGTACGCCGAACATTGGGCCATCGCATACCCCGAGGGGCTTCTACAGAAGCTAGTTCGGCGGCTCGAGGTCACCCGTGCGGAGACCGGGCGTCAAGGAAGGAGGCGAAGCGCCGCCACACGGGGGAGAACGGAGGCGCGCCAAGCAGTGGAGCCGGCGCGAGCAGGGACTTCGGCGGCGGGCACAT
This sequence comes from Viscum album, assembly GCA_963277665.1. Classification (NCBI taxonomy): domain Eukaryota; kingdom Viridiplantae; phylum Streptophyta; class Magnoliopsida; order Santalales; family Viscaceae; genus Viscum; species Viscum album. The sequence continues at coordinate 1,388,515,715 of OY728134.1, read as the reverse complement.
CGCAGGCTGCCGCTACGACCTCGGCGCCCAGAGAGGGGGCACGTGCGGTGGTCGAAGAGCGGCCCGGGAAACAGGTGAGGCGTCTGCTCGAACCCTCCCACGATGCAGTCTTCCCCGCGCTGTGGTCGGCCTGGATGACCCTGCAGCAGTCGCTGGGGACCGAAATCATCTGGCAGAAGATAACCAGCGAAGGAATCCATCTGCCAGAGGTTGGGAGCCTTCAGGTCACCGACAGGGTGAACTTCCACCGGCGGTATGCATATCTGACGGCCATGGACGAGTACGCGCGCCAACGTGGTCAGCGTGCGGAGCCGTCCCTTCTGGTGAAGGTGATGCTCGGTCTAGAGCCCACTCCAGAACAGATGACGCCGGAGGAAGATGACAGTAACAACGACTCCGAGGAAGAGGAGGAGACGGGGGAGGATGAAGGCTCCGAGGGAAGGTCCCATCAGGGGAGCCCGCGGGAGAGCGGCGAGGTGGCCGGCTCTGGCAATATCGATATCACTGAGCTCCTCGAGGCCCGCTTCTATCCCTACTCAACCTGCTTCATCCATTCTCTTATGCAGCTTCTAACCCATTTCTCCACCTTTCTCAGGAGTGCGTGGATGTCGGTCAGGCATCCTCAGTAGGAGTAGGAGAGGCGCCAGCAGGACAAGGCGGGGGCCAGACACCCATCATTGAATTGACAAGCGCGGAAGGGTCCCATGCTGCAATTGTTCCTGCGGCGGCCGGGACGGCGGAAGATGACGCTCTGAATTCCCATAAGTCTCCTTACTTTACTACCGGTGCTTGCCGTTGACGACCCGTGATTAACTGCGGCATGCCTTGCGCAGTGATCTCAAAACTGGAGGCTCGTCGGGCTGTCGAACCCGGGCCATCCACGAGTGGACCAGTGGCAGACCTGCCGCTTGCTCCGGAACAGACTTCCCACACCGAGCCGGCCCCACCAACTGCTGATCAAGGGGCTGCGGACGCCGGCGGTGCTGCCATCGGAGAGAGGTCGGGGGCTGAAGAGGGTGTCAACGCCACTGGGGCGGGAGAAGAAGGTCGCCCAAATGTTGGGGAACCTATCCCCCATGAGGACATCCCAGGGGCAGACCCTGCAGCAGACCTGCTGGCTGCCTTCCCTGCCTACTGGCCTGCCGACCCTGAGGAGATGGAAGACTCGGATGCGGAGGCGGTCGAGGAGAGCTGGATAACGCGCCGCAGGGGGTGGAAGTGCATCCAGTGCTTCCTCAAGCGAGACCCATCGGAGTGGCTGGGGCGCATGGGATCACTTCAAACCTGGCTGCGCTTCCTGTGTGCCGGGGGAGCTGATGCTCAACACCTCCATCTGACGGTCCGTGATTTCATGGCCGAAAAGATGCGCGAGAGATACCGGCGTGCCGACGTCGCACAATGTCGGGACATGTCGGAGAGAACGCGGGTGCTCCTCGTGGCGGAGCAGGATGTCCGGCGTCTCGAAGGGCAGGCGGCAGAGAAGGAGGCCTTCGTCGCAACATGCACTGAGCTTGTGGAGCAACTAGCGGCCCAGCTAGTTGACGCCCAGGTACAGCTGACGGAGGCGGGCCAACAGATGGTCACACTTCAAGTCGAACGGGAGCGTGCATAGGCCAGAATCGACGAACTGCGTGCTGCGACCGCCGACGAGGAGAGGGCACGTAGAGAGCGAGAAGCAGCTCTGGAGGCCGCCAGCCAAAGGGTAGCGGCGTTAGAAAGACTTATTCAGCACGCTAATCCCTAGGGGCTTTGTTTTTGCCACTCACAGGAACATTTGCTTCCGCTACTCAATATTTTGATCCATTTGTATGAACCAATATATTTATCTGCATCTTTTGGCTTAACATGCTCAACCACAATTCATTGTCTCGCGGGAGCGTTAACCAAGCTTCAGGCATCCATAATTGGGCATTGACTTCTAAAGAAAAGAGGGAGGTCATTCCTAGGAAAGGAGACCTCAAGCCTAATCAATGTATCATCCCCCCAACTTGTTCCGACACATGAGCGGGACAACGCTAGGGGCGTTGAGATTTTATCCGAACATAGGGAAATGAGAAAGGGTGAATCGTGTGTCCCGAATTCAGAAATCCACAACGGTCGGCCTTCCAGGAAATGCCCAAGACGGAAAGAGGACAATGGATCAATCGACCATACTAATGCAATAGATGGGCCGAAGGTCATTATTCATATTGCAGGAGGCGGGTCACATGTCATCATCAATGCCGCTTTGGGGGTTCCTTCAGGCACAAGGGTGGAAATCCAGATCAACAGGGCATGCGAAGCGTGGGGCGAAGTGATGATTTTTTCGGACAGAATCCAACGCTCCCAAAATTGCACCACCGTGGGGAAAGCGTATTAGGAGGATGCACTAATCTGGCCGTGAATCACCCCAATTCTCAGACAGAACCCCTTTGACGAGGAAACTGTCGCTTCCCATCATTGTGATGGGGCATCCCGAGCTGAATCGGGGAGAATGTCACAACTGCACCACTCTACCAGAAGCCAGGCCAGACGGCCGGCGACGAGGAGGGGCGGGACTTAGCGATCCCTGAGGTTCGACCCGAGTCAAGATGCCCGGGCGTTCCTACGTACTCCATCAGGCTGGAGATCAAGCCACACGTAGTTCTGAAAGTGCAGTTTAACTTCATGCATGACGTAGAACCCCGATTAGGGAGATCTTAGTTTAAAGTCGTAGAGCTCGGACCATAGGGGCAGATCTTAGTTTAAGGTCTTAGAGCTCGGACCATAAGAACCTCAAAGTACGCCACATCGTGGTCCTATCCCCTGGATATGCAAAGATGCACTGAGGGATAGTGTCAAGAGTGCCGAGATTTTTCCTGGTCAGAATGGGGGGTGGAAAACGTAATGTGAATCATGCGGCCATTCACTCAAGGACTGGGGGCACCGGCGTAACGATATGGGAGTACTGCCGACCGTGGCGGAAAAGCAGCATCAATATCGTACTGACCATTGATGGAATGAGGTAGCAAACGAGAATCAACCGCTCAAGCGCAGGATTCATATCGATTTGCTGCCCGAGGCCCTTGGGGGCACCAGCCCGAGTCGGTGGGAGAGCACTGAGGCATTGTGTCCAGACCGCTCACGGGGGCTCCACCCAGGGCGTAGGCGATGGGTCCGAATGAAAGGGAGCACGAAGCCTGAAAAGTGGAAGGAACCTGACCAAGCTGAACCTGACCCTCCTGGCAATAAACCAGAGTACTCTTGACACCGGTGGACCACTGCAAGGGGTCGAGGGACACGCCTTGAGGGTGACCCGAAGGCGGCGGATTCCCCAGAGAAGGGGGGAATCTTTAAGAGGTGGGGGCTGGACCCGAAGTTTCAAACATCCGGGTGTTCCTACGTATCCCATAAGGATGGGAATCAAGCCACACGTAGTTCTGGAAGTGCGGCGCAACACAATCGGGCACCAACACGGGGAGGGGTGCGGGTCTGACCCTCGCACACAGAAGAAGCGGTATTTGATATTTCTTGTTTGTCCTTAAAGGTGGATGGTTTTTCTTTGTGCAGCGACATGCCTGTGATTAAGAAATCCCTGGCATCGCCACAATAATCAAGCCATGAAAGGCATTGATAAATGGCGTGGTTATTAACCAGAGCCCAACATGAGTGTCCTCTGAAGAGAACATCACAATGCAGTGCCGTTTCTCGTCGGGCGGCCAAGACGATCACAGTTTACGGTCGTGTGGTAGGACCAGACAACACAGTTTAAGGTCGTGTGGTTCGGACCATGGAGGAATCCGCTCATTGCGATACAGCGGACCCAGCGGAGGTGGGAACATACCCAGCCCTGCGGTCACGCACGATTCCAGGAGAAGGATCCTGGGAAAGGGGCCTGCGTATGTCTATCACCCGAGGGGCAGAGATGCTAGCCTCCAGCTATACTGGGCCCAGAACACGATTGTTCGGGCGACTCCTTCCTCCTTATGGGGACGAGGGTCCAGCTACACATGGCCCTTAGGGAGGACATCAGCATATATCCTTGGTGCTCAGATCGTGGGAGCCTAGAAAGACACCATTACCCTGGTTGGCTTGCCTAACGTGTAAAGGTGTACTGAAGGTCAGTATGAAGAGAGTGTCGAGATTCCACTACAACGCACAAAGGCGGAGTGTGATGAGGACTGCGCAACCAATGTTCAGAGCCTGAAAGAGCCGACATGGCGATCAAGGATGTCGCTGACCATATTCGCAACACAACATCCGATTGCGTAAGCCTAGGACGGGGCAAGCAAACGAGCATCAACCGCTCAAGCGCAGGATTCATATCGATTTGCGGCCCAGGACCCGCCGGTAAATCGACCCGGAGCGGTAGGAGAGCACTGAGGCATCGTACCCAAACCGCTAACGAGGATCCCTTTGAGTGAAGGCTCGAACAAGAGGAAGCGCGAGGTCCGACAAGCAACATAGGACTTGTCGGGATCGAATCCGACACTACGGGTCATAGACCTGAGCACCCAAAACATGTTAAAAGATCACCGGAAAGGGTCGGAGGACTCACCCTGAGAGCAACCAAAAGATGGAAGATCCCCGTGATCAACCAAGAGACGGGGATGGGCCTGAAACACAAGCGTCCAGGCGGTCCTACATATCCCATAAGGATGGGAATCAAGCCGCATGTAGTTCTTGAGAGGCAGTTTAACGTCATGCAGGACGATGAGGGGTGTGAGGTAGTCCCACACACGGGGGAGGCGTACGGAGCGGCCAGTAGACCAACGTGAATGAGGACATAGTCCCCCGCTCACGCCACACGCCTCGCACAAAAAGGAGGGGAACTGGGGCCAGAGGCCCAATGCGGGATAGAGATTCTCGAGAAATGGGGCTGGGCCTGAAACATGAATGTCCAGGCGGTCCTACGTATCCCATAAGGATGGGAATCAAGCCGTACGTAGTTCTTGAAGTGCAGTTTAACGTCATGCAGTACGAAAAAGGAAAGGGGGGAGCAGAAGGCATCCCCAAATGTGGGGGGCATACAGCGTGGTGAGAAAACCGACATGAATGAGGGCATAGCCCCGCGTTCACACCATACGCCGCATACCCAGAGGCACTTGGGCCAAGGGCCCGAGATGGGATGGAAATTCCCGAAGGATGGGGCTGGGCCTGAAACATGAATGTTCAGGCGGTCCTACGTATCCCATAAGGATGGGAATCAAGCCGCACATAGTTCTTGAGGTGCAGTTTAGCGTCATGCGGGACGAATGCTGAACAGTTTAACGTCTTGTAGCTCGGACGTGGTGCAGTTTAGCGTCATGCGGGATGAAGATGCTTGGCAGTTTAACGTCTTGCAGCGCGGACGTGGTACAGTTTAACGTCATGTTGGACGAAGATGCTTGGAAGTTTAACGTCTTGCAGCGCGGACGAATTACAGTTTAACGTCGTGTTGGACGAAGATGCTTGGCAGTTTAACGTCTTGCAGCGCGGACGAAGTGCACTCAGGCAAAGTACTGCTTGAGGAACCTAGCTTTGGTGGGAGGAGTGACACGCTCACCATCCATAGTTTCTAGGGAGTACGCGCCATTGGGATAGACCTTGTGGACAACAAAAGGTCCCTCCCACTTGGGCTCCAACTTGGGTGGCTTCCTGTTGGGGATCATTGGCGCTCTTTGGGCCAGTACTAGGTCACCCTGCAGGAAGGAGCGGAGGTGAGCCTTCTTATTGAAAGCTAGAGCCATTCTGCTTTGATGCCTCTCCAAGTTGTGCAAAGCGCGAAGTCTATTCTCATCCAGTGCTTCCAACTCGACTAGACGGGCTTCAGCAGCTCTGTTCGGCGCTTGCTGGTCGTAGACCGCAGTGCGCAAGGACGGTAACTGGATCTCGATGGGCAGGACGGCCTCAGCTCCATACACCAGGGAATAAGGGGTCATCTGGGTGGAATTGCGAGTCGTCGTCCGATAAGCCCAGAGGGCGTTGGTGAGCTTGTCCGGCCAACTCTTCTTGTTCTGACCAACCATCTTTTGCAGAATGCTAGAGAGGGTTTTGTTAAACGCCTCAATCTGTCCATTCTCCTGCGCATGATAGCGAGATGTATGGTTCGAGCGAATGTTGTACTTGGCGTACAACTTTTTCAACTCGGCTGCTCGGAAATTGGCTCCGTTATCCGTGAGGATAGCGTGAGGCACTCCAAATCGATGAATGATGTTGTAGGTCACGAAGTCAGCGATCGAACAGGATTTGACCTCTCTGAGTGGAATCGCCTCTGCCCATTTGGAGAAGAAGTCTGTGGCGGTCAGAATGAACCGGCACTGGCGAGCCGTCGCCGGCGGGTAAGGTCCCACAACGTCCATCCCCCAGACTGCAAAGGGCCAGGAATACCTAGTGGTATGGAGAGGCTCCGGCGGCCGATGCACAAAGTTCGCATGAACCTGGCACGCATGGCACCTCCTGGCATACTCAATGCAGTCATGGATCATGGAGGGCCAGAAGTATCCCAACCTCCGAATCTGGTGGGACAGCTTCGGCCCTGTCTGATGGGCACCACATGAACCAGCATGAACCTCTTGCATGACTCGTGGGATCTCAACTCCCTGAAGGAAACGGAGGAGAACACCATCAAATCCGCGTCTATAGAGGATCTGCTCCAGGCCGGGACTGCTCTGGAGGACAAACTGCGATGCGCGGCGTCGAACTCGCTCGCGCTCGGCCCGATCCGACAAAAGAATTCCATGTTGGAGGTACTCAACCAAAGGTGTCCTCCAATCAGGGGCTGGTTCGACTGCCACATCTGGGGTACTCGGGGCTCCGGGCATAGGGGCAACCGTGGTGAGATTACTTACCGACGGGCCGCGATCTCCCTCCGGGATAACGGGAGTGATGAGCCAGCGGTGTGTCACGCGGACGATCAGGTTATCCTGTTCAGGCTCTGCAAGTGACGCAGCAAGGCTGGCCAAAGCATCTGCTCGACCGTTCTTCAATCGGGGAATATGGACAATTTCTGGCCGAGAAGGGAACTGGGCCATCAGAAGGAGGGTGCACTCCAGCAATGGCACAAGTTCCGGCTTCCTGACAGCATAGTCGCCATTGATCTGCTTAACGACCAGCTTGGAGTCCCCTTTCACACACAGATGGGGCACGTCGATCTCGAGAGCTAACTCGAGGCCAGTGATGAGGGCATGGTATTCTGCCTCATTGTTGGCACAGCCCTCTGACAATAGGAAAGAGTATGGCAGCACGACTTGCTCTGGGGTAATGAAGATGATACCCAAGCCCACTCTGTTGAGCTTAGGATTATTGAGCCTTCTACCGGTGGGGCTCCGGGAGGCACCGTCAAAGTGCATCTGCCAGCACGGATCGGCATGATCGACCGAGAGAATGGCCTAATCAGGAAAGCCTAGATCCAGCGGCTGATCCGCGGAGGTCGGGTGAGCAGCCAGAAAGTCTGCCAATGCTTGCCCTTTGATGGCCTTCTGAGACACATACCTGATGTCGAACTGCTGGAGAATCACAGCCCACCACGCTAGACGGCCAGTCAACATAGGTCGGCTCAGGATATACTTCAACGGGTCTACCCGAGAAACCAACTGTACCTCGTGGTGCTGCAAGTAGTGCCGTAATTTCTGTACGGAAAATACGAGCGCCATGCAGCTCTTCTCGATGGGGGGATACCTAACTTCCGCATCGAGGAGCATGCGACTGAGGTAATAGAGGCTATTCTCTGTTCCCTCGTTGTTCTTATGGGCGAGAAGGGCACCAAGGGACCGTTCCAGGGCGGTCACATAAAAGACCAGCGGCTTCCCGGATACAGGCGGCATCAGAACCGGAGGTTGAAGCAGGTACTGCTTTATTTCCTCGAAAGCGGTCTGACACTCTTTATCCCATACATAGGTGGAACCTTTCTTCATGAGCCGAGAAAAGGGCTTACACTTGCCGGCCAGATTCGCGATGAATCGGCGTATATAGGCTAAGTGGCCTTGGAACCCTTGCAGTTCCCGGATGTTACCTGGGGGAGGCATCTGGCTAATCGCCATGATCTTCTCTGGGTCAATCTCAATACCCCGGTATCTTACCACAAATCCAAGGAACTTTCCGGAGGTGACCCCGAAGGAACACTTCAACGGGTTCATCTTCAGGCAGCGAGACAGGAGGAAGCCGAACACTTTCTCAAGATCTTTGAGATGGTCCTGAAGCTGGCGCGATTTGACCACCAAGTAGTCGACGTAGCATTCCACCAGTGTGCCGAGGATTTGCTTGAATATGCGGTGCATCGCCCGTTGATAGGTGGCACCTGCATTCTTCAGGCCGAAGGGCATGACCTGGTAACAAAAGATACCTTGGGGGGCCCTGAAGGCAGTGAACTCCTCATCCTCAGGGGCCATCCGGATTTGGTTGTATCCGGAGTATCCATCCATGAAGGAGAGGGCTTGGAACCCTGCCGTGGCGTCAATCAACAGCTCTGTCACCGGAAGGGGAAAATCATCCTTCGGACAGTGGCGGTTGAGATCGCGGAAGTCGATGCAGACTCTGATCTGCCCATTCTTCTTCCTGACCGGCACAATGTTGGCCATCCATTTGGGGTACTGAACTTCCCTCACGAAGTTGGCTTTGATAAGCTTGTCAACTTCGGCCTCAACCATGGCACCGTGGAATGGGTGCATCTTCCTGGGAGGCTGCTTGAACCCGCGATGGTTCGCTGGGAGACCAAGGCGGTGGACGGCTACCTGAGGATCTAGCCCCGGCATCTCGTCATAGCCCCAAGCGAACACATCACGGTGCTGCCTGAGAAAGTCCACGTACTGCTTCCGCTCCTCAGAGGGCATGGCGGCACTGACCAATGTGGGTCTTGGATCTGCTTCGGTTCCAAGGTTCACTTGTACTAACTCATCGACCGTGGCGGAGACGCCCTCCTCAAAGGCTGGGGGTGCATCTTCCACGTCCTCTCCACTTGGGGAGGGATCGTCCACGGGAGAGACTGCGTTGGAAACTGTATTGGGGCTACCAGATCCTGCTGGGCCGCTGGTGCTGGAACGGGCGGTCGCGGTCATCTCATCAGGAGACTCACAGGCCGTCGAGACCATGGCCACGTCCAATCGATGAATCGGGAGGACGTAAGCGTCATCCAAACTTGCATAGGGATCACTTGCAATAGTGACAGGCTCAACCTCACCTGCCAAGATCTGCTTATCCTTGCTCTTGTAATAGTTCGCGTTCAGATAGCGGGCTTCACATGAGGCAAAGGGAGAGGCATCTCCCTGAAGCACGCCTAATCGACCGTTAAGGGAGTATTTGAGGCATTGGTGGTATGATGAGGGAACCGCCGCATGAAGGTGGAGCCATGGCCTTCCCATCAATGCGTTATACGCAGTGTCCTGAGAGACTACCATGAATTCGGTGTTGGCAACCAAGTCACCGAATTGGGTCTTCAAGCGTATCTTTCCGACCGGAGTTTGCTCGGTGCGGTCGTACCCCTGGATCATGAGGTCGGAGGGGATCAAGTCATCCTCAGACAACCCCAATCTCCGGAGCGTCCGAGTTGGAATCAGGTTAATCCCGGACCCCGTGTCGACAAGACAGCGCCAGACTTCAAGGCCATTGAACTGGCCAGTGACATACAGCGGACGAATGTGCCCCTGTATGGGAGGGTCTTCATTCTTACCAGAGAACGAGATAACTGCCTGACATTCGGCGTCCTCAATCGTTTCTGCGTGAAAGGCCTCTGCAGCCGCAACCTCTGTCTCAAACTGGAGGGGGCTTTTCAGGGCTTCAGCGAGTGCCTCGCGCATCTCGCTGTTCATTGGTTGAAGCCCGGGAAGTGGTCACCGTACTGGGGCCAGGAGGCCGGGATGGACTCGTGGCAGGGCGGAGCTGGTCGCGACGCGGCTGAGGTGGTTCTGCCTGGTCCCACACCACAAACAGTGGCGGAGGCGGATCCTTCATCCCCGAATGGGGGGCTGCGCACGCTGAGCTCGGTTTTGAGCCTGCTGCCTAGTCTCAGTGGCGTGCACGGCCTGGCTGGAGGTACCAACTGCTGTGCCCCGGCAACTCCTATTGTTGCGGTTCCTCCGACGGTGGCGACGACCGGGGACACTAGGGAGGTCCACCTGGTGTTCTTCAACGTCGGGAACTAAAAAGGGATTTACCAGCTCGACGGTATTAACCGAAGCGTACCCAACACTGTCATCGGACGAATCATCCATCACTGGGCGGATCCGAGGAGGGATCCCCATCTCCGGGGGCATGAAATTGCCGAGAGTGCGGGATAGTGGTGGAACTGGCGGGGCGCGCTCTTCCTTCTTGCGCCGCCGCCGTTTGCTCTTCTCGGAAGAGGCAGGTTGGGATGACGATGCCGAAGCAGCACCTGCAAATTCTGGGGGCTCAGGCTGATTCAAGCGTGCACAGATGATTCTATGGGCACGAATGATCGTCTTGCGGGCCATCCAGTTATTATACTTCTGGGATCCGCGGTCGGAGACCAGCTGCCATTCGTCCTCATTACCACTATCGTCATCTGATCCCACGAACACGCCCGCCACTTGTGCTGGAGCTGGGACCAACCTGATTACATTGTTGTTAATCTGGTCTTGGATCCAGTCCTTAAACACATAGCACCGCTGGATGGTGTGCCCCAGGGCCCGATGGTAAGGGCAGTAGCGGGGGTTATCCGTGAGATGTGCCTCCTATGGCCTCCAACACTCAGGCAGTCGCACAATCCTCTGCTCCAAGGCACTCCGGAAATAACCGGGGACCTGATCCTCGTGAAATGAGTAAGTCAGGTATCGCGAGCCCCTGGGAGCGTGGTCTTGACGAGGGGCTGGAGGGGCCTGCCGAGGAGGTGGACCCTAATTATCTCGCCTGGGTTGTGGCGGTACATTACGCGGAGGGGCCGGCCGGTTCTGGGGCTGCCGCTGCTGGGCCGGGAACTGAGCCCGTGGAGGCGGATTCCTGTGAGGCTGTGGAGCTGGCCTCACCGGCAGCAGCTCCAACGGCCTGGGGGCCTCTATCTAGGCAACAGCAGCGGGCTCAGCCCTGCTGGCTCTCCTTGCAGGAATCATAGGAGGCAGCGGGTGTGCCTGACTGGCCTGTTGCAGGGCTTCCTCAAGACGTTGAGCTTTGTCTGAGAAGTCCCTGAACCCTCCGGGGTAATTCTGAGTGATCAAGGAAGGGACCAGCTCGGTCTTGACGTTCCTGACGCACATTGTCAGCAACTGCTCCTGTGTCAATGGCATGTCAAGGGAATACGTGAGACCCTTCCATCGGGCGACGAAATCCGCGACTCGCTCATCAGGCCTTTGCTTGCACTTGAAGAGGTCTGCGATACTCGTCTTCCGGGTCGTGGAACTGAACTGGTAGAGGAATTGTCTACGAAGGTCCTCCCAGCTAGTTATCGACCCGACGGGGAGCTGGTTGTACCAGACAAATGCTGGCCCTTCCAGTGTCTGGACAAAGCAGCGAAGCTTAGCGGCCTCCTGCTTCGCCGGAGTTCCCAACATAGGCCCTCACCTCGAGTTGAAATGGGGAAAATGCTGTGGCGGATCTCCAATCCCATTGAAGGGGGCGAAAGTGGGATTCCCGAATCCCGGAGGTGCCGGCATGTCATCCACCCATGCTGTGTATGGCTTGCCGTCCGGTGGGATCGCCACTTGCCGAGTCTCCAAGGCATCCAAGCGGGCGATGAGTGCCGCCATCGGATCGTCCGGACATGGGTTCCAGTCCTGGCGAGGATCTCTAACCACGAGCGCATTGCATGGTCCTTCAATCAGGTCGTCGACCGGGTCGTCGAACTCGGCAGCTCGTGGTATGGCGGGCGGAGCGGCCCTTGGGGCAGCGGGAGAAATCCGAGCGGGGTCTCTCAGGTAGTCACGCCGCTCGGGAGGGTGTGGTGAAACATACCGTGCCATCTTGCCATAGGCGATGGCCTCTCCCCTGTCGGCGAACACGGCGTAATCACGGTTGCCCGGGAGAGTCTCGTCGAGGAGTGGTTGTTCCTGTCCCTGCTGTCCTGGCCTAGGATCACCGTAGTCAGGCCGCTGTTCTGCAGCGCGCTCGGCGAGGAGCTGGTCAACCAGCTTCTTCTGCTCGGTGAGCTGTTGACGTAGCATAGCCTTCTCAGGATCCTCATCCGCCCTCTGCATGAAGGCAGATGGGTCGGCGGGTTTCATAGCCCCGTCGTGCTCTTTACCTTTGCTGACGTTCCGGCTCAACGTCAGTGCTTCAGTGGGTGTGGGGAGACCCAGGAGGTTCCTATGGTGACAAGTAACTCTCGCCGATGGATCCAACAACGGCTTGTCTTCGGGGGGAGAGCCCCCGTCGAGAAGTTCCAAGTCGTTCCCCTCCCCCGACAGGTCAGCCATATTGACAGTTTCCATCCCTGGGGATGTACCCTCAGGGCCACCCAGTGAATCGGGCTGTCGGCGAATCGCACTGAAGCGTAGGGCAGCGTACTGCCCCCATCCACGGATATACACGTGGGGGTGGCTTCCTCGATAACCTTGTGGAGTACTTTAAAACACTCAACGCATCATTGTTGGAGGGCCTCGTGGTGCCCAAATGACCCGGGGTGCCGAACCGCGGGGAGCGTGGCCAGGTCAATTTGACGGCACTACTCACCAATATCCTCCAGGTGCACTTGACTCCCGGGATATGGCATTTGTAGGCGGTGAAGATGGGAGTGAGTCTCCCGGAGAGTTCGGCGGAAGCATTCGAACTCATCCGGGGTGAGTGATTCGGGTGCATCAAAGTCTGGTCCTGCGACTGGCCAGAACTTCTCAGGGAAGTGGCCCTCTGCAAGGACGGTCCAGAAGCTCCACGACTCAAACTCGGGACCCAGGTCTCCTTGGTCCTCTTCAAAGACTGGGAATGGATGGGGAATCGGCAGTGGTGCCGAGGCGGGCCGTCGGGCCGACGGGCTGGCCGGCGGTGAATACGGCGAGCATGCTGATTGGCCTCCATATCCCGGGCCGCCCTCTGAGGGTGGCGGTGCCCTAGCTACCACATCACGATAGGACGGTCCGGCGAGCGAACATCCTGCCGTAGCGTCGGTGCTCGCCGAGGGTGCACTAAATCGTGGTTCGACCGTCGGTCCCCAGAAAAAGTCTCCGGGTTCTCCGATCGAGGCAGAAGGTGCTTCCGGAGGGGCCGGTACCAACCGCAAGCTTGATCCTTGGGGGTCTACCAGGCCCTCGCTACTCCGGATATACCTTCTGAGAGAAGTGAGGATCATATCGATCTCGCTCTCGGGAAGTACGAGGCTGACGTGCCGCATTCCTACCCCTTCCCCTAGCTGGCGGGATCGGGGGGAGGGCTCTGTCGCCGAATCATACTCCGCCTCTATATCAGAGAAACGAACCGGTCGGATCTCCGTCCGGAATTCCGTAACATTCCTCCCTCTACGTCGACGCCTCGCCTTCCTGCCCCTGGGTGGTTCTTCGGGGCATGGCTGATCTCTGTCCTGGCGTCCTCTGGCCGCACCAGTGTTGGTGGGGCCAAGAGGACTGGAAACCAAGGTGCGAGGAGCACCGGGACAGATATCAAAGGGGACGCGGGGAGAGATGATTCCGGGCGGGCCTCCGGGCCGGGATCGGAAGGTGGGATGACCCATGCCTCTTGGATCGGCCACACGGAGTAGCCCCTGTTGGTGAATAGCGCTACCGCGAGGTGGTCCGCGGTGGCTATTGCCTGTACCAGCAACCGGGAGAGTCAACCCAACCTGCCTCTGGGGCGGTCGGGGCCTCGATCCAGGTCGGGCATAGAAGTTCCCCTTCTCAGGATGCGCAGGGGCCTGGTGACTGGAGCCAGCAGTGGCTTGAGCCAACGCGGCCACTGTTGCTAGGGCCCCAAGGTGGGCGTCCTCTTCCGCTCGTGCCCGACGTTGGCGTCGGGACAAACGAGTCGGGATGAGCGGCGCGGGCAGGTGGAGAGCCCATCCTTCGACTTGAGAAGCCTGGCGGCGGTGTCGCCGTGGCCTGACAGGAGCCCTTATCGCGGATCCCTGGAGCGAATCTCGGATAGGGTGGTCCCGGACATCTTCCACCTCATCCACATAGGGGAAGGAGTTGTCGGAGCGCTCCGGGGATAAGCTCCCGAAGCGGTTGAACGTCGAGGTAGGCAGCGGTGCCTCCCTGCGCGGCCCTCGGGGGCGGCATTGGTGGCGAGGTGCAGCTTCCTCGAGGTCTAGGCGAGCCATGTCCCTGGTGGGGATGACTCCCTCTTCCTCATATCTCCGCACCAAGTTGTTGATCACCCTTCTCTGGATGACCTCCGAGGGGGAGAGAGGGCGTGGTTGCCCCGTAGCTGCGGCTGCTGGGAAGGCTGTGGAACGGGTGGGACCGCGCGGAGTAGCCTCGTCGGTGTTTCCCCGACCCCTGCGCCAGTGGGCAGGTGGCGATCGGGCACTGGATTGGGTGACTTGATTCCTTAAAGCAGGGAGAAAAACCCATTAACACTGACAGGAAAAGGACTCGACAACCAACCATTAGTTCCGCGACGCCTTCCGTGGGGGGAACCCAGACCCTCGACGTCGTGAGACGGAGTGCCCGATTTCCCTTCCCCAGCCCCTGGCGGGTTTCGTGCCCCGGTGCTGAATGCTCGGTCAAGCAGCATGCTGGTCTTCCAATACCTCTGAAATCCATCGGTCTTCGTATCGAGGAGAAGAGATTCACGTCGGGTTCACCATTTTTCTGTTTCGGTGCGGATGTGCGTCGGGTTTCTGTTCCGACGCTGTTCCACCAGGACGCGTTCGCGCGTGCGCCCGTCGACCCGAGGGGATGGGCGCGCGGCTTGTGGCCCCGCAGTCCCGATTTCCAAAGGCGGGCGACATCCGTCCCTTGTTCAGGGGCGTCTGCTCCTTGATCGAAACCGGGATGATGGGATGTCGGCTCCTCCTTCCGTGGACGTCTCCTCGGAACTCGTCGCCTAATCCGGGTCTCCCTCATAGATTTAAGAATGTTCGTGAATCTCGTTCCCGGCGCCATATCTTCATGGACACCGGTTAATTACGATGCTTCCGCCCAGACGCTCCAAGGAGTCTGGTCGGGGCAGCAACCTGCGGTGAGGAGACCAGGTGGCTCTGGGTGTCGGGGGCGTGTCTTAACACTGCGACTCTTCATGTCTGCCTTCCGTCCCTAATAGGGCTTCTCGAAGGCGTGATGGCCTGAGGCATCCCGCGCTGGGTGCGGGGAGCTGTGTTACCTGAGGTTTTCCTCAGCTTCCCATGTTTAACACGGGGTATGCCGCGAGTTTAACGTCCAGCGGGGACGGCATCGGACTGATCAACACGAGAAGTGGATCAGATGACAGAACCCCTTGCGAGGAACCTCCGACGCTGGGACCAGCACATGGGAGGCTTCCTGAGTGAAGTGGAGTGGAATGAAATGGCATGACCCCACCGGGATGTGGCAGCCCGGGTAAGGATCAGGATGGATGATGGAGTGAAGAGCTTGGACCCCGTAGGGGCTTCCTACGTACCGCGCGTTAGCGCGGATCAAAGTCAGCGTAGTTCGAATATACAGTTTAACGTCATGCTGGACGTCGGCAAGCCGACTCACGAAGAGATCGAGGCCGCCGGGCGGAGGATTGAACCGAACCACCTCGCACAGAGGGGGATGGACCGGCCGGGTGGATCACAGTTTCACATCATGCTGGACGTTGGCAAGCCGACTCACGAAGAGATCGAGGCCGCCGGGTGGAGGATTGAACCGAACCACCTCGCACAGAGGGGGATGGAACGGCCGGGTGGATCACAGTTTCACGTCATGATGGACGCTGGCAGGAGAAAAAGGCAGTGGGGAAGCACAATGGAGATACACATGTGAAGTCTCCCACAAGGGCGGATTCATAGGTGAATCGACGCAAGTGTGAACCCGGGAGGGGTCCACTGATGGACGAACCGACGTGAATACGACCGGGATGACCAGGTGGTGGGCTTGAACCTCGGAGAGGCTTCCTACGTACCCTATTTAGGAGACAGGGATCAAAGTCCACGTAGTTCGTTCTGTCAGGACTTACGCACTGAGGCAGCCCGGATGCGGCAAAGCTCAGTTGGAGAGGGACTTGGGCCGAAGGTGAGAGACCTCGATCCCTGTCACGCCCTCTACTGGCTTCGGTAGTGGGGAAGCACGATGGAGATACACATGCGCAGTCCCCCACAAGGAACTAGGGGTTTGCAATACCCTACCCCCGTGGGCGAAGGCCACTCCAATCCCGACATCCCTGCAGAGACGAGTGGGTGGGGGCCACATCCGAACCGGGAGGGGGACCCTGCGTGCGAGGCACGGGATCGGACGAAGCGGACGGTTTAACGTCTTGCCGGACGAAGTACAGTTTAACGTCGTGTGTTGAAGACGAAGCGGACGGTTTAACGTCTTGCCGGACGAAGTACAGTTTAACGTCGTGTGTTGAGGACGAAGCGGACGGTTTAACGTCTTTCCGGACGAAGTACAGTTTAATGTCGTGTGTTGAGGACGAATGCAGTTTAACGTCATGTTGGACGAAACACTTGGCAGTTTAACGTCTTGCAGCGCGGACGATATTCTAGGCAGTTTAATGTCGTGCAGCTTGGACGTGGATGCTTGGCAGTTTAACGTCTTGTCGCGCGGACAATGTGCTAGGCAGTTTAACGTCTTGCAGTACGGACGAGTAGTGCCGCCGATGGGTCCGTGTCACTTCACGCAAGCCTAGAGGGCCGCACGGGAAGACAACGCACGGTGCGGGCACCCGGGATGAGGATCATCGGGCGCCACGGAGGCGGGTACCCCCGGGGGGTCAAAGGGGGCGACCCTGGCGGATTGCGCGCAAAAGAGAAACTTGGCGCGCAATACCGTGGGTCGGCGCGCAAATGGGTGGGCTGGCGCGCAATTGGGCCAGCGCTTTGCGCGCAGATGACAGAGATTGCGCGCACCGGGCTTCGGATAGCGCGCGGGGGCAACGGCTCATTCTTTAACGAATGACCACTTTGAAAGGGGGGGTGCGCGCAATCGGGCTGGATTGCGCGCACCCGGGGGCAATTGTGCGCAAGAGGCTTCTTTTGCGCACGAAGGCCTTTCGGTGAAGGGTTAGTTCAAAGGAAAGGAGCCGAAGGGATTGCGTGTGAAGGCGAACCCCAAGGCTTTATTGCGCGAAAGAAAAGAGGTTACATGAAGATCGGCATTGCACGCGGAAGAGGTTGGATTGCGCGAACGAGCGACTCTTCGAATTCCGGCAACCTTTAAAACGTCGGGGGTCACCTTATATTTATAGGCAACCCCGGGCGCGGAATCCGGTTCGCGAGCGCGGAATTTCCTTCGCGGCCGCGGAATCGGGCCCGGCGCGCAAGGGAGTTGCGCGGGCCTCGGGCGCGCAAAATTGCGCGCATCCCGGAAGGTTTGCGCGCGGCACTTTAACTTTGCGCGCGGGTCTCCAAAATTCCGCGCAAGGCCTCCGGGCCCTCTCAAATGGGCTTCCGACTCCAAATATGACCTCGCTTTCCGCATCCGGAGCTTCGTTTGGGAACAACGGACTTTTCCGGCGTCTACACCATTATAATTATCTTTTATATGAGGTCACTCACTGCATGGATTACGTGAATTGTTATGATTTCCATTTCTTTCACTAGGTGCCATTTTTAAACAATGTAATACACTAGATTAGGTTATGAATCCTAATGCATAATTCCAAACTAGTTAAATACTTAAAAAAAATTAAAAAAAATATGAATATCTAATCCATAATCAGAAATATGGTTACTTTGAGGACATATATCATTGTATGATGAGAAAGATTGTGAGAAAAAATTTTGTTGGAGGAATGGTTTTAACCCATAAAATAATCTATCCATATTACTTTTTGGGTAATGTATGTATTCTGTAACATGCCTCACTAACCTTGTGGAGTTAGCCTCATACATTTCAACATTCTCACCCTCCATTTCTCTTAGACTCAGAAGTTGCCTCTCCCTATCAGCTCTCTATTCATGAGGGAAGTATTTCTCTCAGAATATTTATTTAAACTCCCTCCACTCCATATTTTATACTTCTTCATCCTAATTTTTGTTTTTAATTAAATACCACTATTGATTTTCATCTTCTGAGAGATGGTAAACTACCATGACAACTTTTTTCCTTTTGTTGTTTCCCAAAGAAAGAAACATTTTCTCTAAGGAACTTACCCATTGCTCAGCCAGAAATATATTTGTAGCCCCATTTAATGTTGTTGGTTGTTATTTCATGAGGTGGTCTAACATTGATCCTCTGCATTGTGGATGAGGGTGCACTATATGGGTAAGGTTGTTATTCACAACCTGAGCTAGCTCTCCCAATATGGGTATAAGAAGTTCTACACTAGTTGCATCGCAATATCTTCTATAATTATCTTGTATAAGAGGTAATTACCTACATGAATGTTTTTCATTGATATGGTTTCTATTTCTTACACTATGATACATTTCTTGAAAATGGAAAACATTATATTACGTTATGAATCATAATTCATAATTCCAAACTAGTAAAATTATTAACAAAAATTTAAAAATTTTATGGATATCTAATCCATAATCATAAATATGGTTCTGTTGAGGACATATTTAGTCATAAATCCTTCATATTGGTTTGTAAATAAAATATGAATTATCCTAAGCATATCCCCTGGGAGTGTCAAACCAGGTGCGCAGTAAGGCATGTTGTCATGTACCAGGTTGCCCAGAGTCAAGCCCGAAACACCTTGTCAGAGTTTTAAAACCTAAGTACTTCTGTGTCAGAACCAAATCTACTTTTAGTATCCATATTGGTATTTATTTCTTTGAATATCCATGCGATATCTACTTTACAAAAATTATAGAGGGTTCTTTTATATTTATCCTCAAAGTCTATCTTAGGGTTATGATCCCTAATCTACGTTTTATAAATTTATTTCCCAACGTGTTTCTAAATTTCATCTAATACCAACTATAAATCCATGACCCTCGTCACCAAGATTTGGTGAATTATTTTAATAAATTGGCATGATTATAGGGAATCAAGTCCTGAAGCACCAATCAATTTATCAGTCTTAGAAAATATATTACATACATGAACTTTACATTAAAATTTATAACATAAAATACATTATAGATAAACCATTGAGAACACCATTATTCCCCATTCTTAACCCTACATATCAATCATAAACCACTTCTTCACATCTGTGAAAAATAAAACTTAAGAAAAGGGTGATCTTAGATACTCAGTAAGGGAAAACAATATAGTGTAAGATTTCACAAATAAGCATAAACATTTAAGGAAAGTTGGAAAACTAAAACACAAGCCTTTTAAACCATTATATTCAGCATAATATGTCAAGAATAAATCAAATAATTCCATTTAAACAATCTCATAGATTTTATACTAGTTGAATAATCACATGTAAAATCAATAACTAATATAATAATGATGGAATTCATAGTGTCGGACATCATAGCCACTGTATCAAGGCCTCATGCCAAGACCATACACAAATATTCTATCAAGGATTTATGCCAAGACAATATTTTGTCTCATGATACCTACTGATGCATCAAGGAGCTATAGTGGGCCCTGCCCATCACTTCGTATGTCCAATGCATTCCTTACATAAAATGGTTGAAACATAACATAAAAAATCGTATTAAAACATGCATACGAAATGTTAATACATTAACCAGAAATCAGGAATGGTATTAAAATAGAACATCCATAGTCAAACATATCATAAACACTTCAATACAATATGGAAGATTGTATCATAATAAATCAATCTCAATTCAGCATATAAATCAAACAAAGGGTGTTAACATATATGAAAATAATCTAATAAATTCATAAAAACTCGTTGAGATAAATATACCTTTTTTACTCTCAAAACATCAAAAGTGGTGAAGTTTATAAATGAATAAATTTAAAAGAGATTTTTGAACCAAAGTGCCTCATACCACCATGAAACCTTTTAAAGTAATTAATATTTTAAAACTTTCATTCCATTTAAATAAATCCTTAAAACCATTTTGATAACATGGACATTAATGAGAATGATCTAGAAGAATAAATAATTAAAAATTTTAAAATTATGTTTTATTAAATGATTCCCTAAAATAAAACCTTAAAAATATTCCTTTTTAAAACATGTACATGTATGATAAATATGTTCCTGTAAATACTTACGCATAAATCATCTCGGATAATAATGAGTTTGTGAAATTAACCCTTACCTTATACTTTTCTTTAGTTGAGGGTGAGTTAACCTCCTGCGTCATGAATAAAGTATATTATTAAATTATAAAATAACCAAATACATATTGAAAATATCATATATGATCCTCTTATATAATATTTTTAATAATATTTTAGTATTACCATTGTTTCGGGTGTTAACTGCTTCATTTTCCTATGCATGTTCTATCGTGTAAGTCATGTTTCTTATGCATAATATATATGTTATTCATATCAAGAATGATATTAAGTTTATAAATATTTTATTTACTTATAAAATTAATTTTATAATCATTCTTGAATGGTTAATGTGTATAATGTATCTAATCATGTCATGGAGACGGTAGGTCGTACGTATGCATGAGCGACGATATCATTCCTTTAATGGTTAAATGGTATGAAAATAGATGGAATATTTATTATACAGAATGATAGTAATGTCATTTTCATTATTTTTTTTCTATTTTACTCATCACTATACCAATCCAAATGAAGTAATGTTGAATAATAAATTACACCATGGTGTGGAGACAGTAAGTCATACGTACGCACACATGGTGATATTATTATTCGTAGGATAGATAAAATGATGAATATTGTTGTCCCATGATTATAATGACATCTCAGTATATGTATGATATTTTATTTATTTCATTGGTATGGAAACAACATATAATGATGAAGTATAATAAGAAAAGAACTTTGAAAGAGGTGGTAAAACCATTATCCCTTCTTCAGGTGTCTTCTATTGATTTGCACAAAAGGACTCCTTAAGTTGGTTTTTTGCCCAAAGTGTGGCCACTATGACAAGGTGAGGAATTTTTTTAGAAGATTTTAGTAGGGGTTGGCCGAGCCAAAGGGTTTTGTAGGTGTGAATTAAAGATAAGGATATGTTCCCTTTTATAGGATATGTGAGGGGAACTTTAGAAAAGTATTGAAATATTATTTTATTATAAATTGATTTTCAAATTATAATAGATCCAAAGTGATATTTTTCAAGGATAATATGAGTATGGGTCTAAATCCTCTCAATAAATAGGTTTTATACTGGTTTAGGTCATAAAATTAACCTTATATTTTAGATTTAACCCTCAGTAAAATAAGTTATCTTTTACCATGTCTTCTTGTATTTTTATATTATATGGTTAATATAGTTAATATAAAATACCAAGAGAACCTAAAGTGGATCATTAAAGAAATTTTTAATACTATATGATTCAGATGGATTAATATTGGATTTTTATGACTATTATATCATTTAATAAAATAGTGATTGTTTTAAAAACACTTTTATGTCAATTTTGACACTATTTAGTAATTGATTTTTTTAAGTCATAAAAAATTTATTCCCTAGAAAAATAGAATTAAATCATCCTTAAAATGTCATATTCATCCATAAAATCATGTATGGAATGAAATTTTTTAAATAATATTTATTTTGATATTTATAATATCCTTTATTTGATTCTTTTATTAAGAAGGTAATCACTACATCATCATTGTTTCATAAATAAATTTATTTATTTAAAATGTAAAAATTTTAAATAAAATAACATGATGTAGGAAATTGTTTTATATTTCTAATTAATTTTTATAGTCAAAAGGATCAGTTATATAACCCTATATTAAAAAATTTTTAGTAAAAATTTACATGTTTATGTTAAATTTTTCTTTACTTTAAATTAATTATTATAACTTGTCATTATCACACCCAAGTGCCTCCAAAATGCTAAAAATTCAGATTAAGGTTTTTTTGGTCGCCCGTGACTCATCCAATAAGATTTGGACATGTGTTAGGGTAGTTTTATATTATTATAATATTATTTTTACCCATATTTACCTAATTTACCCTTTAATTATGGTAAATAAAAATAATTACAGAAGTTACTTTTCATAATGCCAAAAAATAAAAGAAAAAAATTTAGATAATTTGTAGCTTATGATTCCAAATATAGATTCCATTTTTTCAAATTCAAAACATTGAAGTTGAATTTATTAGTTTAAAATTATTTCATGTTATCAAAATGAAAAAGAGGGTTTTTTAAAGAAAAACCCATCAAATGATTGGCACGTGTTAATATCAAATTTCAATGTGAAATAACTTTCAATTAAATAAATTATAATAATTGATAAAAACAAAATCTAATTATACATAAAAACCAATTAAAATTATAATCTAAAATATAAATAAATTAGATGAAAACCCAGTTTTTGATTAAGATGCAGTATTTTGCACAATTCATTAAAATATGAAAGTTATTAGAAAAATAGGAAGAATTTATCCAAACTAAAAATTTATGTCCCTATTCTAATGAAGAAGTTTTTTTTTCAAATTATATATATAAAGGTGTCAAATATAGTATTTAAAAATGGTTCTCCATTAAAAGTGGTAAAACTGGATTTTTGAAAAAATACTTATTTTATCTGGAAAATTGAATTTGTTGTTATATTATGTCTAAGAAATGCATTATATGAATTTTAAAATTATATGGAATATATATCAAATTTAAAATTTGGTTAATACTATTCATAACATCTTCTTAAATGGCTATTATGATAGGTCGTGGTGTTCTCGAACTTAGTGTTGTGTGTAGCTCAAGCTATTGAATTATTTAAAAAGAAGCATAACATTGAACCTTGGGGTGTTACAATAACGATGTGGTAAAAGGAAAACATAAAATCCACTTTATAATTTAGAATGTCTTATTTGACTCTAGATCTACCAATCATTTCATATCTAAATAATTTTCTAAGGGTATCAATATTCCACCCAAATGATTAGATGTGGAATTATCAGTAAAAATATCTAGTGGTATGATGATCATATCTCAATTATATGATTCTTCTCCAGTTGAAGTTTTTGATAAAGTGATTCCTAAGAATATTTTCAATTTTACTATGGTTGAATTTGATGTCATTTTAGGCATGGATTGGAATTCTCTACATAAATCCCACATCAATTTTCTAGAAATAGAAGACACATTTTTTATTCTAAACTAACTTATGATCTTCTATCAATGTGACGATTAGTAAGAACGTCCAATGTAGATCACATATATTTTTGTTAGGTCCACAAGGCTGAATACCCTGAGAGGGGGGGAGATTCAGGGTATGACTAATTTAAAATTAACGCCTGTTCTGATCTTGTTTCGCTGTTAAGCAAAAAACTATTCTCTCTCTTTCATGTTGCACAATGTAAGCAGAAAGTAAAGCATGCACATTTCACAATGATTTTTACTTGGTTCACCCGCACTGGGCTACATTCAAGGAGCATATGCCAACAAGTTTCCGGTCGTACCAAATTTCACTAAACTTCACAAGCTGTGGATTACAAGGTTCGGGTACAGTCACTCTATCCCATGCTCACTGCCTTTACAAGATTTAGGGTCAGCTCACTGCATTGCCAAGGTTCACTCCATGTTTCTCTCTCTCTGGCTCACTACAGGTGGAGAGGATCACCTTCTTCCTCTTCCTTTTCTCACTACGTTGGAAAGGATCCACTCACAGTTTATAGACCTGTAGGTCTCTTCATTTGCATGAAGGAATGCACCTTCCTCTGTAAGTAGATGCTCTGTTGAAGCCCAACTTTCACCCATAGATGAATCTCTCTTTGCACCGAAGGTATCGGGAAAAATTCCAGCTTCCACGTAGCCCGAAAATCACTACTGGAAATAAACCTTACTTGGCATGCAAGTCAATCTTGACGCGCAAGTATTGGCGCACAAGTCACAACTGGCGTGCAAGTCCTCCTCAGACACTTGCACGACACAAGCTTCCCAAACTCCAAACCTGTGCTACTCTCTTCCTTTTACACCCAAACCAATATTGGTGCGCAACTACCAACCGGCGCGCAGATTCTACCACTGGCATGCAACTCCACCGGCACGACCACACACCACTTGTGCGACCACCACACCTACGCGACAGGAGCTCTGATTTCTCAAAGTGTTGAACTCCAGTGAAGAATGAAGAGGGGTGTTCCGGTATTTATAGGCATTTGGTCACCCCTGTGTGATGGCGCACAAGTCTCTCCTCGGCGCGCAAGTCTCGGCGCGCAGGTATCTTCTCCTACAAGTCACTTGCGCAACCTAATTCCAAACTCGCGCGAACCTTTTTCCTTTGCCATATTTTGATCTTCTGATCTTGAAAAATCATAGGCGAGCAAGTTCTCAAGCTTCCAAGGCATCGGCGAGCAAGTCTCTTTCACGGCACGCAAGTCACATGCACGACACCACCAATACTTGTGCGACACTTTTCCCTTTACCATATTTTGATGATCTGATCTTGAAAAACATATGGCATGCAAGTTTCCAAGCCTTCAAGTACATTGCGCCACCTTGTATTTATTCTTTTGTACTACTTCCAAATCATTCATTCCTTTGTCTTTGTTCTTGAATCAATCATGGATCGTTGACCTCATATCTTGAACTCGACATTCCATCATTAAATCCTCTTTGTCAACAAATTTGTATGTCATTGTTTTACTTTTTCAACAATCACCACTCAGATGTCCACTTTGTCAACAAACACAATCACCTCAAAAATGCTTCAATGATACCTTGAGGGATTTTTGCCCAACAATTTTATAGGTCTAAATTCCCATCCAGAATGGGTGTTTATCTTATATGGTGTGGGGGAAACTCGAAATTGATTATTTGCCTACTTTGGCCGAATTTTTTGACGTATTTTAGGAAGATATTTCTACCCTTCCACCAAAATAGGAATTTCAATTCTCAATATAGGTCATACCTAGTGCCACAGTAATTTTAAAGACTCCTAATAGAATAGCATTTGTTGAGTTGTAGGAATTAATGAATAAAATCTATGGAACCTTGACAATGGATTCATTTATCCAGGTGAGTCACCTTGGGGTACACTAGTTATTTTTGTTTAAAAGAAATATAGAACCATGTGAATCTACATTGATTATTGGTAGATTGACAATATCACATTTAAGAAAAAGTACCATATTCCCATATTGATGACTTTTTTAAACAAATGCGTGGAAATCAATACTTTTCCAAGAATGAACTTTGTTCTAAATATCATCAATTAAGGATCAAGAAGGAGGATATAACCAATATGGAATTTCGTACATGGTATATACACAATGAAAATATAGTGACAACATCTAGTCTTACTAATTACCCTTCTCTCTTCATGGATTTAATGAATAGTATTCATGTATTACCTTAATCCTTTTTTAGTATTCCTTATAGATGATATTATTATCATTTCAAAGAGAAAGGAATAGAATGGATATCACTTTCGAATATTACTAAAGACCCTAAAGAAGGATAATATATATGAAAAATTTACAAAGTGTGACTTTTTCTATAAAGGGATTCTTTTTTGGGACATATAATCTCAAGAGAGTGTATAATAGTAGATCCATCAAAGATGGTGGTTATGGAATGTTGGTTCATACCAACCGCAATGACTGAGATAGGTAGTTTTCTTGTTATAGATCGATATTATCAATGGTTATGGATAAGCTATCACAACTATCTAATCCACTAACCATGTAAACTTTGAATGGAGCCAAATTTCTCTGGGTAGATGAATGTGAGGAAAATTTCACAAAACTGAAGAGAAGAATTGTCAGTGCACTGGTTCTTACATTACCTTGTAGTGGAGAAGGGATTGTAATCTATAATGGTCTATCCAAGAAGGTATTAGGGTGTATTATTATGAAAAATTATGTGGTTATAGCTTATGCCTCATTAAAATTGATGTTTCATGTGAAAAATTTCTGAACACATGATTTGGAGTTAGCTATGGTTATTTTTGCATTAAATATGTGGAGGTATTATCATTACAGAGAAAAGTGTGAGATATATGATGATCACAAAAGTTTATAGTATATATTCACACAAAAGGAGTCATACATGGTCTAGAGAAGATTGAAAAAGATGATTACAAATTATGACTTCTCAATACATTACCACCATAGGAATGTGAATAAAGTGGCTGATTCTTTGAGCCATAAGGATCATGATAGCTTATCCATGATGAAAATCACAAAAGATCCAATATTTTTTAGATTTTTAAAGGATTGATCTAGAAATCCTAAAGGAAGGGGTAAATATTATCTTACTCAATTGAATGACCAACCATCTATCCATGTGAATATTTAGTAGGTTCATAAGGAATATGTAGAGTTTCAAAAGAATGTTAGAAATGTTCTTGAGTTTGTCCTTGGTCATGACCGAATGATAATGTTTGGGAACTATGCTTGTGTTCCATTCATACCATAATTAAAGAAAGAGTTATTAGATTAAGATCATAGTTATTAATTATTTATTCATGTAGTAATTACATATATATATATATATGTATATATGTATATATATTTTAGATAATACTTCTGGTGGGATGGCATAAAGTGAGATGTAATAGAGTTTGTATCTCAGGGCTTGGTATATCAGCAAGTTAATACTAAAAGAAAAAATCCTAAGGGGATATTACATCAATTAACCATACCCGAATGGAAATGGGAAAACATCACCATGGATCTTATCATTGGAATCCCTCAAACATCTAAATGTCATAATGTTATATGGGTTGTAGTATATCACCATACTAAGTCAGCACACTCCCTCGCTATCAATGGTGTTTTCTCTTGGGATTATTTTTCAAAGTTATACATTAAAGAAGTGGTAAAGTTACATGGTGTACCACATTAAATTTTTATGGATTAGGATCTAAGGTTTACCTAAAAGTTTTTGAGAATACATCAGTAATCCCTTGATATGGTGTAGAATTTCAACACTTCTAATCATCATCAAATATATGGTCAATCTAAATGAATAATTCAAACCCTATAGGATATGTTGAGATCTTTTTATTTAGATTTCAAAGGTGATTGTGATCAACACATTCCTCTAAATAATTTTTCTTAAAGAAATATATTTTACTCTAACATTCAGATGGATCCTTTTGAATCCCTCTATGGAAATAAATATAGAGCTCCAACATACTAGATTAAAGTTGGAGAATGAAATATATTGGGACTTTAGATGGCTAAATAAACAGAAGAGAAGGTTAGATCCACTCAGCAACACATCAAGGAAGATCATGGTTAGTAGAAAACATTATGTGGATAAACACTATTGTAATATAGAATTTTAATTTGGTGGTAAGGTGTTTCAAATATTTCCTCCATGGAATAAGGTTATGAGATTCTGGAAGAACAGGAAACAAAGACTTATGTATATCGGTCCCTTTAAAAGTCTTGATCGTATCATTATGGTAGAATATCGATATGAACTTTCACTAAAACTATCTCAATTTCAAGATGTCTTCTATTTATCCCTCCTGAGGAATTACATACCTAACCCTTCACATATACTAAACTCAGAGGTCGTACCACTAGATAGTGATATTTCTTATGGTAAACAACCAGTGAAGATTATGGAACATATAGATAATGTTATAAAACATAGGGCCACTCACATAGTAAAAGTTTTATGGTGAAACCACTGGCTAAAGGATGATATGTGGGAACTTGATGATATGACAAGGAAAAGGTAACCTCATTTTTCTGTAACAAAGTAATGAATTTCGAGGGTGAAATTTATTTTAAGGGGGTTGAATGTGACACCCTATGTTTTTATGAATTATTATTTTTAAAATAATATAAATTTCATTGTATGATAATATTACACACAACACCACATTAATCCTTTATTACATATAACCCTGTGTTAACTTCTACTATACACGACACTGAGTTGTATCAAAACTGAGATATATATTATTAATATTATTATTCAAACCGAAATGTTATAACCCTTTCATTAAACATAGTGATATTAATAGTAATAACTACTTTAAAAATATTATTTTTAATGGTTTTATATATATGAAACATATTGATAAATAATTATTTAATTTTTAGTGATGTCTTTATATGTTTTGAAAATACTATTTTCTCAAAAAAAATTCTTTTTTTATTTTTACGAACAACAATAAAATTAGTTTTTGAATAGTTTTGAAAATAAATTTGATAAAATAAACATAGTTTTTAAATATTCATATAAAAATTACCCTAGGGTTAATTGTTTGTATTTTTCTGAAAAATTTCAATATTTTATGAATAACGAAACATACTAAATTTTAATTGAAAAATATCTTTTCATTTAAATACTTTATCAAGATTAATTATATTTTAATTTTCTTTTAAACTAAAAATAGATCAATTTTATATCAATTAATAAAATTTATTTCATTTTAATAATTTTCATTTTGATTTTATAAATAAAAAATTTGTAAACTTTAGATCATTTTCTCTTTAAAAAAGTTTTTTCCAATTATGTCTATAGGGTTAATTTTAAATTAATTTTTTCCACTTATGTTAATTGAATTTTGAAAAATGGATTTCTTATAGGGAATTAGTATAATTTATAATTCCTAAAAAGTTAAACTAAATTAGTAACAAAAAAGAATATTGAAAACAGAAAAAAAAAAATTACCATGGTTATGGTAAAAAACTAATTTACCAGGGGTTAAACTAATAAGATAAGGGTTAAAAATGACCTACCAATATTCCCAACACCCATTTCCTAACATATTTCAACTTTAACTCTTATATTTTTGTGAATGAACCATTTTTTATGAATGTGGAATGATAAAAACATGGGAATGATTGAATATTTTCAAAACAAATTACAATTGTGCAACTCACCTCACTTATAAAAGGCCACCCTCTCTTGATTTTTCTTCACACATGCACCCACATTTAATGTGAGAAACTGTCTTGATCAACCTGGTACCCTAACACCCGAGTTGAAACTATCTTGTATTGAAAGGTGTTCATGATCCCCATGAGTTTGTGACTTACGCCTCATATCCCACAAAATAGAAGTGAATGGTTTTTTTCACATAAATAGTGGAAGAAACATATGAAAGTTAGTGTGTTCAATGGAAAACTCCATAAGTATAACATTACTAGAATTAAAATAGGAATGAAAAAACAGAATTACAGCCAAAAATTACAAAAAATCGAAAGGTAAATAGGCCAAGTCCCAATGGGCAGAACTCCTGGAGTCACAAGAATCAACAACAAGAAATACCTCCAAGTAGCGCTTTCCCCTTGCTCGAACCAAGCATAATACAATCTTTAAACAATTGAAGTCACAGGTTGGGTGTGAGGTAAAAACTCAATAGAGTCTCACCAAGGATTCCAAAACATGATTCCACCATAATTAACCAAATAATGCTTTCAATTTTACATAAAACAAGCATGGAAAAATATCGGCATATTTAAAAAAATCAATCTTTTCATAACAATTAATTGAAACATTTCAAAAATGGATTAATAAACATTTTATATAAAATAGTTATTATAAATTCACAAGGCATGTGTAATTTTTTTAAAAAAATAATGGAATATATATAAAGTAATAACAAATTAGAAACACTATCCTCCTCTAAGAGGTGCAATAGTTCCAGGTTATGGGATCCTCACACACTAAAATAGGTGATCATGAAAATATGTGGGCACACTTCCCTTAAATAGTGTTCAAATAGGACTCATCACTATCCCATTGAGGATGTCAACTATTTCACTATGTTCCATTAAAGTTATAAAGCATCAATAGAGTGTTTTCCCAAATAACTCACTAACTACCTATTGATGCATGTGCTAAAAAAATATCAATAATAAGAAAATTATTAAAAAACTGTTCAAAATACAACTTCCCAATTTTCTATTTCAAAATGTGAATTTATTTTTAAAAACTAATAGCCAGGTTATTAATCAGTTCATGCCTTCCTCTAGGATAAAACCAATTAGTGATTATCAAAACAATTTAAGAAATTTTTATTAAATAAAAATTTGAAATAAATTTCACAATTTAAATTCCACAATTTAATTTCCTAATTTCCCTAAAAATTCTACAAACACAACCCAATTTATTGGAATTGGGTTTTTTCCCCAAATTTTTATTCCAAACCAATTTAAAATCCTAATTCATACCAAATTTTATTTTTCACAATTTAATTTAAAGTAATTAAAAAATCAATAAATTATATGTTAAATCAATTGGTCAAACTTATACAAAACCACTTACTTTAGATCATGAAATCACAAAACAAAACACCTCTAATGGGAAACTCCAACAAAAAACATCAAAAACAGAGATATGAGAATCAACCCTAGATTCATGATCCAAAATAATGGAGTTTACTAATAATGTAATGATCTAACAAAACCTAAATAGGAGAGAGAAAGATAAGGGATATGTAGAACAGGAGAAGAACCTTTACCAGAAAGAGATTGAATAATGTTTTCCACTCTTTGATTCTCTTTGTAAGGGGTTTGGAGGAGCCAAAAGGGGTCCTTGAGAGACTTCTCAACCTTGTAATTTGTATAATATTCGGTTAGGGTCGATTGGGGGTCCAAAATAGGGTTATGTGAATTTTAAAACAATTTTTGGAATAATTGAATCTCACAGGCATGATTAGCTGGGCAAGGTTGCAAAATTTTCCAAAATGTTCTCCCTAATCATGCACCTCTACTATGGGGTTGAATGGTTTCTCCTTATTGGAAACACATTTTGTTAAATCATGCACGAACTATGAAAAATATCAATTTCTAGGTTTTCATGTTTTGTAGTAGCACGGTCCACAGACAACTGGAAATTGAAGTATTTGTGATGGGTCGTTTGCGATGGTTTCCCATCATAAATAGTAATTTTTGACGGGACCCCGTCACTAATTACCTATTACAGAAAAAGACATCTGTAACACCCCAAGATTTCATAGTACGTTATTTCTTCAAAGTAATTCAATAATTTGCACTACACGCAACACCAAGTTCTCGCGCACCATGACTTACCAAACAAGTCGTTCAAAAGCAGTTATGAATAGTATTAACATAATATTGAACTATATATAATTATTATAATTTTAGAATCCATATAATGAGTTTCTTATACATAATGTAAGAACAAATACATTTTTTCAGTTAAAAGAAGTATTTTTCAAAAAAATGCAATTTTACCACCTTTTAATGGAGAAGCCTTTTAAAATAGAATATTTGAAACTTTTATATATTCAATTTGACAAAATAAACTACTTATTTATAATTGGGAAATAAGAATTTAGTTTCGATAAAGTTTTGGTGTTTTTCTGATAACTTTCATATTTGGGTGGATAGTGAAAAATACTATATTTTATCTGAAAAAAACTTTTTAAATAAAAATAATTTATATTGTGAAATTATACATTTTAATGGTTTAGAAGTATAAATAGATTATATTTTTACCATTTAATCCAATGATGGTCATTGTAAGTAATTTCACTTTGAAATTGGACATAAACAAGTGTCAAAATTTTAATATTTATTATTCCTTAAAATTACGCCTTTTGGTTTTGACAGTGGGAATTAATTTTAAATTAATAAATGAAACTTATATGTTTTGAATTTGGTAAAATAGACTTCATTTTTGGATTTGTAACATTGAAATTAGATTAGGGTAAAATTTTGGTACTTTTTGATAACATTCAGTTTTTGATGAATAGTGAAAAAACACTGAGTTATAGTTTAAAACTGAATTTTTTTAAAAAAAATTATTTATTTTATTTAAATTTAAATAAGGTCAAAATAGATGCATAATAACTATATAAGTTCAATGTAATTCATTGGAGTTAGTTTAGAATAATTTTAGACATATAAAAATTTTATGGAACTTTTCGCTATCTTTTACCCACCTCCTATGAGAATTTAGAAATTCAAATAAAATATAATTTTACCACTTATGTGAGTGGAATTTAAAAAATCCAAGAGACACGGTTAATATCAAGGAGTAAAATTTAGTTCAATAAGATAAAAATAATTTTTGGTGAATAGTAAGTTTATACTTTTATTTACCACGGTTAAAAGTAAATAGGGTAATTAAGGGAAAAAATGATATTAATATTACCCTAACACATGTCCTAATTCTATTGGAAAAGTGTATCTCGACCAAAAACAACCTTAGGAATAATGTATTATCATTCAGATCCATTTGGATTAGATTATGACTTTTATTATTATTTAATTCAAAGAAGAGTTAAAGGAGTTAAAATCATAGTTTAATAACTAAAACATTTTTAATATAGGGTTATACATAAGATAAATTCGATTATAAATATTCATTATAAAGATAAAAATCTTTCATACATAATGGTATTTTATTTCTAATTTTTATACTTTAAATAATTTAATTTATTTATGACACAATGGTGATGCAGTAATTACCTAATTAATGAAATATTAAAATAATTGATATTATAAATATCAAAATAAATGTAATTTGATACTTTTTATGAATTAAACTAATTTTATATGTTAATATGACATATTATTATTGTTTATATAAGTTATTTTTGAAGTAATAATGATTTTATAAAATTATCCAAAACAAAATACCCAATAGTGTCAAAATTGACATAAAAGAGTTTTTAAAACAAATATTATATTATTAATTGATATTCTTTTCCTAAAAATCCAATGTTCGGCCGAAGGACTTATATCATGATATATTTATCATTAATGTCCCAATTGTGGGTCCCTTGGATGTATATAGTATGTTTATTAACTATATAATATAAAAATAAAAAGTGACATGGTAAATGTAAAACTAATTAACTAAGAGTTAAAACTATAAGATAAGGTTAATATAGTGACCCAAACCTGTCTAAAATATATTTGTTGAAATTATTTCGACCCATCCCCACTTTATACTTTTAATAATCAACTTTTTATACATTAGAAACTGAATATGAATTTATTATAAATTAATACTTTATGTTTTTTCTAAAGAGCCCCTCCTCCCCTTTATAAAAGGACACCACTTGTAACCAATTCTTCATAACTTAAAATCCTTTTGGTTCGGCCAAAATCTGCCCAAATACCCTCTCAAATATCCTCCCTTAATCATAGGGTCCTTCCTTTACTCAAAAATCTATCCCAAGGAGCCGTTTTGATCAAATCAAAAGGAAGAACCTCAAGAGGAGGTAATGTTTTCACCACCCTATTTCAAGTTCCTTTCTTCTTCAACTTCTTCTTTATTTGTTATTTCAATTATAAAATAATAACTCCATTATATTCTATATACTTTTATGTTATTATAAATATGGTACAACCATATTCAGTATTCTATCCATCCTTTGAATGACATGTCACCATACGTGTGTACGTACGTCCTACCGTCTCCACGTCGTGGTGTAATTGTTATTCAATATATTATTATTTGGATGGGTATAATAATGATGTTTAATTCATGTAAATAATAAATATAAAATGATAATTATTATTTATAAATGATATACCATCCATTTATATATTATTTTAATATCAAAACAATGATATCGTCGCTCGTGCGTATGTAAGGATTACCATCTCCAAGAACATGATGATATTCATCCCCCATCGTATCCATTCAAGACTAAGTTTTATTTGATGATTAAAAATAATTTTTAGAGACCTGATATCATTCTAGATATGAATAATATACATCCCATCCATAACAAATATGTCTCACAAAACATAGAATATAAAGAAAAAAGAATCTGTTAACACCCAAAACGATGATAATACTAAAATATTATTAACAAATCAATGTTAAAAGATCATATATGATATCATATTAATTTATATGATTTTTTTATAATTTAATAACAATTATTTCACCATTATACATTAGTTTACCCTACCCTCAACCAATTAAAAGTACAAGGTAAGGGTTTATTTCACAATCTCTTCATTATCCGAGGTTGTTTATACGTAATTTTGTAATGGGACATCTTTATCATCCACATCCATGTTTCATAAAAATATATTTCAAAACATTTTTACTATTTACTAGAAAATGGGTTAAAATAATTTATACCCTTATCTGTTTTGAAAGTAATCTTTCTGTCATTTTCCAAACAAGGTACTTTTTGACAATCTCGATAAATTTAAGGTAAGAATGTTTTTTTTACTTATACGGCGGGTGAAGCTATTTTCTACCATTATAAACTCGTCAAAGATTATCTTATAAGATTATAAGAATATTTTGAATGTAAATGTTTTATTTTATAATTATGTGACTTTTAAATGATTTAAAAATGATTATTTTAAGAATTTGTGAAAGGTACTCTTTATCAAGATCATAATTTTAAATATTTTAAAGATTTGTCTTTCTAAATATTTTAATTAATTTCCATGTTTTCAAAATTATTTTAAGGAATTATTTATATGGACATGAATGTTTTGAAATGATATTTCTTTTCAAAAGTTTCAAAGTGGTACGGGACACTTTGATTCAAAAATATCTTTTAAATTACTTCCTTTATAAGTATGCGACTTTTCAATGATTTCAAAAAAAAGATATTTCTCTCAAATAGTTTTGATTTCATCTATGTCAACATCCATTGATGGATTTTAAGCTAGTTTGAAGTTGATTTATTATGATAAAAAACTTCCATATTGTATTGAATGTTTTGTGATATGATTGACTGTTGATGTGTTATTTTTATACCATTCATGGTTTATGGAGAAAGTGTTGATATTTCGTATGATAGTTTTAATACGAATGTTTATGTTATGTTTAAACCTATTCATATGAGGAATTAATTGGACATAGTAAGTGACTGGTGTAGCCTGCTATAGCTCCTTGATTCATTGGTAGGTATCATGAGACAAACTAG
Organism: Viscum album; assembly: GCA_963277665.1. Classification (NCBI taxonomy): domain Eukaryota; kingdom Viridiplantae; phylum Streptophyta; class Magnoliopsida; order Santalales; family Viscaceae; genus Viscum; species Viscum album. Next base: position 1,388,480,895 of record OY728134.1, on the reverse strand, counting down.
TGTCATGGCACGAGGCCTTGACAAAATCTTATTTGTAGTCTTCGCACGAGGCCTTGGCTATGTGGTTATGAAAGTGTGGCATTATGCATTCTATCATTATAAAAGTGGTTATTGATATTGCAAGTGATTATTCGACTAGTAGAATATCCGTGTGATTAATTAAATGGAATTATTTCATTTTATCTTTTCCATATTATGTTGAAGTTCAAATTTATAAGGCTTTTGTTTTAGTTATACATTGCCTTAAATGTTTATGTTTATTTAAGAAAGTTTCCAGTATATTGTTATCTTTACTGAGCATCTGAGCTCACCCCTTTCAATGTTTTATTTTTCCAAATATGTGAAGAAGTATTTTATGAATGACCAAAATGTATAGTATGAGGGGATATGAAGACAAGATTTAGTTTTATTTTTTTCACATTATGATGTAATGCAAGACTTATGAATATATATATAGTGTTTCCAAGGCTACTAAACTAATAGGTCTTTCGAGACTTTATCCTTTGTGATCATGCCAATGTTATGTAACAATGCGCTGACTCTCAGTTACTAGGGTTGGGGCGTTACAACATCGCAAAAAAAATATGTGCGATGGGATACCTACTCGTCGCAAATAATCGTTTCCAGTATATAAAAAAGTCTTTCTTGATGGTAGGATTCACCTGTCGCAAATGAGTATTTGTGACAAGTAAATCATCCCAGTGAAAATAAGATAAAAAATAAAAAAAATAACAATAATAAAATTTAAAATAATAATAATAATAATAATAATAATAAAATAAAATAAAAAATATTCACAAAAATATAAAAACACACTATATAGAACTATAAATAGATTAATTAATAAAAAAATTACAAAAAATATGTACATTCTAATTTTTATCCAATAAAATACATAAATCGTTGTGGGGGGTCATCCGGAGGAGATAGTGGAGGGAAATCCATCCCTAAACCTTGATTCATATGTCACATGTACTCCATCATCTGCTCATGTTGTTGCTCTAGCCATGAAGTATCTCCTCTTCCTGTTATAGATGGGTCTCTTTCGGCTCCCAACGTATGGTCTCCATAAGCTTACCATGATCTCACAATTTCTCCTCAAAATGTTTAGTATATGATGATGACTCTCTGGGATCTCCCCTCGAGCTGGACAATGACATCGCAGTGGTACTATAATAACTCTCAGGTGTCAATTGATTGTCGATACTGACAACTTCACCTTTATCGAATGCATTATGAATCACCTGCATCTATACTTCATCATCAAATTCTACTACACATGTGTTCTGATCCTTAGTCTTGGCCTGATTCTCATCAGGTGTCTAAGAAGTCGAGGAATCATATGACTCATTCAATTTCAATTTAAAATTAAAATAGTTAAAATATTATTTTTAGTTAATTTTAATAATCAAAAAAGTATATTGACCATGATATGATGTTGGTGACAACCTATAATCTCTCTATTGATAGGATCGTTGTAAATCCACTTATAAATGTTGAACTCTATAATATTAGGATGTTATAATTCCTATATGAGTATAAAATAAATAGTTCAAATTTAAATTTATATAAATTATTAATGAAAAGGAACTTACCATATGTAATCTATATATACTGAATGTACAACTACCAGCTTGATGTGTCACCTCATGCCTCCACGGGTTCTATAAACTTAATAATGCTCTCCTCTAAAAACTAACTCACATATAGTATGAACATAATCCATCCCAAACCTAAGATGGGATATAATCTGGTCAGTGGTCACAGCATGACTGATCAAAATCTATGGCTCCTGCTTTCGACATGGTTTTCCTCCTTAGATTATGAAAAATCTAATAGAAATTCTTATTCAGAGTGACCTCTCATGCCTCCCAGATAGATGATCATTTTCTATCATAAATGGGATACCATAAACCCTATAAATAATTAACAATATTATGTTAATAATTAAATAATTTTAAAAAAAGTTTTATTTATTTATGTACCATGCAATGATCAAACATGCAGTGATGAACATCATGGGTAATCTGATCTCATGTCACCCATGATCCAAAAAAATAATTTCCAAATATATCACTCCCCTTTACAATAGTAATATTAAAGAAATTGTGAAAAAAAATATAACAAAGAATTAAACAATTCATATATATATATAAATTAATGAAAATTAATAAAAGTTAACTAAAATACATAATGAAACAAACCTCTTCATGCATGGACCATATCAAGATTGGGACATCCATCAGGTATAAGTTTAGGAATCATTAATCTCATAAGACCACGACCCCTCAGAGTTGTCGATGAACCGCCAGCTGTCTAAGGTTCATATGATGTTGCTTTTGGCTCATCACCATGTAGTGCAGCCTCCTCTAACTCCTGAAACATATTAGATAAACAGCCATTATTCATATGAAGCATGAAATGATAGTTTTCAGTAGATAATTTAAAACAAGTATTATATATTGATATATATATTATATATGATTATAACCAATATTTAATTTTTTCAATCGTCATCCCTATCCCCATCTTTATATATGACATTGTCAATATCTTCATATTATTCCCCAGTATCATCAAGTTCCATAGGATTTTTAGCTTATTCATCTCTTTCTATTTCAAATTAATTTGTTACATCAATAATATCATCTTCTACATAAACACATAATTATGGGGTGTGATCTTAACTATTTATGTCTCTTCATGAAAAATATGGATTTGGAGCAGTCCCTTGAAAAATTTCAATTCATTCCATTTCAGCGGATCCACATTCACTTTGGATAAACTAATTTTCATGATATTTCATTTTTATTATGCTCCACCAATCACTTAACTCGCTTAAATAATAACAATTATTTGCATAATAAATTTGATGTGCCTGATGAGCCAATAAAAATCGTTCATTTATTTCAGGATGTCATTTATATTTAATATCAATTGTTCCATGGCGCAGAAGAAAATTAAAACCTCTATCATTATCCAACCAATGAAATTTAAACATCATTACGTAATTTTCACCTAGATTACACGGTTTAATTATTTCTTCTAGCATGCCAAAAAATTCAACTTCACTTTCTATTTGATGATATTCTCTCAAGAAAACACCACTATTAATTTTTTTTTTTTTGATTCCCTATATGCATGTGTGGGAAATCAAAAACCAATCACCACATCTGCATTATAATATTTAACCATTTTAAATAGTAGGTTTCTCAATACACATAATTTATTATGAATTTTATCATTATATTGAGATACCTGAAAATTTAAAAAAATTGTTAATATAACAAGTAATAAACAGATTTTAAATGTTAAACCATGAACAATTTACTTTATTAGTTTATGAAACTAGTAAGAAGAATTATATTTTCAACATTCTTCAAGAGGATTTGTTATAATTTATGGAAATTATTTCTTGATATGATTATCATATAATCTAAAAATAAAATATGATTAATTAACTTAAAAAAATTATAATAAGTGGTAAGAGTACTCATAGTACAAATGGTGTCATTTATTCATAGTTGAGTAGAACATATGTATAAATTATGTGATGTTCATCATCTGAAATACATCATTCATGTACTCCACAAAATCCATGTTTGGGATGATTAAAAACTAATAATTGATTTTTCATTTCATCATCAACATTTCTCTCATTATGGATCATGCGATTATCTTTTCAGGGATATTCAAATTGAAAGTAATGATAGAAGAAAAAAAGGAATTTACTCTTTCAAATAAGCTTCTTCAATTGGTCCTTCAATTGATGCTTTGTTATGTACCTTTTTATCCAACTTTTGTATCCATATCTAGTATGGGTACAACCATAGGAAATGTATCGGCCCTCCATATTTTGCTTCATGTAGAACATGTGATATCAAATGCTCCATTGAATCAAATAAATTCAATGGGAATATTTTTTCAATTTAAATAAAATTAAAACAACATCTTCTTGAATCTACATAATGAGTCGTAAATTGTTGTCTACATGCAAAGGTATCAGAAAAAATATGATATTTCTGTTAGCACATCCAAAGTCATATAATTCAACTAACCTCTAAATATAATTGATAGAATTATTTCCATTATAAAATTAAATTCATGACTTTTTAATTCGGTAATATAATCATTCCTAACATGTCTAGAAAAATTATAAATATAACCATTTAGAAGCCTCAAATTTGCAATCCAATAACAAAATAATAAATGATTTTATTTGGAAACTATATAATCCACTTATTGATCCATTAACTATTGTGATCTTTCATTTTTAAACAGTTCAAGTTCTAGTCGCCTTAAAATTTAGGCAAGAACTAATTATTTCTTTTCATTATCTTTGTTCTTACCAGGTGTGTCCAAAGCATTATAAAATATATTACCAAAATAGTTTTTCTCAATATGCATGACATCCAACATATAATGGACTAAAAAATTAGACTATTTTGGAAGATCCCAAAAATGATCTGTTTTATCCAATTGTGTTCTTCCCCAAAGACATCCATTTTTTATTGCTTTATAGTCAGTGAAAATGTATTGGGAAGTAATGAACAGACAATAGATTTTAACTCAATACCTGAGATCATTGTTGGGGGTTTATCCCTTTCGACTGTACCTTTTCTGAAATGATATTTGTTCCTCTGAAAATAATTATCGGTAGGAAGAAATCTTCGATGACAGTGGTAAAAACATTTTTTCCTTCCATTTATGAGTATAAATGTTTTTTTTCTCTGATACAGTATGGGCATGATTTTAGACCATGTAGATTTCAGCTAGATAACATTCCATATATTGGGATGCCACTAAGTTTCCACCTTAATGTATATTTTAGTATGATTTTTTAATAAAAACATCATATTTACTGACACTGTTACTTCACAATAAATTTAAATCATCAATCAATAGCTTCAAACGAACATTCCTATTCTTATTTGGATGTCTTGGAATTAATAAGCTCAAAAAGATATATGGTACACTCATCAACATCTAGGGTGGTAAATTTTACAAAGTTATAAAGATGGTCCAACAATAATATTGACTACCATAAGAACCAAATGGACAGAAACCATTATTTAAAAGTCTCAATTGTATGTTTCATGATTATGAAGAAAAAGACAGATTTACTTGCTAAAAATGTTTCCCTGAATCACCATCACAATGATAATTTAAGCTTTTACTGGTTTAAATATTGGTTTTGTTTCATGACATGAATAACACTATGTTCTGATAAATAAATAAATTGCTTCAATCTAGGTGTAACTGATAGAAACCTCAATTGTTTTACATGAATCATTCCAGACATACCTAGTTGAGATTATTTTTACCTTCAATGTCCACATGTAGGGAAACTAACTAATGACTCATTTTCACCATAATATAATAGAAATCCTTTGAACATGCATGAATCTTTTGATAACTAAGACCCAAATAATGAACTAGTATATTTCTCTCAAATAATGTTTGTAGGAAACACATTTCCTTCAGGTAATAGTGCTTTAATCAAAGAGAATATCTGATCAAAAAAACTATTTGACATTCCATTATCTGATTTAATTGCTATAAATTTTTAACCACTTAAAGTTTTCATATCTTGCAACCAGGATATAAGGAATATTCAGAAAATTTCAAAAACTCATAAAATTGATATGGCTATAACTCATGAGTTAAATTAATATCATCTTGAGTTTCAACATGTTAAAAATACGAATCATCCAAATCATGTACTAAATATTGAAACTGTGAAAAATCTTGAACCAAATTATTAGTATATTCTTCGGAACTGCTTTGACCATGATGATACCAAAAAACATAATCTCTTTGAAAACCAAAATGTAATAGATGACCCCCAACATTTTCAAATGTTTCAAACATCCTCAGATCACATTTCTTAAATGGACACTTAATTTTTCCATCTAAAACAACTTTTGTTTTTGATGATGAAAATGATATAAAAGATTCAACACCCTCAATATATAAAGGATTTGTACCATAACAATTTGGATTATTGTGATGACTTTTCCAATCATGATCATGTAATAAATACTGTTATCAACTTCCTTTCACCATATTTCTCTAAAAATATATATAATAAATATTTTACTATTAATTTGATATAATAAAATGACAATCCAAAAAAGAGTATAAAATTAAAAAATTATAATTTACTTGTAGATTTTGTAAATTTTATCTATTTAAAATTTATTTTTATAAATTACCACTAATTGTTTCTAATTATATTTAATTTTTAATAATAATAGTGATTTAATGTTCAATTTTACTAATCATTATTAATTACTACTAATTTTTACAATTGTTTCAAATTACAACCAATTTTTTATAATTATAGTGATTTATTATTAATTTTTTTTAATTAATGCTACCTTAACAGAAATTATTACTAATTAATGCTACATTAGTAGTATATTTTAAAAATTATATTGATTTATCACTAATTTTAAATAATTACCACTAATTGTTACTATTTACTGATAATTTTTAACTTCTAATAGTATTTTAATGTTCATTTTTACTAATCATTACTAATTTATACTATTTATTACTAATTTTTACTAATTACCACTAATTATTAATAATTATAGTTATTTACCATTAATGTTTCCTAATTACTACTAATTTTCATTAATTATAGTGATTTAACATTACTTTTTTCTAATTTATCTGTAAATTTTACTAATTTTTACTAATTGCTGCTAAATTTTATTAATTATAGTGATTTAGTGCTAATTATTACTAATCTTTACTAATTGATGCTAATTTTATATAATTATGGTGATTTATTTCTAGTTTTTAATAATTACAACTAATTTTTACTATTTGTCGCTAATTTTTTCTAATTACCGTTAATTTTTACTAAGCATTGGGATTTAATGGTTTTTTACCAATATTTAAAAATTAACACTAATTTTTACTAATTTTTTCTAATTACCACTAATGTTTAATAATTATACTGATTTGCCATTATTTTTTACTAGTTAATGTTACTTTATAGTAATTTTTACTAATTCTAGTGATTTACCATTAATATTTACTAATTACTTCTAATTTTTACTAATTATCCTCATTCACTGCTTATTTTTAGTCATTAACGTTAATTTTTACTATTTTTTAGTCATTTCATCTAATTTTTACTATATTTTACTAATCGTCGCTATTTTTTTCAAATAACGCTAATTTTTAAAAATTATAGTCGTTTAATATTAATGTTTTCTAATTGCTGCTAATTTTTATTAGTAATGCTAACTTTTAAAAAATATAGTGATTTATCGTTATGTTTTACTAATTGCTTGTAATTTTTGATAATTATGGTGTTTTAACACTCATTTTTACTAATTACTATTATTTTTTAAAAAATAATATAAATTAGTGATGCTTATTACTAAGATCGATACATTTTAACTAAGTTCTATTAATTAATACTCTTTATTTATCAATTATAAGTAATTAGTATTAATAACACCCACTTACTGATAATTAGAAACAATTATTGTAAATTAAAACTATTAAATATTACTACTAATTAAAACTAAATATTTTTAATTTACAAATGCTATCGCATGTACTTCATCCTCTACTCATGATGCTACTCATGTCATCGATACATCTTCTCCTCCTCCTCCTCGTCCTGTCATCGACGCGCCGCATCCTTCATGTCCCGGTTCTGCCGACCTACTGACAAATTTTTTCATGGTTTGCACAAATTGGTCATTTCTCATCACCTGAAGATTATAAATTCTATTATTTTCACTTTTTTGAAATTTATAATATATTTTGTTACTTTATATTAAATTATAGTAAAAAATAGCGGTAATTAGTGTTAATTAGAAATAATTTCTACTTATTATTGCTAATTTTGAGTAAAATTTAATTTAAAGTAATAAAATATATTATAAATTATTAAAAAGGTGTAAATCATAGATTGTACAATCATGAAGTGATGAAACCAATTTATTTTAACCATGTCCGAAATTGTCATTGTACATCACCTGATAATTGAAGACCTATTTCATTTTCAGTTTTCTAGTAATTTATAATAATTTATATTATTTCATAGAAATTTATAATAAATTTTACTAATGTAAAATATTTTTATTAATTTATATAAATTTTATAGGTTTAAATTTTTTTTATAAATTTATAAAAAAAATGCAATCAATTTATAATAAAGTATATTATATTATATAATTTTAATTTAATTTATTGTAAATTATATATATTTACTACAATCTTTTAATTTATAACTATTTATTACTAATTATCACTATTTATTAATAATTTTTACAAATTATCACTAATTATCACTTATTATTACTAATTTTTCATAGTTTATAAAAATTTGTTTATAATTACCACTAATTACTACTAATTACCACTTATTATTACTAATTACCACTAAATATTACTCAATATTTACTAATTATTTCTAAGTATTACTAATTATTACTAAGTACTACTAGTTAAAAGTAATTACTACTAAATATTTCTTATTAAAAACAATTATTAATAATTAAAACTAAATACTTTTAATTAAATATAATTACTATTACTTAAAAATAATCAATAGAAAATAAAAATAGCTAATTCAAATTAAATATAATTACTACTAATAAATAATTTTTATTACTTATATAAAATAAATTAAATAAAATGAAAATTAAAAATATTAAATAAATATATTAAAGCTAAATCTTTTAGTGGATGAAAAGCCTGAAATGTACTGCCCTGTAAAATTAAAAACTTTGATAAAATTAAGTAGGAGAATATAAGAGTAGAGGTGGATAGGGGAGTTCAAAGAAGAATAAAATGAAAAAAAAATCTAAAGGGGGTATACATAGGTTAGATAATTTGTGACGAGACTATATGCAATGGGATTATCATCACAAATAGAACCACCGGTGTTAATTTTGGTGGTGGAAAAAAATAGTATTTGTGACAGGGCCCATCACAAATACTCTTTACAGACAATTTATATGCGATGGGAGAGAATTTGGTCAGAAATAAACAATAATGATGGAATTTATTTGCATTGGGACCCATCAAAAATACTTTTCTTCCAATAGTTTATTTACTATTGGAGTTAACTCTCATCACAAATAACAAAAATGATTGGTGGGTATTTACGATGGTAGTATATTCCCATCGCAAATAGTCTTCCTGTGGTTTGGCTCATAGTGTGTGTCAAAGGTATTTATGAAAGGAAAAAATTCTTGTCACGAATAATGTTTTTTTGACAACTATTTTGTTAAGGGATTCATTTCTCATCACAAATAATCTTTTCTTATGGACTATTTTCAATAGGAGACGGGCCAATCACAAATTTCTCGTAGCAAAAAACACTTTTTCCCTATAGTGACTATTTGGGAAAAGTGTGTGTCAACTGTTCACAGCCATAGAGCCTTAAAATTTTCAAATTCCTTCTAGAAACACCCCTAAACAAGACTCAACCAAAGAATAATCAAAATAGGGGTCTAAAGAGTACATGAAACGAGTAACAGGATGTTACAACCTCCCTATCATATAATCATTTTATCCCCAGAAAGCCTGTCAAGAAGCTTTCATGTAAAAAAGATGAGGCCACTGCTCTCTCATCAATGACTCTCCCTTTATCTCTCTCTTGTCTCATGAGTATCTGAACCGTGCTACCATTGCACTCAAACCAAAGGTATCATCCTCCCATGATTTACCTTGGTTTCAAAATCAACTATCCTGACCAGATGCTCAGGAATGGATAAATCATGTTCAACATTGTGATCACTCTAGCTAAGAACATGAGATAGATTAGAAATATACTTTTGTAGATTTAATAAATGGAACATATTATGTATCAACATCAACTATGGAAGAAATCCTAATGCTAAAACACCTTCCCCACCTACTCAACAACCTCAAATGGTCCCAAAAAATGAGGATCATGATTCCCTTACCTCCAAAACTATCGATGACCCAAACGAGGTGAAACTTTTAAGAACACCAGATCACCAAATGAAAATTCCAATAATCTATGATGAAGATCAGCATAATATTTATATCGGCTCTGTGCTGTCAACATTCTATGATGAATAAACTAAATCATTTGTTTCTTCTCTTTAACCAAGATCGATCCAACCAAGTAACTATCACCAATATCCAACTAACACTATGTATAATTATAAGCCTAAACATAGAATACCTCAAAAAGAGACATCTAGATCAGATACTGGTAACTATTGTTATAAGAAAACTCAACCATCTCCAAGTGGTTATCCCAAGCCCCACCAAAATCGAGGATATAGGTGTGAAGCATATCCTCTAGAATTTGTATATCACTTCTAGTATAGACATCTAACTGTAGATGGTATTCCATATGCAAACAAACCTGAGAACCCAGTACATTCAGATGACATCTCCAAAAGCAATAAGTAAATCGGGGATCTCTATTAGAAGCTATAACAAATGGAACTCTGTGGAAATGAACAATCTCTCTCGTATAGTGATTTTCTATCTCCTAAAATTTGGTTATATCTCGAATGGGTATAAAGTAATCCGATTTGGTCAGCATTTCGATCATAACCCATATCAAATTATTCTTTCTCTAGTTACATGAAAACCCAACCACAAAGTCCATATAAATTTCATCCCAATTCCAAGTTGGTATTAAAGTATTTTATGTAAACCTAAAGGTCTTTGGTGCTTTTCCTTGACCTTTTAGAACATATAACAATGAGAGAAATATTCAATAATTCCCCGTCTCATACCAGGACACCAGAATCATCGTCTCATGTCATGAAACATATTTTTGGTTTCCAGGTGCACAACCCACTGGGGATTATAGAAATCCCCATTCATAGCTTTCCTAGTCGATAATGGTACAAAAAATGATTCTGATAACGTAGAATACACTCTAAAGAGAACAGACACTCAATAATGGTCTCCCCACTATAAATAGAGTTCCTAATTCCATGGAATTCATCATCAATATGTTGTTCCTAAAGAATAAAATCGAGAAGAGTTGAGGTCTACTTAACACTATCCAAATCAACTTTGGTTCCTATTTCCCAAACTCCAATATAAAACTGTGAAAAAAGATCCATCATGTTCCACGCTTTTGATGATACCTTCACAAACTGTGTTATAAACTTCCTACATAAATCATATATGACAACATTCCCCTTCCCCGTAGTATAGGTGATGTTGAAGTTAAAGTATTTTAGGTATTCCACCCAATTCCTCTAGCAGAGATTCAAATATTTTTTGAGAGAAGATATTACTCAAGATCTTGTGGCCCAAAAACATGGTAAACCATTATCCAAAAAGGTAATTCCACCAAATTTTAAGTGCATGCATCATAGCTACAAGTTCCATATCATTGTTCATATAATTCTTCTTATGTGGCCTAAGATGATGAGATCCATAGGCAGCTACATGATCACCCTACATAAGAACACATCCCAAACCATAATGTGATGTGTCATAGAGGACAACATATCCTTTCCTAGCCTTTGGAAGAGTCATCACTAGTGCAGTAGTCAAAATGAATTTCATCTCAAAAAAATAACACTGACATTTATCATAAAAAAAATATTGCTCATTTCTGATTTGATGCAATTATAAAATAATACAACTTCAAGAAATACTTTATGAACTGATGATAATATCCATCTAAACCCAAGAAGCTCTAGGTCTAAAAAACTTTTGTGGTTTCTGCCATTTCATACCAGCTTTCACATTCTCAGGATCAATTGACATTCCATGTCCATACAAAATGTGTCCCAAGAACATAAAAACCTGAATCCAGAAATTACATTTTGAAAACATGGAATAATGTTAATGATTTCTCAACCATTCCAAAACTTCTCTCAGATAGCATACATGATCCTCCTTGGATTTCGAGTAAACAAGTTTTTCATCCAAAAATACCACCATAAAATTATCAATATACTCATATAAGATCATGTTCATCAACACTTTAAAGACTGCAAGATTATTGGTTGGACTAAATGGAATGAAAAGTTACTCATAATGGTCATAGCTACTCTAGGAGGTGGTTTCATGAATGTCAGATAATTTTATTCTCAACTGATGATAACCAGACCAAAGTTAAATCTTCTAAACCACCTTCCCACCTTTCAACTGATTAAAAAAATCATCAATCAATTCCAATGGATACTTGTTCTTTACCGTGATTTTATTGAGTTATTGGTGATTAACATAAAGGTGAAGTGTTCCATCGGTATTCTTAGAAAAAAGAATAGGAGCTTCCCAAGGTGATACACTCAGGAGTATAAATCATTTCTCTAAAAGATCATCAAACTAAGTCTACGACTCTTTCATTTCATCTAGTTCCATATGGTAAGAAGTAATAGATACGTGATGTGTACCAGGAACTAAATCTATAGAAAACTCTACCTCTCTTACCTGTGGAAAACCAAATAAGTCAAAATGAAAAAAAAATAGGGAACTTAATGAAAACTGGAGGGGGATCCCCACTCAATGTTTCCCACTCCAGATGAAAATCAAACAGTGATATTAATTTCCCTATTACTGGATAATAACATCCAGCTCCACTTGACCCTAGGTCCCATTCTCCCTTAAAGACAAAGAAAAGTGCATCGGGTACAATAAAGGAGACTCTTCAAAGATAATATTCAATTTGGGCCTTGTTAGAAATGAGTCAATCCATCCCATTAATTAATTAAATAGGTTTCATGTTTAGAACTAGAAATTCCCAAGAAATTCCAATCTATGATAAAGAGAAAACACAACAATTACAAGAAGACCCTCCTCTCTCTTCGATCTGAGGGGTGTAGTAATATCCATCACATCAGATAAAATCCTCATAGTAAGATTCAAAAGATTCAAAATATGATTTGATATAAAATAATGAGAAGCACCATTATCAAATAAATTAGTCACTAATGAAGAAGATAAAGTGATGGTTCCTCTCAGAGTCGTTGGGCCCGTATATACTTCTTATAGAGACTCTTCCACTGCATGAAGAAGATTTTTTTCAGATGTAAGTGGATGGAACCCCTTTGATCATGTAGTATATGATTTCATCATCTTAATTTTTGTCCCTGATGATCCTAGTCCACTACGTGGAGTAGAATAGACATGAAAGAAACTCTTGAAAGTGATCTGAACATCTATAGGACCCACATACCTTGGGTTCCCCAATGAAAGCCTTCTTTGAGTGACCATGCTTGATACAATAATAGAAAATCAAAGGGCCTCTAAAAGTAACTATAGAAGGTACAAAATAACCTTATTATCAAAATCCATCATGAGACTCATCACTCTTTCTATTCCCTTTATAGGGACTCCCACAACTACCACTGGGAGTAAAGGGAACTCCCATCAATCCTGAAATGCTAACATAATCAAGCTCAACCATTAACACTCTATCCAGCACCATAAAATATGAAGGAAAAATCATTAAGAAACCCTAAGAATGAATACTATATTGAATACCCATATCGAATCATTGAGTCTTCATTTTCTTATTCGATACAATGTCAAGTGAAATCTACACAAGCTCAGTGAAGCATTTTTCATATTCTATCATGGTTATTTTAGCCTACTCCATTTTGAAAAACTCTATAGCCTTAGAGAACACCATAGAATCTGGATAGAAATGGTCAGTGAAAATAACCTTGAATTTATTCCAGTATAATCCCTCTTACTTCCTTTTTTCACCATCGAATCCCACCATCTCTTACTAGGACCCTCCAGATTAAAGGTAGCCCACTTCACCTTAATAGCTTCAAGAGTTTCAGTAAAATTTAAGTGAATCTCCATCTATCTCAACCAATCCTCAGCCTCTTGAGGATCATTAGAACCTAGGAACATTAGTGGCTTATGGTGAATGAATTCCTAATCGTGGTTTCAAAGATCATTATTATGAGGTTTTGCAACTAGATATTGAATGGGAACGAGTATTGGTGCCTATCCCAGATCTTGGATAGCATGTAGAACAGTCTTGATGAGATTTTGGTCTATGGGAGGATTTTCCTACTATGTATCATCAATAGATTCCTCCTAGATCCTAATCACACATCTTCTCGAAGGCATGATGCTACACAAAATTATCAAACAATAATGATGGCATCATAATATTACACAGATCAACAACTCAATAAGAGAAATAGGTAAATTCATCCCATCAGATAGATAAAAATATTTGGATTTCACTCTATCCAAATCAAAATTAGGAAAAAGACTAGAACTAATCTTCAATACATATTTCCCAAAACACCCATGGTGACTTAAGCCTCATTACGATGATATTTTTTTATGAACTCACTCATAACTACCACTTATGTCCCAAGAAGATTACTCAACTACATACTGACATCAAAAAGAAGCTCAACCTAGATCTTTGATACCACTTTCTCAAGAACCGGTCCAAGCACCCCAATACCCTGACACCTGATCTGACACTAATATTGCCTGAAGGGAGATCCCGATCCACATGGGTTGGTAACTATCACCTAGAATCATAAAAAATATAAGGGAATGATTTTTCCACATAAAAATAGAAGAAACTGATACAATTCTTTATGCTCAAAGGACAACTCCATAGGGATAATAGTACCAAAATTCAAACAGGTATGAATAACTAAAAGTACGACCACAAAGTACATGAAACTGAAAGGTAAATAATTGAAGTCCCAATGGACACATCTCTCCAATTCCCAAGGATCAATAACAGGAACCACCTCCAAGTGGTTTTTTCACCTTTCTCGAACCCAGAATAATATAACCTAAAAACACCCAATGTCATAGGTAGAGTGCGAGATAAAATCCTAGTAGGGTCTCACAAAGGATGATGTAATAATATTCCTCCATAATTAACAAAATAATGATTTAAATTTTAAATAAAATAGGCATGGAAATATATAACAATATTTAAAACAAATTATTCTTTTCATTTCAAATTAGGGAAAATTTTCAAAAATGGCTTAATAAAAATTTTATATAAATTAATTTATATAAATTCACAAGGAATATTTTAAAAAAATTAAAAACAATGGAATATGTAGAAAATAATCAAAAATGAATAGCATGTTTAGTAACCAAACTGTACAAAAGTTCTATATTATGGGATCCTCACACACTCAAATAGGTGACCATGGATATATGTGTAAACACATCCCTCAAACACTAGTCATAGAGGACTTATCACCATCTCATCAAGGATGTGATCTTAGGAATTTTGTTTTGATAGTAATGAAAAAAATCAAAATATTTTTATCCCAAATAAAACACTAACTACCTAGGAATGATTGTTCTTAGACGACAATCAATAATGGTAAAATTATTTAAAAACTCTTCAAAATACAATTTCCTCATTTTCCATTTCAAAATTTCAATCTCTCTTTAAAAACCAACACATGGGTTTTTAATAAATTCATGTCTTTTTCCAATATAAAACTAGTGTCTTATTATCAAAAATAATTTAATCCATCCTTATCAAATATAAATTTTAAATCAATTTCACAATTTAATAACACAATTTCCATCAAATTCCACAAACACTCCCCAATTCATTGGAATTGAGGGTTTTCCCCCAAATTTTCATGCCAAACCAATATAAAATTCCAATTCATACCAAATTGGATTTTTCACATTTTTGTTGAAATAAGTTAAAATAATCAATAAATTTTAGGTCAAATTAATTGTCCAAAATTATATGGAATCACCTACCTTAGATCACAAGATCACATAACACAACATCCGCAATGGGGACTCCAATGAAGAACGTCAGCAACAAATATCTGAGAATGAATCCAAGATTTAAAACAAGTGTGTTAAGATCCTCTAACAACAAACAGATATAACAAACCCAAAGGAGTATACAGGAAGAGAGTGGGAGATAGAAAATTGGAGAATAACCCTTACCAGGAAGAGATCAAACAACATTTTACATGCTTTAATTCACTACAAAAGGGGTTTGGAGGATCCAAAAAGGGTCCTTGAGAGCCTTATCAACCATGGAAATAAACCATTCATAAGTTACAGTAGAGAGGGGGTCCCAAATATGGTTTGGAATTTTTTTAAAAAAATAGAAAAATTAAATCCCACGCACATGATTAGATTGGCAGGGATGCATGGTTTTTCAAACTATGTGCCATAATTGTGCACCCCAGCTGTGGGGTTGCACGATTTATCCTTAGTGGGAGTATGGCTTTTCAAACCATGAAACAACCATGAAAACCCTCACTATCTAGGTTTATACGGTTTTCACTATAAAGGTGAACGGTTAGGGAAAACCTTGTGCCAAATATGCATAGCCCGATATCCTTCCAAAATTTTCAAATTCGTTCTCCAAATACCCCTAAATGAGACCCAACCAAAGCATGATCAAATGAGGGGTCATGGAATACCTGAAACCATTAATAGGATGTTACATTTAGTTCAGAACATACCTTCTAAAATCACTTATCAACTTCCCACCTGACATCCTAAGATCCTTATTTTTTATATAAATCCATCCTAGAGGCTTTCAATGAAAAACTAAGGAGGATACATGAAAAAGAGGTATCATTCATCAACGAGCATTTATATTTTATTTCTTCCACCACATCCTTAAATTTTTATTATAACATGATGATATAATAACCTCGGTTTCATACAAATACCAACTTTTTCTTATGTTATTTCCATGACCAAAATCTATATCCACTTTAATAAAATGGGTTACAAAATCATCATTCATACATACAGCGGACTACCGCATCACAAATTGATGTCATTCATTTCTCTATTACCACCTCTCGAGGCTAGAAATAATGATGAATTTAATATTTATATATGA
Organism: Viscum album; assembly: GCA_963277665.1. Taxonomy (NCBI): domain Eukaryota; kingdom Viridiplantae; phylum Streptophyta; class Magnoliopsida; order Santalales; family Viscaceae; genus Viscum; species Viscum album. Next base: position 1,388,464,085 of record OY728134.1, on the reverse strand, counting down.
TATATATTATATTTATGTTATTATTCTGATTCTTTAATTATTATATCACACATACCATCATACTCTCCATTTTTTTGGAATACAATAGCATCAATCTTATGTGCAGAAAACTACCACCTGATGCAGTGATGTGATTAATTCATGAATTACATGTAAGGTATTAAGGATGGGTTTAATGATAATATGTGATATATATATAAGACATAAAAATGATTCTACAGTGATAAAATATGTCACTTACTTTTATTTCTTTCAATCTGACAAGAAAATTGAAACAGCGTTCATGCATACGTACGGCCTACCATCTCAATGAACGGTGTATTTCATTTTCTATTACTAAATTTTATAAATTACTCTAAATACATGTATACTAAATATGTATTATATTTATATCATGTTTTTAATTTTTCATATGATGAAACCATGATCTAATTATTATAACAAAAAATAATAAATCAAAGCATGCATGAAAAATAAAACTGTTATTTCCCGAAACATGAATTTAACATGGAATTGTTAACAAAAGTGTAATAAATTTTCATACGAAAATAATATATGGTTTGATTTATATATATATATATATATATATATATATGGTTCTATAATATATTTATATTAAACTTATATTTATTATACATGAGGTTTTAATGTGAATAATGGAATTCAAGACTTAAGGTAGGGGATTTTTGTCTCGATTTTCCTTCTTGGAAACATATGTTATGTTATGCACATATATTCATTTATAAGGTGTATATATACTCCCTTTTATATATAATATAATTAATTTATGAATCATCATGATATTTTAAGTTTCAATTTATGTTATTCCTTCATGGGGCTTATGATTTTAATGTTCCCAAAGGGGTAAAGGTTTTATGTCATAATCTCATCGTTTATCGGGGTTGTTTATGGTTAAATCATCCATGTTGATATATTATTATCTACCTCTAAATAATTCTCATGAATGTTTGTCTCTTATAGTTATTAATTTTTATTTTCTATTAATAGTGTCATTTTTCACTCTTTGGTACTTAAACTGGTTATTAAAATGTTTTTAAGAGAATATGACTTTTTTCCCTCTTCCAATGGAAATTTGTTTCCTTAAAAAATCATGTTTCATTAAAATAAATCATAAGTGTATTAATTATTTTTAAATTAATTTTTTTATAAAAAAATTTTATAGGAATTTTCATGTCATTTTCCAAACAATTCTTATTTGGATTTTACTGAAATGTAAAAGTAATCTTCATTTTAATGTGTATGTAATTCTCTAACGTTATGACCAATAATTAATTTGAATCTTACTTTATAAATTTTCAAGTTTATTTTCAAGGAAAATTATTTTTAAAATGATGTATTTTTTAAATAATTTTTTTCAAATTTGAAAGGATATTTTCCTCATTAAATTTTAAAACGATCTTTTAAAATCATTTTCTATCTAAGATTAAATTCATTGATGTTACATATGACCTACTAGTAATATGATCCAAGGATATCATTATTAATCATTATCTGAATGGTTTATATTTGGATGGAAGGATTTTTATGAAACCCATTTCTCTTCCAGGAGTTATTCTTTGAGGAAATTATTATTAAAAACTACTTCTTTTCTGGAATTATGCTATGATTAAATAATGATTAAGAAACCTATCTATTTTCCATAGGTCATGATATGATGAAATGTTTATGAAACCCATTTAATTTCATGGGTTGTTATATGATTAATTTTTTATAATATTTTTTCACACATAAATATGATTTTCATTATGATATGGGCGGGACCTATATCTCCTTTCAATGCATTGGGTAAATATTTATATCTTATGATATAGATATCACTAGAATGGGGAGTGAACTCAGATCAGTAAGGTAATTTGTCTACTATGATGCTCTTTGTAGTGAACCTTGACTGCTAAGATGGTTTGGGGATTGAACCCATCCCAATAAGATAGCCTTTTCACTGAGCATTGACTAATATTGAAATGATTTTTTGTGCTCGTATGTAAGGCATAAATTCCATGTCTTATGACAATGTTATGCTCTCATGGATTGTTTGATTAGATTACCATATGATTCATGTCTTATAAAATGAAAATTTTTGTTCCATTATTCAATATTATGATCTTTGATATGAAAGGTGTGGTTTTCAAATGTTAGATCATGTTCACATACCCTTATACTCATTTTATTCTTATGTATTTACCATGTTTATCTGTACTGATCATCTTAGCTCACCCTATCTTATGTTTCCTTTCCCTAGGTTATAAAGAAAAATATTATATGAAAATTATAATAATGGTGCTAGTTAAAGAAGAACATAGTGGGAGATGATGTATCTCACTTAAGGACTAGTTTTTTATGTGTCCATGTTTCCAAAGGAATTAGACCTAAATGATTATAGTTTGGATTATTATGTTATTTAATGAATAATCATCTGTTAAGATGTAATAATAATGTATGATAATTTTTTTTTCTTCACATGAAACATATCCAGGTTAAAAATATTATAACTCCATATATAGAAAAGATGATATCTAAAATATTATCGACCTTTTTTTGTAACTCTGTATTTTATTTTTTGGCTCCTTGATCCCCTCAATAACGGATGTTTGATAAATTATATGAGAAAGGTAGGATTAAGGTCTTTTTTTTATTCCCATGTAAACCCTTTACTTGTCTAAGAAGATTTAATCCCTTTCAATCCTCATCATGGATAAGGTTTAGGATCCTTTCTACTCAGAGAATCTTCCACTTTGTTTGCCTTCCTAGGATAGTAATGGATTTAAACAATTATAATCCTTGATCATCTATTACCACCATCATTCACACATATTAATATTATTTTGTGTGAATATATACTTGAGAATTTTATGATTTTTATATTTTCCATTTTCTCCACATAGAGATAATACTATAAAATATTCAATGCAAAGATCACTAGAGCCAATTATAGATCATGGGTTTCATAATTCTTATCATGGATCTTTAAATGGAGGGATGTATATTCTATCACCTTGTCATCATGAATGAGTACTCAATCCAAGATAGTTTTGGGCATGTCATTGTAGATCATAAATCCTTCCCTATTGGTGGGTAATGTGAGTATAGGTGTAGTGATTAGACTCTTATTTAACTCTTTAAATATTTCCTTGCATTCATCAGTCTAGAAAAACATCAGTCCCTTCTAATTTATCTTAGTTAGTGGGCATGAAATTCTGGATAAGATTATCTAAAATCAACGATAGAACCAAGTAAATAAAATTAAAATATTGATCTCCATCTTAGTTTTCCTTCTAATACGTCCTTCAATTTACTATTCTATTAAAGGGGCCATAAATATCCCTTTGTGGGTGACAACATTCCCTAGGAAAGACACATTCTAAATGTATAATTTATATTATGAACTGAACTACTAGTTTATGAGGATGATTAATCCATTATTTGAGGAATATATTCACTCACAATGGATATATCATTGAGGATTATCTTTTAATTATTCTAAATAATTTTAGCTATATATGATTTTAATAAGATAATAATATACATTCTTGAGATGATGATTCAAAAGGAGATCAATCCTCCTCCATACTCATGTATAGAATCATAGTTTTCTACATGATATAGAGGGTTATTTCCTTATATCTAAAACTTATATTGGATTTATACAATGAGACCAAATATATACCTAGGATAAAATCAAATTCCTCTAAAGGAGGAATGATATGATTTTTAATAAATACACTCCTAATAACTTCAACTTTTGATACAATAATACTAAAGGTTTTACCCTATGATATCAATCCATTTGGGGTGGTGAATAAATATTAATAAAAACATTACTAGATATTATAGTCTGGTATGAATTGAAATAAAATAATACATAAAAATCACTAGAATATAGATTAAGTGTACTATAATCATCATGATCCATCTTGGGGATTTCCATAGAAAAATACCTTCCTTGATCCAATGTCCTAGGAGGTTATTGATTCTCGTCATCCTTATAGGCCTTTGTAATAGATAAATTTCTAGGAAAATTCCAAAGTTCCCCATATTTAGAACATAGAACTATTAATGGTAACTTGGATTAATCTTTATTTACATCCATAATACTAACATGATTTTTCATTTTTCTAAGGTAATCAACTAATTTATTCCCTATTTTTTCACACTTCAAACATATTGTAGTTCCAATAAAAAAAAATTTCTCACTGCCTATTTAAGGTTCAGGATGAATTTTTTTATCCTTTTTGGTGTATAGCCCTAATGGTTTTAGTCTTATTAAAAGAATCATTCACCAATTTTAAAAGACATAAATGTCTTGACTAAAGAAATATTTCGATTGAATATTGATATATAAAGACAACAGCCTAGAGAGGATATTTCTCACATTAAATTTATAATTAATTTAAGTCGGATCTAAGATATATTACCTCATATTATGATGTTTCTTCAATGGTATTATTGATCTTCATGAAACCTTTTTGGATTACCTTCATTGCATTGGAAGGACCCAATGAAGATCGCCTCTAGATGTGATCTACACATGGTCCTTTGATCTCTGAACGACACAAATGGATTTTTTGGTGCTATCTTAGTGGATCGGACATCTTTTGTTTTACATCTTGATCACCCAACCTTATGGATTGAAGGATTTATTCTTATTCTTGAGAATATGATAGAAGTAGATATCAATAGAGAATTCTGATGTGCACAATGATTTTCAATTTTGATTAATACTACAAAATAGACATAACAACCTATTTATAGAGTTAGGGTTTAGGTTAAAATATTATTTAATTGCATGACATACCTTAAATAATATAATAAAACTCATCTAAACCCATAATATATTCTATTTTCATTATTATTATTATTATTATTATAGTGTACTCAAAATGGTACAATGATAAATATTTCTTTACCATATTGCAAATTAATATTAGTCCCTAGACATAATATTAGTCCTCCCATCCTCTTGAAATTTATTGAATACCAAAATAAATATTTAATTACATATTTATTTATAAATAAATATTAAATTCATATCCTAGAGAATAAATATTTTTCAAATATTTAATAAATGATTTGTGACAATAAAACATGAATAAAATTATTCCTTGGTCTTGAGAAAAATATTTAGTCTAATTATTAAATTCAAATAGAGTTTAATTAAGATCATAGAAAATACTTAGTGTGTAACCAACTAGGATTGTTTCTCATTGTCAGTAGGTGGGTTTGTCTAAAGTCCAAGATTACTGTCTAGAAATGAGTCAAGGAACCCAATCGAATGAAGTTAATGTCACAACATCAACAACAACACATGAATGAAAACTATTTAATATAATCCATCTATCATAGTATCTCATCAAGTGGGTTTCATACACATGTCATCAAACTATGTTCTTGATATATATTTCTTTGAATATTTGAAATAAACACATAATTACACCAAGGCGATGATATTTAATGTGTCAATTCCATTTCAATCAAAGGTTCGAGATGTCAACATTCATAAATATAAAAGTTAATATCCTTTCATGAATTATTAATTAATAATGCATTACTTGTGACACACCCAAAGTATTTAAATTCACCATGAATGATATCATCATTATATTTCAAAACACGTAAAACTGTGTGCCTCATAGCATAAAATAATAATAATCTTAAAGTATTAGGACCATTACACATGCTCACAAATAGGAATATTTGATGATATATAAAATGTAGAATTCTAACAAGCAGGTATGTTCTCATAATCTCCCATATTGAAGATTACCAACTAAAAATTTCATTAGAATAATTATAATATTTTTAAGAGTGCTCTCACCTTAAAATAAACATTCTATGTTCCCCATAATAGTATGTTATCCAACCCTAGAACTATATTTAAGAATATCACCATGGAACTTAAAGGTTCTCATGCTAGAGGAGAAATTTTATGACCTTATCAATGTGAAAAATACTCTAGGATATTATTTTTTAAAATTCCTGTATAAGAATGAAAAATATGTAAAAATATGTTTTATTGATATTCCAATGTTTGAATATACATGTAATCCAAAGTAAAAAAACAGGCAGTTCTAGAACACCAGCTCTTACAGACTCCAACATGGACTAGAGCTGACTTCCTATGAATTTAAATCCCCTAGAAACTCATATGAAGATTATGTTTCTACTATTTTAATGCCTTAGTGAAGGTTTTCACCATATTTCCTATTATGAAAATACTACACACCGTGACGTCACCTTTTTGAGAAAAATACAACAATAAATGATACTTCTAAAGTATGTTCTTTGTTCACTGATATGACCATGGATCTTTTACAAGAGCCAACATTATAGTATAATCACAATAATGTGTTATAGGTTCATTATTTTAAGGTATTACTTCAAGTTCCTAGATGAAATTAAGTATCCAAACTACTTCTTTTTCTTCCTCAGAAGCCACAATACACTCAAACACTACTATAAAAATTGTGAATACAACTTTCTTTATGCTCTTCTAGATAACAACACCTACATTAAGAATGAATATGTATCATTACTATGATTTTAGATCATCCTGATCTATTTGGAAACTAGAATCATTATATCCTCTAATAACTTGTTTTGTATCTACTCCATATACCGAGAACATATCCTTAGTATTCCTCATATACTTAAGGATGGAATTGACTTCCATAAAATGGAATTATCTTGAGTCGTCATGATATCTTCCTACCACGCTTAAGGAATAAGCAACATCAAGCCTAGTACATAGCATATCATACATTACTGACCCAATCGTTGACATTTATAGAGTCCATACTATCATACATATTTACTTGTGTTTTTTAGGATAAGTTTTCTTATAAAGATGAATACCATGTTACATTGTAAATAATACCCTCTTGGATTTTTCCATGCCAAATTTATGTAGTATCTTGTTAATAAATGTACCATGGCTTAGTCAAAGTATCCTATTTGATCTATCATGATGGCTCTTGATCCCAAGAATATATGATGTTTCACCTAAGTCCTTCATGGAGAAGTATGTACTCAACCAGGATTTAACAAACTATAAGACTGGTATTTTATTTCTAATAAGTAGTATCTAACTGACATAAAATATCAGTAAAATGAATACACTCCCAATAAACCATTTATAGATACAATGATAACATTCATTCTTTATGAAAAAAAATTATGTTATGACTCCATCAAACTAAATTTTCATTACCTGGATTCTTTCTTTAATTCATAAATGTATCTTTACAATTTTCATACCTTGTTGGCATCCTTTAGAGTCAAAAAATCCTTAGGTTATGTAATATAGACATATTCCTAAAGGTTCTCATTAAGGAATGTTTTTTTAACATCAATTATCCAAATCTCATAATCATGGAAGAGCATAATGGAAAGTATAATTTTGATGGATTTCAATATATCAACTGATTAAAAGGAATCATCATAGTCTATGTCTTAACATTATTGGAACCCTTATACTACCAATTGTGCCTTATAAGTATTGATTTTCTCATCCATGTTTAATTTCATCTTGCATAACCATTTACAACCAATGGGTTTTACATCCACTATAGGATCTACCAAAATATGGACTTGGTTTTGGTACATGGATTCCATTTCAGAATTTATAACTTATTGCTATATGGAAACATCTATGAAACTTATTTCTTTCTTATTGTTTATAGGTTTATTATTGTCAACTAATAATGTGTCACCATCATTATTGATAATAAAACTATATCATTTAGGTTCTCTAATATCTCATGTACTCATGTGAACTACTTATGTCACTAGAACTTATTCTTCCATAGGGATTTATGGAATTTGTTCTTATACCAACTCATGTGTATCTTGATCTTGGCTTTATTTGAATTCTATCTCACTCTCACTATTAATTTTAGAGTTGTGATCCCCTTTAACAAAGGTTGCATTTCTATTTACCATAACTTTTTTTATGTAGGTTCATATAGGTAATATCATTTAGTTTCCTTATGATACCCTATAAAGATACATTTAGTGACCTAGGGTGTAAGATTATTTCTAGAAATGGAATTAACAAATGATTCACAACCACACACTCTTATATCCAATAACATGTGTTTATTTCTATACCAAAACTAATATAATATACTAATTTATACTTTATTTTGAACTTGGTTTATTATGTATGGTTTTTTTTGTAATTCATATCACCATAAAGATAATGGAAGACCCACATGACTCTTCATTAAGCTCACCATGTATAACAAGGTGTGGTTCCTCCTTTCACTTACAACATTCCATTGTCGTTTATAATGAGTATTGAGTTGGGATAGAATATAAAACTCCTATAAATAATCAATAAAGTCTTTATTAAGATATTATCCACCATTGTTTGAGCCTAATTTCATAATATTCTTACCAATATGGTTCTCAAAATTATTCTTTAATTCCTTGAATATCTTAAAGGGATTTTACTTATAACTCATTAAGTATACATATCCATATCTACTAAAATCATCCATAAAAATTATAAAGTATGAGTAACCACACCTTGTTTCAACTAGAAATAGTTTATGCACATTAATATGTACTAAGTGAAAAATATTCTTGGCCATTTCAAATTAACCACTAAATGAGGCTTTGGTCATTTTTTCATGTAAACATTCATGACATACACCAAGTGGTTTTAGTTCAAAGGAATCTATGTATCTATCATGTTTTAATTTAGTGAAACTTTTTTTGTTTACATGACTTATCTTGTGATTCCAAAGTTAGGTTTGGTATATGTCATGTGAACTAGTTTCATAATCGATTTATGTTACTTGGACGGAATAAACCAACACATAAATACCATTATTTAAATATTTCATACAATTACAAATGTTTTTCATATAAAAGATGAAATATTTGTTCCCAAATTTTAAAATAAATCCATTTGTATCAAGTCTAGATATAAAAAAAATGTTTTTGATTAGTGATTTCACATAATAACAATCCTTTAAACCCATAATCATTCTTATAAAAAATGTGAGTTTTTGGTCCCTAATAGCTATAATATAAAGTCTGGATTCATTAGCTACTCATAGATCCACCTCTCCCTAAGAAATATTTTAGAATATATATGGTTATTGTATTTGAATACATATATGATCCACACATGTGGTTTCCAATACCTAATTTATATAAATTGATAAATTTATCTCGATATCAAATTCACCTAAAGCATTCCTTTACTTATTTTCCTAGGTGCAGTTTTCCTTTCATTGGCTCTTCTTTCCACATGTGAAATAGATATCATCAGGTTAACTTACTTGTCCATTGATCTTTCTCTTCTTGTAAGGGTATTACAAGGAAAATTTAGACTTAGATCTCTTCCATAGGCATTTAATTTTTTTCACTATAAGGAGAAAAGTATATTCTCACTTCTTCACCTTATCAACTTGGAGAAGTAATGTGACAAGATCTAGAAGATAATTTTCTATATTTTTTATGTTGCAATTAATAACAAATATACATAATCTTTGAGTAAGTGACGTAAGAATGAGATCGATGATGAGGTTATCAGTTAATTTAACCCTAAAACCTCTAGTCACACAATGTACCTAATGAGTTTAACTGTGTGAGCCCCATCTGGTGCACCTTATCCAAGATTAATTTGAAAAACATTATTTGATATCTCAAACTGTTTCTTTCTTTATTACTCCTAATATAGGCCATGGAGATACTGGATCATGCTATAAGAATTCATATATTTATGTGAATTCATAACATCATTGTACATGTATGAAAGAATTAAACTTTGAATATTGAATGCATCACTCATGATTTTATTATAGATAGTGAACTCTTCATCACTTTCCACTTTTGTATGTGGATTAGGGAGTGAGGATTCAAGTATATAAGATTTTTGTTTATATTGAAACATAACCATTATGTTTTTAGACCATTTCTTCAAGTTACTATCAATAAAGAGATGGAATTTATCCAAAATTAATCATAGAGATAATGTGGATGAAAACCCTTCCATTATTCTATAATTATAAAAGATCATATTGTTAATACTTTTATTTATTATAAATTTTTTGAGACATAACAATAATTTTATTTTATTAAGTATCCCACTATTTGATCAAGTATTATTGGCCCTCACCAATGAACATATAATATCAATTCACTCAATACATTATAGTTGATAGGATCCATATTTCCCTTCTTGGTGATCCAAACTATGTCCATAAATACCATAAAAAGGTTTTTAGGTAGGTAGCCTTGCCAACTAAAACTTGAATCCACTTAAACCACTCAATGGATTCCCTGATCCGGAAATGCTAAATGAGATTTCCTCAAAACATTCTTCCAAGGTTGTATTGAATAGAATATGGATGTTAATTTCAATATAAGTTTGGTTAAGTCGATCCTTCATCTTAATTAAGACTCTTAGATAATTAAAAGTACCCCTTACTATGGACTAAACTGAAACCCTGGCTATGGTTTCATATTTATTTAGATGACTAAAGTCATAATGACATAATATTAACATGATGTATTTCGTTTTATTATACATAAATTTTTTCTTGTTTTTTATTTTATATGTATTTTTAATATTAATTATAATTTACTTCAGCTATTAACAATGTTTTTTATAAAACATTTATGCATAATCCTTTTATTTAAATTCCATATTTTCAAATTAGTACCTTTATTTATGTGATCATGGTCTTTAATCCATTAAATAAATAATACATAAGATATAAATAAATAAATTACCTAACCATAAAATTATCTAACAACTAATATATTGAGTGGACAATAAATCAACCTATGATCATAAGGGATAATCTCCTTGTGCTGGTCTTCGCATGAGCTATAGTATTCCACAGGTCCAACTATGTATCACTTGGGTTGGTTTCATCTAGGTTCCAACATGAACTACCTCCATGCACATTTCTATATGTCTTTTATTAGATATGTTTATAACTCACATGCATGTGAGGGGAATCAAAGGAGTGGTTAAAGGGAATTTCATATGAACCCTTGGACACACAGGTCCTACATAATAAAAGATGTAGGAATGAAATGTAGGAAATAATTTTTAATTTAAAAATATATAATTATAAACCCATGGAATTAAATTAAATTAAATTATACCAGCATATACATTTTTCTGGTCAAATCTAATAATTGGTCATACACATGAAATAGTTGCGCAAAAGTACATTGGCTAGAATTTAATTCAATTCATTCTTTATTATTAAGATAAATGTTCATGTATTAATTTATTTATTAATTTATTAATTACCTTTAACTTAATGAACATCCAATGTTAGTTAGCGATACCCATTATAAATGTATTCATATAAAATAAATGGTATTACCAATTATTACAGATAATTACATTAAATTAACTAACCTTTTATGATTTCTTTAAAAATGTTTGTTACATAGTCAAACACGTATGGTTCCAATAGTTTAATTGAGTTTAAATTATGAAACTAAATATTTTAATGAAATTTAATTATTTATTTTATTGGGGGACTACCTGACATGTACTAATGAGCTACACCCTATGTTTTCATTTTCTATGTACCCAGGATAAATACATGGGGATTCTATGTGTAACTAGGCTAGATTACACGATGTGTAATAACTAGATACACTCCATGTGTTATGATTACTATGTTTCTGGGATAAATTCATCTTTCATTGGCATGTTCTATAGATGAAATCACACATCATGTTCTCTAGTTACACATTATGTATTCCTATTTACATCCACCCATGTAATGTGTCTTAGCGCGTACTTAAAATGCATGGATTAATGACTTACATGATGTGCGCACCAACAAGTATTTCATTAATACTTCATATTGGTATCCTCGCATGACATAAACCATGTATTTCACCATAATGTAACTATGAATTTTGTTGTTAAATCATGTAGACTACACGATGTGTATTCCATCTACACAACGTGTACTCTAACAACCTGTGTTCCAATTTTTCTCGGTCAGTATGTGGTGTAAAATAAAAACACTATATGTAATAATATCTTAGTGAGTTATGTGTATTGTGACATGTCTAGGGGAAAAGAACTTGGGTATAAAATCGTTACTCTATATACATGTTGTGTAACCAAATCAACCAGCCAGAAATGTTGGCTCCTCTTGAGGATATCTCTTATCCTTCTTCATCTGTTCTTGGGCCTTTATAAAATATGAAACATGAATGAAAAATATTAAAATATTAAAGGAATGTTAATTTATCATCATATTAAATAAGTAATAATCTAGAAATGAAATAACATTCCACTATTGGGCATATAGATCAATAATAAAATAAAAAAATTTAAATTTTAAATGTAACTTCTCTAATACCACTTGATGGTTCCAGATGAATCTGAATCACCTATTGTGTGTATAACCTTTAAATGTTTTTTATTGCTTTAATGAATTATTCAACAATTGTGCAAGACGTAAATTTTATGACCAATGATATTTTTCCATTTCATATTGACTTAGAAATATCAAAAACTATAGAGGATGTTTTACATGATAAATTTAAAATTAATTTAAATCAGATTTGATGAAAGATTATCTCAATTTAGGATATTTATTCAATGATATTTATAATCTTTTTAAATCCTTTTAGGATTACATTTATTCCATACGGAGGACCCAAAATTCATTCACTCTAGCATGGATCCACACATGGTCTTTTGGACTCCAAATAACACTAATGGATTATCAAGTACTATTTTGGAAGATAGTTTGTCTTGTGTGGTTCATCTTGATTTATCATCCTTCAAGCTTTAGGGATTTCTTCCTAGTATTGATAAGAGAAGAGAATGAGATTTCAATAAAGAATTATTTTCTGAAAAATGATTCTCAATTCTATATTAACCATACATAATAAACATAGTGATCTATTTATATAGTTAGGGATTAGGATAAAATATTATTTAATTTTAGAACAACCCTTAAATAATATAATAAACCTCGTATAACTACATTCAATATATTATTATTATTATTTTAATGATGTGTGAAAACTTGTACAATGATAAATATTTCATTAATAGTTTTCAAATTAAAATCTGTCACCAGACACAATATTGGTATTCTCATCCTCCTTGGCATTTATCAATTACCTGAGTAAATATTTCATTAAAAATTTATTCATAAATTAATTTTAAATTCATAGTATGGTAAATAAATATTTTTTAAATATTCCATAAAAATTTTATCATAAAACTTGAATAAAATTATTCATCATTCATGGGGATAATATATATTACTACAATAAATTCAAATAAAATTTAATTTAAATACTTAAAAACATTGATTATGTGATCCTCTATTCATTTTTATAATTGGAATCAAGAATGCTTGCATAAATTTCAATACTATTGTCTATAAATGGGTCAAGGAACCCATGATAAAGATGTTATTGTCACAATTTTGACAACCACACATGATCGTTGACTATGGAATATATTCTCTTTGTCAAAATTTATACTCAAGTAAATTGCAGACCTATTTCATTGGCATATGTTCTTGATACGAATTTCATTGAATTTATGAAATAAAAAATAGTTACACCATGGTCATAGAATTTAATGTGTTGGTCCTGTTTCAATAAAAGGCTCTCAAAGGTCGACATCTGTAAAGATAGAATTGAAAATCCTTCCATGACTTATTAATTAATAACACATTACTCACGTTTTACCCAATATATCCAACTTCTCCCTGAATTGGATCATCATGGTTTATGAAATTCATTGATGTTTGTGTGTCAAAACATGCATTAAAACATATATTAATGTCTAAGGACTTCTACATATGATTTCAGATATGAATATTCGATGACACATAAACATGTGGAATTCCTATAGGTGGTAATTTTCTCATAATATATCATTTTAGAGATTATAAGTGTGAGCTTCTTGAGAGAGAGTCTCATCTTCCTACGATTACTCATATCTAGCAGTCAAAATTATATGTGTCCCATCATAGTATGTTATCTGACCATTGAACTATATTTAATAATATTTTCATGGTAGCTGAAGGTTCTCATCATAACAGGGAACTACTATGACTTTATCAATGTGATAGATACTCTAGGATTTTATTATAATAAAGTCATGAAGAAAGATGAATGATATGTAATAATAATTTTTATTAATATTCAATTATTTTAATATACATGTAATCCAAAGTAAAAAATATTTTTTTCTAGAAAACCAACTCCAACACCTCTTTCTACATTTTTGAGACATAAAAAATTGGATCTTCTTTACTTTATCACCTTTAACACATGAAGTTCCATGATATGTTTTCTTGCTCTTCTTTTACATGTTTTAAGATTCAACTATATCATAGTTGTTAATCAAAATTTGTTATAGCTTGTTTTACATAATCATGAGATGTCTTACTTTAATTCCCATTATGTTAGGCATCTCATTTGGTAAGTCATCACATTGTCTGTCACATTGGTTGTTGACTCGATTCTTCCGATTTCTAGCAATTAACTAAAATAAAGGTAAATTTATTGATGAGGGTTTTCAAACAATTACACATATAAAAGGGAAACTATGAACATTTATGGGATATATCATAAATAATATAAATTCCATAACACATGAATTTATAGGTTTCATTCTATGTTATCCATGGTATATTTCCTAACAAAAAATTTCATATGTATGTTTTTTCCCTTCATAATCATCTATAAAGAGCTTTTGGATTTACAAAATCATATCCCTTGGGTGTGTCAAACCAAGTGTGCAGTAATGTCTCTATTTCATTCAATGGTTGATGATTGAGTTAACGCCCAATATACCCTTTTCGGGGTTATTATGTAACAATCCGATGTTTTATCAATGAAATTACATTCTTATAATTATGTATAATGTTATAATCACTTAATATTACTTATACAACAAAATAAAAACCTTATAAATAATGAATAATTGAAATAAAAGGTATCTCTAGAAGTTAATCAACACATACAGATGAAATAATAACTTGAATTTTGGAATAGTAATTTGAACTTTATGAATAATAAACTTCCCAATTGAATAGTAACCTCACTAATGAAAGTATAAAAGAAATATCCATCTTATAAGTGACAATATGATATAAATATAACATTTTATATATAAGTAAATATTTTAAAAATTATTAATAAAGTGCTAGTTTTTTTGATAATATTGTATATTTAACTATGATTTTATAATTAATTTAATAATTTAAATAAAAATTTATTTTCATAAAATGTATTCATAAAATAATATTTTCATGTTTTTTTAATATATGATAATTTATTAAATAATTTTTCAAAGTGTTTAAATAGAAGTTCTAATTTTCAAATTTGTATTTTTCAAGTAAATTATGAATTTAATTAAAAAGTAAATTCATCATTTTGAGAAAATTATTTTTTGTAGAATTTATTTTAATTTTTAATTTTACACATTGAAAAATGGTTAGGGTGAATATTTCATATTTTTCTAAAATACTTGAATTCTTTATGAATAGTAAATTACAACAATTTATGATAAATGATAAATACATCAATCATGATGTCATCAGAAGATGTATGGCTGATGTAAGGCAGTTATATAGAACTCACATTCCCACATACTATTTTTAATCTCAATAATCCTCACTACTTCTTGTCTTCAGAAAAATATTAAACTAATGATTAAAATAATCGGAAACCCCTCCTCTCCTCTACTATGAATACCACCCTTATTTACCTCTTCTCTTTACTCTTCTCAAGCCTTGTGCCTAGTATACATTATGGTCAAATATATCCTTAAGACCCTATCCCACTTTAATCATACATTTTTTCTTCAAATGGAAAAATAATCTCCCCTAAATAGGTTCTCAAGGAAGTTATATTCAATAGGTAAATTCCTCTTTTCTTTTTTTCTTTTGAGTTCGTTTATTTCTTTTTCTTTCCTCACCTCTTTTCATCTAAATGTTATGATAACTCCATTAAAATCCATGTACTATAATTTTGTTATGATAATGTAATATTTCATCATTATATATCATTTCCCCTTCTTTTATACTAGAAATGAAAGCACTGTCTGAGATGTGCTAATTTATCACATTCATGGATGATGAGTTTTCAATTTCTATTGACATCTCCAATTATGGTCATGAAACAATTTTGATGGTTGAACCAAACTATAATATATGTATTATTTCTTATTTATGGTTCTATAATATATTTTACACATTATTTTCATTTGGAAATCAAAATGTGTTTTATGTGATAAAAACCTTCCAATTAAACAAAACAGTTATCATTAAAGTTTTGTATAATGATTCACCTTAACTCCAAATAACAAAATTAATTTTATGACCATTAAATCTTATAGATTTTCACTAATAACATAAAACTTAAATTATGTACAAACATTCTCATCTTACAAGTTTATACCTACATATAGATTAGTAAACCAATCATGAGAACCAAGGAAACAAACACTCCCAAACAATGAAATTGTACCTCTTAACCCATCAAAAAGGTAAGGAATTTAATCAACAAGGTTATAATAAATCAATTTAATCCAGAATAGATTATGTAAATATTAATTTGTGAATTTAATGTGGTTATCCATGACATTAAGATCAAGTGAAAAACACCTTCAGACTTAAGGTAAGAGAATCTACCTGAACCTACATTATTCCTTCTGGTTGTTCTATCTTTCTTTTTACCTAAATTAATTTATTTATTCTTTTTATGTACATATTATAAATTCTATATAAATTCACAAAAATCATGTATCAATATCCATTCATCATTATGTTTTAGGTATATACATGTTTTTAAATGATTCCCACCTCAATTTATCCTGATAAGCAAACTCATTTTAAGGGAACTTTTGAAATTCTTACCCAATTTTAAGTGAACTCTATCATATATTTTGAGCCACCATTTCTTTTATAAAATAATTATCTCTAATATAAAAACCTTCTTGGTTCAATTCTTGTTTTATAAAAAATAATATTACCCTTTCTATTTAAAATTCCCTTTAGTATTTTCCCTAAAACCGCACTAAAATATTTCAAAGCTAAAATTTATTAAATACTCTTCATACATGTTTTAACTTATGTTCGACATAACTTAACATGATATATTTCTAGTTTACCTTATTAATGTCCATGTATGTTCTAATTTATTTCTTTCATGGACACTTGTATGATACACCCATTTATTATGCTTTATAAAATGATTATGATACCCATTTCTTTACACGGGTTCCCTTTTGGTTATGTATGATTGATTTTGTATGACTCTATATGTGGAAATAGTATTAATGAACATGTTTTGATGGTTGAACTCAGATATCACTCCAATTCATTGGGTAAAGTACATTCTCATGAGATGTTATGTATAACGGGCTTGGCGGTTAGCCTTGACTCGTGCTACCATATGCAACGATCTTGGTGGTTAACCTTGAATTGTGATCCTCTATGTGAAATGAGACTTGACTCGTGATAAATTCATTTTTTATGTTACATATAAATTATTATGACTCCATGTTTATATTAACCTATGTTTATATGTTATGATTCCATATGTTCCATTCCTTTTTCTATCATTATGTCTTTCCTTTTAACCCATGTTCTAAATCTTTATTATTATTCTTATTCCCTTACTAGGATTTTTAGCTCATCCATTTTTTAATGTTATCCCCAAGTTATCTTTTCAAGATGTATGATCACAATGGAAGCTAGGATCTCATTATTAATATTAAATAAATAAATGTTTTTATTCCCATGTTTTATGTTTTATGTACCTAGCTTCCAAGACACTAGTGTTGAGTCAGTATGATTTTCTTTATGACTTTTCCATTCATTCTTGTTTTGAAAATCACAAACACCTTATACTTAATAAAATCCATATTTTACTTCAATTAGGAAAATTTATTTCTTTAAGGAAATTTAACCTTACCTAGATCTTCATATTCATATCAAAAAATTTCTAAGTATAAAATTCGTATTATAGTCCAAAACCTCTGAATCTTACAAATACTTAGATGTAAGGTATTCTGTTTCTCATTAAAAATTTTGATGATGAATTCTCATTACTAATTCTGATTATGAATTCTCATTACGAATTCCAGTGATGAATTCTCATTATGAATTCTGATTACGAATTCCAGTGATGAATTCTCATTACGAATTCTAGTGCAGAATTCTCATTACGAATTCTGATGATGAATTCTCATTACGAATTCTGATTATGAATTGTCATTACGAATTCCAGTGATTAATTCTCATTACAAATTCTGATTACAAATTCTCATTACGAATTCCAATGATGAATTCTCATTACGAATTCTGATTACGAATTCTCATTATGAATTCTGATGATGAATTCTCATTACGAATTCTATTGATGAATTCTCATTACGAATTCTGATTACGAATTTCTTAGAAAAACAGAATCTGAACATCTCTTTATTATAGACTCTGAATACCTTTTTGGTTAGACTACAAACATTATTTTTCTTACATTATGAACTTCAGTTTTGCTTATGATTACACTTGTTTCATTACAAAACGATGTTGTGTATTCAGTTATTGACTAACTTTTGTTTGAGTGACACATTTACCGGTCCCTATGAAATTTAAGGAAAATATGACCGTTGGAGGAAGAAGTCGACCATTGCTACTGATCCTATAAATAAAAGCTCATTTGAAAGAGCTCAAAAAGAAGTTGATCACTCTAGAGACCACGTGCTTTTAAGGTGATTTATAGAGAGAGAAGATTTTCATTCCTTGTGCATACTAAACTACTCGTTCAGATTGCTTCGTGCGACTCCGAATGTTTGTGATTACATTTGAGGGCTTCCGGGGATAGGAATATAGAGGTGCCGACTACCTTAAAGTTCAAGGTCTTTCTTACTGAGGAAGACATAGGTTAGAACTACCTTTAAGTAGAGGTCTTTCAGGGATAGAATGATAGAGACTCTGATCATCCTATCGAGGGCTTACTCAGGTGTGGGTAAGACATACTTTCTTGAAAGTATAAATCAAGGGACCTTTATCCAAGGTTGTTGGATACCCTTCTCTTTGGGTTAAAATATTTATATCTTGTTACATGTTTTTGTTACATTTTGTATTGTAAGGAAAGTATAATATTCTTATATTTCCTTAAACTTGTCCTTTGATTCAGTTAGATTCTATATTCTTTAAGGTAGAATCTCTTTTTATAAACTTTGGTTAAGTTTCATTTTCCAAATCCATATTTCCGGAACCAGATTTTCGGAATCTCTTTCCAGATTTAAGCGAGTGTATAGACCTAGAAGTTTGTAACTTCATACTTTGTCCCAATCTTTCAATTGGTGTTAGAGGTGTTGTAAATTTTCTTAGTTTAACTTGGTTAAACTTAGATCTTTCCTTGTTTAAGGAAATTTTTAAAGTGTACAATTCAACCCCCCCCCTTTGTATATTGAGAATCTACATCATTATTTCGATCCTACAATTGGTATTAAAGGAGGTATCTGAAATAATTATACTCACATATAAGTTTTTCTTGCTTGGTTTAAATTTGTTATATATTTTTCCATTTTTAAGAATATTCTCCTTGAATCTAAACTTTTGTTATTAACAAGTTTTTGTGTGGAAAGATTTTTAAGATGGCAGGAATCAATGTTGGTTCCATCGACAACCTAAATCCTACAAGACCACCAATTTTTGATGGAAATGATTATGAATATTGGACAGATTGAATGAAGACTTTTATTATCAATACTGGGTTAGATAAATTTTTCATGATTACTGGTGGATACAAAATTTCTAATAAGGATGTAAGTAATTTTACTAATCAAGAAAATCATCAATACCAACTCAATTATAAGGTATGAAATACTTTACTTTGTTAAATGACTAGGAACATATATAGCCAAATTTCTTCTTGTGAAACATCTAATTGTATATGGAAGAAACGTGAAGTTACACATTTTGGTACATCCAAATTCATAGAAACAAGAAGAGCTATGTTTAGAGCAGAATACCATGGCTTTAATTTCCCTTATGGAGAACCAATTTGCAAGGTGCAACAAAGATTTATGACTATCGTGAATATCTTACAGTCTATGGGAGAGAAAGGTCTGGATGATGAAGCTCTTGTTGACAAGATCATTGATATTATGCCCAATGAGTGGGAATCAAAGAGAACTTATATTGATGAGAATAGGAAGGTTACTCAAATTTCCTTAGATGAACTATTTGGAACTCTTCTCCAACATGAAACAAGGATGAAGAGAGATGCTGACAACATCAAAAAGAAGAATGGGAATGGTACTGTTGCTTTTATTACAACATCAAATCACATGAAAGCTAAGACTCCTGAGAGAGTAACTAGATCCAAATCTAAGAAGGTTGTTATCCAATCCGAATCTAGTGAGATTGAAGTCTCAGAGAATGAGTTAGCAAAGAGAGATCTGGACACATAAGACTTGATTTTCCTTTTCTCAAGAAGAAATAAAGAAAAGAGAGGCATTCTGAAAGGAATAGGAAGAAGTATTATAAAGCTAAAGCTAAGAATGTTCTGAAAGCTAATGATACTTGGAGTTCCAGTGGTGGTGACTCTTTAGATGAATCTTCGGATTATGAATCTTCTAGACAAAAGAATCTTTGTCGTATATCCATATTACCCATTGATAATCATTTCTTGATGGATAAGGTACACAATGCTGAATCATTGACCAATTTTTCTTTAAATACTAATGATAGTAAATATTATAACACTTTGGATGAAGAATCCTTTTCTGATGAAGAAAATACTTTACCTACCTATGAAGAAGTTTCTAGGTTTGTTGAACTCCTTGAGATTAAAAATTCAAAACTCAATAAAAATCTTGATAAGGAAAATTCTACAAATACTATTCTTACTAAGGAAATATCAGATCTTTCTAAATATCTTGATAAGAAAAATGCTGATTTTATAAGTATTTCAAAAATTCATGAGGAAGTAAATTCTGAGAAGAATAAACTTTTTAAAGATCATGAAAAAGTAATTTCTAAGAAAAGTGTTTTCGAGCCTAGCTCTAGTTCCAAATCTAATGATTTTGAAGATAAAAACTTGGTTATAAAACTCATGTCCGATATATTCTCCTTAAATAAGTGTTTGTCGAACTTTACCTTAGGTAATGAAAATTTTGATAAGATGTATTCACAAATACGACCCTTAAGAAACAAATCCGGATTTGGTTATACCCATTCAAAACCAACTTTTAGTAACTATTATTTTGTTCCTCAAATTTCCCCATTTTGTACCAAGTGTCAATGTTGTGGTCACTGGGCAAAGAATTGTTCGTTAAACAAAACCCAACCTTTAGGTTTTCATAAGGCATATTTTTTTAAGAAGATGTGGGTGCCCAAAATTTTGTAATCTAAAAATATCGGATCCAAACTAGTTTGGATTCCGAAAGTCTAATTATTTTCTTATTTTCAGGAAGGTAAAGGAAGTACCAACAAAAATACATGGTACATGGATAGTGTATGTTCCTGGCATATGAATGGTAACAAATACGATTTTGAAAATATTCTCAAGACAAAAGGAGGAAAAGTAACTTTCCAATATAACGGTCAAGGATAATTTATTGGTATAGGTAATATCGTTCTTCTTAGTAAAACTTTGATTTCAAATGTTTTTTTTGTCAAGTGTCTTAAGCACAACCTCATTAGCATAAGTCAGTTATGTGATGAAGTATACGTTGTGAATTTTAAGAATGATAAGTGCTTAGTACACAATTCCAAAGAAGAATTTATTCTCTCAACCCATAATCAAGAGAATGTTTACACTTTGAATTTAGAAGACCTTAGTATCCAATAATTAACTTGTCTAAGTGCAATGGAAGATCATTCTTGGTTATGGCATAAAAGGTTAGGACATTGTCTCCTTAGGAATTTATGTAAGCTCTCTAAGAAAGATTTAGTTAAGGATCTACCAGAGCATTGATTTGATTCTTCAAAAGTTTTTAACCCTTGTCAATATGGCAAGAAACATAAATCAAATTTTTAATCCGTCGGTGAAGTCTCAACAACTGATGCATTATAGTTGGTGCACATGGATCTTTTTGGTCCAACACAAACTGAAAGCATTGGGGTAAAATTCAATGTGTTTTTTCTAGTTGATGATTACACTAGATTTACATGGGTCTATTTTCTAGCAAAGAAATATGAAGCTTTTTCTTATTTCAAAAGTTTTAGAGCCCAAGTTAAAAATGAGAAAAACCTTCCATTGAAAACTATTCATAGTGATCATGGAGGAGAATTTCAAAATTCTGATTTTGAAACTTTATGTAGTAGAAAAGATATTACTCACAACTTTTCAGCACCTAGAACTCCTCAACAAAATGGTGTAGTTGAAAGAAGAAATATAATTCTTCAAGAGATAACTAGAACCATATTGAGTGAATATTTTATAGTTAGACATTTCTGGGATGAATCTGTAAGTAGTTCTTATTATACTATAAATCGAGTTTTGATTAGGCCATTTCTTAATAAAAATCCTTATGAGTTATGGAATGGTAGAAAACCTAGACTTTCCTACTTTAAGGTTTCTGGTTGCAAGTTATTAATTCTAAACAACAAAGATAATTTACACAAATTCACACCAAAATCTGATGAAGTAATTTTCTTAGGCTACTCCACAACTTCTAAGGCTTATAGAGTTTTCAACAAAAACACTTGTACTGTTGAAGAGACAGTGCATGTTAAATTTGATGAAACTGATCCTTTTGTTTTCAAACAACCTCAATCTACATCTTCGGATGTGTTTTCAAAATCTAATTATCAACCTTTGATAAAAAATCCTTCTGATAAGAAAAATGTACAAGAAGATGCTTCTGAAACATTTACCCTAGAAGACTTCCTACCCTATGTTGATGAACAGGTTCTTCAAAACCCAAATCAGTCGTTTCTTAAGAATCATCTGAGTGATAGTATCATTGGTAATTTCAATAAACCTGTAAGGACTAGAAGTTCCGTAAGAAATGAAGTAGAACATCTAGCATTTCTTTCACAATTGGAACCAAAAAACACTGTTGAATATTTAGGTTATGATGATTGGATAAAATTCATGAAAGATGAACTAAATGAATTTGAAATGAATAAAGTCTTGACCTTGGTTGAAAGACCTAAGGAAACTTCTGTTATTGAAGTAAAATGGGTCTTCAGAAATAAGTGTGATGAAAATGGAATCATCGTAAGAAATAAAGCTAGATTAGTTTCTAAAGTCTATAATCAACAAGAAGTAATAGACTATGAAGAAACCTATGCTCTAGTAGATAGACTTGAGTCTATACGTATCTTACTTGCCTTTGCAGAAATCTTCAATTTTATACTTTTTCAAATGGATGTGAAATGTGCTTTTCTTAACGGTTATGTCCAAGAGGAAGTTTTTGTTGAAGAACCCCCTGGTTTGGAAGACACAAAACATATTGATCATGTTTTTAGACTTACCAAGGCTTTGTATGGCCTTAAACAAGCCCCACGAGCTTGGTATGATAGACTTACAAGATTTTTGCTTCAAAATTACTATGTTAAGGGAAATGTAGATCCAACCCTTTTTATAAAGAAAGATAAGAAAAATGTTTTGATTGTTTAAATTTATGTTGATGACATTATATTTGGTTCAAACCAGAAATCTTTAACTGATTCCTTTGTGGATCTAATGAAATCTGAGTTTGTAATGAGTATGATGGGTGAGTTAACATTTTTCCTTGGTTTTCAAATTTCTCAAAAACCAGAAGGAATTTATATATCTCAACATAAGTATATTAAATATATTCTTAAAAATTATGGATTTGAAAACACTAAAAGTATTAGTACTCCCATTGGTACCTCAAACACACTTGATCCTGATGATGTTGGGAAACCAGTAGATCAAACATCTTTTAGAGGTATGATAGGAAGTCTAATTTAATTAACAGCTAGTTGACCAGACATAATGTTTTCAGTATTCTTATGTGCGAGATATCAATCCAATCCTAAGGAATCTCATTTAAAGGCAGTGAAAAGAATTTTTCACTTCTTAAAGGGAACCATGGATTTAGGACTCTTTTATACTTCTGGAAATGAATTTTTTTTAAAAATATTTTTAGATGCTGACTTTGGTGGATGTAGAATGGATAGAAAGAGTACATCTGGAACTTTTCATTTCTTAGGAGATTAGTTAGTTTCTTGGTCATGCAAGAAGCAACACTCAGTATCACTTTCCACTACTGAAGCTAAATATGTAGCAGCTGGAAGTTGTTGTCCTCAAGTTTTGTGGATGCAACACACACTCACAGACTATGGCATGAGTTTTACTAAGACTCAAATTTTTTGTTATAAAACAAGTGCCATTCCCCTTAGTAAGAACTCTGTGCACCACTCTCGTGCAAAACACATAGATATTAGGCATCAATTTCTTAGGGATCACAAAAAAAAGGGGATATCATTCTTCAGTTTATCAGAATGCAAGATCAACTTGTTGATATTTTCACAAAATCTTTACCTTTCGATAGATTTGAATATATTAAACAGAAGTTAGGAATGATAATATTAAGGTAATATTCCTTCATGAACTTTTTGTTAAAATAATCTATTTATAGTAATAAACTCCTTTTCATCGGGGGATTACATTTGCTTGTTAGTATAATCAAATTTTTTTTAGTCAGTATTTTTTCAAAAAAAAACATTCATAACCAAAAAATTTCGTAATGAGTTTTTTTTTAACTTTTCGTCATGATATTTTCAAATTTTACGTATCAAAATCTTATAAATGAAAATTTCGTACTAGAAATTTCATAATGAAGTTTTGCAAGTGAAAATTTTTGTAATGAAGTTTTAGAACTGAAGTTTTCGTAATGGAGTTATTCAGACTTAAGCTTTCGTAATGGAAACTTTCAGTACTTAGAGTTTTCTTAATAGAAACTTTTCATTCTCGAAGTTTTCGTAATGTAAATTTTCTGTACTCAGAAATTTTATAATGATAATTTTCCGTACTCATAATTTTTCGTACTCATAACTTTTCGTACTCATAATTTTTCGTACTCATAATTTTTCATACTCATAATTTTTTGTACTCATAATTTTCGGTACTCATAATATTCGTACTCATAATTTTCGTACTAGAGTTTTGGTACTCAAAGTCTTTTCCACATTACATTTCTCGTAGTGAGTTTTTCGTAGTAAATTTTTTCGTAGTTAAATTTTTATCCAAGAAGAAAATCACCTATTACGATTAAACTTCTTAGCCAATCCGAAAGGTATGACTTTCTTACTTAAGTTTTCGTAACCATTTTTACTTGCTGGTAGTTTCCTTTTCTTTTAAAATTCTCGTACTCAAGTTTCCTTATATTTGAAAATTTTTATTAAAACTTCAAAAGATCGGATTCAAGAGTTCCATACGGGTATGATTTCAACCGTCAGATCAGATCAAAGGGTTTTTCAACCGTTAGATGGTTTTTGGAAGTTCAAAGGTCACCTCCATCTCCAATATAAAGGGGACCCCTATTTATGTCCCACATCGATTTCAAATCTCTCATGTGCCGAAGCCTTGCCTCAGTTCGTAAATCCCATTACGAACTTTTCAGTTCTCCATTCCGAATGTCTGTAGCAGCCACCTCTCAACAAATTTATTCCATCAAACCATTCTCAGCTTGGTCAGTCTACAGAGAAAGGTTGGTCCACCTGAATTTTCCCACCAAGTATGATTCTATTATCTCTAAGAATATCAAACTCAACAGTTAGGAAGATTTTTTCATATCAAAGATAGGAGACCAAGATGTTGTCTACACAGATTTTCTTATAGAATTATATGAGTCTGTTTCCTTCTATGAAGAAGATGACAGAGAAAGGTTTTCTTTTAAGTCTTATGGAAAGACTTACAAGCTTTCTTATACCAAGGCTGCGATCTTGGTGGGCTTATCTTATGATGGAGAGGCTGAATTTTCTTTACACAAACTGCCGGATGATCAGGGAAGTTTCAACAAAGTGAAGGCATTGAAATTCCTTGTCCTCAAAGATGATAAAACATCGAAGATTTCTCATCTCTCCACTAACAACCGGATGTTGTATTTGTGGGTTCAGGTATTTTTTGTACTGAGGAGAGGTGATAAGTAAAATCTTAAGAAGAGTGATATTTACATCTTGGATTTCTTGGTAAATATAAGGAAGATCAACCTGATCATGGACATTCTTATTACAATTCAAAATATCAATAATGGAACTCTGAAATACCAAATTATTATGTATCCAGCTCTCCTCTCCAAGATTATTATTCGATGTATTGGTTATTTCAAGCTTTCTTGCACTTCACAGATCAGGAATTGTAAGGTAATGTTGATAAGTGAAGACACCTTAAAGAGAATGAAAATTGGTTTTTCAAAAGAGTCAGGAGAGTTCTACGATCTGCCACAAAAGGAGGCAGAAGCCGGTATGGAAAATGTAGAGAAAGCTGAACAATCTAAGAAGACAGGGAAGAAGAGGAAGATGAAGTAAGTGCTAGATGAAGGAAAAACTCTTAAGTCTAAGGAAACCCAATCTACACCACCCAAGAAAAAGAAACAAAAAGCATACCTAGATGAAGTGGTAGCTGAGTGGAGAGAGCTCAAGAAGAAGAGAAAGGAAGGGGAACCCCAGTTCGGATTAGACCCTGCTGAGGCTAAGGCCTTAAAAGACAGAGTTGCTGATGAGTTAAAAAAGAAAGCAAAAGAAATGAAGATGAAGAAAAAGATGTCTGAATCTGAGGTTGTACAATCTCTGTTGAGAGATACTGAAGTATCCTCTGAGAAGATCCCCATTCTGGAAACTTTTGATGTCTAACCATTACCAGAGACCCCTGGGAAGAATTATTTCACTCCGGAAAAGTATAAAGGGAAAAAAGTTGTTGAAGAAGTAGAGAAACAAGCTGGTGAAGAATTAGAGGAAGACTTTGTTGAAGAAATTGACGAAGGAGAAGAAGTGGAAGAAGAAAGTGAGGATCTAGATTCCTTGATTAAACAAGTTGAGGATTATCAACAAAAGGCCGAATCCTCAATGTTTATCACTCTGGAAAAGGTAGATATCAAATAAGAAAACAAAGATGTTAATAAGGAGGAAGATAAAGAAAATGAGTTTTCTGAGGAAGAGAGTTATGAAAAGCATTTCCTTGAATAAGTAGCAGAGAAGGAAAAACCAGATGAAGATAAAATTGTTCAAGTATCTGAAAGTGAGGAAGAATCTCCTGATGAACAACCCATTACAAAAGCTGAAAAGGGGAAGAAAGTGCTTATGATACCCCAACAAAAGATGTTATAAGAAATAAGGAGGTGGTTGGTTCTTCTAAAAGGAAGATGGTGCAAATTGAAGAAGAACAATCCCCAAGAAAAGTGTCTGATTCGGAATCATCAACACTGGGTCATGATTTTGTTGTCGAGTCTTTGAAAAAGTTGGTGGACACCATTCTGATCTTTCCAATTATAGACTCCAGATGTTAGATGCTTCAACATAGCATGAATCAGAAGTCATAATCCTTATCTATGGTGATGGATAAGTGTGTGAAGATTGAGGCTGACCATAGAAATTTCCTTATCAATTATGATGTGCACAGGAAATCATGTATCAAAGTCTCTCTATGGTCAAAGAAAGTTGATGACGATTTGCCTGAGTTTGATCATTTTCAGAATGATGTACAAAATTCTTTTAACACTGAGGATGGAAAAATCAATAACCTTCAGGAAAATATGACCATTAAGCAAAATTATTAAAATCAATAGGTCAGAGATCTAAATGGGAAGCTTAACTCGGTTGCTCAGAACTGGAAAGGGGAAATAGATTTCCGTAATGAGTTTCAATAAAATCTGAAAAAGAAAGATGAGTTTCTGAAGAAATAGGAAGAGGCCATGAAGTCTCAAGCAGAGGTCTTGAATGGTCAACAAGAAAGGATCACAGCTTTGGAGAAGCAAGCTAAGGAGGATCAGAAAGATTTGAAGAAGCTGAAAACTCTCTTAAATAAGTTAATTCCAAAGGAGAAGGAAGAAAAATGAACTCAATCTGATCTTTTGTTGCATTTGATTTTCCTTGTAAAAATTATTTCAACTCTAATGAAATCTCTGGTTGTTTTTATCTGGTGTTGTTATGTACTAATGTTTCAGGTACTTTATTACTTTTCCATTCCCTCAATTCTTTTTTAAAATCACAAAGGAGAAGAAGGAAAAAGAACTACTAAAAAGGGGGAGAAGGAAAAATCTCTAAGTAAGAACTATCCCTAAGTAAGGGGATCTTATCCAAGGGGGAGTTTCTCATTACGAAGGTTTTCATTCCAATGATAATGAAAACTCCATTCTAGAAATCCAGAATACAATCCTTAGTGTTCCTAAACCTAATGGGGAGTTATTTTATTCACCATCATCCATAAACAAAGCGAGATAAGTTTTAATTTCAAATCATAACGAAATTTTTCTAAAGTTCTTATATTCTTTTTCATAAGGTTTTCTGTGCTTTCCAAAAAGGGGGAGATTGTTGAGTATATAAGATTTTCCTTATGACTTTTCCATTCATTCTTGTTTTGAAAATCACAAACACCTTATACTTAAGAAAATCCATATTTTACTTCTATAATGAAAACTTCTTTCTTTAATGAAATTTACCCTTACCAAGATCTTTGTATTCATATCAAAAATTTGTCTAAGTATAAAATTCAGATTGTAGTCCAAAACATAGGAATCTTACAAATACTTAGATGTAAGGTATTTTGTTTCTCATTACAAATTCTAATGATGAATTCTCATTACAAATTCTGATGATAAATTATCATTATGAATTTTAGTGATGAATTCTCATTACGAATTCTGATTACGAATTCTCATTATGAATTCCAGTGATGAATTCTCATTACGAATTCTAGTGCACAATTCTCATTACGAATTCTGATGATGAATTCTCATTACGAATTCAGATTACGAATTCTCATTACGAATTCTGATGATGAATTCTCATTACGAATTCTGATTATGAATTCTCATTACGAATTCCAGTGATGAATTCTCATTACAAATTCTCATTACGAATTCTCATTACGAATTCTCATTTCAAATTCTGATGATGAATTCTCATTATGAATTCTGTTGATGAATTCTCATTACGAATTCTGATTACGAATTCTCATTACAAATTTCTTAGAAAAACAGAATCCGAACATCTCTTTTTTATAGACTCTGAATACCTTTTTGGTTAGACTATGAACTTTATTTTTCTTAAATTACGAACTTCATTTTTGCTTATGCTTACACTTGTTTCATTACAAAATGATGTTGTGTATTTAGTTATTGACTAACCGTTGTTTGAGTGACACGTGTACAGGTCCCTCTGAAATTTAAGGAAAATATGACTGTTGCAGGAGGAAGTCGACCGTTGCTACCGAGCCTATAAATAGGATCTCATTTGAAAGAGCTCAACATGATGTTGATCACTCTAGAGACCAAACGCTGTTAAGGTGATTTCTAGAGAGAGAATCTTTTCATGCCTTGTGCGTATAGAACTGCTCATTCAGATTGATTTGTGCGACTCCAAATGTTGGTGATTACATTTGAGGGCTTCCGGGGATAAGAAGATAGAGGTTCCGACTACCTTAAAGTTTGAGGGCTTCCTTGCTGATGAAGACAGAGGTTCCAACTACCTTGAAGTTGAGGTCTTGTGGGGATAACAAGACATAGACTATGATCTTCGTATCGAGGGATTACCTGGTTGTGGGTAATACATACTTTCTTGAAAGTATAAATCAAGGTACCTTTATCCAAGGTTGTTGGATACCCTTCCCTTTAGGTTAAAAGATTTATATCTTGTTACTTGTTTTTGTTACATTTTGTATTTTAAGGAAAGTATAATGTTATTATATTTCCTTACACTTGTAATCTGATTCAGTTAGATTCTATATGATTTAAGGTAGAATCTCTTTTTTTAAACATTGGTTAAGATTCATTTTCCGGATCCATATTTCCAGAATCGATTTTTCGGAATCTCTTTCCAGATTTAAGCAAGTGCATAGAACTATAAGTTTGTAACTTCATACTTTGTCCCAATATTTCAATTGGTGTTAGAGGTGTTGTGAATTTACTTAGTTTAACTTTGTTAAACTTAGATCTTTCCTTGAATAAGGAAATTTTTAAAGTGTACAATTCACCCCCCCCCCCCCCCTTGTATATTGAGCATCTACATAATTATTTCGATCCTAAAACTATAATTTACAATCCTTGGTTTGTAATATGATGTTTTGTTATAATTAAAATCATGTAATGATGTGTGTAAAAGGCTAGGGACACTATAGTTAGTATAAAAGGATGGTCTAGTTATTTTTGGAGATTAGGAATAGAGCACTTTAGTGAGAACCTTAGGGATGAGACTAAGTATAAGAAAACATACCTAAATTTTAGTAATTATAAATTAATTGGTTTATCAAGAAAATACATCTCTATTTGGATACAAAAAAGTGGATATAGCTCCATCACAGATGTATCTAAGGGAAAAACCAGAAAACACCGCTTTGATCTAAACTCAAACGCGAACGGGTGCACAAAAATGGGACTTGCTGAACTCCTGGTTTGATACTCTTGGGGGATATGATTTGGTAAATTCATAATCTTACTATGAACCATTATTAAGGGAACAAACAAAAGAATCCCATAGTAATGTACGTTAGGGAAAAAATTAGGGATAACCTAGATTTAAACCTAGGGAATCACAAGTTAGGATATACTTTTCCTTTAAGATTTTATCCTTTAATGTATAATGTTTCCTTTTTATTCTTATTAGCTAAGTATTCAAGCCCCCAAATTGTATTTTATTTTTCTTAGTTATGGGAGGGAAATAAAAGAACATGTGTTAACAATAAATGAGATAGGAAATGTGATGATTTCCCTAATGATATGCCTGATATGGTTAGAATGGGTGCTCAAAACACTATAATGGTACTTTCTCAGATGGATCTAGTTATGAATAATAACATGAATCATCTATAACTCCCACCTCCTATAAGGAAATAGCAAGTTGTCATTTAATCCTTCACGTGGAAAATTCCTCCCTTGTTTAGTGAATCTTCTGATCCCCTCCTCACAGAACAGAGGATTATCACTATTGAAAATATATTCTACATCCTCTAGTGTTTCGAAGAAGAGAAAGTAATACTTGTGGTCAATCATTTTGATGGGATATCTAATTAGTGGTGGACACCTATTAAGAATATGAAGTCCCAGGAGGAAATTCATTCAATGGATTGGGAGGAATTTAATAAATTGTTTTTCAATAAACATTTTTCCCAATCCCTCCAACTCAAGATGGAAGGAGAGTTCCTCAGACTCAAGTAGAAGTAAGATGATTCCATTGGTCCATATGAAGAAAACATCACAAGGCTTTCAAGGTATGCCTTCAGCTTTGTCATGAACTCCAAAAGAAAGTTGGGTTGCTTATTTATCAGACTAATGTTGAGTCTACAAAAAAGTATTGGAGATTCATGACTTTGAAAGTTATGAAGAGACTGTATTTTGTTCCCTCAAGGTTGAAATGGAGATTGGATAATCTTAGTGGTCTCATGGATTTAGTGAAAAAAAGAGGAAACTGGAGTCTAATATGGGTGGTTCAGAAAATATATTCCATGATAGAAAGAAGATCGAATATCCCACGTGTCAGAATTGTGGGTAGAATCATCCTGGGAAATTTATAAATAGAACCCATAATTACTTTAAATGTGGACGAATGGGATATATGGTTAAAAAATGTTGAATCAATATGAAAAATACCACTAACGTGGAAGAATAAAGGAAGGTTCATATCAACACTCATTGTGTAGTGCAGTGTTATAACTACAATGATCATGGGAATTATGCGAACAATTACCCTAATCCAAGGTTTGTCGGAGAAGATCAACAAGAACCTCCCAAGAAACAAGGAAGGGATTATGTTATCACTACTACTAAGGTGGATCTGAAAAACGATGTGGTGATAGGTTTGCTAGTTATTCATTAAAGAGTAATGAATGTACTATTTAATTATGATTCTACACATTCTTTCATATCTTGTAAGTTTAGTAGAACTATTCTAACACCACCTCAAATTTATTAGGTTGAGTTATCTATGAGAACAGAGAATGTGAAATTATTTCATCCAAGGTTTATAACTCCTCCCCGGTAAATGTTTGGGGACTGAACCTCCCATAAAATCTCACCATAATTCATTTAGTGAAGTTTTATGTTATCATGGTCATGGATTGACTATCTTTATACAAATCCAACATCAACTATCAATAAAGGGATATCACTCTTCACATCTCAAAGACTAATCCAATTATTTACATGTGTAAGAAGGAATATGAATCTCCATCAAAATAATTATCTCAATTTTGGATATTACTACCTTATGAGAAACCATGTATAGATCAAATTATTCATACAAAGGAGATGTTACTGCTTAAAGACATTCCCATTATGAGGGATTACACCGATGTATTCTCTGAATAATTTTCTGGTCTTCCTCTTGATTGAGAGGATGAGTTCTCAATTGAACTTATTCCTGGATCTATACTTATACAAAAGAAACCTTATATATAGGCCACCCTAGAGCTGGAAGAACTAAAGAAGAAATTACAGGATAATCTAGAAAAGTGTTTTATAATCCCTAGTGCTTCACCATGGGGAGTTTCAGTCCTCTTTATCAAGAAGAAGGATGGTTTAATGCACCTATGCATTGATTATTATGATCTTAATAAAATCATGATAAATAATGGTTATCCCATGCCTCAGATAGATGACTTTGTTTATCAGCTTTGTGGGGCTAGTTATTTCTCTAAGGTGGACCTTGGGTCATGATTTCCCCAATTAAAGGTAAGTAAGGAAGATATTCCCAAAACTGCCTTTCAAATGTGGTATGGACACTATGAGTTTATAGTGATTCCCTTTACACTCACTAATTCTCTATAAATATTCGTGGATTTAATGAATAGAGTCTTTAGAGATTACCCCAACAAATTTGTGGTAGTCTTTATTGATGATATTATGATTTACTCAAAGTGCAAGGAGGAACATGAGGTGAATTTGAATACTGTGCTGACGACTTTTTTAAGGGAGAAACATTATGCAAATTATAATAAATATGAGTTCTGGATGGAGAAAGTATCAATCTCGGGGCATGTTATCACTAGAAAAGTAATATTTGTGGACCCTTCCAAGATAAAGGGAATTGAATAGCGGACCAGGACAACATCAGTAATAAAGATCCATAACTTTTTCGGTCTACCCGAGTGTTATCGATGATTTGTGAAGAACTTATCTGGATTTTAAAATCCAAGGACCAAGCTAACACAGAAGGGAGTGAAGTTTTTCTGGAATCAAGAATGTGAGGAATGAACTATGGAGCTCAAAAATAAGTTAATAGTTGCACCAGTACTCACACTCCAAACAAGTGGAGAACTCTTTGTGGTATAAAGCGATGCTATGAAGAAAAATTTAGGTTGTGTACTAATGAAAAATGATAATGTGATAGCATATACCTCAAGGCAGTTGAAAATCCATGAACAAAGTTGTAAGAACCCAGATCTTCATTTCAGGTATGGATCTTGTTTTTGGGTAGTTTTTTAGGAAAAATGAAGAAATGGGGTTTTTATAAGTACATGGTGTGTACTTTTGAGTACACATCATGTACTCAGGTACCGCATACAGTAATGTAATGGTTGAGTACATAGCTGTGTGATGACCTGGATAACCCGCTTAAGTCGGGAGCCGGATGAGGCTAATACACATTGTGTAAATTAAATGAACACACCCTGTACTTTTATTTTTATTTAATAAATCAGATCGGGGTCATGTATCATCTTTGAAAATAGTTTCTTCTAACCTTGGTTCGTACATGAGTGTCATGGAATAGACGATGAACTTCAAACCCCTTCCAAATCTCCATCCGAGATTTGATTGAGAAACTATCGAGTGAGTTGGAATCCCACTGGTGAGTTCTCAATTCTCTTAGATATTTTCTTCCTGATTCTTACTCTATTGTGAGTTATTCAAGTTTGGGTTTTTTCCATCTTTTTGTAGATCTATGCCATTTTAGGCCGAATCAGGGGCCAACATTCAAGTATATCGATCTTGATACATCAAGGTAGGTGGTTTGTGCCTTTTTTTGTTTGTATTTGGATTGAATATGCTAAAATTTCAACATACCCACATTTGGAGTATTGATTGATTGGAAATGTAACCCTATTATTTACCTACTATGGTTGAT
Organism: Viscum album; assembly: GCA_963277665.1. Lineage (NCBI taxonomy): Eukaryota > Viridiplantae > Streptophyta > Magnoliopsida > Santalales > Viscaceae > Viscum > Viscum album. The sequence goes on along the minus strand of OY728134.1, from coordinate 1,388,429,835 downwards.
TTGTTTGAAAATGGTTTATTTCATATGTGTAAGGTTAGATGTATTTTTTATGGGACCCCCCATGGGTGAGTTTCACTAGTTTGACTGTTTATGGCTATTTTTCCTTGGTTTCCAATGAGGCCTACCTTGTTTCTATGCCTCAAATTGTTTTGGATGGATTTTTTTTTATTATATGGATTTAATTTTTTATTCTTGTGAATTTTTAGCCATGTATTTGTTATAGATTACATGGGATTCTTTGATATGACATGTGAGTAGTTTTTTTCCAATGGATCGTGAGATCCTTGGACAAAGAAAATTGTGGTGGTTTCCATGTTTATTTACATATAACTATGATAGTATTGGTGTAGATATTGACCCAGGGGTATTGACCGTGATATCTACCTAGGAGGTTGTTTATGATTTTTTTATGTTATGCTGACCTATGGGTATTGAGCGTGAGAGCTACCCAAAAGGTCATCTATAATTTATTGATGTCATGTTGACCCAGGGGTATTGACTGTAAGATATTCCCAAGTGGTTGTTACTTAATAGATTGGTGTTGTGTTGAACCAAGGGGGTTAGACCGTGAGAGATTTTTATATGGTTTTTTATGAATGATTAAATGACTGTGATGAGTCTACCAATCCAAATCACAAGCTTGGACTCAGTCCTACTTGTTTTTTTAGACGGTATTATGAGACATATATTTATTACTATTACATAGGGGGATATAGATATTAGTCTAGATCCTGAGTTTACATGATTT